>CM065817.1:98277087-99527087 GCA_033398695.1 Orobanche coerulescens | reverse complement strand
CAAACCCTGCCACCAGAAGCAACGGACTGGACTGAACGATTACCCTGAGATCCCCCAGCCTAATGAAACGGTCTCTTCCCAGGTGTAGGGGCAGACTGTGCTCTCGAAAATTGGCCACTCTTGCCGGCTGAAAAACTACCAACCGTTTTCTGTTTCTTGGCCTCGGTACCCAACTCTGATTCCGGTGCGGCCATCTCGATCGCTAGAGCGCGATCCTGATACTACTTCAAAGTGGCACAAATGAGTGGTGCCATACTCTGTATGATATGCGGCTTCATGCGCATATTGAAGTAACGGATTTTATCAGCCTCTGATCGCACTTGATCTCTCATGAAACCCAACTGCTGATTGTAAGTAATGATGGCCTGAGAAATAGGCACATCCTGAGGTGTAGCGGTGAAGAACTCCACAATTCTGCGCTCCTTAACTAGCGGTGGACAATATTCTGCTTCCATAGCAGCCCTGAACTCCTCCCAAGTAGCTCGACAGTCTCTGGGCACAACGGCCTCCCACCATTCCGCAACTTCCTTATCCAGGAGGTATTGGGCAATATGTACCCTCCTGTCTTCAGGACAAGCTACGGCATCAAAGGTCCTGGACAACTGAAAGAGCCAATTCTCCCAACCGAGGGAGTCAGAAGATCCGGAGAAACCGAGGGTGCATCTTAGTCACCGTCTGAAGCCACTTACTAGCTTCCTCTTCAGGTGTCGGGGGCGGATTATGGCGTCCACCCTGAGCTATCTGAGCAAGCTGGGCTACTAACTGCTGAAGTACGGCAATAGCCCCGGCGTCGGCATTATTACCCGACGGCACTGAGTGAGAGGCTGAGTCTGCAGAGGACTGAGAAAGTGAGCCCTCTTCATTATTAGCACCCCGACCACGGCCTCGGCCGCGTCCCCTAGCTGGTCTACCACAACCTCTCAACATACTAAAGGAAGAATGAAAAGAACAAGATCAGGAAGATTCACAATTGACAAAGTTGGTATCACAATTCATAATTCCGAACAACACAAGAAAACGAATTACAGAAATATAAGAGTTCGAGGATACTTACAGCCATGGGTCGCACGAAAAGACGGTAGCATGATGATATTAGGCTCAACGACTGAGTCTAATGACGTAACTGACAGACCCAAAAATTTACCGACAGCCTAGGTATTCAAAACCTAAGCTCTGATACCATAAATGTAACACTCCAATTCACAAATGGGACATTACACGCCGTAGAACCTTCGTGAGGTCTACCAGTCTAACACATGACACATAACCACAATGAAATCCCAAAAGATGCACTCAAAAGTAAATAAGGCCGTGGCCTCGGCCAAAACATTTCAACGGAGTACATGAAACATAAAGTAAATATCAATTCATTGCCCACGCAGGGGACTTAAACCAAGTTTAGAAGTAAACAGTCTAACTCCAGTACTCGACAAATGCAACGACAAAACATAAATAAATACAGACTCGAGCCACATCATCAAGCCAGCCCATCCTTTGCGTGCATGTCCCATGCCTGCTCCTCAGCTCTCCCGGTACCTGAAATGCATAAGACGCATTTCCCCCATTTAAGGGGTTAACATTCGAATAGCTAGTGCAAGTACACAATTACACAACATTATATACAAATAAGGTTTTACACGATCATCTCAATCAGATATCATTTGCCATAAATATTCCGGAATACTAAATTGGCAATCAATTCAGTTTCAATCATCACGATATCACAAAATCACAACTGGTATCCCGTGACCGTACCCCTTAGTATCAACCCCCAGACATCCCGTCGAACGCTCCGGGTGGGATACCACTTCCGCGGTCGTACCCCCCTTAGTATCGACCCCCAGACATCCCGTCGGACACTCCGGGTGGAAGTTCAACCACACACGCACCCAAGTCCACTTCCTCGGCCGTACCCCTTAGTATCGACCCCCAGACATCCCGTCGGACACTCCGAGTGGAAGTTCAACCACACACGCACCAAAGTCCACTTCCTTGGCCGTACCCCTTAGTATCGACCCCCAGACATCTCGTCGGACACTCCGGGTGGAAGGAACACTACTCACGCACTCGAAAACCACAATTCAATAATTCTTTTCGAAAACACAACATACATAATGAAATGTAATACATATACTTGCCTTGAATAAGACGAAACGAAGAAAATGACGAAGGAATAGGTTTTGGTCCGAACAATCCTCCCAACTCCGTTCCTAATCATAATAACGGTATACAACAAGTCTCATTGACGCGGAAAGGTAAGAATTAATCCTAATTCTACCCGCTGGAACAATTTGTCGGTCATGACTTGGGTATCGTCGACTATAAGCGACGAACAATGGAAAACTTGGAGTTCAAAATCATAAATCTTCTTCAATACGATCAATAATCCAATATGAATACTCAAATTTGTGATTACAACAACGATTAATCGAAAATCCCCAAATCCAATTCAATATTCAAAGTGTTCTAGAATAATCCTTCAATAATCCAATGAATCATCAAACATATCCATAATCATGTGTATATCACTTCATACAACATGATCTTAACATCCAAAACGTCATAACTCAATACAAAATCGAAATCCAAGATGTTGAAGAAATTACCTCTTGGAGATCCAAGCACTATGATCCGAAGAACACGTGTTAGATCCACAATCCGAGCTTCACGATCGAAAGGAGATGAATAAAATCATACAATCAAGTGATAGATGAAGGAAAATCTCCCTCTCAAGCCTCTCTCTCTCTCGTATGGTGGATGAAATGAGAAAAATGAGTGAATCTCGCTGAAAAAAACGCAGTTATAGAGTTGACTGCCCTATG
This sequence comes from Orobanche coerulescens, assembly GCA_033398695.1. Lineage (NCBI taxonomy): Eukaryota > Viridiplantae > Streptophyta > Magnoliopsida > Lamiales > Orobanchaceae > Orobanche > Orobanche coerulescens. Next base: position 99,524,265 of record CM065817.1, on the reverse strand, counting down.
TGCCGCGGCCCAGCCGAAGTGTGCCGCGGCACAGGGCCAAACTGCACCCAGTAATCGGCAGTGTGCCGCGGCCCGGACGAATGTGCCGCGGCAGTGACTCGGCTGTGTGCCGCGGCACATAAGGTTTGGCCGATAAGTGCAACACGAGTGTGCCGCGGCCCGGACGAGTGTGCCGCGGCCCACGGTACAGACTGCTCGGCCAGAATCTGGACACTGTGTGTACCGCGGCGCACATTCCTTGTGCCGCGGTCCACACCCCCCCTGGGTCCCAAAATGATGAAAAATGATCCGGGAAGAGAATAAAAGCAATAGGAATCGATATTTGGGAAACAATAACACGAAATATAAGTACGGAAACCCCAAAACGGTCCGAGGTACACAACCAAAATCGAACAAGGAACAAATTCCCTAAACTTATAGGAAATTACAAAAACGGCCCAAACATCCGAAAATCACGATACAACGTCGGATTAACAATCCGAAACTCACAACATGCTCTACTCAACCATACGAACTCATGGAAATAGGAAAATGACGAAATTGAACGAGTTTAACGAGAATCGAATACACATGCGATAAAATATAACTCAAGATGAAATTACGTAAAAACATCATCGAGACTCATCCCAACGGAGAAACTCGAAGAACAAAATAGATTCAGAATTCCAAAACAGTGCCAAGCGAGTTGTCCGAAATGAATATACACCGAAAATAGAAATTACCAAAAATAGAAAACACGGATATTACAAGCTTAATGTACATTATGAACTGAGGATAGTGTACGCTATGTATGAAGCATAACGTACGTAACAGGCAGTCAGGCAGATAAGGTTGGTTGGCACATGGGCCATCTTGGGATGGGGATGGATAAGGATAAGATTCCCACATGATCCGGACAGCTTTTTGATAAAGCAAGTCAACGAGGTATAACATACGCTAGAGGACTAAGATAGCGTACGCTAAACAGAGATTATTATGTACATAAAAGGTAATGGTTAACATACGTTAAGGAGGTCAGACATGAGGCAAAATCTACTGTCGGACGTTAACGCGTGCTAAAGATTCCGTTCGAGAATTTGTTAGTATTTGTATGATCATACTCTTGTTGTGAATCGTTGTTTAGCCGAACTACTTTGGAAGTTGTTAATGGAGTTGGAGTAGGAAGGTTGATGATATGCATACCCTTGTTATCGTAGAAGTCAATATCATTATCATCCACGTAGCATGATTTTGTAGAATCCAACTAGTGTTCGTCTGATGATTTGATCGTGTAACCAACCATTCGTAAGAGAGTGTGCTTGACCATAGTTGTGAACGATCAACGCTCGTGTGTTTGTTGTGTATCCATTAGTTTATTACGTAAGTTGAGTTGTCGCTATTTTTCCTATTGTTTAAGGTTCGAGGTTTGCGAATGGTTGATCGAAGGAACGACCTTCGAATTTATTGAAGTCGTGATGTGTTTATTCCTTGCCAGCTTTCAAAGGCAAGTACCTTAATTATATTTATTCGTATTGATGTCGGTTATGTTGTTGTTGTATTGTGCATACGTGTTGTGGTTGTTTGTCCACCATGTGTTGGTCCGTCGGGATCATCATGGAAATCTATAGCTGTGTGAGCTGGATCGATGGACAGGTATTTCCACCATGCGTTGGTCCGACGGGATCATCATGGGAATCTATAGCTGTTGCGCTGGATCGATGGAATACCACGAGTATGTTGATATTGATATGATATATTGTACATTGTTACTGTTACTCGCTGGAGAGACTTGTCATGATTATTGTTGATATTATTGACGTTATTATTCAGGGATTATTGAATAAACCCTTGTTGTATAATATTGGTACTTGTACTAGCATCATTGTGCTATCCCCTTCGGGGGTGAACATTTGTTTTATGTTTAGGATCCAGGATAGTGGGAAAACAACCACTAGAGCTGCATGACGACGAGGGTGCAGAGTGATGTTACGGCCGAATTAATTTGTTGTATGTTTGTGTTGATTTAATAAAGTACTCGAGTACGTTGTCGTTTGTGATGTTGGATTTGGTCATGTATTAATGTTCACCGTTAGACGTTTGTCTTTCAGTACTATTTCAGACTCGTGTTGTATTTTATTTCTGCTGCCGTTGTTCGTTGGTATTTGTTATTGTCATTTTATTTCCTCAGCCTGTAAATTCTTATGTAAAGGATTTATGGTGCTGTAATATTCCTGAACATATCGGGGGTGTTACAGAATATGGTATCGTAGATAAGGCTATGGATATCTCGGCCGTTGGGTTAAAATAAGGGTCGTACATGTCTTTTAAGGTAACCAGCTGCGCATAACATCACTGTACTGCCTACGTCTTCGTGCAAGCGGTAGTTGTAACTTTCCTAAACTCTCTCTTGTCCTTTACATGTTATACCTTTTTATACATGAACATTAGGACAATATTATTCCCTGTATATTGAGTGTTTATGCATACAGTATGTTGAGGGGAGGATGTGGACGTCGTCGCGGTCATGGATGCGGATGTAGGAATACTGAGAGAGAAGCTTCACCTTCTGTTCCTGATTCACTGTTAAATCAGGCTAACTCCAATTCTGGCGAACAGCAAGAGTCCGTTAATAATGAACGAGAATAGGCAGTGGAGACAAATGCCAATCCTGCCGTTCCCGACATCCTTCATCAAGTGGTCAACCAGATGACTCAATTTGCTCAAGTTGTAGACATGATGCAAGTGGCAGTAGGATTGCATTCAGGGGAAAGACAGCAAGACATCCCAGACTTTGGAAATCGAGGAGACACATGGCTACAAGAGGTGGCGAAGATGCACCCGTCGAAATTCGATGGATTTTCTGAGATGCCGAAATGGGATCACTGGTTGAGAGACCTTGAGAAAGTATTTGCCGGGATTAATTGTCCAGATGACTCGAGAGCCCCCATTGCCCAGTATTTTCTAATAGGAGAAGCGTCCGAATGGTGGGAAGCCATCTGACCTGTTGATCATGATGCCGGTTGGGAAGAGTTCAAACTTATGATGGAAGCTCAGTACTTCCTCGTCCAGTGAGAGAAGCTAAGGTTCGAGGATTTTTCTCCGCACAGCCTTCGGATGTGCGGGTGGCTCAGGCGATTAAGACATTTAATCAACAACTGGCGTTTGTTCGACACCTGGTTAGAACCGATGCAGAAATGATGCTTCACTTTGATATGAGAATGAAGTCGGAAATACAGAGGTACATGTCAGGTTTTGAATGCACCACTCTCCGCCAGTACCAAGACAAAGCCCTGGCGTATGAAATGAAAGAAGTAGCTATGGAAAAGTTCTCAGAGTCCAAGAAGCAGAAAGTCTCTGATAGTTTAACAGAGCACAAGAGTGGTGCCCCCCGCAAAGCCCAGTCACCCTTTCATTCATTTAAGAGGCCCCCGCACCCATCCAAAGGTGGAAAGAACTTCAGACCAATATCAACACCGACAGATGTGGTCAATAACTGTTTTAATTGTGGTCGCCCAGGACACCTTTGGCGTGATTGTTTCCGTTCTCCAGTGACATGTTATGATTGCGGATAGGAAGGGCATCATGCGATGTTCTGCAGGGATGCCACTAAGTTAATTGGAGCTCGTACTTCACAGACAGCTCAGAAGGAAGTAAGTGTTCCGCAGACGCAGCAGAGTGTCCAGCTACCCCAGAGTTTTGGCCGAGGACGAGGCAAAGGACAGTTCGACCGAAAGGGAGCATCGAGTGCTAGATCTGTTCCCTCACGCCTTTATGAGATGAGGAGGACAGACGATCAGGATTCCGCTGTTGCATCAGGTACCGTTCAGATCCTTCCACAACTAGTAGAATAAACATCAAAGACTTCAGTACGTCTCACTTCGGTAATGTATATTAGCAAAGTAAAAACAAACAATAACTTCGCTTTTCAATTTACTGAAGTAAAAAACCCACATATACTCAGTAAATGGTACCAAACAAAAAAATAGGAGCTAGTTAGAAATTTTAAGTTACAGAGACTTCGGTTATTTGATAATTACTGAAGTAAAAAGTGTGAAATTTTATTTTTTACTAAAAGAAAATTACAATAGTGAAGTATATGTCTTGAGACCGGGAATTAATATTTTGAGGTTCACTGAATGGGGTTAAAAATCATAAGTTTTGAATCTTGAGGGCTAGATTGAATTAACCTAAAAAGGTTGGGTATAAAACCCTATTACACTGTTCGGCCGACATCATTCATTTCTCCCTTATTCACTCTTATTCTATTCCTCAAGAATCCTTCTCGGACGCAAACACAAACTCACAAAATTCACACACACACACGAACATAGAACTCACACACACACTTAAGAAATTTTTGCACATAGAACCGCCGTGAACTAGGCCGCTTGGGAAGCGACGGGGTCGCAACACGCTATGGCGCGGCCCGAATCGGCGACAGATTGCATCCAAGGTGAGGAAGGTGTGATTCTATTATTGTTTCGCCGGGCTCGATGGATTTGGAAGGCCGAAGGGTTCAGGCCTAATAGTAGTGGGTTCGTGCCGAAGCTGAACTGTGTTCGCGATTTGGTTCCGGGCCGGTGCTATATTTCGGCCACATGTTTTGAAAATCGGGTGACTGCAGTGGCGAATGAACCATACCATGAAGAATGGTCTTCTCTGGCGAAACGATGGTGACTGGGGGTTTTAATCCACGGATAAGGATATACGTTATCCGCATCTGATGTTTATTTCAACCAACATTAAAAAGAGAGAGAGAGTAAATGACTGTTTCGTAACTTAATTTCCGAGAATGACTTTTTTTTACAAGTAATTTGTTGTGACTTTGTTTTTTTTTAGTGTTTTTGTGGCAGTTAATGAGATTTAGTATGCTCCAATTGTTGAAGAACTTGATAACACATTCACAAGGAAAGGAGAGAACGGATGCAGACATACTAAATTAGGCAAACAACAAAGTTAGGGAATCCGGTAGGACATCCCAAATGGAAAGATTCAAGGCAATAATGCGCAAAACCTCAATCATGGCATCAGTCTATTTTGTTTTGTTTTTGGATATTAGAGCTCTTGTAATTGTTTTGTGGGCCTTGTTAGGACAAAACGCTTTCGAGCCGGTCATTCTTTCTTGAACTACTGAGTGTTGTGGAGCCAAGGGTGGTTAACCGGAGCCTTGTGACAAAGGGTGAAACTGGTAACAATCGAATTAGGCTTAATTTCATTTAGAATGAGTTATACCTTGGCTTTTTATCCATTAAATAAAACTTGTCTCTGCAGATGAGGATAAGAAGTTAAATGCAACATACATAATTAGTGTAGCCCGGAAGATTGGATGCTCCATATTCTTATTGCCTGAGGATAGTATTGAGGTACTTGACGTGCGACAATGACACAAATTTTGTATGTGCAATCAATATATATTGCATTGGGGTATAAATTTTGTTTACGTTTACTGTTTCATGAAAGCATACTTGTCATACATTTAAGTATTTACTGTCGAATTTCTCTTTTTTTATGTATCTTTTTATAATAGAGAATGCATGCCAATGCACGTGATTACGTTCTCAACAATTGACAAGCCGAAGCTTCTCAGCCAGGTATCAGTGTCGCTTATTTTTCTGATGCACCGGTCTATGAAGATCATTAAATGGTTATTGCCTTATTTAAAGCTGCCTGAATATGTTCAGTAATTGCAATGATTGTTTGACATACTTCAAAGGAGGGTGTTTTAGGTTTTAACTCTTGACTGAAATATACGACGGGTCAACTTGCAGTTGACTTCTTTATTAGCTGAAGTTGGCCTAAACATCCAGAAAGCACACAGGTTTTCCACTGTGGATGGGTATTCTTTAGATGTCTTTGTTGTTGATGGTTGGCCATTTGAGGTATCTCACTGTTATGAATGTTATCAGTTCTTTTTATTTGTCCAATCTGGTTCTGTTGGATTGCACTGAATTTTAGAATAGCTTGTTTTCTACACTTTTCAACTGTTCATCTGTCTTGTTTTTAGAGTAGTTAAAATGTTTTGTTCATCAGTGGTAGAATGTTGACTTTGTATAAACTCGATTAGCATTTAAGAGCAGTTGTTGTTATATAGAATTGATTAACAAAAAACTTGGTTGTATCCAAAATAATAATGGGATCCAGTGTATTTTTCTTTGGATTCATTTCTTTTCTCATTTTATTTAATTATTTTTTGTTATTATTTATTTATCTTTGAACAATTTTTTAGTGACTGCATGTATTCTTGATCTTGTTACCTTGTGTCATTTCATTATCAATGAAATGAAGTTTCTGAAAGGGCTACTTTTGGTGAGACACTCATCGCACTTCTAGAGATAAAATGGCAATTCTTTACACCCTTCTTTAGCCCCTTAGATAAAGGGGGAGAGTTTTGACTGACCCTTGTGTTTTGACTTTTCAGGAGGTTGAACAACTTCAGACTGCCCTTGAAAAAGAAGTATTGAATATTGAGGTACTACTACTCCTTGTCTATTTGATTGGAACTATTTTAGAATTGTGTGGAGAAACCTTTGTGTTGAAAAAGAAGTAAATACTAATGTATTTTTTTAAGGACATAGTAAATACGGCCTTATATCTGCTTGTCTATGTGAATTTTACATCCTTGGACTCGCTGGGTATGGAAGTTGGAGAGTTATGTCCATTCTATTGTGAAACATTCTTCACTGAGTGATAACTGCTAGTGTGCGGTATTTCATTCTATAGGTGTCCTTAACTTCAAGAGAAAAACTTGATGGCTTCCAAGAGAATTTTGAAAGAATTAAGGGTGAGGTGGTTCGGGGATGAAACTTTCCTATTCAGATTCGGGTTCAAGTTGGGATTTAGATTTTACCATTTTTGTTTTTTGGGCTGAAACTTTTTTTGTTGATAAGATGACAACATTGGGAAAAATGATACTGTTAATTGAGTAGAACTTTTGTTATCCTGAACTTGTTATTTCTTATTGATGCTCACAGTATTGCACTACTGGCCTGCTTTTGTGCTACAGGACAAGCAGCTAGTAATCTTGAGGAGGTAACTGAAAATGTTGTTTATTACGTCCAAGGAAGTACAATTCTAGCACGAAATTTTTTTGGAAGGTGTCTTTCTTGACTGTCTCTAGCTGTAGTAATTCGGTTTAATGGCTAACATTATTTTTTTTTACGTATCACTGAATTGTTATTCTGTGGTGATATGTTTACATATTAGAGAAATCGGAAGTTTTGCACTTTAATCGATCAACATGCTGTCGAAATTATGGATCGTGTCGATCATAATATTTCTATGGTTCATCACTTTGTAGAAGTTATTTTTGACTGTTTGATAATGTTGTAGTATATGTGTTACGATACATTATGCTAATATGTTTGAGTTGGTAATATAATTTCGGCTTTCAGACAAAATCTTGTAATTTCTTTATTGGGGAAGAAAATTTTTTAAACCATCAACAAAGGGATTATCTGGATTTGTTTGCTTCACGTGCCGATGTTGAAGATTCGAAGAAGACAGTTGATGAGAAGATGATTTCATGAACAAGAAGTATGATCGTCTGATGAAAAGCAATGATGTGCTGAAGAGAGACTGTCGTTTTGAAGTATATGATCTTTTTTAATCCTTTCTGTCCTATTTGTGGTGTTCATAATGAAATAGATAGAATCTTATTACACATTCTTTGTCTTTGTTATGATATATATCTAGTTTTGAATTGGTTGGAATGCATGTTATTTTTTTAAGATGGGATGATATGAAATTGTTGGTTCTTATATTATTGAGCTATTGTGGTTGATGGTTAGTTATAGTTGAATGTAGATTTGGCAATGAATTTTAAATTGAAATGTGAATTATTAATATATATATTACTGCAGAAAATACTAATATATTATACAATAACTGAAGTAAAAAGTTCTTTATTTACTACGCTAATTATAAAATAACCGAAGTTAGAGGTATTCTTTTACTTCACTTACCCCCATATTTGGATGATAATTAGAAAAAAAAAAACCGAGATAGACTTCGGTTATTAGGATAATAGACTTCGCCTAAAATGCAAAGTCTAAAGTATACCTTTAACTGCACGAACATAGACTTCGGTAGTTATAACGTTTTTACTTCATATATTATTCGAAGTCTTTGACGTTTATTCTTATAGTGAGTTAGTGTTTTGTTTGATACAGGGGCTACACAATCATTTATATCATTGTCTTGTGTTAATCGTTTGAACATTTCTTGTTTTCATAAATGTGAGCCTTATGTTGTGGGTTTACCGAGTGAGGAGAGAATTGTGGAGAACTTAGAAAAAAGTGATTTTCCTGTATCAATTGGAGGCAAAGAGTGGCCCTCATATCTGATTGTGATAGATATACAAGGAGACGATTGGCTTAATCGATATGGAGCTATTGTGAACTACCGGAAGAGGAATAGCTCGATGATAGGCGAAGATGGTTCAGAATTATTATTCGAAGGATGGAGCCAGGAAGCTCAGGAAAAATGATCAAAGCCATGAAAGCCGTCAGACTGTTAAAACATGGCTGTACTGGATACTGGTGTTACGCGATGAAGAAAGAGGAAGGAAAAGTAGAGCTCTCATCCATTCCTATTGTGAATGAATTTCCGGACGTGTTCTCCGATGAATTACCTGGAATACCTCCACGGCGAGATGTAGAGTTTATCGTCGAGCTAGAACCAGGAGCTACATCGATTTCTAAGGTGCCATATCGTATGGCACTACCAAAATGTATGCATTGAAGGATCAACTGAAGAGTTACTGGACAAAGGCTATATTCAGCCAAGTGTTTTACCCTGGGGTGCACCAGTTCTTTTTGTCCGAAAGAAAGATGGACCGCTTCGACTGTTTATTGACTATCGGGAACTGAACAAGATGATGATCAAGAACAAGTACCCATTGCCATGGATGGATGATTTGTTTGACCAGTTGCAAGGAGCGATAGTATTTTCCAGGATCGATTTGATATCGGGATATCATCAGTTGAGGATTAAGGAATCTGATGTTCCCAAGTCAGCATTCAGAACTCGCTACGGACATTATGAGTTTGTAGTGATGCCGTTTGGTCTCACTAATGTGGCTGCTGTATTTATGCAATTAATGAATCGAGTGTTCATATAGTATTTGGACAAATTCGTAGTTGTGTTTATTGATGATATTCTGGTTTATTCCAAGAGCCCGGAAGAGCATGCGCAGCACTTATGGATCATTTTGGACCTCTTGAGAAGCGAGCAATTATATGCCAAACTTTCTAAATGTGAATTCTGGCTAAAGGAAGTGATGTTCGTCGGTCATGTGGTATCAGCGGAAGGAGTCCGAGTAGATCCCCATAAATTCGAGGCAATTTTGGATTGTAAGTCTCCTAAGAACGTGAAGGAAGTCAGAAGTTTTCTAGGACTTGATGGGTATTATCATCAGTTCGTGGAAGGTTTTTATAAAATTACCCGCCCATTTACTCGATTACTGCAGAAAACCCAAAAGTTCGAATGGAGAGTTATGTGTCGGGCCAGTTTTGATGAATAGAAGAAGATATTGACGACGACACCAATTTTAGCACTACCACAAGGAACTGAAGGGTTCATAGTTACAGTGACGCTTCAAACTAGGGTCTCGGGTGTGTACTGATGCAGGATAAAAAGGTGGTTGCCTACGCTTCACGACAATTAAAGCCATATGAAGTAAATTATCCAACACATGATTTGGAACTGGCAGCTGTGGTTTTCACCTTGAAGATATATAGACATTATTTCTACGAGACTCAGTGTCAGATCTTCACAAATCATAAGAGTCTCAAATACATCTTCAGTCGGAAAGAGTTGAACATGCGGCAGAGGTGATGGATAGAATTGATTAAGGACTATGATTTGGATATTCTTTATCATCAAGGCAAAGCAAACGTAGTGGCCGATGCACTAATCCGCAAACTTGTTTCTATTCGAATGATGGAGACTCTCACCTCCCAGTCCAGCATTCAACGAGAGTTAATTCGTGAAGGAATTGAAGTATGGTTGCAAGGAGTCCAAGGGCAACTGTGTGTGATGGAATTAACTTCATTGTTAATCGAAGAAATCAAATCTAAGCAATTAGATGACCCTCTGATGATTCAGTTACGTGATGAAGTGAACAAGGGTAAGGCCCCCGGATTTGTGATTCATGATGATGGAGTTTTGAGATTCCAGAGTCGACTTTGTGTTCCCGATGTTGATGTTTTGAAGCGGATAATCATGAAGGAAGCTCACAGTACGCCCTATTCTATTCACCCGGGCACTAGTAAGATGTATAAGGATCTAAAGAAGAATTTTTGGTGTGGCAACATGAAGAGAGATGTGGCGGAATATGTCTCAAAGTGTTTAACTTGTCAGCAGGTTAAGATCGAAGACCATTATTTCTGACCGAGATGGTCACTTTGTGTCACACTTTTGGAAAGTGGTTCATAGAGCCTTGGGAACCGAGCTAAACTTTAGCACATCTTATCATCCTCAGACAGACATAGTCCGAGAGGACTATTCAAACAGTGGAAGACATGCTGAGAGCTTGTGCCCTAGATTGGTCGACTGAGTGGGAAGTTCATGTACCGTTGATTGAATTCACTTACAACAATTGTTGGCATTTTTCCATTAATATGGCACCTTTTGAAGCATTATACAGGAGGAGATGTAGATCACCCCTGTGTTGGGATGATTCATCAGACTTGATCGGGACCGAACCAGAGTTGATATTACAGACTCAAGAGAAGGTAGCTTTGATTCATGAAAGGTTGTTGACTGCCCAGAGTAGGCATAAATCTTATGCAGATGTGCGCCATCGCCCGTTAGAGTTTGGTATTGGAGACCACATGCTTTTAAAGGTTTCTCCTACTCGGGGGATTTTTCGTTTTGGGAGAAAAGGAAAGTTGAGTCCTAGATATATTGGACCATTTGAGATTCTTGAAAGAATTGGAGAATTGGCATACAGGTTGGCCTTGCCGCCATCGCTGAGTCATGTTCGTAATGTGTTTCACGTGTCTCAGTTACGGAAGTACATCACAGATCCCAGTCATGTAATTGATTTCAGCGAGATCGAAGTCGCTAAGGATGGCACATTCGAAGATAAACCAATCAAGATACTCGAGAGTCAAGTTAAACAATTGACGAATAAACCAATCACCTTGGTTAATGTTCAATGGTCACGGCATGGAGTCAAAGAAGCCACTTGGGAGATAGAGAACAGTATGAAGTCTAGATACCCAAAATTATTTTCGTCATAAGTTTCGGGACGAAACTCCTTTTTAGAGGGAGAGTATGTAATATCCGGATAATTGGTGATTATTTTCATCTGTATTTGAACCTTGTAATATTCGAGTTTGTGGTATCTATAATCGAAGTGTGATTTTTCCCGTATTCGTATTCCAAAGAGTCATGATCATATTAGGAAGAATTTGCAAATTCATGTATGCAGCTACGTCATAACGTACGCTAGCAGATGAGCTTAATGTACGTTATGAACTGAGGATAGCGTACGCTATGGACGAATCATAGCGTACGTAACAGGCAGTCAGGCAGATAAGGTTGGTCGGCACATGGGCCATCTTGGGACGGGGATGGATAAGGATAAGATTCCCGCATGATCCGGACAGCTTTTTGATAAAGCAAGTCAACGAGGTATAACATACGCTAAAAGACTAAGATAGCATACGCTAAACAGAGCTTATTACATACGTAAAAGGTAATGGTTAACGTACGTTAAGGAGGTCAAAAATGAGGCAGTAGCTATAGTCGGACATTAACGCACGCTAAAGATTTCAGATAGCGTACGTTAAGATGGTAACATACGTAATGCTGTGAGGTTAACGTATGTAAAGGTCTGAGTTTTATAAATATGGCAGTACCCCATTTCATTTCAACTCGTTTCCTTTCATCCTTTGGCCGATTGCAAGTCCAGAGAGCTGTCTCCCCCACATATAATTCTTATATAGCCTCTCTATCTGGTTTAGAAGATCATAGACATCTCGGATTGGTGTCCAAGCCTATGGTGTCAAGTTCTACCGATCGTTTTCATCATTATTCTTCGTGAAAGGTATGTTGACACTAAACCCAACCTTAAATTCGGTTTCTTGAGTATGTTACTGAGATTACTACATTTCAAGGATGTTGTAGTAATCGAATATCATGTTTTAGGAAGATTGGTTTGGCTATACTTGGATTGTTCTTCGTTGTTAAGATAATTGTGATCGTACCTTGGTATGTTGAACCCTAGGACGTAGTTTATGAGATTGTGGTATGTTTTGGTCGAGATGTATACCAATGTCATGTTAATATCATCACCTAGAATCGAAGTGTTCAAGAAGATGAATTCTAAGAGTTTCACCAAGATTATTTCCTATTTCGTAAGAGGTGTTTGAATTGATAAACTTCGTTATATTCTTGGTTAAAATGGATTGGTTATGTTGAGGATGATCGAATTGAACCTAGAACACGGTTGTTTCATCTCCCTACGAGAATTTGTTAGTATTCGTATGATCAGACTCTTGTTGTGAATCGTTGTTTAGCCGAACTACTTTGGAAGTTGTTAATAGAGTTGGAGTAGGAAGGTTGATTATATGCCTACCCTTGTTATCGTAGAAGTCGATATCATTATCATCCACGTAGCATGATTTTGTAGAATTCAACTAGTGTTCGTCCAATGATTTGATCGTGTAACCAACCACTCGTAAGATAGTGTGCTTGACCATAGTTGTGAACGATCAACGCTCGTGTGTTAGTTGTGTATCCATTAGTTTATTACGTAAGTTGGGTTGTTGCTATTTTTCCTATTTTTTAAGGTTCGAGGTTTTCGATTGATTGATTGAAGGAACGGCCTTCGAATTTGTTGAAGTCTTGAAGTTTTTATTTCTTGCCATCTTTCAAAGTAAAGTACGTTAATTATATTTATTCGTATTGATGTCGATTATGTTGTTGTTGTATTGTTCATACGTGTTGTGGTTGTTTGTCCACCATGCGTTGGTCCGATGGGATCATCATGGGAATCTATAGATGTGTGCGCTGGATCGTTGGATAGGTATTTCCACCATGCGTTGGTCCGATGGGATCATCAAGGGAATCTATAGTTGTGTGCGCTGGATCGTTGGAATACCACGAGTATGTTGAGATTGATATGATATTTTGTACATTGTTACTGTTTCTCGTTGGAGAGACTTGTCTTGATTATTGTTGATATTATTGACGTTATTATTCAGGGATTGTTGAATAAACCTTTGTTGCATAATATTCGTACTTGTACTAGCATCATTGTGCTAACCTTTTCGGGGGTGAACATTTGTTTTATGTTCAGGATCCAGGAGAGCGGGAAAATAACCACTAGAGCTGCATGACGACGAGGGTGCAGAGTGATGTTATGGCCGGAATAATTTGTCGTATGTTTTTGTTGTTTTAATAAAGTACTCGAGTACGTTGTCATTTGTGATGTTGGATTTCATCATGTATTAATGTTCACCCTTTGACGTTTGTCTTTCAGTATTGTTTCAGACTCGTGTTGTATTTTATTTCCCACTCGTGTTGTATTTTATTTCCGCTGTCGTTGTTCATTGGTATTTGTTATTGTCATTTCATTTCCGAAGCCTTGTAAATTCTTACGTAAAGAATTTACGGCGCTGTAATATTCCTGAATATATCGGGGGTGTTACACAAATCAAAGAAACTAACTACAAATTTGAAATCTAAAACAATTTGAAACTAAGAAACTAAAACAAAAAAAAAACGAAATCGAGAAAAGAATTATAAGAAAACCTGATGATTTAGCATTTATATTAAAAGGAGAAGGTATTGTATTGATGAATTCAGGTATATTTGAGGTAGGGTTCGAAAAGGGGAGAAAATCACCTTGGGTCTCTGTCGTTGGGCGCCGAGTGATTATGAAGTGAAGGGCTGTTTTTTTATAGCACAAGAATGTTACGGCCATAACACGGCATGTTACGGCTGTAACATGACTTCGTAAATCTGGTGTGTGGTACTTATTGGAATACGACCGTAATGGCCGTATAAATGATGATATGTATGGATGTAACCTTGAGTTATGCAGTCGTAATGCAATTATTGTTTTTTTTATAATGACAATAATTCAAGAAAAAATCCCTAGATTAGTGAATGGGATGATCCTTGCTCCGGATGTTGACTTTTCCTGCGTTACCCCCAATTTTATTTTTCAAAAAACAAGAGCTATTGGGTTGCCTCCCAACAAGCGCTTTTAACGTCCTTAGCTTGACGTCTTGTCTGATCAATTTGGCATTTCCAATGCTATAATTGACATTATTATCGAGAATTCTCCTCCCAAATATGACTTTAACCGCTGGCCATTTACTTTGAAACTTTTGTTCAATGTATGGTAAATATCCACGGCTCCATAAAAAAACACCTCTTTGATTATGTATGGGCCTGTCCATAGTGATCGTTGCTTACCCAGAAATAGACATAGTCGTGCATTAAAAAAGAGCACTTGGTCTCCTGCTTTAAAATCTCTTCCCAAAATTCGGTTGTCATGCCAGCTTTTTGTCTTCTATTTGTATGATAGGGTCACGGTCAGTCAAACCCTATCTGTACTTGACGCTATGCATGAATTAATGCAAATCGAGATCACTGAGCTCTCGTTTATCCAATACAACTAGCTCCAATGCTTTAGCCAAAGACTTATAATCTCATATGCCACATATAGGACATATACCTGTTCACTTACAGGAGAAAGAATTCTATCTTGGCATTTAGTAGAACTTTCTACTTGCCCATGAAGATGCACGTCGAGATTGACCCCCGCCTTTTGGTTTTCTGGATTGAATTACTCTAATGAAAATCTTAACGTCACAAGCACATCTGTAACACCCCAAATTTAGCGGATATTATAGTGCCATGGACCCCCAATTGGGTCCCACCAGGCGAATGAAAATTAATGAATTAAATAATATAATTATAGTCCCGAACCACATTATATCATCAATTACTCTGATGAGGAGTTTCAAGTACAACACACCCAGGAAATACAGAATACATGTATATTTTATATGAAGATAAAATATAGAACACTGAATAAAATGAATATCCAAATGGAAATCTGCAGCGGAAATAAAAATGAAGAAACATGAATGACTGAAAAGGACTGGCCCTCCCCCTACTAGTATCACTGGGACTCCTCGTCATCAACGTTCTCTTCCCGTGCTTTTGCCTTGCCATGACCTAAAAACAACATCCCCAATGGGGTCAGTTACACAGAACAACAATCCTCAAAAGTGGAATAAACACAATCATTATATATCTTAGTTATGAAATTAAGCTGAAGAGGGGCATCATAGTACGCCCGTAATGGGACGTGCAAGTGCACAAGACGAGCGTCCCGACACACCCACACTTGTACCTAATTAGTCTCACGGAGGCACGTTACCGTGTGCACAGTCTAATGTGTCGGTGAACCCGCACCACATGACTATCGTGTGCCCGACTAAAAATTCCACACATAACCACCCAACCACGCAATATGAATCCAAAAGGTCACAATAACAACCATGATGAATATTAATGAATAACAATCCGACAAGGGTCAAGAATGACTCACCGAGATGAAATAATAATGATATGAATTATAGCTCACTGAAATGATTGGAACCGTCGTTCCTCGTGAATTGAATGATTAGTTTGATAATTACAAGTCTCAACATGATTAATACACTATGAATGAATTATGAATATGAATGAATAACAACGAAAGGAATGAGTATCCTTTTAACCGAGTAAGAATTAACTTACACAAATACCAGTGATGAAATGTCCTTCCTTGAACAAACGTCCTAAGTGGAAAGATCGGTCGCCCGAACAACGTTGAATAACATAATTACCAACAAATGCTTAATATACATATCAAGTACGATTATAACCAACTCAAAAGTCGATACAATAATAACCAAACTCATTGTGGCATTCTAACGAATACGTTGCAAACATTCTTCCATTGATTACAACCAACCCCAAAATATCGAAACCAACCTCCAAATGAGTAGTTCAACTCCAAGAAAGCATCATCAATACAATGAAATAATCCAATAGAAATACTCTATTCGAGATTACGACAACATCTAGTCGAAACCCCAAAAATCCCAAAGTCAACCCTTAGGGTGTTCTTGAACAATTCTCTAAATACTCAACAAATCTGAAAAATGCACCAATAAACCTATAGGAATACATGCATCCATGGTATATAATCCATATCTAATATATTCCAACATAATAGCAAGCTAACTCGAAGAGATCGGAAGGAAAACACTCAAATCCCGAAATTCTAGATTCAAGAAATGTTTACCTTGATTTGGTATGTTGGAGAGGATTAAATGATGATTAATCCGAACTAGATGCTTCAAGATGATGATAGGTGATTTCAGCTCGAAGAGATCTTCTCAAACCATCCAAAATCGCCCGAAATCGCCCAAGGAAGGAGGAGAGATGTGAAAATGACGAATCTGGACTGAACTGTCCTATATATACAAGACCTAACTTAGCGCGCGCTAGCTCCTGTGCTTAACATGCGCTAGCGGGTTCACTGGGTAGTCCAGTACCCACTGCCTGCATCGTTAGCGTGCACTACGTACTTAGTAGCGTGCGCTAACATCTCTTTATTAGCGTACGTTAACATTGTGTTAGCGTGCGTTACCTGAGTTGATTCCCAAAATATTAGAGTCCAGAACCTACTGTCCTCTGCCTTGCTCGTGTTAGCGTGCGTTACACATATAGCTTAGCGTATGCTACTAATACCATTAGCGTATATTATGATCCACTCGTAGCATGCACTATGAATTATTCCATTTCAGCCCTGTACCTACTGGACTGTCTGAACGAGCTTTAGCGCGCGCTACACTGATTGCTTAGCGTGCGCTATCTAAACTACTAGCATGCGCTATTTCCCATTCATAGCGTGCACTACTACAACTCAAATTTAGTCCAGTGCCTTCTGGACTATCTGCCTCAAATGCACAAGCGTGCGCTAATACTGAACGATAGCGTGCGCTACCAGTACTCAATTAGTGTGCACTAAAAAGAGTATGTAGCGTATGCCACTCTTCACATCCAGCAACCAAAATATGATGATGATGATAATATCCTCGTCTCGATCCTCAAAACAAGGTTGAATGACGAATGATAACTGATATACGATTCAAATTATGCTGAACGGTGAATACAATGAATGAATATGAATGATAAATGATTATTAATGAGTGAAAAATTACTGAGTAACAATTTACTGAATGATAATGAATCAATTTACAACCGGGTATTATATATTCCCCCCTTAAAAAGAGTTTAATCCTCGAAACTAAGGGTCATACAATTCGGGATAACTCTCCCGCATACTATCCTCGGTTTCCTAAGTAGCCTCTTCGACTCCATGTCTAGACCACTGAATCTTAACCAAAGGAATCGTCTTGTTCCTCAACTGTTTGATACGTCGCTCTAGGACTTGTGCAGGACGCTCCTCATATGAGTGATCATTTGCGATCTCAATTTCATCAAACTAAAGTATGTGACTCGGATCATCAACATACTTCCGCAACTGAGAGACGTGAAACACATTATGAATTTGGATCAATGCTAGAGGTAAAACCAATCGATAAAAGCCAGACTGCCTACTCGATCTAATATCCCAAACAGTCCAACGAATCTCGAACTCAACTTTCCTCTCTTCCTGAAATGGAAGATACCTCGGCTTGGGGATACCTTGACCAAAACATGGTCATCTGCCTCGAACTCTAATGGTCGATGATGATTATATGCATATGATTTTTATCGACTCTGGGCAGTCAACAAACGACTCCTGATCAAAGCTACCTTCTCGCGGGCGGCTATAAGCATATTGGGCTCGGTGCCGATTGATTCTGATAAGTCATCCCAACATAAGGGAGATCGACAACGACGACCATATAAGGCCTCGTAAAGTGCCATCTTAATCAAAGCATGCTAACTGTTATTGTACGTTTACTCGATCAACGGTAGTTGGGCTTCCCAATCATCTTTCCAGTTGAGAACACATTATCTCAGCATTTCCTCTAACATCTGAATAGTTCGCTCTGATTGTCCGTCGGACTGAGGGTGAAAGGATGTGCTGAGATTAAGCTGAGTACCCATGGCACGATGAACTGATTTCAAAAAATGTGACACGAATCGCCCATCACGATCAGAAACGATATTCTTAGGAGTACCGTGCAATCTAACTATCTCTTTTATGAACAAGTAGGCAAGTCTCTCGGGACCCCACTTATCTTTAATCTCAAGGAAATGAGCTGACTTAGTTAAGCGGTCCACAATTACCCAAATTATATTCATGCCATGACGACTCGTCGGCAAACTCGTGATGCAGTCCATTGAAATATCCTCCCACTTCCACTCTGGAATAGGGAGCGGTTTCAGCATACCCTCCGGTCACTGATGTTCTAACTTGACTTGCTGATAGGTTAAACATCTCGAAACAAATTCTGTAACTTCTCGGTTCATATTACTCCACCAGTAATTTTGTTTCAAGTCTTTGTACACCTTGCTAGACCCCAGATGAATGGAATAAAGGGTAGCATGAGCTTCTCTCAAAATCGAGTTTTTCAACTCATCATCCGCCGGTACGCATAACCGGTTCTTAAATCGCAAAAGTCCATCCTCGTGGACCACAAATCTAGGGGCTTTCCGTTGAGCTACATCCTCTCGGATGCGCAACAAAAACGGGTCTGAACCTTGATTCACTCTGATCGCCTCCTCAAGTGGCGATGAAATCTCTAACATGCAAAGTTGCCCTTGCACTCACTGTAACTAGACCTTGATATCGGGTCTTAGGAATTCCTGTTGAAGTTCCTTGTGAGCAGTCAAACGAGCAAGCATTTGCTCCTGAACGGACTTACGACTCAAGGCGTCGGCGACAACATTCGCCTTGCCCGGGAGATATAGTATCTCGATATCATAATCTTTGATTAGTTCCAACCACCGTGTCTGTTGCATATTTAACTCCTTCTGAGTAAATATATTCTTCAAACTCTTATGATCAGTGAAAATCTGATAAGTGACGCCATAAAGATAATGTCGCCAAATCTTCAACGCGAAAACTACGACTATTAATTGCAGGTCATGGGTCGGAGAATTGACCTCATAAGGTCTAAGTTGTCGCGAAGCATAGGCAATAACTTTCCCGTTCTGCATTAATACACATCTAAGACCGTGTCCTGACGCGTCACTATAAACCATGAATCCTACCGTCCCTTGTGGCAAGGAAAGGATAGGTGCTGAAATTAAATGGATCTTGAGTTCTTCAAAACTCTGTTGAAACGCATCAGACCACGTGTATTTCTTATCCTTCCGCAAAAGGTTTGTCATAGGTTGAGCGATTTTAGAAAATCCTTCCACAAATCATCGGTAATAGCCTGTTAATCCGAGAAAGCTTCGGATTTCCTTAACATTCTTCGGAGGTTGCCAATCTCAGATGGCCTCTGTCTTCTGAGGGTCGACATGCACTCCGTCTGATGAAATCACATGTCTGAGAAACGTCACCTCGGACATCCAGAATTCACATTTGGAAAACTTTCCATACAGTTGCTCTCGTCTCAACACGTCGAGAACCTGATGAAGGTGAACTTCGTGCTCCTCTCGGTCACGAGAATAAATCAAAATGTCGTCTATGAAAACAACCACGAACTGATCCAAATAGTTGATGAAAACCCGATTCATTAACTCCATGAATACCGCAGGTGCATTAGTTTACCCAAACGGCATTACTACAAACTCGTAGTGCCCATAGCGTGTTCGAAATGCCATCCTTGCGATATCCAACTCTCGAATTCACAACTGATGATACCCAGATCTTAAGTCGATCTTGGAAAATACTAAAGCTCCCTAAAGTTGATCTAAGAGATCATCAATACGGGGTATGGGATATTTATTCTTGATTGTCACCCTATTCAACTCCCGATAATCAATACACAAGCGAAATGAACCGTCCTTCTTGACAAATAACACTGGTGCTCCCCATGGGGATGCACTCGGTCGGATATAACCTTTCTCGGTCAATTCCTCTAGTTGATTCTTCAGTTCCTGCATTTTGGTCGGGGCCATCCGATATGGTGCCTTCGATAATGGGGACGTACCAAGCTCCAACTCTATCGTGAATTCCACATCTCTCTGTGGAGGCAAACCACCGGCATATTCTCTCACTACAGGAATATTATCCAACATCACTGATGATTTCTCGGTCTTGGTCATATAGCACCAATAACCAAAACACCCCTGATTGAGTAATTTCACTGCTTTCATCATATTAATGACTCTTCCGGAACATCTAGGATTACCCTCCTGAAATACACACTCGACTCCATCATCTGAAACAATAGTGACCATATGCTTACAGACACTAAGGATGGCATCGTGACGATCCATCCAATCAATACCCAAAATAACGTCGTCTTTAGGTAAGTCTACCATAATTAGGTCAGCCAGCCATTCACGGCCATTAAGCTGAATCGGACAATTCTCAATCTCACGGTCTTCGATAATTCTTCTACCGTCAGGTAGTCCAATGACATAAGGTTCGCAACTAGTAGCACTATCCAGATGAAGTCTACTCGAGCATGACTTGGAAATGAATAAATGCGATGCACCAGTATCAAAAAGGGTACACACAGGTTGAGATAGAATTTCAAGTGTACATGAGATCATTTGGGCCTCCGGATCGTCGGTCCTCTTCATCTCATAAATTCGGGGCTTGCCATCCCTGGAACCGGATGCTCCTGTCTTATAGCTGTGGGTTCCGCTTTTGTTTGCTCCCATCGTCTTAAACGACGTAGACTGAGTTGCCTGATTATGAACAGCTGACTGCTTCGGGGTCTGAGATGCCATCGGAGTAGGTTTGGAGTCTCTTCGGCAGAAATGGGCCTTATGCCCAGCAATCCCACAGTTATTACACGTGATGGTCGGCTTCGGACACTTAGTGCTGAAATGACCCTGCTCTCCACAGTTGAAACAGGTGATGGCCGAACTGGCCGCTCGGGACTGAGATTCCACAGGTTTAGGTGCCATAGGAGGTCGCTCGGAAAAAGTAGGGCCTGCACGAGGTTTCTTTAAGGTTCCGTGACTGCCATCAGACTGATTACGATTCCTTCATTTCTTGCTAGCAGATGAGGGTTGTTGCTTAGCAATTTCCTTAGCAGTAAGCTCATAAGTAAGAGCTTTCTCGATGAATTCGGCCATAGCGGTGCAATGATTGTTAATCAGCTGCATCCGCATACGAGATTTCAACCTCTTACTGAAATACTTGATCTTATCTGACTCGGAGTAGATAATAGATGAGGCGAAAGGAAGTATCTCCTGAAACTTTTCGGCGATGGCGAGAACATCATCTTCCGCTGAGGGGTCGGGAATGAGTAATTCTGGTAACTTGGCCTCCCTGAGCAGGGCTGGATAATACCTTTCCATCATGAGAGTCTTGAATTGGTCCCAAGTGCAAGACCCGTCGGCGGGCTTCAAAGATAGCCACCAAGAGTGAGCGCTCTTACCCAGATAGTAAGCCGCAACTGAAACCTTGTGCCCTTCGGGACACTCCACCATAGCAAATAATTTCTCAAAGTATTCAAGCCAGTGAACAATATCCGCCGGCTCAGATGAGCCCTCAAAAGTAGGTGGTCTCTGGCGAGAGATGTCGCCAATTATACTGCTCACACCCCTCTCTTGCCTCTGAGGTGGCGGCGGAGGAGCCTGTTGATTCTGAGCGGTTGAGTTCTGCATCGTCTCCATCAGACGTGCCATCTGAGTCATCTGGGCCATCATGCCCTGCATAAAAGTGAGTGGATCAACCCGAACACCTTCTAATTGAGCTATGTCTCGGGTACGACTCCTTAACGGTGAATGATTATCTCCGGGTGAATGAGTGGCAGCATCACTGCTCGTTGAATTAGCATTATTCCTTGTGTTCGTGCGTGTATTCACACGAGCTCCCGGATTTTGGCCCACACCACGGCCTCTTTCCCTGCGTCCTATGACGGCTCTCTCCATACTAAAGTAGGAAAGTCACATGATAATTATGGATCTCGCATGAGTACCGCATTATGATTACGTTATGAAATGATGATAATGAGCATATGGGCTCTAACACAATGATTACATGAAGGATCAACTGAGGTGACATGATTATCTGATGAAATTCTTTAAATGATTATCTTGAACATGTTAACAAGATTAATGATACGATCCTCAAGATCAACAACTGATCAATGAAATGAACTAAGTGATTAATGAGTTAACATGATCGACATGATCAAAATGAAAATGATGATTGAGGATTGTTGACTGATGATTGATGAATGAGTGATTCTTATTGCCATAAATTATACCATGGCGTCAGAAATCTTACAGTTCTTTCGGTCTGAGGGGCTTGGCGCTTGCATAGGTCACACGTGATGCGAGAGTCCAATGATACTAGTCTGGTGAACGATGATTTCAAATGAGACATGACTCGTGAGGTAGTATTCAAAACCACGCTCCGATACCAACTCTGCAACACCTCAAATTAGGCGGATATTACAGTGCCATGGACCACCAATTGGGACAAACCAGGCGAATAAAAATTAATGAAATAAATAATATAATTGTATTACCGAACCACATTATATCATCAATTACTCCGATGAGGAGTTTCAAGTACAATACACCCAGGAAATATAGAATACATGTATATTTTACATGAAGATAAAATATACAACACTGAATAAAATGAATATCCAAATGAAAATCTACAGCGGAAATAAAAATGAAGAAACATAAATGACTGAAAAGGACTAGGGCCCCCTATTTGTATCACTGGGACTCCTCGCTGTCAACGTTCTCTTCCCGTGCTTTTGCCTTGCCATGACCTAAAAACAACATCCCCAACGGGGTCAGTTACACAGAACAACAATCCTCAAAAGTGGAATAAACACAATCATTATATATCTTAGTTATGAAATTAAGCTGAAGAGGGGCATCATAGTATGCCCGTAATGGGACGTGCAAGTGCACAAGACGAGCGTCCCGACACACCCACACTTGTACCTAATTAGTCTCACGGAGGCACATTACCGTGTGCACAGTCTAATGTGTCGGTGAACCCGCACCACATGAATATCGTGTGCCCGACTTAAAATTCCACACATAACCACCCAGCCACGCAATATGAACCCTGAAGGTCACAAGAACAAAAGTGACCATGATGAATATTAATGAATAACAATCCGACAAGGGTCAAGAATGACTCACCTAGATGAAATAATAATGAAATGAACGATAGCTCACTGAAATGATTGGAACCGCGTTCCTCGTGAATTGAATGATTAGTTTGATAATTACAAGTCTCAACATGATTAATACACTATGAATGAATTATGAATATGAATGAACAACAATGAAAGGAATGAGTATCCTTTTAACCGAGTTAGAATTAACTTACACAAATACCGGTGATGAAATGTCCTTCCTCGAACAAACGTCCTAAGTGGAAAGATCGGTCGCCCGAAGAACCTTGAATAACATAATTACCAAAAAACGCTTAATATAAGTATCAAGTACGATTATAACCAACTCAAAAGTCGATACAACGATAACCAAACTCATTAGGGCATTCTAACGAATACGTTGCAAACATTCTTCCATTGATTACAACCAACCGCAAAATATCGAAACCAACCTCCAAATGAGTAGTTCAACTCCAACAAAGCATAATCAATACAATCAAATAATCCAATAGGAATACTCCATTCGATATTACGACAATATCTAGTCGAAACCCCAAAAATCCCAAAGTCAACCCTTAGGGTGTTCTTGAATAATTCGCCAAATACTCAACAAATCCAAAAACACACCAGTAAATCCATAGGAATACATGCATCCATGGTATATAATCTATATCTAACATATTCCAACATAATAGCAAGCTAACTCGAAGAGATCGGAAGGAAAACACTCAAATCCCGAAATTCTAGATTCAAGAAATGTTTACCTTGATTTGGTGTGTTGGAGAGGATTAAATGATGATTAATCTGAACTAGAAGCTTCAAGATGATTATAGGTGATTGCATCTCGAATAGATCTTCTCTAACCATCCAAAATCACCCGAAATCGCCCAAGGAAGGAGGAGAGATGTGAAAATGATGAATCTGGACTGAACTGTCCTATATATAAAAAAACCAGCTTTGCACGTGCTAGCTCCTGTGATTAGCATGCGCTAGCGGGTTCATCGGGTAGTCCAGTACCCGTTAGCGTGCGCTACGTACTTGGTAACATGCACTAATGTCTATTTATTAGCGTACGTTAACCTTGTGTTAGCGTGCGCTACCTGATAGTTGTTGCCCAGAATATTGGAGTCCAGAACCTACTGTCCTCTGCCTTGCTCGCGTTAGCGTGCACTACACCTATAACTTAGCGTACATTACTAGTACCATTAACGTACGTTATGATCCACTCGTAGCATGCGCTATGAATTATTCCATTTCAGCCCAGTACCTAATGGATTGTCTGAACGAGCCTTAGCGCGTGCTACACTTATTGCTTAGCGTGCGCTATCCAAACTACTAGCGTGCGCTATTTCCCATTCATAGAGTGCGCCTACAACTCAAATTCAGTCCAGTGCCTTATGGACTGTCTGCCTCAAATGCACTAGCGTGCGCTAATACTGAACGATAGCGTGCGCTACCAGTACTCAATTAGGGCGTGCTAAAAAGAGTATGTAGCGTATGCTACTCTTCACATCCAGCAACCAAAATATGATGATGATGATAATATCCTCGTTTCCATCCTCAAAACAAGGTTGAATGACGAACGGTAACTGATATACGATTCAAATTACGCTGAACGGTGAATACAATGAATGAATATGAATGATTAATTATTATTAATGAGTGAAAAATTACTGAGTGACAATTTACTGAATGATAATGAATGAATTTACAACTGGGTATTACAACATCCCTACTAAATCCTCAAGTCGAAGGTCCACGAATATCTATCACAACCTTTCAATTCCGTCATTAACTGTCCCGGAGTGAAATCCGTTTGACGAATCGAGGGTGAGTCGGTTCGAGTATACTAATCTCATTAGCATACCTATAACGTGTAATATCCGCATTTTTCCTTTTTCTGGTATTTTTCTTATGGCGTATTTTTCATTTTTAATGATTCTCTTGTAAACGTATGGATATTTCGAGAATATTTCATACTGGACTTTTTGTCACCCGAGCTTGTTTCGGACTTGTTTTACCCAATTCCGTGTTTATTGTCAGTTCCGTCGCTATTTGGTTCGATTCTCGTAATCGTTGTTCGAAACTGCAGTTTTGAGGTTTCCGTAAATCCATCTTATGTCATTATGGGTGTTGTGAGTTTTTGTTTGGTGTTTCGATCGTGTATCATGTATTTCAGATGTTTTGGGCAGTTTTGTAATTTCCCAAAGTTATGGGGTAATTACTATCGTTGTCGTTTTCCAAACCTTTAGGTTGTTGGAATCGTGTTTTCTTTTAGCGCTTTGGATACGACTCGAACTCGTCACGTGTGTGTCCTTTTCAGTCCGTTGTTTAGTGTCGGGAGTGCGTTGTTTTCATCCGGGGCAGAATTCGTCGTTTTACAACTTTGAGTGTTGTCGTACTACTGTCTGCACTCGCTAGCGCACGCTAAATTGGTTGTGTAGCGCATGCTAATTTCGTCGAGTAGTGTGCGCTAACTTGGGGAGTAGCGCGCACTAATGATCCGAGTACAACAGTGGCAGTATTTTGCTTCTGCTCTCTGGATGAGCAGGTTAGCGCATGTTATGTCTACAGATTAGCGCATCTAGGGTTGAGACTTAGCGCACGCCAGGTGTGGGGCAGCGCCGCTAATTCAGTATTCCTGTTCAGGCAGAATGTTCTGGACTTTGGATGACGAACAGGTAGTGCACGCTATGGGTCGATAGTGTGCGCTAACGGGGGGCTTATAGCACACATTAATTATCGGGTAGCGTACGCTAACGGGTCAGAACCGAAGGTTCTGACCAGGATTGGCTGGTTAGTGCGTGCTAACCACAAGCAGTTACCGCACGCTAAACCATCTGGCTATATATACCCGAGAGTTAACCCAGACACGTCTATTTTTCTCACTTTTCTTCCTCCTCCACAACTGGGGCGATCTAGGCGATTCTTGGGCGATTTCCGGGTGATTCGAAGTCTTGTAACTCCAAGCTATCATCTTTCTTGAGTTCTTGTGTATACACCAACCCTTGTTCTTCATCTCCGATCCGAGGTAAACTCTTAGAACCCTATCTTTGGGTAAATTGGGGGTTTTCGAGTACTTGTCCGATTTACTCCGTGTTGTTTATTAATTCATGTTGTATATGATTAATCCTTGTGTATCCCTTGTTTCCCTACGAGTTCATGGTAAATCTCGTGGTATTTATGAAATCGAGAGGGTTCGATCGCGACCCACCCTCGTTGTTTTTGTACGAATTTACATGAATCGTAGGTGGGTTTTCGGGTGTATTCTGTTTTCATACTCGTATAGAATTGGTTGTGATTGTATTCTTCAAATCGTTAGGTTCGTGGTCGTCTATTCCTAGCAAGCATAGTTTATTTTCCCATTCATTTCGTCGTCAATATTCTCAAGGCATGTGAAACCCTTATGCTTAACATGGAATGGTAATGTATATGTGTGTGCTTTGCTCACTCCGAGAGGGTTCGACGGGGTCTCGAAGGAATCTGTGATTTCGCTCCTGATTCATGAGCGTTTTGATAGCCAGTCCGGGAGGCTCCATAGAAGCCTCGTATGGGACTAGTGGTTTCGCCCCGGTCCTAGGCAAGTCATGTGCGTGATTTATAACTATGGACAGTCCGGGAGGGTCCATAGAGGCCTTGGATGGGACTAGTGGTTTAGCCCCGGTCCTAGGCAAGTTTTCAACTGTGATATTAGACTATTTGTTTTCCGGGAAAAGACATGTCTTGTTTTGATTTTGAATCTATTTGAAGCATGTACTATGAAATGTGTAAGCGATTAGTTTGCCTTTATTACTTGTACTAGCGTAATTGCTAACCCCTTTTGGGACCCGTTTGAGAAAATCCGTGTTATGAATTTCAGGTTGTGTTCAGGCGGTCGAGCGGACACTGGAGTAGTACGAGGATACTAGCCAGGGTTGTTGACGTGTGCAATTCAGTCCCTTTATTCCAGTTGTACATTTTAAAACATTTGTTTTTCAGACTTGTAAACTGATAGATGGTACTCGTGAGTACTTAGGTGTTTTAAATTTTGGAAGATGGATTGTATACTAAATTTCATGTGTGATTCCTGATGTTGTCTAGTTTACCGATTGTACCGGGAGTTTTATCTACTGTGCGTCTTAGTGATTTGTGTTTTCTCGCTAACCGAGATGGTTATACATGTGGTATAAATTAGTTAGCCTGGTGGGTCCACGTAGGGGTCCACGGTGCTGTAATATACCCTGAATATCTTGGGGGTGTTACGGAAAATGGTATCAGAGAACTAGGTTTATGGATACCTAGGCTTGTCGGTTAATTGAAGCTAGTTATTTTTTATTTTACACATCATCATCACGCTGCCATCATCTCGGTACTTCCAGTGTTTGTAAATTTTCCTTACTCGATTCTTTTGTTTTATCGTATCGTACTTCCTTTTCTTGAACTTTGATTGTTTCCCTCTCGTACTTAACGTCGAGTTGCATTTACTACCTTTTATCTCCGGTATGGATGCTGGGAGAGGTCGAGGTAGAGGTTGTGGTCGTGGTCATGGTCGTGGACACGGACGGGGACGTAGGGCAGCCAGTGGGGCGGCCACGTCACACTCTTTTGGAGTCGGCAGTACTGATGGCCATCAGGGCCATACTGCTACTCAAGGTGGCGCAGCCGGTAATGACGCCAACTTTGGTGTTGAAGATGTGATGCAACAAATGGTGAACCAAATAGCTGCGATAGCCCAGGCGGTTCAAAACCCAACTCCGGCTCATGCTGCTCGGGCCAGAGTGGATCGTTGGCTTCAGGATGTCTCCAAGATGCATCCTTCTCAGTTTTTTGGGGCTTCAGACCCGATTGGTTGGGAGGGGTGGATCAAAGAGATGTCCAAGGTCTTTGTTGCCACAAATTGTCCTGAGGATCACAAGGTCCCAATCGCCCAGTATTTTCTCACAGGTGATGTTGCTGATTGGTGGGAGGCTGTCGGGCCTCAGGATCATGATGCTTCGTGGGCCGAGTTCAGAGACCTTATGGAAGCTGAGTACTGTCCATGGCCGGTTCGCCAGACGCGGGTCCATGCTTTTTCGATGCTCAACCTCGAGATATTCCGGTTTCTCAGGCCATTGCATCTTCCAACCGGGAATTGGGCTTCGTGAAGGCCCAGGTTAAGGAGGAGAGTGACAAGATTTGCCACTTTTCTAGGCAAATGAAACCGAGGATTCGTGATTACATGTTTGGGCTCGCCTGAACCACCCTAAAGGACTATCAGAGTAGAGCTCTTGCTTATGATATGTCCTTGACGGCCAGTGAGGTGGCTCGGGAAAGTAAGAAATAGAAATCCGTCGATAATTTTTCGGTTAACAAAGGCGGAGTTCAGCAGAAGTCTCAGCCTGCTAATGTTCCTGCGGGCAGTTCGGCTCATTTCTCTGGGGGCTTTCGAGGTAGTACTAGTGCCCCCACTCGAGAGATCAGATATTTTAACTATGGCCAGCCACTATAGGAATCGGGAGTGTCCTCGTCCGTCATTGACTTGTCATACTTGTGGTCAGTCGGGCCACAAGGCTTCATTTTATGATCGTTTAGGGAGGACTTTCGGTGCCCAGGCTTCTTTCCAGCGCCTAGGGATCCGAGTGTGAACTAGGGGTCGTTTGCTCTGCAGTCTCCGCAGAGTGACAGCCGAGGGAGAGGTCGGGGCCAGCCCGCTAGAGGGGGAGCTTCCATTTTCGGCTCAGCTCATCCGCGTGTGTATGAGATGAGGATGGCTGATGATCCAGTGGCTACCGTGGCTACAGGTACCGTTCATATCCATTCCCACCCTGTCAGTGTGCTTTTCGATTATGGTGCTATGCATTTGTTCATCTCTCTGGAATGTGTGCGCCGTTTGGGTCTTTACTATTTGTCATCTTGTGAGCCTTTCATAGTTAAACTTCTTAGCGGTGATAGGATTGTTGGTAATTGGGAGATCCGAGATTGTTCTATCGTTATTTATGAGAGGGCTTGGCTCTCTAATCTTGTTGTTCTGGGTATTGAGGGTGAGGATTTGATTCTCGGGGTGTAACACCCCAAGGCATTCAGGGCATATTACAGCACTGTGGACCCCACACTGTGGAATCCACCAGGCTAACGTACCAAACAAGGCATTCGACAACGACAATTAATCATCAATAAAATGACAATTCAAATAAAAGACTACAAACCGACAAATAAAACCTGACATCAAATCCATTTCCGCAAAACGGGAACACAACATTAACAAATTCAAACAGGAAGTACTTGAGTACTTAAACCAATTTTATAATACAGAAATCCCAAATCAATACATCAACAATAACCGACAGAACAAAACACCGATAATCGACTACTGGACAGTATCATGCTTGCCCATCATCCTCATACGTCTTGAGTGCTCGCTTGTCCCCGCGATCGATACCTGAAATACAAAAAGTATTTCCCCCATTTAAGGGGTTAGCGACAACTGCTAGTGCAAGTACAATCCATTTGAACTACATTCTAATCAGATGAATATATGTGCCAAAAAGTCATTTTAGGAAACATTTTATATTCCGGAATATTTACAAGGTACAATCACAAAACACATTATCTCCAACAAATCACAATTCAAAGTTAACCGTTGGTACGAGACTCACGGCCACCGTACCCCGCAGAGCCCCGTCGGACATCTCTTGGTGGCTAACCACAGTTCGCGATACGCACACTCACGGCAATACGTATCCCTAGAGGCCCCGTCGGACCATCCCTAGGTGAGCATATACATATCCATCCACAACAACCACGATATAGCCATAATTCAAATACTAGAACCTGTAAACAAATGTAAAGTACTTGCCTTTGAGACATTCTTGAAGAAACGGAAGTGAAACACGACTACGAACGGTCCGGGTGGAAAACGACGGTTCCTAAACGAAGGATCTGTAACACCCCCAAGAAGATCGGGCATATTACAGCGCCGTGGATCCCACACTGTGGAATCCACCAGGCTAACGTACCAACAAGACATTCGACGACGACATACAATTATCAATAAAACGACAATTCAAATAAAAGACTACGATCCGACAACTAGAATCCAACATCAATTCATTTCCCAAAACGGGAACACAACATTAACAATTTTGAAAAGGAAGTACTCGAGTACTTAAACCTATTTTATAATACAGAAATCCCAAAACAAGACATCAATAATAAATGACAGAACTGAACACCAACAAATAACTACTGAACAGTATCATGCTTGCCCATTATCCTCATACGGCTCAAGTGCTCGCTTGTCCCCACAATCGATACTTGAAATACAAAAAGTATTTCCCCCATTTAAGGGGTTAGCGACAACTGCTAGTGCAAGTACAATCCATTTGAACTACATTCTAATCAGATGAATATATGCGCCAAAAATCATTTTAGAAAACGTTTTATATTCCGGAATATTTACAATGTACAATCACAAAACACATTATCTCCAACAATTATAATTCAAAGTTAACCTTGGTACGAGACTCACGGCCACCCTACCCCACAGAGCCCCGTCGGACATCCCTGGGTGGTTAACCACAGTTCGTGATACGCACA
Source organism: Orobanche coerulescens (assembly GCA_033398695.1). Lineage (NCBI taxonomy): Eukaryota > Viridiplantae > Streptophyta > Magnoliopsida > Lamiales > Orobanchaceae > Orobanche > Orobanche coerulescens. Next base: position 99,493,489 of record CM065817.1, on the reverse strand, counting down.
CACACGGCAATAGGTATCCCTAGAGGCCCCATCGGACCGTCCCTAGGTGAACATACACATATCCATCCACAACAACCACGATACAGCCATAATTCAAATACTAGAACATGTAAACAAATGTAAAGTACTTGTCTTTGAGACATTCTTGAAGAAACGGAAGTGAAACACGACTACGAATGGTCCGGGTGGAAAACGACAGTTCCTAAACGAAGGATCAACATAGTTCAGTCCCAACGGACAACAATACTCTATTGGAATACACCCATAACCCCGATTATAAACTACGATAATGAACGATCAATCGATACGGGCGAGGGTTTACGCAAAATCTCCCTGTATTGATAATTCACGGATTAAAATCAAGGAAAATAGATTTGGAATCACCCAATAATCACAATCGGTAAGGAATATCATAACATAATTGAACAATTCAGAACTAATCCCTAGAATCCCGAAAAACCATCAAATTCATCAAAGTTAGGGTTCCTGAGGAAATACCTTGAATTCGGCTGATGAAGGGTGATTATGCTGATTATGATATGATAGCTCGATTATACCGTGGAAGAATACGAAAGATTCCTGGATGGAAGTTGAAGGAATTCGCCCCTTTACGTTGCTCGAAGAAGAAACGAGAGAAAAAGAATGAAAAACTGACATTCTGGACTGCCCGCTGATATATATTAAATGTGAAGTTAGCGCACGCTAACTATCATATATAGTGCGCGCTAACGGGGTTGTAACCGGTCCAGTAGCTACTGCTACCACTCGCTAGCACACGCTAATAATAGCGAGTTAGCGTACGCTAACTGCACATCGGTAGCGCACGCAAGGTAACAGGAGTAGCGTGCGCTACCTACGCAGCAATTCAGTACTGCTGCTCACGTCAGCAGTACGCTGCTGTCGAAGGTACAATACACAAAACGCACGACAAGGCCAGAATCCAGAAACATAAACACGAAGCATACAAGACGACAGAGCTAAGAGCTGAAAGAAAATATAATTCCGACCACCGGAGGGTCCGTAATGCGACAACGAAAATGAGATTCCCTAAACTATAAGGAAATTACAAAAATGGCCCAAGTGCCCCAAAATCACGAAACGACGTCGGATTTACAAACCGAAAGTCTCAACATGACCAACTCAACCATACGAACTTGTACAAACCAAGAAACAACGAAAACGAATGAGTTTTACGAGAATCAAACGTTCATACGACAAAACATGTCATAAAATGAAATTACGTGAAAACATCTCCAAAACTCGTCCAAATGGAAAAACTCCAAGAATAAAGTAGATTCAAAATGTCGAAACGGTTACAAGCGAGTCGATAAAAATAGACATACACCAAAAATGGAAACTGCTAAAAATGGAAAGTTATATTACATTCTCCCCCTCTAAAATAAAGTTTCGTCCCGAAACTTAAGTATCAAAAATCCCAAAGGAATGGTTTTGTGCCTTAACTGCTTGTCTCGACGCTCCAAAATCCTGATGGGCCTCTCCTCAAACGTAACATCCTTCTCGATCTCCACGTCTCCGAAATCAATAATGTGGGACGGATCCGGAACGTACTTCCTCAACTGGGAAACATGAAATACGCTATGAACATGACTCAGCGACGGAGGTAAAGCCAAACGGTATGCTAACTCACCGACTCTCTCCAATATCTCGAAAGGCCCAATATACCTCGGGCTGAGCTTCCCATTTTTCCCAAAATGGAAAACTCCCTTCGACGGAGACACTCTCAACAGAACATGATCTCCCACCGCAAACTCCAAAGGTCGACGCCTAACATCCGCATAAGACTTTTGTCGACTCTGAGCAGCCAACATTCTCTTTCTAATCAACTCAACTTTCTCCCTCGTCTCTAACACGAGGTCTGGCTCGGTGCCAACTAGATCGGACGGCTCATCCCAACATATCGGCAATCGGCAACGTCGGCCATAAAAGTGCCTCATACGGTGCCATCTTAATCGACGCGTGCCAGCTATTATTATAAGTAAACTCAATCAAGGCTAGATGTTCCTCCCAGTCACTACTCCAATCTAACGCACGCGCACGCAATATATCCTCGAACATCTGAATAGTACGCTCGGACTGCCCATCAGTCTGGGGATGGAACGAAGTGCTCAAACGTAACTGTGTCCCCAATGCTTTATGTACCGCCTGCCAAAAATGTGATACAAATCAGCCATCTCTGTCCAAAATAATGGTCTTCGGCGTACCATGAAGTCTCACTATCTGCGCGATAAAAATACGAGCCAATTTTTCTGGACCCCAAGTATCCTTGATGCCTAGAAAATGTGCCGACTTAGTCAGCCGGTCTATAATCACCCATACCATATTCATACCAGTCTTCGTCCTCGGTAAACCCGTGACAAAATCCATAGATATATCCTCCCACTTCCACTCCGGGACGGGAAGTGGTTTCAACAGCCCGGCTGGCCGCTGATGCTCAATCTTGACCTGCTGACAAGTCAAACACTTAGCCACAAACTGAACTACCTCATTCTTCATGTCGTTCCACCAAAAATTTTTCCTCAAATCTTTATACATCTTACTCGAGCCCGGATGGACTGAATAAGGTGACGCATGAGCCTCTCGCATAATACTCTGCCTCAAATCCGAGTCATTCGAAACACACAACCGACCTCGGAATCTCAACACACCGTCCTCATGAATAATGAATCCCGGGGCTTTCCCCTTCCCTACACTCTCTCGAAGCTGAATAAACATCGGGTCCTCTAACTGTCCCGACTTAATGTCGTCGACTAAGTACGAAGAAATCTCAAGTGTACACAACTGCCCGGAACTCTCTGGTAGTACAACCTCAATGCTCAACCTCATAAACTCTCGCTGAAGTCCCGACTGGGCCGTAAGCAACTCAATCGTCCGAAGGGCTAGCGATTTCCGGATCAAGGCATCTGCCACCACATTTGCTTTACCCAGATGATATAGAATCTCGAGGCCGTAGTCCTTAATCAACTCCAACCATCTCCTTTGTCTCATATTAAGCTCTTTCTGCGTAAAAATGTACTTCAGGCTCTTGTGATCGGTGAAAATCTAACATGACGAGCCATACAAGTAGTGACGCCAGGTCTTCAACGCAAATACAACTGCGGCCAACTCAAGATCGTGCGTAGGGTAATTCAACTCGTACGGTTTCAGCTGACGGGAAGCATAGGCAATCGTCCTCCCATGCGGCATAAGTACACATCCGAGCCCTTGGCCCAAAGCATCACTAAAAATTGAGAAACCCTCATTACCATTCGGTAAAGCCAAAACAGGAGCTGTCGTCAACCGCTTTTTCAACTCCTCAAAACTATTCTGTCTCTCATCGGTCCACACAAAATTCTTTGACTTCTATAACAACTGAGTCAGCGGTCGAGCGAGCTTAGAGAACCCCTCGACGAATCTACGGTAATACCCAGCCAAACCCAGAAAACTACGGACCTCCTTCACGTTCTTGGGTGGCGCCCAATCCAATATTGCCTCTACCTTATGTGGGTCCACACGAGCACCCTCGGCTGAGATCACATGACCGAGAAACATAACCTCCCGTAACCAAAACTCACACTTTGAGAACTTCACAAAAAGATGCTGAGTTCTCAAAATATCTAACATGATATGCAAATGACGGGCGTGCTCCTCCTCGCTCCTCGAGTAAATCAGGATGTCATCGATAAAAATGACTACACACTTATCGTGGTACTCGATAAAGACCTTTGTTCATAAGATGCATGAACACGGCTGGGGCGTTGGTTAGCCCAAAAGGCATAACCACGAACTCGTAGTGATCATATCTCATCCGAAAGTCCGTCTTCGGAATATCGGTATCCTTCACTCGGAGCTGATAATACCCCGATCTTAAATCAATCTTCGAAAACACGGTTGCCCCTTGCAACTGATCAAACAAGTCATCAATCCTCGGGAGCGGATACTTGTTTTTGATGGTCACTTTGTTCAATTCTCGGTAGTCGATACACAAACGAAGTGACCCATCCTTCTTCTTCACAATCAGGACCGGTGCACCCCAAGGTGAAGCGCTCGGTCGAATATGCCCCATGTCCAGCAACTCCCCCAACTGTTTCATCAACTCCAGCATTTCGGCAGGCGCCATACGGTATGGTGTCTTAGAAATCGGTGCTGCACCTGGCTCTAAATCGATGGTAAACTCAACTTCTCGGTCCGGTGGCAAACCCGACAACTCATCTGGAAAGATATTAGGATACTCACACACTACCGGAATAGACAAGAGCTCGACTCTCCCTTCTTCCGATCTCAAAGCGTAACACCAATAACCCGTGCAACCTCCCCGAAGAAGCCTCACCGACCTCAAGGCGCTTATCAGGAGTCTCTGCTACTCCGCTTACGCCCCACAAAAGAATGTTCGGTACCGTCAGAGGCTAACATCGAAACAGTCCTCGTTCTATAATTCATGATCGCCCCATGACGGTCCAGCCAATCCTCACCAAGTATCAAATCCTCATCTTTAATTTCTACCGCGATCAAATTAGAAGGCCAATCCCTCACCGCGATACTCACAGAAAAATCTCTAATCTCACGATCCCCCACGATGCTATCCCCACTAGGAAGTTTAACAACAAAAGGCTCACAAGCAACTAGGCAATCAGCATGCAGACGATGCACACAATCCATAGATATAAAAGAATGCGTAGCACCAGAATCGAACAATACGGAAACTGGATGATCAAGGATGTGGACGGTACCTGTAGCCACCGTCGCGTCAGGATCTCCTGCTCGTCTCATCTCATACACTCGGGGCGGAACAGACCCCGCACTAGAAGCTCCCCCTCTAGAAGGCTGCCCACGTCCTCGACCTCTACCAAAACTCTGCTGCGGCTGAGGAACTGTCGGTGCCTGATTCACACTCGGCTCTCCCGCAGCTGGGCCTGATATCTGAGTAACTGGAGCCCGAGATGCATCCGTGCAAAACTTAGCACGATGACCCATCCGACCACAAGCAAGACACTGAATCGGAGGCCTATCACACTCACTCATCACGTTGCCCGGACGACTACAGTTGAAACACGTAGGACCACGAACGGAACCGGTAGGAGCAGACCTAGAACCGTTTCCTCGCCCAACTGATGGCGACTGACTCCCGAAGACTCGCGAACCAGACTGAGCCTTCGGATACCCTCCTCACTTGCCTCCCAAAAACTGACCGGAGGTCTTTTGTTTCTTTCCTTCGGTTGCCGTCTTTGTCGCAGAAAACTACATCTCATAAGCCATCGCTTTATTCTGATAATCTTTCAAAGTCGTGCACCCCAGACCAGACATTGTAGTGGCAGACCCTCGGTTTCATTCGCATATCAAAGTGGCGGATCTTATCAAGCTCATCTCGGACTTGGTTTCTCACATAATGCAGCTGTTGATTGTAGTCTTTGATAGATTGAGAAATAGGAACATCTTGGGGCTTAGCCTCAAAGAAGGCTCGGATCCTCCCCTCTTTCACTGGCCATGGACAAAATTCATCTTCCATCAGATCCCGAAACTCTGCCTACGTGGCTGCCCGGTCACGCGGTTTCACCGCTTGCCACCACGTTGCTGCCTTCTTGGCGAGGAAGTACTGAGCAATGGGTACTTTCCTCTACTCAGAACAATTAGCAGCCTCAAATACTTTTTCCATTTCAAAAAGCCAACTCTCCCATCCGGAAGGGTTGGAAGCACCATCAAACTGCGGAGGACGCATACGAATCACGTCCTGAAGTAACTTGTCATTACCGGATCCAGTAGGCGGAACCAGGTTGGCATTAGCTTGGCCGACCAGAACGGCCGGAGTTAGTAGCATCATTTGGTTCGCTACTTGTTGCAAAATATTAGCCACTCCAACATTCTCATTAGCATTACCGGAGCTAGCAGATTGGTCATGCTGACCTCCGGAACTAGGGGGAACACTGTTCGACAAAGAAGGCATCGCCGAGTCAGTTCCCGAGTGATCGGACATGGCCGCGCCACCGGCTGCGCCACGTCCCTTACCGCGTCCGCGTCCTCTACCAGCAGGAATTCTGAAGAAGTAACGGGTAAGTACAATTCAAACGCAAAACGCAACAAGATACTAAGACAGGAATAGAACAGAACGGTGAAACGAGTCAAGTTAGGAAAAACTTACGAGCACTGGCGTACTGAGATGATGGCATAGCGGATAATCTTGTCCCCAAAAGCGACACTTGACTAGACCCGAATAGCGCGACCTAGGTATCCATAAACCTAAGCTCCGATACCATATTCTGTAACACCCCCAAGACGATCGGGGCATATTACAGCGTCGTGGACCCCACACTGTGGAATCCACCAGGCTAACGTACCAACAAGACATTCGACGACGATATACAATTATCAATAAAACGACAATTCAAATAAAAGACTACGATCCGACAACTAGAATCCAACATCAATTCATTTCCCAAAATGGGAACACAACATTAACAATTTTGAAAAGGAAGTACTCGAGTACTTAAACCAATTTTATAATACAGAAATCCCAAAACAAGACATCAATAATAAATGACAGAACTGAACACCAACAAATGACTACTGAACAGTATCATGCTTGCCCATCATCCTCATATGGCTCAAGTGCTCGCTTGTCCCCACGATCGATACCTGAAATACAAAAAGTATTTCCCCCCATTTAAGGGGTTAGCGACAACTGCTAGTGCAAGTACAATCCATTTGAACTACATTCTAATCAGATGAATATATGCGCCATAATTCATTTTAGAAAACGTTTTATATTTCGGAATATTTACAATGTACAATCACAAAACACATTATCTCCAACAATTATAATTCAAAGTTAACCTTGGTACGAGACTCACGGCTACCGTACCCCGCATAGCCCCGTCGGACATCCCTGGGTGGTTAACCACAGTTCGTGATACGCACACACACGGCAATACGTATCCCTAGAGGTCCCGTCGGACCGTCCCTAGGTGAACATACACATATCCATCCACAACAACCACGATATAGCCATAATTCAAATACTAGAACATGTAAACAAATGTAAAGTACTTGCCTTGGAGACATTCTTGAAGAAACGGAAGTGAAACACGACTACGAACGGTCCGGTGGAAAACGACGGTTCCTAAACGAAGGATCAACATAGTTCATTCCCAACGGACAACAATACTCTATTGGAATACACCCATAACCCCGATTATAAACTACGATAATGAACGATCAATCGATACGGGCGAGGATTTACGCAAAATCTCCCCGTATTGATAATTCACGGATTAAAATCAAGGAAAATAGATTTGGAATCACACAATAATCACAATCGGTAAGGAATATCATAACATAATTGAACAATTCGGAACTAATCCCTAGAATCCCGAAAAAACCCCAAATTCATCAAAGTTAGGGTTCAAGAGGAAATACCTTAAATTCGGCTGATGAAGGGTGATTATGCTGATTATGATATGATAGCTCGATTCTACCGTGGAAGAATACGAAAGATTCCCGGATGGAAGTTGAAGGAATTCGCCCCTTTGCATCGCCCGAAGAAGAAACGAGAGAAAAGGAATGAAAAACTGACATTGTGTACTGCCCGCTGATATATATAAAATATAAAGTTAGCGCACGCTAACTATCATATATAGCGCGCGCTAACGGGGCTGTAACCGGTCTAGTAGCTACTGCTACCACTTGCTAGCGCACGCTAACAATAGCGAGTTAGCGTACGCTAACTGCACATCGGTAGCGCACGCAAGGTAATAGGAGTAGCGTGCGCTACCTACGCAGCAGTTCAGTACTGCTGCTCACATTAGCAGTACGCTGCTGTCGAAGGTACAATACACGAAACGCACGACAAGGGCAGAATCCAGAAACATAATCACGAAGCATACAAGACGACGAAGCTAAGCGCTGAAAGAAAATATAATTCCGACCACCGGAGGGTCCGTAATGCGACAACGAAAATGTGATTCTCTAAACTATTAGGAAATTACAAAAATGGCCCAAGTGCCCGAAAATCACGAAACGACGTCGGATTTACAAACCAAAAGTCTCAACATGACCAACTCAACCATACGAACTTGTACAAACCAATAAACAATGAAAACGAACGAGTTTTACGAGAATCGAATGTTCATACGGCAAAACATGTCATAAAATGATATTACGTGAAAACATCTCCAAAACTCGTCCAAATGGAAAAACTCCAAGAATAAAGTAGATTCAAAATGTCGAAACGGTTACAAGCGAGTCGATAAAAATAGACATACACCAAAAATGGAAACTGCTAAAAATGGAAAGTTACGGATATTACAGGATCAACATAGTTCAGTCCCAACGGACAACAATACTCTATTGGAATACACCCATAACCCCGATTATAAACTACGATAATGAACGATCAATCGATACGGGCGAGGGTTTACGCAAAATCTCCCCGTATTGATAATTCACGGATTAAAATCAAGGAAAATGGATTTGGAATCACCCAATAATCACAATCGGTAAGGAATATCGTAACATAATCGAACAATTCAGAACTAATCTCTAGAATCCCGAAAAACCCCCAAATTCGACAAAGTTAGGGTTCCTAAGGAATACCTTGAATTCGGCTGATGAAGGATGATTATGCTGATTATGATATGATAGCTCGATTCTACCGTGGAAGAATACGAAAGATTCCCGGATGGAAGTTGAAGGAATTCGCCCCTTTGCATCGCCCGAAGAAGAAACGAGAGAAAAGGAATGAAAAACTGACATTCTGGACTGCTCGCTGATATATATATATATAAAATGTGAAGTTAGCGCACGCTAACTATCATATATAGCGCGCGCTAACGGGGCTGTAACCGGTCCAGTAGCTACTGCTACCACTCGCTAGCGCACGCTAACAATAGCGAGTTAGCGTACGCTAACTGCACATCGGTAGCGTACGCAAGGTAACAGGAGTAGCGTGCGCTACCTACGCAACAGTTCAGTACTGCTGCTCACATTAGCAGTACGCTGCTATCGAAGGTACAATGCACGAAACGCACGACAAGGCCAGAATCCAGAACCATAAACACGAAGCATACAAGACGACGGAGCTAAGCGCTGAAATAAAATATAATTCCGATCACCGGAGGGTCCGAAATGCGACAACGAAAATGGGATTCCCTAAACTATTAGGAAATTACAAAAATGGCCCAAGTGACCGAAAATCACGAAACGACGTCGGATCAACGAACCGAAAGTCTCCACACGACCAACTCAATCATACGAACTTGTACAAACCAAGAAACAACGAAAACAAACGAGTTTTACGAGAACCGAACGTTCATATGGCAAAACATTTCATAAAATGAAATCACGTGAAAACATCACCAAAACTCGTCCAAATGGAAAAACTTCAAGAATAAAGTAGATTCACAATGTCGAAACGGTTATAAGCGACTCGATAAAAATAGACATACACCCAAAATTGGAAACTGCTAAAAATGGAAAGTTATGGATATTACATTCTCCCCCTCTAAAAATAAAGTTTCGTCCCGAAACTTAAGAATCAAAAAGCTCGGTGTGCCTCGAACGCATATCCTACTCTAAATCCCACGTCGCTTCTTCTACTCTGTGCCTCGACCATTGCACCTTAACCAAAGGAATGGTTTTGTGCCTTAACTGCTTGTCTTGGCGCTCCAAAATCCTGACGGGCCTCTCCTTAAACGTAATATCCTTCTCGATCTCCACGTCTCCAAAATCAATAATGTGGGATGGGTCCGGAACATACCTCCTCAGCTGGGAGATGTGAAATACGCTATGAACATGACTCAACGACAGAGGCAAAGGTAAACGGTATGCCAACTCACCGACTCTCTCCAATATCTCGAAAGGCCCAATATACCTCGGGCTGAGCTTCCCCTTTTTCCCAAAACGGAAAACTCCCTTCGTAGGGGATACCGTCAACAGAACATGATCTTCCACCTTGAACTCCAAAGGTCGACGCCGAACATCCGCATAAGACTTTTGCCGACTCTGAGCTGGCAACATTCTCTTCCTAATCAATTCAACTTTCTCCCTTGTCTCCAATACAAGGTCTGGCTCGGTGCCAACTAGATCGGACGGTTTATCCCAACATATCGGAGATCGGCAATGTCGGCCATAAAGTGCCTCATACGGTGCCATCTTAATCGACGCGTGCCAGCTATTATTATAAGTAAACTCAATCAAGGGCAGATGTCCCTCCCAGTCACTACTCCAATCTAACGCACACGCGCAATATATCCTCGAACGTCTGAATAGTACGCTCGGACTGCCCATCAGTCTGGGGATGGAAAGAAGTGCTCAAACGTAACTGTGTCCCCAATGCCTTATGTACCGCCTGCCAAAAATGCGATACAAATTGGCCATCTCTGTCCGAAATGATGGTCTTCGGCGTACCATGAAGTCTCACTATCTGTGCGATAAAAATACGAGCCAGTTTTTCTGGACCCCAAGTTTCCTTGATGCCCAGAAAATGCGCCGACTTAGTCAGTCGGTCTAAAATCACCCACACCATATTCATACCAGTCTTCGTCCTCGGTAAACCCATGACAAAATCCATAGAGATATCCTCCCACTTCCACTCCGGGACGGGAAGTGGTTTCAATGGCCAGTGGCTGATGCTCAATCTTGACTTGCTGACAAGTCAAACACTTAGCCACAAACTGAACTACCTCATTCTTCATGTCGTTCCACCGGAAATTTTTCCTCAAATCTTTATACATTTTACTCGAGCCCGGATGGACTGAGTAAGGTGACGCATGAGCCTCTCGCATAATACTCTGTCTCAATCCGGAGTCGTTCAGAACACACAACCGACCTCGGAATCTCAACACACCGTCCTCATGAATAACGAATCCCGGGGCTTTCCCCTTCCCTACACTCTCTCGAAGCTGAATAAACATCAGGTCCTCCAACTATCCCGATTTAATGTCATCGACCAAAGATGAAGAAATCTCAAGAGTACGCAACTGCCCGGAACACTCTGGTAGTACAACCTCAATGCTCGACCTCATAAACTCTCGATGAAGTCCCGACTGGGCCGTAAGCAACTCAAGCGCCCGAAGCGCTACCGATTTCCGGCTCAAGGCATCTGCCACCACATTTGCCTTACCCGGATGATATAGAATCTCGAGGTCGTAGTCCTTAATCAACTCCAACCATCTCCTTTGTCCTCCTCGAGTAAATCAGGATGTCATCGATAAAAACGACTACACACTTATCGAGGTACTCGATAAAGACTTTGTTCATAAGCTGCATGAACACAGTTGGGGCGTTGGTTAACCCAAAAGGCATAACCACGAACTCGTAGTGACCATATCTCGCCCGAAAGGCCGTCTTCGGAATATCGGTATCCTTTACTCGGAGCTGATAATACCCCGATCTCAAATCAATCTTCGAAAACACAGTTGCCCCTTGCAACTAATCAAACAAGTCATCAATCCTCGGGAGCGGATACTTGTTTTTGATGGTCACTTTGTTCAATTTTCGGTAGTCGATACACAATCGAAGTGACCCATCCTTCTTCTTCACAAACAGGACCGGTGCGCCCCAAGGTGAAGCGCTCAGTCGAATATACCCCATGTCCAGCAACCCCCTCAACTGTTTCTTCAACTCCAGCATTTTGACAGGCGCCATACGGTATGGCGTCTTAGAAATCGGTGCTGCACCCGGCTCTAAATCGACGGTAAACTCAACTTCTCGGTCTGGCGGCAACCCCGGCAACTCATCTGGAAAGACATCAAGATACTCACACACTACCAGAATAGACGAGAGCTCGACTCCCTCCTTCTTCCGATCTCAAAGCGTAACACCAATAACCCGTGCAACCTCCCCGAAGAAGCCTCACCGCCCTCAAGGCACTGATCAGGAGTCTCTGGCTACTCCGCTTACGCCCCACAAAAGAATGCTCGGTACCGTCAGAGGCTAACATCGAAACAGTCCTCGTTCTATAATTCATGATCGCCCCATGACGGTCCAGCCAATCCTCACTAATAATCAAATCCTCATCTTTAATATCTACCGCGATCAAATTAGAAGGCCAATCCCTCCCCGCGATACTCACAGAAAAATCTCTAATCTCACGATCCCCCACGATGCTATCCCCACTAGGAAGTTTAACAACAAAAGGCTCACAATCAACTAGGCAATCAACATGCAGACGACGCACACAATCCATAGATATAAAAGAATGCGTAGCACCAGAATCGAACAATACGGAAACGGGATGATCAAGGATGTGGACGGTACCTGTAGCCACCGTCGCGTCAGGATCTCCTGCTCGTCTCATCTCATACACTCGAGGCGGAAGAGACCCCGCACTAGAAGCTCCCCCTCTAGAAGGCTGCCCACGTCCTCGACCTCTACCAAAACTCTGCTGTGGCTGAGGAACTGTCGGTGCCTGATTCACACTCGGCTCTCCCGCAGCTGGGGCTGATATCTGAGTAACTGGAGCCCGAGCTGCATCCGTACAAAACTTAGCACGATGACCCATCTGAACACAAGCAAGACACTGAATCGGAGGCCTATCACACTCACTCATCATGTGGCCCGGACGACTACAGTTGAAGCACATAGGACCACGAACGGAACCGGTAGGAGCAGACCTAGAACCGTTTCCTCACCCAACTGATGGTGACTGACTCCAGAATACTCGCGAACCAGACCGAGCCTTCGGATACCCTCCTGACTTGCCTCCCGAGAACTGACCGGAGGTCTTTTGTTTTTTTCCTTCGGTTGCCGTCTCTGTCGCAGAAAACGACATCTCATAAGCCATCGCTTTATTCTGATAATCTTTCAAAGTCGTGCACCCCAGACCAGACATGTAGTGGCGCACCCTCGGTTTCATTCGCATATCAAAGTGGCGGATCTTATCAAGCTCATCTCGGACTTGGTTTCTCACATAATGCAGCTGTTGATTGTAGTCTTTGATAGCTTGAGAAATAGGAACATCTTTGGGCTTAGCCTCAAAGAAGGCTCGGATCCTCCCCTCTTTCACTAGCCATGGACAAAATTCATCTTCCATAAGATCTCGAAACTCTGCCCACGTGGCTGCCCGGTCACGCGGTTTCACCGCTTGCCACCACGTTGCTGCCTCCTTGGCGAGGAAGTGCTGAGCAATGGGTACTTTCCTCTCCTCAGAACAATTAGCAGCCTCAAATACTTTTTCCATCTCAAAAAGCCAACTCTCCCATCCGGAAGGGTCGGAAGCACCATCAAACTGCGGAGGACGCATACGAATCACGTCCTGAAGTAACTTGTCATTGCCGGATCCAGTAGGCGGAACCGGGTTGGCATTAGCTTGGCCGACCAGAACGGCCTGAGTTAGTAGCGTCATCTGGTTCGCTACTTGTTGCAAAATATTAGCCACTCCAACATTTTCATTAGCATTACCGGAGCTTGCAGATTGGTCCTGCTGACCTCCGGAACTAGGGGGAACACTATTCGACAAAGAAGGCATCGCCGAGTCAGTTCCCGAGTGATCGGACATGGTTGCGCCACCGGCTGCGCCACATCCCCTACCGCGTCCGCGACCGCGTCCGCGTCCTCTACCAGCAGGAATTCTGAAGAAGTAGCGGGTAAGTACAATTCAAATGCAAAATGCAACAAGATACTAAGACAAGAATAGAACAGAACGGTGAAACGAGTCAAGTTAGAAAAAACTTACGAGCACCGGCGTACTGAGATAATGGCATAGCAATGATACTGTCCCAAAAACGACACTTGACTAGACCCAAATAACCGACAGCCTAGGTATCCATAAACCTAAGCTCTGATACCATATTCTGTAACACCCCAAGATATTCAGGGCATATTATAGTGTCGTGGACCCCACACTGTGGAATCCACCAGGCTAACGTACCAAACAAGACATTCGACAACGACAATTAATCATCAATAAAACGACAATTTAAATAAAAGACTACCCGACAAATAAAACCTGACATCAAATCCATTTCCCTAAAACGGGAACACAACATTAACAAATTCAAACAGGAAGTACTCGAGTACTTAAACCAATTTTATAATACAGAAATCACAAAACAATACATCAACAATAACCGACAGAACAAAACACCGATAATCGACTACTAGACAGTATCATGCTTGCCCATCATCCTCATACAGCTCGAGTGCTCGCTTATCCCCACGATCGATACCTGAAATACAAAAAGTATTTCCCCCATTTAAGGGGTTAGCGACAACAGCTAGTGCAAGTACAATCCATTTGAACTACATTCTAATCAGATGAATATATGCGCTAAAAAGTCATTTTAGGAAACATTTTATATTCCGAAATATTTACAATGTACAATCACAAAACACATTATCTCCAACAAATCACAATTCAAAGTTAACCGTTGGTACGAGACTCACGGCCACCGTACCCCGCAGAGCCCCGTCGGACATCCCTGGGTGGCTAACCACAGTTTGCGATACGCACACTCACGTCAATACGTATCCATAGAGGCCCTGTCGGACCGTCCCTAGGTGAACATACACATATCCATCCACAACAACCACGATACAACCATAATTCAAATACTAGAACATGTAAACAAATGTAAAGTACTTGCCTTTGAGACATTCTTAAAGAAACGGAAGTGAAACACGACTACGAATGGTCCGGGTGGAAAACGACGGTTCCTAAACGAAGGATCAACATAGTTCAGTCCCAACGGACAACAATACTCTATTGGAATACACCCATAACCCCGATTATAAACTATGATAATGGATCAATCGATATGGGCGAGGGTTTATGCAAAATCTCCCCGTATTGATAATTCACGGATTAAAATCAAGGAAAATGGATTTGGAATCACCCAATAATCACAATCGGTAAGGAATATCGTAACATAATCGAAAAATTCGGAACTAATCTCTAGAATCCCAAAACAACCCCAAATTCGACAAAGTTAGGGTTCCTGAGGAATACCTTGAATTCGGCTGATGAATGATGATTATGCTGATTATGATATGATAGCTCGATTCTACCGTGGAAGAATACGAAAGATTCCCGGATGGAAGTTGAAGGAATTCGCCCCTTTGCGTCGCCCGAAGAAGAAACGAGAGAAAAGGAATGAAAAACTGACATTCTGGACTGCCCGCTGATATATATAAAATGTGAAGTTAGCGCATGCTAACTATCATATATAGTGCGCGCTAACGGGGATGTAACCGGTCCAGTAGCTACTGCTACCACTCGCTAGTGCACGCTAACAATAGTGAGTTAGCGTATGCTAACTGCACATCAGTAGCGCACGCAAGGTAACACGAGTAGCGTGCGCTACCTACGCAACAGTTCAGTACTGCTGCTCACATCAGCAGTACGCCGCTATCGAAGGTACAATACACGAAACGCACGACAAGGCCAGAATCCAGAAACATAAACACGAAGCATACAAGACGACAGAGCTAAGCGCTGAAAGAAAATATAATTCCGATCACCGGAGGGTCCGAAATGCGACAACGAAAATGGGATTCCCTAAACTATTAGGAAATTACAAAAATGGCCCAAGTGAACGAAAATCACGAAACGACGTCGAATCAATAAACCGAAAGTCTCCACACGACCAACTCAATCATACGAACTTGTACAAACCAAGAAACAATGAAAACGAATGAGTTTTACGAGAACCGAACGTTCATACGGCAAAACATATCATAAAATGAAATCACGTGAAAACATCACCAAAACTCGTCCAAATGGAAAAACTCCAAGAATAAAGTAGATTCACAATGTCGAAACGGTTACAATCGAGTCGATAAAAATAGACATACACCCAAAATTGGAAACTACTAAAAATGGAAAGTTACGGATATTACACGGGGAGGATTGGATCGAGAGGCATTGGTGTGATCATAAAATACCGCATGAGTATCATCACCATGTTATCCGAGGATGGCACCGAGCACTCTTTTGCGGGGCGAAAGAGAGAAAACTAGAAGCTCGTAATTAACACCATGAAGGCGATGAGACTCATGCGGAAGGGGTGTACTGGTTATTGGTCTTATGCCTTGAAGGCAGAGGATGGTGGGATCGAGTTTTCATCGATCCCAGTTTTTAGTGAGTTCCCAGATGTCTTTCCTAACGAGTTCCCGGGATTACCACCAGACCGTGAGGTTGAATTCGCTATCGAGTTAGTGTCGGGAGCGGATTCGATTTCGAAGGCACCGTATAGCATGGCACCTTCATAGATGGCTGAGTTGAAGAAGCAGTTGAGTGAGCTTCTTGAGTCAGGGTATATTCGACCGAGCGCTTCGCCTTGGGGAACACCGGTCCTGTTTGTGCGGGAGAAGGTTGGTTCACTGCGTTTATGTATTGACTATCGCAAGCTAAACAAAGTGACCATCAAGAACAAGTATCCCTTACCGAGGATTGATGACTTGTTTGATCAGTTGCAGGGTGCTACAGTATTCTCGAAGATCTTCGGGTGAAGGAGTCCGATGTCCCAAAAATATATTTTCGGATGAGATACGGACATTATGAGTTTGTGGTTATGCCCTTCGGGCTAACTAACGCACCGGCAGTGTTCATACAGTTGATGAACAATGTTTTCATTGACTAATTGGATAAGTGTGTCGTTGTCTTCATTGATGACATCCTTATCTACTCGAAAAATGAGGAGGAGCACGCGCGTCATTTGCGTGTGGTGTTGGATGTTTGAGGACCGAGCGACTCTATGCGAAGTCCTCGAAATGTGAGTTCTGTCTGAAGGAAGTGATGTTTATGGGTCACATGATTTCAGCCGAGGGGGTCCGTGTGGATCCACAAAAGATTGAGGTAGTGCTGGATTGGACACCACCTAAGAATGTGAAGGAGGTCCCTAGTTGTAATATCCGGTTGTAATTCAGTCATTATCATTCAGTAATTTCATTCGGTAATTTTATTTTTTTGGCGGAAGTCCATCTTAGCAACTCTATTGTTACCTTTTCGTCATTTCGAGAATGATTAATTCTACACTTTTTGTCTTCCGAGTTCGTCTCGGTGTCGTTCTGTTGAATTCCGTGTTCTTTAGCGACTTTTCCGTGTATGAGTTCGACTTTGTTAAATCACCATTAATTTTTGGAAACTCCAAAAATTCTGAATCTTTGTAATATTATAAAGCATCGAGTTAGATTTCTAATGGTTCAAACGGTGAGTCAATCGGAGTCCGGATGAGGGAGTTATGGTCGAAATATCTAAGTCACTCTCATTTCCAGTTTTTGGCCGAGCACTCTGTACCTTGTGCCGCGGCACATGCCGATGGGGCCGCGGCACACTGCCGAGTCACTGCCGCGGCACACCCGTTCGGGCCGCGGCACACTCGTGTTGCATTTTCGGCTAAACCCGTCTGTACCATGTGCCGCGGCACACTGCCGAGTCACTGCCGCAGCACACTCGTCCGTGCCGCGGCACGCTGCCGATCACTGTGGGAAGATTTGGCCCTGTGCCGCGGCACACTTCGGCTGGGCCGCGGCACACAGTGCAGTCAGCACTATAATTGTGTTTTTTTGAGCGAGATTCAGCTCATTTCTTCCATCTTCTTCAACCTTCGAGAAAGAGAGCTTGAGGGGAGATACTTTTCATCATCCATCACTTGAGGGTTTGATTTTCTACATTTCCGTTCGATCATGAAGCCCAGATAGGCGATCTAACGCGTGTTCTTCGGATCAAAGTGCTTGGATCTTCAAGAGGTAATTTCTTCAACATCTTGGATTTCGATTTTGTGTTGAGATATGATGTTTTGGATGTTAAGATCATGTTGTATGAAGTGATATACGCATGATTATGGATATGTTTGATTATTCATTGGATTATTGAAGGATTATTCAAGAACACTTTGAATGTTGAGTTGGATTTGGGGGTTTTCGATTAATTGTTGTTGAAATCACGATTTTGGATATTCATAATGGTTTATTGATCGTATTGAAGATGTTTTGTTGGTTTGAAACACTTCTTGGGGATTTGATGTCGGTATTTTTGAGGTTTGGTTATAAACAATCGAAGTTTGGCCACAAAGTGTTCGATATAATGCCCCAATGATTTTGGTTTAATCGTATCGACGTTTTGAGTTCGTTATATTAGGTATACGATACGTGTATTTATCGGATTTTTTTTAATTGTGTTATTCAAGGTTGTTCGAGCGACCGATATCTCAATTAGGACGTTATTCGTGGAAGTTTTATTCTTGTCAACGAACCGAGGCAAGTACTCTAATTAGAATTGTTTATATTATGACAGTTATGATGTGATTGTATTGTGTAAATGTGTTGTAATTATATATCCACCATGCATTGATCCGACGGGAATCATCATGGGAATCTATAGCTGTGTGTCTGTGGATCATCGATGGGTAGTTCCACCATGTGTTGGTCCGACGGGATCATCATGGGAATCTATAGTTGTGTCTACTGGATCGTTGGAATACCATCGGTATGTTGGAAGCTGTTATGATATGATCTCGTTGTTGATATTTTCGTTGGAGAAACTTGTTACGATATAATTGTTGATTATATCACTTGTATGATTATTGTACTTGTACTAGCATCGTTGTGCTAACCCCTGCGGGGTGAACATTTGTTTATGTTCGGGATCCGGGAGAGCGGGAAAAACCACCGAGCCGCATGACGGCGAGGGTGCGAGTGATGTTCGGCCGGGTTTTATTATGCATTGTTTGTTGGTTATTTCAATAAGTACTCGAAAAGGCGTCGCTTTAGACGTTTGGATTTTGGTGATGTATTAATAACCCTTCATTGGATAATTATATTCTCGGTATTGAACAAGACTGTTGTATTTTATTTCAGTAATTTCATAAGTTAGTATTTGTTATTGTCATTTCGCTTCTTCAGCCTTGTATATTCTTACGTAAAGGATTTACGGCGCTGTAATATTCCTGAATATATCGGGGGTGTTACAGAATATTGTATCAGAGCTAAGATTATGGATATCTTGGCCATTGGGTTAAAATAGGGGTCATTTATGTCTTTTGAGGTAACCGGCCGTGAATGACATCACTGTACTGCCTACGTCTTCATGCGAAAGGTGGTTGTAAGTTCCTAAACTCTATCTCGTTATTTACATGTTGTATCTCCTTATACTTGAACATTAGAACGATGTTGTTTCCTGTATATTGAGTATTTATACTTACAGTATGTTGAGAGGCGGACGTGGACGTGGTCGCGGTCGTGGACGCGGACGAAGGAATGCTGAAAGGGAAGCGTCTCCTTCTAATCAGGCCACTCATAGCTCAGGCGAGCTGCAACGATCTATCAATAACGAACCGGAACCTGCTGTACCAGAAATCCTTCGTCAAGTTGTGAACCAGATGACTCAGTTCGCTCAGGTCGTGGAACGAATGCAAGTGGCGGTGGGATTTCAGCAGGGAGATGGACAACAAAGGATTCCAGAAATGGGAAATCGAGGTGACCGATGGTTACAAGAGGTGGCGAAGATGCAACCACCCAAATTTGACGGCTTTTCCGAAACTCCCACATGGGACCATTGGTTGAAGGAACTGGAGAAAATTTTTGCTGGAATAAATTGCCCAGACGATAGAAGAGCTCCTATTGCTCAGTACTTTTTGATAGGGGAAGCATCCGAGTGGTGGGAAGCTATCCGACCTGCAGATCATGATGCTGATTGGACAGAATTTAAAATGATGATGGAAGCTCAGTACTGCCCTCGTCCTGTGAGGGAAGCCAAAGTTCGGGAGTTTTTCTCTGCTCAGCCATCAGACGAACCCGTATCCCAGACCATTAAGACGTTTAATCAGCAGTTAGCGTTTGTTCGACATCTGGTCAGAACAGATGCAGAGATGATGATTCACTTTGAAATGAGGATGAAACCAGAAATCCAGAAGTACATGTCCGATTTTGAATGTACCACTCTCCGTCAATACCAGGATAAGGCGTTGGCGTACGAAATCAAAGAAGCAGCAATGGAGAAGTTTATGGAGTCAAAGAAGCAGAAAGTCTCTGGTACTTTTACAGAGCACAAGAACAATGGGCCTCGCAAAGCCCAGTCATCATTTCATTCTTTCAAGAAACCTCCGCACCCATCTAAGAGCAGAAATAATTTCAGAACAATGTCAGCCACGACGGATACAGCTAGGAAGTGCTTTAACTGTGGTCGCCCAGGCCACCTTTGGCGTGATTGTTTGCGCACCCCAATTACATGTTTTGATTGCGGACAGGAAGGGCACCGTGCGATGTTTTGCAAGGATGCCACCAAGTACCATGGAACCCGTACATCACAGCCAGTTCAGAAGGAAGCTAGTATCCAACAGACGCAGCAAAGTGTTCAGATGCCTCAAAATTTTGGCCGCGGACGAGGCAGAGGACAGTGGGACCGAAGGGGTACATCGAGTGCCGGATCTACTCCCCCACGTCTATATGAGATGAGGAGTACAAACGATCAGGATGCTGCTGTCGCATCAGGTACTGTTCAGATCCTTTCCCAACCAGTTAGCGTTTTATTCGATATGGGAGCTACACATTCATTTATATCCTCATCTTGTGTAAATCGTTTGAATATTTCTGGTTTCATTACTGTGAACCTTATGTTGTTGGTTTGCCGAGTGGAGAAAGGATTGTTGGGAACTTAGAGACTAGAGATTTCCCTGTATCATTTGGGGGCAGAGAGTGGCTCTCAAATCTAATTGTAATAGAAATGTAATGAGACGACCTGATACTCGGAGATGATTGGCTTAATCGTTATGGAGCTATTGTAAACTACCGAAGGAGGAATATTTCGCTGATCGCTGACGATGGTTCCGAAATACTGTTTGAGGGATGGAAATCGGGAAGCTCGGGAAAGTTGATCAAAGCGATGAAAGCTGTCAAATTGCTGAAACAGGGCTGTACCGGATACTGGTGCTATGCAATAAAGAAAGAAGACGAAATTGTGGAACTTTCACCCATTCCTGTTGTGAACGAATTTCCAGATGTATTTCCTGATGAGTTACCTGGACTACCTCCACGAAGGGATGTAGAATTTACCATTGAGTTGGAACCCGGAGCCACACCAATTTCTAAGGCGCCGTATTGTATGGCACCTACTGAGATGTATGAACTGAAAAAGAAGCTGAAGGAGTTACTGGACAAAGGCTATATCCAGCCAAGCGTTTCGCCCTGGGGAGCGCCAGTTCTTTTTGTCCGAAAGAAGGATGGATCGCTTCGATTGTGCATCGACTATCGAGAACTGAACAATATGACGATTAAGAACAAGTATCTGCTGCCACGAATTGATGATCTGTTTGACCAGTTGCAAGGAGCAACAGTGTTTTCTAAAATCGATCTGAGATCAGGATACCATCAGCTGAGGATTAAGGAATCTGATGTTCCGAAATCAGCGTTCAGAACTCGCTACGAACATTATGAGTTTGTAGTGATGCCGTTTGGTCTCACTAACGCACCTGCTGTATTCATGAAATTGATGAACCGAGTGTTCATCGAATATTTGGATAAATTTGTGGTCGTGTTCATTGATGACATTCTGGTGTATTCTAAGAGCCCAGAAGAGCATGCGCAGCATTTGCGGATTGTATTAGAACTTTTGAGAAGCGAGCAACTGTATGCCAAACTCTCTAAGTGTGAATTCTGGCTAAAGGAAGTAATGTTCCTCGGTCATGTGGTATCAGCTGAAGGAGTCCGAGTAGATCCTCAGAAGATTGAAGCGATTTTGGATTGGAAGCCTCCAAAGAACATGAAAGAAGTCCGAAGTTTCTAAGGACTTGCTGGGTATTATCGTCGGTTCGTGGAAAATTTTTCCAAAATCTCCCGCCCACTTACTCGACTCCTGCAGAAAACTCAAAAGTTTGAGTGGAACGAGTCGTGTCAGATTAGTTTTGATGAATTGAAGGAGAGATTGACGACAGCACCAATTTTATCACTTCCACAGGGGACTGGAGGATTCATAGTTTACAGTGATGCTTCGAACCAAGGACTCGGATGCGTATTGATGCAGAATGATAAGGTGATCGCTTATGCTTCACGACAGCTGAAACCTTATGAAGTAAATTACCCAACACATGATTTAGAGCTAGCGGCAGTAGTTTTTGCTTTGAAGATCTGGAGACATTACTTGTACGGGACTCACTGTCAGATCTTTACTGATCACAAGAGTCTCAAATACATCTTCAGTCAGAAAGAGCTGAACATGCGGCAAAGAAGATGGTTAGATCTGATTAAGGACTACGACTTGGAGATTTTGTATCATCCAGGCAAAGCGAATGTGGTGGCAGATGCACTTAGCCGCAAGCCTGTTTCTATTCAGATGCTGGAGACTCTGACTTACCAACTTAGCCTTCAACGAGAGATGATTAGAGAAGGAATTGAAGTGTGGTTACAAAGAGTCCAAGGACAACTGTGCATGATGGAATTAACTTCGTCATTAACCGAAGAAATCAAATCTAGTCAGGCAGATGATCCTCTGATGATTCGGTTACGTAATGAAGTGATCAAGGGAAAGGCCCCCGGATTCCTAATTCATGATGATGGAGTTTTGAGATTTCAGAACCGACTCTGCGTTTCTGATGTCGATGTTCTGAAACAGACGATTATGAAAAAAGCTCACAGCTCGCCCTATTCTATCCACCCGGGCACCAGTAAGATGTATAAGGACTTGAAACAAAATTTCTGGTGGGGCAACATGAAGAAAGATGTAGCAGACTATGTTTCGAAATGCTTGACTTGTCAGCAGGTTAAGATCGAGCATCAACGACCTGCCGGGATGTTGAAGCCGCTTTCGATTCCTAAATGGAAGTGGGAAGACATATCGATGGACTTTATTACTAGTATGCCGAGAACCAAGACAGGAATGAACATGATTTGGGTGATAGTTGATCATTAAACCAAATCAACTCATTTTCTAGGCATTAAGGATACGTGGGGACCGGAGAGGTTGTCACGAGTATTTATTTCGGAGATAGTTCGATTGCATGGTACACCGAAGACCATTATTTCTGATCGAGACGGCCATTTTGTGTCTCATTTTTAGAAAGCAATTCATAAGGCCTTGGGGACCGAATTGAACTTTAGTACAGCTTATCATCCACAGACTGACGGACAATCCGAAAGAACCATTCAAACGGTGGAAGACATGCTAAGGGCCCGTGCCTTAGATTGGTCAAACGATTGGGAAATTCATCTACTGTTGATTGAATTTACTTACAACAATAGTTGGCATGCTTCCATTAAGATGGCACCGTTTGAGGCATTATACGGGAGGAGATGTAGATCGCCCCTATGTTGGGATGATTCATCATACTTAATCGGGACAGAACCAGAGTTGATCGTACAGACTCGAGACAAGATAGCCTTGATTCGTGAAAGGCTGTTGACCGCCCAGAGTCGCCAAAAATCTTATGCAGACGTACGCCGTCTCCCTTTGGAGTTCAGTACGGGAGACCACGTGCTTTTAAAGGTTTCCCCTACTCGAGGAATCTTTCATTTCGGAAGGAAAGGATAGCTGAGTCCGAGATATATCGGACCATTTGAAATCCTTGAGAGAGTTGGAGAGTTGGCATACAGATTCGCATTGCCGCCGTCATTGTGCCATGTTCATAACGTGTTCCACGTATCCCAATTACGGAGGTATATACCGGACCCTAGTCATGTCGTTGATTTCGGGGAGATCGAAGTCGCTCAGGATGGGACGTTTGAAGAATGACCGGTCAAGATACTCGAAAGTCGAGTTAAACAGTTGAGGAACAAACCAATCGTCTTGGTCAAAATTCAGTGGTCTAGACACGGAGTCGAAGAGGCTACTTGGGAAACCGAGAATAGTATGCGGGAGAGTTATCCCGAGTTGTTTGACCCTTAGTTTCGGGGACGAAACTCTTTTAAGGGGGGGTGTATGTAATATCCGGTTGTAATTCAATCATTATCATTCAGTAATTTCATTCGGTAATTTTATTTTTTTGGCGGAAGTCCATCTTAGCGACTCTATTGTAACCTTTTCGTCATTTCGAGAATGATTAATTCTACACTTTTTGTCATCCGAGTTCGTCTCGGTGTCGTTCTGTTGAATTCCGTGTTCTTTAGCGATTTTTCCGCGTATGAGTTCGACTCTGTTAAATCACCATTAATTTTTGGAAACTCCAAAAATTCTGAATCTTTGTAATATTATAAAGCATCGAGTTAGCTTTCCAATGGTTCAAACGGTGAGTCAATCGGAGTCCGGACGAGGGAGTTATGGTCGAAATAGCCAAGTCACTCTCATTTCCAGTTTTTGGCCGAGCACTCTGTACCTTGTGCTGCGGCACACTGCCGAGTCACTGCCGCGGCACACCCATCCGGGCCGCGGCACACTTGTGTTGCATTTTCGGCCAAACCAGTCTGTACCATGTGCTGCGGCACATGCCGACGGGGCCACAGCACACTGTCGAGTCACTGCCGCGGCACACTCGTCCGTGCCGCGGAACGCTGCCGATCACTGTGGGCATATTTGGCCCTGTGCCGCGGCACACTTCGGCTGGGCCGCGGCACACAGTGCAGTCAGCACTATAATTGTGTTTTTTTGAGCGAGATTCAGCTCATTTCTTCCATCTTCTTCAACCTTTGAGAGAGAGAGCTTGAGGGGAGATACTTTTCATCATCCATCACTTGAGGGTTTGATTTTCTTCATTTTCGTTCGATCGTGAAGCCTGGATAGTCGATCTAACGCGTGTTCTTCGGATCAAAGTGCTTGGATCTTCAAGAGGTAATTTCTTCAACATCTTGGATTTCGATTTTGTGTTGAGATATGATGTTTTGGATGTGAAGATCATGTTGTATGAAGTGATATACGCATGATTATGGATATGTTTGATTATTCATTGGATTATTGAAGGATTATTCTGTAATATCCGCAATTTCGAATTTTGGTAATTTTCTTTTTTCGGAGGAAGTTCGTTTTGACAACTCTGTCATGACCGTTTCGTCATTCCGAGAATGATTAATTCTGCACTTTTTGTCATCCGAGTTCGTTTCGGTGTCGTTTTGTTGAGTTCCGTGTCCTTAATCGACTTTTTCACGTGGGAGTTCGACTTTGTAAAGTCACCATTAATTCTTGGAAACTCCAAAAATTCTGAATCTTTGCAATATTATAGAGCATCAAGTTAGCTTTCCAATGGTTCAAACGGTGAGTCAATCGGAGTCCAGACGAGGGAGTTATGGTCGAAATAGCTAAGACTATACGATGTACCTTTTTCGCGTTGGAGTGGGCTGTACTGTGTGCCGCGGCACACTTCAGCTGTGCCGCGGCACTAAGCTAATTCCTGGGCGTTTTTCTTGGCCCTGGGCCGCGGCACACTCATCCTGTGCCGCGGCACACGGGCTTTTTCTGCGTTTTTTAGCAGATTTGCGAGGAGAAAAACTTCATTTTTTCTCCTCTCCTCTTCCTCCTTCATCTTAGGCGATTTGAGGGCGATTTTGGGCGATTTGAGTGCTCCCAAACTTGTAAAGATCATCCACCTCAAGTCTTTTTGTAGATTTTCAACCTCTACTTGAATCATTCATCCAAATCAAGGTATTTTGGCTTGAACCATTGTTTTTGTAGATTTGGGGATTTTCCCTTTTGATTTCGATTCCAATCCGTTTTTAATCAATTAATTGTTGTATAAACGTTGTTTTGAACTTGTTCAACGGATTGGATACTTGTATCTTTGGTTCGTTCGACCCGAGGGGTGATTTCTTTGTTCTTGAAGGGTCTTGAACATTTAATGTTCGATTAAATGTTCGAATGAGTTCCCTTTGATAGTTTGTTGGGATTTCCGTTGTTTTGGCCTTGATTCTCGTCATAACCATGTGTTATTGTTCCTTCCGGAGGTTTATAGGTGTTCGAGGATTCCGATGTTGAATCCCGTTTGGTGATTGATGATTCGTGTGGTGTTATTCTCGTAATACTCGTAGTGCTATCACATTCTTGATATTGTTCGGGGGTTCGGGGCTATTCGACCGCGTCCTATCCGTCGTCTTATTGCGATCGTGATTTCGAGGCAAGTACCTTGCCCATACTTTTCTTATTTTATGGATATGATAATTGGTGATCATCTTGGTGTGTTTGTTTATTTGTTTGAAATGAGTTTTCAAAAGACTCGGCTAGCCTCGTTAAAGGCTCACTTTCAAAACGCGTGTGTTTTGTAAATTGTGTGGGTTGTAAGTGACTACATGAACCCCTTGGATATGTTTAGTGTTGATGTTGCGCTTGATAATGCGTGGGTACGTATATTGTTTCTTTCTGTCGTGTTATGGTTGACGTGCGTGTTGTCATTTATTCGTGTGGTCGTGGACTGGCGGATAAATTATGTGAATTGGTGTATTGATTTGATAATTGTAACAACGATTGAATGTGTGCTTGAGGTTTGTGATAATGTGGATACTTGTTGTGAGAAACGTCGTATCCGGGAACCTCTGAGGGCGGGGCGTGCACTCCGGCACAGTGTATCCGCAATGTGCGGCTCCATATGGGTGGTGAACGCCGGTGTTACCTAATGCACGCGCAAGGGGCGGCTCTTGCGGGAGTGACGCCGGTGCGGTGACATGTTCAATGAGCGGCCAACATGATGGAAGTGAACGCCGGTACACAGGTGCGCAAGGGAGGCGCCTGGCAGGCTTATTGGTTACGGGTATTTGTGTGATAGCTAAGACCCGTTATCAACGTTGTTCGTTTCTCAAATTCTTCCAACTCACTTTTAAATGTTTGTCTTGATATAGACCGCGATTCGTGTTTTTTTTTGAAAGCTTACTTCAACTTATTTTTAAAGCGTTGGTATCAGGGTTAATTAACCAAGGAGGTTTGACGAAACCTCCGAGGGTTAATTAATCGGGGGTCTTGAGCAGGATATGTCGAATGAGAGATTGTACCTTTGATTGTATTGTGGTGCAATTCTGTGTATTGGGTCAAGGACCCTGTGGAATGTTGAGATGATTGATCTCGTGTTGATATTATCTGGATTTGGGTCGAGAACCCCGTGTGATGTTGAGATGTTTGATCTCGTGTCGATATTATTTGGTTTTGCATCGAGAATCCCGTGGAAATTTTCGTGAAGACTCGTTTGTGTTGATTGAGTGGCTTTCTTGCAAATTGTTTTCTATTAAAACTCTCGATGGCATCTTTAAAACTGTTTTATAAATGGTTTCCCTTTTATTTGTGATCTTTCGGTTTTGAGAAATGTTTACCAAATTCATGCCTCGGGAAGTACTATTCGTTACGTTTGGGTTTTTGAGGATTCCTGGTTATTGTTATTCATGAAATGTGAATTGTATGGCTCGTATTTGCACTTTGTTCTTGCACTAGCAAAACAATGGAGTTTTGCTAACCCCCGAGTATTCGGGGGGTGGATGTCTATTTTTGCATTCAGGTTTTGGAGCATAGCACAGGGTCGGCACGAAGGATGATGAAAGATGAACGATACTAATCACACGAGGATTCGTTGATGTCGTATTGGTCTTGTTGTATTTTCTTTTCCGCTGCAGTATCTTTTCCCCATTGTACGGGAGTTTATTGTATTTTGACCCCTGCGTGGGTATGTGTTTGGAATTGAGTTGAATGTTGTTATTGAAAGACCAAGTCGGTCTACTGGGTCATTTTAGCCTCAAAGGCGATGTTTAGATGTTTAATTTTAGTTATCAGCCTGGTAGATCCTCGAGGAGAGGGTTTACGGCGTGTAATATCCCTGAGCGGATTGGGGGTGTTACATTTATGGTATCGGAGCCTTGGTTGTGGAAACCTAGGCTGTCGGGTCAGTGGTGTCTGTTGAGTTGTGTCTCGTCGGATTTTGTCTGACGGAGTCGTGTCGCGACGCGTCGTCTGAGTTTGTTGGTCGTGATTAGTATCGTGGGGCGATCATCATCTTCTTGCGACCTGTGGAAGTAAGTCTCCCTTGTTTGTGTTGTGCCTTGTGTGACACGGGCTATTTTTATGATTATTTGTTAAGTGGTTGAATCCTTATGTGGATTTTGATTTCACGATATGTATTTAGTCGACTCTCGTATTTGATTTATAAGAGGAGTGTCATCGCTTGTGATGTCTTTTTATTGTTGTTTTTGTCCGTTGTTGATGATTTTCGAATCGATTTGCACGTTTTACAAGTTCTCTTGTGGAAGCCTTGTGCTTATACACGTACGACTTGTTCACTAGTCGGTGCGGGACGGTCCTTAGAGACTTCGAATGGGGTCAGTGGTCTTGTTCTGAATCCTAGGCGGTCTTCGACTCCGGTATTTTATCGTTTATTTCCGTTTAAAGACATGTATTGTCTTTATTTTAAATATTTTGATGCGTGTACTAGGAGCTGTTTTAGTGAATGTCGATACGTGTGAGTTTTGGGCGTTCTGGCCTATTGGATTTTTGAAAACCTTGAGAATCTTGGAAAAATAAATCTCGAGACATACTTTTCAAATGAGTTATTTTCTTGTGGTACATCCTAGGTGCCACAATATATTTCAAAATTTTTCTACTTCGAGGACCAAAATGCTTTGAGATATTTTCAATGTTTTAGAAACACTTTTATTTAGACCCGAGGGTCGAATATTTTGAAAGTTTTTCACGAAAAGAAAGTGTCCTCATTTTTATCAAATGCGAAATGGTTCTCCAAAGTCTCGATAACGATGTTTCACGTTTGTACTTTTTGGAAGGTGATATTCAAGATCAACCGGTGTTCTTCTAAATTATTTTTAAAATGAGGTTTTCGTTTTTAAAACCTATCCATTCCCATTTGAGGACTGGGTATGTATGTATGATGTTCGCGTTGTCATTTTGATGTTTGCTCCCGAGTATGATTGAATTGGCGGTGTGAGCGTCGAGTCGTTCGCCACGCATATATTTTGTTAGCCCTTGTGGGAGGTGTGATGACGATCCTTAATGTTGTCACTTCGTGGTGGCCTGCGTGTTAACACACCTGTGTGAGCTGTTAAAGCTTGGATTTTTGTGCGTTATACACATGGGTGATTGTTTTATGATGTTTGTGATTGTGTGCTGGCTATCGTTCGGGATGTTGTAATCGTCGAACGATGCCGTTGTTGTTGTGATTTTTGTATGCGTTGATATGTTATGCTTAGTTGGCATCTCCGGTATGTTGTTTTGCGGTGTTAGTTCCATTGTATCTAGCATCTGTATTTTCGGTATGCCTAGCCGAGACGTTTCAACCGTGATGTGACGGGGCATGCACGTGTAAATTGTCCTTCTCGTCGGTAACACATTTCAAGTGTGGACTCGAGGGACACCGAATTCAGTTTTGCGAATTGGCTACCGAGACTTTCGGAGTTCGCGCTTCAGCAAAGTCATCGGAATCGGCTTTGAGAGGCCTTTGAAAGATGTTTTTGTCAGTTGCTTGTTGTGTTGTCACCTTGATTTCGGGTTGTAAGTTTCGGGAACGACACTTCTTTTAAAAGTGGTCGAATGTAATACTCGTATTATTTTTGGCTCATGCATTTTCTCTTTCTCAATTCTATCGGCTCGCACGTGTTCGTTGATATTGTCTGAGCTTGTTCTGTATTTCGGTTTCATCGTTCGAACGAGCTGTGACCTTGTTTTGGGTCGATCTGGTTATCGCTGTGACTTTTCCGAGTTCGGTTCGATTCTTGTGAACCTTGTTCGGAAGTAGCATCTTTTGGTTCTACTAGTTCTTTTATTCGAAGTGGACTGGATCTTGAACCTTTGTATTTTCGACTCTGTCGACTCGTTTATGTTCGTTGACATTTTCTGAGCTTGTCCTGCCCCTTGCTTTTGTTGATCGAACGAGGGTGGTAGTATTTCGGAATTACTCGTTCGTCGTTGTGACTTTTCAATTGTTATTCCCTTTCCTGTGGATCTTATGCGAGTGTGCATCTTGTTGTTTTCACCGGATCATGTTTTGTCTCGAGTCGAGATGTGAACCTCGGAGTTGTCGGTTGAACCTTCTTGTCCTTTGTGATCCGAACATGATCGTTCAATTTTTGTTGTCTCGATCTTTGTGGTTCGATTGTTTGATTGTTCGGTTTTTGTTGATCTCGTTTCGTGATTGTTGAACATTCAGACTCCTTTGTAATTCCCTTAAGTTTGGGAAATCAGTCTCGTTTCGATCTTCCAACCCTTGGGCGGTGGAATTCCGTGTTTGTTCAGCATTTGACTCGCGTTTGGATTGATGAACCGTTAGGTTGGTCAATCGTATTGATTTTCGCTCGTTGTGTTTTGTGATTGTTCGGATAATTGACTTTACTGTATTATCCATTTGATGACGCTTGTCACTTGTTGGTTTTATTATATCCCTAACGGCGACGTTGTGTTGGTCGTCGTGGAGCGTGTTTTCACGCCGTATATTCCTTTGCGTTGCTTGTAACGTTTCGCCGATGGGCGTAAGTTACGCGTTTCCTTGCGTATCTCGTTGAGTTTTCCTGGCGGGATATTGCTTCTCCCTACTTGTTTTAAGTTTCGGGACGAAACTTCTTTTAAGGAGGGTAGAATGTAATATCCGCAATTTCGAATTTCGGTAATTTTCTTTTTTCGGAGGAAGTTCGTTTTGACAACTCTGTCATGACCGTTTCGTCATTCCGAGAATGATTAATTCTGCACTTTTTGTCATCCGAGTTCGTTTCGGTGTCGTTTTGTTGAGTTCCGTGTCCTTAATCGACTTTTTCACGTGGGAGTTCGACTTTGTAAAGTCACCATTAATTCTTGGAAACTCCAAAAATTCTGAATCTTTGCAATATTATAGAGCATCAAGTTAGATTTCCAATGGTTCAAACGGTGAGTCAATCGGAGTCCAGACGAGGGAGTTATGGTCGAAATAGCTAAGACTATACGATGTGCCTTTTTCGCGTTGGAGTGGGCTGTACTGTGTGCCGCGGCACACTTCAGCTGTGCCGCGGCACTAAGCTAATTCCTGGGCGTTTTTCTTGGCCCTGGGCCGCGGCACACTCATCCTGTGCCGCGGCACACGGGCTTTTTCTGCGTTTTTTAGCAGATTTGCAAGGAGAAAAACTTCATTTTTTCTCCTCTCTTCTTCCTCCTTCATCTTAGGCGATTTGAGGGCGATTTTGGGCGATTTGATTGCTCCCAAACTTGTAGAGATCATCCACCTCAAGTCTTGTTGTAGATTTTCAACCTCTACTTGAATCATTCATCCAAATCAAGGTATTTTGGCTTGAACCCTTGTTTTTGTAGATTTGGGGATTTTCCCTTTTGATTTCGATTCCAATCCATTTTTAATCAATTAATTGTTGTATAAACATTGTTTTGAACTTGTTCAACGGATTGGATACTTGTATCTTTGGTTCGTTCGACCCGAGGGGTGATTTCTTTGTTCTTGAAGGGTCTTGAACATTTAATGTTCGATTAAATGTTCGAATGAGTTCCCTTTGATAGTATGTTGGGATTTCCGTTGTTTTGGCCTTGATTCTCGTCGTAACCATGTGTTATTGTTCCTTCCGGAGGTTTATAGGTGTTCGAGGATTCCGATGTTGAATCCCGTTTGGTGATTGATGATTCGTGTGGTGTTATTCTCGTAATACTCGTAGTGCTATCACATTCTTGACATTGTTCGGGGGTTCGGGGCTATTCGACCGCGTCCTATCCGTCGTCTTATTGCGATCGTGATTTCGAGGCAAGTACCTTGCCCATACTTTTCTTATTTTATGGATATGATAATTGGTGATCATCTTGGTGTGTTTGTTTATTTGTTTGAAATGAGTTTTCAAAAGACTCGGCTAGCCTAGTTAAAGGCTCACTTTCAAAACGCGTGTGTTTTGTAAATTGTGTGGGTTGTAAGTGACTACATGAACCCCTTGGATATGTTTAGTGTTGATGTTGCGCTTGATAATGCGTGGGTACGTATATTGTTTCTTTCTGTCGTGTTATGGTTGACGTGCGTGTTGTCATTTATTCGTGTGGTCGTGGACTGGCGGATAAATTATGTGAATTGGTGTATTGATTTGATAGTTGTAACAACGATTGAATGTGTGCTTGAGGTTTGTGATAAAGTGGATACTTGTTGTGAGAAACGTTGTATCCGGGAACCTCTGAGGGCGGGGCGTGCACTCCGGCATGGTGTATGCTGCAATGTGCGGCTCCATATGGGTGGTGAACGCCGGTGTTACCTAATGCATGCGCAAGGGGCGGCTCTTGCGGGAGTGACGCCGGTGCGGTGACATGTTCAATGAGCGGCCAACATGATGGAAGTGAACGCCGGTACACAGGTGCGCAAGGGAGGCGCCTGGCAGGCTTATTGGTTACGGGTATTTGTGTGATAGCTAAGACCCCGTTACCGAACGTTGTTCGTTTCTCAAATTCTTCCAACTCACTTTTAAATGTTTGTCTTGATATAGACCGCGATTCGTGTTTTTTTTTGAAAGCTTACTTCAACTTGTTTTTAAAGCGTTGGTATCAGGGTTAATTAACCAAGGAGGTTTGACGAAACCTCCGAGGGTTAATTAATCGGGGGTCTTGAGCAGGATATGTCGAATGAGAGATTGTACCTTTGATTGTATTGTGGTGCAATTCTGTGTATTGGGTCAAGGACCCTGTGGAATGTTGAGATGATTGATCTCGTGTTGATATTATCTGGATTTGGGTCGAGAACCCCGTGTGATGTTGAGATGTTTGATCTCGTGTCGATATTATTTGGTTTTGCATCGAGAATCGCGTGGAAATTTTCGTGAAGACTCGTTTGTGTTGATTGAGTGGCTTTCTTGCAAATTGTTTTCTATTAAAACTCTCGATGGCATCTTTAAAACTGTTTTATAAATGGTTTCCCTTTTATTTGTGATCTTTCGGTTTTGAGAAATGTTTACCAAATTCATGCCTCGGGAAGTACTATTCGTTACGTTTGGGTTTTTGAGGATTCCTGGTTATTGTTATTCGTGAAATGTGAATTGTATGGCTCGTATTTGCACTTTGTTCTTGCACTAGCAAAACAGTGGAGTTTTGCTAACCCCCGAGTATTCGGGGGGTGGATGTCTATTTTTGCATTCAGGTTTTGGAGCATAGCACAGGGTCGGCACGAAGGATGATGAAAGATGAACGATACTAATCACACGAGGATTCGTTGATGTCGTATTGGTCTTGTTGTATTTTCTTTTCCGCTGCAGTATCTTTTCCCCGTTGTACGGGAGTTTATTGTATTTTGACCCCTGCGTGGGTATGTGTTTGGAATTGAGTTGAATGTTGTTATTGAAAGACCAAGTCGGTCTACTGGGTCATTTTAACCTCAAAGGCGATGTTTAGATGTTTAATTTTAGTTATCAGCTTGGTAGATCCTCGAGGAGAGGGTTTACGGCGTGTAATATCCCTGAGCGGATTGGGGGTGTTACATATTCAAGAACACTTTGAATGTTGAGTTGGATTTGGGGTTTTTCGATTAATTGTTGTTGAAATCACGATTTTGGATATTCATAATGGATTATTGATCGTATTGGAGATGTTTTGTTGGTTTGAAACACTTCTTGGGGATTTGATGTTGGTATTTTTGAGGTTTGATTATAAACAATCGAAGTTTGGCCACAAAGTGTTCGATATAATGCCCCAATGATTTTGGTTTAATTGTATCGACGTTTTGAGTTCGTTATATTCGTTTCTGATACGTGTATTGAACGGATTACTGGTAATTGTGTTATTCAAGGTTGTTCGAGCGACCGATATCTCAATTAGGACGTTATTCGTGGAAGTTTTATTCTTGTCAACGAACCGAGGCAAGTACTCTAATTAGAATTGTTTATATTATGACAGTTATGATGTTATTGTATTGTGTAAATGTGTTGTGATTATATGTCCACCATGCGTTGATCCGATGGGAATCATCATGGGAATCTATAGTTGTGTGTGCTGGATCATTGGACAGGTAGTTCCACCATGTGTTGGTCCGACGGGATCATCATGGGAATCTATAGCTGTGTGCGCTGGATCGTTGGAATACCATCAGTATGTTGGAAACTGTTATGATATGATATATGTTGTTGATATTTTCTCATTGGATAAACTTGTTACGATATAATTGTTGATTATATCACTGTTGAATGATTATTGTACTTGTACTAGCATCGTTGTGCTAACCCCTGCGGGGGTGAACATTTTTTTATGTTCAGGATCCAGGAGAGCGGGGAAACAACCACTGGAGCTGCATGACGACGAGGGTGCAGAGTGATGTTCCGGCCGGGTTTTATTGTCTGTTGTTTGTTGGTTATTTCAATAAGTACTCGAGTGCGTCGTCAGTTTTAGACATTTGGATTTTGGTGATGTATTAATAACCCTTCATTGGATAATTGTATTCTCGGTATTGAACAAGACTGTTGTATTTTATTTCAGTAATTTCATAAGTTAGTATTTGTTATTGTCATTTCGCTTCTTCAGCCTTGTAAATTCTTACGTAAAGGATTTACGGCGCTGTAATATTCCTGAATATATCGGGGGTGTTACAGTAGATTCTTGGGTTTGGCTGGCCACTACCGTAGGTTCGTCGAGGGGTTTTTGAAACTAGCTCGGCCACTCACACAGTTTCTTCAGAAATCTGAGAAGTTCGTCTGGAATGACGAAAGGCAGTGGAGTTTTGAGGAGCTGGAGAGGCTTTTGACTTCAGCCCCTATTTTAGCATTGTCGTGTGGCAACAAGGGTTTTTCTGTTTATAGCGATGCATCGGATCAGGGTCTTGAGTGCGTATTGATGCAGCACAAAAAGACTATTGCGTATGCGTCGAGACAGTTGAGGCCGTATGAGCTCAACTACTCTACTCACGATTTGGAGTTAGCGGCAGATGTTTTTGCGCTCAAGATTTGGCGTCATTATCTCTTTGGCTCTTGTTAGTATAATGCTCTAAGTTACTTTAATAATAATGTGGAGACATTGATTATTATATAATAGTGATTATATTATTGAATTAATATTCTACTTACGATCATCCAGTATGTGACTTGATAGTAAAGCTTGTTAAAGAATTAAAGAATATTTATTCTAGATATCGCTAGTAATATGATTACAAGTATGATGATGATACGATAACTATGTTTTACTGGTCATGAACATGAGATGTTATATCACGTCATAGATACATGTAGAGACATCGTATTGGATATGACCTAACAAAGAGAATTATATATGAATTAAGTCATTATAATTCCTTTGATTGTTATATATTATTTAAGTCCTTATTACTTAAAGACACTACAATTTCTTACTTAATGAGTATCGTATTTTAACACAATACCAACGTCTTCTGTAACAAGAGACCATACAGTTTTTGATTGGATATAGTACGATTTATGCAGAGGGAAGTAGTTTGTCCAGAGGGGACTTGTCCCTCCTATAAAACGGAGAAGATATCCATGGGCCCTTGATAAGTTAAATTATTTAAATGCATGGCCATACTCAAATTGATCAATAAAGAGTTATTGATAAATAATTGAATTGAACAATTGTAACTTGAGATCAAGAATATTAATTAAGCTATATAAGGTCGACTTATCCCTGCCTTATGCTTAATTAGGATATCGAGTGACGAGAGGATTAAATATTATATAGTAACGGGATTTCATTCGTGTCGTCGAATTAATTCTTTTAATACGGGTAGTCATGATGTCTAGCTAGAGGCTGCTTATGATTTATGAGTTATAAAATTGTTTTTATACTCATTGTTGTATTAATTAGAACCTATAGGGTCACACACTTAAACGAGTAGAGCAACTATTTTGTTCCGGTTAATTATGGTTGGTGAAAAGGTTGGTGAATCCTTAGCCATTTTGAGGACTATAAAAGAGTGTCTTGTGATAGCCCTCACAAACGACTTAATCACAAGTGAAGACATATTTGTGAGAGAGAATTAAAAAATCTGATTTTGATATTTCTCTCTCTCAAAAGTCTTGAAGATATATTCAAAAGTTGAATAATCAAAAGGATCAAGAATATATCTTCATATCTTTGAAGGTTGATTCTTTGACCAAGAAAGTATTTAGAATACTCTTCTAATATTCATCTAATATTGTGAGTTTGATCTTTAATAATATATTAAATAAGATTCATAGTTGTAATTTTAGATCAAAGTTCATGAATATTTGAATAATATTCTTGGTGTTCTTGTTCTTACCATAATTAAGAACATACCTATATTCAAATTGATTTGAGTGAAATCTTTGTTGAATCGGAGCTAGAAATCCGTTAGAAGCTCGGGACTTGTCAGCGTTAGCTACTTTCGAGATCACTCGCCGCTTCATTCAATATATGAATGTCATATTGAATAATGGCACTTCAAGCAGAAGGAGCAAGGAAGAAGCGACTTCACCGTCACGAAACCGAAATCCAAAAGCCACCGATCTATAAAGATCTCAATATCTTATTTGTCGTATCGCCAGAGGGATTCAACCTAAGGCTTGTTCGAAATCCGAATGAATGGATAATACATACATAAGTGTGGATACCGTAGAGGATGCTCGCTTCTTGCAACGTCTCTAGAAGGCTTGATTGTAAACACGCTACAAGAGGTAAAAATCTTGTTCTTCATATTTTAATAATATACTTGGATCCTCGGAGGGTTTTTACATATTATATTGTACTTCCGCTTCTCTATTTCGATATCTGATGAGATCATAAATCTTATTAGTTCGATAAAAACCCAACAGTGATATCGGAGCAACTAGTATATTTTCATTGTTTCAATTTTTTTCATATATGTAGATATATGATGTTCATATATGTGATGTATGATGCTTATATATATGATATATAAATTTAATCTATGTATATTTATATATGGAGATATATATAATTTTAATAGATTTGTGTTTCGATCTATATATATATATATATATATATATATGATGCCTATCTTAATATGTATATGGTGATATATATATATATATATATTTATATGTTTGATCTTGACATATATGGTTCTTTGATATATGGAGATTCATGTGATGATTTAGTTCTACTAATAATCCAAGAATCAAAGAACATATGATTTGATCTACATATAATTTTATGTTAGGATTATGAATTTTAAGAGGTGCATATGAACATAAAATTGTTTATGTAAAGATTATGCTTCTTTAAAATTTTCATATGAACATAATTATATTTTGATTCCGAGGTTGTATAAATATAGATTTGATCTATTTGATTTATACATTTATATTGCTTAAAAGGTAGTAGTTATGATATACATAAGATGTATACTCAAAGAAAAGAAAAAAAAAATTATACCTGGGCTGGCCCCTGCCGCGCGGTCTGGGCAGGGGGACCGCGATTCTGGCCGAGCGCTCCAGGCCTATGTGTGCCGAGCGCTGTCGATCGCTCCCAGACTATTTGTGCCGAGCGCTGCCGAGCGGTACCGGCCAGGGCCTGCCGAGCAGCCTGGAGTAGCGGATCGCGATCCGGTTGCCAGGACTGGTTCTTGGGACCGCAGTCCAGGCCACTTCCGGACCCATTTCGCCCTCATTTTTTCGTGTATTCCTAGAAATTTGTTTCCCATTTTATCCGGTTCAAAGTTAAGGCCTCGGAACTTAATAACTTATCCATTGTCGATATTTGGCATATTTTATATATTATATAACTTATCGATAGTCGATAATTAGTACATTTTATATATTATATGTGCTTGTGAATGCTTAAATGGTTAATGCATCATGGGTGGTATAGCCGTACTAGATCAATTAGACTGATGATTTGATTATGGTTTTAATATTCATAATACGACTTGTAGGTCATGCCTTCTTATTATCTTGTTGTAATTTCTCTTCTCATCTTACTCCCCTCGAATGTAACTCGAGGTTTCTATCACTAAAGATAAAGATATAGTTTAGAATAGTTCTAGCTATAAAAGAAAGACGAAGGATACGAGCAACTTACAAGGAATTCAAGAAGAAAGGCGTTATCGAAGATTACACCAACTGACCTATTGATATTAATGAATATCATAATAGGTTCTATGGCTATACCACACCACACCTAATTGTTCATGTGAATGTATGAGATTTATCATATTTACATTGCATATGATTGTATGAGATGCATCATATTTATTTTATTTGCTTAATAATCGTTATTACCAAATAAATCAAACTCATTAAAACATTTACATGTATGAGACACATGGTAATAATTTTGAGATAATCAATTTTGATAAAATAGTTTTATTAAATCATTTGATAAGAAACATAAGTCTCAAAAGCCAACCATTTCAAAACACTCGTCAAACTTTCGATCATTTCTAATATGGGTCTGCCAAAGCAGGGTGTATGGATTTTATCTTAAGGCGGCGTGATGAATAAACGAGCTTATACATATGTTTTAAATGGTTTAGACTTATATAGGTTATACAAAACGATTTTGTACCTATGGCATATTTGGGACTAATACGATTTAAACGACATAAGATGTCATCCCAAATGATAATCTAAAGCATCTTTTAATTACGGAGGACATTCTAAAGTTGTGTCTGTGGTTATTTGATCGTTAGATTATAATTCATATATGTATATGTGATACATAATATTTGAAACTAACATGTTGACATAAGATGTCATCTCTATTGATAAAAACTAAACTTCTTTTATTTGCGAGGGACCTGCCAAAGCCGTGCTTACATTTACTTGATCGTTAGATTTTAAAATCAATATATCTCATGAATAACTTTGCATATTAATATTGTAGAATCAATGGCGACAATCAATACAAACTCATTGCGATCAATTCTTGACAAAGAAAATCTTTCTGGCACTAATTACCTTGATTGGTCAAGAAACTTGAGAATCATTCTCAAAGTTGAAAAGAAGCAGTACATTCTGGAAAACTCAATTCCTGATGAACCGGAATCAACCGCCACCAAAGCTCAAAAAGAAGCTTATAGTAAGCATATGAATGATTCTTTGGATGTGACATGCCTTATGCTAGCAACCATGAACTCGGAGCTGCAAATACAGTTCGAGGACATGGAAGCTTATGAAATGATGGGTCAGCTTAAGGAAATGTTCCAAGAGCAAGCCCGTCAGGAAAGGTTTGCCACTACGAAGGCATTGAATGGTTGTAAAATGTCTTTAGGTACTTCTGTGAGTGCTCATGTCCTTAAGATAAAGGGCTACATTGAGCATCTTGAAAGGCTAGGAGCTTCTATCAGTCAGGAACTCGCTACAGATATCATCTTAGTATCACTGCCTTCAGAGTACGATCACTTTGTAGTAAACTTCAACATGCACAACATGAAGAAGTTTATTACTGAGTTGCATGGAATGCTAAAACAAACTGAGACAAACATTAAGAAAACAGTTCCTAATGTTTTAATGGTTCAAAAGAAATGGAATAAAAAGAAAGGGAATAAGATGGCCTCGAAAGATAAAGGTAAGGGTAAAATGCAAATGTTGCCTAAACCCAAACCTAAACCATTCAAGAAGTCATCGAAACAACCCAAAGAGGGGACTTGCTACCACTGCAATGAAACTGGTCAATGGAAAAGGAATTGCAAAGTCTACCTGGAAGAAATGAGGAAACGGAAGAGTGGTAAGACTGCTGCTTCAGGTATTCTTATTATAGAAGTCAATTTATCTACTTCTTCATCATGGGTATTAGATACCAGTAGTGAAGCTCACATTTATGTGAATGCACAGGGTCTGCGAAAGAGTAGACAACTAGAAAAGGTGAAATGGACCTACGTGTTGGAAATAAAGCAAGAGTTGCTGCTATTGCTGTAGGGACTTATGATATAAAGCGACCTAGTGGACTTGTATTGGAACTTAATCATTGTTATTGCGTTCCTGCTATGGGTTGAAACATTGTATCAGTTGCTTGCCTTGATTTGGAAGGATATGACTTTACTATTAACAATAGTGTAATGTCCATATTTAATAAAGGTATTTTTTATGGAGATGCCTTGATAAGTGGGAGATTATATCCCATAAATCTTGAAAGTTCCAAGTTTGTCTATAACTTGAATGTCAAAAGACTCAAATAAAATGATTTAAACCAAACATATTTCTGGCATTGTCGTTTGGGCCATATAAATGAGAAATGTATAACCAAACTCCATAATGATGGAATCTTGGACACATTTGATTTAGAA
The DNA here is from genome assembly GCA_033398695.1 of Orobanche coerulescens. Taxonomy (NCBI): domain Eukaryota; kingdom Viridiplantae; phylum Streptophyta; class Magnoliopsida; order Lamiales; family Orobanchaceae; genus Orobanche; species Orobanche coerulescens. Next base: position 99,453,515 of record CM065817.1, on the reverse strand, counting down.
TCATATGATACGTGCGAATCTTTCTTATTAGGCAAAATGACCAAAGCTCCTTACACGGGCCATACTGAGAGAGATGCAGATTTATTGGGCTTAATACATACTGATGTATATGGACCAATGAATACAAATGCTAGAGGAGGTTTTCAATACTTCATAATGTTCACGGATGACTTAAGCAGATTCGGATATATCTACTTAATGAGTCATAAGTCTGAGTCATTTACGAAATTCAAGAAATTTCAAAATGAAGTACAAAATCAGTTAGGCAAAACTATTAAAGCACTACGATCAGATCGTGGTGGTGAATATTTGAGCCATGAATTTGACGATCATCTCAAAGATTGTGGATTGTTTCACAACTAACTCCACCTGGAACACCTCAATGGAATGGTTTGTCGGAACGGAGAAGTCGAACCTTGTTAGACATGGTTAGATCGATGATGGGTCAAGCTAATCTTCCAGTTTATTTTTGGGGTTACGCCTTAGAGACTGCTGCGTTCATTTTAAATTGAGTACCATATAAATCAGTTTAAAGCACACCATATGAGATATGGGCAAGGAAATAACCTGTTTTCTCTTTCCTTAAGATTTGGGGTTGTGAAGCTTATGTGAAGCGACTTATCACTGATAAATTATCACCCAAATCGGATAAATGTCTTTTTGTGGGATATCCTAAGGAAACTAAAGGATATTACTTTTACATCCCATCAGAGAACAAAGTGTTTATTGCTCGATCTGGAGTATTCCTTGAGAAGGAATTTATTTCCAAGAAGAATAGTGGGAGCAAAATAACTCTTCATGAGATGAGAGAGCCACAAATAGATACTAAACCTTTAGATAAAACTGATTTTGTAACACCCCGAAAATGGCGGCTATCATAGTGCCGTGGACCCATACCGGGACCCACCAGGCGATATCAAAACATAATTTAACCATCCCATAATTGTGACACCGAACCACAATATAAGTCATAGCCCTAAATAGAAGCTTATACCACACACACACACACACACACACACACACACATATATATATATATATATATACATGATCCACATCCGGTATAAACCATATGGAGATGGATTATACCTAACTCAATAATAATACATTCGTCCAAATTTATATAAATTGGAAAAGACATAGAATTTCACAGATTATACATAACTGACAAAAGACTCGGCCTCCCCGAACTAGCATCCTTTAATACCCTTCAACGCCATCGTATGCTTCCTGTGCCTTGCCCTTTCCTCGCCCTGAAATACAAGTATTTCGCTAAAACCACAAGGTCATCTATACATGATAATAATTCTCATGGCAATATATAATTCATATACATATAGGATCTCAAAGATACAACCGGGTACTGAACATACCCCTCAGGCGTATGAATAATCAGTCCCAAACTGTCGAACATATCCAATCATACACAGAATATGAATGACCAAACAACATAGCTCAAGACGGACATCACAGTACGCCCGATCAGGAAATGTGTCCGTGCATATGCCCACCCCGTATACGGAATCCAGAATATACGTGGGCTGATGCACCTAATTAGCCTCACGAACTACGTCTTGTGTGCACGGTCTAATGCGGAAACATCCATGCATGACCATCAAGTGCCCGACTAAAAATCCTACACATAACCAATCGGCACGCAGATATGACTCCAGAGATGTCACGATGCAACATGACAATGAAACTCAACAAATTACACATTTATCTAAGACTCGAAAGACTCACCGATGTGACAACAAGGCTCAATGAGACCAACGGTATCAAAGGCGATAAACTTGGGAATATAATCCCACCACAAAATGATAATATGATCAAGAACAACACCATATAATGAATCATAGATTCATAGAGCATTACTCATACACGAAACGTATAATATTCACAAGTATTCAACCATCGTTATAACCAAGCAAGATAACTTGCCTCATATCCGTAGACGAATAATCCTTCTTTGAACGAACAAACGGGCGGTATCCTCGTCTAAGAATACTCACTGGAACAAGCAACCTTGAATGAAACGTAATTCATTCAACAACACATTCGTACAATAATGATATTAATTCATAGAAAACAACATCCGTAACTTTACCCGAATAGTTCAACTATCCTAACGAACATTCTATTGTTTCAATTACGACTTATAATGTATCAACTTCATTACTTTCGCCTACATTTACGTCTTCTACCACACAAGGATCGTTGAAAATGAATTTGTCCATTAATTTTAACATTAACGCCAATCATTGTTGTTGTTTTCCTAAGAACAGTATCAATGTAATAATATGATAATCAACACACTCTTTAATTTATCAACACATCCGATTAACTTTGAATAAGTTAAAAGTTGTAGTTGTGTTTATCAATATCCTTTATCATCTCCCAACGACTATGTTAAGCCATACTAGAAATTAAATTATAACTTTAGGTTTTCTGAACAATAAGAATATCATCCTAATTTATATCATTCATCAAGTTCTTCCCAAGGTAGATTAATACCTAACATGGTGCTCTAATACATCCTAGGACATCAATTCATCTAGTCTAGTGTAACTACAATGAAACTTACGATTATCATAAGTATTTAAAAAGCTTAACCACAATCATGTTTTCTTTGATTAATTCCATTCTAGGTGTAATATTCCATATCAATATCATCATTACTACGAACATATAGAGCATAAGTGTATAACATACCTCAAGAAATGAAGAACAACTACCAAAACCACAAGAATGCAATCCAACTACAAGAACACTCCCCAAACTTCCAATCAATAAGCTCCGAATCCAAGTGATGAAGCTCTAACACAAGTTTGGAGGGTCAAAATATGATTTAACAGGGTAGGGGATAGGTTTTCATATGGAGAAATAAAGTTTGGATCGTGTAAAAATTAAAGGCAAGTCATGCCTTTATAATCTGTATTTAGCATTACATATGCTATCGCCAAAGCTTAACGTACGTTAAGCATGTTATGTATGTAACACTACGAACGTTATGTACGCAACGAATCCCCAGAGGCTACTACCTCAAATCACATATACTATTACGTACGTTGCCAAATTAACATACGTAAGGCTCAGGTTCATTACATACGCTAACACATAGCCATTGCGTACGGAATGGCCGTTGACTATGCTGTCACGATCGGATCACCAACCCCTATCCACGTCTAGTCCCACCCGCCGAAAGGCGAGATGCTGTTTGATACATCACATTACGTACGTTAACATAGAAGTGTTAGGTACGTAATGTTACACACATAGCGTGCGTAAGGTAAGCATTGTAGCGTACGCTAAGGACAATACATAGGCAAAAATTGAAATTCTCCAAACAACACCTAACAATCAACTATAGAGTGAACGACAAGGATAAACAATTCGTTTTAGCATATCTCAACAATATACTCATTACAATAAATGTGTATATGGTACGACAATACTCGAATTATCCGAAAAATACAATAGTAAAGACAAGAGTTCAGGCGGATATTACATACTCCCCCATTAAAAAGGAGTTTTGTCCCCGAAACTAAGGGGTAAACAACTCAGGATATCTCTCTTGCATGTTGTCCTCAGTTTCCCACGTAGCCTCCTCAATTCCGTGTCTCGACCACTGAATCTTCAATAAGGGAATCGTCTTGTTCCTCAACTGTTTGATCCTCCTTTCGAGTATCCGCACAGGACGTTCTTCACACGAATGGTCATTGGCTATCTCGACCTCTTAGAATCGAATAATGTGGCTCGGGTCAGCAACATACTTCCTCAACTGGGATACATGAAATACGTTGTGAGTCCGACTCAAAGCTGGTGGTAACGCCAGATGATAGGCTAGGTCGCCTACACGTTCCAAAATCTCAAATAGACCAATATACCTCAGGCTCAACTTGCCTCTCTTCCCAAAACGAAAAACACCTCGAGTCGGGGACACTTTTACCAGTACATGATCACCAACCTCGAACTCGATCGGTCGTCGACGATTATATGCATATGATTTCTGTCGGCTATGAGCCGTTAGTAGACGACTCTTAATCAGGGCAAACTTCTCACGAGCTGCTAGCAACATATCAGGCTCCGTACCAAGGGATTCAGACGAGTTGTCCCAACACAAAGGGGACCTACAATGGCAGCCATACAATACCTCATAAGGTGCCATCTTAATCGAAGCATGCCAACTATTATTATAGGTGAATTCCACTAACGGTAGTTGGGCTTCCCAGTCATACTTCCAATCGAGATCACACGCCCTCAACATATCCTCCAGAGTTTGAATAGTCCTCTCAGACTGACCGTCGGTCTGAGGATGAAATGTCGTACTGAAGTTCAACTGCATACCCATCGCAAGATGAACTGCCTTCCAGAAATGTGACACAAACTGTCCGTCACGATCTGATACAATACTCTTGGGGGGTATTATGCAGCCTCACAATCTATTTAATGAACAGCTGGGCCAACCTCTCGGGACCCCACGTATCCTTAATCTCCAAGAAGTGGGCTGATTTGGTCAGTCGATCCACATGACCCAAATTGTATTCATACCTCGACGGCTCGTCAGCGAGCTAGTAATAAAATCCATTGATATGTCCTCCCATTTCCACTCTGGAATCGGGAGTGGTTTCAGCACACCTGCTGGTCGCTGATGCTCAATCTTGACCTGCTGACAGGTCAAACACCTCGAAACGAATTATGCAACTTCCCGTTTCATATTACCCCACTAATAATATATCTTCAAATCCTTATACATTTTGTTCGATCCCGGGTGAACGGAGTATGGGGTACCATGGGCCTTCTTCAGAATAGTGTTCCTCAAGTCTTCATCCGCCGGTACACATACTCGATTCTTGAAGCATATCAGTCCGTCCTCGTGAACCACAAATCCAGGGGCTTTCCCTTGATCTACTTCTCCCCAAATTCTAGATAAGAACGGGTCCGTCTCCTGTTGTAATACCCGTAATTTCGATTTCCGGTAATTTCTTTTTTTCGGCAGAAGTCCATTTTGACGACTTGCTCATAACCGTTTCGTCATTCTGAGAATGATTAATTCTACACTTTTTGTCATCCGAGTTCGTTTCGGTGTCGTTCTGTTGAATTTCGTGTTCTTTAGCGACTTTTCCACGTATGAGTTCGACTTTGTTGGATCGCCATTAATTTTTTGAAATTCCAAAAATTCTGAATCTTTGCAATATTATAAATCATCGAGTTAGCTTTCCAATGGTTCAAACGGTGAGTCAATCGGATTCCGGACGAGGGAGTTATGGTCGAAATAGCTAAGTCACTCTCATTCCCAGTTTTTGGCCGAGCACTGTGTACCTTGTGCCGCGGCACATGCCGGCAAGGCCGCGGCACACTGCCGAGTCACTGCCGGCAGATTTGGCCCTGTGCCGCGGCACACTCCCGCTGGGCCGCGGCACACTGTGCACCCTATTTATGGCCCTGCAGACGGGTTTTTGGCCATTTTTCTCCATCTTCTCATTCTCTTCCGCGGCTGAGGGTGTGCTTATCATGGAGCCATGTTGTTTAACAACAAATACACGAAGTTCTTGAGTTCATAACATCAATCAATCATCCAATATCGTTCTTTGATCCAGCGAATCAAGGTAATCTTTCTTAGAACCCTAGTTTCTTGAATTTTGGGGTTTTTGCGTTTTTTTCCGATTCGTTCCGCATTATTGATTAATTCATGATGGGTATGATTAATCTTGGTAGTATTCTTGTGTTTAACATCATTTAATCCATTGTTCTTCGTCGAATCGAAGTATATTTCTTGATTTCCTTCAAATTGACTTTTTGGGGGATTTGTTCTCGATCTCGTTTTTCATCCGTTTTTGATGGATCGATTGTGGTTAAATGATGTTGTTAAACACATTCTATGGATTGTATATCCATATTTCAACTTGGAATTCCGTTTTCGTGTTTTGTCGGGTCGAATCGTGTTCTTGGCCGTTTTGGGGGAAATCCTTGAACTTTCGTCATTTGTTCTTTGAATTCAGCGGCTTTGGGTCGTACTTTGGAATTCATTTTCGTTGTTATTGTCTTCGTTCGTAGTTCATTGTTGCGGATTGTCGTTCGGTGGAGTCGGCGGGTTCGTAGTCGGTTCGTGTCAACCTACTTCGGTCGATTCTCCGCGTTATTCTTATTCGAGGCAAGTACCTTACCCATACTTTTCTTATTTTATGGATATGATGATCGGTGATCGTCTTGGTGTGTTTGTTTGGTTGTTTGAAATGAAGTTTCAAAAGATTTCGGTTTGGCCTCGTTAAAGGCTCTATTTCAAAACGCGTGTGTGTTTTGTGAACGGTGTGTTTGGGAATTGATTATGATTTGATCATTTTGAACGTTGAAGGCTTTGATGATATCCCTGTTGTTTAAAGTTATGGAATCGTGTATTCCGTATTTAATCTTGTTATTGTGTTTTGAAGAGTTTGATAATGGTGTCGGATTAGTGGCCATCTCTAGTAAGTATTCTTGATGAACTTACATTCTTAGCATATTAGTATTGCATGAGTAACGTGTGTGTGTGTACGCTCACTACGGGTTAGATCCGACGGGGTCTCGGTAGGGGTCCACAAGAGACGTGGATCGACGAGCTTGCTTTTAACCACTACGGGTTAGATCCGACGGGGTCTCGGTAGGGGTCCACAGAGACGTGGATCGACGGTTAATTGTGGTGCATTTTGTAAATGTGATTTGATTATGGCATTTCCGGAAATGAGTGCTTTTGAATGGTTTTCATGATTGCATGCATCGACTAAGTGTGTAAGATGTAAGTTGTTCGTTTGGCTTACTTGGCTAGGATGGCACTAGAATATTTTGTTGTTTGTGTTAAATCCTTTATTTGTGGATTTTGATGTTGGGAGACGAACCTTGTGGTCGTTCTTGTGTACTGTGAGTTGATGAGATTTGGGGCTAAAATCCCAATGGTTTTGTAAAAGTCATTTTACGGATTTGGGCTAAAATCCCAACGGTTTGGTAAAGGTCATTTTTCGGAAAGTAAACCTTTGGGGCAGTGACCCCTTTTGTCTTTTGGATTTTGAAAAGTAGGATTTGATAATCCTAAATTTTTTTCTATTAAAACTCTCGATGGCATTCTAAACTGTTTTTATAAATTTTTCCATTGATTTGTGATCTTTCGATTTTGGAACGTTTTCTCAAATTCTTGCCTCGGGAAGTGCTTTTCGTTTCGTTTGGATCCTTGAGGATCCTTGGTTATTGATATTCGTGGAATGTGAATTGTATGGCTCGTATTTGCACTTTGTTCTTGCACTAGCAAAACAGTGGAGTTTTGCTAACCCCCGAGTATTCGGGGGTGGATGTCTATTTTTGCATTCAGGTTTTGGAGCATAACACAGGGTCGGCACGAAGGATGATGAAAGATGATCGATACTAATCACATGAGGAACCGTACATCGTGTATTGGTTCAGTTGTACTTTATTTTCCGCTGCTATATTTTTTCCATTGTACGGGTGTGGTTGTGTTTTGACCCCTGCGTGGGCATGAGTTTTATTTGAGTTGTATGTATTTATTGAAAGACCAAATCGGTCCACTGAGTCATTTTAGCCTTAAAGGCATGGTTGAGTTGTTATATGTCGTTACCAGCCTGGTAGATCCTTGAGGAAAGGTTCTACGGCGTGTAATATCCCTGAGCGGATTGGGGGTGTTACATAAATGGTATCTGAGCTTAGGTTGAGGAATCCTAGGCCGTCGGGTCAAGTCGTGTTGTTTGAGTCTTGTTTCGTCGGATTTTATCTGACTGAGTCATGTCGTGACGCGTCGTTTGAGTTTGTTGGTCGTGATTAGTATCGTGGGGCGATCATCATCTTCGTGCGACCTGTGGAAGTAAGTCTCCCTTCTTTGTGTTGTGCCTCGTGTGACACGAGCTATTTTTATGATTATTTGTTAAGTGGTGGAATCCTTATGTGGATTTTGATTTCATGATATGTATTTAGTCGACTCTCGTATTTGATTTATACGAGGAGTGTCGTCGCTTGTGATGTATTTTTATTGTTGTTTTTGTCCGTTGCTGATGATTTTCGAATCGATTTGCACGTTTTACATGTTCTCTTGTGGAAGCTTTGTGCTTATACGCGTTCGACTTGTTCACTAGCCAGTGCGGGAGGGTCCTTAGAGGCCTCGAATGGGGTCAGTGGTTTTGTTCTGAATGTGGTATTTTATCGTTTATTTCCGTTTAAAGACATGTATTGTCTTGATTTTAAACTTTTTGATGCGTGTACTAGGAGTTGTTTTAGTGAACGTCGATATGTGTGAGTTTTGGGCATTCTGGCCTATTGGATTTTTGAAAACCTTGAGTATCTTAGAAAAATAAATTTCGAGACATACGTTTCAAATGAGTTATTTTCTTGTGGTACATCCAAGGTGCCACAATATATTTCAAAAAAAATTCTACTTCGAGGACCAAAATGCTTTGAGATATTTCCAATGTTTTAGAAACACTTTTATTTAGACCCGAGGGTCGAATATTCTGAAAGTTTTCACTAAGAGAAAGTGTCCTCATTTTTATCAAATGCGAAATGGTTCTCCAAAGTCTCGATAACGATGTTTCACGTTTGTACTTTTTGAAAGGTGATACTCAAGATCAACCGGTGTTCTTCTAAATTATTTTCAAAACGAGGTTTTCGTTTTTTTTTTTTAAAAAAAACCTATCCATTCCCGTTTGAGGGCTGGGTATGTATGTATGATGTTCGCATTGTCATTTTGATGTTTTCTCCCGAGTATGATCGAATTGGCGGTGTGAGCGTTGAGTCGTTTTCTACACAATTGTTGTGTTAGCCCTCCGTGAGAGGTGGGATGTTGGTATTGAATATTGTCGCCTCGTAGTGATTTCTGCGTTGTCGCGCATGTGCGAGCTGTTAGAGCTTGGTTTGGTATGACCGTGTGCATCGGTGATGGTTCCGTTATGTGTCGGTTGTTTAATGTCTTGTTACCTTGCTCCTGAATTTCGTGGACGAGGTCGGAGGTAATACCGTACTATTTTGACTTCTGTATTTTCTCTTTTCTAGTCCATCGATTCGCTCATGTTTGTTGACACTTTATGAACTTGTTCTGTATTTCGGTTTCATCGTCCGAACGAACTGTGATCTTGTTGTGGGTCGACCTAGTTATTGTAATATCCGCAATTTTCGATTTTCGGTAAATTTCTTTTTTTGGCCGAAGTCCGTTTTGACAACTCGGTCATGACCGTTTCATTATTCTGAGAATGATTAATTCTACACTTTTTGACATCCGAGTTCGTTTCGGAGTCGTTTTGTTGAGTTCCGTGCTTTTTAACGACTTTTCCGCACTTGAGTTCGGTTCTTGCGAATCTTGTTCGAAACTGCTGTTTCGAGTTTCCCGTAAGTCCGTTTAACTTTGTTAGACGTGATGTGAACTTCGGTTTGGTTATTCGATCACGTATCGTGATTTCCGGACGTTTTGGGCCATTTTGTAATTTCTTGAAAGTTACGGGTATCCGTATCTGTAATTGTTGTCTCGACCCGTTTCTTGGTCGCGTATGATTAATTATGGTATTATATTTTCATTTCGGGTCGTTGATATTGTCCGCGAACTTTTCGTCGTGTTCGTTCCGTACGTTTTTGGAAATCGGGTCGTCGAGCCCTGGTGGTCGGGTGCTGGCCGGACGGTTGCGGGACTGACCGGACGATTGCGGGCAACGGCCGGACAGGTGCGGATGGAACCGGCGTAGCGCACGCTACGGCCGTAAGGCTGCGCGCGCTAACCGGCAGGTATAGCGCACGCTAGCTTGGTCGACCAACGCACGCTATCGGACCGGACAGTGGGGTTTCTGGGGTTCTGGACTCGGGAAGGATCGGCAGGTAGCTCACGCTACGCCGAGCGTAGCGCGCGCTAGTCGGCAGGCGTAGCGCACGCTGTCGGCCGGCTAGCGTACGTTACCTTGCCGGGCAGTTCAGTCCAGAGGGTTCTGGACAGATCGGCTAGCGCACGCTAGCGTCCGCGCAGCGCGCGCTATTGCGGTCGGGCAGGCAGGATCCGGCCGGCAGATTGTGTCTTCAGTACAAGGCCTTGCGGGCCCCGGCCGAGGGTTATCGGGCGAGGCAGCCCGTTAGCGCGCGCTAGTCCGGAAGGTGTAGCGCACGTTAGGCCGTGCCTGTATAAATATGACAGAGTAGCCATATTTTCACCCGTTTTTCATTTCCATCTTTTCCTCTCCGCGGCTGGAGACTTGGCGATCCAGGAGACATGTTGTCAAGCAACTACTCCACGAAGATTGGGAGTTCATATCATCGATTAATCTCTCCATAACCTCCTTTGATCCAGCGAATCAAGGTGAGATTTCCTAGAACCCTATTTTGGGAAAATTTGGGGTTTTTGCGTTTTTGTCCGATTCGTTCCGTGTTATGTAATATCCGCATTTTTCTTTCCCTTGTATATTCATTTTTGGTGTATTTCTCGGTCGTAGTGACCCTCGTGTACCTTTCAGTGTGTCCTTCCAGTCAACTGTTGAACTTATTCTCGTTATTGTTGTGCGGATCCACCGTTTCGGGGTTTCCGTGGATCCATTTCGTGTTATTGGTTCCCAAATATTGATTCCTATCGTTTTTATTCTCTTTCCGGATCATTTTTATCATTTTGGGACCCAAAGGGGGTGTGGGACGCGGCACAAGGTGTGTGCGCCGCGGCACACAAATTTCTTCAGTTGTTGGTCGAACAAACTGTACTGTGTGCCGCGGCACACCCATCCGGTGCCGCGGCACAGTTCCAGGCCAGTGCCGTGGCACACCCGTCCGGTACCGCGGCACATTCGTATGGCATCCACGACCAAAACCCGACTGTACTGGGTGCCGCGGCACACGCAAGCCGTGCCGCGGCACACTGCCGAACCCTGGGCGTAAATTTTTGGCCTGTGCCGCGGCACACCTCAGCTGTGCCGCGGCACACAATGCGGTCAACCCCCTATAATTGTGTCGTTTTGAGCGTAATCTGCTCATTTCCTTCTTCTTCTTCCTGCGACGCGAGAGAGAGTGAGAGAGAGGGGGAGAGTTCCTCATCATTATCAATTGGGGGGTTGATTTTCATCATTCTTCTTCGGTTGTGAAGCCCGGACAATCAATCCAACGCGTGTTCTACGGATCTTAGTACTTGAATCTCCAAAGGTAATATCTCTAGAACCCTACTTTCGAATAATTTGGGGGTTTTGGGATTTTCTTCCGATTCGTTCCGTTTTGTTGGTGGATTCATGATGAATACGATTAATATTGTTAGTATCTTTAGCTTTCCTACGGATTCATGGATATTTTGTGGATTTTTACGAAGTCGATAGGGTTTGGTTGTGGTCCGCCCTCGTTGTTATTTTATGCGAATATACATGAATCGTAGGCGGGTTTTCGGGTGTATTCCATTTCCGTATTCGGCTAGAGTTGGTTGTAATTATGTTCTTCGAATCGTTAGGTTTGGTTCCGTTGATTCCTAGTGTTCGTCGGTGATTATCCTTTCCGTTCGTTGCGTCATCAAAATATTCAAGGCAAGTAATCTTGGAAACCCTTATGCTTAACGTGAAATGGTAATGTATATTTTGTGTGCTTTACTCACCTCGGGAGGGTCCGACGGGGCCTCGAGGGAATCTATGGCTTCGTCCTGGATTCATGAGTTTGATTAAGCTAGCGCCTAGGGAGGGTCCTTAGAGGCCTCGAGTGGGATTCGTGGCTTCGTCCCGGTCCTAGGTGACGTGTGGTGCTTGATTTGTTTTGTGAATGTGGCCAGCTCGGGAGGGTCCTTAGAGGCCTCGAGTGGGATTCGTGGCTTCGTCCCGGTCCTAGGCAAATTAATTGTGACTGTTTTTTTCCGGAAAAGACATGTCTGGTTTTGGCTTTTGAAATTAATATTGGTGCATGTACTATGAAACGTGTAAGCGATTGGTTTGCCTTGATTACTTGTACTAGCGTAATTTCTAACCCCTCTGGGGACCCGTTTTGGGGAAATTCTTGTTATGGATTTCAGGTTATGATTATCCTGACGAGCGCACTGGACAAAGACGAGGACGTTGGCCAGGGTCGTTGACATGTGCATTTGGGTCTTTCTATTTCTTTCGTCCATTTTGAATTGGTTGTTCTAATAATTATAAACTTATAGAGTGTACTCGCGAGTACTTGGGCTTTTCATTTCAAAATCCGTATTGTACTACTTTTAAATTGTTACATTGTTGGTTGATGATCATTTCGCCGGTTGCTCCGGGCGTAACTTTTATGTCATATAATTAAATGTGTGTCCTCGCTGACCGGGATGGTTAGTCGAGTGAAGTTTTCTCGTTTGTAGCCTGGTGGGTCCCATGTGGGGGTCCACGGCGCTGTAATATACTCTGAATATCTCGGGGGTGTTACAGAAAATGGTATCGGAGCGCTCTAGGTTTATGGATACCTAGGCTTGTTGGTTATTTGGGTCTAGTCGTGTTTTGTTTTGCACATTGTCACACCGCTGCCAACATCCCAGTACTTCCAGTGCTCGTAAGTTTTCTTATTCGGCTCTTTTGTTTCTTGCATTGTATTTCCACTTTTGAATCGTAGTTGCTTTTCCTCCCTTACTCATCATCGATAAACTTCTGTTATCTCTCAACATCAGTATGGATGCCGGAGGACCGTGGTCGTGGTCGTGGTCGTGGTCGTGGACGTGGCCGAGGACGTGGGGCAGCCGGTGGGGCGGCCACGTCGCATTCTTCGGGAGCCGGCAGTACCGGTGACCGTCACAGTCATGCTTCTTCTCAGGAGCGCGCCGATCTTGGTATTGTGGTCGCAGGCAAGAAATGGTTAACGAGATGGCGGCTATAGCTCAGGTGGTCCAGAACCCCGATCAGGCCCATGCTAATCGGGGCGGAGCGGATCGCTGGCTTCAGGATGTCATCAAGATGCATCCCCCTCAGTTTTCGGGAGCTTCGGTCCCGATCGGCTGGGAAGGGTGGATCAAGGAGATATCCAAAGTCTTCACTGCTACCAACTGCCCCGAGGACCGTAAGGTCCCTATTGCTCAATACTTCCTCACGGGAGATGCTACGGATTGGTGGGAGGCCGTTGGTCCCAAAGATCATGTCGCTTCATGGGCCGAATTTCAAGAATTGATGGAGACCGAATATTGTCCGTGGCCGGTCAGACAGGCTCGAGTGCATGCTTTCTATGATGCTCAACCACGGGATATCCCCGTATCTCAGGCCATTGCCGACTTTAACAAGGAGTTGGGTTATGTGAAGACCCAAGTTGTCGAAGAGAGCGACAAGATTTTCCATTTTTCCAGGAGCATGAAACTGTCCATTCGGGACTATATGTCTGGGCTCGTCTGTACTACCTTGAAGGATTATCAGAGTCGAGCTCTTGCTTATGATATGTCGGTGACCGCTAGCGATTTGGCTCGTGAGGGCAAGAAGCAGAAGTCAGTCGGAAATTTTTCTGGTCCCAAGAATGGAGGCCAGCAGAAATCTCAGGCTGCAAATATTTCTACGGGCGGTTCGGCTCGTTTCTCTGGGAGCTTTCGGAGTGCCGCCGGAACCGTCGTCCGGGACCCCAGATGCTTTAACTATGGCAAGCCAGGCCACGTGAATCGGGATTGTCCTCGTCCACCTTTGACTTGTCATACTTGTGGTCAGTCGGGCCACAAGGCTTCTTTTTGCGAGAAGCTGAGACAGTTTCGCGGCGCCCGTTCTTCTCACCCAGCACCTATGGAGCCGAGTGTGAACCAGGGCTCATTTGTTCCGCCGCCTCCACCGAGTGCCGGCTGAGGTAAGGGTCGGGGTCAGCCCACTAGGGGAGGAGCTTCCAGTGTCGGCTCTGCCTAGCCGCGTATCTACGAGATGAGGAGGACCGATGATCCAGCAGCTACTCTGGCGACACGTACCGTTCATATCCATTCCCATCCTGTCAGTGTGCTTTTTGATTCGGGTGCTACGCATTCATTCATTTCTCTAGAGTGTGTACGCCGTTTGAGTCTCGACTGCTTGTCACCTTGCGAGCCTTTCATCGTTAAACTTCCTAGCGGTGATAGAATTGTCGGTGATTGAGGAGTCCGGGACTGTTCTGTGATTATTTGTGAGAGGGCTTGGCTCTCTAATCTTATTGTCGTGGGTATCGAGGGTGAGGATTTTATTCTCGGGGATGATTGGCTTGAGCGGCATGGTGCAATCATGAACTACCGCACGAGGATCATTACCATGTTAGCCGAGGACGGCACTGAACACTCTTTCGCGGGGCGAAAGAGAAACCAGAAGTTTGTTATTAACGCGTTGAAGGCGGTGAAACTCCTGCGAAAGGGGTGTACTGGTTATTGGTGCTACGCCTTGAAGGCGGAGAATGATAGAGTCGAGTTTTCGTCGATTCCAGTCGTTAGTGAGTTTCCTGATGTTTTCCCTGACGAGTTACCGGGATTGCCACCGGATCGTGAGGTTGAGTTTGCTATAGAGTTAGAGCCGGGCGCAGCTCCAATTTCGAAGGCGCCGTATCGCATGGCACCTTCAGAGATATTAGAGTTGAAGAAGAAGTTGAGTGAGCTTCTTGAGTCAGGGTATGTCCGACCGAGCGCCTCGCCTTGGGGTGCACCGGTCCTGTTTGTGCGAAAGAAGGATGGTTCACTACGTTTGTGTATCGACTATCGCGAACTAAACAAAGTGACCATCAAGAACAAGTACCCTTTGCCGAGGATCGATGACTTGTTCGATCAGTTGCAGGGAGCTGCGGTGTTCTCGAAGATCGATTTAAAATCGGGGTACTATCAGCTCCGGGTGAGGGAGTCTAACGTGCCGAAAACAGCTTTTCGGACGAGATACGGGCATTACTAGTTTGTAGTTATGCCTTTCGGGTTAACTAATGCTCCGGCGGTGTTCATGCAGTTGATGAACAAAGTCTTTATCGAGTATTTAGATAAGTGTGTCGTCGTCTTTATTGACGATATTCTGATCTATTCAAGGAATTAGGAAGAGCATGCCCATCATTTGCGGGTAGTGTTAGACATTTTGAGTACCGAGCAACTCTATGCGAAGTTCTCGAAATGTGAGTTCTGGCTGAAGGAAGTGATGTTTTTGGGTCACGTGATTTCAGCCGAGGGAGTTCGAGTGGATCCGCAGAAGATTGAGGCAGTGTTAGATTGGGCACCGCCCAAGAATGTGAAAGAGATCCGTAGTTTCTTGGGTTTGGCTGGCTACTACCGTAGGTTCGTCGAGGGTTTCTCAAAACTAGCTCGGCCACTTACACAGTTACTCCAGAAATCTGAGAAGTTCGTCTGGAATGACGAGAGGCAGTCCAGTTTTGAGGAGCTGAAGAAGCGTTTGACTTCAGCCCCGGTTTTGGCGTTGCCATGTGGCAACGAGGGATTCGCCGTTTATAGCGATGCTTCGGGCCAGGGTCTTGGGTGCGTATTGATGCAGCACGGCAAGACCATTGCCTATGCGTCGAGACAGTTGAGGCCGTATGAGCTTAACTACCCTACTCATGATTTGGAGTTAGCGGCAGTCGTTTTTGCGCTCAAGATTTGGCGTCATTATCTTTTCGGCTCTGCATGTCAGATTTTTACCGATCATAAAAGTCTGAAATATATATTTACTCAGCGGGAGTTGAATATGAGACAGAGGAGGTGGTTAGATCTGATTAAGGATTATGACCTCGAAATCCTTTATCATCCGGGCAAGGCAAACGTCGTAGCCGACGCCTTGAGTCGGAAACCGATTGCGTTGCGAACGCTTGAGGTCCTTACGTCTCAGTCTGAGCTTAGACGGGCTTTGATTGAGTTTGATGTTGAGGTTTTGTTGCCTGGGGCTGTCGGGCAACTTTGTGCTTTAGAGGTTTCGTCGTCCTTGATCGATGAGATTAAGCTGAAGCAGTTAGAGGATTCGATGATCACTCAAATCCGAGAGAACGTTCTTAAAGGGAAGTCCCCTGGGTTTGTGATTCATGAGGATGGTGTTTTGAGATTCCAGAGTCGGCTTTGCGTGCCGAACAACTCCGAGATGAGACAGAGTATTCTGCGCGAGGCCCATGCTACACCTTACTCCGTTCATCCTGGTTCGAGTAAGATGTACAAGGACCTAAGGAGGAATTTCTGGTGGAACGATATTAAAGAGGAGGTCGCACAGTTTGTAGCAAAATGTTTGACTTGTCAGCAGGTCAAAATTGAGCATCAGCGACCGGCTGGGTTATTGCAGCCACTTCCCGTTCCGGAATGGAAATGGGAAGATATATCGATGGACTTCATTACGAGTTTGCCGAGATCGAGATCGGGTATGAATATGGTTTGGGTGATTGTCGATCGCCTGACCAAGTCGGCACATTTTCTGGGCATCAAGGACACTTGGGGCCTAGAGAAGTTGGCTCGTGTATTTATCGCTCAGATTGTGAGGCTTCACGGTACTCCGAAGTCTATTGTTTCGGATCGTGATGGTCGTTTTGTATCACACTTTTGGCAGGCGGTACATAAGGCGTTGGGTACCCGTTTGCATTTGAGTACCTCTTTCCATCCTCAGTCAGATGGACAGTCGGAACGCACTATCCAGACGTTCGAGGATATGTTGCGTGCGTGCGCTCTCAATTGGAGCCATGAATGGGAGAAGCATTTGCCATTGATCGAATTCACGTACAACAATAGTTGGCACGCGTCGATTCGGATGGCACCGTACGAGGCACTTTATGGGCGGCGATGTCGATCTCCAATTTGTTGGAATGAGGCGTCCGATTTGGTCGGGACCGAGCCGGATGTCGTTTTAGAGACGAGGCGGAAGATAGAATTAATTCGGGAACGGATGTTGATGGCCCAGAGTCGACAGAAGTCATATGCCGATGTCCGTCTTCGACCTTTAGAATTCGAGGTGGGAGACCACGTTTTGCTGAAGGTGTCGCCGACAAGAGGAGTTTTCCGCTTCGGAAAGAAAGGGAAGTTGAGTCCGAGATTTATTGGACCCTTCGATATTCTTGAGTGAGTCAGTGATTTGGCATATCGTTTGGCGCTACCTCCGGCCTTGAGCCGTGTTCATAGCGTTTTTCATGTTTCCCAGCTGAGGAAATATGTCCCGGATCCTAGTCATGTCATCGATTATGGCGAGATTGATATTGCTGAAGATATTACTTTTGAGGAGCGTCCTTTGAAGATTTTGGAGCATAGTGAGAAACGACTGAGGCATAAGACCATCCCTTTGGTCAAAGTGCAGTGGTCGAGACACGGTGTCGAGGAGGCAACATCGGAAACCAAGGATAGCATGCGTGCTAGGTACCCTGAGATGTTTGTTTCTTAAGTTTCGGGACGAAACTTATTTTTAGAGGGGTAGAATGTAATATCCGCATTTTTCTTTCCCTTGTATTTTCATTTTTGGTGTATTTCTCGGTCGTAGTGTAATATCCTAGAATTTCACTATGAATTTTTCGCATTATTTTATCTGGGATGTACTGTACAGAGTGGGACCGACACGATATGAGTGGATAATTTTGGAAACCATGACAGTCGTGCCAGTATATCTATCGAGGGTATTTTGATTCTAAGATATTACATGCTTGTTGTGTTTTCGATGTCGGATATACCGTATGAGTATTTGTTTGATTTCCGTACTTGGTCGACAGTTGTAATTGAGGATATCGTGCATCAGACGTACCGTATGAGAATACTTTCGGGATTTCCTATATGTGTTCAGTATGTCGTATGTTCATATTTGTTATGTCGAGACGTTGGACAGAAATTGCTGGAAACGGCTAAGTATGGATCTATTAACGTACGTTAAGACTTTGAGATAACGTACGCTAAGTGGTACGTGTTACGTACGTTAAGCGTAAGGTATTACGTACGTAACAAGAGGAATCAGACAGTTGGGCCCGGTGTCGGCAGCTTTCGGCGCGGATGTGGACAGGTGAGTCAACGGATGGAGTTACATACGTTATACAGGGTGTATTACGTACGTAATACGAGTATAGTACTGTAGCAAGTCAACGTACGTATTACGTACGCAACGGAACAAGTCTTACGTACGTTACGGGGCGACTGGCCGAGTCGTGGCCGAGATGACCTGGATGGCCGAGCATGGCCGGACGTGACTCGTTGGGATGGCCGAGCATGGTCGGCAGTGACTCGGCGGGGCTAGGATCGCCGACATGCGTAGGCAATGGCGATTACGCCGTAATGGCCGATTACGACGTAAGGGAGCCGCCGTTACGTAAGGGTGCCGAACAAACTGGATAGAAGGTTAGGCCGCGGCCGGCTATGTACGTAAGGACCTGCCGGTTACGTACGTAACTGGCCGGCAGGTCTCGGCCTATATAAGGCCTGGACCGAGTCACCCTTATCATTTTCCATTTTTCTCCGTCCCTTTTGCGATTTCTTCAGCAAAGTTGATGGTTTTGAGTAGAATCAACTTATAACAACATGTTTTGGAAGTTGGAATCATGGATTAACATCATCCTCCACCCGGATCGAAGGTAAGAACACATGAACTTTTGGTTTTTGGATGTTCTTGAGGTTTCTTGGTGTTTTGGCCGATTCGCTCCATTTTGATTCGGATTATTGATAGAACTTGATTGTATACTCGTAATCATTCAATAATCTTGAAGTTTTGTGGAACAAATTCGAGTATTTCTTTGAATAATCGATTGAATTGGATTATGCCTTCAAAGTGTTCGATGAAATGCCTCAATGAGTAGAACTTGGAAAATTCTACACGTTTTCGTATGAATGATGGTTTAATTGATATTGTTGTGATGATTCTTGGTATTTACGAGAATTTTGTTAAGGGAAGATAATGAATTGGTGACCAAATGATTCGATTATGTTGTTATGATTATGGAATCGTAATATTCTCGATGTTCTTGGTAGTTTGTTGCGATTCATGATGTTATGAGAAGTATATATGTTGAAGACATTGTTAGGACTATTGAACACCAAATTTCGGCTTGTGTTCATATTGTTAAGAGTTGATACGGTTTGGTTTCGTATGATCGAGATGTCGTTGAACCATCGAGTTTGATTAGTTGGTCATTTCGGTTGTTGATTGTTATTGAACGTATCGTTAATTGATTATTGCATTAGGTTGAGTTTAGTGATCGTTGAAGTTAACCGTTGTGCTGCGGACGAGCCGGTGCTGCGGAGCTTGTAGACGGAGACGGTGGGATTGATAGCGGCTTCATCGTATGGGTATCCAGGCAAGTTATGCTTGCTCAGTTCATAATGTTAATAAATGATTTCGTTTTCATTTCATTTATGATTCATATAGCAATGGTATTATGTTATGGAATATATGAATTGTCGGAATGGTGGTATGTAAGATAAATCATAATGTATATGATTTTAAGGATGTCTAGTGGAAATGGGAACGTGAATTATAATTTGGTCTATTGCATGAGAAGTTGAATATCAAGGTTAGTTATCGTGTTGATGTTGAATTCGGGATGGTGGTTTGGTATTAGTTATGGACTGTACTTCATTTTGGATTGTCGGATAAACTGTGTATTCGTTCAGGGCAGTTGGTCGTGGAAAGGTTGGCGTCTTCAGCTTGAGGTAAATTAATATTGTTAGATTATGATAATCATCATGTTGCATTATTGCATGTGTGTGTTGATATTTCATGCGGTGAGTGTGCACCATTGTTTGTTACGTTTTGTAATGTGCTCTTCCTGTGAGCAGTGATCTGTTGGGCCGATGTGTTAGGGGATAAGACCTATATGGCACCTATGTTCCGGGGTATTCCTGTGTGGATACTTTCGTGACCCTTGATTGCGACCTTGGGGTATTTTGTAATTGCATGAACTGTGTTAGGGGATAAGACCTATATGGCACCTATGTTCCGGGGTATTCCTGTGAGATGCTTCCGTGACCCTTGGCTGCTGCCTTGGGGTTTATGTGTTAATATTATATGCATTGTGGAGCATGATGTGGACTGTTGTCTGGTGGAAATACGACATTGTGGTCGTGTCGGTCTTTCATGATCGAGTTACTGTTGCTCTTTTGGGAAGTCTTCTGATCCTTGATGGGTATGCGATTCTTTGAGATTTGTTGTCATGTTGTATCATGGCATATCTGGAGTCAGATACGTTCTGATCGTTCATGTGTAGGATTTTTGGGACGGGCACGTGTAGCATGTGTTGGTTTCGACCTCATATTGAACCGTGCACACGAGACGTACTTCGTGAGGCTGATTAGGTACGAGACCAGACGAGTATCTGATCAATACCGTGGTTGGATTGTACACGGACACATGTCCGGATCGAGTGTATTGTGACGTCCATCTTGAGTCTTATTGCTTGGTCGTTCACAGTCCATGTATAATTGGATTTGTTCGATATTCGGGTTGTCTTTGAAATCCCGTAAATATGATTTGTATATGGTTGATGATTTTATTCTCTCGTGTATCTGTCCCCGTTGATCCTTTTATGATCTCGTTTGGAGTTACCTTATCGATGGTTAACTTGTTTGTTACCGATCCTTTATTAATCTCGTTTGGAGTTTCCCCTGCCATCGGTAATCTCGTTCGTTATTGAACCTTATTGATTCCGTTTGGGAGTTGTCTCACCATTGGTATTCTTGGTTATTAGCCCTTGATTGATGTTATTGGAGTTTACCGTGTCGTCTGTATTCTCGGTTGTCGATTCCTCATTGCTCTGTTGAAATTTACCGTATCGTTGGTATTCCCGGTTGTCGGTCCTTATTGATCTTGCTAGAGTCTACTGTGTCGTCAGTATTCTCAGTTGTTGACCCTTTATTGATCTTAATTGAATTTATCGTACCGTTGGTATTTCTGGTTGTCGACTCTTATTGACCTTGTTAGAGTTTACCGTGTCGTTGGTATTCTCGGTTATTGATTCTTCATTGATCCTTACCGTGTCGTTGGTATTCTCGATTATTGATTCTTCGTTGATCCTTATTGTGTCGTCGGTATTCTCGGTTGTCGACCTTTTATTGACCTTGTTGGGATTTGCCGTATTGCCGTTATTCCCGGTTATTGATTCTTCATTGATCTTGTTGGAGTTACCACATCATGGTACTCTCGTTCGTGGTTGATCCCTTTGTCGATCTTGTGTGGAACTATCATGTCATTGATATTTCTGGTGTGATGCATTGATTGTTATCATTATTGATTGTGTGAGCATCCATGCTTTGTATTGATATCCGGGACTTGCCATTGTTTCGGGACAGTTGATTTGCAGATGTATCATGTGATATCAGTTCCTATCAGTATTGGGTTCCGATTGTGCGACCCAGCCAGCAGAGTTGAACTTGGCCAGATTATTCTATACTCGAGATATGTTTATGATTGGAAATCTTGGTAGTGTTTCGGATACAGTACAGGTGATTACATTTGAATTCGTTCATACTTAAGGACACGAGGCGTGGGATATGGCAAGAATTGATTGTTATGGTTGTGACAGGTTGGTAAGGTTACTTCGGTAAAATACATGGGGAATGTTCTTACTCTGTAGATTACATTGATATGTAATTGTTTTTGTGATGTGATCGTTATCATTGTTGAGTATTATGGCTGACCCCGTCGTGGGCTTTATCTTTTAGGTACTCGGAGTTCGAGCTAGTAGCGGTCGTGAAGGGATGAGCTTTCCGGTGATACTGGCTATGGCGTGATTGTTGGGATTATGTATTCTTTTCTGGGTTTCTAATTCCGCTGCAAATGTAATTAATTGTGTTTTTATCCGCTGCGTGTGTATATTTAAATTGGCTTTCAGTATTCTTTGAACTGTGTTTTTATCCGCTGCGTGTGTGTGTACTTTCAAAGGGCTTTTTGACATTTTTAAACGTTTGCGAAAATGATTTTAGCCTTGTGGGTTCCAATATGGGGTCCACGGCGCTGTAATATTCCCGGTTGGTTTTGGGGGTGTTACAGAAAATGGTATCAGAGCTTGGGTTTCGTAAAACCCGGGCGTGTGTGTTATGTGGCTCTACCGGTGCGGTAGTAGCGTGACTTTTGAAAATGATTTTCTGACTTTTGAGTCAAACCGATTTTGGAGGTTTCAAAATTTTTGAAATATTTTTAAATTGCTGTAATTGCGATGTCGGTGTGTTGTTATTGTGTCGAGACTTTGTATGGGAGTCGTATGCTGGTATCACGGAAGATCATCGACTTCACGGACCTATAAGTATGTTCTTTCAGTTATTTCAGTTTTGATGATGATTATTGATTATGGTGTCGTGATTTTGAGATATTTCGGGATTGATATACTGATTATGACAGGTGTTGAGTTTCGAGGACGAAACTTATTTAAGTGGGTGTATATGTAATATCCTAGAATTTCACTATGAATTTTTCGCATTATTTTATCTGGGATGTCTTTATGCAGTGGGACCGACACGATATGAGTGGATAATTTTGGAAACCATGACAGTCGTGCCAGTATATCTATCGAGGGTATTTTGATTCTAGGATATTACATGCTTGTTGAGTTTTCGATGTCGGATATACCGTATGAGTATTTGTTTGATTTCCGTACTTGGTCGATAGTTGTAATTGAGGATATCGTGCATCAGACGTACCGTATGAGAATACTTTCGGGATTTCGTATATGTGTTCAGTATGTCGTATGTTCATATTTGTTATGTCGAGACGTTGGACAGAAATTGCTGGAAACGGCTAAGTATGGATGCATTAACGTGCGTTAAGACTTTGAGATAACGTCGCTAAGTGGTACGTGTTACGTGCGTTAGCGTAGGTATTAAATGCGTAACAAGAGGAATCGAGCAGTTGGGCCGGTGTCGGCGGCTTTGGCGCGGATGTGGACAGTGAGTCAACTGGAGTTACGTCGTTATATAGGGTGTATTACGTCGTGTCTGAGTATAATCTTGTAGCAAGTCAACGTACGTATTACGTACGCAACGGAACAAGTGTTACGTACGTTACGGGGCGACTGGCCGAGTCGTGGCCGAGATGAACTGGATGGCCGAGCATGGCCGGACGTGACTCGTTGGGATGGCCGAGCATGGTCGGCAGTGACTCGCTGGGGGCTAGGACTGGCCGATTACGTACGTAGGCAATGGCCGGTTACGGCCGTAATGGTCGATTACGTACGTAAGGGAGCCGATTACGTCGTAAAGTGCCGAACAAGCTGGGCCGAAGGTTAGGCGCGGCCGGCTACGTGCGTAAGGACCACGGTTACGTACGTAATCGGCGGCAGGTCTCGGCCTATATAAGGCCTGGACCGAGTCACCCTTATCATTTTCCATTTTTCTCCGTCCCTTTTGCGATTTCTTCAGCAAAGTTGATGGTTTTGAGTAGAATCAATTTATAACAACATGTTTTGGAAGTTGGAATCATGGATTAACATCATCCTCCACCCGGATCGAAGGTAAGAACACATGAACTTTTGGTTTTTGGATGTTCTTGAGGTTTCTTGGTGTTTTGGCCGATTTGCTCCATTTTGATTCGGATTATTGATAGAACTTGATTGTATACTCGTAATCATTCAATAATCTTGAAGTTTTGTGGAACAAATTCGAGTATTTCTTTGAATAATCGATTGAATTGGATTATGCCTTCAAAGTGTTCGATGAAATGCCTCAATGAGTAGAACTTGGAAAATTCTACACGTTTTCGTATGAATGATGGTTGAATTGATATTGTTGTGATGATTCTTGGTATTTACGAGAATTTTGTTAAGGGAAGATAATGAATTGGTGACCAAATGATTCGATTATGTTGTTATGATTATGGAATCGTAATATTCTCGATGTTCTTGGTAGTTTGTTGCGATTCATGATGTTATGAGAAGTATATATGTTGAAGACATTGTTAGGACTATTGAACACCAAATTTCAGCTTGTGTTCATATTGTTAAGAGTTGATACGGTTTGGTTTCGTATGATCGAGATGTCGTTGAACCATCGAGTTTGATTAGTTGGTCATTTCGGTTGTTGATTGTTATTGAACGTATCGTTAATTGATTATTGCATTAGGTTGAGTTTAGTGATCGTTGAAGTTAACCGTTGTGCTGCGGACGAGCCGGTGCTGCGGAGCTTGTAGACGGAGACGGTGGGATTGATAGCGGCTTCATCGTATGGGTATCCAGGCAAGTTATGCTTGCTCAGTTCATAATGTTAATAAATGATTTCGTTTTCATTTCATTTATGATTCATATAGCAATGGTATTATGTTATGGAATATATGAATTGTCGGAATGGTGGTATGTAAGATAAATCATAATGTATATGATTTTAAGGATGTCTAGTGGAAATGGGAACGTGAATTATAATTTGGTCTATTGCATGAGAAGTTGAATATCAAGGTTAGTTATCGTGTTGATGTTGAATTCGGGATGGTGGTTTGGTATTAGTTATGGACTGTACTTCATTTTGGATTGTCGGATAAACTGTGTATTAGTTCAGGGCAGTTGGTCGTGGAAAGGTTGGCGTCTTCAGCTTGAGGTAAATTAATATTGTTAGATTATGATAATCATCATGTTGCATTATTGCATGTGTGTGTTGATATTTCATGCGGTGAGTGTGCACCATTGTTTGTTACGTTTTGTAATGTGCTCTTCCTGTGAGCGGTGATACATTGGGCCGATGTGTTAGGGGATAAGACCTATATGGCACCTATGTTCCGGGGTATTCCTGTGTGGATACTTTCGTGACCCTTGGTTGCGACCTTGGGGTATTTTGTAATTGCATGAACTGTGTTAGGGGATAAGACCTATATGGCACCTATGTTCCGGGGTATTCCTATGAGATGCTTCCGTGACCCTTGGCTGCTGCCTTGGGGTTTATGTGTTAATATTATATGCATTGTGGAGCATGATGTGGGTGTTATGCGGTGGAAATACGACATTGTGGTCGTGTCGGTCTTTCATGATCGAGTTACTGTTGCTCTTTTGGGAAGTCTTCTGATCCTTGATGGGTATGCGATTCTTTGAGATTTGTTGTCATGTTGTATCGTGGCATATCTGGAGTCAGATACGTTCTGATCGTTCATGTGTAGGATTTTCGGGACGGGCACGTGTAGCATGTGTTGGTTTCGACCTCTTATTGAACCGTGCACACGAGACGTACTTCGTGAGGCTGATTAGGCACGAGACCAGACGAGTATCTGATCAATACCGTGGTTGGCTTGTACACGGACACATGTCCGGATCGAGCGTATTGTGACGTCCATCTTGAGTCTTATTGCTTGGTCGTTCACAGTCCATGTATAATTGGATTTGTTCGATATTCGGGTTGTCTTTGAAATCCCGTAAATATGATTTGTATATGGTTGACGATTTTATTCTCTCGTGTATCTGTCCCCGTTGATCCTTTTCTGATCTCGTTTGGAGTTACCTTATCGATGGTTAACTTGTTTGTTACAGATCCTTTATTAATCTCGTATGGAGTTTCCCCTGCCATCGGTAATCTCATTCGTTATTGAACCTTATTGATTCCGTTTGGGAGTTGTCTCACCATTGGTATTCTTGGTTATTAGCCCTTGATTGATGTTATTGGAGTTTACCGTGTCGTCGGTATTCTCGGTTGTCGATTCCTCATTGCTCTGTTGAAATTTACCGTATCGTTGGTATTCCCGGTTGTCGGTCCTTATTGATCTTGCTAGAGTCTACTGTGTCGTCAGTATTCTCAGTTGTTGACCCTTTATTGATCTTAATTGAGTTTATCGTACCGTTGGTATTTCTGGTTGTCGACTCTTATTGACCTTGTTAGAGTTTACCGTGTCGTCGGTATTCTCGGTTATTGATTCTTCATTGATCCTTACCGTGTCGTCGGTATTCTCGATTATTGATTCTTCGTTGATCCTTATTGTGTCGTCGGTATTCTCGGTTATCGACCTTTTATTGACCTTGTTGGGATTTGCCGTATTGCCGGTATTCCCGGTTATTGATTCTTCATTGATCTTGTTGGAGTTACCACATCATGGTACTCTCGTTCGTGGTTGATCCCTTTGTCGATCTTGTGTGGAACTATCATGTCATTGATATTTCTGGTGTGATGCATTGATTGTTATCATTATTGATTGTGTGAGCATCCATGCTTTGTATTGATATCCGGGACTTGCCATTGTTTCGGGACAGTTGATTTGCAGATGTATCATGTGATATCAGTTCCTATCAGTATTGGGTTCCGATTGTGCGACCCAGCCAGCAGAGTTGAACTTGGCCAGATTATTCTATACTCGAGATATGTTTATGATTGGAAATCTTGGTAGTGTTTCGGATACAGTACAGGTGATTACATTTGAATTCGTTCATACTTAAGGACACGAGGCGTGGGATATGGTAAGAATTGATTGTTATGGTTGTGACAGGTTGGTAAGGTTACTTCGGTAAAATACATGGGGAATGTTCTTACTCTGTAGATTACATTGATATGTAATTGTTTTTGTGATGTGATCGTTATCATTGTTGAGTATTATGGCTGACCCCGTCGTGGGCTTTATCTTTTAGGTACTCGGAGTTCGAGCTAGTAGCGGTCGTGAAGGGATGAGCTTTCCGGTGATACTGGCTATGGCGTGATTGTTGGGATTATGTATTCTTTTCTGGGTTTCTAATTCCGCTGCAAATGTAATTAATTGTGTTTTTATCCGCTGCGTGTGTATATTTAAATTGGCTTTCAGTATTCTTTGAACTATGTTTTTATCCGCTGCGTGTGTGTGTACTTTCAAAGGGATTTTTGACATTTTTAAACGTTTGCGAAAATGATTTTAGCCTTGTGGGTTCCAATATGGGGCCCACGGCGCTGTAATATTCCCGGTTGGTTTTGGGGGTGTTACACGTAGTGACCCTCGTGTACCTTTCAGTGTGTCCTTCCTGTCAACTGTTGAACTGTATTCTCGTTATTGTTGTGCGGATCCACCGTTTCGGGGTTGCCGTGGATCCACTTCATGTTATTGGTTCCCAAATATTGATTCCTATCGTTTTTATTCTCTTTCCGGATCATTTTTATCATTTTGGGACCCAAAGGGGATGTGGGCCGCGGCACAAGGTGTGTGCGCCGCGGCACACAAATTTCTTCAGTTGTTGGTCGAACAAACTGTACTGTGTGCCGCGGCACACCCATCCGATGCCGCGGCACGGTGCGAGCGATGCCGGCACACCGTCGATGCGCGGCACACTCGTATGGCATCCGCGACCAAAACCCGATCATGCAGGTGCCGCGGCACACGCAGGCCGTGCCGCGGCACACTGCCGAACCCTGGGCGTAAATTTTTGGCCTGTGCCGCGACACACAATGCGGTCAACCCCCTATAATTGTGTCGTTTTGAGCGTAATCTGCTCATTTCCTTCTTCTTATTCCTGCGACGCGAGAGAGAGAGTGAGAGAGAGGGGGAGAGTTCCTCATCATTATCAATTGGGGGGTTGATTTTCATCATTCTTCTTCGGTTGTGAAGCCCGGACAATCAATCCAACGCGTGTTCTACGGATCTTAGTACTTGAATCTCCAAAGGTAATATCTCTAGAACCCTACTTTCGAATAATTTGGGGGTTTTGGGATTTTCTTCCGATTCGTTCCGTTTTGTTGGTGGATTCATGATGAATACGATTAATATTGTTAGTATCTTTAGCTTTCCTACGGATTCATGGATATTTTGTGGATTTTTACGAAGTCGAGAGGGTTTGGTTGTGGTCCGCCCTCGTTGTTATTTTGTGCTAATATACATGAATCGTAGGCGGGTTTTCGGGTGTATTCCATTTCCGTATTCGGCTAGAGTTGGTTGTAATTATGTTCTTCGAATCATTAGGTTTGGTTTCGTTGATTCCTAGTGTTCGTCGGTGATTATCCTTTCCGTTCGTTGCGTCATCAAAATATTCAAGGCAAGTATTCTTGGAAACCCTTATGCTTAACGTGAAATGGTAATGTATATTATGTGTGCTTTACTCACCTTGGGAGGGTCCGACGGGGCCTCGAGGGAATCTATGGCTTCGTCCTGGATTCATGAGTTTGATTCGCTAGCTAGCTCGGGAGGGTCCTTAGAGGCCTCGAGTGGGATTCGTGGCTTCGTCCTGGTCCTAGGTGACGTGTGGTGCTTGATTTGTTTTGTGAATGTGGCCAGCTCGGGAGGGTCCTTAGAGGCCTCGAGTAGGATTCGTGGCTTCGTCCCGGTCCTAGGCAAATTAATTGTGACTGTTTGTTTCCGGAAAAGACATGTCTGGTTTTGGCTTTTGAAATTGATATTGGTGCAAGTACTATGAAACGTGTAAGCGATTGGTTTGCCTTGATTACTTGTACTAGCGTAATTGCTAACCCCTCTGGGGACCCGTTTTGGGGAAATTCTTGTTATGGATTTCAGGTTATGATTATCCGGACGAGCGGGCACCTGGACAGTACGAGGACGTTGGCCAGGGTCGTTGACATGTGCATTTGGGTCTTTCTATTTCTTTCGTCCATTTTGAATTGGTTGTTCTAATAATTATAAACTTATAGAGTGTACTCGCGAGTACTTAGGCTTTTCATTTCAAAATCCGTATTGTACTACTTTTAAATTGTTACATTGTTGGTTGATGATCATTTCGCCGGTTGCTCCGGGCGTAACTTTTATGTCATATAATTAAATGTGTGTCCTCGCTAACCGGGATGGTTAGTCGAGTGAAGTTTTCTCGTTTGTAGCCTGGTGGGTCCCATGTGGGGGTCCACGACGCTGTAATATACTCTGAATATCTCGGGGGTGTTACATGTTGTTGATTAATACACGATGGGTATGATTAATCTTGGTAGTATTCTTGTGTTTAACATCATTTAATCCATTGTTCTTCGTCGAATCGAAGTATATTTCTTGATTTCCTTCGAATTGACTTTTTGGGGGATTTGTCCTCGATCTCGTTTTTCATCCGTTTTCGATGGATCGATTATGGTTAAATGATGTTGTTAAACATATTCTATGGATTTTATATCCATATTTCAACTTGGAATTCCGTTTTCGTGATTTGACGGAACGAATCGTGTTCTTGGCCGTTTTGGGGGAAATCCTTGAACCTTCGTCATTTGTTCTTTGAATTCAGCGGCTTTGGGTCGTACTTTGGAATTCATTTTCATTGTTATTGTTTTCGTTCGTAGTTCGTGGTTGTGGATTGTCGTTCGGTGGAGTCGGCGAGTTCGTAGTCGGTTCGTGCCAACCTACTTCGGCCGATTCTCCCCGTTGTGGATTATTCGAGGCAAGTATCTTGCCCATACATCTCATATTTCGTAGGCATAATTATTGATAAATGATTTGATGCGAAATCCAATGTTTAATGAACGTTAAAAAGGATCGGTATGTTCTCGATAAATATTGTCTTTCAATGATAATTCGTATACTTCGTGAATGGATATGTTCTCGGAATATATGTGTTAGTTTCGTACGTTGAGAGACGTTACGATCGCATTGAGTGAATATAATAGACCATAATTGTTTGCCGAGGATTGTGCATTGAATTGTATATTTGTTCGGTGGGTATTCGACATGATGTGATGTTAGTCGTTACTCCTTTGAAAGGAGGTTGTGATGCTTAGTGTTGCTTGTCTTGATAATCGATTATTGTTGTGTGCTTGTTGTATGTGATGTGCCTCCGGGTAGGATTGTTGAATCTCCGGGATCCATACTTGCTAGTATGGGTCGGGCGAAACCGTAGGGTTATCCAATATGGGTATGTCTTGCGGGGACTCCGAGGTTCGGGGCTTGCTAGCCCGATGCCGGGATAACTTGTGGGGTTATCATCGGGTATGTCTTGCGGGGACTCCGAGGTTCGTGGCTTGTTAGCGCGATGCCGGGATAACTTATGGTTGTGGTTTGATTGTGATATTCGTGTCGTGGAGACATGCGATTTGATATGTTTTTCCTATTGGGTTATTCACTCGGGTTTGTTCTTCGGGAGCATCTGAGGTTCGTGTCTTGTTAGCACGGGACACGAATAATCCTTAGGAACATGTGATTTGTGATTTGGGTCACGGACCCCGTGTTTTGTGAAATGGGTTGTGGACCCTGCGTATTTTTATCGGAACTTGAATTTTGGAAAATGACTTTTTGGGCTGTGTCCCTAAATGTTTTCGAAAGGTTTTAGAATTCCTAAATCCCAAATGTTTTCTAAACTCCCGAGATCATCAAATGTTTTGTAATATGTACATTGGGTTATTTCCTACCTTTCACGTTTTGAATGGTTTGATCAAGTGAATTTTCTCGGGGAGTATATTCGCGATTATTCTGTTTTGTGGAGTATGATATGTATGGCTTGTTTTCGTATTTATACTTGCACTAGCAAAACAGTGGAGTTTTGCTAACCCCCGAGTATTCGGGGGGTGGATGTCTATTTTTGCATTCAGGTTTTGGAGCATAGCACAGGGTCGGCACGAAGGATGATGAAAGACGAACGATACTAATCACACGAGGATCCGTTGATGTCGTATTGGTCTAGTTGTATTTTATTTTCCGCTGCAGTATCTTTTCCCCATTGTATGGGAGTTTATTGTATTTTGACCCCTGCGTGGGTATGTGTTTGTAATTGAGTTGTATATTTTATTGAAAGACCAAATCGGTCTACTGAGTCATTTTAGCCTTGAAGGCATTGTCGAGATGTTAAATGTCGTTACCAGCCTGGTAGATCCTCGAGGAGAGGGTCTACGGCGTGTAATATCCCTGAGTGGATTGGGGGTGTTACATAAATGGTATTAGAGATTAGGTTGTGGAAACCTAGGCTGTCGGGTCAGTGGTGTCTATTGAGTTTTGTCTCGTCGGATTTTGTCTCACTGAGTCATGTCGCGACGCGTCGTCTGAGTTGGTTGGTCGTGATTAGTATCGTGGGGCGATCATCATCTTCGTGCGACCTGTGGATGTAAGTCTCCCTTCTTTGTGTTGTGCCTTGTGTGACACGAGCTATTTTTATGATTATTTGTTAAGTGATGGAATCCTCTTATGGATTTTGATTTCTTGATATGTGGTTATTTGACCCTCATATTTCGTTCATATGAGGAGTAGTGTTACTGGATTGTGCATGTTTGACTTTATTTCTTTTATCCGCTGCGTGAGTTCTTTTGTAATGACTTTCGGTATTTTACCGAAGGAGTTTTATTTCGAAAACTGATTCCCTTAACCGAGTTTTTGGCATTATGGCCTTGATCGTTTTGGCGAAATTCTTATGACGGTATTTAGCATTTTGTAAATGGCTTCTGTGAGTTTTTGAAATATTACCGTCATCGGCCTTTTTGGCATTTTTGTAAATGATTTTTAGCCTGGTGGATTCCGACACGGGACCCACAGCGCTATGATGTTCCGTGTGATTACCTGAAATTTTTGGGCATTCTAGCCTTTTTGGCATCGTCCTTTTTGACATTGAATTATTTTCGAAAACTTGAGTATCTTAGAAATAAATTTCGAGACGTACGTTTAAAATGAATTGTTTTCTCGCGGTACTTCCAAGGTGCCACAATATGTTTCAAAATTCTTCTACCTCGAGGACCAAAATGTTTTGAGATATTTTCAATGTTTTATAAACACTTTTACTTAGACCCGAGGGTCGAATATTCTGAAAGCTTTTCACTAAAAGAAAGTGTCCTCATTTTTATCAAATGCGAAATGGTTTTCCAAAGTCTCGATAACGATGTTTCACGTTTTTACTTTTTTTTGAAAGGTGATACTCAAGATCAACCGGTGTTTTTCCTAAATTATTTTCAAAAGGTGGTTTTCATTTTTTTTAAAAAAAAAAACCTATCCATTCCCGTTTGAGGGCTGTGTATGTATGGATGATGTTCGCATTTTCATTTTAATGTTTGCTCCCGAGTATGATCGAGTTGGCGGCGTGAGCGTTGAGTTGTTTTCCACACATTTGTTGTGTTAGCCGTCTGAGAGAGGTGGAATGTTGGTGTTGAATGTTGCCATATCGTGGTGATTTCTGCGTTATCGCGCATGTGCGAGCTGTTAGAGCTTGGTTTGGTATGACCGTGTGCATCGGTGATCGTTCCGTTATGTGTCGGTTGTTTAATGTCTTGTTACCTTGCTCCTGTTTTTGTGAATTTCGTGGACGAGGTCGGAGGTAATACCCGTACTATTTTGACTTCGGTATTTTCTCTTTCTCCAGTCTATCGATTCGCTCATGTTCGTTGATACTTTATTAACTTGTTCTGTATTTCGGTTTCATCGTCCGAACGAGCTGTGATCTTATTGTGGGTCGATCTGGTTATCGATGTGACTTTTTCGGGTTCAGTTCGATTCTTGTGAACCTTGTTCGGAAGTGACATCATCGGGTTCTATTAGTTCTTTTATTCGAAGTGGATCGGATTTGGAACTCTTGTGTTTTCGACTCTGTCGACTCATTATGTTCGTTGACATTTCTGAGCTTGTCCTGCCCCTTGCTTTTGTTGATCGAACGAGTGTGGTATTGTTTTGGAATAACTCGTTTGTCGCTGTGACTTTTCAATCGCTATTCCCTTTCCTGTGGATCTTATGGGAATGCATGTCTTGTAGTTCTCACCAGATCATCCTGGGAGTTGTTGTTTGAATTTTATTATCCTTCGTGTTTTGGACATGATTTTTCGATCTTTGTTGTCTCGATCGTTTGCTTGTTTGGTTTTTGTTCTCGTTTCGTGATTGTTGAGCATTCAGGCTCCTTCCTAATTCCCTTAAGTTCGGTAAATTAGTCTCGTTTTCGATCTTCCAACCCTTGGGCGGTGGGATTCCGTATTTGTTCAGCGGTTGGCTCGCGTTTTGATTGATATACCGTTGGGTTGGTCAATCATATTGATTTTCGTTCGTTGTGTTTTGTGATTGTCGGATAATTGACTTGGCTATATTATCCGTTTGATGACGCTTGTCATTTGTTGGTTTTATTATATCCCTAACGGCGACGTTGTGTTGGTCGCTGTGGAGCGTGTTTTCACGCCGTATATTCCTTTGCGTTGTTTGTAACATTTCGCTATTGGGCGTTAGTTACGCATTCTTGTGTATCTCGTTGAGTTTTTCCTGGCGGAATATTTCTTCCCCCTACCTGTTTTAAGTTTCGGGACGAAACTTCTTTTAAGGAGGGTAGAATGTAATATCCGCAATTTTCGATTTTCGGTAAATTTCTTTTTTCGGCCGAAGTCCCTTTTGACGACTCGCTCATGACCGTTTCATTATTCTGAGAATGATTAATTCTACACTTTTTGACATCCGAGTTCGTTTCGGAGTCGTTTTGTTGAGTTCCGTGCTTTTTAACGACTTTTCCGCACTTGAGTTCGGTTCTTGCGAATCTTGTTCGAAACTGCTGTTTCGAGTTTTCCGTAAGTCTGTTTAACTTTGTTAGACGTGATGTGAACTTCGGTTTGGTTATTCGATCACGTATCGTGATTTCCGGGCGTTTTGGGCCATTTTGTAATTTCTTGAAAGTTACGGGTATCCGTATCTGTAATTGTTGTCTCGACCCTTTTCTTGGTCGCGTATGATTAATTATGGTATTATGTTTTCATTTCGGGTCGTTGATATTGTCCGCGAACTTTTCGTCATGTTCATTCCGTACGTTTTCGGAAATCGGGTCGTCGAGCCCTGGTGGTCGGGTGCTGGCCGGACGGTTGCGGGACTGGCCGGACGATTGCGGGCAACGGCCGGACAGGTGCGGCTGGAACCGGCGTAGCGCACGCTACGGCCGGAAGGCTGCGCGCGCTAACCGGCAGGTATAGCGCACGCTAGCTTGGTCGACCAACGCACGCTATCGGACCGGACAGTGGGGTTTCTGGGGTTCTCGACTCGGGAAGGATCGGCAGGTAGCGCACGCTACGCCGAGCGTAGCGCACGCTGTCGGTCGGCTAGCGTACGTTACCTTGCCGGGCAGTTCAGTCCAGAGGGTTCTAGACAGATCAGCTAGCGCACGCTAGCGTCCGCGCAGCCTTCTCCTTGATCGGCGGGCGAGATCCGGCCGGTGGGTGTGTCTTGATGCAGGGCCTTGCGGGCCCCGGCCGAGGGTTATCGGCCGAGGCTGCCCGTTAGCGCGCGCTAGTCCGGAAGGTGTAGCGCACGCTAGGCCGTGCCTGTATAAATATGACAGAGTAGCCATATTTTCACCCGTTTTTCATCTCCATCTTTTCCTCTCCGCGGCTGGAGACTTGGCGATCCAGGACACATGTTGTCAAGAAACTAATCCACGAAGATTGGGAGTTCATATCATCGATTAATCCCTCCATAACCTCCTTTGATCCAGCGAATCAAGGTGAGATTTCCTAGAACCCTATTTTGGGAAAATTTGGGGTTTTTGCGTTTTTGTTCGATTCGTTCCGTGTTGTTGATTAATACACGATGAGTATGATTAATCTTGGTAGTATTCTTGTGTTTAACATCATTTAATCCATTGTTCTTCGTCGAATCGAAGTAGATTTCTTGATTTCCTTCGAATTGACTTTTTGGGGGATTTGTCCTCGATCTCGTTTTTCATCCGTTTTTGATGGATCGATTATGGTTAAATGATGTTGTTAAACATATTCTATGGATTGTATATCCATATTTCAACTTGGAATTCCGTTTTCGTGATTTGACGGAACGAATCGTGTTCTTGGCCGTTTTGGGTGAAATCCTTGAACCTTCGTCATTTGTTCTTTGAATTCAGCGGCTTTGGGTCGTACTTTGGAATTCATATTCGTTGTTATTGTTTTCGTTCGTAGTTCTTTTGTGGATTGTCATTCGGTGGAGTCGGCGAGTTCGTAGTCGGTTCGTGCCAACCTACTTCGGCCGATTCTCCGCGTTGTGGATTATTCGAGGCAAGTATCTTGCCCATACTTTTCTTATTTTATGGATATGATGATCGGTGATCATCTTGGTGTGTTTGTTTGGTTGGTTGAAATAAAGTTTCAAAAGATTTCGGTTTGGCCTCGTTAAAGGCTCTCTTTCAAAACGCGTGTGTGTTTTGTGAACGGTGTGTTTGGGAATTGATTATGATTTGATCATTTTGAACGTTGAAGGCTTTGATGATATCCCTGTTGTTTAAAGTTATGGAATCGTGTATTCCGTATTTAATCTTGTTATTGTGTTTTGAAGAGTTTGATAATGGTGTCGGATTAGCGGCCATCTCTAGTAAGTATTCTTGATGAACTTACATTCTTAGCATATTAGTATTGCATGAGTACCGTGTGTGTGTACGCTCACTACGGGTTAGATCCGACGGGGTCTCGGTAGGAGTCCACAAGAGACGTGGATCGACGAGCTTGCTTTTAACCACTACGGGTTAGATCCGATGGGGGTCTCGGTAGGGGTCCACAGAGACGTGGATCGACGGTTAATTGTGGTGCATTTTGCAAATGTGATTTGATTATGGCATTTCCGGAAATGAGTGCTTTTGAATGGTTTTCATGATTGCATGCATCGACTAAGTGTGTAAGAGGTAAGTTGTTCGTTTGGCTTACTTGGCTAGGATGGCACTAGAATATTTTGTTGTTTGTGTTAAATCCTTTATTTGTGGATTTTGATGTTGGGAGACGAACCTTGTGGTCGTTCTTGTGTACTGTGAGTTGATGAGATTTGGGGCTAAAATCCCAATGGTTTTGTAAAAGTCATTTTACGGATTTGGGGCTAAAATCCCAACGGTTTGGTAAAGGTCATTTTTCGGAAAGTAAACCTTTTGGGCGGTGACCCCTTTTGTCTCTTGGATTTTGAAAAGTAGGATTTGATAATTCTAAATTGTTTTCTATTAAAACTCTCGATGGCATTCTAAACTGTTTTTATAAATTTTTCCATTGATTTGTGATCTTTCGATTTTGGAACGTTTTCTCAAATTCTTGCCTCGGGAAGTGCTTTTCGTTTCGTTTGGATCCTTGAGGATCCTTGGTTATTGTGATTCGTGGAATGTGAATTGTATGGCTCGTATTTGCACTTTGTTCTTGCACTAGCAAAACAGTGGAGTTTTGCTAACCCCCGAGTATTTGGGGGGTGGATGTCTATTTTTGCATTCACGTTTTGGAGCATAACACAGGGTCGGCACGAAGGATGATGAAAGAGGATCGATACTAATCACATGAGGAACCGTACATCGTATATTGGTTCAGTTGTACTTTATTTTCCGCTGCTATATTTTTCCCGTTGTATGGGTGTGGTTGTGTTTTGACCCCTGCGTGGGCATGAGTTTTATTTGAGTTGTATGTATTTATTGAAAGACCAAATCGGTCTACTGAGTCATTTTGCCCTGTGCTGCGGCACACTCTCGCTAGGCCGCGGCACACTGTGCAGCCTATTTATGGCCCTGCAGACGGGTTTTTGGCCATTTTTCTCCTTCTTCTCCTTCTCTTCCGCGGCTGAGGGTGTGCTTATCATGGAGCCATGTTATTTAACAACAAATACACGAAGTTCTTGAGTTCATAACATCAATCAATCATCCTATATCGTCCTTTGATCCAGCGAATCAAGGTAATCTTTCTTATAACCCTAGTTTCTTGAATTTTGGGGGTTTTGCGTTTTTGTCCGATTCGTTCCGCATTATTGATTAATTCATGATGGGTATGATTAATCTTGGTAGTATTCTTGTGTTTAACATCATTTAATCCATTGTTCTTCGTCGAATCGAAGTATATTTCTTGATTTCCTTCAAATTGACTTTTTGGGGGATTTGTTCTCGATCTCGTTTTTCATCCGTTTTTGATGGATCGATTGTGGTTAAATGATGTTGTTAAACACATTCTATGGATTGTATATCCATATTTCAACTTGGAATTCCTTTTTCGTGTTTTGTCGGGACGAATTGTGTTCTTGGCCGTTTTGGGGGAAATCCTTGAACTTTCGTCATTTGTTCTTTGAATTCAGCGGCTTTGGGTCGTACTTTGGAATTCATTTTCGTTGTTATTGTCTTCTTACGTAGTTCATTGTTGCGGATTGTCGTTCGGTGGAGTCGGCGGGTTCGTAGTCGGTTCGTGTCAACCTACTTCGGTCGATTCTCCGCGTTATTCTTATTCGAGGCAAGTACCTTGCCCATACTTTTCTTATTTTATGGATATGATGATCGGTGATCATCTTGGTGTGTTTCTTTGGTTGTTTGAAATGAAGTTTCAAAAGATTTCGGTTTGGCCTCGTTAAAGGCTCTCTTTCAAAACGCGTGTGTGTTTTGTGAACGGTGTGTTTGGGAATTGATTATGATTTGATCATTTTGAACGTTGAAGGCTTTGATGATATCCCTGTTGTTTAAAGTTGTGGAATCGTGTATTCCGTATTTAATCTTGTTATTGTGTTTTGAAGAGTTTGATAATGGTGTCGGATTAGTGGCCATCTCTAGTAAGTATTCTTGATGAACTTACATTCTTAGCATATTAGTATTGCATGAGTAACGTGTGTGTGTGTGTACGCTCACTACGGGTTAGATCCGACGGGGTCTCGGTAGGGGTCCACAAGAGACGTGGATCGACGAGCTTGCTTTTAACCACTACGGGTTAGATCCGACGGGGTCTCGGTAGGGGTCCACAGAGACGTGGATCGACGGTTAATTGTGGTGTATTTTGCAAATGTGATTTGATTATGGCATTTCCGGAAATGAGTGCTTTTGAATGGTTTTTATGATTGCATGCATCGACTAAGTGTGTAAGAGGTAAGTTGTTCGTTTGGCTTACTTGGCTAGGATGACACTAGAATATTTTGTTGTTTGTGTTAAATCCTTTATTTGTGGATTTTGATGCTGGGAGACGAACCTTGTGGTCGTTCTTGTGTACTGTGAGTTGATGAGATTTGGGGCTAAAATCCCAATGGTTTTGTAAAAGTCATTTTACGGATTTGGGGCTAAAATCCCAACGGTTTGGTAAAGGTCATTTTTCGGAAAGTAAACTTTTGGGGCGGTGACCCCTTTTGTCTTTTGGATTTTGAAAAGTAGGATTTGATAATCCTAAATTGTTTTCTATTAAAACTCTCGATGGCATTCTAAACTGTTTTTATAAATTCTTCCATTGATTTGTGATCTTTCGATTTTGGAACGTTTTCTCAAATTCTTGCCTCGGGAAGTGCTTTTCGTTTCGTTTGGATCCTTGAGGATCCTTGGTTATTGTTATTCATGGAATGTGAATTGTATGGCTCGTATTTGCACTTTGTTCTTGCACTAGCAAAACAGTGGAGTTTTGCTAACCCCCGAGTATTCGGGGGGTGGATGTCTATTTTTGCATTCAGGTTTTGGAGCATAACACAGGGTCGACACGAAGGATGATGAAAGATGATCGATACTAATCACATGAGGAACCATACATCGTATATTGGTTCAGTTGTACTTTATTTTCCGCTGCTATATTTTTCCCGTTGTACGGGTGTGGTTGTGTTTTGACCCCTGCGTGGGCATGAGTTTTATTTGAGTTTTATTCCCAAATCGGTCTACTGAGTCATTTTAGCCTTAAAGGCATGGTTGAGTTGTTATATGTCGTTACCAGCCTGGTAGATCCTTGAGGAAAGGTTCTACGGCGTGTAATATCCCTAAGCGTATTGGGGGTGTTACATAAATGGTATGGGAGCTTAGGTTGAGGAAACCTAGGCTGTCGGGTCAAGTCGTGTTGTTTGAGTCTTGTTTCGTTAGATTTTATCTGATTGAGTCGCGTCGCGACGCGTCGTTTGAGTTTGTTGGTCGTGATTAGTATCGTGGGGCGATCATCATCTTCGTGCGACCTGTGGAAGTAAGTCTCCCTTCTTTGTGTTGTGCCTCGTGTGACACGAGCTATTTTTATGATTATTTGTTAAGTGGTGGAATCCTTATATGGATTTTGATTTCATGATATGTATTTAGTCGACTCTCGTATTTGATTTATACGAGGAGTGTCGTCGCTTGTGATGTATTTTTATTGTTGTTTTTGTCCGTTGCTGATGATTTTCGAATCGATTTGCATGTTTTACAAGTTCTCTTGTGGAAGCTTTGTGCTTATACGCGTTCGACTTGTTCACTAGCCAGTGCGGGACGGTCCTTAGAGGCCTCGAATTGGGTCAGTGGTTTTGTTCTGAATGTGGTATTTTATCGTTTATTTCCGTTTAAAGACATGTATTGTCTTGATTTTAAACTTTTTGATGCGTGTACTAGGAGTTGTTTTAGTGAACGTCGATATGTGTGAGTTTTGCGCATTCTGGCCTATTGGATTTTTGAAAACCTTGAGTATCTTAGAAAAATAAATTTCGAGACGTACGTTTCAAATGAGTTATTTTCTTGTGGTACATCCAAGGTGCCACAATATATTTCAAAAAAAATTCTACTTCAAGGACCAAAATGCTTTGAGATATTTTCAATGTTTTAGAAACACTTTTATTTAGACCCGAGGGTCGAATATTCTGAAAGTTTTCACTAAGAGAAAATGTCCTCATTTTTATCAAATGCGAAATAGTTCTCCAAAGTCTCGATAACGATGTTTCACGTTTGTACTTTTTGAAAGGTGATACTCAAGATCAACCGGTGTTCTTCTAAATTATTTTCAAAATGAGGTTTTCGTTTTTTTTTTTAAACCTATCCATTCCCGTTTGAGGGCTGGGTATGTATGTATGATGTTCGCATTGTCATTTTGATGTTTGCTCCCGAGTATGATCGAATTGGCGGTGTGAGCGTTGAGTCGTTTTCCACACAATTGTTGTGTTAGCCCTCCGTGAGAGGTGGGATGTTGGTATTTAATATTGTCGCCGCGTAGTGATTTCTGCGTTGTCGCGCATGTGCGAGCTGTTAGAGTTTGGTTTGGTATGACCGTGTGCATCGGTGATGGTTCCGTTATGTGTCGGTTGTTTAATGTCTTGTTACCTTGCTCCCGTTTTTGTGAATTTCGTGGACGAGGTCGGAGGTAATACCGTACTATTTTGACTTTTGTATTTTCTCTTTTCTAGTCCATTGATTCGCTCATGTTCGTTGACACTTTATGAACTTGTTCTGTATTTTGGTTTCATCGTCCGAACGAACTGTGATCTTGTTGTGGGTCGACCTAGTTATCACTATGACTTTTTCGAGTTCGGTTCTATTCTTGTGAACCTTGTTCAGGAGTGACATCATCTAGTTCTATTAGTTCTTTTATTCTAAGTAGATCGGATTTGGAACTCTTGTGTTTTCGACTTCGTCGACTCATTTATGTTCGTTGACATTTCTGAGCTTGTACTGCCCCTTGCTTTTGTTGATCGAACGAGTGTGGTATTGTTTTGGAATAACTCGTTTGTCGATGTGACTTTTCAATCGCTATTCCCTTTCCTGTGGATCTTATGGGAATGCATGTCTTGTAGTTCTCACCAGATCATCCTAGGAGTTGTTGTTTGAGTTTTATTATCCTTCGTGTTTCGGACATGATTGTTCGATTTTTGTTGTCTCGATCGTTTGTTTGTTCGGTTTTTGTTCTCGTTTTGTGATTGTTGAGCGTTCAGGGTCCTTCCTAATTCCCTTAAGTTCAGGAAATTAGTCTCGTTTTCGATCTTCCAACCCTTGGGCAATGGAATTCCGTATTTGTTCAGCGTTTGGCTCGCGTTTTGATTGATGTACCGTTGGGTCGGTCAATCATATTGATTTTCGTTCGTTGTATTTTGTGATTGTTCGGATAATTGACTTGACTATATTATCCGTTTGATGACGCTTGTCATTTGTTGGTTTTATTATATTCCTAACGGCGACGTTGTGTTGGTCGTCGTGGAGCGTGTTTTCACGCCGTATGTCTCTTTGCGTTCCTTGCAGCGTTTCGCCGTCGGGCGCGAGTTTTCGGTTTTTGCGTATCTCGTCGAGTTTTTCTGGCAGGGGATATTGCTTCTCCCTACTTATTTTAAGTTTCGGGACGAAACTTCTTTTAAGGAGGGTAGAATGTAATACCCGTAATTTCGATTTCCGGTTATTTCTTTTTTTTGGCGGAAGTCCGTTTTGACGAGTCGTTCAAGACCGTTTCGTCATTCTGAGAATGATTAATTCTACACTTTTTGTCATCCGAGTTGGTTTCGGTATCGTTCTGTTGAATTCCGTGTTCTTTAGCGACTTTTCCACGTATGAGTTCGATTTTGTTGGATCGCCATTAATTTTTGGAAACTCCAAAAATTCTGAATCTTTGCAATATTATAAATCATCGAGTTAGCTTTCCAATGGTTCAAACGGTGAGTGAATTGGAGTCCGGACGAGGGAGTTATGGTCGAAATAGCTAAGTCACTCTCATTCCCAGTTTTTGGCCGAGCACTCTGTACCTTGTGCCGCCGCACATGCCGGCAGGGCCGCGGCACACTACCGAGTCACTGCCAGCAGATTTGGCCCTGCGCCGCGGCACACTCCCGCTGGGCCGCGGCACACTGTGCAGCCTATTTATGGCCCTGCAGATGGGTTTTTGGCCATTTTTCTCCTTCTTCTCCTCCTCTTCCGCGGCTGAGGGTGTGCTTATCATGGAGCCATGTTGTTTAACAACAAATACACGAAGTTCTTGAGTTCATAACATCAATCAATCATCCTATACCGTCCTTTGATCCAGCGAATCAAGGTAATCTTTCTTAGAACCCTAGTTTCTTGAATTTTGGGGGTTTTGCATTTTTGTCCGATTCGTTCCGCATTATTGATTAATTCATGATGGGTATGATTAATCTTGGTAGTATTCTTGTATTCAAAAAATACAATGATTGGACCTAGGAAGTATCAGGCACGTCAATTGAGGCGATAAATTACACGTGAACATGAGAAGTTAGAGTGGAGAAGTAGAAGCTCACGGAATTAAGGAAATTCACAAACGGCTCAGACGTACTAAAATCGCGTGTCGAGCTCGACCCACCGTATTCAAGTTCATAACACATTGGAAATATTAATCGCACGAATGGGAACAAATAGTTTCGAACAAAATTCTGCAAAGATTAAGTTCAGATGTGAATAGACCACAATAATTCACGGAGTCTAACAAATCGGTTCTGAAATTCGTTCGAATGATGGTAGGTTCAGTAGAACATGGTAGTTTGAAATTGTCAAGAGGATCACAGATGAATCATCAACAATGAAAGTCTCCCAACATCGAAAATACTAAGAAGAGCACGGGTACTACGTGTCCCCGTACTAAGAAGACATGTCGGCCGAAACTTAAAAAAGCAGGAGTTGGAAGCGAAAAGCAATTAAAATGAAAAACAATCAAAGTCACGATTGTTGGAAAGCGAGAACGACTAGAACACGGACAAAATCTTCATTCGCCTATGATAGGCTCTTCACAGAAGACATAAGGTTTCGGGACATTCTCCGCCACTTGCTCTGCTCAGCGTGAGTAGCATTCTTTGCCAATTCGAAATTATCTCACAATGTTTCTCCCGATAGCCTTCACACCGCACCGATGACAAGTCAAGAGTGGGGAGGGACGGTTACACGGATGTGTCCGTCACGGTTGCGGTTGAAGCACATTCTCTTCTTCGGAGTCACCGATCTTTGGTTGGGGATTCCCAATGCTCATTCTCGACCGCGAAGACGACGCATTCGAACGACGTGGGGGTTTGAGAACCTTAGTCTCGTCACCGCCCAAAAATTTTCCAGATGTCCTCGGTCTCTTTTCTCCGCTCGTTGGCTCGGTCACCGAGGAGGTTTCATAGGTTATCGTCTGATCTTGATATTCCTTCACCGTAACATGAATCGTTGTCGTACGAACCACCTCACCGCTTCCGCTTCCTATATTACGTCTACATCCGCCAGGGCTCGTCATGCTAATACAGATAGTTCCGTTTATTGTTATCACATAGTCGGTTGTACGATATACCACAATTATCAACATAAGGTTTAATTAGCATCCTTAGAATAATAGTAATATCGTAAAGCATGTAATTTTTTTGAAATCAACTTCCAATCCTTCGTCTAGGATGATCATTATGCGTATGCTTTTAATGAAAAAAAAAAATTTTGAAACAAAAGCCAAGTCACGTTGTGCTCAAAACTTGTAAATACTGTCCTTTGTTGTAAGAGGAAGTTTATACAATGACTCTAAAAAATTTTATTTTCGAGTAATGCCTACAAGAAAATTGAAAATCAAATTATAACTAGTTTGAAATATTTCAAAAATGTTGAGTCCCAAATACCACAATTTTGAAAATCCTTCTTCTTCTACCAAAATATTTATTCGAAAGAATTTTTTACCAAAATACGTGACCATTCGACACGACTACATTAAATCATGAGGTTCACAATGTTAGGAAAATTTCAAAACACTACTTTGAAATGTTCGTAATTCGGCCCGGAAATATTACATGCCGGGGATTCTGCGCCGGAACCTACCAGGCTAAAAACCATTTAATAATCATTTCAAAATATGCCAAAAAGCCGATGACGGTAGCATTTTCCAAAACTTACAAAATCATTTGTATAATATTAAATACCGTCATAAAAATACCGTTAAAATGTGCAAGACTAAAATGCCAAAATGTCAAGAATCATTTCAAAATACTCACACAGCGGATAAAACTAACACTCAAAGATTTATCCTGCTGAAATGCAGAAATTGATAAATATGTTCGACTACCGAAGTATACTACATAACCATTCTCACTCGAACCGTATACGCAGGTGATATCGTAAAACAATATAATCTCTAACAAGTTCAAACCCTAGGTTCACATTAAGCACAATATAATCAAATACGTATATAAGGGGACTTACGATTCGGGAGGCTTACCATCACGGATTGCTTGAAGATGATGTTGGAACCACGATACTAATCACATCTCTGACGCGCGCGACTTACACAAGACATGGACTTGACCCAACGGCCTAGGTTTTTCGCAAACCTAAGCTCTGATACCATATTTGTAACACCCCCAGAATACATCCGTAAATGTTACACGCTGTAGGCCCTTCTTACAAGGATCTACAAGGCTAAACTCTACTAGACTACAAAATGATTGACCGACCGGGGTCAATCTAAATACAACGCAGACCGACAAGGTCATTAAACAATTCAGAAACAAATGAACTTACATCTCAATGACAAAAATAAACTTGAACACAGAAAAGAACGACAACTCAATTTAATAAATAAAAAACTACACCCATGCAAGGGTGAATACTCGAACGACAGAGAATTACCGGCCAAATGAAACAAAAGAAAAGACTCTGACTCTGGTGTGATTAGTATCGTTGTCCTTCATCTCCTTCCCAGCCAATCCGGCGACTGCTCCCGAGCTGCCAAAACCTGAGCGCAAAACAGGCACCCACCCCCCGAAAACTCGGGGGTTAGCAAACTAGAGTTTTGCTAGTGCAAGTACATAATATACAAGATATACGAATAATAACAACACAAAACTCAACAGTCGTGAAACCTTAACACAAACCACACATTTAAATGGTCAACACAGAATAGCATTACATACACAAGGTGAAAGATAATCACATTGTCATATTCTCCTTACAGAACATAACACCAATGAAACTTTAAACGAGCCCAAGGAGTCAGAAAAATCCCTTTATATAAAAGGAAAAGTATTTTGATAAGAATGTTCGAAAACATTAATATTGACTCGGGCCATCTTGGGGTTTTGAAAATCAAATAGAAATACTTTAGAAAATAGTTCAAAAAGCTCTCGGGTCCTTGACCTAACGTGTGGAAAACAATTTGCAAGAAAACCATTACAACGTTATCTGGGGTCCTCGACCCAAATGGTAAAGCACTATCACAAGCGAATCATTACAACATCTCACGGGGTTCTCGGCCCAATCCAAATGATATCATCTCAACATCTCACGGGGTCCTCGACCCAATACACAGAATAATCGACACAGTAAAATCAAAGGCACAACCTCTCATTCGACAAAACCTGCTCAAGACCCCTGATTAATTAACCCTCGGAGATCTCGTCAAATATCCTTGGTTAATTAACCCTGATACCAACATTTAAAACAAGTTGCAAAGATTTAAATTTCGAAAAATCATTTGGTAACGGGGTCTTAGCTATCACTCAAATATCCGTTACCA
Source organism: Orobanche coerulescens (assembly GCA_033398695.1). NCBI lineage: Eukaryota > Viridiplantae > Streptophyta > Magnoliopsida > Lamiales > Orobanchaceae > Orobanche > Orobanche coerulescens. Next base: position 99,408,790 of record CM065817.1, on the reverse strand, counting down.
ATAAGCCTGCCAGGCGCCTCCCTTACACACCTGTGTACCGGCGTTCACTCCACTATATTGGCCGCCCATTGCACATGTCACCGCGCTGGAGTTCACTCCCACAGGAGCCGTCCCTTGCTCGCGCATTAAGTAACACCGGTGTTCACCAATCATATGGAGCCGCTCATTGCAGCGTACATCAGGCCGGAGTGCACGCCCCGCCCTCAGAGGTACCCGGATATGACGTCTCTCATAACAAGTATTCACATTATTACAAACACCAAGCACACAGTCAACCGTTGAAACAATTATCAAATCAGTTCCTCAATTCACATAATCTATTCGCCAATACGCAACTACGCAAAATAAACAATAACTCGCACGTTATTCATCAAGACTTAGCACATTAGGCCTTCAACACTATCAATCAATACTACATAAATATCCTAATATCGTAACTCAACCGAAAATACAAACATTACCATATTACCTCTATAAACATCATTCGTACTTTAGTCTAAGTTGAGTACGTCGACTAATATTGGTATGAATCACCCAACATTTATCTCCATATGTATATTTATATACATATACATATATCTATACATATATCCACTCATATCTATATATATATAACATAAATGCAGATATTCATAACATGATTCATATACTTCAGCAACAATGATTTCACGTAATTATAATTCGTATATCAAGGTACTTGCCTTGGTAATCTCTCGCGAATACTCCGTAAATACAGTTGATTGGGACAATCCGGAACTCCAACGGAAACGACGATCGGAAAGGCTCAACACTGGATTATCGTAGGAATTTCATCCTTAATATCCTATCATTAAATAAACAATCAATCAAACGAGGAAAAGCATAAAGAGGTGGCCAAACCCTAACTGTTCTCTCCGTAACGTACGTTACACATATACGTAACATACGTTACGTCTGCACGTTAGCGCACGTAAGCTACAAGGATTAGCGCACGCTAAGCATGCATTGGACAGTTCACCCAGTTCAGACGACTGCCTTGCCTGAGGGTATAACGTACGTAATGCATAGAGCTTAATGTACGTTATATTCACACATATCATACTCATGTGAATCAGAATGACCCTATGGTGTTGATGTCTACGAATTCCCGGTTAATCCTCCCATCATAAGACTTACTCCAAATCTCGATTATAGATCCTCAAAGGTAGTTCGGAAAATCTGAGGTTTTATCAACATTAAGTCTATGATCATTATGGAAACATCATACAATATGGTTTATTAATCTCAGAAAACTTACCTTACTTGATCATCATAACAAGAATCGAACTATAATGTTCTTAACTCGGGTAACTAAAGCATGAACATTACAACTTCCAAAAACATGATGTTCGGATAAAAATCATCTATGGAGCTTAATAATCCCGGTGGTATGTTCATAACATCCTTAAGAACACGAATTCAAGGTTGAGGTAGCATTAACATACCTTAATATGAAAGAAACGCAGAGACAAGAAGTAGCATCCAACTCCGATTGTTTGAATATCAATCCAAGATGTTTCGTAACTTAAATGATCGAGTTAATGTGATCTATAGGTGTTTTAGAGGGCTGGAGACTCTCTAGAAATGAAGGAAAACGAAGTACAAGTGAAAGGGACGAAGTGAAATGAAATGGGGTGTTGTCCATATATATAATATCTTGAGCTTTACGTACGTTAGCCTTAGCCATTTACGTACGTAATCGACTTAGCGCACGCTACCATTCGATCTTAGCGTACGCTATCGTTCACTGATAGCTTACTGTCTCATTCTGTACTAGCTTACGTACGTTACTCCCTATGCATTACGTCGTAAGATACACATTAGCGTCGCTAGTTACAAACCTTAGCGTCGTTAACACCCGTTGACCCCAAAGCGTCCGGGTTCATCCGCGGGAATCTTTCCGAGCCCCACCGGTACGTCCATGTGCTAGCGATGCTCAATTATTGACCTCCTTACGTACGCTACGTCTAGCTCGTAGCGTACGCTATCTCCACTTCGTAACGTACGTTATGCTTACCGGTTAGCGTGCGTTACGACGTAGTTGCATGCGAAGTATTAAAAGTTGATATTATCATGCATGAGGATATGAATACGGAAACGATCGTACTTCGATTATTGATAACACCAATTCAGGTAATACAGGGTTCAACTACGGACGAAAATACCCAACAATTTATCCGGATATTACATACTATCCCTCTTAAAAGAAGTTTCGTCCCGAAACTTAAAGTAGAGTGGTGGAACAACCAAGGAAAAATAACTGCTTGTTCAGCCACAAAACATCACGAGCGATGCGCAAAAGCAAGGTTCTAAAAATACAATGATTGGACCTAGGAAGTATCAGGCATGTCAATTGAGGCGATAAATTACACGTGAACATGAGAAGTTAGAGTGGATAAGTAGAAGCTCACGGAATTAAGGAAATTCACAAACGGCTCAGACGTACTAAAATCGCGTGTCGAGCTCGACCCACCGTATTCAAGTTCATAACACATTGGAAATATTAACCGCACGAATGGGAACAAATAGTTTCGAACAAAATTCTGCAAAGATTAAGTTCAGATGTGAATAGACCACAATAATTCATGGAGTCTAACAAATCGGTTCTGAAATTCGTTCGAATGATGGTAGGTTCAGTAGAACATTGTAGTTTGAAATTGTCAAGAGGATCACAGATGAATCATCAACAATGAAAGTCTCCCAACATCGAAAATACTAAGAAGAGCACGGGTACTACATGTCCCCATACTAAGAAGACATGTCAGCCCCGAAACTTAAAACAGCAGGAGTTGGAAACGAAAAGCAATTAAAATGAAAAACAATCAAAGTCACGATTGTTGGAAACAGAAACGACTAGAACACAGCACAAAATCTTCATTCGCCTATGATAGGCTCTTCAGCAGAAGACATAAGGTTTCGGGACATTCTCTGGCCACTTGCTCTGCTCACTGACAGAGTAGCATTCTTTGCCAATTCAGAAATTATCTCACAATGTTTCTCCCGATGGCCTTCACACCCGCACCGATGACAAGTCAATAGTGGGGAGGGACAGTTTACATGGATGTGTCCCGTACGGATGCAGTTGAAGCACATTCTCTTCTTACCGGGAGTCACCGATGCTGGTTGGGGATTCCCAATGCTCATTCTCGACCGCGAAGACGATGCATTCGAACGACGTGGGGGTTTGAGAACCTTAGTCTCGTCACTGCCCAAAAATTTTCTAGATGTCCTCGATCTCTTTTCTCCGCTCGTTGGCTCGGTCACCGAGGAGGTTTCATAGGTTATCGTCTGATCTTGATATTCCTTCACCGTAACATGAATCGTTGTCGTACGAACCACCTCACCGCTTCCGCTTCCTATATTACGTCTACATCCGCCAGGGCTCGTCATGCTAATACATATAGTACCGTTTATTGTTATCACATAGTCGGTTGTACGATATACCACAATTATCAACTTAAGGTTTAATTAGCATCCTTAGAATAACGGTAATATCGTAAAGCATGCAATTTTTCTGAAATCAACTTCCAATCCTTCGTCTAGGATGATCATTATGCGTATGCTTTTAATGAAAAAAAAATTTTGAAACAAAAGCCAAGTCACGTTGTGCTCAAAACTTGTAAATACTGTCCTTTGTTGTAAGAGGAAGTTTATACAATGACTCTAAAAAATTTTATTTTCGAGTAATGCCTACAAGAAAATTGAAAATCAAATTATAACTAGTTTGAAATATTTCAAAAATGTTGAGTCCCAAATACCACAATTTTAAAAATCCTTCTTCTTCTACCAAAATATTTATTCGAAAGAATTTTTTTTACCAAAATACGTGACCATTCGACACGACTACATTAAATCATGAGGTTCACAATGTTAGGAAAATTTCAAAACACTACTTTGAAATGTTCGTAATTCGGCCCGGAAATATTACATGTCGGGGATTCTGCGCCGGAACCTACCAGGCTAAAAACCATTTAAAAATCATTTCAAAATATGCCAAAAAGCCGATGACGGTAGCATTTTCCAAAACTTACAAAATCATTTGTAAAATATTAAATACCGTCATAAAAATACCGTTAAAATGTGCAAGACTAAAATGCCAAAATGTCAAGAGTCATTTCAAAATACTCACGCAGCGGATAAAATTAACACTCAAAGATTTATCCTGCTGAAATGCAGAAATCGATAAATATGTTCGACTACCGAAGTATACTACATAACCATTCTCACTCGAACCGTATACGCAGGTGATATCGTAAAACAATATAATCTCTAACAAGTTCAAATCCTAGGTTCACGTTAAGCACAATATAATCAAATACGTATATAAGGGGACTTACGATTCGGGAGGCTTACCATCACGGATTGCTTGAAGATGATGTTGGAACCACGATACTAATCACATCTCTGACGCGCGCGACTTACACAAGACATGGACTTGACCCAACGGCCTAGTTTTTTCGCAAACCTAAGCTCTGATACCATATTTGTAACACCCCCAGAATACATCCGTAAATGTTACACGCCGTAGGCCCTTCTTACAAGGATCTACAAGGCTAAACTCTACTAGACTACAAAATGATTGACCGACCGGGGTCAATCTAAATACAACGCAGACCGACAAGGTCATTAAACAATTCAGAAACAAATGAACTTACATCTCAATGATAAAAATAAACTTGAACACAGAAAAGAACGACAACTCAATTTAATAAATAAAAACTACACCCATGCAAGGGTGAATACTCGAACGACAAAGAATTACCGACCAAATGAAACAAAAGAAAAGACTCTGACTCTGGTGTGATTAGTATCGTTGTCCTTCATCTCCTTCCCAGCCAATCCGGTGACTGCTCCCGAGCTGCCAAAACCTGAGCGCAAAACAGGCACCCACCCCCCGAAAACTCGGGGGTTAGCAAACTAGAGTTTTGCTAGTGCAAGTACATAATATACAAGATATACGAATAATAACAACACAAAACTCAACAGTCGTGAAACCTTAACACAAACCACACATTTAAATGGTCAACACATAATAGCATTACATACACAAGGTGAAAGATAATCACATTGTCATATTCTCCTTACAGAACATAACACCAATGAAACTTTAAACGAGCCCAAGGAGTCAGAAAAATCCCTTTATATAAAAGGAAAAGTATTTTGATAAGAAAGTTCGAAAACATTAATATTGACTCGGGCTATCTTGGGGTTTTGAAAATCAAATGGAAATACTTTAGAAAATACTTCAAAAAGCTCTCGGGTCCTTGACCCAACGTGTGGAAAACAATTTGCAAGAAAACCATTACAACGTTATTTGGGGTCCTCGACCCAAATGGTAAAGCACTATCACAAGCGAATCATTACAACATCTCACGGGGTTCTCGGCCCAATCCAAATGATATCATCACGAGATCAAATCTCAACATCTCACGGGGTCCTCGACCCAATACACAGAATAATCGACACAGTAAAGTCAAAGGCACACCTCTCATTCGACAAAACCTGCTCAAGACCCCTGATTAATTAACCCTCGGAGATCTCGTCAAATATCCTTGGTTAATTAACCCTGATACCAACATTTAAAACAAGTTGCAAAGATTTAAATTTCGAAAAATCATTTGGTAACGGGGTCTTAGCTATCACTCAAATATCCGTTACCAATAAGCCTGCCAGGCGCCTCCTTACACACACTGTGCGGCGTTCACTCCACTATATTGGCCGCCCATTGCACATGTCACCGCGCCGGCGTTCACTCCCACAGGAGACGCCTCTTGCTCGCGCATTAAGTAACACCGGTGTTCACCAATCATATGGAGCCGCTCATTGCAGCGTACATCAGGCCGGAGTGCACGCCCCGCCCTCAGAGGTACCCGGATATGACGTCTCTCATAACAAGTATTCACATTATTACAAACACCAAGCACACAGTCAACCGTTGCAACAATTATCAAATCAGTTCCTCAATTCACATAATCTATTCGCCAATACGCAACTACGCAAAATAAACAATAACTCGCACATTATTCATCAAGACTTAGCACATTAGGCCTTCAACACTATCAATCAATACTACATAAATATCCTTATATCGTAACTCAACCGAAAATACAAACATTACCATATTACCTCTATAAACATCATTCGTACTTTAGTCTAAGTTGAGTACGTCGACTAATATTGGTATGAATCACCCAACATTTATCTCCATATGTATATTTATATACATATACATATATCTATACATATATCCACTCATATCTATATATATATAACATAAATGCAGATATTCATAACATGATTCATATACTTCAGCAACAATGATTTCACGTAATTATAATTCGTATATCAAGGTACTTGCCTTGGTAATCTCTCGCGAATACTCCGGAAATACAGTTGATTGGAACAATCCGGAACTCCAACAGAAATGACGATCGGAAAGGCTCAACACTGGATTATCGTAGGAATTTCATCCTTAATATCCTATCATTAAATAAACAATCAATCAAACGAGGAAAAGCATAAAGAGGTGGCGGAACCCTAACTGTTCTCTTCGTAACGTACGTTACACACATACGTAACGTACGTTACGTCTGCACGTTAGCGCACGTAAGCTACAAGGATTAGCGCACGCTAAGCATGCATTGGACAGTTCTACCCAGTTCAGACGACTGCCTTGCCTGAGGGTATAGCGTACGTAATGCACAGAGCTTAACGTACGTTATATTCACACATATCATACTCATGTGAATCAGAATGACCCTATGGTGTTGATGTCTACGAATTCCCGGTTAATCCTCCCATCATAAGACTTACTCCAAATCTCGATTATAGATCCTCAAAGGTAGTTCGGAAAATCTGAGGTTGTTATCAACATTAAGTCTATGATCATTATGGAAACATCATACAATATGGTTTATTAATCTCAGAAAACTTACCTTACTTGATCATCATAACAAGAATCGAACTATAATGTTCTTAACTCGGGTAACTAAAGTATGAACATTACAACTTCCAAAAACATGATGTTCGGATAAAAATCATCTATGGAGCTTAATAATCCCGGTGGTATGTTCATAACATCCTTACGAACACGAATTCAAGGTTGAGGTAGCATTAACATACCTTAATATGAAAGAAACGCAGAGACAAGAGGTAGCATCCAACTCCGATTGTTTGAATATCAATCCAAGATGTTTCGTAACTTAAATGATCGAGTTAATGTGATCTATAGGTGTTTTAGAGGGCTGGAGACTCTCTAGAAATGAAGGAAAACGAAGTACAAGTGAAAGGAACGAAGTGAAATGAAATGGGGTGTTGTCCATATATATAATATCTTGAGCTTTACGTACATTAGCCTTAGCCATTTACGTACGTAATCGACTTAGCGCACGCTACCATTTGATCTTAGCGTACACTATCGTTCACTGATAGCTTACTGTCTCATTCTGTACTAGCTTACGTACGTTACTCCCTATGCATTACGTACGTAAGCTACACACATTAGCGTACGCTAGTTACAAACCTTAGCGTACGTTAACACCCGTTGACCCCAAAACTGTCCAGGATCATCCGCGGGAATCTTTCCGAGCCCCACCACCAGCCGTCCATGTGCTACCCAGTCTGTTAAATTATTGACCTCCTTACGTACGCTACATCTAGCTCGTAGCGTACGCTATCTCCAGTTCGTAACGTATTTTATGCTTATCGGTTAGCGTGCGTTACGACGTAGTTGTATGCGAAGTATTAAAAGTTGATATTATCATGCATGAGGATATGAATACGGAAACGATCGTACTTTGATTATTGATAACACCAATTCAGGTAATACAGGGTTCAACTACGGACGAAAATACCCAACAATTTATCCGGATATTATACACTACGGGTTAGATCCGACGGGGTCCCGGTAGGGGTCCACAAGAGACGTGGATCGACGAGCTTGCTTTTAACCACTACGGGTTAGATCCGACGGGGTCTTGGTAGGGGTCCACAGAGACGTGGATCGACGGTTAATTGTGGTGCATTTTGCAAATGTGATTTGATTATGGCATTTCCAGAAATGAGTGCTTTTGAATGGTTTTCATGATTGCATGCATCGACTAAGTGTGTAAGAGGTAAGTTGTTCGTTTGGCTTACTTGGCTAGGATGGCACTAGAATATTTTGTTGTTTGTGTTAAATCCTTTATTTGTGGATTTTGATGTTGGGAGACGAACCTTGTGGTCGTTTTTGTGTACTGTGAGTTGATGAGATTTGGGGCTAAAATCCCAATGGTTTTGTAAAAGTCATTTTACGGATTTGGGGCTAAAATCCCAACGGTTTGGTGAAGGTCATTTTTCGGAAAGTAAACCTTTGGGGCGGTGACCCCTTTTGTCTTTTGGATTTTGAAAAGTAGGATTTGATAATCCTAAATTGTTTTCTATTAAAACTCTCGATGGCATTCTAAACTGTTTTTATAAATTTTTCCATTGATTTGTGATCTTTCGATTTTGGAACGTTTTCTCAAATTCTTGCCTCGGGAAGTGCTTTTCGTTTCGTTTGGATCCTTGAGGATCCTTGGTTATTGTTATTCGTGGAATGTGAATTGTATGGCTCGTATTTGCACTTTGTTCTTGCACTAGCAAAACAGTGGAGTTTTGCTAACCCCCGAGTATTCGGGGGGTGGATATCTATTTTTGCATTCAGGTTTTGGAGCATAACACAGGGTCGGCACGAAGGATGATGAAAGAAGATCGATACTAATCACATGAGGAACCGTACATCATGTATTGGTTCAGTTGTACTTTATTTCCCGCTACTATATTTTTCCCGTTGTACGGGTGTGGTTGTGTTTTGACCCCTGTGTGGGCATGAGTTTTATTGGAGTTGTATGTATTTATTGAAAGACCAAATCGGTCTACTGAGTCATTTTAGCCTTAAAGGCATGGTTGAGTTGTTATATGTCGTTACCAGCCTGGTAGATCCTTGAGGAATGGTTCTACGGCGTGTAATATCCCTGAGCGGATTGGGGGTGTTACATAAATGGTATCGAAGCTTAGGTTGAGGAAACCTAGGCTGTCGGGTCAAGTCGTGTTGTTTGAGTATTGTTTCGTTAGATTTTATCTGACTGAGTCGTGTCGCGACGCGTCGTTTGAGTTTGTTGGTCGTGATTAGTATCGTGGGGCGATCATCATCTTCGTGCGACCTGTGGAAGTATGTCTCCCTTCTTTGTGTTGTGCCTCGTGTGACACGAGCTATTTTTATGATTATTTGTTAAGTGGTGGAATCCTTATGTGGATTTTGATTTCATGATATGTATTTAGTCGACTCTCGTATTTGATTTATACGAGGAGTGTCGTCGCTTGTGATGTATTTTTATTGTTGTTTTTGTCCGTTGCTGATGATTTTCGAATCGATTTGCACGTTTTACAAGTTCTCTTGTGGAAGCTTTGTGCTTATACGCGTTCGACTTGTTCACTAGCCAGTGCGGTAGGGTCCTTAGAGGCCTCGAATGGGGTCAGTGGTTTTGTTCTGAATGTGGTATTTTATCGTTTATTTCCGTTTAAAGACATGTATTGTCTTGTTTTTAAACTTTTTGATGCGTGTACTAGGAGTTGTTTTAGTGAACGTCGATATGTGTGAGTTTTGGGCATTCTGGCCTATTGGATTTTTGAAAACCTTGAGTATCTTAGAAAAATAAATTTCGAGACATACATTTCAAATGAGTTATTTTCTTGTGGTACATCCAAGGTGCCACAATATATTTCAAAAAAATTTCTACTTCGAGGATCAAAATGCTTTGAGATATTTTCAATGTTTTAGAAACACTTTTATTTAGACCCGAGGGTCGAATATTCTGAAAGTTTTCACTAAGAGAAAGTTCCTCATTTTTATCAAATGCGAAATGGTTCTCCAAAGTCTCGATAACGATGTTTCACGTTTGTACTTTTTGAAAGGTGATACTCAAGATCAACCGGTGTTCTTCTAAATTATTTTCAAAATGAGGTTTTCATTTTTTTTTTTTTTAAAACCTATCCATTCCCGTTTGAGGGCTGGGTATGTATGTATGATGTTTGCATTGTCATTTTGATGTTTGCTCCCGAGTATGATCGAATTGGCGGTGTGAGCGTTGAGTCGTTTTCCACACAATTGTTGTGTTAGCCCTCCGTGAGAGGTGGGATGTTGGTATTGAATATTGTCGCCTCGTAGTGATTTCTGCGTTATCGCGCATGTGCGAGCTGTTAGAGCTTGGTTTGGTATGACTGTGTGCATCGGTGATGGTTCCGTTATGTGTCGGTTGTTTAATGTCTTGTTACCTTGCTCCTTTTTTTGTGAATTTCGTGGACGAGGTCGGAGGTAATACCGTACTATTTTAACTTCTGTATTTTCTCTTTCTCTAGTCCATCGATTCGCTCATGTACGTTGACACTTTATGAACTTGTTCTGTATTTTGGTTTCATCGTCCGAACGAACTGTGATCTTGTTGTGGGTCGACCTAGTTATCACTATGACTTTTTCGAGTTCGGTTCTATTCTTGTGAATCTTGTTCAGGAGTGACATCATCTGGTTCTATTAGTTCTTTTATTCGAAGTAGATCGGATTTGGAACTCTTGTGTTTTCGACTTCGTCGACTCATTTATGTTCGTTGACATTTCTGAGCTTGTACTGCCCCTTGCTTTTGTTGATCGAATGAGTGTGGTATTGTTTTGGAATAACTCGTTTGTCGATGTGACTTTTCAATCGCTATTCCCTTTCCTGTGGATCTTATGGGAATGCATGTCTTGTAGTTTTCACCAGATCATCCTGGGAGTTGTTGTTTGAGTTTTATTATCCTTCGTGTTTCGGACATGATTGTTCGATTTTTGTTGTCTCGATCATTTGTTTGTTCGGTTTTTGTTCTCGTTTTGTGATTGTTGAGCGTTCAGGCTCCTTCCTAATTCCCTTAAGTTCGGTAAATTAGTCTCGTTTTCGATCTTCCAACCCTTGGGCAATGGAATTCCGTATTTGTTCAGCGTTTGGCTCGCATTTTGATTGATGTACTGTTGGGTCGGTCAATCATATTGATTTTCGTTCGTTGTGTTTTGTGATTGTTCGGATAATTGACTTGACTATATTATCCGTTTGATGACGCTTGTCATTTGTTGGTTTTATTATATTCCTAACGGCTACGTTGTGTTGGTCGTCGTGGAGCGTGTTTTCACGCCGTATGTCTCTTTGCGTTCCTTGCAGCGTTTCGCCGTCGGGCGCGAGTTTTCGGTTTTTGCGTATCTCGTCGAGTTTTTCTGGCAGGGGATATTTCTTCTCCCTACTTATTTTAAGTTTCGGCACGAAACTTCTTTTAAGGAGGGTAGAATGTAATACCCGTAATTTCGATTTCTGGTAATTTCTTTTTTCGGCGGAATTCAATTTTGACGACTCTCTCATGACCGTTTCGTTATTCTGAGAATGATTAATTCTACACTTTTTGTCATCCGAGTTCGTTTCGGTGTCGTTCTGTTGAATTCCGTGTTCTTTAGCGACTTTTCCACGTATGAGTTAGACTTTGTTGGATCTCCATTAATTTTTGGAAACTCCAAAAATTCTGAATCTTTGCAATATTATAAATCATGGAGTTAGCTTTCCAATGGTTCAAACGGTGAGTCAATTGGAGTCCGGACGAGGGAGTTATGGTCGAAATAGCTAAGTCACTCTCATTCCCAGTTTTGGCCGAGCACTCTGTACCTTGTGCCGCCGCACATGCCGGCAGGGCCGCGGCACACTGCCGAGTCACTGCCGGCAGATTTGGCCCTGTGCCGCGGCACACTCCCGCTGGGCCGCAGCACACTGTGCAGCCTATTTATGGCCCTGCAGACGGGTTTTTGGCCATTTTTCTCCTTCTTCTCCTTCTCTTCCGCGGCTAAGGGTGTGCTTATCATGGAGCCATGTTGTTTAACAACAAATACACGAAGTTATTGAGTTCATAACATCAATCAATCATCCTATATCGTCCTTTGATCCAGCGAATCAAGGTAATCTTTCTTAGAACCCTAGTTTCTTAAATTTTGGGGGTTTTGTGTTTTTGTCCGATTCGTTCCGCATTATTGATTAATTCATGATGGGTATGATTAATCTTGGTAGTATTCTTGTGTTTAACATCATTTAATCCATTGTTCTTCGTCGAATCGAAGTATATTTCTTGATTTCCTTCAAATTGACTTTTTGGGGGATTTGTTCTCGATCTTGTTTTTCATCCGTTTTTTATGGATCGATTGTGGTTAAATGATGTTGTTAAACACATTTTATGGATTGTATATCCATATTTCAACTTGGAATTCCATTTTCGTGTTTTGTCGGGACGAATCGTGTTCTTAGCCGTTTTGGGGGAAATCCTTGAACTTTCGTCATTTGTTCTTTGAATTCAGCGGCTTTGGGTCGTACTTTGGAATTCATTTTCGTTGTTATTGTCTTCGTTCGTAGTTCATTGTTGCGGATTGTCGTTCGGTGGAGTTGGCGGGTTCGTAGTCGATTCGTGTCAACCTACTTCGGTCGATTCTCCGCGTTATTCTTATTCGAGGCAAGTACCTTGCCCATACTTTTCTTATTTTATGGATATGATGATCGGTGATCGTCTTGGTGTGTTTGTTTGGTTGTTTGAAATGAAGTTTCAAAAGATTTCGGTTTGGCCTCGTTAAAGGCTCTCTTTCAAAACGCGTGTGTGTTTTGTGAACGGTGTGTTTGGGAATTGATTATGATTTGATCATTTTGAACATTGAAGGCTTTGATGATATCCCTGTTGTTTAAAGTTATGGAATCGTGTATTCCGTATTTAATCTTGTTATTGTGTTTTGAAGAGTTTGATAATGGTGCGGATTAGTGGCCATCTCTAGTAAGTATTCTTGATGAACTTACATTTTTAGCATATTAGTATTGCATGAGTAACGTGTGTGTGTGTGTGTACGCTCACTATGGGTTAGATCCGACGGGGTCTCGGTAGAGGTCCACAAGAGATGTGGATCGACGAGCTTGCTTTTAACCACTATGGGTTAGATCCGACGGGGTCTCGGTAGGGGTCCACAGAGACGTGGATCGACGGTTAATTGTGGTGCATTTTGCAAATGTGATTTGATTATGGCATTTCCGGAAATGAGTGCTTTTGAATGGTTTTCATGATTGCATGCATCGACTAAGTGTGTAAGAGGTAAGTTGTTCGTTTGGCTTACTTGGCTAGGATGGCACTAGAATATTTTGTTGTTTGTGTTAAATCCTTTATTTGTGGATTTTGATGTTGGGAGACGAACCTTGTGGTCGTTCTTGTGTACTGTGAGTTGATGAGATTTGGGGCTAAAATCCCAATGGTTTTGTAAAAGTCATTTTACGGATTTGGGGCTAAAATCCCAACGATTTGGTAAAGGTCATTTTTCGGAAAGTAAACCTTTGGGGCGGTGACCCCTTTTGTCTTTTGGATTTTGAAAAGTAGGATTTGATAATCCTAAATTGTTTTCTATTAAAACTCTCGATAGCATTCTAAACTGTTTTTATAAATTTTTCCATTGATTTGTGATCTTTCGATTTTGGAATGTTTTCTCAAATTCTTGCCTGGGGAAGTGCTTTTCGTTTCGTTTGGATCCTTGAGGATCCTTGGTTATTGATATTCGTGGAATGTGAATTGTATGTCTCGTATTTGCACTTTGTTCTTGCACTAGCAAAACAGTGGAGTTTTGCTAACCCCCGAGTATTCGGGGGGTGGATGTCTATTTTTGCATTCAGGTTTTAGAGAATAACACAGGGTCGGCACGAAGGATGATGAAAGATGATCGATACTAATCACATGAGGAACCGTACATCATATATTGGTTCAGTTGTACTTTATTTTCCGCTGCTATATTTTTCCCGTTGTACGGGTGTGGTTATGTTTTGACCCCTGCGTGGGCATAAGTTTTATTTGAGTTGTATGTATTTATTGAAAGACCAAATCGGTCTACTGAGTCATTTTAGCCTTAAAGTCATGGTTGAGTTGTTATATGTCGTTACCAGCCTGGTAGATCCTTGAGGAAAGGTTCTACGGCGTGTAATATCCCTGAGCGGATTGGGGGTGTTACACCTGTTTCATCCTGATTGTATCGTCAAGAGATGATGAAATCTCAAGCATGCAAAGTTGTCCCTGAACACGCTGTAACCATATCTCAATCTCTGGCCTCATGAACTCTAACTGCAATTCTCTCTGAACAGGCAAGTGAGCGACTATGTATTCCTGTACTGTTTTACGACTCAAGGCGTCGGCAACCACATTTGCTCTGCCCAGATGATAAAGGATCTCGATATCATAGTCTTTAATTAGCTCTAGCCAACTTCTATGCCTCATGTTTAATTCCTTCTGTGTACAGATGTACTTCAGGCTCTTGTGATCAGTAAAAATCTGACAAGTAACTCCATACAAATAGTGACACCTGATTTTCAAAGCAAAAACCATGGCTGCTAGCTCCAGATCATGGGTCGGGTAGTTGACCTTGTAAGGTCGCAACTGTCTAGATGCATAGGCATTCACTTCCCCATTCTGTATTAGTACGCATCCAAGGCTATGTCTCGACGCATCGCTATATACCACGTATCCTTGTGTTCCTTTTGGTAGAACCAAAACTGGTGCTGAAATCAATCGACTCTTGAGTTCATCAAAACTCTGCTGACATGCCTCCGAACACAAATAGTTCTTATCCTTCCTCAACAGATTAGTCATCGGTTGATCAATATTGGAAAAAACTTCCACGAACCGTCGGTAATAGCCTACTAGACCCAAGAAGCTGCGAACTTCCTTCACGTTCTTCGGGGGTAGCCAGTCTCGGATAGCTTCTATCTTCTGTGGGTCTATTCTCACCCCATCGGCTGATATGTCCAAGAAAAATAACCTCAGGCATCCAGAACTCACATTTGGAAAATTTTCCATAGAGCTGTTCCCGCCTTACCGCATGGAGAACCTGACGTAGGTGATACTCGTGCTCTTTATGATCACGAGAGTAAATCAGAATGTCATCAATAAAAATGACTACAAATCGATCCAGATAATTAATAAAAACTCGATTCATCAACTCCATGAATGCCGCCAGTGCATTAGTCAGTCCGAATGGCATCACTACTAACACATAATGCCCATAACGAGTACAAAAAGTTGTATTCGGAATGTCCGACTCTCGAATCCTCAACGGATTATATCAGGATCTTAAGTCGATCTTGGAAAATATAGTGGCGCATTGGAGTTGATCCAGCAAGTCATCAATGTAATACCCGTAATTTTGTTTCTCGGAAATTTTCTGTTTTTGGCGGAAGTCCGTTTTGACAACTTGCTTGGGACCGTTTCGTCATCCTTAGAATGATTAATTCTACACTTTTTGTCATCCGAGTTCGTTTCGGTATCGTTCTGTTGAATTCCGTGTTCTTTAGCGACTTTTCCACGTATGAGTTCGACTTTGTTAAATCATCATAAATTCTTGGAAACTCCAAAAAAATTCTGAATCTTGACAATATTATAAAGCATCGAGTTAGCTTTCCAATGGTTCAAACGGTGAGTCAATCGGAGTCCGGACGAGGGAGTTATGATCGAAATAGCTAAGTCACTCTCATTTTCCAGATTCGGCCAAAACTGCCTGTACCCGGTGCCGCAGCACACCTATGCTGAGCCGCGGCACACTGGTGTTGCATCCTCAGCCAAAACCCGCCTGTACCCGGTGCCGCGGCACACCTGAGCTGAGCCGCGGCACACTGCCGAAACCTGGGAACAAATTTTAGGCCTGTGCCGCGGCACACCTATGCTGAGCCGCGGCACACAATGCGGTCAACTGCATAATTCGGCTTTTTAAGCGAGATTTCAGCCTTTTCCTTCATTTCTTCCTTCCGCCGGCGAGAGATAGAGAGAGTTTGAGGGAGGAGTTTTCTCACTTCTATCACTTGTGTGTTGGAGATTTACCACTTTCCCTCGGTTGGGAAGCCCAGATAGTCGATCTAACGCGTATTCCTTGGATCATAGAGCTTGGATATTCAAGAGGTAAATTCTTCGACATCTTGACTTCTCGATTTTGTGTGGGTATTGATGTTTTGGATGATAAAATCATGGTGTATGATGTGGTATATGCGTGATTACGGTCATGGTTGGGTATTCATCGGATTATTGAAAGATTATTCAAGAACACTTTAAATTTTGTGTTGGTTTTCGGGGGTTTTCGTAGATTCGTCCGTTTTATCCGATTGAAGCTTGAGAACCTTGAGATTTTGATGTATCTATACCGTATGAGTGTTTTCTTCCGATTTTACGGGTTGAATTATGTCGTTTTCGGACTTGTGAGATTTGGACGATTTTTCCAACCTCTAGTTGATTATCCGTATATCTTTATGAATCGTAGACGGGTTTCGGGGGTTTCTTCGTGTAATTTGAATATGGATAATTGATTATCATATTCCTTGCGAATCGTTTAGGTGCCGGAAGCGCGTTCTTGGACCTACCAATCTCATACCCCTTTTTCCGTTCGTTCCTCAATGTCTCAAAGGCAAGTATACATTTATGATTGTACGTTCTCGACTTTGAAAGTATGAAATATTGATGATATGATTATTTCTAGCCACTCCGGGACGGGCCTATGGTCCTCTGAGGGTTTCGTAGCCTCTGGTGCGATTCCATGGTTGATATGAACGAACCGTTTCTACGGCATTCATATGAAATAATGTTGGCATGTAATGAACGAACCGTTTTGACGGCATTCCTACATGTAACGGCGTATGATATGAACGAACCGTTTCTACGGCATTCACATACGTCACGAGATTTTAGTTATTCCAGAATACTAGTCTTAAATTGATGAATTGACGGATTACATTTACTTTATTGTCGAGGAGTATTATGTTTCATATTGTTATACTTGCACTAGCTATTCGACGGCTAACCCCTTTATGGGGGAAATACGTTTCATGTATTTCAGGTTCCAGGAGAGCGGACAGGTGGGTACCGGGTCGGCATGAAAATGATGGGCAAGTGTGATACTGTGTTTTGTCTCCGGTTACTTTCTTGGATTCCTCCATTCAGGTTGTTGTACTGGAATGGATTTTTAAAATACTCGAGTATTGTATTTCAGTTTCCTTGATGTTCCGGCCTGTGTTGCCGAGGTATTGATTTGTGCAGTGATGTATATGGTTTCATTGGTTATGGTTTTTGAATACCATTTGTATCGTCTTTCTTTCTATTGTATGTAGACCTTATCGGTCAAGTGTATAGTTCCGCGTCTGTTTAGCCTTGTGGGTCCCACGGCGGGGCTCACGGCGCTGTAATATACCCTGAATAACTTGGGGGTGTTACAGAATATGGTATCAGAGCTTAGGTTTATGGATACCTAGGCTGTCGGTCTTTTGGGTCGATTGAGTCGGCATTTGCCCACAGTATCACTACTCTGCCATCATCACAGTGCGACCGGTACTTGTAAGTCCTCTCACTTTTCTTGTATTCTTCTTAATCGTTTCGTTTATAGCTTGGTATTCTTGGGAATTGGTCACTTCGAGAAGGTGCGATTTGGATTATACTTCCGCACGTGTGTGCCTTTTAGAATGTTGACTGAAAGTAGGAAGAATCGTGGACGTGGTCATGGACGTGAACTCTTCCTTGAGATTTTGTTAAGTTGTTAATTGCCATATTGGTGTGTAACGGTATTATGTTGAGACTTTGTTTAGGAGTCGCATGCTAGTATCACGGGAGGTCTTCGACTTCACTAACCTGTAAGTATGTTGTTCGGATTATTCGATAATTCTTGGTTATCTTGGTGATTTTGGATTTTCCGTTGAAATGTTGTTTGTACGAGTGATTGTAAGTTTCGAGGACGAAACTTATTTTTAAGGGGGGTAGAGTGTAATACCCCGATTTTTCGGATATATTTTTTTTTTTTTCATTTATATATTGGATATCGTGGATGGTTAATTATGCTCGAGGACGTTGTGAACGTTTGAAAATGTTATTGAATTGAGTATATGTATTGATTTTGCCGTATGCTCGTATTTGGTATGTCATGACTTTGGACAGGAATTGTTGAAATTGGCTAAGTATGGAATTATTACGTACGTTAATAAGGTGAGATTACGTACGTAAGATTGGCATGGTTACGTACGTTAAGGCTAAGGTATTACGTACGTAACGAAGGCATCGGACAGAACCGAGTCCTGGTCGGCAGATGAGACCCTGTTTCGGCAACTTTCGGCGGAGGATGTTGACAGGTGAGTCAACGTACGTGTTACGTACGTTATACAGGACGTGTTACGTACGTAACACAACCATTGTACCGTAGCAAGTCAACTGGTATATTACGTACGTTTTATGGTATGGGTTACGTACGTAATGGACTGCACGGAATGAGACAGTGAGTTGGTTACGTACGTTATGGATTTTGGATTACGTACGTTAAAGTTGTTACGTACGTTAAGAAAGGACACTTACGTACGTGATGAGAGTGCAATTTATATATTGAAGTGTTGCCTTTCATTTCTCTCACGATCCTTTGAGATATTTCTCTCCAAAACTCGTCCCTCTTCACTTTTAAGAGTGTTCTAAACACTTTTAACATGATTGTGAGCTTGGAATCATAGAGATCTTGATGTTCTTGAGGCCATATGATGACTACGATGATTTAATGATTCTTGGAATGGAGTTCAATTATTCTTTCTTCGTGGTTCGTCCATACATGGTAATCCTCGTATCCCTTTGATAGTGGCTTTTTTTTTCTTTTTGGATTACTACTTGGGAGGGAGTATGTTGGGAATCGTGTATTTCGATGTTCGTCTTATTTCAATGAAAATGCATAAATTGGACTGTACTTTTATCCGCTGCGTGAGTATTTTTGAAATGGATTTTGGTATTTTGCCAACTGAAATTTTATTTTGTAAAACCAATTCCCTAAACTGAGTTTTTGGCATTTTAACCTTGATCGTTTTGACGGTATTTGGAAAATGATTTTTTAGTATTTGAAAAATATTACCGTCATCGGTCTTTTTGGCATTTTTGAAATGACGTGGAAAATTGTGCTTAGCCTGGTAAATCCTTGTGAGAAAGGTTGACGGCGTGTTATATTCCTGTGAGGATGCAGGGTGTTACAATCTTGGTATCATGTGATAATGCTGCATTTAGATTTATTGGAATCGTAATAAGAGATTTCGGATGTTGATATGATTATTGAGATCTTCTTCATATGACGATAAGGGTTTTGTTGTGATTCTTGAGGTTGTATGAATGACATGATGAAGGAATTGATAACATGGAGATATATATACCTCAGATATGTTGTTCTGAACGTGATTTCGGATATTTCATGTTCTTGAAGAACTCTTGAATTATACGAGGTGATGAAATTTTTTTCTTTTTTTCTTTTTTTGAAGTGTTGATGTTTTGAAAATGAATATGGAATATTCATATCTAGAGCTAAACTATGTGTTGGAAATAATATTCGTATAGGAAATACGAATGTGATTATGAGTTTGATGAGTCTATTATTCATCTCTGAATTTGGAAGCCCATACGTATGGAGCAAATATTCAAATCGAATGATTGGATTGTTTGATCACCTTAGAACGCGATTATCTATAATGTTGAACTAATTGGATGGTTCGAATTAACGATGATCATCGGAAAATTTTAACTACGGGTTTACGAGAAGGGAACCTTGTCAATTCGTATTTAAGAATTGAGTTTGGAACCGATAATATTTAGACCCTTATTATTGGTCTGAATTGGTTGCTGATATGATCATCGGATTTCGGCTCGTATTGTGGACATGGATTCGTGAGGGTCTGAGTTGGACAGTTAAGACTATGATTGGTCGAGATATGGTGAAACGATTGAGTTTGTGGTTTGGTGGTATTGATATTGGTCGTCATCGAACCGGTTGATTATCAATCCTTCGTTTTACAATAAGATATGATGTTTGATCATAGATTATGACTGTTGTGTTGCGGTTAAGGTTGAAGGGTTCGTAGATTAGCTTGGTCGAGACTGAGGGAAATTCGTAAGACGAAATCAACTGAATTGGTAACAGTACGCTGTATTGATATCGAGACAAGTTTTATACTCGTACTAATCAATGAGACTAATGTTATCGTGTAGGCGTACGATTGTGTGTATCATTTTGGGACTTGGCCTCTTTATGATTGTATTGATATCAGGGGATTGTTTGACACGACGCCCGTCGGCAAATTATGCCAAATTTTACTGTTGTTTGTTGAAGTCCGATTCAAGGCATTACGATACTTGTTGGTAAAGTTGCTGTCGATAGCCGGTTCGCGGTATCGATGTATCGATTATTATTGTTCGCGATTAATGTCGTTCTGAGACATCGTTGAATCTTTGTTGTCGAATTGGAACTGTTGCTATGATGTTGCGTTAACCGAATTGGGACGTTTGATATATCCTTTTGTCATCTCCATTTCGGTGGTCGGTTTAAGACACCGGGACATCTATTCTATCGTATCATTGATTATCGATTGACCGTTCTAAGGTAATCGGGGTATTGAATTGGGATTATCGAAGATAATTCCCATCCATTGTCAAAGATATTCTCTCCATTGTATCGTTGTTATCGATTGTCCATTCTACGGTAATCGAAGTATTGAATTGGGACTGTCGAGGAGAGTTCCCATCTGTTGAATTATTATTGTCGTGTTGGCCGACTCAAGGCAGCACACTATTATTCTTGTGAACTCGATAATTTTGTGATCGTTGAGGGTTGAGGATTTCCCGAATTGTGGTGTTGTGATTATTGCCGTGTTAATCGGTCCTTAGGGAATTCTGATCCCAGGATGGTTGTTTTGAATATCGTTGGTCGTGTCGATCTTTCATTATTCGTGTGTCATCGTTCACTTGGTGAGTCGTATGATCCGTATTGGATGTTTTATCCCTTGAGTTTCGTTGTCATGTTGTATCGTGGCATATCTGGAATCATGTCTGCGTGCCGATTGGTTATGTGTAGGATTTTTAGCCAGGCACTCGATGGTCATGCGTGGATATTTCCGCATTGGACCGTGCACACGAGACGTAGTTCTTGAGGCTAATTAGGTACGTTGTCATACGTATATTCTGGATTCCGTATACGGGGTGGACATGTGCACGGACACATTTCCGGATCGGGCGTACTGTGATGTCCCTCTTGAGCTTTATTGATTGATCGTTCGTAGTCCATGTTGTATTGGATATGTCCGACGATTTGCGACTGGTTGTTCATACGCCGAGGGGTATGTCCGACAGTCAGGTTTGCTTCTTGGGGATCTGTATTGTGATGATTTACAGCTTTGGGCTGTTCGGCTTTCAGGCCATTGTGATGTATCGGTATTTCCGTTGGAGCTTTCGGGCATTGTGAATTCGTATCTTTTTCGGCATTGGTTTAGTTTACCTTCGGGTAATGTATTGTTGTGTTCTATATTGATGATTCGCCGTTTGGGCGTAAGTTTCGGCTTTTGTGTATCTCGTTGAGTTTTTCCTGGCGAAATATTTCTTCTCCCTGCCTGTTTTAAGTTTCGGGACGAAACTTCTTTTAAGGAGGGTAGAATGTAATACCCGTAATTTTGTTTCTCGGAAATTTTCTATTTTTGGCGGAAGTCCGTTTTGACAACTTGCTTGGGACCGTTTTGTCATCCTGAGAATGATTAATTCTACACTTTTTGTCATCCGAGTTCGTTTCGGTATCGTTCTGTTGAATTCCGTGTTCTTTAGCGATTTTTCCACGTATGAGTTCGACTTTGTTAAATCATCATAAATTCTTGGAAACTCCAAAAAAATTCTGAATCTTGGCAATATTATAAAGCATCGAGTTAGCTTTCCAATGGTTCAAACGGTGAGTCAATCGGAGTCCGGACGAGGGAGTTATGGTCGAAATAGCTAAGTCACTCTCATTTTCCAGATTCGGCCAAAACTGCCTGTACCCGGTGCCGCGGCACACCTATGCTGATCCGCGGCACACTGGTGTTGCATCCTCAGCCAAAACCCGCCTGTACCCGGTGTCGCGGCACACCTGAGCTGAGCCGCGGCACACTGCCGAAACCTGGGAACAAATTTTAGGCCTGTGCCGCGGCACACCTATGCTGAGCCGCGGCACACAATGCGGTCAACTGCATAATTCGGATTTTTAAGCGAGATTTCAGCCTTTTCCTTCATTTCTTCCTTCCGCCGGCGAGAGAGAGAGAGAGTTTGAGGGAGGAGTTTTCTCACTTCTATCACTTGTGTGTTGGAGATTTACCACTTTCCCTCGGTTGGGAAGCCCAGATAGTCGATCTAACGCGTATTCCTTGGATCATAGAGCTTGGATATTCAAGAGGTAAATTCTTCGACATCTTGACTTCTCGATTTTGTGTGGGTATTGATGTTTTGGATGATAAAATCATGGTGTATGATGTGGTATATGCGTGATTACGGTCATGGTTGGGTATTCATCGGATTATTGAAAGATTATTCAAGAACACTTTAAATTTTGTGTTGGTTTTCGGGGGTTTTCGTAGATTCGTCCGTTTTATCCGATTGAAGCTTGAGAACCTTGAGATTTTGATGTATCTATACCGTATGAGTGTTTTCTTCCGATTTTACGGGTTGAATTATGTCGTTTTCGGACTTGTGAGATTTGGACGATTTTTCCAACCTCTAGTTGATTATCCGTATATCTTTATGAATCGTAGACGGGTTTCGGGGGTTTCTTCGTGTAATTTGAATATGGATAATTGATTATCATATTCCTTGCGAATCGTTTAGGTGCCGGAAGCGCGTTCTTGGACCTACCAATCTCATACCCCTTTTTCCGTTCGTTCCTCAATGTCTCAAAGGCAAGTATACATTTATGATTGTACGTTCTCGACTTTGAAAGTATGAAATATTGATGATATGATTATTTCTAGCCACTCCGGGACGGGCCTATGGTCCTCTGAGGGTTTCGTAGCCTCCGTGCGATTCCATGGTTGATATGAACGAACCGTTTCTACGGCATTCATATGAAATAATGTTGGCATGTAATGAACGAACCGTTTTGACGGCATTCCTACATGTAACGGCGTATGATATGAACGAACCGTTTCTACGGCATTCACATACGTCTTGAGATTTTAGTTATTCCGGAATACTAGTCTTAAATTGATGAATTGACGGATTACATTTACTTTATTGTCGAGGAGTATTATGTTTCATATTGTTATACTTGCACTAGCTATTCGACGGCTAACCCCTTTATGGGGGAAATACGTTTCATGTATTTCAGGTTCCAGGAGAGCGGACAGGTGGGTACCGGGTCGGCATGAAAATGATGGGCAAGTGTGATACTGTGTTTTGTCTCCGGTTACTTTCTTGGATTCCTCCATTCAGGTTGTTGTACTGGAATGGATTTTTAAAATACTCGAGTATTGTATTTCAGTTTCCTTGATGTTCCGGCCTGTGTTGCCGAGGTATTGATTTGTGCAGTGATGTATATGGTTTCATTGGTTATGGTTTTTTAATACCATTTGTATCGTCTTTCTTTCTATTGTATGTAGACCTTATCGGTCAAGTGTATAGTTCCTTGTATGTTTAGCCTTGTGGGTCCCACGGCGGGGCTCACGGCGCTGTAATATACCCTGAATAACTTGGGGGTGTTACAGAATATACGAGGCCACGGATATTTGTTCTTGATTGTTACGCTATTCAGTTCACGGTAATCAATATACAAACACCGAGATCCATCTTTCTTCCGTACAAATAACACCGGCGCTTCCCAAGGGGGCGCACTAGGTCGAATATATCCTTTTTCAGTCAACTCCTCAAGCTGGCTCTTCAACTCCTGCATCTCGGTTGGTGCCATACGATACGGTGCTTTCGAAACCGGGGACATCCCTGGCTCCAACTCAATGGTAAAATCTACCTCCCGATGTGGGGGTAAGCCTGGCAACTCATCCAGAAATACATCTAGGTAGTCTCAAACTACCGGAATATCGGCCAACTCAACTGGTCGATCAGTTGTCTTGGTCATGTAGCACCCATAACCAACACACCCCTCGTTAAGCAGCTTCACTGCTTTCATTGCGCTGATGACTCTCCCGTAATGATTGAGATTAACACCCTGAAAAATGCACTCAACACCATCATCAGATGTGACAGTCACTATCCGCTTGCGGACGCTAAGTATGGGATCATGACGATACATCCAATCGATAGCCAAGATCATATGATCTTTAGGTAAATAGACCACAATCAAGTCTGATAACCACCCATGGTCGTTCATGCGAATCGGACAGTTTTGCACTTTACGATTCCCAATAATTCTTCTACCATCAGGTAGACCAATCACATAAGGTTCACAATCGGTAACATGATCTAATTGAAAACGACTCAAACAAGAAGTAGATAAAAAGGAGTATGAAGCACCAGTATCAAAAAGGACACAAACGGGATGAGAGTGGATCTCGAGAGTACCTGCAATCATGCTGGCTTCGGGATCGTCAGCCTTCTTCATCTCATAGACTCTGGGTTTTTCAACTCCGGTACCAGGTGCACCATCTTGATTTCCACGGCCCATCCCTTTGTTTGCCCCGGTAGTCTGGTAAGAAGCGGACGGAGGTACACGGTCCTGAACAGAAGACTGTACTGGAGCAAGAGATGCTACTGGAGCATGCCCGGGTCCACCCCTGCAATAATGAGCATGATGCCCACTCTTCCCACAAGTATGGCACGCGACGGCTGGCTTCGGGCATTTGGAACTAATGTGTCCCTGGTCCCCACAGTTATTGCACACAATAGATGAGCTGATTGCTCGAGAGTGCGATCCGGTCGGCTTCGGCACCATAGGTGGCCGCTCAGAAGGATTCGGTACAGACTGGGGCTTCCTGAACGTCCCCCGGTTATTGTATGCCTGGGTCTGGTTTCTGGATCTCTTGTTGGCGGACTAAGGCTGCTTCTTGGAAATCTCCTTCGCATTAAGTTCGTATTCTAGAGCTTTCTCGATAAACTCCAGTAGAGTCGTACAGTGGTGGTTAAGCAATTGCATCCTCATCCGGGGTTTAAGCCTCTTAAGGAAATATTTGATCTTATCAGCTTCCGTACGGACAACTGACGTAGCAAACGGAAGAATTGCCTGGAATTTCTCGGCAATAGCTAACGCATCCTCATACTCAGATGGATCGAGGTTCAACAACTCTGACAATTCGGCCACACGGAGTGGTGCGGGATAGTAACGATCCAACATGAGATTCTTTAATTCTTCCCAAGTACTCACGCCGTCAGCAGGTATCACAGAAAGCCACCAAGTATGGGCGCTCTTATTAAGGTAGTAAGCCGCCACAGCAACTCGGTTCTCTTCTGGGCATTCCACCATCTCGAACAGTTTCTCAAAATGCTCTATCCAGTGTACAATATCAGCAGGCTCAGAATAGCCTTCAAAGGTCGGAGGTCGCTGTCGTGATATATCGCTAATGATCCGGATCACGATTTCGCCGTGTACCGGAGACGGAGGCTTCTGTCCCTGCTGTTGGCCAGTAGTAGCAGTCCTCTGCATAGCTTTCAACATCTGACCCATTTGGGTCATCTGGGCCATTATGCCTTGCATAATCATATAAGGGTCGACATGGGCACCCTCATGCCATTTGGCGTTGTGGACTGGCTCCTAGTAGGTGAATCACTCCCCGCCGAGCTTTGTCCCACACTCGAACTTGTGTTAGCGCGTGGCCTCGGGATTCGGCCCCATCCGCGGCCTCGATCCCCTCTACCACGGCCCCTCAAATTACGTTCCATACTGAAAGAATCAAACAATAATCGTAAGCGCAATTCAATATACGCCTTTACGGCCAGATTACAAATTTATGCTGAGTTAATAGCAACAATGGAACTACATATTTCAAGAAAACAATTCATAATGAATTATCGGCACCGCGAGTGCCACACAAAATATTATATCAACATCAAGTCAAAACAATTTCGATCACATACTCAATTTAGAATTTTCCTCAGTGAATCAAACAGATGAATCCTACTACAGATTCTCGAAATGCCAAGATCAACAAAGAGATCGATTCGTCATCAATATTATGCCAGTAATCAAATCATGGCTCATGAGAAACAAACCGTATTCGGCGGGTCAGGCGCTTGCACAGGTCACACGTGGCATGAAGGTTTCTTGGTGATAGTTCAATCCACAATGACTCAAAAAGAAAAAGACGCTCCGATACCATATTCTGTAACACCCCGAAAATGGCGGCTGTTACAGTGTCGTGGACCCCCACCGGGGACCACTAGGTGATATCAAAACATTATTTAACCATCCCATAATTCTGATACCGAAACACAATATAAGTCATAACCCCGAATAGGAGCTTATACCATATATATATATATATATATATATATATACATATATGGGCGATTTACATCTGACTACCTTTTTAGATAGTCTAATTACAGTTTAGTCCCTATTGTTTCAGATATTACAATGAAGGACAAACTTTGCACTGTCCAGAAACTATATTTACAACGAAGGACAAAAGTCAAACTTTCAGATGATGTCACTGGAGAGAGAGTACTGATATTCCGAATTTGCCCTTTTGTTTTACTTTTTCTTTTTTACTCATTTATTTTTTGCCTCACGTGGGTGGCACATGCTGGATCTCATTGTAATATATATAACACTTTTGGACTTCAGTGTAATAAATTTCCAAACTTTCTAGAAAAAAATATTTTTTCCAAAAAAGAAAGTATTTTCTGGAAAAAAATATATTATTTTCGAAAAATAAAGAAAAAAATTATTTTTCTGGGAAAATATTATCTTTTCGAAAAAACATTATTTTATGGAATTTTTTATTTTCTTCGAACAATAAAAAGTATTTTCTGGAGAAAAAATTATTTTTTGACAAAATAATATTTTTTCGAAATAAAATTATTTTCTGGAAAAAATATTATTTTTACGAAAAAATAAAATTATTTTCTGGAAAAAAATAAAAAAAATATTTTTGCGAAAAAATAAAAAAAAATATTTTCTGGAAAAAAATATTATTTTTTCGAAAAACTAATTTCTGGAAAAAAATATTTTTGCGAAAAAATAAAAAAAAAATATTTTCTGGAAAAAAATTATATTTCCAAAAAAAATTATTTTCTGAAAAAAGAATATTTTTTAAAAGAAATGTATTAGCCAAACACTTTAATAACTTATAAGCTATTTGTTTCATATGAAATGTATTTTAAAAGAAATGTTTTATTCAAGTAAATAGAGGGGCATTTTCGTCTTTTTAATGGAAGTCAACACCAATTCAGATTTTTATCCTTCGCTGTAATTTATGAAACAATAGGGACTAAAGTGTAAAGAGGCCATCTAATAGGGTAGTTGCTTGTAATTTCCCCATATATATATATATATATATATACATATCAACTTATACAACAGTACACATGATCCACATCCGGTATAAACCATATGGAGATGGAGTATACCTAACTCAATAATAATACATTCGTCCAATTTATATAAATCGGAAAAGACATAAAATTTCACAGATTATACATAACCGATAAAAGACTCGGGGGCCCCGCACTAGCATCCTTCAATACCCTTCACCGCCATCGTGCTCTTCTTGTGCCTTGCCCTTTCCTCACCCTGAAATAGAAGTATTTCGCCCAAACCACAGGGTCAGATATACATGATAATAATTCTCATGGCATTATACAATTCATATACATAGAGGATCTCATAGATACAACCGACTACTGAACATACCCCTCGGGCGTATGTACAATCAGTCCCAAACTGTCGAACATATCCAATCATACACAGAATATGAACGACGAAACAACATGGCTCAAGACGGACATCACAGTACGCCCGATCCAGAAATGTGCACTTCACATGTCCACCCCGTATACGGAATCCAGAATATACGTGGGACGATATACCTAATTAGCCTCACAAACTACGTCTCGTGTGCACGGTCCAATGCGGAAACATCCACGCATTACCATCAAGTGTCCGGCTAAAAATCCTACACATAACCTATCGGCACGCAGATATGACTCCAGAGATGTCACGATGCAACATGACAACGCAACTCAACAAGTTACACATTTATCCAAGAATCGAAAGACTCACTGAAGTGACAACAGGGCTCAACGAGACCAACGATATCAAAGGCGATAAACTTGGGAATACAATCCCACCATAAAACGATAATATGATCAAGAACAACACCATATCATGAATCATAGATTCATAGAGCATTACTCATACACGAAATGTATAATATTCACACAAATTCAACCATCATTATAACCAAGCAAGATAACTTGCCTCAGTTCCGTAGACGAATAATCCTTCTTTGAATGAACAAACGGGCGTTATCCTCGTCTAACAATACTCACTCGAACAAGCAACCTTGAATGAAATGTAATTCATTCAACAACACATTCGTACGATAATGATATTAATTCATAGAAAACAACATCCGTAACTTTACCCGAATAGTTCAACTATCCTAACGAACATTCTATTGTTTCAATTACAACTTATAATGTATCAATTTCATTAGTTTCGCCCACATTTATGTCTTCTACCACAAAGGATCGTTGAAAATGAATTCGCCCATTAATTCTAACATTAACGCCAATCATTGTTGTTGTCTTCCTAAGAACACTATCAATGTAATAATGTGATGATCAACACACTCTTTAATTTATTAACACATCCGATTAACTTTGAATATGTTAAAAGTTATAGTTGTGTTTATCAATATCCTTTATCATCTCCCGACGACCATTTTAAGCCAAGCTAGAAACGAAATTATAACTTTAGGTTTTCTGAACAATAAGAACATCATCCTAATTTATACCAAGGTAGATTAATACCTAACATGGTGCTCTAATACATCCTAGGACATCAATTCATCTAGTCTAGTGTAACTACAATGAAACTTACGATTATCACCACCCTAATGATGCCAATAAATCCGACCAGATGCATAGGACTTATGATAAATATGATTATTATCATTGAACATCAAGAACATCTTCATTTTAAACCTTAATCATTATATTCTTCAATAAGTATTTAAATAGCTTAACCACAATCATGTTTTCTTTGATTAATTCCATTCTAGGTGTAATATTCCATATCAATACCATAATTACTACGAATATATAGAGCATAAGTGTATAACATACCTCAAGAAATGAAGAACTACTACCAAAACCACAAGAATGCAATCTAACTACAAGAACACTCACCAAACTTCCAATCAATAAGCTTCGAATCCACGTGATGAAGCTCTAACACAAGTTTGAAAGGGCAAAATATGATTTAATAGGGTAGGGGATAGGTTTTCAGAGGGAGAGATCGAGTTAGGATCGTGCAAAAATGAAAGGCAAGTCATGCCTTTATAATATGCATTTAGCATTACGTACGCTATCACCAACCCCTATCCACATCTAATCCCACCCGCCGAAAGGCGAGATGCTGTTTGATACATCACATTACGTACGTTAACATAGAAGTGTTACGTACGTAATGTTACACACATAGCGTGCGTAAGGCAAGCATTGTAGCGTACGCTAAGGACAATACATAGGCAAAAATTGAAATTCTCCGAACAACACCTAACAATCAACTATAGATTGAACGACAAGGATAAACAATTCATTTTAGCATATCTCAACAATATATACTCATTACAATAAATACAGATATGGTAGGACAATACTCGAATCATCCGAAAAATACAACAGTAAAGACGAGAGTTTAGGCGGATATTACAGATTTAAACTCACATAGAGATGTTGAGACCACTTCTTCTATACCAGCTCCACGTAGGTCTATACGTTATCATCGTGAACCTGAGAGAAATGGATTTCTCATCACAGATGACAAAATTGTGGAACTCATGGATCTAGACGAGCCCACAACCTACAATGAAGCAACTATTAGCATTGAATGCGAAAGTTGGATTGAAGGAATGAAATCTGAAATGTAATACATATATGATAATCAAGTATGGACTTTGATTGATCTTCCTGAAGGTTCCTAAGCAATTGGTTGCAAATGAATCTTTACAAAGAAAAAGGACATGGATGACATTGTACAAACATACAAATCACGACTCGTGGCGAAAGGATACAGACAGACTCATGGTATTGACTATCATGAAATCTTTTCGCCAGTCGTAATGATAAAATCAATTAGAATTATACTTGCCATAGCAGCATATTATGACTATGAGATATGGCAAATGGATGTCAAAACCGCTTTTCTGAATGGGAAATTAGATGAGGATGTGTATATGATACAGCTCGAAGGTTTTGTCGATCCTAATAATCCTAATAAAGTATGTAAGCTTCTAAGAGCGGTTTATGGTTTGAAGCAGGCATCCCACTTCGTTTTGATGAAAAAATCAAAGGGTTTGGTTTCATTAGAAATCAAGACAAACCTTGTATAAACGAGAAGATTAGTGGCAGCGCAACTATTTTTCTAGTACTCTATGTGGATGATATCCTACTCATTAGAAATAACATCCCTACTTTGCAAAGTGTTAAGCTTTGGCTAAGTAAATGTTCTACAATGAAGGACTTAGGGGAAGCTGCCTATATACTGGGTATAATGATTTATAGAGATAGATCTAATAGGCTTCTTGCCCTAAGTCAAAGTACATATATTAACAAGGTACTGAAACGGTTCAGTATGCTTAATAGTAAGAAAGGGTTCTTACCTATGTCACATGGCATAAAGCTCGGTATAACTCAAAGTCCTAGTTTGAAGGAAGAGAGATAGAATGAGCTTGATACCTTATGCTTCGGCTATAGGATCTATCATGTATGCCATGATATGTACAAGACCGGATGTATCATTTGCATTGAATGTAACCAGAAGATACCAGTCTGACCCTGGTGAGGCTCACTGGAGCATAGTCAAAAGCATACTTAAGTACTTGAGAAGGACTAAAGATATGTTCTTGATATATGGTGGTCAAGATAGTGATTTAGTCCTTAATGGCTATGTCGATGCCAGTTTTGAGACAAACCAAGATGATTCAAAATAGTAGTTGGGATATATATTTTGCTTGAATGGTGGTGCTGTTAGCTGGAAGAGTTCCAAACAACCAACCACAGCTGATTCTATAACGGAAGCTGAGTACATAGCCGCTTCGGAAGTAGCTAAAGAAGTTGTTTGGATGAGGAAATCATTGGTGAACTGCATGTGGTTCCTAGCATTCTTGATCCAGTAAATTTACATTGTGGTAACAATGGAGCTATTGCACAAGCTAAAGAACTAAGATCACAACAAGCATCCAAACACGTACTTATAAAGTTTCACCTCATTCGAGAGATTGTCACTCGTTGCGATGTGAGGATATGCAAAGTTCACACGGATATTAACATAGCGGATCCTTTAACCAAGCTGCTTTCTCAAGCAAAGAAAGATGGTCATATAAAGGCTATGGGTCTTCAGTTTATGTTTGTGTAGGACTAACAGAAAATGGGAGATTGTTAGTATAATGCTCTAAGTCTACTGTTTAATAATAATGTGGAGACATTGATTATTATATAATATTGATTATATTATTGAATTAGTATTCTGCTTACGATCATCAAGTATGTGACTTGATAGTAAAACTCGTTAAAGAATTAAAGAATATTTATTCTAGATATCCCTAGTAATATGATTACTAGTATAATGATGATACGATGACTATGTTTTACTGGTCATGAACATGAGATGTTATATCACGTCATAGATACATGTAGAGACATCGTATTGGATATGACCTAACAAAGAGAATTATATATGGATTAAGTCATTATAATCCCTCTAATTGTTATATATTATTTAAGTCCTTATTACCTAAAGACACTACAGTTTTGTAACACCCCCAGATCCGACCGGGAATATTACAGCGCCGTGGGCCCCGAGATGGAACCCACAAGGCTGAAGGAAATTTTCGCAAAC
Organism: Orobanche coerulescens; assembly: GCA_033398695.1. Taxonomy (NCBI): domain Eukaryota; kingdom Viridiplantae; phylum Streptophyta; class Magnoliopsida; order Lamiales; family Orobanchaceae; genus Orobanche; species Orobanche coerulescens. Next base: position 99,376,879 of record CM065817.1, on the reverse strand, counting down.
ATTTACAAACGCCCAAGAGGCTAACGACGGTATTATCTATTAAAAACATTCGAAGATTTATAAAGCTCATTTATCAAACCGTCGTAAAAACTCATTTGAAACCACAAGGCCCAAAATGCCAAAACTCAACAGTTTAAAAACATACGTTAAGCTATTGCTTACACGTACCGACATAATATATTTAGAAAATGGTTGCCAAGGTAACTTAAGTTACCGGATACCGAAAAGGCCATTTAAAGATACTCGCGCAGCGGATAAACACAAACAATTAAAATACTCTAGCAGCGGAATACAACAATTGATCAGAAACTCAAAACACAAATACATGCCCTTGCCAGTATCCTCCGGGAAGTTCATCTCTCCACGACCGCTACAAGCTTGATAATCCAAGAACCTAAAAAGAAATCCCACGACGGGGTCAACCATAATATCCAACAATGATAATCATCACATCTCGTCAATAATTACATATCAATGGAAATACTAAGTAAGAATACGACCAATGTAATCTTACCGTCGTAACTTTACGAGAATCCACGATACGTATCCCTAACAACACATTAAAATAATACCGAAATATCTGCACGGTATCTCAACAATACTCAAGGTTCTCCAAAACATTATCATAACTCGCGATACCGAAATTATACCAACTCTGGCCAATTCAATCCATCGGATAACATCGACAATTCCAATACGATAATCGATTGTCCATCAAAAACAAGTACCAAGGAAATACGGAACATACCTCAAGATACGAAATACCATTACCATCACGTCAGTCTAATCCGAGATCAGATCAACACAACATACGGACATGGTCCTAACACAAGACCTACAAATGCATACTCATATGACAACGTCAATATGATCATAACAATAACGAGAATGTATACTTATGGCAAACCCATAATATACATATGCACAACAACAATACATGGCAATCCGATGATCCAGCGTTCACTGCCTAGATCCCCCGATGATCCCGTCAGACCAACCCGAGGAGGAAAACTCGTCCGATGATCCAGCGCACGCTAGCATAGATCCCCCGATGATCCCGTCGGACCAACCCGAGGTGGACATATGACAACAATGCACAACTGCACAAAACAACGATACACGAATGTATCACGACATGATCCACACAAATAATAAAAATGATTAGAGTACTTGCCCCGAGTCCTTCGAGAACGATCTCAATGTCTAAACCATCACGAACCATTATCCTCAATACTCGACGGTCCAAAGTATCACGGATTGCAGATAATTCATATCTTCGTCTTTATCACAATATATCCTCGATATACAAGTATACCAATAACAAAAGTAAATCATATACATTATGATTTAGATTCCCAAAACTCGAATACGATTTATAATCTCAAATCTCCTGTGATTACGATTATAAACATTGCTATACGAATTATACATGAATGAAACGGAAACCATTCATTAAATATTACGAACTGAGCAAGTAATAACTTACTTCGATACCGATACAATGACGAGGAAGCTGCTACCAATTTCATTGTCTTCGTCTACTAGCTCGTCGGCCCTGACTAACGCCATTCACGAACATACTCGAACACGACCGCAACATACGGTTATAAACACCGATCAATAATCTCAACCTATTACAATAATTGATAAGCAACAAGTTCGACAACAATCAACAATCGATAAAATCAATTCACAAACCTAACGGCTCGACAATATCTCGATTAAACACTAGTCGGATCAATCCAACTCAAACCAGCACGAATTTACAACCACAACACGAAAATACTGCACTTTCTGCCTTCTTAGCGCACGTTAATCACCTAACGTAGCGTGCGCTAAGTTGCTCCCATTAGCGCACGCTAGGCAGTAAACGTAGCGTGCTCTAATGCAGTACAGATGCATGTTTTTCAGATACCAATCAACTTATGGCGATTTCAAGAACACTAAGTGATTCTGAATCATTTTCAAAGCTATCAAAACAATGAAATCCGATATCCTTTAACATATAAACAATCACCCAACTTATAATCCAAGTTCTATATCCATATATCATCTTCCTTAATATTAATACACGAAACGTCAAGAACGTAACCACACTTCCTTAATCTTCCATTACAAAGAGTAATCATCTACAATAACATCAACATCCGAAACTGAGGAGAAGGATTAATCCACTTATCTCAGGAAAACGAACAACACAATCTAAATCACAAGAATCATATTAATATCATCATACTCCGGTAATCCATCTCATAATCATGTTTGTCAACTTGTTTATGTAATAATCATCAACTCAAGAACATAAACATTCAATCCAAAACGAAATCCAAAGATGAAGAGTAATTACTTCTTTGAAGGAATGGATTGAATCCCAAGGTTGAATCCGTTTTCAATCACTTCCAAGTTTCAAATGTTGTTAGGAGTGATCAACTCAAGTGTTTGGGACCTCAACTTCTCTCTAAGACCTCTCTCTATCGTTAACATGAAGAAATGGACGAAAATGACGAATAATGGCCAACTGCACTTATATATATTGTACATTACTAACGTACGCTAACATCTTCAGTTAAAGTACGTTACGCATGTAGCGTGCGCTAACTGTCTTTGTTAGCGTGCGGTATCGAAGTCCAGAGGCAACTGTCTTACCGCATGAAGTGATTTACGTACGCAATGCCATGCAATAGCGTACGTAAATGCCTCTATTTAGCGTATGCAAGTGTCTTACCTTAGCGTGCGCTACTCATAGTTGACTCGTTTGTCTGTATGCTCCGAAGACTGGTCCACACGCCGAAAGTGCTGACGAGTATAAGATTCCTTTTTGTCTGATATACAGTTAGCGTGCGCTAACCATCATGCATTAGCGTGCGCTAACACTACATTACAACATCCGTTGACTTACCAGAACGTGCGCCGAAAGTGGCCTGGTCCACACATAGATTCCTTCTGATCTGACTCCACTAGTGTGCGCTACATTCTGCCTCTAGCGTGCGCTAACCATGAACGATAGCGTGCGCTATACTTGACCATTAGCGCGCGCTAGTCAGGCTATACTTAGCCATTTCCAACTCTTCTCGTCTGTCTCGACATACTGGATACGTACACTCACACACTGAATATATATACTTAATTCCGAAATATCGACACAAAATCTGAACGCTCATATGATCATTAACAATGATCAACCAATAAATTAACCGAGAGTATCATCGACACGATATCCTCCGATACGACCAATCTAAAGGTCAAAACGCAGTCGAGAATATCATCAACATGATAAACTCCTATTATTACCAACGAACGATTAACGGTAATCGAGAATACCTTCACACGGTAAGCTCCAACACGATCAATGCAGAACCACAGTAACCGGTATAGAGTTATCAAAACGACACACCAATCACATACAGTGGATCTCAACGAAACACAACCGACTGGTGAACTTTCCCCTCGGCATACGAACAACGAATCGCAAATCGACGAAGATACCAATTCATACAAGGAGTGGGAATGACCACTCAATATCCAAAACAACCAGCATGGGGTCACCATCCCCAAATTTACACTTACAAAGAAATCATTCAAAGATCACTATGTTAAAATTGCGCTACTACCGCACCAATGGAATCACATAGTACATATGTTCCGGTTTCACAATATCCCAAGTTTCCAAAATAATATTATGTGCATGAATCTACAACAGGCAACATATCTCTCTTATCCGATAACTCAACCGATCATCACCGGATAATCAAACTGCCATACTAAAGTTCGAATCTCTTTTCCTTGTACCATCGATATGATATGCCCGATGCACTAAATGCGTATGTACATCAATCACATTTTCAAAACCAGTTTGAAATCATATAATCTTGTCAAGGAGACAAATTTTCGAAAATTCTTTCAAAAATTTCAAAACTCAAAACATAAATTTTGGTAAGACCACCAAATCAATTCTCGAAAAATAAACTGGCTCGCTGGTGCCAAGTATTTGATAACAGTTTCCTTCGAATCCACACAATTTCGAAGTTTTAAAATGAAAACTATGCAAATGATTGACCACATCCGTATTCCTATATACCAATATGGCTCGTCACAAATCCCACTGATATTCCATCAGAAAACTACACGATAGAATCCAAAATCTCAATGTATAAACTCCGACAAAAACTCCTTTTCCACATATGACTCGCAACATCAATCATTTTCCATCCTGGATCACCTCAATTATGCTATGACAATGCATTGAAACAAATCAACACGTGAAAGACTTCGAGAATTTTCTTTTGAACAAGTAATCCAGAACCCCGAAAGGCAGGAACGACATAGATAAACGATTGATAAAGTGTTTTACAAGTCTCGGGAGTTTTTAAGGAAACAAAAAAGTCTTTTGAAATATTAGGGTCTCAGCCCGTATCTCGTTCCGCATTACAAGAAGCTTAAAAAGTAGGAAACTCTTTTCGGACCCCAAGTCTGAGTTATAAAACAATTTCAAAAAAATCTATTGGGTCTCGGCCCAAAATCATTTACTGGTAAAACATCGTAAAACATTCATTTTGAAAAGTATCATTTTCAAATGCTCAAAAAGCTTCATATATCTAAAATGAACTAACATCACTACATGTTCTCTGAACAATCCACAATATTTCTCCCAAATGCACAACTGTTCCAAAACTTAATCGACATATTGATTTCCAAAATCATAACTTCTCAAGATCATCAATCCTGTCCCAACTCTGTCATCTTATACTGTAACGCATAATATCTTTCTGAACCTCAGAACATATCAACTTAGAACGACAATAAATCTCAATGTAATTCAAAAACCCAATACTTACAGATCGTGAAGCCGACGATTCCCCGTGATACTAGCACATGTCTCGACTCAAAAAAATACTCGACGCAGATATTTTCAAAACACACATTTTGCAAACTGAGTTCAACTCGAGAAAACAACACAGCTCTATCTGAAGAAACACGTTAATACTATTTGGAAAAGTTTACAACAAGACCAGTACTACACTGGCAAATCGCACAACGCATAAGCCCGAGTGAACAACAAAAACTCACGGCTCCAATATTTTTCAATCGACAGCTCAAATGACGCGACAGAAATACGACCCAACTCGACCCAACTGCCTAGGTTTTCTCAACCTAAGCTCTGATACCATATTCTGTAACACCCCCAGATCCGACCGGGAATATTACAGTGCCGTGGGCCCCGAGATGGAACCCACAAGGCTGAAGGAAATTTTCCCAAACATTTACAAACGCCCAAGAGGCTAACGACGGTATTATCTATTAAAAACATTCGAAGATTTATAAAGCTCGTTTATCAAACCATCGTAAAAACTCATTTGAAACCACAAGGCCCATAATGCCAAAACTCAACAGTTTAAAAACATACGTTAAGCTATTGCTTACACGTACCGACAGAATAGATTTAGAAAATGGTTGCCAAGGTAACTTAAGTTACCGGATACCGAAAAGGCCATTTAAAGATACTCGCGCAGCGGATAAAGACAAACAATTAAAATACTCTAGCAGCGGAATACAACAATTGATCAGAAACTCAAAACACAAATACATGCCCTTGACAGTATCCTCCGGGAAGTTCATCTCTCCACGACCGCTACAAGCTTGATAATCCAAGAACCTAAAAGAAAGCCCACGACGGGGTCAGCCATAATATCCAACAATGATAATCATCACATCTCGTCAATAATTACATATCAATGGAAATACTAAGTAAGAATACGACCAATGTAATCTTACCGTCGTAACTTTACGAGAATCCACGATACGTATCCTTAACAACAAATTAAAATAATACCGAAATATTTGCACGGTATCTCAACAATACTCAAGGTTCTCCAAAACATTATCATAACTCGCGATACGGAAATTATACCAACTCTGGCCAATTCAATCCATCGGATAACATCGACAATTCCAATACGATAATCGATTGTCCATCAAAAACAAGTACCAAGGAAATACGGAACATACCTCAAGATACGAAATACCATTACCATCACGTCAGTCTAATTCGAGATCAGATCAACACAACATACGGACATGGTCCTAACACAAGACCTACAAATGCATACTCATATGACAACGTCAATATGATCACAACAATAACGACAATGTATACTTATGGCAAACCCATAATATACATATGCATAACAACAATTCATGGCAATCCGATGATCCAGCGTTCACTGCCTAGATCCCCCGATGATCCCGTCAGACTAACCCGAGGTGGAAAACCCGTCTGATGATCCAGCGCACGCTAGCATAGATCCCCCGATGATCTCGTCAGACCAACCCGAGGTGGACATATGACAACAATGCACAACTGCACAAAACAACAGTACACAATACACGACAACAACAATGCACAAATGCATGACAACAACGATACACGAATGTATCACGACATGATCGACACAAATAATAAAAATGATTAGAGTACTTGCCCCGAGTCCTTCGAGAATGATCTGAATGTCTAAACCATCACGAACCATTATCCTCAATACTCGACGGTCCAAAGTATCACGGATTGCAGATAATTCATATCTTCGTCTTTATCACAATATATCCTCGATATACAAGTATACCAATAACAAAAGTAAATCTTATACATTATGATTTAGATTCCCAAAACTCGAATACGATTTATAATCTCAAATCTCCTGTGATTACGATTATAAACATTGCTATACGAATTATACACGAATGAAACGGAAACCATTCATTAAATATTATGAACTGAGCAAGTAATAACTTACTTCGATACCGATACAATGACGAGGAAGTTGCTACCAATTTCATTGTCTTCGTCTACTAGCTCGTCGGCCCTGACTAACGCCATTCACGAACATACTCGAACACGACCGCAACATACGGTTATAAACACCGATCAATAATCTCAACCTATTACAATAATTGATAAGCAACAAGTTCGACAACAATCAACAATCGATAAAATCAATTCACAAACCTAACGGCTCGACAATATCTCGATTAAACACTAGTCGGATCAATCCAACTCAAACCAGCACGAATTTACAACCACAACACGAAAATACTGCACTTTCTGCCTTCTTAGCGCACGTTAATCACCTAACGTAGCGTGCGCTAAGTTGCTCCCGTTAGCGCACGCTAGGCAGTAAACGTAGCGTGCTCTAATGCAGTACAGATGCATGTTTTTCAGATACCAATCAACTTATGGCGATTTCAATAACACTAAGTGATTCTGAATCATTTTCAAAGCTATCAAAACAATGAAATCCGATATCCTTTAACATATAAACAATCACCCAACTTATAATCCAAGTTCTATATCCATATATCATCTTCCTTAATATTAATACACGAAACGTCAAGAACGTAACCACACTTCCTTAATCTTCCATTACAAAGAGTAATCATCTACAATAACATCAACATCCGAAACTGAGGAGAAGGATTAATCCACTTATCTCAGGAAAACGAACAACACAATCTAAATCACAAGAATCATATTAATATCATCATACTCCGGTAATCCATCTCATAATCATGCTTGTCAACTTGTTTATGTAATAATCATCAACTCAAGAACATCAACATTCAATCCAAAACGAAATCCAAAGATGAAGAGTAATTACTTCTTTGAAGGAATGGATTGAATCCCAAGGTTGAATCCGTTTTCAATCACTTCCAAGTTTCAAATGTTGTTAGGAGTGATCAACTCAAGTGTTTGGGACCTCAACTTCTCTCTAAGACCTCTCTCTATCGTTAACATGAAGAAATGGACGAAAATGACGAATAATGGAAAACTGCACTTATATATATTGTACATTACTAACGTACGCTAACATCTTCAGTTAAAGTACGTTACGCATGTAGCGTCGCTAATCGTCTTTGTTAGCGTGCGGTATCGAAGTCCAGAGGCAACTGTCTTACCGCATGAAGTGATTTACGTACGCAATGCCCATGCAATAGCGTACGTAAATGCCTCTATTTAGCGTACGCAAGTGTCTTACCTTAGCGTGCGCTACTCATAGTTGACTCGTTTGTCTGTATGCTCCAAGAAGGTCCAGTCAGGGCCAAAGTGCTGTGAGGATAAGATTCCTTTTTGTCCGATATACGATTAGCGTCGCTAACCATCATGCATTAGCGTGCGCTAACACTACATTACAACATCCGTTGACTTACCAGAACGTGCGCCGAAAGTGGCCTGGTCCACACGTAGATTCCTTCTGATCTGACTGCACTAGCGTGCGCTACATTCTGCCTCTAGCGTGCGCTAACCATGAACGATAGCGTGCGCTATACTTGACCATTAGCGCGCGCTAGTTAGGCTATACTTAGCCATTTCCAACTCTTCTCGTCTGTCTCGACATACTGGATACGTACACTCACACACTGAATATATATACTTAATTCCATAATATTCTCATATGATACATAATATCCTCAATTGCAATTGTTGACCAAGCACAACAATTATACCGATACTGACATCTCAGTCCTTCATTTATTTTATCTATACTGTACAGATTCCACGCTGTACAATATAACTCGGATAAAATAATATTAAACAACGGTAGTAGAAATTAAGGATATTACATACTACACCACTTAAAATAAGTTTCGTCCTCGAAACTTGCAATCCGTCACAGAAAAACAAACAAACCGTTCGACCAAGATATTCCGAAACCATCACGACGACGATCAGTCGTCATCATTAACGAATAACCGAAACAGCACACTTACAAATGCGCAAAGTCGACGATCTCCTGAGATCCTAGCAAGTGACTCCTCTGTAAAGTCTCAACACGCTTACGGTCATCATTTCATGAGTCCCATCAAAACAGAACATCTTCGGATGAAATAATCTATCTGTTTCAATTATGTTTGTCTGATTACACAATCCAGTCTCAATTCTGATAAAATGAATAATACACGATACATTTGTGAAACAACTGCCCAACAAATTCCGAAATATCGACACAAAATCTGAACGCTCATATGATCATTAACAATGATCAACCAATAAATTAACCGAGAGTATCATCGACAAGATATCCTCCGATACGACCAATCTAAAGGTCAAAACGCAGTCGAGAATATCATCAACATGATAAACTCCTATTATTACCAACGAACGATTAACGGTAATCGAGAATACCTTCACACGGTAATCTCTAACACGATCAACGCAGAACCACAATAACCGATATAGAGTTCTCAAAACGACACACTAATCACATACAGTGGATCTCAACGAAACACAACCGACTAGTGAACTTTCCCCTCGGCATACGAACAACGAATCGCAAATCGACGAAGATACCAATTCATACAAGGAGTGGGAACGACCACTCAATATCCAAAACAACCAGCATGGGGTCACCATCCCCAAATTTACACTTACAAAGAAATCATTCAAAGATCACTATGTTAAAATTGCGCTACTACTGCACCAATGGAATCACATAGTACATATGTTCCGGTTTCACAATATCCCAAGTTTCCAAAATAATATTATGTGCATGAATCTACAACACGCAACATATTTCTCTTATCCGATAACTCAACCGATCATCACCGGATAATCAAACTGCCATACTAAAGTTCGAATCTCTTTTCCTTGTACCATCGATATGATATGCTCGATGCACTAAATGCGTATGTACATCAATCACATTTTCAAAACCAGTTTGAAATCATATAATCTTGTCAAGGAGACAAATTTTCGAAAATTCTTTCAAAAATTTCAAAACTCAAAACATAAATTTTGGTAAGACCACCAAATCAATTCTCGAAAAATAAACTGGCTCGCTGGTGCCAAGTATTTGATAACAGTTTCCTTCGAATCCACACAATTTCGAAGTTTTAAAATGAAAACTATGCAAATGATTGACCACATCCGTATTCCTATATACCAATATGGCTCGTCACAAATCCCACTGATATTCCATCAGAAAACTACACGATAGAATCCAAAATCTCAATGTATAAACTCCGACAAAAACTCCTATTCCACATATGACTCGCAACGTCAATCATTTTCCATCCTGGATCACCTCAATTATGCTATGACAATGCATTGAAACAAATCAACACAAATGAAAGACTTCCCGAGAAGTTTCTTTTGAACAAGTAATCCGTAACCCGAAAGGCAGGAACAACATAGATAAACGATTGATAAAGTGTTTTACAAGTCTCGGAGTTTTATGGAAACAAAAAGTCTTTTGAAATATTAGGGTCTCACCGTATCTCGTTCCGCATTACAAGAAGCTTAAAAAGTAGGAAACTCTTTTTCGGACCCCAAGTCCTGAGTTATAAAACAATTTCAAAAAAATCTATTGGGTCTCGGCCCAAAAATCATTTACGGTAAAACATCCGTAAAACATTCATTTTGAAAAGTATCATTTTCAAATGCTCAAAAACAGTTCATATATCTAAAAATGAACTAACATGACTACATGTTCTCCTGAACAATCCACAATATTTCTCCCAAATGCACAGCTCCGTTCCAAAACTTAATCGACATATTGATTTCCAAAATCATAACTTCTCAAGATCATCAATCCTGTCCCAACTCTGTCATCTTATACTGTAACGCATAATATCTTTCTGAACCTCAGAACATATCAACTTAGAACGACAATAAATCTCAATGCAATTCAAAAACCCAATACTTACAGATCGTGAAGCCGACGATTCCCCGTGATACTAGCACATGTCTCGACTCAAAAAAATACTCGACGCAGATATTTTCAAAACACACATTTTGCAAACTGAGTTCAACTCGAGAAAACAACACATCTCTATCTCAAGAAACACGTTAATACTATTTGGAAAAGTTTATAACAAGACCAAGATTACACTGCAAATCGCACAACGCATAAGCCCGAGTGAACAACAAAAACTCACGGCTCCAATATTTTTCAATTGACAGCTCAAATGACGCGACAGAAATACGACCCAACTCGACCCAACTGCCTAGGTTTTCTCAACCTAAGCTCTGATACCATATTCTGTAACACCCCCAGATCCGACCGGGAATATTACAGTGCCGTGGGCCCCGAGATGGAACCCACAAGGCTGAAGGAAATTTTCCCAAACATTTACAAATGCCCAAGAGGCTAACGACGGTATTATCTATTAAAAACATTCGAAGATTTATAAAGCTCGTTTATCAAACCATCGTAAAAACTCATTTGAAACCACAAGGCCCATAATGCCAAAACTCAACAGTTTAAAAACATACGTTAAGCTATTGCTTACACGTACCGACAGAATAGATTTAGAAAATGGTTGCCAAGGTAACTTAAGTTACCGGATACCGAAAAGGCCATTTAAAGATACTCGCGCAGCGGATAAAGACAAACAATTAAAATACTCTAGCAGCGGAATACAACAATTGATCAGAAACTCAAAACACAAATACATCCCCTTGACAGTATCCTCCGGGAAGTTCATCTCTCCACGACCGCTACAAGCTTGATAATCCAAGAACCTAAAAAGAAAGCCCACGACGGGGTCATCCATAATATCCAACAATGATAATCATCACATCTCGTCAATAATTACATATCAATGGAAATACTAAGTAAGAATACGACCAACGTAAACTTACCGTCGTAACTTTACGAGAATCCACGATACGTATCCTTAACAACACATTAAAATAATACCGAAATATTTGCACGGTATGTCAACAATACTCAAGGTTCTCCAAAACATTATCATAACTCGCGATACGGAAATTATACCAACTCTGGCCAATTCAATCCATCGGATAACATCGACAATTCCAATACGATAATCGATTGTCCATCAAAAACAAGTACCAAGGAAATACGGAACATACCTCAAGATACGAAATACCATTACCATCACGTCAGTCTAATTCGAGATCAGATCAACACAACATACGGACATGGTCCTAACACAAGACCTACAAATGCATACTCATATGACAACGTCAATATGATCACAACAATAACGACAATGTATACTTATGGCAAACCCATAATATACATATGCATAACAACAATTCATGGCAATCCGATGATCCAGCGTTCACTGCCTAGATCCCCCGATGATCCCGTCAGACTAACCCGAGGTGGAAAACCCGTCTGATGATCCAGCGCACGCTAGCATAGATCCCCCGATGATCCCGTCGGACCAACCCGAGGTGGACATATGACAACAATGCACAACTGCACAAAACAACAGTACACAATACACGACAACAACAATGCACAAATGCATGACAACAACGATACACGAATGTATCACGACATGATCGACACAAATAATAAAAATGATTAGAGTACTTGCCCCGAGTCCTTCGAGAATGATCTGAATGTCTAAACCATCACGAACCATTATCCTCAATACTCGACGGTCCAAAGTATCACGGATTGCAGATAATTCATATCTTCGTCTTTATCACAATATATCCTCGATATACAAGTATACCAATAACAAAAGTAAATCATATACATTATGATTTAGATTCCCAAAACTCGAATAAGATTTATAATCTCAAATCTCCTGTGATTACGATTATAAACATTGCTATACGAATTATACGCGAATGAAACGGAAACCATTCATTAAATATTATGAACTGAGCAAGTAATAACTTACTTCGATACCGATACAATGATGAGGAAGTTGCTACCAATTTCATTGTCTTCGTCTACTAGCTCGTCGGCCCTGACTAACGCCATTCACGAACATACTCGAACACGACCGCAACATACGGTTATAAACACCGATCAATAATCTCAACCTATTACAATAATTGATAAGCAACAAGTTCGACAACAATCAACAATCGATAAAATCAATTCACAAACCTAACGGCTCGACAATATCTCGATTAAACACTAGTCGGATCAATCCAACTCAAACCAGCACGAATTTACAACCACAACACGAAAATACTGCACTTTCTGCCTTCTTAGCGCACGTTAATCACCTAACGTAGCGTGCGCTAAGTTACTCCCGTTAGCGCACGCTAGGCAGTAAACGTAGCGTGCTCTAATGCAGTACAGATGCATGTTTTTCAGATACCAATCAACTTATGGCAATTTCAAGAACACTAAGTGATTCTGAATCATTTTCAAAGCTATCAAAACAATGAAATCCGATATCCTTTAACATATAAACAATCACCCAACTTATAATCCAAGTTCTATATCCATATATCATCTTCCTTAATATTAATACACGAAAAGTCAAGAACGTAACCACACTTCCTTAATCTTCCATTACAAAGAGTAATCATCTACAATAACATCAACATCCGAAACTGAGGAGAAGGATTAATCCACTTATCTCAGGAAAACGAACAACACAATCTAAATCACAAGAATCATATTAATATCATCATACTCCGGTAATCCATCTCATAATCATGCTTGTCAACTTGTTTATGTAATAATCATCAACTCAAGAACATCAACATTCAATCCAAAACGAAATCCAAAGATGAAGAGTAATTACTTCTTTGAAGGAATGGATTGAATCCCAAGGTTGAATCCGTTTTCAATCACTTCCAAGTTTCAAATGTTGTTAGGAGTGATCAACTCAAGTGTTTGGGACCTCAACTTCTCTCTAAGACCTCTCTCTATCGTTAACATGAAGAAATGGACGAAAATGACGAATAATGGCCAACTGCACTTATATATATTGTACATTACTAACGTACGCTAACATCTTCAGTTAAAGTACGTTACGCATGTAGCGTGCGCTAACTGTCTTTGTTAGCGTGCGGTATCGAAGTCCGCAGGCAAATGTCTTACCGCATGAAGTGATTTACGTACGCAATGCCCATGAAATAGCGTACGTAAATGCCTCTATTTAGCGTACGCAAGTGTCTTACCTTAGCGTGCGCTACTCATAGTTGACTCGTTTGTCTGTATGCTCCGAAGACTGGTCCAGACGCCGAAAGTGCTGACGAGGATAAGATTCCTTTTTGTCCGATATACAGTTAGCGTGCGCTAACCATCATGCATTAGCGTGCGCTAACACTACATTACAACATCCGTTGACTTACCAGAACGTGCGCCGAAAGTGGCCTGGTCCACACGTAGATTCCTTCTGATCTGACTGCACTAGCGTGCGCTACATTCTGCCTCTAGCGTGCGCTAACCATGAACGATAGCGTGCGCTATACTTGACCATTAGCGCGCGCTAGTCAGGCTATACTTAGCCATTTCCAACTCTTCTCGTCTGTCTCGACATACTGGATACGTACACTCACACTGAATACATATACTTAATTCCATAATATTCTCATATGATACATAATATCCTCAATTGCAATTGTTGACCAAGTACAACAATTATACCGATACTGACATCTCAGTCCTTCATTTATTTTATCTATACTGTACAGATTCCACGCTGTACAATATAACTCGGATAAAATAATATTAAACAACGGTAGTAGAAATTCCGGATATTACATACTACACCACTTAAAATAAGTTTCGTCCTCGAAACTTGCAATCCGTCACAGAAAAACAAACAAACCGTTCGACCAAGATATTCCGAAACCATCACGACGACGATCAGTCGTCATCATTAACGAATAACAAAGCAAAGACACTTACAAATGCGCAAAGTCGACGATCTCCTGAGATCCTAGCAAGTGACTCCTCTGTAAAGTCTCAACACGCATACGGTCATCATTTCATGAGTCCCATCAAAACATAACATCTTCGGATGAAATAATCTATCTGTTTCAATTATGTTTGTCTGATTACACAATCCAGTCTCAATTCTGATAAAATGAATAATACACGATACATTTGTGAAACAACTGCCCAACGAATTCCGAAATATCGACACAAAATCTGAACGCTCATATGATCATTAACAATGATCAACCAATAAATTAACCGAGAGTATCATCGACACGATATCCTCCGATACGACCAATCTAAAGGTCAAAACGCAGTCGAGAATATCATCAACATGATAAACTCCTATTATTACCAACGAACGATTAACGGTAATCGAGAATACCTTCACACGGTAATCTCTAACACGATCAACGCAGAACCACAGTAACCGATATAGAGTTCTCAAAACGACACACCAATCACATACAGTGGATCTCAACGAAACACAACCGACTGGTGAACTTTCCCCTCGGCATACGAACAACGAATCGCAAATCGACGAAGATACCAATTCATACAAGGAGTGGGAACGAACACTCAATATCAAAACAACCAAAGATGGGGTCACCATCCCCAAATTTACACTTACAAAGAAATCATTCAAAGATCACTATGTTAAAATTGCGCTACTATCGCACCAATGGAATCACATAGTACATATGTTCGGTTTCACAATATCCCAAGTTTCCAAAATAATATTATGTGCATGAATCTACAACACGCAACATATTTCTCTTATCCGATAACTCAACCGATCATCACCGGATAATCAAACTGCCATACTAAAGTTCGAATCTCTTTTCCTTGTACCATCGATATGATATGCTCGATGCACTAAATGCGTATGTACATCAATCACATTTTCAAAACCGTTTGAAATCATATAATCTTGTCAAGGAGACAAATTTTCGAAAATTCTTTCAAAAATTTCAAAACTCAAAACATAAATTTTGGTAAGACCACCAAATCAATTCTCGAAAAATAAACTGGCTCGCTGGTGCCAAGTATTTGATAACAGTTTCCTTCGAATCCACACAATTTCGAAGTTTTAAAATGAAAACTATGCAAATGATTGACCACATCCGTATTCCTATATACCAATATGGCTCGTCACAAATCCCACTGATATTCCATCAGAAAACTACACGATAGAATCCAAAATCTCAATGTATAAACTCCGACAAAAACTCCTTTTCCACATATGACTCGCAACGTCAATCATTTTCCATCCTGGATCACCTCAATTATGCTATGACAATGCATTGAAACAAATCAACACAGCGAAAGACTTCCCGAGAAGTTTCTTTTGAACAAGTAATCCAGAACCCCGAAAGGCAGGAACAACATAGATAAACGATTGATAAAGTGTTTTACAAGTCTCGGGAGTTTTTATGAAAACAAAAAAGTCTTTTGAAATATTAGGGTCTCAGCCCGTATCTCGTTCAGCATTACAAGAAGCTTAAAAAGTAGGAAACTCTTTTTCGGACCCCAAGTCCTGAGTTATAAAACAATTTCAAAAAAATCTATTGGGTCTCGGCCCAAAAATCATTTACGGTAAAACATCCGTAAAACATTCATTTTGAAAAGTATCATTTTCAAATGCTCAAAAACAGTTCATATATCTAAAAATGAACTAACATCACTACATGTTCTCCTGAACAATCCACAATATTTCTCCCAAATGCACAGCTCCGTTCCAAAACTTAATCGACATATTGATTTCCAAAATCATAACTTCTCAAGATCATCAATCATGTCCCAACTCTGTCATCTTATACTGTAACGCATAATATCTTTCTGAACCTCAGAACATATCAACTTAGAACGACAATAAATCTCAATGCAATTCAAAAACCCAATACTTACAGATCGTGAAGCCGACGATTCCCCGTGATACTAGCACATGTCTCGACTCAAAAAAATACTCGACGCAGATATTTTCAAAACACACATTTTGCAAACTGAGTTCAACTCGAGAAAACAACACAGCTCTATCTGAAGAAACACGTTAATACTATTTGGAAAAGTTTATAACAAGACCAAGATTACACTGCAAATCGCACAACGCATAAGCCCGAGTGAACAACAAAAACTCACGGCTCCAATATTTTTCAATCGACAGCTCAAATGACGCATGTAAATACGACCCACCTCGACCCAACTGCCTAGGTTTTCTCAACCTAAGCTCTGATACCATATTCTGTAACACCCCCAGATCCGACCGGGAATATTACAGTGCCGTGGGCCCCGAGATGGAACCCACAAGGCTGAAGGAAATTTTCCCAAACATTTACAAACGCCCAAGAGGCTAACGACGGTATTATCTATTAAAAACATTCGAAGATTTATAAAGCTCGTTTATCAAACCATCGTAAAAACTCATTTGAAACCACAAGGCCCATAATGCCAAAACTCAACAGTTTAAAAACATACGTTAAGCTATTGCTTACACGTACCGACAGAATAGATTTAGAAAATGGTTGCCAAGGTAACTTAAGTTACCGGATACCGAAAAGGCCATTTAAAGATACTCGCAATGATAAAGACAAACAATTAAAATACTCTAGCAGCGGAATACAACAATTGATCAGAAACTCAAAACACAAATACATGCCCTTGACAGTATCCTCCGGGAAGTTCATCTCTCCACGACCGCTACAAGCTTGATAATCCAAGAACCTAAAAAGAAAGCCCACGACGGGGTCAGCCATAATATCCAACAATGATAATCATCACATCTCGTCAATAATTACATATCAATGGAAATACTAAGTAAGAATACGACCAATGTAATCTTACCGTCGTAACTTTACGAGAATCCACGATACGTATCCTTAACAACACATTAAAATAATACCGAAATATTTGCACGGTATCTCAACAATACTCAAGGTTCTCCAAAACATTATCATAACTCGCGATACGGAAATTATACCAACTCTGGCCAATTCAATCCATCGGATAACATCGACAATTCCAATACGATAATCGATTGTCCATCAAAAACAAGTACCAAGGAAATACGGAACATACCTCAAGATACGAAATACCATTACCATCACGTCAGTCTAATTCGAGATCAGATCAACACAACATACGGACATGGCCCTAACACAAGACCTACAAATGCATACTCATATGAAAACGTCAATATGATCACAACAATAACGACAATGTATACTTATGGCAAACCCATAATATACATATGCATAACAACAATTCATGGCAATCCGATGATCCAGCGTTCACTGCCTAGATCCCCCGATGATCCCGTCAGACTAACCCGAGGTGGAAAACCCGTCTGATGATCCAGCGCACGCTAGCATAGATCCCCCGATGATCCCGTCGGACCAACCCGAGGTGGACATATGACAACAATGCACAACTGCACAAAACAACAGTACACAATACACGACAACAACAATGCACAAATGCATGACAACAACGATACACGAATGTATCACGACATGATCGACACAAATAATAAAAATGATTAGAGTACTTGCCCCGAGTCCTTCGAGAATGATCTGAATGTCTAAACCATCACGAACCATTATCCTCAATACTCGACGGTCCAAAGTATCACGGATTGCAGATAATTCATATCTTCGTCTTTATCACAATATATCCTCGATATACAAGTATACCAATAACAAAAGTAAATCATATACATTATGATTTAGATTCCCAAAACTCGAATACGATTTATAATCTCAAATCTCCTGTGATTACGATTATAAACATTGCTATACGAATTATACACGAATGAAACAGAAACCATTCATTAAATATTAAGAACTGAGCAAGTAATAACTTACTTCGATACCGATACAATGACGAGGAAGTTGCTACCAATTTCATTGTCTTCGTCTACTAGCTCGTCGGCCCTGACTAACGCCATTCACGAACATACTCGAACACGACCGCAACATACGGTTATAAACACCGATCAATAATCTCAACCTATTACAATAATTGATAAGCAACAAGTTCGACAACAATCAAAAATCGATAAAATCAATTCACAAACCTAATGGCTCGACAATATCTCGATTAAACACTAGTCGGATCAATCCAACTCAAACCAGCACGAATTTACAACCACAACACGAAAATACTGCACTTTCTGCCTTCTTAGCGCACGTTAATCACCTAACGTAGCGTGCGCTAAGTTGCTCCCGTTAGCGCACGCTAGGCAGTAAACGTAGCGTGCTCTAATGCAGTACAGATGCATGTTTTTCAGATACCAATCAACTTATGGCGATTTCAAGAACACTAAGTGATTCTGAATCATTTTCAAAGCTATCAAAACAATGAAATCCGATATCCTTTAACATATAAACAATCACCCAACTTATAATCCAAGTTCTATATCCATATATCATCTTCCTTAATATTAATACACGAAACGTCAAGAACGTAACCACACTTCCTTAATCTTCCATTACAAAGAGTAATCATCTACAATAACATCAACATCCGAAACTGAGGAGAAGGATTAATCCACTTATCTCAGGAAAACGAACAACACAATCTAAATCACAAGAATCATATTAATATCATCATACTCCGGTAATCCATCTCATAATCATGCTTGTCAACTTGTTTATGTAATAATCATCAATTCAAGAACATCAAAATTCAATCCAAAACGAAATCCAAAGATGAAGAGTAATTACTTCTTTGAAGGAATGGATTGAATCCCAAGGTTGAATCCGTTTTCAATCACTTCCAAGTTTCAAATGTTGTTAGGAGTGATCAACTCAAGTGTTTGGGACCTCAACTTCTCTCTAAGACCTCTCTCTATCGTTAACATGAAGAAATGGACGAAAATGACGAATAATGGCCAACTGCACTTATATATATTGTACATTACTAACGTACGCTAACATCTTCAGTTAAAGTACGTTACGCATGTAGCGTGCGCTAACTGTCTTTGTTAGCGTGCGGTATCGAAGTCCAGAGGCAACTGTCTTACCGCATGAAGTGATTTACGTACGCAATGCCCATGCAATAGCGTACGTAAATGCCTCTATTTAGCGTACGCAAGTGTCTTACCTTAGCGTGCGCTACTCATAGTTGACTCGTTTGTCTGTATGCTCCGAAGACTGGTCCAGACGCCGAAAGTGCTGACGAGGATAAGATTCCTTTTTGTCCGATATACAGTTAGCGTGCGCTAACCATCATGCATTAGCGTGCGCTAACACTACATTACAACATCCGTTGACTTACCAGAACGTGCGCCGAAAGTGGCCTGGTCCACACGTAGATTCCTTCTGATCTGACTGCACTAGCGTGCGCTACATTCTGCCTCTAGCGTGCGCTAACCATGAACGATAGCGTGCGCTATACTTGACCATTAGCGCGCGCTAGTTAGGCTATACTTAGCCATTTCCAACTCTTCTCGTCTGTCTCGACATACTGGATACGTACACTCACACACTGAATATATATACTTAATTCCATAATATTCTCATATGATACATAATATCCTCAATTGCAATTGTTGACCAAGTACAACAATTATACCGATACTGACATCTCAGTCCTTCATTTATTTTATCTATACTGTACAGATTCCACGCTGTACAATATAACTCGGATAAAATAATATTAAACAACGGTAGTAGAAATTCCGGATATTACATACTACACCACTTAAAATAAGTTTCGTCCTCGAAACTTGCAATCCGTCACAGAAAAACAAACAAACCGTTCGACCAAGATATTCCGAAACCATCACGACGACGATCAGTCGTCATCATTAACGAATAACCGAAACAGCACACTTACAAATGCGCAAAGTCGACGATCTCCTGAGATCCTAGCAAGTGACTCCTCTGAAAAGTCTCAACACGCTTACGGTCATCATTTCATGAGTCCCATCAAAACATAACATCTTCGGATGAAATAATCTATCTGTTTCAATTATGTTTGTCTGATTACACAATCCAGTCTCAATTCTGATAAAATGAATAATACACGATACATTTGTGAAACAGCTGCCCAACAAATTCCGAAATATCGACACAAAATCTGAACGCTCATATGATCATTAACAATGATCGACCAATAAATTAACCGAGAGTATCATCGACACGATATCCTCCGATACGACCAATCTAAAGGTCAAAACGCAGTCGAGAATATCATCAACATGATAAACTCCTATTATTACCAACGAACGATTAACGGTAATCGAGAATACCTTCACACGGTAATCTCTAACACGATCAACGCAGAACCACAGTAACCGATATAGAGTTCTCAAAACGACACACCAATCACATACAGTGGATCTCAACGAAACACAACCGACTGGTGAACTTTCCCCTCGGCATACGAACAACGAATCGCAAATCGACGAAGATACCAATTCATACAAGGAGTGGGAACGACCACTCAATATCCAAAACAACCAGCATGGGGTCACCATCCCCAAATTTACACTTACAAAGAAATCATTCAAAGATCACTATGTTAAAATTGCGCTACTACTGAACCAATGGAATCACATAGTACATATGTTCCGGTTTCACAATATCCCAAGTTTCCAAAATAATATTATGTGCATGAATCTACAACACGCAACATATTTCTCTTATCCGATAACTCAACCGATCATCACCGGATAATCAAACTGCCATACTAAAGTTCGAATCTCTTTTCCTTGTACCATCGATATGATATGCTCGATGCACTAAATGCGTATGTACATCAATCACATTTTCAAAACCAGTTTGAAATCATATAATCTTGTCAAGGAGACAAATTTTCAAAATTCTTTCAAAAATTTCAAAACTCAAAACATAAATTTTGGTAAGACCACCAAATCAATTCTCGAAAAATAAACTGGCTCGCTGGTGCCAAGTATTTGATAACAGTTTCCTTCGAATCCACACAATTTCGAAGTTTTAAAATGAAAACTATGCAAATGATTGACCACATCCGTATTCCTATATACCAATATGGCTCGTCACAAATCCCACTGATATTCCATCAGAAAACTACACGATAGAATCCAAAATCTCAATGTATAAACTCCGACAAAAACTCCTTTTCCACATATGACTCGCAACGTCAATCATTTTCCATCCTGGATCACCTCAATTATGCTATGACAATGCATTGAAACAAATCAACACAGCGAAAGACTTCCCGAGAAGTTTCTTTTGAACAAGTAATCCAGAACCCCGAAAGGCAGGAACAACATAGATAAACGATTGATAAAGTGTTTTACAAGTCTCGGGAGTTTTTAAGGAAACAAAAAAGTCTTTTGAAATATTAGGGTCTTAGCCCGTATCTCGTTCCGCATTACAAGAAGCTTAAAAAGTAGGAAACTCTTTTTCGGACCCCAAGTCCTGAGTTATAAAACAATTTCAAAAAAATCTATTGGGTCTCGGCCCAAAAATCATTTACGGTAAAACATCCGTAAAACATTCATTTTGAAAAGTATCATTTTCAAATGCTCAAAAACAGTTCATATATCTAAAAATGAACTAACATGACTACATGTTCTCCTGAACAATCCACAATATTTCTCCCAAATGCACAGCTCCGTTCCAAAACTTAATCGACATATTGATTTCCAAAATAATAACTTCTCAAGATCATCAATCCTGTCCCAACTCTGTCATCTTATACTGTAACGCATAATATCTTTCTGAACCTCAGAACATATCAACTTAGAACGAGAATAAATCTCAATGCAATTCAAAAACCCAATACTTACAGATCGTGAAGCCGACGATTCCCCGTGATACTAGCACATGTCTCGACTCAAAAAAATACTCGACGCAGATATTTTCAAAACACACATTTTGCAAACTGAGTTCAACTCGAGAAAACAACACAGCTCTATCTGAAGAAACACGTTAATACTATTTGGAAAAGTTTATAACAAGACCAGTACTACACTGGCAAATCGCACAACGTATAAGCCCGAGTGAACAACAAAAACTCACGGCTCCAATATTTTTCAATCGACAGCTCAAATGACGCGACAGAAATACGACCCAACTCGACCCAACTGCCTAGGTTTTCTCAACCTAAGCTCTGATACCATATTCTGTAACACCCCCAGATCCGACCGAGAATATTACAGCGCCGTGGGCCCCGAGATGGAACCCACAAGGCTGAAGGAAATTTTCCCAAACATTTACAAACGCCCAAGAGGCTAACGTCGGTATTATCTATTAAAAACATTCGAAGATTTATAAAGCTCGTTTATCAAACCATCGTAAAAACTCATTTGAAACCACAAGGCCCATAATGCCAAAACTCAACAGTTTAAAAACATACGTTAAGCTATTGCTTACACGTACCGACAGAATAGATTTAGAAAATGGTTGCCAAGGTAACTTAAGTTACCGGATACCGAAAAGGCCATTTAAAGATACTCGCGCAGCGGATAAAGACAAACAATTAAAATACTCTAGCAATGAATACAACAATTGATCGAAACTCAAAACACAAATACATGCCCTTGACAAGATCCTCCGGAAGTTCATCTCTCCACGACCGCTACAAGCTTGATAATCCAAGAACCAAAAAAAAAGCCCACGACGGGGTCAGCCATAATATCCAACAATGATAATCATCACATCTCGTCAATAATTACATATCAATGGAAATACTAAGTAAGAATACGACCAATGTAATCTTACCGTCGTAACTTTACGAGAATCCACGATACGTATCCTTAACAACACATTAAAATAATACCGAAATATTTGCACGGTATCTCAACAATACTCAAGGTTCTCCAAAACATTATCATAACTCGCGATACGGAAATTATACCAACTCTGGCCAATTCAATCCATCGGATAACATCGACAATTCCAATACGATAATCGATTGTCCATCAAAAACAAGTACCAAGGAAATACGGAACATACCTCAAGATACGAAATACCATTACCATCACGTCAGTCTAATTCGAGATCAGATCAACACAACATACGGACATGGTCCTAACACAAGACCTACAAATGCATACTCATATGACAACGTCAATATGATCACAACAATAACGACAATGTATACTTATGGCAAACCCATAATATACATATGCATAACAACAATACATGGCAATCCGATGATCCAGCGTTCACTGCCTAGATCCCCCGATGATCCCGTCAGACCAACCCGAGGTGGAAAACCCGTCCGATGATCCAAATGACGCTAGCATAGATCCCCGATGATCCGTCGGACCTATCCGAGGTGGAAATATGAAAATAATGCACAACCGCACAAAACAACAAGACACAATACACGACAACAACAATGCACAAATGCATGACAACAACGATACGAATGTATCACGACATGATCGACACAAATAATAAAAATGATTAGAGTACTTGCCCCGAGTCCTTCGAGAACGATCTCAATGTCTAAACCATCACGAACCATTATCCTCAATACTCGACGGTCCAAAGTATCACGGATTGCAGATAATTCATATCTTCGTGTTTATCACAATATATCCTCGATATACAAGTATACCAATAACAAAAGTAAATCATATACATTATGATTTAGATTCCCAAAACTCGAATACGATTTATAATCTCAAATCTCCTGTGATTACGATTATAAACATTGTTATACGAATTATACACGAATGAAACGGAAACCATTCATTAAATATTATGAACTGAGCAAGTAATAACTTACTTCGATACCGATACAATGACGAGGAAGCTGCTACCAATTTCATTGTCTTCGTCTACTAGCTCCTCGGCCCTGACTAACGCCATTCACGAACATACTCGAACACGACCGCAACATACGGTTATAAACACCGATCAATAATCTCAACCTATTACAATAATCGATAAGCAACAAGTTCGACAAAAATCAACAATCGATAAAATCAATTCACAAACCCAACGGCTCGACAATATCTCGATTAAACACTAGTCGGATCAATCCTACTCAAACCAGCACGAATTTACAACCACAACACGAAAATACTGCACTTTCTGCCTTCTTAGCGCACGTTAATCACCTAACGTAGCGTGCGCTAAGTTGCTCCCGTTAGCGCACGCTAGGCAGTAAACGTAGCGTGCGCTAATGCTGTACAGATGCATGTTTTTCAGATACCAATCAACTTATGGCGATTTCAAGAACACTAAGTGATTCTGAATCATTTTCAAAGCTATCTAAACAATGAAATCCGATATCCTTTAACATATAAACAATCATCCAACTTATAATCCAAGTTCTATATCCATATATCATCTTCCTTAATATTAATACACGAAACGTCAAGAACGTAACCACACTTCCTTAATCTTCCATTACAAAGAGTAATCATCTACAATAACATCAACATCCGAAACTGAGGAGAAGGATTAATCCACTTATCTCAAGAAAACGAACAACACAATCCAAATCACAAGAATCATATTAAGATCATCATACTCCGGTAATCCATCTCATAATCATGCTTGTCAACTTGTTTATGTAATAATCATCAACTCAAGAACATCAACATTCAATCCAAAACGAAATCCAAAGATGAAGAGTAATTACCTCTTTGAAGGAATGGATTGAATCCCAAGGTTGAATCCGTTTTCAATCACTTCCAAGTTTCAAATGTTGTTAGGAGTGATCAACTCAAGTGTTTGGGACCTCAACTTCTCTCTAAGACCTCTCTCTATCGTTCACATGAAGAAATGGACGGAAATGACGAATAATGGCTAACTGCACTTATATATATTATACATTACTAACGTACGCTAACATCTTCAGTTAACGTGCGTTACGCACGCCGAAAGTGCTGATGAAGATAAGATTCCTTTTTGTCCGATATACAGTTAGCGTGCGCTAACCATCATGCATTAGCGTGCACTAACACTACATTACAACATCCGTTGACTTACCAGAACGTGCGCCGAAAGTGGCCTGGTCCACACGTAGATTCCTTCTGATCTGACTGCACTAGCGTGCGCTACATTCTGCCTCTAGCGTGCGCTAACCATGAACGATAGCGTGCGCTATACTTGACCATTAGCGCGCGCTAGTCAGGATATACTTAGCCATTTCCAACTCTTCTCGTCTGTCTCGACATACTGGATACGTACACTCACACACTGAATATATATACTTAATTCCATAATATTCTCATATGATACATAATATCCTCAATTGCAATTGTCGACCAAGTACGACAATTATACCGATACTGACATCTCAGTCCTTCATTTATTTTATCTATACTGTACAGATTCCACGCTGTACAATATAACTCGGATAAAATAATATTAAACAACGGTAGTAGAAATTCCGGATATTACAAGTTTCCTACTTAATGAGTATCGTATTTTAACACAATACCAACATCTTCTGTAACAGAGACCATACAGTTTGTGATTGGATATGGTACGATTTATGCAGGGGGAAGTATTTTGTCCAGAGGGGACTTGTCCCTCCTATAAAACAGAGAAGATATCCACGGGGCCTTGATAAGTTAAATTGTTTAAATGCATGGCCATGCTCCAATTGATCAATAAATAGTTATTGATAAATATTTGAATTAGACAATTGTAACTTGAGATCAAGAATATTAATCAAGCTATATAAGGTCGACTTATGCATGCCTTATTCTTAATTAGGATATCGAGCGACGAGAGGATTAAATATTATACAGTAACGGGATTTCGTTCGTGCCGTCGAATTAATTCTTTTAATACGGGTAGTCATAATGTCTAGTTCGAGGCCGCTTATGATTTATGAGTTGTAAAATTGTTTTTATACTCATTGTCGTATTAATTATAACCTACAGGGTAACACACTTAAATGAGCAGAGCAGCTATTTTGTTCCGGTTAATTATGGTTGGTGAAAAGATCAGTGAACCCTTAGCCATTTTGAGGACTTTAAAAGAGTGGCTTGTGATAGCCATCACAAAAGACTTAATCATAAGTGAAGACATATTTGTTGAGAGAATAAAAAAATCTGATTTTGATATTTCTCTCTCTCAAAAGTCTTGAAGATATATTCAAAAGTTGAATAATCGAAAGGATCAAGAATATATCATCATATCTTTGAAGGTTGAATCTTTGACCAAGAAAGTATTTAGAATACTCTTCTAATCTTCATCTAATCTTGTGAGTTTGATCTTTAATAACATATTGAACAAGATTCATAGTTGTTATTTTAGATCAAAGTTCAAGAACATTTGAATAATGTTCTTGGTGTTCTAGTTCTTACCATAATCAAGAACATATCTATATTCAAATTGATTTAAGTGAAATCTTTGTTGAATCGGATCTAGTAATCCGTTAGACTCTCGGGACTTGTTCGTTGTGTGGATACCATAGAGGACACTTGCTTCTTGCAACGTCTCTAGAAGGCTCGATCGAAAACACACTACAAGAGGTAACAATCTTGTTCTTCATACTTTGATAATATACTTGGATCCTAGGAGGGTTTTTACATATTATAATATACTTCCGCTGCTCTATTTCGATATATGATGAGATCATAAATCTTATTAGTTCGATAAAAACCCAACAGCGCTGCATGTCAGATTTTTATAGATCATAAAAGTCTGAAGTACATATTCACTCAGCGGGAGTTGAATATGAGGCAGAGGAGGTGGTTGGAATTGATCAAGGATTATGACATCGAAATCCTTTATCATCCGGGAAAGGCGAGCATCGTGGCAAATTCCTTGAGTCGGAAACCAGTTACGTTACGGACACTTGAAATACTTATGTCTCAAGCTGAGCTTCAGCGTGATTTGATCGAGTTGGGTGTCGAGATTTTATTACCAGGGGTTGTCGGACAACTTTGTGCTTTGGAAATTTCTTCGTCGCTGATCGATGAAATTAAACTGAAGTAGTTGGAGGATCCAATGATTGCTCAAATCCGAGAAAATATTCTTAAAGGAAAGTCTCTTGGATTTTTGATTCACGAGGACGGCATGTTGAGATTCCAGAGTCGGCTTTGTGTACCGAATGACTTGGAATTGAGGTAGACTATTTTGCATGAGGCCCATGATATGCCTACTCAGTTCATATTGGTTCGAGTAAGATGTACAAGGACCTAAGGAGGAACTTTTGGTGGAATGATATGAAGGAGGACGTCGCACAATTTGTAGCGAGGTGTTTGACTTGTCAGCAGGTCAAAATCGAGCATCAGCGACCAGCCGGGTTGTTGCAGTTTCCGGAATGGAAATAGGAAGATATTTCGATGGACTTCGTCACGAGCTTTCCGAGATCGAAGTCTGGTATGTATATGGTTTGGGTGATTGTGGATCGTCTGACCAAGTCAGCACACTTCCTAGGCATCAAGGATACTTGGGGTCCGGGAAAGCTGGCTCATGTATTTATTGTGCAGATTGTGAGGCTTCACGGTACTCCGAAGTCTATTGTTTCGGATCATGATGGCTATTTTGTATTGCACTTATTTTCATCCTCAGACGGATGGGCAGTCGGAGCGCACTATCCAGATATTTGAGGATATGTTGCGTGCTTGTGCTCTCGATTGGAGCAGTGATTGGGAGGAGCATTTGCCATTGATCGAGTTCACATACAACAATAGTTAGCACGCTTCGATCAAGATGGCACCATATGAGGTGCTTTATGGGCGGCGATGTCGATCGCCGATTTATTGGAACGAGGCATTCGATTTCGTCGGGACTCAACCGGATATCGCCTTGGAGACGAGGAGGAATGTGGAATTGATTTGGGAGAGGATGTTGACTGCTCAGAGTCGACAAAAATCCTATGCTGATGTCCGTCGTCGACCTTTGGAATTCGAGGTGGGAGACCATGTTTTGCTAAAAGTGTCGCCGACGAGGGGATTTTTCCGCTTCGGGAAGAAGGGAAAATTGAGTCCGAGATTTATTGGGCCCTTTGAGATTCTCGAGAGGGTTGGCGAGTTGGCATACCGTTTGGCGTTGCCTCTAGCTTTGATTCACATCCATAGTGTTTTTCATGTTTCCCAACTAAGGAAATATGTTCCGGATCCTAGTCATGTCATCGACTATGGCGATATCGCCGAGGATACTACCTTCGAGGAGCGTCCCTTGAAGATCTTGGAGCACCGTGAGAAACGACTGAGTCATAAGACCATTCCGTTGGTCAAGGTGCAGTGGTCGAGACATGGTGTCGAGGAGGCAACATGGGAAACCGAGGATAGCATGCATGCTAGGTACCCTGAGTTGTTTGTTTCTTAAGTTCCGGGACGAGACTTGTTTTTAGAGGGGGAGAATGTAATATCCGCATTTTTCCTTTTTTTGGTATTTTTAATTTTAGCGTATTTTTCGTTTTTAGTGACTCGCTTGTAACTGATGGATATTTTGAGAATATTTAATACTGGACTTTTTGTCATCCGAGCTTGTTTCGGACTTGTTTTACCCAATTTCGCGTTTATTATCAGTTTCGTCGCTATTTGGTTCGATTCTCGTAATCGTTGTTCGGAACCGCCGTTTTGGGGTTGCCGTAAATCTGTCTTATATCATTATGGGTGTTGTTAGTTTTTGTTTGGTGTTTCGATCGTGTATCGTGTATTTCAGATGTTTTGGGCCGTTTTGTAATTTCCCAAAGTTATGGGGTACTTACTATCGTTGTCGTTTTCCGAACCTTTAGGTTGTCGGAATCGTATTTTCTTTTAGTGCTTTAGCTCCAAATCGAAATCGTTGTGTGTATCTTTTTTAGTCCGTTGTTTAGTGTCGGGAGCGCGTTGTTTTCATCCGGGGCAGAATTCGTCGTTTTCCATCTTTGAGTGTTGTCTATACTACTGTCTGCACTCGCTATCGCA
Source organism: Orobanche coerulescens (assembly GCA_033398695.1). Classification (NCBI taxonomy): domain Eukaryota; kingdom Viridiplantae; phylum Streptophyta; class Magnoliopsida; order Lamiales; family Orobanchaceae; genus Orobanche; species Orobanche coerulescens. Next base: position 99,347,404 of record CM065817.1, on the reverse strand, counting down.
CGCTAAATTGGTTGTGTAGCGCACGCTAATTTCGTTGAGTAGCACGCGTTAACTTTGCTAGTAGCGCACGCTAATGCTTCGAGTACAACAGTGGCAGTATGTTGCTTCTGCTCTCTCGATGAGCAGTTTAGCGCATGCTATGTCTGCGGATTAGCGCATGCTAGGGTTGAGACTTAGCGCACGCTGGGTGTGGGGAAGCGCGTGCTAATTCGGTATTCCAGTTAAGGCAGAATGCTTCTCGACTTTGAATGACGAACAGGTAGCTCACGCTATGGGCCGATAGCGCGCGCTAACGGGGGACTTGTAACGTACGCTAATTATCGGGTAGCGCATGCTAACAGGTCAGAACCGAAGGTTCTGACTAGCCGGTTCTGACCAGGGTTGGCTGGTTAGCGCGCGCTAACCACAAGGCGTTAGTGCACGCTAAACCGTTGGGGCGATCTAGGCGATTCTTGGGTGATTTTCGGGTGATTCGTAGTCTTGTAACTCCAAGATATTATCTTTCTTGAGTTCTTGGTGTATATTAACAACACCAACTCTTGTTCTTCATCTCCGATCCGAGGTAAACTCTTAGAACCCTATCTTTGGGTAAATAGGGGGTTTTCGAGTATTTGTCCAATTTGCTCTTTGTTGTTGAATAATTCATGTTGTATATGATTAATCCTTATGTATCCCTTGTTTCCCTATGAGTTTATGGTAAATTTCGTGGTATTTGTGAAAGCGAGAGGGTTCGGTCGCGACCTGCCCTCATTGTTGTTTTTCTACGAATTTACATGATTCATAGGTGGGTTTTCGGGTGTATTCCGATTTCATACTCATATAGAATTGGTTGTGATTGTATTCTTCAAATTGTTAGGTTTGTGGTCGTCGATTCCTAGCAAGCGTAGTTGATTTTCCCGTTCATTTCGTCATCAATATTCTCAAGACAAGTATTCTTATGAAACCCTTATGCTTAACATAGAATGGTAATGTATATGTGTGTGCTTTGCTCACTCCGGGAGGGTCCGACGGGGCCTCGGAGGGATTGTTATGAACTTAAAACTTTGGCAATAAGAATTGCTTGCAGAGGGACGAGAAACCATGGAGTTGAACTAATTTAGAATTCGGTTGAAATATCAATAATCAAACCAAGAAATGAGTTGTTAATCAGAATTTGAGTATGGATTCGTGATTATTGAGTATCCCAGAGTTCGTAGAACATCAGCATTTCACCCCGTGATGATCATTCATTTTACGTATAGAATAATATTAGTTTAGCTTAGTGTTCATTGGGTGGTAAACCGTGAACCGGCCATAGATGGAGTGTTAACTCGGCCACGAATTAGAACGTTAGATGTTCGTACGTTAGTTTTATTACGTGTGTTGAGTTGTCCTTTTGTAAGGTTCGAGTTTTGCGAATGGTTGATCGAAGGAGCAGCCTTCGAGTTTGTTGAAGTTGTGAAGTGTTTATTTCTTGCCATCTTTCAAAGGCAAGTACTTTAATTACGCTTTATGTATTGATGTTATACATGTTGTCGTGCATATATGTCGTTGTTGTATGTCCACTTCGTGTTGGTCCGACGGGATCATCTTGGGATCTATGCTGGCGTGCGCTGGAGCATTGGACAGGTTTTTCCACCTCGCATTGGTCCGACGGGATCATCTTGGGATCTATGCAGTGAACGTTGGATCATCGGAATTACTATATGTATGTTGTATCATGTTATGTTTATCATGTTGTGTATGGTATTGTGAGTCTTCTCGTGGTAGAGACTCGTTGTTATTGTTGTCATTGAGGATGTTGTTATTATTCTTCGTGAGATATTGAATAATCTGTTGTTGTATAATTATCATACTTGTACTAGCATCATTGTGATAACCCCTTCGGGGGCGGATATTTGTTTTATGTTCAGGATACAGGAGGATGGGGAAGCAACCACTTGAGTTGGATGATGACGAGGGTGTAGCGTAGTAAATCCTGAGTTCAAGGGTTTACGGCACTATAATAATCCTGAATATCTCGGGGTGTTACAACTACCCTATAGGTCACAAGTACATACTGTAAAAGTCTGGAAGGGTGAGGTGGGTGAACAGACTTTTAAAATCACTTTGCTGAATTAGTTGGTTTAAGAAACTCAGCAGTCATATATGCAGCTAGGTGAACTTAGATGATCTTGCTGAAATCTTAGGGAGGTACAGCTCAGAGGTCAGTTGACTCATAAATTATAAGCGGCCTCTAGCCAGATATTACGACTACCCATATTAAAAGAATTAATTCGACGGCACGAATGAAATCCCGTTACTGTATAATATTTAATCCTCTCATCGCACGATATCCTAGTTAAGCATAAGGCATGGATAAGTCGACCTTATATAGCTTAATTAATATTCTTTATCTCAAGTTACAATTGTCCAATTCAAATATTTATCAATAACTCTTTATTGATCAATTTGAGCATGGCCATGCATATAAACAATTTAACTTATCAAGGGCCCGTGGATATCTTATCCATTTTATAGGAGGGACAAGTCCCCTCTGGACAAAATACTTCCCTCTGCATAAATCATACCGTATCCAATCACAAACTGTATGGTCCCTTATTGCAGAAGACGTTGGTATTGTGTTAAAATACGATAGTCATTATGTACAAAACTGTAGTGTCTCTAGGTAATAAGTACTTAAATAATATATAACAATCAGAGGAATTATAATGGTTTAATGTATATATAATTATCTTTGTTAGGTCATATCCAAGACGATGTCTCTATATGTATCTATGACGTGATATAACATCTCATGTTCATGAACATAACCATCGTATCATTATCATACTACTAATCATATTACTAGGGATATTTAGAATAAATATTCTTTAATGCTTTAACGATCTCTACTATCAAGTCACATACTTGATGATCGTAAGCTGAATATTAATTAAATAATATAATCAATAATATAATAATAAATGTTTCCACATTATAGTATTAAACAGTAGACTTAAAGCATAATACTAACAATCTCCCACTTGCACTCAGTCCTATACAAACATAAACTAAATATCCATAGCCTTTATATGACCATCATTCTTCGCTTGAGAAAGCAGCTTGGTTAAAGGATCCGCTATGTTATTATCCGTGTGAACTTTGCATATCCTCACATCGCCACGAGTCACAATCTCTCGAATGAGGTGAAACTTTCTAAGTACGTGTTTGGATTCTTGTTGTGATCTTAGTTCTTTAGCTTGTGCAATAGCTCTATTGTTATCACAATGCAAATTTACTGGATCAACAATGCTAGGAACCACATCTAGTTCACCAATGAACTTCTTCATCCAAACAGCTTCTTTAGCTGCTTCCGAAGTGGCTATGTACTCAGATTTCTTTATAGATTCAGCTGTGGTTGGTTGTCTGGAACTCTTCCAGCTAACAACACCACCATTCAAGCAAAATATATATCCAGACTGCGATTTTGAATCATCATGGTTTGTCTCAAAGCTGGCATTGACATAGCCATTAAGGACCAAATCACTATCGTGACCACCATATATCAAGAACATATTTCTAGTCCTTATCAAGTACTTAAGTATGCTTTTGACTACGGTCCAGTGAGCCTCACTAGGGTCAGACCGGTATCTGCTGGTTGCACTCAATGCAAATGATACATCCACTCTAGTACATATCATGGCATACATGATAGATCCTATAGCCGAAGCATAAGGTATCAATCTCATTCTATCTCTCTCTTCCTTCAAACAAGGACTTTGAGTTTTACTGAGCTTTATGCCATGTGACATAGTAAGAACCCTTTTCTTACTATTAAGCATACTGAACCATTTCAGTACCTTGTTAACATATGTACTTTGACTTAGGGCTAGAATCCTTTTAGATCTATCTCTACAAATCCTTATACCCAGTATATAGGCAGCTTCCCCTAAGTCCTCCATTGTAAAACATTTACTTAGCCAAAGCTTAACACTTTGAAAAGTAGAGATATCATTTCCAATAAGTAGCATATCATCCACATAGAGTACTAGAAAAACAATTGCGCTCCCAAACACATCCTCATCTAACTTCCCATTAAGAAAAGCAGTTTTGACATCCATTTTCCATATCTCATAGTCATAATATGCTGCTATGGCAAGTATAATTCTAATTGATTTTATCATTACGACTGCGAAAAGATTTCATGATAGTCAATACCATGAGCCTGTCTGTATCCTTTCGCCACGAGTCGTGATTTGTATGTTTGTACAATGTCATCCATGTCCTTTTTATTTGTAAAGATCCATTGGCAACCAATTGCTTTGGAACCTTCAGGAAGATCAATCAAAGTCCATACTTGATTATCATACATGGATTGCATTTCGAATTTCATCCCTTCTCCGTGACCCTTGGTCACGACCTTGGGGTTTATGTGCTAAAAGAGAAAGAAAACGTCGGGTATACTGTGAATTATCGTCTATATATTATGTGGTACGGTGTTATTGAATCATGTATTTTGTTGTAAAATGTTGCTATTGATTATCATTCTTTGATATTGGTCTGTCTGGCACGATTCATCGTGTCAGGTAAATTTGTTGAATATGTGCAGGACATTCTCGAGGGTTCTGGCCAGGCTTGAACGGTGTTGGAATAAAGTTCTGCTACTACATGTTTTAATTAAATTTCCGAAATCTCTATTTATGTAATAATCGTGTTTTAAATTAGGTTTTCTTTCAAGACATCCCGATTCCTGTTATGTAACTGTGGACTCACCCGTTTTATAATGCCTTATTTAAAATATCAATTTCCTAAAATAGCCTTGTGGGCCCCACACGGGATTCACGATACTGTAATGCCTCGATGAATTTTGGGGGTGTTACAGCTACGCACTGGGTTATGGTGGCACCTGTACCTCGATACATGCTACGGAAAGCCTCCACAAGGTCGCACGGTGTCCTTCTCCTTGCTGACTTCCACGGTGTCATCTTCGTGGTCGCCATCCTATGAAGAGGGTATACGCCAACGTCTCAACATAATAGAACAACTCTACTAAAGGGTTCTCAGAAGAAGAATATAAATCTCATTCTAAGTTCTCGACTCGAACTCTCGACTCTGAGAAACACCTAACATAAAAACAATAATATACTCTCTAACGGGGTACGTTATGAAAGTTATTCGGGTTCCGCCATGAATGGACATCCCGATAGAAAATAACCATACTCGCATTACTCATACGTAAGTGATAATCATTGGAGACGTCACTACATCATTGGTCCTAGTTATTACATCGTCATTGTTCTCCCTTCACATTCATGCGTATGCTGAAATACTTAAGGCGCATAAGTTCTCGTTCACGTAATAGAAGACCCTAAGGAAGTTTCTAGGTTCTCGACTTTCATGTTTTTCATCAGCAACAATTCATGCATATTCATAAAATAAAAATTCATATATTAAATTCTTCGCCATACATATATCGTTCCATACATGTTCATAATTAACATCTCATATAAACTCGTAAAGAGATACATTTTTCATAGCAAAAGAAGTTTGAATAATACAGACTAGTAAATCATTTACCTTGCCTTTGAGTTGAGTATTCCAGGCTTATGGATGTTGCAGTGGGAGTCATGCGGTTGAGGATTATTGATAAGATTTTGGTTCTTAATAATATGTTATTGGTACTAGATTTTAGAATGAATTTAATTTTAGTTGTGATAATTATTCAGTTTCTTTTGATGATATTGCTATTGTTAGAAAAAACGGTAAATATATTGGCAAAGGTATCTATACTGATGAACTATATATCATTAATACTGCACAAACTCCCACATATAAATAAATTGCTTTAACTCTTCTATGATAACCAAATATATCTATGGTATTTACGATTATGCCATTTAAACCGTAGAAAAGTTCAAATATTGGTAGATTATGGCTCATTGGATGAACTCCAGGTTGAGTCATTTTCAATATGTGAAACTTGTCTATAAGGTAAAATGACCAATAGGATTTTTAAGACCTAGCAAAATCGTGCCCAAAATGTGTTAGAATTGGTTTATACTGATATATGTGGTCCAATGGACATCCAGGATAGGTGTAGTTTTGAATATTTCATTACATTTATAGACGATTTTTTGAGATATTGATACATCTATCTGATGTGACGTAAGTATGGACCCTTTGACAAGTCCATACACTTCAAGGCTGAAATGGAGAAGCGTCATGGGAAGAGTATCAAGTCATTACGATTTGATCTTGGCGGTGAATACCTTAGTAGAGAGTTTTTGGATTTCTTGGAAAATGAGGGGATTAAGTCCTAGATAACTGCATCAGGAACTCCACAGCAAAATAGTGTTTCTGAGTAAAGAAATCGAACTCTTTTTGAAATGGTTAGGTCAATAATGAGTTACTCAGATTTACCTATTTTTTTCAGGGGTACGCCTTGGAAATAGCGGCTTATATTCTAAACAAAGTGCTTTCAAATTTAGTTCAAAACACTCAAAGAACTATGGAGTGGGCAGAAGCCCAGTCTAGGACATGTTCGGATTTGGGGTTCTCCAGCACATGTGCTGAATAAGGATGCTGATAAGTTAGCACCTCATACAGAAGTACGAGTATTTATAGGATATCCTAAGAGAATGAAAGGTAGCTTGTTCTATAGTCCCAGGATCAGAAGGTCCTTGTTAGCACTAATGTCCGATTGTTGGAAGAGGATTATGTGATCAGTTACAAGCCCATGAGCGAAATAATTCTGGAAGAGTTGAGGGGCAAAACTCTGTCTATACAAATCATACAAGCACTAACTAACATTGCACTAGACCAGAAATGGGTTAGCAGTGGGAAGCCACATGTATGATATGTTTTGCACTAGACCAGATATCTGCCATGCTGTAGGCATGGATACTAGATATCAGTCCAACCATGGACTAGGACACCATATCGCTATCAGACATATACTCAAGTACCTGAGAAAGACTATGGAGTACATGCTGGTATATCAATCTGATGACCTATGTCTATTGGGTTATATTGACTCAAATTTTTCAGTAGACAGAGAAAAATCCAATTCTACTTCAGGTTATGTGTTTACTCTGGGAGGTGTAGTCATTAGTTGGAGGAGTGTGAAGTAGAAATATATCTCAGACTCTACCATGGAAGCAGAGTGCGTGGCAGCCTCTAAGATAGCCAAAGAGGCTGTATGGCTCAAGTATTTTCTGCAGGACTCAGATGTGATTCTTAATTTGCTAGAGGGTTTTACATTTTATTGTGATAATATTGGTACAGTCGAAAATTCGGGGAAACCACGAGCCCATAATCCAAGTAAAGATATCAACTGCAAGTACCATGGCCTACGACACTTTGTAAAGGAATGAGACATAGTTATATCCACGGTTACATCGGAAGATAATCTTGTTGATCCTTTTGAAAAAGGATTGCCCTCAAAAGTCTTTGAAGGGCACTTGGAGGGAATGAGATTATAGTATATGGCAGAATTGCTTGGGTATAAGTGGGAGCTATGATAGTATACTTAAAAGCATGCTTCGAGTATAAGTGGGAGATTGTTTAGGGTTGTATACTACAAAGCATACTTTATACTTGTATTGTAACATCCCCGATATATTCAGGAATATTACAGCACCGTAAATCCTTTACATAAGAATTTACAAGGCTGATTAAAAGAAAAGACAATAACAGATACCGCTTTATGAAATTGCTGAAGTAAAATACAACCGTCTGGTTCAAAAACCGAAATACAAATATCCAATGAAGAGTTATTATTACATCACTAAAATCCAAACATTATAAACGGACGACGTACTCGAGTACTTATTGAAATAACCAACAAATAACAGACAGTAAACCCGGCCGGAACATCACTCTGCACCCTCGTCGTCATGCATCTCCAGTGGTTGTTTCCCCGCTCTCCTGGATCCTGAACAAACACAATGTTCACCCCCGAAGTGGTTAGCACAACGATGCTAGTACAAGTACAATAATCATACAACAGTGATATAATCAACAATTATATCATAACAAGTCTCTCCAACGAGAATATCCACAACACATATCATATCATAACAGTTTCAACATACTGATGGTATTCCAACGATCCAGTGCACACAGCTATAGATTCCCATGATGATCCCGTCGGACCAACACATGGTGGAAACTACCTGTCCAACGATCCAGCGCACACAGCTATAGATTCCCATGATGATTCCCGTCGGATCAACACATGGTGGACATATATTCACAACATATTTACACGATACAATCACATCATAATTGTCATAATATAAACAATTCTAATTAGAGTACTTGCCTCGATTAGAAGACAGAACAATACTTCCACGAAAACGAGACACTCGAAGGTCACCCCTCTCGATCAATCACGTAGCAAAGTTCGAACCTTAAATAAGGGAAATAACATGGAATTCATCTTAGGTTGAACGAACATCTAACCATCCAAATTACGGTTGAAAGTCCACAAAACGAAAATTGTCTGACTTACATAACGTACGTTACATGTCCACTGTAACGTACGTTAGACTTACTCGTTAGCGTACGTAAACTATGAAGTCTAACGTACGTTAACCATATACTGACGGTTCCTCTATGATCAGTCGACTTGACTCGCCTGATAGTGTAACGTACGTTACATACCAGACGTAACGTACGTTAACAACATAATATAACGTACGTTAATTGCCAAACTTAACGTACGTTAAACATGTATGTCAGTTTCTCACTGGGCAGCTGATTGTCTCGATTAGTGACGGAGTATTACGAAATCCTTAGTGAGTAACCTAATATAGATATATATATCATACTCATGAATGATCTACGGATTAATATCTTCAATTCCAAGGATACGAATATCATCGTAATACTATTCTCAATCTTGATTGTAATATCCATGCAAGATTCGGTTGGTCTAAGGTTGATATAACAGGTCTAATATCGTTATTATATCCAGGCTTATATTGAAAGTGAACTACTTATTCCATCTATGCAAGTAAGATTACAACTATGATGATTCTTTCCAAAATCCATATAGTAAAGGTGGAAATCGGCACTAAGTCTACGATCAAGATGACGATAACATTTGATATGGTTTACAATCCACTATTCTCATCTTTGTCACAACAAGGTTCAACTTCGGTGTTCTAAACCATAATAATTGGATCATCATAGTTTAAATATGATACTAGGTCACATATATCGTCAAAGTGATCTACTATTCTTGGTAGTGTGATCATATCGTCTATAACAACATAATATCAAAGTTGGAAGTAGTATAACATACCTTAAGAGGAAGAAAATACTGAGACTATAAGTAAAATCCAACTCCGGTTGCTTCAACGCCGACTCGTGATGATTTCAACTCCAAAATCCAATATAAGTTGTCTTCAATGATCAACTAGTGTCATACAATCTCAATGATTCAGTAACAAATGATTAAAAGGGGCTGGAAATCTTCTGGGGACGAATATGGTGAAGTTTAGGGGCAAAAGGACGAGCTGGAATGAAATGGGGTGCTGCTCCTTTTATAATTTTCTGAGTGTTACGTACGCTAGGACTTCTTCATAACGTATGTTATCGTTCAAAATAGTTCACTGTCTTGTTTCTGGACTTCATTACGTACGCTACATTAATCGTGTTACGTACGTAACCCATATAATTTACGTACGCTACCTGATGCCCATAACGTACGTTAAAGTTCGTTGACTTAAAAAGTGTCCAGGTTCATGCCGTGCGAATCTGGCGGGTATCTTGGTCTAGCCCACCACCATGTACCCCATGTGCTAGCCGTCCTACCCAATAATTGACCGCATTACGTACGCTATACTTCATTCATAGCGTACGTTAACATTAACAGGTTACGTACGTTAAGTTACATTCTTAACGTACGTTACCACGTATATGCATGGAGAAAAATTTATATGTTGCTACACCCATGTATAAAGATACAAATACGATAATGACCATACTCCATTATCAATATCATCATTCCCAAAATAATACAGGGTTCAATGTACAGATGAAATACACAGTAATAAATCCGGATATTACATACTCTCTTACTAAAAAGGAGTTTCGTCCAGAAACTCAAGACGAAAATTACTCGGGATATCTAGACTTCATATCAGCTTCCGTTTCCCAAGTGGCTTCTTCCACTCCGTGGCGTGACCATTGAACTTTGACCAAAACGATGGGTTTGTTCCTCAACTGTTTAACTCGACTCTCGAGTATCTTGACCGGTCTTTCTTCAAACGTCCCATCTTGAGCGACTTCGATTTCCCCAAAATCAATATCATGACTAGGGTAGGGTATATATCTCCGTAACTGGGATACATGGAATACGTTATGAACATGGCTCAACGACGGTGGTAATGCCAATCTGTATGCCAACTCCCCAACTCTCTCAAGGATCTCAAATGGTCCGATATATCTCGGACTCAGCTTTCCTTTCCTTCCGAAACGAAAGGTTCCCCGAGTAGGAGAAACCTTCAAAAGTACATGGTCTCCAGTATTGAACTCCAATGGGCGACGGCGTACGTCCGCGTAGGATTTCTGGCGACTCTGGGCGGTCAACAGCCTTTTACGGATCAAGGCTATCTTCTCTCGAGTCTGCACGATCAACTCTGGTTCTGTTCCGATCAAGTCCGATGAATCATCCCAGCATAGGGGCGATCTGCATCTCCTTCCGTATAATGCCTCAAATGGTGCCATCTTAATGGAAGCATGCCAACTATTGTTGTAGGTAAATTCAATCAACGGTAGATGAACTTCCCAATCGTTTGACCAATCTAAGGCAATGTGCCCTTAGCATGTCTTCCACCGTTTGTATAGTTCTCTGCATTGTCCGTCACCATGGGTGATAAGTCAGATCAAGTTCACCCGGTCCCCAAGGCCTTATGAACTGCTTTCCAAAAGTGAGACACAAAACGGCTGTCTCGGTCAGAAACAATAGTCTTCGGCGTACCATGCAATCGAACTATCTCCGAAATAAATACTCGCGCCAACCTCTCTGGTCCCCACGTATCCTTAATGCCTAGAAAATGAGCTGATTTGGTTAAACGATCAACTATCACCCAAATCATGTTCATTCCTGTCCTGGTTCTCGGCATATTAGTGATAAAATCCATCGATATGTCCTCCCACTTCCATTCAGGAATCGGGAGTGACTTCAACATTCCGGCAGGCCGTTGATGCTCGATCTTAACCTGCTGACAAGTCAAGCATTTCAAACATAGTCCGCTAAATCTTTCTTCATGTTGCCCCACCGTAAATTTTGCTTCAAGTCCTTATACATTTTACTGGTGCCCGGGTGGATAGAATAGGGCGAACTGTGAGCTTCCTTCATAATCGTCTGTTTCAGAACATCGATATCAGGAACGCAGAGTCGGTTCTGGAATCTTAAAATTCCATCATCATGAATTAGGAATCCGGGGGCCTTTCCCTTGATTACTTCATCACGTAACCGAATCATCAGAGGATCATCCGCCTGTCTGGATTTGATTTCTTCGGTTAATGATGAAGTTATCTCCATCACGCACAGTTTTCCTTGGACTCTTTGTAACCACACTTCAATTCCTTCACGAATCATCTCTCATTGAAGGCTAAGTTGGGAGGTCAGCGTCTCCAGCATCTGAATAGAAACAGGCTTGCGGCTAAGTGCATCGGCCACTACATTCGCTTTGCCTGGATGATATAAAATCTCCAAGTAATAGTCTTTAATCAGTTCTAACCATCTTCTTTGCCGCATGTTTAATTCTTTCTGACTGAATATGTACTTGAGACTCTTGTGATCTGTAAAGATTTGACAGTGAGTCCTGTACAGATAATGCCTCCAGATCTTCAAAGCAAAAACCACTGCTGCTAGCTCCAAATCATGTGTTGGGTAATTTACTTCATAAGGTTTCAGCTGTCATGACGCATAAGCGATCACCTTATCATTCTGCATCAATACGCACCCGAGTCCTTGGTTCGAAGCATCACTGTAAACTATAAACCCTCCAGTTCCCTGTGGAAGTGATAGAATCGGTGCCGTCGTCAATCTCTTCTTTAATTCATCAAAGCTAACCTGACACAACTCATTCCACTCAAACTTTTGAGTTTTCTGCAGGAGTCGAGTAAGTGGGCGGGAAATTTTGGAAAACCCTTCCACGAACCGACGATAATACCCAGCGAGTCCTAAGAAACTTCGGACTTCTTTCACATTACTTGGAGGCTTCCAATCCATAATTGCTTCGATCTTCTGAGGATCTACTCGGACTCCTTCAGCTGACACCACATGGCCGAGGAACATTACTTCTTTTAGCCAGAATTCACACTTAGAAAGTTTGGCATACAATTGCTCGCTTCTCAAAAGTTCCAATACAATCCGCAAATGTTGTGCATGTTCTTCCGGGTTCTTAGAATATACCAGAATATCATCAATGAACACGACCACAAATTTATCCAAATATTCAATGAACACTCGGTTCATCAACTGCATGAATACAGCAGGCGCATTAGTGAGACCAAATGGCATCACTACAAACTCATAGTGTCCGTAGCGAGTTCTGAAAGCTGACTTTGGAACATCAGATTCCTTAATCCTCAGCTGATGGTATCCTGATCTTAGATCGATTTTTGAAAACACTGTTGTTCTTGCAATCGTCAAACAGATCATCAATCCGTGGCAACGGATACTTGTTCTTAATCGTCATCTTGTTCAGCTCTCGTAGTCAATACACAAATAAGCGATCCATCCTTCTTTCGAACAAAAGAACTAGCGCTCCTGTGGTGAAACGCTATGAATATAGCCTTTGTCCAAGAATTCCTCCAGTTGTTTCTTCATTCGTACATCTCCGTAGGTGCCATACGATACGGCGCCTTAGAAATTGGTGTAGCTCCGGTTCCACCAATCGTGAATTCTACGTCCCGTCGTGGAGGTAGTCCAGGTAACTCGTCAGGAAATACATCTGGGAATTTGTTCACAATAGGAATGGATGAAAGTTCCACAATTTCATCTTCTTTCTTCATTGCATAACACCAGTACCCGATACAGCCCTGTTTCAACAATTTGACAGCTTTCATTGCTTTGATCAACTTTCCTGAGCTTCCTGGTTTCCATCCTTCAAACAGTACTTCGGAGCCATCATCAGCGATCAGCGAAATATTCCTCCTTCGGTAATTTACAATTGATCCATATCGATTAAGCTAATCGTCTCCGAGTATTAGGTCATCTCCTTACATTTCTATCACAATTAGATTTGAGAGCCATTTTCTACCCCCAAATAATACAGGAAAATCCCTAGTCTCTAAGTTCCCAACAATCCTCTCTCCACTCGGTAAACCAACAACATAAGGTTCACAAGTATGAAAACCAGAAATATTCAAACGATTTACACAAGACAAAGATATAAAAGAATGCGTAGCTCCTGTATGGAATAAAACGCTAACTGGTTGGGAAAGAATCTGGACAGTACCTGATGCGACAGCAGCATCCTGATCGTCTGTCCTCCTCATCTCATACAGGCGTGGGGGAACAGATCCGGCACTCGATATCCCCTTTCGGTCCCATTGTCCTCTGCCTCGTCCACGGCCAAAATTTTGAGGCATCTGAACACTTTGCTGCGTCTGTTGGATACTAGCTTCCTTTTGAACTGGCTGTGATGAACGGGTTCCTTTGTATTTGGTGGCGTCCTTGCAGAACGTCGCACGGTGCCCTTCCTGTCCGCAATAAAACATGTAATCGGGTGCAAACAATCGTGCCAAAGGTGGCCTGGCGACCACAATTAAAGCACTTCCTAGCCGTATCCGTGGCCGACACTGCCTGCAATTCTTCCGTTCTTAGATGGGTGCGGAGGTTTCTTGAAAGAAAAGAAGATTGGGCCTTGCGGGCCCATTGCTCTTGTGCTCGTAAAAGTACCGAGACTTTCTGCTTCTTCGACTCCATAAACTTCTCCATTGTCGCTTCTTTAATTTCATACGCCAACGCCTTATCCTCGGTATTGGCGAAGAGTGGTACATTCAAAACCGACATGTACCTGATTTCTGGTTTCATTCTCATTTCAAAATGAATCATCATCTCCGCATCTGTTCTGACCAGATGTCGAACAAATGCTAATTGCTGGTTAAACGTCTTAATCGTCTGGGATACGGGTTCATCTGATGGCTGAGCAGAGAAAAATTCTCGAATTTTGGCTTCCCTCACAGGACGAGGGCAATACTGAGCTTCCATCATCATTTTAAATTCCGCCCAATCGGCATCATGATCTGCAGGTCGGATAGCTTCCCACCACTCGGATGCCTCTCCTATCGAAAGCATCGGGCAATAGGAGCTCTCCGTCATTCGAGCAATTAATTCCAAAGAAAATTTTCTCCAGTTCCTTCAACCAATGGTCCCAAGTGGGAGTCTCGGAAAAGCCGTCAAATTTGGGTGGTTGCATCTTTGCCACCTCTTGTAACCATCGGTCACCTCGATTTCCCATTTCTGGAATCCTTTGTTGTCCATCTCCCTGCTGAATTCCTGCCGCCACTTGCATTCGGTCCACGACCTGTGCGAACTGAGTCATCTGGTTCACGACTTGACGAAGGATTTCTGGTACACCAGGTTCCAGTTCGTTATTGATGGATTGTTGCGGCTCGCCTGAGCTATGACTAGCCTGATTAGAAGGCGACACCTCCCTTTCAGCATTCCTTCGTCCGCGTCCACGACCGCGACCACGTCCACGTCCGCCTCTCAACATACTGTAAGCACAAGTACTTAATATACAGGAAACAACATTGTTCTAATGTTCAAGTATAAAGAGACACAACATGTAAAGAATGAGATAGAGTTTAGGAACTTACAACCACCGTTCGCATGAAGACGTAGGCAGTGCAGTGATGTCATTCACGGCCGGTTACCTCAAAAGACATAAATGACCCCTACTTTAACCCAACGGCCAAGATATCCATAATCTTAGCTCCGATACCATATTCTGTAACACCCCCGATATATTCAGGAATATTACAGCGCCATAAATCCTTTACATAAGAATTTACAAGGCTGATTAAAAGAAAAGACAATAACAGATACCGCTTTATGAAATTGCTGAAGTAAAATACAACCGTCTGGTTCAAAAACCGAAATACAAATATCCAATGAAGAGTTATTATTACATCACTAAAATCCAAACATTATAAACGGACGACGTACTCGAGTACTTATTGAAATAACCAACAAATAACAGACAGTAAACCCGGCCAGAACATCACTCTGCACCCTCATCGTCATGCATCTCCAGTGGTTGTTTCCCCGCTCTCCTGGATCCTGAACAAACAAAATGTTCACCCCCGAAGGGGTTAGCACAACGATGCTAGTACAAGTACAATAATCATACAACAGTGATATAATCAACCATTATATCATAACAAGTTTCTCCAACGAGAATATCCACAACACATATCATATCATAACAGTTTCAACATACTGATGGTATTCCAACGATCCAGCGCACACAGCTATACATTCCCATGATGATCCCGTCGGACCAACACATGGTGGAAACTACCTGTCCAACGATCCAGCGCACACAGCTATAGATTCCCATGATGATTCCCGTCGGATCAACGCATGGTGGACATATATTCACAACATATTTACACGATACAATCACATCATAATTGTCATAATATAAACAATTCTAATTAGAGTACTTGCCTCGATTAGAAGACAGAACAATACTTCCACGAAAACGAGACACTCGAAGGTCGCCCCTCTCGATCAATCACGTAGCAAAGTTCGAACCTTAAATAAGAGAAATAACATGGAATTCATCTTAGGTCGAACGAACATCTAACCATCCAAATTACGGTTGAAATTCCACAAAACGAAAACTGTCTGACTTACATAACGTACGTTACATGTCCTCTGTAACGTACGTTAGACTTACTCGTTAGCATACGTAAACTATGAAGTCTAACGTACGTTAACCATATACTGACGGTTCCTCTCTGATCAGTCGACTTGACTCGCCTGATAGTGTAACGTACGTTACGTACCAGACGTAATGTACGTTAACAACATAATATAACGTACGTTAATTGCCAAACTTAACGTACGTTAAACATGTATGTCAGTTTCTCACTGGGCAGCTGACTGTCTCGATTAGTGACGGAGTATTACGAAATCCTTAGTGAGTAACCTAATATAGATATATATATCATACTCATGAATGATCTACGGATTAATATCTTCAATTCCAAGGATACGAATATTATCGTAATACTATTCTCAATCTTGATTGTAACACCCATGCAAGATTCGGTTGGTCTAAGGTTGATATAACAGGTCTAATATCGTTATTAAATCCAGGCTTATATTGAAAGTGAACTACTTATTCCATCTATGCAAGTAAGATTACAACTATGATGATTCTTTCCAAAATCCATATAGTAAAGGTGGAAATCAGCACTAAGTCTACGATCAAGATGACGATAACATTTGATACGGTTTACAATCCACTATTCTCATCTTTGTCACAACAAGGTTCAACTTCGGTGTTCTAAACCATAATAATTCGATCATCATAGTTTAAATATGATACTAGGTCGCATATATCGTCAAAGTGATCTACTATTCTTGGTAGTGTGATCATATCGTCTATAACAACATAATATCAAAGTTGGAAGTAGTATAACATACCTTAAGAGGAAGAAAATACTGAGACTATAAGTAAAATCCAACTCCGGTTGCTTCAACGCCGACTCGTGATGATTTCAACTCCAAAATCCAATATAAGTTGTCTTCAATGATCAAGTAGTGTCATACAATCTCAATGATTCAGTAACAAATGATCTAAAGGTGTTAAAAGGGGCTGGAAATCTTCTGGGGATGAATATGGTGAAGTTTAGGGGCAAAAGGACGAGCTGGAATGAAATGGGGTGCTGCTCCTTTTATAATTTTCTGAGTGTTACGTACGCTAGGACTTCTTCATAACGTACGTTATCGTTCAAAATAGTTCACTATCTTGTTTTTGGACTTCATTACGTACGCTACATTAATCGTGTTACGTACGTAACCCATATAATTTACGTACGCTACCTGATGCCCATAACGTACGTTAAAGTCCGTTGACTTAAAAAGTGTCCAGGTTCATGCCGTGCGAATCTGGCGGGTATCTTGGTCGAGCCCACCACCATGTACCCCATGTGCTAGCCGGCCTACCCAATAATTTACCGCATTACGTACGCTACGTTTCATTCGTAGCGTACGTTAACATTAACAGGTTACGTACGTTAAGTTACATTCTTAACGTACGTTACCACGTATATGCATGGAGAAAAATTTATATGTTGCTACACCCATGTATAAAGATACAAATACGATAATGATCATACTCCATTATCAATATCATCATTCCCAAAATAATACAGGGTTCAATGTACAGATGAAATACACAGTAATAAATCCGGATATTACATGTATTACCTCATTTCCCAGTAACTACCTATGAGAATATTAATTACATTTTTGCCACATATTTTGCATATTTATTCACGTTATTATTATGCAAATGAATTGACTATTTATTTTATATTGTAGATAATGTGTTGTGTTGGTGTCATAAGGGTGATCACATTATCGGTGTCTTATAAAATAATATAATAGTTCACAACCTATATAATTATTAGACAAATTATATGAAATATTGTAGTGTATGTTTGAGATTCGTTGGTCTTGACTATTAACATACATTAGCGTATTTGCTGAACTGGATCACGATGAAATAGATATTTATGTACTGAATGCAAGAACATAAATCTCGGATAATTATTAGTTTTCAATTCTAGGATATAATATTTAATTATGTATTTATAATCATTATTGCTTTGATTTATCGTGGATGAGAGTCATCATAATCTTTTCTTTTGAAAAATGACTAATAACACATTTTTTATTTCCAATATCAACAAATATCAAGCATCATCAATACATCAACATCAAACATCACCAACATCAAACATCATCAAATATCTAGCAACACATTTAATCCCTACTCATGTTGGTCCTAACATGGAAGTGACCTTAACATGAAATCTTCAATACAGAACATGCTCTTTAGTTACATCAAATATTATCTAACACGTATTTCACTTCATAAAGCTAACTTCATGTCTTTGTTTTCAAACAAATTTATAAAATATTTTATAAAAATCTAGTAAAAACATATCATATATATCTTTCATACATCATCACAAACATCAAGTCACTTTGAACATATATATGAACATATCATGAACTAAGCATGATTCTTCCTTTCTTTCAAAATACCAAATATTTTATTAAAATTCCATAAATTCATCCTAGCATCATATCATCAAGTAGAAACATATTATGTAAGAAAATCATAAAAAAAACAACACATGCTTGAGCTATGAGCCCTAATATTTTCGGCCCATGTGACAAAAATCAAAGCATGTATAAAACTTATTTAAACACTCCCAAGTACCTTAGAATGAACTTAAAAACAATATACATAAGATTAAAACATCAGACCTAAGTTCCTTCATCAACTTCTAATTTTTAAAGTTAGCTAAAACCTACTTCTACTTGGATGGAAATGAAGAGGAGAAGATAACTTACTTGGATATGAACTTTGATTCAAGTTTGGTACACAAATGGAGCTTGTTTGTGGAGCTCCAATGGAAGCTTAACAATGTGGAAGGAGGCGGCCAAAGTGAGAGAAGAGAGGAAGAAGATGAAGTGGAGAGAAGAAAGGTAATGCCCCTTTATATACTAGGTTAACCTAGCCGTTTAATAAAGTGGTCGAAGAATATTTTACGTTTCGCTCTTCCGTAGATAAAATTACTCGGGTATTGTATGTATGTCGTATACTTAAATTATCATGTCGAACTTACAGCTTAAATTCGGAGAAAAGTTTCGTGATTTACAGAATACGAATTATCCGAGAAAATGACTCGACATATAATATACCCGAAAACTCAAAAAGTAAACTTTCAAAAATCATACTCGCAACATAGAAATAGTATATATAGAAGGCGACTGAATCACGATTTTGTCTATCGAAATATAAAATCAAATCCGGAATATAATCCCAACCAGATAACCAAACACCTAATTTGAATTAAAAACATTTAAATAGATCTAAACTTATCCTATTAGTCAGAATTTTATTACTCAGGAATGCAAAAGCCCTAATGTCGCACTTGAAGTTATAATAAATCATGCATATAAAAGGGCGGGATATTACATTTATATTGTAACATAAATTCATGAAAAATAAATATTTAGGTGAACAACTAAACATTAAAAATTAAAAATATTATGATTCTAAATCATAAAAAATAACTAAGCATTCCAAATGCAAATATCGAATATGTGATCGCATAGACCTCTCTCTGATACCACTATTGGGATTCGGTGATTAAAAACGAGTTACGCATCGGAAAATAAATCGGTCCAACCGGATAAAATCAAACCCCTAAAATGGATCGATCAAGCATCGTATAAACGAATAAAACTTGACAAAGATAAAATTAAGAATGCATACCCTCGTAGACCTTTGATATTATCTTCTTGAAGGAAGAACCCGAGCCAAGGTTTTTCCAGTCACCAACACATATACGATCCAATTCATTCGAACTTGATGAATGATCAAACACCGTATATGCCGAGTGTCTCTACGTTATCACACGTCGGATATTTATCGGAAAAAAGTATGTATCAATTCGTTCTCGAAGAACACGGCTCGAAATTGATATAATATTTTTCTTCTCTTCTCTTCTTCCTTTTTCTCTCTCTAAGATGAAATAATCTCAAGATAAAAAATTTCTTCTTCTCCCTCACAAAAAACCTTACGGCCAGCATATATGGCTTGTGTGTGTATTTTTTCAAGTCTATCATGAAATGAAAGACTTATACATTTTATATAACAAAAGAGATCAAAATTATGAGATATGATATCTCATCCATTTGTCATCATCTCATTATATAAAATTAATTACACCCCACATGGTAATGAAGCAACATGGAAGGTGAGGAGGGAGAGAAGGGGGCGGCCCACACTCGGTTGGTGAGAAAATGAGCAGAGCCACTCGGATGTTCGCGTGTCTAGTCCGTTAAGTACACTTCATTTTATCTCAAATGTATTTATACTTCATTAATTAATCTAATTAATAATTTTAAAAAATACAAAATTGTAATATTATATTTTAAAAAAATAATTATTTATGAATTAAATTAATCACCTAATAATTAATTTCAATTCACAAGACCGCTATGATTTATCAAATAAATGAAATTATATATCCAATATCCAATGTTATTGAAGAGATAATAAATACATATTTTATCCATCAGATATCCTTGTGCGCGACTCCATAGGTCCGTCGTAGTCGGCAATGGGAGGAACCAAGGAGTACGAGTAACACTTAGCCAGTCTAATGCTCCGTGCTGTAACCCAACTAAGAATGAATGATCGGATCATTCCAAAACTATTATGTTGTGAATATTGTTTACATATAAACCCTCTAATCATATGTCCCAGTTAAGTATTAGGGTCACAATAAAGTTAAAACCCTATTATAACTTGACTCTATGCATTTTTAAATGCAAACCGAGATCACCGAGCTCTTCTGTATCAAATACAATTAGCTCTAACTGCTTTGGCCAAAGACTTATTATCTCATTTGCCATTAATTGCATATGACATTTACCTTCTTACTAACAGGAGAAAGAATCCTATCTTGGTATTTAGTAGATACTACTACTTGCCCACTAAGTTGCATTTCGAGGTTGACCCCACCAATCGGTGATTGGATCGAACTACTCTAATGACTAACTCAATGTCACAAACACATCTCCAACTAAAACCTCAAGTCAAAGGTCCACGTATACCTATCACAACCTTTCGATTCAGTCATTGACAATCCTTGAGTGATATCCATGTGACCGAATCGAGATGAGTCGTGTTCGAGTATACTAATCCCATTATCATACCTATAATGTGTGCTCCCACTAATCCATAGTGAAAACATGCACTCTACATGTTAGAGTACACGTTATACAAGCTTTGTCTAAACTTACTGGCCAGTTAAGTTTTATCGACTTGCGAACCAATTAAGCATTCGAGCCCTAAATACTTCCAGTGCCTATTTTCTTATCTCCATAAGGAATGGAATGTTTGCTCTCAAATGAAAGGACTATTATTTTATATACCAAATCACAATGCCTGTGATATACAATAATATAAAAAATAATAAATATCTTATTTTAATATTAATAATTATAATACAATGCTCTCACTCTCTCATCCTCTGAGTGGTATTCGAGGGCATATTCCTAACACCGTGAACATCATTGAATATATATTTATGACACTGAGTAAACGTCATACAATATTTTTCCATGATGTCTTTTAAATGTTATTAAATCTCCTCGATGATAGTTATCGGTCGTCGCTGTTACTCAATTTGTGTCATTGACTTTGTTTTTATGACGTTTATTTCCCATCATGGAATGGATAACTACGACATTTAGAAAACATTTCCTTTCCATTTAGAATACGTTATTGCATGCATCTTGATGACACTGAATAAACATCATACAATACCCTTTAATGACGTTTAGTAAACATTTGTTTTGCATTTCTAACTCTGGTTGTAACTTTTTAATGAAATTTTCAACCTGTCATAAAACATGGACTTTGAAGAAAAAAAATACAATTTGCAAGACTAAAATAGCTATATCATCATCAATATGTAGGGGTTCTAAAACAGAATTACATCATTCCAAATAAAATTAATATAGCATTACATAATCACATATACTAAACCAGGCATCAAAATTGTCATGCCTACCTACATTACTTAACTGGAGCTTATGCTTTAATCAAGTTTTGGACAAGAAACTACGAACAATAAAAAAATACATAAACCAGTCACAAAAAGCAGTCAAAGAGATAACAGGACTACCAATTCTTAAGTGCTAGGGAAAAAGGTACTTGATTGGCCAAACTATGGTACTACCAACTGCCTCCATTGCTGAAAATTCAGGCTGGTAGCGGTAAAATTCCGCTCTTGGATTGACAGCATCCCCAATATCAACTCTATAACAATCTGGTCCCAACTTGTAGCCATGCATTGTGGTTAAAGGGTCCACTGCATATATTCTCCCTTTTGACACTCTAATTGAACCCTATATTATTCGAATTTGTGATATCGATAATTGAAGTATGATATTCTCGTATTTTTATCCTTGTGCATCATTATACAACATGTAAATTTTCTCATGCAATTACGTGATAACGTACGCTAAGAAGGAAGCTTAACATACGTTAACCGCCAAAGTTAGCGTACGCTATGAATGAAGGGTAGCGTATGTAAAGTAGCCAATAATTGAGTTGGGCGGCTAGCACATGCGCCAGCCGGACGATGGGTCCGGATAAGATTCCCGCGGATGAACCGGGACAGTTTTGAATTCAATGGGTGCTAATATACGCTAAGGTATATGTCTAGCGTACGCTAATGGGTGTTGCTTACGTATGTAACCTGATGGTGTAGCGTACGTAACCGAGTACAGAATGAGAACAGTTAACTATCAGAGGACGATTACGTATGCTAAGTATACTGGGTAGCGTACGCTAAGCGACTAACGTACGTTATGCATGAAGGCTAACGTACGTTAAGGTCAGAAAGTTATAAATAGGACATCACCCCATTTCATTTCATTTCGTTTCTTTCACTTAGCCTTTAACATACTTCATTCCCAGAGAGTTCCCAGCCACCTTATACACCTTTAGAACACCTTTAGTTGATCATTGAAGAATGGATATCACTATTACTTGATCATTGAATTTGAAGAACATCTTGGATTGGCAAACAAGCAACCAGAATTGGATTCTACCTATTGTCTCAGCATTTTCTTCATCTTAAGGTATGTTATGCTATCTCCAAGCTTGAATTCGTATTCTTAAGGATGTTATGATCATGCTACCAAGGATATTAAGTTCCATAGATGATTTATTAACCAAACATCATGTTTAGGAAATTGGAATGATTATGCTTATGTTACTTTTGTTGAGAACATTATAGTTGGAACCTTGTTACTGTTAAGACAAACAATAAGAGTAGTGTTATGAGTTGGATAATCCATATTGAATGGTGTTACCATATTGATCGTAGACTTGGAGTTGATATCACTTTTGCTAAATGGACTTAAGAAAGAATCATCGATGGTTGTATCCTTTCTTATAAGTTGGATTTGTTAGTTCATCTTTAAGCTAAAGTTTGAATGTAATGGTGATATTGGAAACAAGCGCATCAATCTTAAATCACCCGAACTTCACATGAGAATTGTAATCGAGATTGAATATAGTGTTGTGATGACATACGTATCCTTGAATTCGAAGATGTTTTAATCCGTAAGATCATTCATAATTGTATGAGCATGATATGTATGAGGATAACGTATGTTAATCACTAAGGATTTCGTACGCTACATTACCAATCGAGACAGTCGTCTCCTCAGTGAGAAACTGTCATATGTGTGTTTAGCATGCGCTAGGCTCTGTAGCTTACGTACGCTAATGGGCAGAATTAATGTAATACCTAGTTGTAATTCGTTCATTATCATTCAGTAATTATCAATTTGTATTTGTCACTCAGTAATTTTCACTCATTAATAATCACTCATCATTCATGATTCATTCATTTGCGTTCATTGTTGGCATACTGTAACCGTGTATCAGTTACCGATCATCATTTCATCTCCATCTGAGTGTCGAGACGGGAGTATTATCATTATCATCGTGATTGGAAGTCTTGTGCTGGAAGTATCATCTTTGGCATGTGTTGGACCTATTCGTTTTCACATACGTATGGTACGTCGGATCATTCATCAATCGTAGCGAGAAATCGGAGTTGTCGAATGTTCATCTGGTCCAGCCACAAGTTACGGCCATAACTAGTCTTACATTACGGCCGTAACAGGCGTTCGTTAATTTCAGGCCATTTTGGACGAATGGGACTTACGGCCGTAAGGGTTGCGGCATACGGCCGTAAGTTGAGCAGGTACGGCCGTAAGGCTTGGCCGGTTACGACCGTACGTGTCGAGCAGGGTGCTCAGGCATTTTTGGCCGAAGGCGAGATACGGCCGTATGATGGGCAGGATACGACCGTAAGGGGCGTTCGTAATTTTTAGGGTGTGTCGGATGAAGAGGACTTACAGCCGTAAGGGTTGAGGAATACGGCCGTAAGATGAGGCAGTTACGGCTGTAAGGCTTGGCCGGGTACGGCCGTACGTTGCAGGCAGGGTGCCTGGTCAGTTTCGACGAAGTGGGCTTACGCCCGTAAGTTTGGCCGGATACGGCCGTAATGGTCGAGTTACGCCCGTAAGGTGTGCGGGTACGGCCGTATGGCTGTCGGTAGTTGTTTTGGATGAGGGCGAGTTACGCCCGTAAGCCAGGTGCGGATACGGCCGTAAGGCTGTCGGCAGGTGTTTGGGCGAAGCCGAGTTACGGTCGTACGTGCTGGCTGGTTACAGCCGTAAGGCCGTTGACCTGGGATGTTACGGCCGTAAGTAGGCCGAGCTACGGCCTTAACTTCCGGCAGTTTATAAGGACTTGGCCGGGACTTTTTCATCATTTTCACCATTTCTTTCACCTTGTTCCGAGAGAGATAGATTGAGGGAGAGATTTTCCATCACCTATCACTTGAGTACTCGATTTTCATCATCTTCATTCATTTGGGAAGCTTGGATACTCGATTTAACTCGTGTTCATCGGATCGAAGTGTTTGGATCTTCAAGAGGTAATTTCTTCAACATCTTGGATTTCAATTTTTTGTTGAGATATGATGTTTTGGACGTTTTAATCATGTTGTATGAAGAGATATACATATGATTATGAGTTTGTATAAATATTCTTTGGATTAGTAAAGGATTATTCAAGAACACTTTGATTATTGAGTTGGATTTGGGGATTTTCGATTAATTGTTGTTTGAATCACGATTTTGGATATTCATATTGGATTATTGATTGTGTTGAAGATGTTTTGTTGGTTGGAAACACTTCTTGGGGATTTGATGTTGGTTTAATCGAGGTTTGGTTGTAAACAATCGAAGATTGGCCACAACGTGTTCGATATAATGCCCCAATGAACTTAGTTTAGTCGTATCGACGTTTTGCGTTAGTTATACTCGTGTTTGATTAGTGTGTTGAACCGGATTGTTGGTAATTGTGTTATTCAAGGTTGTTCGAGCGACCGACATCTCATTTAGGACGTTGTTCGTGGAAGGACATTCTTCATTGGTATTGAGTAAGTTAATTCTTGCTCGGTTAAAAGGATATTCATTCCTTTTGTTGTTGATCATTCATAATCATAACTCATTCATAATCGTATTAACCATATTGAGACTTGTAATTGTCAAATAATCATTTCATTCACGAGGAACGACGGTTCCAATCATTTCATTGAGTTATCATTCACTTCACGGTTATTTTCATCTCGGTGAGTCATTCTTGACTTTGACGGATTAATATTCATTGATATTCATTATGGTCATTCTCATTCATATGACCTTCTGGGTTCTGATAAGTGTCATTTTTGTACACTTATCCATGGTTTGTATCGATAAAATTCACCCATAATTGAGCTAGTCTACTCGTTTTTTGCTTTTAATTTATTAGTTTTAATAATTTTATTTTTATCGGATGATGATCGGATTAAATAACTGAATTACTCAAGAAACAACATGTTTAATAAATATTCTCTTTATTGAATTTTGATATATTCATGTTGTAGGGCTTTCCGAGACGAATTCGGCAGTCTTTCCGGATTCAAAATCAGAGTTATATATCAAAAGTTATCATCCGAAGAAGATCTGGGGCAAAAACGCAAAGTCTGAGAAATTCTGGGTGTGGCTATCTGCATCAAGAGGAACTGAGTGTCCATGAAATGACAGAAAGTAGTCAAGAGAATGATCCCTCTACGTATGACCAACCGATGGTAGTTATGGACTCCGCAAAATAGGTAGAAGCTATGGAAGCTGAGATAGACTCAATACATGATAATCAGGTCTGAACTTTGGTAGATCATCCTAAGGGCATAGTGCCCATTGGGAACAAGTGGATCTATAAAAGAAATACTGATAAAGATGGAAAGGTTGATACTATAAGGCCAGGCTAGTGGCAAGGGGTTATTCCCAAATAGAAGGATTCAATTACTTCAAAACCTTCGCGCTTGTAGCCATGATAAAGACTATTCATATGATGCTTGCTATAGCGGACCATTTGGATAATGAAATATAGTAAATGGATGTGAATATGGAGCTTCTAAGTAGATTTGTTGAGGAGGAGATCTAATGGAACAACCTAAATAATTCATATTCAAAATGATATTCATAAAGTATGTAAGCTTAAGCATGTCATTCATAGGCTGAAGCAAACTTAGCGTAGTTGGAATCTTTGTTTTAATGAGACAATGAAAGAGTTTGACTTTATCCAACGCGAAGAGGAGCCCTGTATTTACGATAAGGTTGGTTGGAACAAAATTGCGTTCTTTATACTGTATGTGGATGATATTCTACTTATAGAAAACGACGTAGGTATGCTCAGTTTAGTGAAAGCTTGGCTTTCAAGTGAGTTCTCAGTGAAATACTTGGGAGAAGCTACCTATATTATGGGTATTCATCTCTACCGAGATAGAGTGAAAAGAATGTTAGGACTCTCCTAGCCCTCTATATGGAAAATATCCTAAAGCAATTTAGGATGGAAGATTCTAAAAAAGGGTTCCTACCTATGCGATATGGCATAAAATTTCCTTAGACATGTGTCCTCGAAGTGAGAAAGATAGAAAGGAAATGATTAAGGTACCTTATGCTTTGGTAGGGGTAACCTCATGTACGCTATGATGTGCCCTAGAACATACATTACCTATACTGTGAGCATAATAAGTCGGTATCAGTCAAATCCAGGGTAGGAACATTGGACTGCTGTAAAGAATATTCTTAACTACCTTAAGAGGACGAAAGACTTGGTTCTTACATACGGCGGTGGAGAACTAAAAGTGGAGGGTTATACAGATTCTAATTTTTTTGGGAGACATGGATGTGAAGATGTCCACTTCAGGGTATATCTTTACTCTGAATGGTGAAGTAATATCTTGGAGAAGTGCCAAGAAAAATGCGACTGCAATTTTGACATGTCAAGTGGAGTATCAGGCAGCCATGGAAGCTGCCAAAAAACTTTTTGGATTGAGAAGTTTACTGACGAACTTCTAGTGGCATGCTGAGGAAGCCATAGAAGCTGTTTCCGATAATGATGGAGCTGTTGCATAGGCTAAGTAGCTTAAGGATCACTACAACACCAAATATATTGAGAGAAAATATCATTTTGTATGATAAATAGTTCAGGAGGGAAATATTGCATTGCAGATAGTAGACACAATAAATAACATTGCTGATCCACGGTCCAAACCACTGTCTCAGATGGTCTTAGTGACATTTGGAGAGTATGAGTATTAGATACCATATTTTGTTGTATTGAGTGTAAGTGGAAGATTCTTAGGAATACAACACGAATATTCAGAAGCACGGACCCCACAGCAGAATGGTGTTGCTGAGCGAAAGAACAGAACGTTACAAGAACGATGATTGCTACAAACAATTTGCCACAACAATTTCTGGGAGAAGCAACAACTATAGCGTGCTATCCACAAAATTGTAGTATCATCAATAAGCATCAAATCAAAACCGCATGCGTGGTATGGAACAATAAAAATCATATGGTTGCATATTTTTATATTTTTGGCTGCACATGTTATGTTCTTAACAACGAAAAGGATCAGCTCAAGACCTTTCATGAGAAGTCTGATGGGGGAATATTCGTCAGTTACTCTTCTTTCAGCAAGACATTCAGGATCTTGAACTATTGGAAACTGAGAATAAAGGAGTCAGTCCATGTTGTTTTTGACGGAACTCATTGTGATCCTACATGAGTGAATGATCTAACCCAAATAGTCCAAACCTTAACACTTGAGAAATTCCAACAACCTCAGGAAGAACCTGTCACTCACTAGAAATCAACCCCGCAGCTGCACGAACAGATGATGTAATAGAAGATCATGTTGTGGAAGCTGAAGCTGAACCTACAGACTAACAAGACACGGCTAGGAATGTGGAATTAGAACCCGACATGAGGTGGTTAAGAGATCACCCACATGAGTTAGTAATTGGTATTACTGATGATGGTGTTTCAACCAGAAGAAGGTACAGAAGGAAATGTACTATGTGCACAGTAGGAAACAATGTCAGGACCTGACACGTCCCAATTCCCTATATGGAAGTCTAAAGCCGAACTCCATAGACTCTCACTTCACCACAGCCAAACAAATCCTTAAGTACGCCAAAGGAACAATCAATGTCAGATTGTGCTATCTGAAGGAAGGAGGATCCAATTTTGTTGGGTTATAGCGACTCAAATCTAGGAGGATGTAAGTTGTATAAGAAGAGTACAAGTGGAACTTGTCACTTCCTTGGACCAAGACTTGTGTTATAGTTTAGTAAGAAGCAATTGGCCAACTCACTTTCTACAGCTGAGTCATAATATTATGCTGCTGGAAGCTCCTGTGTGCAGATCCTCTGCATGCAGAAATAGCTACAGGACTACAACATCGAGGCCAAAGAAACTCCCACCATGTGTGACAACACGAGTGCAATTTCAATAACACACAATGGACTTTAAAACCTTGAAACTCACGATTTAAAAATGATGCAGACTGCCTGAACATGCATTAAAGCTTTAACGTGTTAGAGGTGGGTCCGACATTAAATTCAAAATTAATAGATAGGACGTACAATTTACATCTTGATTCATTTCGTATGTTTATTCAAAAACCATTCACATCCCTTAAATCTGACCATTTACTGTAACGTAGTCTATCGACTAGAGCTAGTATGCTGACTGAAAGACTTTTTGCTGCCTTTTGCAATAGTACGAGGCTACAACATACAGCTAAACACTTGAGAGTTTTTATGAGTTTTTCTGCAAATCACTTTCCTTATTTCTTAACCCTCAAACCTCAAAATGACTTCAACTCAGACATCTTCTCTCTCCCTGAATAATAAGGAAACAATCATTGATGGAAGGATCTTCATCTGATCCATGCTCCAGTAGTTTGTGCTATCCGAATCTGAGGACACATCGGGATGAACATTATTGTTGTTGCGTCAAACAACAGGGTTTGTAAAGGCTTGGAAGCCTTCACCCTAAAAATTATGACGAATCCATCATCACAGAATTCTACTTGGATGTTGAGTTCAAGTATGAATCTGAGAAGAAGTGTGCTCCTCTAACTGCATTCATGGGTACTGTGCAGAAAAGGAGGTTTCCATTGATAAGGAACTTCTGGAGAAACTGTTCGAGCCTCCCTCAGACGGTCTCACTCTAGAGGACCTGGAAACATATGGGGATGAACACATTAATGCATACCGGAAGTTGTTCACTCGGAACTCAAATGCTGAAGACCCTCACACATCATGACACAAGAAAAACATTGCTCTTCTATACTTCTACTTGCACGAATTCTGTTGTCGGATTGTTGAAAGCCGGACAAGAGCCTTTGATATTTGCACGAACTTTTGCGTCGAGATAAGGATGGCTATTATGAGCTATCAAAAGGTTATCTGGTGCCAGATCGTACTGAAACGGCTATAGAAAGAGGCCGCAAAACCTGAGGCCGCCATAAAGTCATTCGACCTTATGCTCAATTTCATTCTCACCAATTCTGGAATCCAGCAATCATCTTCTACAAAGAAGATTCTGGCAGGAAAGTCTCTGGGAGGACTGGAGCCCACAATATACAAAAAGTCATCCCTATTGAGAATAGGCCGGACCCCAACTCCTTGCCTATGTCAAGTGACCCACGCGATGTAAGTGGTCACTCCACCAGGTACAAGGATAGAGATGGTGAAAATAAGAAGAATCCAACAAGTAGAAAGAGAGTGGTTCCCGACAGCAGCTCACCTACAACTGTCGAAAAATGCGAAAAAAGCCCAAGACTCAGAAGGAGTATGCCAAGTCAAAAGTAGTTCCTACAGTCCCTCAATGGTATACAGTGGCCTCTGAGGTTCCATCCATTGAATCTGCACCCACAGTGGATATCACATTGGGAGATGTTCCCATGAAAGAAACACTTTCTGTTCCCACATCAGTTCCTGAGCCATCCGCGGCTATGATGGACGACCAGGTGTTTTGCAACTTGGAAGAAACTGGTGAATCGGCTACCCCTACAGAGCCGACAGCCAACTCTTCTAGCAGGGCACCTGTAATGCCCGATTATATCCCTCTAAGATAATAACCATTCTCTACTTAAGATGCATTTACATAATATGGATTAGTGAATCATGACATATGAGTAAGCATTTCATGGGCATAATTTATTTGCTATCCATATGATTAAGTTCGTTTTATGTATATAATATATGAAGTACATTATTTATTTCTCCTAATATGATAAAACATGTCTTTATAAATGTCTCATTGCAGTAAAAAGCCTAGTCTCTCAGTTAAAGGAGATCAACGTGCTAAACGACTATAAAATGATTTTATTTGTTAATTGTATTCTTAATATTATGAAGCTTCTAAAAGAGTAACATGAAATACCATGTATTATTATACAAAAATATGGAAACCTATAGTTTCTAATTCAATACAATACAATATATATATATTTTTTTATATCCATATATTTAATTAATTCTATAGGTGCATGTGTGACTTACATCACTATGTGTGTATACATGCATGTAAGTTTGAAAATTAGTGTGTATGTAATATATAGTGAAATATATGTGTAGGTGAGTATATGCAATAGTAGAAGATTTTTCAACCTATTGTTGTCCCATATATGGCTAAGTAAGAAAAATATAACCAATATCATTCTTATAAATAGAGTATTATACCTCTTAATGTGTGCCACATCGGCTAAGCAAGGAAATCGTAGCCAATACCATTCTTATAAATAGAGTATGTTACCTCTTAACGTGTCCCACATCGACTAATTATGAAAAACATAGCCAATATCATTCTTATAAATGGAGTATGTTACCTCTTAATGTGTCCCACATCGGCTAGGTAAGGAAAATATAGCCAATATCATTCTTATAGATAGAGCATGGTACCTATTAATAAGAGATACACCTTCACTCAGCTATCTTCTTGGTGTCGGGGAATTGACATGTGTCCTATTTTCAATGCCTTTAGCACATCTATATAGCATAGAAGCCGATTTTTTCACTTCCATACGCAGCAAGACCTGAGTTAAGATGAGGCTTTTGCTTGTTGTATCATAAGGATCATATATTAATTGATATTTTTATATGTGATTGTTATTTAATGATTATGTATAACTTGATTATGGCGGGTAGGCACGGGACGTAGGGGACTGACGGACCCAAGACATGGTGGGAAATACTTGCGGCTAAAAGTCAGTCAAGGAAACCCATGCTAAATGAAAAAGGTTGAATATGACTAATACCCTTGGTTGAAAACCAGTATGGGAACCCCCGTATATGCATCATATGCATTTATGAGAAAATTGGGCATTAAATAGGAAATATTGAAAGTTGGTTATAATGTGGCTGCTCCATTTATAGAAAATATGGATTCTGATCAAATGTTGAGGGCTTGTACAGTTTGAATTGATGATAGGTTACTCTACGCCAACCTTGTTGTCTTACTAATATCAAATTTTGATGTTATCCTTGGTACGGACTGACTAGCTAAATATGGTGCAAATGTCAATTGTAATAAGAAGATTGTGGCCTTTAAACCAACAAATGGAGAATGGTTTATTTTTAAAGGTAATTCGCATTAGTGCTCTTCACCAATTATAACTGCACTGAAAGCTAGGAAGATGCTAAATAATGGACGTACAGGCTATTTAATGTTTTGGATACTTCCCTTGAAATGAAACTGAAGCCTGAAGACGTAGATGTGGTTAGAGAATTTCCTGAGCTGTTTCGAGATGATCTACTGGGGTTTCCACCAGATCGAGAAATTGAGTTTCCAATTAATGTTATGCCAGGGACTATCCTATTTCCAAAGCCCCATAAAGAACGGCACCAACAAAATTGAAAGATTTAAAAGTTTAGATACAAGAGTTACTTGATAAGGTATTCATCTGTCCTGGTTGTTCACATTGGGGAGCGCCTGTATTATTTGTGAAAAATAAAGATGGCACATTACGATTATGCATTGACTATAGAGAACTGATCAAAGTGACCATCAAGAACAAGTATCCTCTTCTAAGGATAGATGATTTATTTGATCAGTTGCAAGGAGCGTTAGTGTTCTCAAGGATTGATTTACGTTCCGGATATAATCAATTGAAGGTCATAGAAAAAGATATCCAAAAGACAGCATTTAGAACATGATATGGTCACTATGAATCTTTAGTGATACCTTTTGCTTTGACAAATACTCCTGCAGCATTTATGGATATAATGAACCGATTATTCAAAAAGTTCCATGACAAATTTGTGGTGGTATTTATCAATGATATCCTTATATATTCACATGATAGAGATGAGCATAAAGGACACCTCATCATTGTGCTTCAAATTCTCAAAGAAAAATAATTATATGCGAAATTCAAAAAATGTGAATTCTAGATAGAACAAATGGTATTTTTAGGGCATGTGGTATCCAAGGATGGCATTTCAGTTGATCCAAACAAGGTAGAGGAAGTGACTAACTGGCCAACACCAACTAATGTATCAGAGGTCGAAGTTTTGGAGATAAGCCGGTTACTCCCGATGGTTTGTACAAGGATTCTCAAAGGTTGCAACCCCATTAACAATGTTAACAAGGAAGAATGTTAGGTTTGTTTGGACTGATGCTTATGAGGAGAGTTTCCAAGAATTAAATATTAGATTAACTACAGCTCCCATCCTTGCCACTCATATGCGAACAGGTGGGTTCGTAATTTATAACGATGCTTCTAAATATGGTTTGGGTGTTGTATTGATGCAACATGGGAAGGTAATAGCTTATACCTCCACGCCATTAAAAGAATATGAAAAGAAGTATCCAACACTAGATGTAGAACTTGTCGCTGTTGTCTTTGTACTACAAAATTGGAAACATTACCTGTTTGGTGAAAAGTGCGAAATCCATACAAATCATAAAAGTTTAAAATACTTTTTCACACAGAAAGTTAAAATGCGACAACGGAGATGGTTAGAATTGGTGAAAGACTATGATTGTGTGATCAACTATCATCCTGGTAAGGCAAATGTGGTTGCATATGCGCTAAATAGAAAGTCTCTTGATACGTTGTTAGTGTAACTATCGCAAGTGCACGATATCGTATCAAGTAGTAAAGTGGGCTTTTTGAGTTCGGTTTATCGATCCCACATGGAAGTTTGGTTATAATTTGAATTATACACTATTAGTCTATTTTTATAGATACTAAGATGAGTGAAACACACAATTAAAAAGTTTGGTTTAATAATTGCAAAGAAAATGCAATAATAGTTCTAATATTTTAAGGAAATAAAAATAATGCAATAATAATAGATTGATTAAACGATAAAATGAAATAGTTGAGATTACAAACTTAGTTCGTCATTAGTTATAAAAGATGTATAGGAGTCATAAAATGAATTTACTTATTATGTTGTGTAGATTCGATTTTCCTTAAAAAGACGGTTTCTCTTTCGAACTATAAAA
This sequence comes from Orobanche coerulescens, assembly GCA_033398695.1. Classification (NCBI taxonomy): domain Eukaryota; kingdom Viridiplantae; phylum Streptophyta; class Magnoliopsida; order Lamiales; family Orobanchaceae; genus Orobanche; species Orobanche coerulescens. Next base: position 99,313,715 of record CM065817.1, on the reverse strand, counting down.
CTCCCCTCACATATTGAATCAATCCACTATATTTCTATGTTGATTGCCTTCAATACATAGCATTAGGATTTATGAAAACAACTCAAAGAATCATCTAAGGACTAGAGGTATATTTCTATCCCCTAGAACAACTTAGAGTGAAGATCATTTGATCTAATCAAACATATTTTCTTTCGAAACATATGAAGACCATAAATATCGTCATTTATTGGCCAAATAAATAAAGATTGTTAAAACAATGAAAATCACACACAATAATAAGTAATTCACAATAGATCTTTTATACAAACATAAATAACATGACTAACCTTGTTTATAATCCCAACTAAAGGTTAGTTAGCCCATGAAGGGTTTATTATACATATTACAAGCTTGTGTGGTCATTATTAGTTGAATCAAGAGAAAGAATTGATCCTAACTCCCTTAGTAGATAAAGGAGATAGAAGCAATAAACTCTCTGAACAACATATGCTATACCACACTTACAAAAATCACTCAAGAACACAAGTGTGTTCTTCACACAAAAAGAAAAATTTACAAAAAATGGAAAATTATAAGATGAATGATGAATGATGAAGGATCTAAGGGGTCTATTTATACACCTAAAGTCATCTAATAGCTCCAAAACTCCAGCATTATTACAATAGATCGGATCAATGTCAGCCATCCCCTCAATAATACACAAAAAGTATAAAAAATTAGAAAAATCATAACAATCTGTCAAGAGTTACGACCGTAATATTAAGGAGTTACGGCCGTAACTTGGATGACTTACGGCCGTAACATTCTGTAGTTACGGCCGTAACTCGGCTTCGTCAATTTGTTCACTGGTTGCTTTGAGAGTTATGTTTTCAGCCCAGAATTTCTCAGACTTTGCGTTTTTGCCCCAAATCTTCTTCAGATGATAACTTTTGATATATAACTCTGCTTTTGAATCCGGAAAGACTGCCGAATTCGCCTCGGAAAGCCCTACAACATGAATATATTAAAATTCAACAAAGACAATATTTAATAAACATGTTATTTCTTGAGTAAATCAGTTATTTAATCCGATCATCATCCGATAAAAATAAAATAAAAAAAAAACTAATTAATTAAAAGCAAAAAACGAGTAGACTAGCTCAATTATGGGTGAATTTTATCGATACAAAATGGATAAGTGTACAAAACTGACACTTATCACACCCCCAAACTTGAATTCTTGCTAGTCCCGAGCAAGACTCTTTATTATTCATGCTCCAAAAATAAAAATAAAAATAAAAATAAGACGCAAAAATACTAATACACACAAAATATAAAAAGAGAAAAGGAGATCAAAATGCCCTTAATACACAACAACCAGCTATATACAGTAGATAGAAATGAATCAAGATTCAAAATAAATCTACTGATGATTTTGAAATTAAAACATGGTTTTTATTTTGTAATTCCAAAATGCAAGGTTTTTCCCCCAAAAGGCTGATTATTTCTTTCCCACTCGTGATACACACGACTCCCTTTAATGGTTGCTCTCAACCACTCGTTTATTTTTCGACTCAATATGAAGAAGAATTTTATTGGCGTCATCAAATATTATGATTTTCACAAAATTGAGTTTATTGAAATCCAGCCGCTAATTAATTCAAATCTGCTCATAAACTACATCCCTTTTAGTGATAGCTTTCACACCGTTATTTGCTAACGTGTAGCTCTTTTCACTAACACAATTTCTATCTCATTTTTTAAAAGGTGATAGCTTTCACACCGTTATTTGCTAACGTGTAGCTCTTTTCACCAATTTTTCTGAGATGGCAGCTACGCACCAACAATGGTTAGTCCTTTATTTTTCGCAAAATTTAAGACCCCCGAAATTAGGCAAATTCTTCGCTCAACACTTCTCCTTTTCGTCATTTTTTTTTAGGTGATAGCTTTCACACCGTTATTTGCTAACGTGTAGCTCTTTTCACCAATGACTCCTTTTTTTAGGGAATAGAATTTTTGCAGAAAATCATTTCTTAGTTTAAGCATGAAAAATCAAAAACTCCACAAATTAAGTAAATTTCAGTTCTATTTTTCATCAACCGATTGATTCTTCTTTTCTCAAGGTAACGAATGACTCGATTTTATATGATAATTACAAGGCTTGGAAAGAGAGATTAAGGCTCAAAAAATTTTGGAATATACAATTTTTTAACCGGTTAAAATGATTTTAGAAACTTGTATATAGCTAATTTATTGGTGTCATGGCCAGATCTAGAAATATCAAAAATCAAAATACTATATATATATATATATACATATAAAAAAAAATTAAGGCAAATAACTAAATCAATCAAAACACACCAAAATTCCAACACACCAAAATAATTAAACAAACCACCCCCAAACTTGAAAATAAAATTGTCCTCAGTTTTTAAAAAAAATAAAATAAAAAGCAATGCAGAAAAGCAGAATACTCCCTGTTAAGAAAGTCGATGTTTGAGCTAACGCCTTTTAGAATCTGCAAGAGAATAAATATACGAGGCACACAATAAAAGAAAATAAAATATACCCGTAAGTATAACACAATTTTTAAGATACGCATCAAGAAAGTCCGAAGAGTCGCCTTACGCTGCCATCAATGCTTTTATAAAAAACACACAATAAAAATTACAGTAATAAAATAACAATACATAAATCGTGAATAGATGCGCGTCAAGAGATCAAGAAGAAACTCCTTAAGCTGCCACCATTTAGCACGATTATTACACACGACAGAAAGTAAAAATACAAGAGGTCCGGCATGGGTTATCAAAGGGAGAGGAATGAATCCACTTTTCATTTTCTCACAGTAAAATCTTCCATCCAGACAATTTTAGCTAGAGCTGGATCTGGTTGAGGAACAAATTCATTGAGTTTTTTTATTAGTTCATCTGGTGTTGTTGCAACGACTATGATTCGTTTAGCACGCTCGGAAATAAAACCCTTTTCAGCAGAGTAGTCGATGAAAGATAGTAAACCATCAAAGAAACCATTGACATTAAGGAGACCTATTGGTTTTTGATGAACATTTAGCTGGGCTCTGGTAACCACATGAAAAAGTTCCTCAAGGGTGCCAAAACCACCGGGAAGGGTGATAAAGGCGCCAGAATTTCGAATTTCGGTAATTTTCTTTTTTGGTGTATTTCTCGATCGTAGTGACCCTCGTGTACCTTTCAGTGTGTCCTTCCCGTCAACTGTTGAACTGTATTCTCGTTATAGTTGTGCTGAACCGCCGTTTCGGGGTTGCCGTGGATCCATTTCGTGTTATTGGTTCCCAAATATTAATTCCTATCGTTTTATTCTCTTTCTGGATCATTTTCATCATTTTGGGACCCAGAAAGGGGCGTGGGCCGCGGCACAAGATGTGTGTGCCGCGGCACACAAATTTCTTCAGTTGTTGGTCGGGCGAACTGTACTGTGTGCCGCGGCACACCCGTCCGGTGCCGCGGCACACCCGTCCGGTGCCGCGGCACACCCGTGTAACATCTGCGACCAAAACCCGACTGTACCGGGTGCCGCGGCACACTGCCGAAACCTGGGAGTAAAATTTTGGCCTGTGCCGCGGCAAACAAAGTGGTAATTGTGCAATCTCGTCCTTATTAGACGAGATCGGTCGTCTTCTCCTTCATTTCACCTGCCCGAGAGAGAGAGAGAGAGCTAAGGGGGGAAGAACTTCTCAAGCATTCTTCATTCGGGAGTCGATTTTCATCATCTTCCTTCGGTTTTGAGGCTCGGATAATCGATCTAACGCGTGTTCTACGGATCTTAGTTCTTGAATCTCCAAAGGTAATATTTCTAGAACCCTATTTTCGATTAATTTGGGGGTTTTGGGTTTTTCTTCCGATTCGTTCCGTTTTGTTGGTGGATTCATGATGAATACGATTAATATTGTTAGTATCTTTAGTTTTCCTACGGATTCATGGATATTTTGTGGATTTTTACGGAATCGAGAGGGTTTGGTTGTGGTCCGCCCTCGTTGTTATTTTTGGTACGAATATACATGAATCATAGGCGGGTTTTCCGGGTGTATTCCATTTCCATAATCGTTTAGAAGTGGTTGTGATTGTGCTATTCGAATCGTTAGGTTCATTTTTGTCGGTTCCTCGCGGTCGTGCTTGATTCTTCCGTTCTGTTCGTTGTCGTCTTCCTTTTCGTTAGCATCGGGCATTCCGAAGCTTCCCGATTGAGCCGTATCCGTTCGTGGTTCCATTCTCGTGGTATCGAGGCAAGTACGTTGCCCATACTTTTCTCGTTTTATGGATACGATGATCGGTGGTCGTCTTGATGTGTTTGTTTGGTTATTTGAAATGAAGTTTCAAAGGATTTCGGTTTGGCCTCGTTAAAGGCTTTCTTTCAAAACGAGTATGATTTGTGAACGGTGTTTTGGGAATTGATTATGATTTGGTTATTTTGAACATTGAAGGATTTTATGATGATACTCCTATTGTTTAAGTTATGGAATCGTGTATTCCATATTTAATCTTGTTGTGGTGTTTTGAAGAGTTTGATAATGGTGTCGAGTTAATGGCCATCTCTAGTGAGTATTCTTAATGAACTTACATTCTTAGCATATTAGTATTGCATGAGTAACGTGTGTGTGTGTATGCTCACTACGGGTTAGATCCGACGGGGTCTCGGTAGGGGTCCACGGAGGTGTGGATCGACGAGCTTTGCTTTTAACCACTACGGGTTAGATCCGACGGGGTCTCGGTAGGGGTCCACGGAGGTGTGGATCGACGGTTAATTGTGGTGAACTTTACAAATGTGATTTGATATTGGCATTTCCGGAAATGAGTGCTTTTGAACGGTTTTCATGATTGCATGCATTGACTAAGTGTGTAAGAGGTAAGTTGTTCGTTTGGCCTACTTGGCTAGGATGGCACTAGAGTATTTTGTTGTTTGTTTTAAATCTTTTATTTGTGGATTTTGATGTTGGGAGACGAACCTTGTGGTCGTTCTTATGTACTGTGAGTTGCTGAGATTTGGAGCTAAAATCCCAATGGTTTTGTGAAAGTCGTTTTACGGATTTGGGGCTAAAATCTCAACGGTTTGGTTAATGTCATTTTTCAGAAAGTAAACCTTTGGGGCGGTGACCCCTTTTGTCTTTTGGATTTTGAAAAGTATGATTTGATAATCCTAAATTGTTTTCTATCAAAACTCTCGATGGCATTCTAAACCGTTTTATAAATTACTTCCATTGATTTATGATATTTCGATTTTGAAATGTTTTCTCAAACCCTTGCCTCGGGAAGTACTTTTCGTTTCGTTTGGATCTTTGAGGATCCTTGGTTATTGTTATTCGTGGAATGTGAATTGTATGGCTCGTATTTGCACTTTGTTCTTGCACTAGCAAAACAGTGGAGTTTTGCTAACCCCCGAGTATTCGGGGGGTGGATGTCTGTTTTTGCATTCAGGTTTTGGAGCATAACACAGGGTCGGCACGAAGGATGATGAAAGATGATCGATACTAATCACATGAGGAACCGTACATCATGTGTTGGTTCAGTTGTACTTTATTTTCCACTGCTATATTGTTCCCGTTGCACGGGTGTGGTTGTATTTTGTCCCCTGCGTGGGCATGAGTTGTATTTGAGTTGTATGTATTTGTGGAAAGACCAAATCGGTTTACTGAGTCATTTTAGCCTTGAAGGCATTGTCAAGATGTTAAATGTTGTTACCAGCCAGGTAGATCCTCGAGGAGAGGGTCTACGGCGTGTAATATCCCTGAGTGGATTGGGGGTGTTACATAAATGGTATCGGAGCTTAGGTTGAGGAAACCTAGGCTGTCGGGTCAAGTCGTGTTGTTTGAGTCTTGTTTCGTCGGATTTTATCTGACTGAGTCGTGTCGTGACGCGTCGTTTGAGTTTGTTGGTCGTGATTAGTATCGTGGGACGATCATCATCTTCGTGCGACCGGTGGAAGTAAGTCTCCCTTCTTTGTGTTGTGCCTCGTGTGACACGAGCTATTTTTATGATTATTTGTTAAGTGATGGAATCCTTATGTGGATTTTGATTTCACGATATGTATTTAATCGACTCTCGTATTTGATTTATACGAGGAGTGTCGTCGCTTGAGATGTCTTTTTATTATTGTTTTTGTCCGTTGCTGATGATTTTCGAATCGATTTGCACGTTTTACGAGTTCTCTTGTGGAAGCTTTGTGCTTATACACGTTCGACTTGTTCACTAGCCAGTGCGGTAGGGTCTTTAGAGGCCTCGAATGGGGCCAGTGGTTTTGTTCTGAATGTGGTTATTTGACTCTAATATTTTGTTCTTATGAGGAGTGGTGTTGCTGGATTGTGCGTGTTGAACTGTATTTCTTTTATTCGCTGCGTGAGTTCTTTTGTAATGACTTTGGTATTTTATCGACCGAGTTTTATTTCGATAACCGCTTCCCTTAACCGAGTTTTTGGCATTATGGCCTTGACCGCTTTGACGAAATTCTTATGACGGTATTTAGTATTTTGTGAATGGCTTTCGTGAGTTTTTGAAATATTACCGTCATCAGCCTTTTTGGCATTTTTGTAAATGGTTTTTAGCCTGGGGTTCCGATGCGGGACCCACAGCGCCATGATGTTCCGTGTGATTACCTGAAATTTTTGGGCATTCTAGCCTTTTTGGCATCGTCCTTTTTGGCATTGAATTATTTTCGAAAACTTGAGTATCTTAGAAATAAATTTCGAGACATATTTTTTTCAAATGAGTTATTTTCTTGTGGTATATCCAGGTGCCACAATATATTTCAAAATTTTTCTGCCTCGAGGACCAAAATATTTTGAGATATTTTCAATGTTTTAGAAACATTTTTATTTAGACCCGAGGGTCGAATATTCTGAAAGTTTTCACTAAGAGAAAGTGCCCTCATTTTTATCAAATGCGAAATGGTTCTCCAAAGTCTTGATAACGATGTTTCACGTTTGTACTTTTGAAAGGTGATACTCAAGATCAATCGGTGTTCTTCTAAATTATTATTAAAATGAGGTTTTCGTTTTTAAAACCTATCCATTCCCGTTTGAGGGCTGGGTATATATGTATGATGTTCGCGTTGTCATTTTGATGTTTGCTCCCGAGTATGACCGAATTGGCGGTGTGAGTGTTGAGTCGTTTTCCACACATTTGTTGTGTTAGCCCCTTGTGAGAGGTGGGATGTCGGTGTTGAATATTGTCGCCTCGTGGTGATTTCTGCGTTGTCGCGCAAGTGCGAGCTGTTAGAGCTTGGGTTGGTATGACCGTATGCATCGGTGATGGTTCCGTTATGTGTCGGTTGTTTAATGTCTTGTTACCTTGCTCCTGTTTTGTGAATTTCGTGGACGAGGTCGGAGGTAATGTCCGTACTATTTTGACTTCTGTATTTTCTCTTTCTCCAGTCCATCGATTCGCTCATGTTCGTTGATACTCTACGAACTTGTTCTGTATTTCGGTTTCATCGTCCGAACGAGCTACGACCTTGTTGTGGGTCGATCTGGTTATCGCTGTGACTTTTTCGGGTTCGGTTCGATTCTTGTGAACCTTGTTCGGGAGTGACGTCATCTGGTTCTATTAGTTCTTTATTCGAAGTGGATCGGATTTGGAACTCTTATGTTTTCGACTCTGTCGACTCATTTATGTTCGTTGACATTTCTGAGCTTGTCCTACCCCTTGTTTTTGTTTACCGAACGAGTGTGGTATTGTTTCGGAATAACTCGTTTGTCGTTGTGACTTTTTAATTGCTATCCCCTTTCCTGTGGATCTTATGCGAATGCACATCCTGTTGTTTTCACCGGATCATATATTGTCTCGAGTCGAGATGTGAACCTTGGAGTTGTTGTTCGAATTTTATTATCCTTCGTGTTTCGGACATGATTCTTCGATTTTTGTTGTCTCGATCGTTGTGGTTCGATCGTTTGATTGTTCGGTTTTTATTGATCTCGTTCCGTGATTGGTGAACATTCAGGCTCCTTCGTAATTCCCTTCAGTTCGGGAAATTAGTTTCGTTTTCGATCTTCCAGCCCTTAGGCGGTGGAATTTCGTATTTGTTCAGCGTTTGGCTCGCGTTTTGATCAATATACCGTTAGGTTGGTCAATCGTATTGATTTTCGTTGGTTGTGTTTTGTGATTGTTCGGATAATCGACTTGATTGTGTTATCTGTTTGATGACACTTGTCACTTGTTGATTTTATTATGTCTCTACCGGTGGCATTGTGTTGGTCGCCCCGAGCGTGTTTTCACGCCGTTTATTCCTTTGTGTTGCTTGTAACGTTTCGCCGATGGGCGTAAGTTACGCATTTCTTGTGTATCTCGTTGAGTTTTCCTGGAGGGGATATTGCTTCTCCCTACTTGTTTTAAATTTCGGGACGAAACTTCTTTTAAGGAGGGTAGAATGTAATATCCGCAATTTCGAATTTCGGTAATTTTCTTTTTTGGTGTATTTCTCGATCGTAGTGACCCTCGTGTACCTTTCAGTGTGTCCTTCCCGTCAACTATTGAACTGTATTCTCGTTATAGTTGTGCGGAACCGCCGTTTCGGGGTTGTCGTGGATCCATTTCGTTTTATTGGTTCCCAAATATTAATTCCTATCATTTTATTCTCTTTCCGGATCATTTTCATCATTTTGGGACCCGTAAAGGGCGTGGGCAGACAAGATGTGTGTGCCGCGGCACACAAATTTCTTCGATTGTTGGTCGGGCGACCAGATCAGTGCCGCGGCACACCCGTCCGGTGCCGCGGCACACCGTGTAACATCTGCGACCAAAACCCGATCAGACCGGTGCCGCGGCACACGCAGCCGTGCCGCGCACACCGCCAAACCACAGGAGTAAAATTTTGGCCTGTGCCGCGGCACACAAAGCGGTAATTGTGCAATCTCGTCCTTATTAGACGAGATCGGTCGTCTTCTCCTTCATTTCACCTGCGCGAGAGAGAGAGAGAGAGAGAGAGAGAGCTAAGGGGGGAAGAACTTCTCAAGCATTCTTCATTCGGGAGTCGATTTTCATCATCTTCCTTCGGTTTTGAGGCTCGGATAATCGATCTAACGCGTGTTCTACGGATCTTAGTTCTTGAATCTCCAAAGGTAATATTTCTAGAACCCTATTTTCGATTAATTTGGGGGTTTTGGGTTTTTCTTCCGATTCGTTCCGTTTTGTTGGTGGATTCATGATGAATACGATTAATATTGTTAGTATCTTTAGTTTTCCTACGGATTCATGGATATTTTGTGGATTTTTACGGAATCGAGAGGGTTTGGTTGTGGTCCGCCCTCGTTGTTATTTTTGGTACGAATATACATGAATCATAGGCGGGTTTTCCGGGTGTATTCCATTTCCATAATCGTTTAGAAGTGGTTGTGATTGTGCTATTCGAATCGTTAGGTTCATTTTCGTCGGTTCCTCGCGGTCGTGCTTGATTCTTCCGTTCCGTTCGTTGTCGTCTTCCTTTTCGTTAGCATCGGGCGTTCCGAAGCTTCCCGGTTGAGCCGTATCCGTTCGTGGTTCCGTGCTCGTGGTATCGAGGCAAGTACCTTGCCCATACTTTTCTCGTTTTATGGATACGATGATCGGTGGTCGTCTTGATGTGTTTGTTTCGTTATTTGAAATGAAGTTTCAAAGGATTTCGGTTTGGCCTCGTTAAAGGCTTTCTTTCAAAACGAGTATGATTTGTGAACGGTGTTTTGAGAATTGATTATGATTTGGTTATTTTGAACGTTGAAGGATTTTATGATGATACTCCTATTGTTTAAGTTATGGAATCGTGTATTCCGTATTTAATCTTGTTGTGGTGTTTTGAAGAGTTTGATAATGGTGTCGAGTTAATGGCCATCTCTAGTGAGTATTCTTAATGAACTTACATTCTTAGCATATTAGTATTGCATGAGTAACGTGTGTGTGTGTATGCTCACTACGGGTTAGATCCGACGGGGTCTCGGTAGGGGTCCACGGAGGTGTGGATCGACGAGCTTTGCTTTTAACCACTACGGGTTAGATCCGACGGGGTCTCGGTAGGGGTCCACGGAGGTGTGGATCGACGGTTAATTGTGGTGAACTTTACAAATGTGATTTGATATTGGCATTTCCGGAAATGAGTGCTTTTAAACGGTTTTCATGATTGCATGCATTGACTAAGTGTGTAAGAGGTAAGTTGTTCGTTTGGCCTACTTGGCTAGGATGGCACTAGAGTATTTTGTTGTTTGTTTTAAATCTTTTATTTGTGGATTTTGATGTTGGGAGACGAACCTTGTGGTCGTTCTTGTGTACTGTGAGTTGCTGAGATTTGGAGCTAAAATCCCAATGGTTTTGTGAAAGTCGTTTTACGGATTTGGGGCTAAAATCCTAACGGTTTGGTTAATGTCATTTTTCAGAAAGTAAACCTTTGGGGCGGTGACCCCTTTTGTCTTTTGGATTTTGAAAAGTAGGATTTGATAATCCTAAATTGTTTTCTATCAAAACTCTCGATGGCATTCTAAACCGTTTTATAAATTACTTCCATTGATTTATGATATTTCGATTTTGAAATGTTTTCTCAAACCCTTGCCTCGGGAAGTACTTTTCGTTTCGTTTGGATCTTTGAGGATCCTTGGTTATTGTTATTCGTGGAATGTGAATTGTATGGCTCGTATTTGCACTTTGTTCTTGCACTAGCAAAACAGTGGAGTTTTGCTAACCCCCGAGTATTCGGGGGGTGGATGTCTGTTTTTGCATTCAGGTTTTGGAGCATAACACAGGGTCGGCACGAAGGATGATGAAAGATGATCGATACTAATCACATGAGGAACCGTACATCGTGTGTTGGTTCAGTTGTACTTTATTTTCCGCTGCTATATTGTTCCCGTTGCACGGGTGTGGTTGTATTTTGTCCCCTGCGTGGGCATGAGTTGTATTTGAGTTGTATGTATTTGTGGAAAGACCAAATCGGTCTACTGAGTCATTTTAGCCTTGAAGGCATTGTCAAGATGTTAAATGTTGTTACCAGCCTGGTAGATCCTCGAGGAGAGGGTCTACGGCGTGTAATATCCCTGAGTGGATTGGGGGTGTTACATTTATCGCGTATCACATTTTTTATTCAGAAAATCTCACCACACGACAAAGATAAAAGATACTTACGCGTATGTATAGTAGTTGTGATTGTGGCTCACATCTTCCTCTGATTTTACGTTCAGAAACAGCCTAAACGCCTTCTATGAGTCGGGGAGAAGCTTCCCATCCAATTTTCTTACAAATTGGCAAACAGGGCCTTTTAACGTCAGATTCCAAAGACGTTGTTCATATTCTGGTTTGAATTTATTCCACAAACATCGAATTCCGTAATGTACGAGTCCACTAGGATGCGTGTCAAGAGAAATTTCGATATCATCTAAATTCTCTTTATTCAGACCATCCTTAATGAATTGAATTTTATCTTCTCTGTTTGTAGATGGAATTCCTAAAGATCGACATTTTAAATTACAGTTCCATCTAGCACATTTATAACAAACGGCTATCATCTTTGCTCGTCGTTTCTTGGCATATGAACTTTTTCCTAGCCCTGGTAAAAATCTAGTCGGTGTTTCTTTGAATTCACCCTCTATTCTTACTTTGACTTCAATTATGAATCTTATGTCAAAAGGTATGCTTTTATTCATAAGCAACCTCATCCTTTCAACTCTCGTCTTATAAATCTTTAAAATGACATTTTTGCTCAGAAAGGGAAATCTTTTTTCGATTTTATTCAATGTTTCTTCCATGATAAAAAATAAATAAATAAAAAGACAATGAAAATAATTGAAGAAAATATCTACAAATATCAGTTGTTGTGGAAATCAAAATCCGACTTTAATAGTCACGAGTAATCCGTTATCCGCCACTTGACCGGACAAACACGGTTGAGTACTAAGTTATAACGTCGAGAAATTTGTACCTATAAAAATAGTTTACAATGTAAGATTTCAAATATAACTTATACTTCAAGAACGGCGCCAAAAACTTGACACGTTGTTAGTGTAACTATCGCAAGTGCACGATATCGTATCAAGTAGTAAAGTGGACTTTTTGAGTCCGATTTATCGATCCCACAAGGAAGTTTGGTTATAATTTGAATTATACACTATTAGTCTATTTTTATAGATACTAAGATGAGTGAAACACACAATTAAAAAGTTTGGTTTAATAATTGCAAAGAAAATGCAATAATAGTTCTAATATTTTAAGGAAATAAAAATATTGCAATAATAATAAATTGATTAAATGATAAAATGAAATAGTTGGGATTACAAACTTAGTTCGTCATTAGTTATAAAAGATGTATAGGAGATCATAAAATGAATTTACTTATTATGTTGTGTAGATTCGATTTTCCTTAAAAAGACAGTTTCACTTTCGAACTATAAAACGCCCCTTACATATTGAATCAATCCACTATATTTCTATGTTGATTGGCTTCAATATATAGCATTAGGATTTATGAAAATAACTCAAAGAATCATCTAAGGACTAGAGGTATATTTCTATCCCCTAGAACAACTTAGAGTGAAGATCATTTGATCTAATCAAACATATTTTCTTTCGAAACATATGAAGACCATAAATATCGTCATTTATTGGCCAAATAAATAAAGATTGTCAAAACAATGAAAATCACACACAATAATAAGTAATTCACAATAGATCTTTTATACAAACATAAATAACATGACTAACCTTGTTTATAATCCCAACTAAAGGTTACTTAGCCCATGAAGGGTTTATTATACATATTACAAGCTTGTGTGGTCATTATTAGTTGAATCAAGAGAAAGAATTGATCCTAACTCCCTTAGTATATAAAGGAGATAGAAGCAATAAACTCTCTGAACAACATATGCTATACCACACTTACAAAAATCACTCAAGAACACAAGTGTGTTCTTCACACAAAAAGAAAAGTTTACAAAAAATGGAAAATTATAAGATGAATGATGAATGATGAAGGATCTAAGGGGTCTATTTATACACCTAAAGTCATCTAATAGCTCCAAAACTCCAGCATTATTACAATAGATCGGATCAATGTCAGCCATCCCCTCAATAATACACAAAAAGTATAAAAAAATTAGACAAATCATAACAATCTGTCAAGAGTTACGGCCGTAACATTAAGGAGTTACGGCCGTAACTTGGATGACTTACGGCCGTAACATTCTGTAGTTACGGCCGTAACTCGGCTTCGTCAATTTGTTCACTGCTTGCTTTGAAAGTTACGTTTTCAGCCCAGAATTTCTCAGACTTTGCGTTTTTGCCCCAAATCTTCTTCGGATGATAACTTTTGATATATAACTGTGATTTTGAATCCAGAAAGACTGCCGAATTCGTCTCGGAAAGCTCTACAACATGAATATATCAAAATTCAACAAAGAAAATATTTAATAAACATGTTATTTCTTGAGTAAATCAGTTATTTAATCCGATCATCATCCGATAAAAATAAAATTAAAAAAAACTAATTAAATAAAAGCAAAAAATGAGTAGACTAGCTCAATTATGGGTGAATTTTATCGATACAAACCATGGATAAGTGTACAAAACTGACACTTATCATCTCTATCTTCTTTTATTACCACACAGAAGCCACTACTATTAGACTTTCAAAAATTAGAATTGGAGATTGTGCCCAAAGAAATATGTGTTCATTATCAGCACTTATATTGAAACCTGCACTTCAAGATATAATCAAAGAAACCCAGAAGGTGGATCAGTATATAGGGAGATTGAGAGAAAAATTGATACGGGCAAAATAACAAACTTCTTAATCTATGATGATAAAACATTATGATATAAAGGGAGACTATGCATGCCAGCCAATGCAACCGTCATAGTGTTAGGAATAAATTTAGGATTTTGATGATGTCATCCCTGTATTCTTTATTTAATTCAAATGTAATGTTCTAAATATTTGGCATTGTAAAGAAGAACCAAATGAGTATCTTCTATAGGCCTTTATAAAGTTAGACTTGATCAAACAGGCTAAGTCCGTTCACCTGAGTATCGCTAAGTCAGAATATCAACTAAGTATCGCCAAGTCAAAATACCAGTTGAGTATCGCCAAGTTAGGATATCGGTTGAGTAGAGAAGATCAGCTGCGTATTGCATATCAGCTAAGTTCGTCAAGTCAGAATATCAGCTGAGTTTAGTCAAGACATAATGTTAGCTGAGTTTAGCCAAGACATGATATTAGCTAAGTATGGACATCAAAATACTTGGACAAAATTCAAGCAAGTATTAATCAGCTATGTCTACGTCAGCAAACGTTAAAAAGTCAAGAAAGACAAAAAAATCACATGCACAAGTAAATAAAGCCAAGAAGATAATCTTAATGAGTCCCGCAAGTTAAGGAATAAAATATTCCTCGAGATTCACGCCCTGAAGACTTCCTATTATGGAAATCAAAGAAAATGGCGCAGAAAACTGTATATCTTCAAATGCCATATTTGAAGAAAGAATTCAGCCGTGCAAAAGAGGTGAATAGAAAAAACAAAGGAGTCCACTCTCCAACGGACCAATTTGTTTTAAAAGGATGCAACAGCTATGAAGAGCTCAAAGGAAGTACTATAAATATCTGAAGAACCCTGGAGCAGAAGTACGATGCGATTTACACTTATAAGCAATCAAAGCGATCGAAAGCGATATAAGCTACAACTATAGCATCGTGCAGAGCGAGGATCATAACAATCAAATACTTAGAATCTTAGAAGTTGGAGAAGACAAACACTATTGTCTTAAAGTTTTGAGTACGGGATACTTTCTTGGACGAGGTTCTTGAAAGTAAAAGGTTGCAAGGCATCCACGGGTTCTTGATTGGAAGGTGATAGACAACTTGAGAGTTGTTGAGTCATCTATAGGTTTGGATCAAGAGGTGACAGGCAACCAAAGGGAAGGAGTTACAATGGCCACGGGTTTTCAATGGTTGAAAGCCGTTGTAACTAAATTTGTGGCAACCATCAAACTTTATAGTGAATTTTTCTCTAAGTGGATTGGAGAAAAGTGGACTAGTAGAGGATTACCCCACATCTGAAATAACTATAAGTGTTGTGTTGTTTATTGCTTTAAGCATCATACTTAACTATTGCATCCATCTCAACTGTTGCATTAAAAGTAAACTAAGTCTTCCGCATAATATTTGTCAGCTGACTTCTGAGATGTACCTCGCTGAGATCTCAGTAAGACCAGATGAGTTCACCTAGATGCATATATAATAGCTGAGTTTCTTAAATCATCCAATTCAGCGAAGTGATTTTAAAAGTCTATTCACCCCTCAATGGGGTACTGGAAGAGAGAGTGTATAGTGAAGTATGTGCCTTCACTATAGAGGATTGATTGGTTCACTACTGTACCAAACTCCAAGCAAATCAGACATATCATATGCAGTTGGAGTATGTCCAAGATTTCAATCCAAGCCAAAGCAGTCTCACCAATAAGCAGCCAAAAGAATAGTTAGATCCCTGAAATCCACAATCAATGCTGGATTATGGAATCCTAAAGATGATAGCTTTGAATTATCAAGCTATTCTGATGCTGATTTTTGCAAGATGTAAAATCAACAGGAAAAGCACAAGTTAAAATTGTCAATTTCTTGGAACCGAGTTGATATCATGGTTCAATAAGATGTAGACCTCCAGTTCAATATCCACAACTGAGTCAGAATACCTAGCTGCAGCGGCTGCTGTGCTCATATTCTATGGATTTGACAATAGCTAAGATATGACAACATAATAGCAAATGAAGTCGCAATATGGTGTGACAACAATAGTGCTACTGCTATTACGAACAATCCAGTGCTTCACTCCAGAACAAAGCACATAGATGTCAAGCATCACTTTATCAGAGACCATGTTATCAACAAAAGAGTTCGAGTGGAAAGAGTCAGTATTGAGTATCAGGTAGCTGATATATTCACCAAACCTTTACCAGAAGAAAGATTTCTTGAACTAAGGAGAGATATTGGACTCTTAGACTGTGAATAAAGAACCTAATGGATGCAGAAAACTCAACCAGGATTGAAGAACCTAACTGATCAGAAATTCAGCCACAATTGAAGAACCTAGATGATCAGGAACTCAGCCAGGATTGAAGAACCTAGATGATCAGAAATTCAGCCAGGATTGAAGAACCTAGCTGATCAGGAACTCATCCATGATTGAAGAACCTAGATGATCAAAAACTCATCCAAGATTAAAACTCAGCTGGATCAGAAGTCAATTAGTCAACCAGCTAAGTTTTTAGTTCCAGTAACATTATTTTTTTAAATTACGCGTGGATTATAACGCACGATTCTAAATGCAGCAAGTACGTCTACCCCACATTCTCAAATTACTATCACACATTCCCTGCAAGGATGAACTGCCATTTCAGAATTAATTATTTTTTAACCTACTCCTAAATTGACTATTTAAAGTGATTGAAATCAATCAGCAAAAACTTTTCGTCTTCAAAAATCTTCAAGCAAGAGCCCTAGTTTTTCTATGGCAAAAATCCGAGCTCTTCTCTACACTAAAATTACTTTATAACTTCAGAAATGGATTCTTCAAACTACTTCAAGAATATCAATCTGAAGGTCATGAAGCCTTCAATGATTATGTTTAGAGGCTGATATGAAGGTTTAAGATGGGAAGGGTAACTCTCTAAGTCTCATAAATTGAGTGTGGGACGAAGTGGAAACTAAAAAATGAAATGAGGCGTTGTCCTATTTATAGAAAATGATTATTAGCACGTGCGCTACTGCTCCTTTTTAGTGTGCGCTAACGGTCTCCCAGCCCACTGTATCTAACTGTCCTCGGTCTTGCGTACGCTAAATAGCCTTTACGTGCGCTAAAAGCAACAGTTAGCATACGCTAACACCCATCATAACGTGCGCTATCGGCTTTACGAAAGCTCACTGACCTCACTGTACTATATTTAGCGTGCGCTAGCATCTCTCACGTAGCGTGCGCTAAGCATCGTTGACTCGCCTTTTCCAAAATCCAATCAGGTTCATCCCGGTAACCTAGCTTCCCTGCACACTATAAAATGGCCAATATGCTGATCCACAGACTCTTTATGCTTTATGCATAATTATCGACCCTACAACATACAACCTACATACCTTCAAAACTTTCTAACCTATTTTCTATATATCTCCACAAATATGTCTTCTTCTCAGACTTCATCTCTTTCAATGAAGAAGAAGGACATGATCATTGACGGTCGAATTTTTGCTCACTCTGTTTTGCAATAGCGTATTATTTCAGAAGATGAGGACATGACTGGGATGAACTTAGTCGTCTCGCATGTCAAACAAACTGGTCTCTATCGTTTGGGTAATTTTCATCCTGAGAACTATGATGAGCAAATCGTAGAGGAATTCATATTAGAGCAAAAAGGGGGAAGATGAGAGAGTGGCTGGTAGGAGATGACGTCTTGAGAAGGAAAAGGAGATGGAATCCATATTAGACGATAGTGTTGCATCAACAATCGGAAGACTAGTCGGACCCGATCTAGGTCAAGGAGCCAAAGGATACAGACTTTCTAGTTATCGTCCCGAGTTCCAGGATACCAACTTTCCTTTGAAAAAAAATGTGCAAAAGTCTGCTGAAACCAAACTCCCAACAGAAAGACATCCAACAGCTGAAGAGTTGAAGGAATGGAAGCAAATTGAACTGATGAGATACTTATGCATTATCAGTAGGGAATCGGCCATGTTTAATCACTTCAAATCACTGGAGGATGCTGCCAAGGAGTTCTCAAGGCTTCTAGTGGAAGGAAAGCTCCCACTCCAGATAAAGCTGAAATCCAAAATTTAGAAGGGTGAACGGCCAACCAACCCAAAAGACTGGATTCTTTCCTATGACGTATCCCAAGAAGGAAGAAACATATATAGGGATCGAAGAAGATACACCCTAGTCAACTGATGGAAGGAACCGAGCATGACCTCTCTCGAAAAACTTGGAAACATGAATTTATAGGGGATAAAATTTATGTTAGATGCATTTAATTGTCTCATGTTTTCTTTCCGATGTAATCTTCAGATTTAATTAGCATTGAAATATGTTTATCAAATAAAATACCGCATGTACTCGATTACTGAAGCAACCCCAAATCGGGTAAACAACAATTACAATGTTCACAAGAAGGAAGTACTCGAGTACTGAAGCAACAACATGATTAATAAAATGTAAAAGACATAACATCATAAACGACCATTGAACAGAATCACTCTTGCCCATCATCCTCGTACTACCCGCATGCTCGTTCGCCTCCGAGACCTGTACCTGAAATACAAAAGTATTTCCCCCATTTAAGGGGTTAGCGACCACTTCTAGTGCGAGTACAGTCTATTTGAACTACCATTCTAATCAGATGAAATATGCGCCAAAAATCATTTTAGAAAACATTTATATTCAGGAATATTACGGTGTACGAGCACAAAACACATTTCTCCAACAAAACATTTCAAAGGTTAACCATTGGTACGAGACTCACGGCCACCACACCCCGCAGAGGCCCCGTCGAACCATCCCTGGGTGGTTAACCCCAGTTCGCCATACGCATACACACGGCACTATGTATCCCCAGAGGCCCCGTCGGACCATCCTTGGGTGAACATACACAATCACATCCACAACATACACGGGAAGCCATAATCCAAATACTAAAATATGCAAACAAATGTAAAGTACTTGCCTTTGAGACATCTTCAATGAAACGGGAACGAACAACGACTAGGAATAACCCGGAGGAAACACGACCATTCCTAAACGAAGGATTAACACAACTCAGTCCCACACTATAACAATAATCGAATGGAATACGCCCACAACCCCGACTAATAATCATAAACATACACGAATGACGAATACAGGTGAGGGTTTTCACAAATCCTCCCTGAATCAATAATCTACGGATTAAACACGACGGGAACGGATTGGGAATCACCTAACAATAATAATCGATAAGAAATATCACAACATAAACGAACAATTCGAGTTCAATCTAGACAAATCCCGAAAAAAACCCCCAAAATGGATAAAGGTAGGGTTCTAAGCCAAATACCTTACGGAGAAAGAGGATTAAGATGATGATAAACTTCACTTGGAACATAAAACTCGATCTCTCAAGGAACTCCACGGACAAAACTTGAAGAATCGCTCAAATCTCTTCTTGGAACACAGCTCTCGGACGAGGAAAGAAGAAAGAATAAAATGATGCGATGCAAGGTCAACTCAGGCTTATAAAACTTGACCACTCATTACGTACGTTAACATGCTGATGTTAACATACGCTACGCCTCTTACGTATGTAACACTCAGGTGTTAGCATACGTAATGGCTCGGCAGAACAGTCTACCCAATTTGTTGAGGCCGATAGTGTACGCTACACTTAGACAGTTAGCGTAAGCTATAAGGAGCTTACGTACGTAAGACCAGCGGGTTAACGTACGTAAGGGCTTGGCAAAAATTGGGCAGAACCCACTGTCCAAAATGCTGAGGGCCATAACGTACGTTAACACTAAGGTATAACGTATGTTATGGAGGTATCGATAGCGCATGCAAGAGTGCATTCATAACGTACGTTATGCATGCAGCAGTTCAACACTGTTGAATACAGTTTGCTGCACAGGACGGTACGAAGTCGAGACGCAACACAAGGACAGAACCTAGAAGCATAAATACGAAATATTCACGACGACGAAGCTAAGTACTGAAAGAAAATACAATTCCGACTACCAGAGAATCCGAAATACGACAGAGAAGATGAAATTCTCTAAACTAATAGGAAATTACAAAACGGACCAAACGTCCAAAAATAACGATACAACGTCGGAGAATCTGAAACTCACAACATGAATAACTCAACCATACGAACTCATGGAAACCAAGAGACAACGAAATCGAACGAGTTTTATGAGAACCGAACATAACATAAAACGAAATTACATAAAAACATCTTCGAACAACATAGATTCAAAACGTCGATATGGTTACAAGTGAGTCGATAAAAATAGACATGCGACAAAAATGGAAACTGCTAAAAATGGAAAGGTACGGTATTACATTCTCCCCCTCCAAAAAGAAGTTTCGTCCCAAAACTTAAGAATAAAAAAGCTCGGGGTGTCTCGCACGTATATCTTCCTCCAATTCCCACGTCACTTCCTCCACTCCATGCCTCGACCATTGCACTTTAACCAAAGGGATGGTTTTGTGCCTTAACTGTTTAACTCGACGTTCCAAAATCCTCACTGGCCTCTCCTCAAACGTAACGTCCTTCTCGATCTCCACCTCCCCGAAGTTAATAACGTGAGTCGGGTCTGTAACATACTTCCTCAATTGAGAAACATGAAATACACTATGCATATGGCTCAACGATGGAGGTAATGCCAAACGGTAAGCTAACTCGCCAACTCTCTCTAATATCTCGAAAGGTCCAATATAGCTTGGACTAAGCTTCCCCTTTTTCCCAAAACGGAAAACTCCCTTCGACGGAGACACTCTCAACAAAACATGATCCCCTACCTCGAACTCCAAGGGTCGACGCCTAACATCCGTATAAGACTTTTGTCGACTCTGAGCCGCCAACATCCTCTCTCGAATCAACTCGACTTTCTTCCTCGTCTCCCACACAAGATCTGGCTCGGTGCCAACTAAATCAGATGGCTCATCCCAACATATCGGTGATCGGCACCATCGGCCATAAAGCGCCTCAGACAGTGCCATCTTAATCGATGCATGCCAGCTATTATTAGAAGTAAACTCGATCAGAGCCAGATGTTCCTCCCAATCACTACTCCAGTCTAGCGCACACGCGCGCAACATATCCTCGAACGTCTGAATGGTATGCTCGGACTATCCATCGGTCTGAGGATGGAAATATGTACTCAAACGCAAACTTGTACCCAATGCCTTATGTACCGCCTGCCAGAAACGCGATACAAACTGACCATCTCTGTCCGAAATAATAGTCTTCGGCGTACCATGAAGTCTCACGATCTGTGCGATAAAAATACAAGCCAATTTTTCTGGACCCCAAGTGTCCCTGATACCCAGAAAATGTGCCGACTTAGTCAGTCGATCCACGATTACCCACACCATGTTCATTCCGGTCTTCGTCCTCGGCAAATTTGTTACAAAATCCATAGAGACGTCCTCCCACTTCCATTCTGGGACGGGGAGTGGTTTCAACAACCCGGGTGGCCGGTGATGCTCGATTTTGACTTGGTGATAAGTCAAACACTTAGCCACAAATTGTACTACCTCATTATTCATGTCATTCCACCAGAAATTCTTCCTCAAATCCTTATACATTTTACTCGAGACTGGATGAACTGAATAAGGTGACGCATGAGCCTCTCGCATAATACCCTGCCTCAATTCCAATTCGTTCGGAACACACATCCGACCTTGGAATCTCAACACACCATCCTCATGAATCATGAATCCTGGGGACTTCCCCTTCACCACATTCTCACAGAGTTGAATAAAAATCGGATCTTCTAACTGTCTCGATTTAATGTCGTCGAGCAGAGACGAAGAGATCTCAATAGTGCGCAACTGCCCGACACTCCATGGTAGCACAACCTCAATGCTCAACCCCATCAACTCTCGCTGGAGCCCTGGCTGGCCGTGAGTAACTCAAGTGCCCAAAGCGATACCGACTTCCGACTCAAGGCATCTGCCACCACATTTGCCTTGCCCGAATGATAAAGGATTTCAGGATCGTAATCCTTAATTAACTCCAGCCACCTTCTCTGTCTCATATTCAGTTTTTTCTGTGTAAAAATATACTTTAGGCTCTTGTGATCGGTGAAAATCTAACACGACGAGCCATACAAGTAATGACGCCAAATCTTCAACGCAAACACAACTGTGTCCAACTCAAGATCGTGGGTAGGGTAATTTAACTCGTACGGTTTCAACTCATGGGAAGCATAGGCAATTGTCTTCCCGTTCTGCATGAGTACACATCCAAGTCCTTGGCCCGAGGCATCAGTATAAACTGAAAAACCCTCATTACCGCTCGGTAAAGCCAAGACGGGAGTGGTAGTCAACCGCTTCTTCAACTCCTTGAAGCTCTTCTTCCTCTCGTCGGTCCACACAAACTTCTCTGACTTCTACAACAACTGGGTAAGCGGTCGAGCGAGTTTAGAGAACCCCTCGACAAACCTACGATAATATCTGGCCAAATCCAGAAAACTACAGACCTCCTTCACGTTCTTGGGCGGCGCCCAATCCAACACTGCTTCTATCTTGTGTGGGTCCACACGAATACCCTCGGCCGAGATCTCATGGCCGAGAAACATAACCTCCCACAACCAAAACTCACACTTTGAGAACTTCGCATAAAGGCGCTGAGTTCTCCAAATTCCCAATACGATATGTAAATGACTTGCATGCTCCTCCTCGCTCCTCGAGTAAATCAGGATATCGTCGATAAAGATGACTACACACTTATAGAGATATTCGATAAAGACCTTGTTCATTAGCTGCATGAACACGGCTGGCGCATTGGTTAGCCCGAATGGCATAACCACAAACTCATAGTGGTCGTATCTCATCCGAAAGGCCGTCTTCGGAATATCGGAATCCTTAACTCGGAGCTGGTAATACCCCGATTTCAAATCAATCTTCGAAAACACAGTTTCTCCCTGCAATTGGTCAAACAAGTCGTCAATCCTTGGGAGCGGATACTTGTTCTTGATGGTCACCTTGTTTAACTCTCGATAGTCGATATATATGAAGTGACCCATCCTTCTTCTTCACAAACAAGACCGGCGCGCCCCAAGACGAGGCGCTCGGATGAATGTAACCCATGTCTAGCAACTCTCCCAACTGTTTCTTCAACTCAAGCTTCTCAGCAGGCGCCATGCGGTACGGTTTCTTCGAAATCGGAGCCGCACCCGGCTCTAAATCAACAGTGAACTCAACCTCGTGGTCTGGTGGCAAACCCGGCAACTCGTCTGAAAAGACATCAGGATACTCACTCACTACTGGAATATATGAGAGCTTGACTCCCCCTTCTTCCGATCCAGAGCATAACACCAGTAACCAGTGCAACCTCCTCAAAGAAGTCTCACCACTTTCATAGCACTGATCAGAAATATCTGAATACTCTGCTTGCGTTCCACAAAAGAATGCTCGGTACCGTCTGAGGCTATCATCGAAATGGGTCTCACCCTATAATTCATGATCGCCCCTTATCGATCTAGCCAATCTTCACCAAGAATCAAATCCTCATCCTTAATGTCTGCCGAAATTAGATTAGAAGACCAATCCCTCCCTGCGATACTCACCGGAAAATCTCTAATCTCACGATCCCCCACAATACTATCTCCACTAGGCAGTTTAACAACAAACGGTTCACATGCAACTAGACAATCAACATGCAGACGATGCACACAATCTAAATAGATAAAAGAATGCATAGCACCAGAATCGAATAACACGAAAACAGGATGGTCAAGGATGCGACCGGTACCTGTAGCCACCGTCGCGTCAGGATCTCCCACTCGTCTCATCTCATACACACGGGATGGAACAGACCCCGCACTAGAATCTCCCCCTATCAAAGGCTGCCCATGTCCTCGACCTCTGCCGAAACTCTGCTGAGGTTAACTAGCTGTTGGCACCTGATTCACACTTGGTTCTCTCGTAGCCGGGGCTGACACCTGAGTAACTGGTGCCCGACTCGCATCTCCACAATACTTAGTGCGATGCCCCATCCGACCGTAAGTAAGACACTGTAGTGGCAGCCTGTCACACTCACTCATCATGTGTCCGGGACGACCACAGTTAAAACAAGTAGGACCACGAACAGGAACAGTCGGAGCAGACTTGGAACCATTTCCTCACCCAAATGACGGGGACTGATTCCCGAAGACTTGCGAACCAGACTGAGCCTTCTGATATCTGCCAGACTTCCCTCGCGAAAATTGACTGGAAGTCTTCCGCTTCTTACCCTCCGTTGCCGCCTCTGTCGCAGAAAATGACATCTCATAAGTCATCACCTTGTTCTGATAATCTTTCAAAGTTGTACACCTAAGGCCTGACATGTAGTGACGAACCCTCATCCTCATCCGCATGTCGAAGTGGCGGATCTTATCTAGCTCATCTCGGACCCGATTCCTTATATAATGTAGCTGCTGATTGTAGTCCTTGAATGCCTGCGAAATGGGAACATACTGGGTTTTGCTTCAAAGAAGGCTCGAATCCTTCCCTCTTTTACCGGCCACGGAAAATATTCATCTTCCATTAATTCTCGGAACTCATCCCACGAAGCAGCCCGGTCATGCGGTTTCACCGCTTGCCACCACGTTGCTGCCTCCTTGGAAAGGAAGTACTGAGCGATTGGTACCTTCCTCTCCTCGGAGCAGTTAGCCGCCTCGAACACCTTCTCCATCTCGAATAACCAACTCTCCCAACCAGAAGGGTTGGAAGTACCATCGAACTGTAGAGGACGCATACGGATCACGTTTTGAAGTAGCTTGTCGGTGCCGGAGCCAGTAGGCGGAACCGGGTTAGCATTAGCTTGGTTGAACAAAATGGCCTGGGTCAGTAGCGTCATCTGATTCGCTACTTACTGCAGAATATTCGCTACTCGAAAGTTATCATGAGCATTGTCAAAGCTAGCAGACTGATCCTGCTGGCCCTCGGCACTGGGCAGAACACTGTTCGACAAGGAAGGCGTTGCCGAACCAGCCCCTGAGCTATCAGACATGGACGCACCACCGGCTGCACCATGTCCCCTACCGCGTCCGCGACCGCGTCCGTGTCCTCTACAAACAGACATTCTGAAAGAGGTAACAGGTGAGTACAATTCAAATGCAAAACACATCACGACATTAAGAAAGGAACAGAATAGGATAACGCAACGAGTCAAGTTAGGAAAAACTTACGAGCACCGGCGTACTGAGATGATGGCGTAGTAGTGATACTGTTCAAAACGACACTCAACTAGACACAAATAACCGACAACCTAGGTATCCATAAACATATGCTGTGATACCATATTCTGTAACACCCCCAAGATGTTCAGGGCATATTACAGCGCCGTGGACCCACCCTTTAAAATCCACCAGGATAACACACAAACTCAACATGACAACAATGATTGACATCATCAACATACGAACGACTTCTCAATCCAAGACATACAAAACAAGTAAACCAAACTCAACAGTACAATGCAACATGAAATCAATCCCAAATTGGGTACACAACAATTACAATGTTCACAAGAAGGAAGTACTCAAGTACTGAAGCAACAACATGATTAACAAAATGTAAAATACATGACATCACGAACGACCACTGAACAAAATAACTCTTGCCCATCATCCTCGTACTGCCCGCATGCTCGTTCGCCTCCGAGACTTGTACCTGAAATACAAAAGTATTTCCCCCATTTAAGGGGTTAGCGACCACTTCTAGTGCAAGTACAATCCATGTGAACTACCATTCTAATAAGATGAAATATGCGCCAAAAATCATTTTAGAAAACATTTATATTCCGGAATATTACGATGCACGAGCACAAAACACATTTCTCAAACAAAACATTTCAAAGGTTAACCGTTGGTACGAGACTCACGGCCACTGCACCCCGCAGAGGCCCCGTCGGACCATCCCTGTAATACTCGAGATTTCTGATATGTATTTGGAACTTGTGATATTGTAATTGTTGCACTTTGATCTGAGTATTATTCTCCGTATTTCATAATCCGGTGAAGTTGAGCGTATGATTTCATGAATGTGATTTATAAATTGTGTTTCTGCGCTTGTAGCGCACGCTATCATCTAAGTGTAGCGTACGCTAACTTGGATCCATAGCGCACGCTACGAAGGAACCTTAGCGCACGCTATACGTGGTCAATATGATTGAGACGTGCGGTAGGTGAGATCAGGCCGGGGATTCTTGGCGGATTGTGTCGGGATGAACCTGGACGGCTTCCGGGAAAAAACCAAGTCAACGCGTTAGCGCACGCTACTCACATGAGGGTAGCGCATGGTAAAGGCTGAGTACAGTGAAATCAGTAACGTTTCAAATATCCGTTAGCGCACGCTATGAAAATGGACTAGCGCGCGCTAATAACCATTTTCTATATATAGGACAGCATCCTTTTTTCATATTTTCAGATTTTTTCACTTCCCCATTCGAATTCTTGAACTTATAAAGACACTCTCTTCTTCCTAAACACTTCTTTCCGGCATCCTAGCTCGTGTTGAAGATTGTAGATCATTGGAAGATTGGTGTTCAAACCTTCGGCGTTGGATTGCTTCGAATTTCCTCCTTGTTCTTCATTACTTTGAGGTAGGTGATTCTTCACCAATATTAGTAGTATTCTGAAGGACGTTTTGATCATGTTTTGGGATTTACCTAGTCAGTTAGATTCACAAGTAGTTGATCATCATGCGTTAGAAGGATATTTTTGACGTTCCGGCACTTATTCATCGTATAATCCTTTGAACCTTTTTTAGTATATGGACTCCTAAGCATATTCAAACCGACCATGTCCAGTGTATGGAGATTACCTAGTTCTTATGTTTTACGTAAGGAATCATATGTTTTGGGACTTGGAATGAATTGAACTTAGGATATTTTCTTGAAGATCAAGATGAATTATGGTGTAGTAATGATGATACATATCCTTGTGTCTCGTAGTCATTTAATCCATAAAGATCTTTCTTAAGCCGTATAAGCATGATATGCACGGAGTTGGCATGTATTAACATTGAGGATTTCATGAGTTTTCATCACCTTTAGCTCAAGTTTTACCCAGTAGTGACTGCCATGCACGATTAGCGCACGCCAAGATGTATATATTAACGTGCGCTATCGGGAATGAGTAACGTGCGCTACGTTGGATACGTAACGTACGGCAGGGCAGTCGACTGTTCAGAGAAGACTGTCAGTACACAGCTAGCGCACGCTAAACCTGGTCATTTGCGTATGTTAACGGGCAGGCTTAGCGCACGTTACGTAGAGTACGTAGCGCGTGCTAAGTAGTTCATACAGAATTCATTTTTTTAGAGCTTGCGGCCGTAAACCGGATTGTTAGACGTTCGTATGAATTGAGAGGAATTCTTTATTATTTCTTAGGTCCAAGCCTTTCATAGGGGACGATCGAGGGGCGGTGACATACGGACGCGTGTCATTTTTTGGAGTATTTCCATTCTTGCCATTTTCGAGGCAAGTATCATATTTTGAGTTTGATTTATATTGGAATCTTGATCATGCTTATGGTTTTGTTCATGTTGTTAAATATGAGATGTATTTCTGTAATTTCTTGTGGTATTCGTTGTTAATTGTTCGTATTGATGAACATATTGCAAATGCATATATGTATGCATAATTGATTGGTTTATGGTATAAATGATCCGAGGGGATTATGAGGATCTATGCTGAGGGCGCTGGATCGAATGTCCACCATGCGTTGGTCCGACGGGATCATCATGGGGATCTATACTGAGGGCGCTGGATCGCTGGACGGGTTTTCCACCATGCGTTGGTCCGACGGGATCATCATGGGGATCTATACCAAGGGCGCTGGATCGCTGGATTACCCTGTATTGTGGATGGAATCGTGAGGATTCATATCGTTGGATTCCGATGACGGAAGTCCGTTTTACATGTTTTATGATGCACTGATGATTTATGTATTATGATACTTGTACTAGCATTGTTTTTCTAACCCCTTCGGGGGTGGACATTGTTTTGATGTTCAGGTAGCCGAGGAGCGGGGAAGCAACCACGATCGACGGTGACGATGAAATGGCTCAGTGATGTGGTTGATGTTTATTGTTATTGTGATTTGTCTTTTTGGTTCATTTAGTACTCGAGTACGTCTGTTTTAATAATGTCATTTCGATATGGTTGTATAAGTTAACTCATTGGATCAGTTGAACCAAATCTGTATTTTGAACTTCAGTTGTACGATTGGATTATATTTACATTTCTTTTAAATTAGCCTTGTAAATCCTTACTTAAAGGGTTTATGGCGCTGTAATTATTCCGAATATCTCGGGGTGTTACAGAATATGGTATCAGAGCTAAGATTCATGGATATCTTGGCAGTTGGGTTAGTTGGGTCTGTTTACGTTATTTGATTATTGGTCGTTTGTAACATCACTGCTGAGCCAGCATCGTCATGTGGACCGTGGTTGTAAGTTTCCTAATCTCAAATACTACCGTTTTATTTAATTGATGTTTTGTGAACATTGATGGACGTACTTTTAGAAAGTTTGCCCTGGATATTGAGTATTTGTGTTTACAGTATGTTGAGAGGAGGTCGTGGACGCGGACGCGGTCGTGGACACGGGCGTGGAAATGCGAGACAAGAAGATTCAGTGTCTACCCCAGAAATAACCGCTAGCCGAACGGATTCCCATTCCGGGGGACAACAGGGATCAGCAATAATAATGCAAATCCTAACGTGCCGGGAGTGCTTCAGCAAGTGGTTGCTCAGATGAACCAGTTTGCTCAAGTTGTGGATCGCATGCAGACGGCGATGGGACAGCAGCATAACGTGGATAATCGGGGAGATAAATGGCGTACCGAGGTGATCAAATTGCATCCTCCGAAATTTGACGGTTCGGCTGAGACGCTTTCTTGGGATCACTGGCTGAAGGAATTAGAGAAGATTTTTGCGGGGATAAACTGTCCCAACGATAGAAAGGTTCCGGTCGCCCAGTATCTTCTGACAGGGGAGGCTTTCGACTGGTGGGAGGCCATTCGACCGGAGGAGCATAATGTTGACTGGATGGAATTCAAATTAATGATGGAAGCGCAGTATTGTCCTTGCCCAGTTAGAGAGGCCCGAGTCCGGGAGTTTTTTTCACCACAAAATTCAGAAGCATCTGTGACGGACGTGATTAAGACTTTTAATCACCAGCTGACTTATGTGCGTCACTTGGTCAGAACCGAGGCGGAGAGGATTTTTCATTTCGACATGCGAATGAAGCCGGAAATTCAGCAATATATGTCCGGATTCGATTGTACCACCTTGCGACAGTATCAGGACAAGGCGCTGGCCTATGATATGAAAGAGGCGGCAGTAGAGAAATCAACGGAAGCAAAGAAGCAGAAAGTGGCTGGCAACTTCACGGAGAATAAGAGTAGTGGGCCTCGCAGGGGCCAGTCTTCTTTTCATTCATCCAGGAGGCCTCCGCATCCTTCTCGAGTAGGAAAGAAGTTCCGGGCCGCACAAACCGTTTCAGACGCAGGGAAGAAATGTTATAACTGTGGCAAGGCGGGGCATGTTCGACGTGACTGTTTCATGCCTGCTGTGACCTGTTTCGAGTGTGGACAGGAAGGGCATCGCGCAACATTTTGTGGGAATGCGATCCGATCTTTTGGTACTCGCACTCCTGTACCGGTTCCGAAGGACACTAGTGTAAACCAGACGCAGCAGAGCGGTTTCCCGCAGCAGAATGTTGGGAAAAGAGAGGCATCCAGCGCTGGGTCCGTTCCACCGCGTATTTACGAGATGAAGAAGGATGATCAGAACACAGCTATTGCATCAGGTACGATTCAGATCCTTTTGCAACCAGTTAGTGTCTTGTTCGATTCGGGAGCTACGCATTCTTTTATATCTTTGAACTGTGTTAATCGTTTGAAAATCTCGTGCTTGTATAATTGTGAACCTTATGTTGTGGGATTACCGAGCGGAGAGAAAATTGTGGGAACCCTAGAAGCTAGAGATTTTCCAGTGTCTATAGGAGGGAGAGATTGGCTATCGAATCTTATTGTAGTTGACATCTACGGTGACGATTTAATTCTCGGAGACGATTGGCTCAACCGTTATGGAGCTATTCTGAATTACCGAAAGAGAGTTATTTCTATCATTGTTGATGACGGATCTGAGCACTTATTCCGAGGATAGAGACCGGGAAGCTCGGGAAAATTGATCAAAGCAATGAAAGCCGTGAAATTGCTGAAGCAGGGATGTCATGGATTTTGGTGCTATGCCATGAGGAAAGAGGAAGGAGTAGAGCTCTCATCTATTCCAGTTGTGAATGAATTCTCCGATGTATTTCCTGACGAACTACCTGGGTTACCTCCGCAGAGAGAGGTGGAATTCACTATCGAACTAGAGCCTGGAGCCGCTCCTATTTCCAGAGCACCATACCGCATGGCGCCAACCGAGATGTATGAGTTAAAGAAGCAACTGGAGGAATTCTTACAGAAGGGTTATATTCAACCTAGCGTTTCTCCTTGGGGAGCGCCCGTTCTCTTTGTCCGGAAGAAAGACGGATCCCTCCGACTGTGTATTGATTACAGGGAGCTCAACAAGATGACGATCAACAATAAGTATCCTATACCTCGGATCGACGACTTGTTTGATCAACTGCAAGGGGAAAGGGTATTCTCGAAGATTGACTTGCGATCAGGATACCATCAGTTGAGAATTAAGGAATCGGATATACCTAAGTGCGCTTTCGTGTCCCAGATGCGGCATTATGAATTCGTAGTGATGCCGTTTGGACTTACCAATGCTCCTGCGGTATTCATGCAATTGATGAATCGGGTATTCTTAGAATACTTGGATAAATTTGTGGTCGTCTTCATTGACGAAATTTTGATATATTCGAAGGACACAGAGGAGCATGCCGAACATTTGCGTATGGTTTTGAGCACCTTGAGGAAGGAACAACTGTATGCAAAGCTTTCCAAATGCGAGTTCTGGCTTGGGGAAGTAACTTTCCTTGGGCATGTGATATCAGCTGACGGAGTTCAGGTGGACCCGAAGAAAGTCGAAGCAATCTTGGAATGGGAAGTTCCTAATAACGTGAAAGAAGTCCGAAGTTTCCTAGGACTTGCGGGATATTATCGCCGCTTTGTAGAGGGATTTTCCAAAATTGCTCGTCCGCTCACTCAGCTGTTACAGAAAACTCAAAAGTTTACGTGGGATGAGAAATGCCAGACTGGTTTTGATGAACTTAAGAAGAGACTGACGACAGCACCTATATTAGCGCTACCAGAGGGAACTGATGGATTCATGGTATACAGCGATGCTTCAAATCAGGGTCTGGGTTGTGTGTTGATGCAAAAGGATAAGGTGATTGCTTATGCTTCTCGGCAGTTGAAACCGTACGAGGTTAATTACCCGACTCATGATCTAGAGCTAGCAGCTGTAGTCTTTGCATTGAAAATCTGGAGACATTATTTGTACGGCACTCATTGTCAGATCTTTACAGATCATAAGAGCCTCAAGTACATTTTCAGTCAGAAAGAATTAAACATGAGGCAGAGAAGGTGGCTGGAATTGATCAAGGATTACAACTTGGAGATTCTCTATCATCCGGGGAAAGCAAACGTAGTAGCCGATGCTTTGAGCCGTAAACATGTTGCTCTTCAAGTGTTGGAAGCGCTTACGTCCCAAACCAGCATTCAACGGGAACTGATCCGCGAAGGGATTGAAGTATGGGCACCAGGAATCCAAGGGCAACTATATGTGATGGAACTGACTTCATCACTAGTCGAGGAGATCAAATCTAAGCAGTTGAACAATTCTCTGATCCTTCGGTTATGTGACGAAGTAAAGAAAGGAAAAGCCCCAGGATTCGTGATACAAGATGATGGAGTTCTGAGATTTCAGAGTCGACTATGCGTTCCCGATGATGATGATTTGAGACGGGTAATTCTGAAAGAAGCTCATAGTGCACCTTATTCTATCCACCCGGGCAGCAGTAAGATGTACAAGGATATAAAACAAAACTTCTGGTGGGGGAATATGAAGAAGGACGTAGCAGGGTACGTTTCGAAGTGTTTGACTTGTTAGCAGGTTAAGATTGAACATCAGCGATCTGCCGGAATGTTAAAGCCGCTTCCGATCCCTGATTGGAAGTGGGAGGATATCCCGATGGATTTCATCACCAGTATGCCAAGTACTAGAACGGGAATGAACATGATTTGGGTTATAGTTGATCGACTAACCAAGTAGGCTCATTTCCTAGGAATTAAAGATACATGGGGACCCGAGAGATTGGCGCGAGTATTTATTGCGGAGATAGTCAGATTGCATGGGACGCCGAAGACCATTATTTCGGATCGAGATCGTCGCTTCGTGTCACACTTCTGGAAGGCAGTTCACAGGGCTTTGGGGACTGAGCTCAACTTTAGCACGGCTTATCAACCCCAAACAGACGGTCAGTCCGAAAGGACTATACAAACAGTCGAAGACATGCTTAGAGCTTGTGCTTTGGATTGGTCAACTGATTGGGAAATTCATTTGCCATTGATTGAATTCACCTACAATAATAGTTGGCATGCTTCTATTAAGATGGCACCATTTGAAGCTTTGTACGGGAGAAGATGTCGATCACCCCTGTGCTGGGATGCCTCTTCGGACTTGATCGGGACGGAACCGGAATTGATAGTTCAGACTCAAGAGAAGATAGCTTTGATTCGAGAGAGACTGTTGACTGCCCAGAGTCGACAGAAGTCTTATGCAGACGTACGTCGTCACCCTCTAGAGTTCGACGCTGGGGACCATGTACTATTGAAGGTGTCTCCTATACGAGGGATTTTCTATTTGGGGAGGAGAGGTGATACGAATTGCGTATTAAGATGAACGTAAATTCGCCGGAAAATGCAGCGGATATATTTTGTTACCTCAAAACACTCGTATATGTGTAACACTCGTAAGATATAACCGAAAGTAGGGCAATTCGGCTTACATAAACAAGAACAATATGAATGATTTATCAAACTAGACCTATAGTTTGATAAGATAATCTTTTCTCAAGACCTATTGAGAATCGATTCGATTAAAACTCAAAAATGCGTCGAATTATAACCAATGTTTCGATGAAAAGCATTCACCAAGAAAACACAAGTGTATTCTTATTTCTTCAACATACAATGTCCATAATAAAAGCATCAACAAGACTACTTATAGCATGGTAGTCTTCTTAGCAACTAAGGAATCAAACAAGATCACATGATCTTGAAATGAAAAACAAAACACAAGATAAAATACAAGGGAATCAAATCAAAGGGAGGGGGAATCACACAACAAAATGAATATAAGACACCCCACATAACATGCAAGTCTAATCATGACATGTGAGGGGAGGAAAAACAACAAAAAATAAAAAAAATCAGCAATAATGGCATTTGCTGGTCTGCCGGACACGGCCCGTGCCGATCGGCACGGTCGCGGCGCGCATCTGGCCGGCAGGGACTCGACCGTGTCGCCTGGCACGGTCGGGTTGGTCGGACAGCGGGAATTGTACTATCCGGAAGAGTGTGACTCGGCCGTGTCGCCTGGCACGGTCGGGTTGTGTCGGCACGGGCCGTGTCGGACGACACGGTCGGGTTCGGTCGGCAGCGAGATTTCATTATCCAGGACACCTCGGCACGGTCCGTGTCGGATGACACGGCCGTATTCGCTCGGCAGTGATCGGCCAGATTCAATGACGTGATCGGCGATTCCGGCAGTGGTGGTAAACCGATCGGCGATTCGGCAGTGGTGAATTTTCCGGCCGGTGGTGATTTTTCCGGCAGTTCGTCCATTTTCCGGTCGATTGTCGACCTTCCGGCATAGCATGACACGGGCCGTGTTATATGACACGGCTGAGACCGAGACTCCACGTCTTATGTCCGTTTTCTCGCCTAAATATGTAGTAGCCCGTGCATGGCGTGTAGTAAGGTCATTTATATCGATCCTTACTTCGTCTTCTTCGTTCATATCAAATGATTTCGTATCATCTCCTCCTCCTTTAAAAGGAATTGTCCTCAATTCCGAAATTCCGTCATCATCGATGTAAGGTGAGAGGTCCCCAACATTAAAGGTTGCATGAATCCCATAATCTCCCGGAAGTTCTAATTTGTAAGCGTTGTCGTTCACTTTTGCGATTACTTTAAACGGTCCCTCTGCTCGTGGCATTAATTTGTTCTTACGTTTATTTGGAAATCGCTCTTTTCTTAAATGCAACCAAACCAAATCACCAACTTCGAACAATCTCGGCCTTCTTTGTTTGTTCGACTTTCTTTTGTAAGCCTCGTTTATTTCCTTGATTCGATTACGTACTTGCTCGTGTAATTTCATCATCGAATTCAATTTTGATTCCGCATCCTTGTGCACTAACTCGTCACTTGGCAATGGAATTAGATCTAACGGCATGTACGGGTTTAGTCCGTAAACTACTTCGAACGGAGAGTGTGTCGTGGCATGAGTAGGAGAACGATTATAAGCGAACTCTGCATGTGCAAGTTTTAAGTCCCAATCCTTCTGTGTCTTGCTCACAAGACCACGTAGTAATGTGCCCAACGTTCGATTGGTCACTTCGGTTTGACCGTCCGTTTGTGGATGATGTGACGTGCTAAATAGTAGTTTGGTTCCCACCTTTCTCCACAAGGTGTTCCAAAAATAACTAAGGAATTTTGAGTCCCGATCCGAAACAATCGTTTTTGGAACCACATGCAATAAATGCGATTTCTCGGAAATACAAATCGGCGGCGTTACTCGCGTCGTGTCTTGTGGCAAGCCACAAAGTGAGCCATCTTCGAAAATCGGTCTCGACAACCATAATAGCATCTCTCCCTCGTTGAGTACGAGGCAAAGCAACAATAAAATCCATTGAGACATCTTCCCACGGTCTTTCCGGAATCGGCAAAGGCATGTATGCTCCCGATTTGAATGAACTTTTAGCAATATGGCATGTCACACACTTATTAATTATGTCGTGTACATTCACTTGCATCTTCGGCCAATGAAAATGCTCTTTAAGGACCTCCAACGTTTTGGCCGAACCAAAATGACCGGCCAAGCCTCCACCGTGAGCTTCCCGAACTAATAATTCCCGAATCGGGTGTTTGGGTAAACATAGGCGATTCCCTTTGAAAAGGAATCCTTCTTGCAACGTAAACTCTCCAAACGGACCGGATTTACACCGAATGAAAACCTCACCAAAATCCACATCCCCATCATAATACTCCTTCAATGCTTCGAACCCTAGCAACCGAATGTCAAGAGTAGAGAGCAAGGCATACCGTCTAGACAAAGCATCCGCCACAACGTTGCTCTTGCCATCTTTGTACTTCGATGAAAAGTGGAATGATTGCAAGAATTCCACCCATTTAGCATGTCTCGGACTCAACTTTAGTTGGCCGTTGATATATTTCAAGGACTCATGATCCGAATGTAGGATGAAATGTTTCGGCCGAAGGTAATGGCTCCAATGATCAAGAGCTCTCACAATGGCATAGAACTCCTTGTCATAAGTACAATAGTTGAGTCGAGCCCCACCCAATCTCTCCGAAAAATAGGCAATTGGTCGCCTCCCTTGGACGAGGACCGCCCCAATACCTACTCCACTTGCATAACATTCTACCTCGAAAGGTTGTGAAAAGTCGGGTAAGGCCAAGATAGGTGTTTCACACATTTTCGCCTTCAATTTTTCAAACGCCCCTTGGGCAGCCCCGTTCCACATAAACGGTCCCTTTTTCAAGCATTCCGTTATCGGACTAGAAATGGTACTAAAGTCTCGTATGAACCTCCGATAAAATGAAGCAAGTCCGTGAAAGGATCGGACTTCCGTGATGGTTTTAGGCGTAGGCCAAGATTTAATCTCCTCGATCTTGGTTTGATCAACCGACACTCCTTCTTTAGAAACGATGTAGCCAAGAAAGGCTACACTCTCGACTAGAAACGAACACTTCTCCTTTTTCCCATAAAGTTTTTGATCCCTAAGGATCTCAAAGACTTTCCTCAAGTGCCCGGTATGCTCTTGCAATGATCGACTATAAATTAAGATGTCGTCCAAGTATACGACGACAAATTTTCCCAAAAATGGCTTAAGTACCTCATTCATTAATCGCATGAAAGTACTTGGCGCATTTGTAAGGCCAAAGGGCATGACGAGCCATTCATATAATCCATGTTTTGTCTTGAAAGCCGTTTTCCATTCATCTCCTTCCCGCATGCGAATTTGATGATAGCCGCTTCTAAAATCAACCTTCGAAAAAATCACCGAACCATGCAACTCGTCCAACATATCATCAAGTCTCGGAATTGGGAACCGATATTTGATGGTTATGTTGTTCACGGCTCTACTATCTATACATATCCGCCATGACCCATCCTTCTTTGGAACAAGTAAAACCGGAACCGCACAAGGGCTCAAACTTTCTCGAACGTACCCGCGATTCATTAGCTCCTCGATTTGTTTTTGCAACTCCTTTGTCTCCTCGGGGTTACATCGATAGGCGGCCTTGTTAGGGAGTGATGCACCCGGTACAAGGTCGACTTGGTGTTCAATCCCACGTAAGGGTGGCAAACCCGGCGGTAAGTCTTCCGGGAAGACATCCGCAAATTCTTGTAGCAAGGTATCGATATCTCTCTTGCCTTGCACAATCACGTCAACATCTCGTGTTTCTTTAATCATTAATAAATACACACGTTCGCCATCGTCAATAGCGTGTCTTACCTCCTTCTCACTAGCAAACATAGTAAGCTTCGGTTTCTCCATTTGATTAGAACTCATCGATCGAATGGCTTGGGGTGCCATTGGTTTGAGCACAATCTTCTTGCCTTTATCCCGTAATTCATATTCGTTACTCCTTCATCGATGTAAAACGTCTCTATCAAATAGCCACGGTCGGCCCAGAAGTATGTGGCATGCATCCATCGGGAGTACATCACATAGTACGTTGTCACCATACGAACCCATAGTTAATCCGACCCGTACTTGTTTCGAAACTTTCACCTTACTCCCATCATCGAGCCAATGTAACGCGTATGGTTTTGGATGAGTAGTAATGATGAGTCCGAGCTTTGTCACCATCTCTCTTGAAGCAACATTCGTACAACTTCCTCAATCGATTATCAAACTACACCATTTGTCTTTAATTTGACACTTGGTGTGGAATATTTGATCTCGTTGCTCCGTGTCCCTCGAAACCGTCTTGACTTGTAAAGTGCGAAGGACTAGACTCGTGTCATAGTCTGGAGCATTGTAAGCCTCACACTCCTCTTCTTCTTCGGTGTTTACATCAAACACGCCGCCGAGTCTTTCTTCTTCGTCCTCGGCCAATAATTCTTCCCGGGCCTCAAGAGCCTCTCTTAGTGTCACCACCCGTTTGTTCGGACATGCATTTTGGTAATGGCCGAATCCTTGACACTTGAAACATCGTACCTTCGCCAAACTTGTTTCTTTGGGTACGTAGGGAGTCTTAGGTGCCGTGACAGGGACATGACTTGGTGTGGTGCTTTTAGTACCCGAACTCGAACCGGCACTTAGATTCCCGAATTTGGAAGGAAATTCGGGTCTTGAAAACTTCAATTTATTTTGGGCTTCTATCTTTATGCATAGTCCACATAAAGTATCGAAATCTTCATATGGATATAAC
Organism: Orobanche coerulescens; assembly: GCA_033398695.1. Classification (NCBI taxonomy): domain Eukaryota; kingdom Viridiplantae; phylum Streptophyta; class Magnoliopsida; order Lamiales; family Orobanchaceae; genus Orobanche; species Orobanche coerulescens. The sequence continues at coordinate 99,276,411 of CM065817.1, read as the reverse complement.
TCCACCGTGTTGGCTATGTTTTTATTTAAGCCACGTAAAAAATGGGACAACTTTTGTTCTTCGTTTTCTTCTAGCTCTCCCATCAAGACCAAACTTTCAAACTCTTCAATATATTCACCGACACTTAGTTTGCCTTGCATGAAGTCGGCAAGTATAAGGTTAACCGGTGTGATGTTGGCACATACCTCTTACAAAGTTTTCTTTTTAAAGAATCCCACGAACGGATTTTTGCTTTTCCCTCCCGAGTTCTTCGCGTCTTTACTCTTTCGAACCAAAGAGAAGCACCCTTCCCTAACTTGAGAATTGCATATTTGCAACGTTTCTCATCGTTAAGGTCTTTGAATTCGAACATGCGTTCAATTTTCCGTTCCCACTCCAAATAAGCTTCGGGATCGGTACCTCCAACGAACTCCGGAAGTTCGTTTACTTTAAACTCATCCGCATGGTGTATTTGACGTGCGTCATCCCCGCGTCTTGCTTGCATACGTGGTTCTGGTAGACCGCTTAGTGCGTCCCGGAGTTTCATCAAGAAATCGGGATCGGAGAAATCCAGAACAAGAATCAAGAGATAGTTTTGAACAAGAAATCTTCAATAAAATTGCCAAGGAAATAGCCTTGGGCTCCGATACCACTAATGATACGAATTATGTATTAAGATGAACGTAAATTCGCCGGAAAATGCAGCGGATATATTTTGTTACCTCACAACACTCGTATATGTGTAACACTCGTAAGATATAACCGAAAGTAGGGCAATTCGGCTTACATAAACAAGAACAATATGAATGATTTATCAAACTAGACCTATAGTTTGATAAGATAATCTTTTCTCAAGACCTATTGAGAATCGATTCGATTAAAACTCGAAAATGCGTCGAATTATAACCAAGGTTTCGATGAAAAGCATTCACCAAGAAAACACAAATGTATTCTTATTTCTTCAACATACAATGTCCATAATGAAAGCATCAACAAGACTACTTATAGCATGGTAGTCTTCTTAGCAACTAAGGAATCAAACAAGATCACATGATCTTGAAATGAAAAACAAAACACAAGATAAAATACAAGGGAATCAAATCAAAGGGAGGGGGAATCACACAACAAAATGAATATAAGACACCCCACATAACATGCAAGTCTAATCATGACATGTGAGGGGAGGAAAAACAACAAAAAATAAAAAAAATCAGCAATAATGGCATTTGCTGGTCTGCCGGACACGGCCCGTGCCGATCGGCACGGTCGCGGCGCATCCGGCGAGGACTCGGCCGTGTCGCCCAGCACGGTCGGGTTGGTCGGACGATGGGAATTGTACTATCCGGAAGAGTGTGACTCGGCCGTGTCGCTGCAGTCGGGTTGTGTCGGCTGCAGGCCGTGTCGGACGACACGGTCGGGTTCGGTCGGCGGCGAGATTTCATTATCCAGACACCTCGGCACGGTCCGTGTCGGATGACACGGCCGGATTCGCTCAGCGTGATCGGCGATTCCAGCAGTGCTGATCGGCCAGTTCCGGCAGGTGGTGGTCGGCAGTGATCGGCCAGTTCCGGCAGGTGGTGAATTTTCCAGCCGGTGGTGATTTTTCCGGCAGTTCGTCCATTTTCCGGTCGATTGTCGACCTTCCGGCATAGCATGACACGGGCCGTGTTATATGACACGGCTGAGACCGAGACTCCACGTCTTATGTCCGTTTTCTCGCCTAAATACGTAGTAGCCCGTGCATGGCGTGTAGTAAGGTCATTTATATCGATCCTTACTTCGTCTTCTTCGTTCATATCAAATGATTCCGTATCAAGAGGTAAGCTAAGTCCGAGATATATTGGGCCATTTGAGGTCCTAGAGAGAGTTGGGGATTTAGCATACAGGTTGGCCTTACCGCCATCGCTGAGTCACGTTCACAATGTGTTTCACGTATCTCAATTGCGGAAGTATGTACCGGACCCCAGTCACGTCATTGATTTCGACGAGATCGAGATAGCTAATGATGGCACCTTCGAAGAGAGACCAATCAAGATACTTGAGAGTCGGATCAAACAATTGAGGAATAAACCAATACACTTGGTTAAAGTACAATGGTCACGACACGGAGTTGAAGAGGCCACTTGGGAAACGGAGGACAGTATGAAGACTAGATATCCGGAGTTGTTTTCATCTTAAGTTTCGGGACGAAACTTCTTTTTAGGGAGGAAGGATGTAATACCCGAGATTTCTGATATGTATTTGGAACTTGTGATATTGTAATTGTTGCACTTTGATATGAGTATTATTCTCCGTATTTCATAATCCGGTGAATTTGAGCGTATGATTTCATGAATGTGATTTATAAATTGTGTTTCTGCGCTTGTAGCGCACGCTATCATCTAAGTGTAGCGTACGCTAACTTGGATCCATAGCGCACGCTACGAAGGAACCTTAGCGCACGCTATACGTGGTCAATATGATTGAGACGTGCGGTAGGTGAGATCAGGCCGGGGATTCTTGCCGGATTGTGTCGGGATGAACCTGGACGGCTTCCGGGAAAAAGCCAAGTCAACGCGTTAGCGCACGCTACTCACATGAGGGTAGCGCACGCTAAAGGCTGAGTACAGTGAAATCAGTAATGTTTCAAATAGCCGTTAGCGCACGCTATGAAAATGGACTAGCGCGCGCTAATAACCATTTTCTATATATAGGACAACATCCTTTTTCATATTTTCAGATTTTTTCACTTACCCATTCGAATTCTTGAACTTAGAAAGACACTCTCTTCTTCCTAAACACTTCTTGACGGCATCCTAGCTCGTGTTGAAGATTGTAGATCGTTGGAAGATTGGTGTTCAAACCTTCAACGTTGGATTGCTTCGAATTTCCTCCTTGTTCTTCACTACTTTGAGGTAGGTGATTCTTCACCAATATTAGTAGTATTCTGAAGGACGTTTTGATCATGTTTTGGGATTTACCTAGTCAGTTGGATTCACAAGTAGTTGATTATCATGCGTTAGAAGGATATTTTTGACGTTCCGGCACTTATTCATCGTATAATCCTTTGAACCTTTTTTAGTATATGGACTCCTAAGCATATTCAAACCGACCATGTCCAGTGTATGGAGATTACCTAGTTCTTATGTTTTACGTAAGGAATCATATGTTTTGGGACTTGGAATGAATTGAACTTAGGATATTTTCTTGAAGATCAAGATGAATTATGGTGTAGTAATGATGATACGTATCCTTGTGTCTCGTAGTCATTTAATCCATAAAGATCTTTCTTAAACCGTATAAGCATGATATGCACGGAGTTGGCATGTATTAACATTGAGGATTTCATGAGTTTTCATCACCTTTAGCTCAAGTTTTACCTAGTAGTGACTGCCATGCACGATTAGCGCACGCTAAGATGTATATATTAACGTGCGCTATCGGGAATGAGTAACGTGCGCTACGTTGAATCATGCATGTCTGCCAGGCGATCATTCGAGAGAAGATGTCGATTACACAGCTAGCGCACGCTAAACCTGGTCATTTGCGTACGTTAACGGGCAGGCTTAGCGCACGTTACGTAGAGTACGTAGCGCGCGCTAAGTAGTTCAGACAGAATTCATTTTTTTTAGAGCTTGCGGCCGTAAACCGGATTGTTAGACGTTAAATGCAATTGAGAGGAATTCTTTATTATTTATTAGGTCCGAGCCTTTCATAGGGGACGATCGAGGGGCGGTGACATACGGACGCGTGTCATTTGTTGGAGTATTTCCATTCTTGCCATTTTCGAGGCAAGTATCATATGTTGAGTTTGATTTATATTGGAATCTTGATCATGCTTATGGTTTTGTTCATGTTGTTAAATATGAGATGTATTTATGTAATTTCTTGTGGTATTCGTTGTTAATTATTCGTATTGATGAACATATTGAAATGCATATATGTATGCATAATTGATTGGTTTATGGTATAAATGATCCGAGGGGATCATGAGGATCTATGCTGAGGGCGCTGGATTGAATGTCCACCATGCGTTGGTCCGACGGGATCACCATGGGGATCTATGCTGAGGGCGCTGGATCGCTGGACAGGTTTTCCACCATGTGTTGGTCCGACGGGATCATCATGGGGATCTATACCAAGGGCATTGGATTGCTGGATTACCCTGTATTGTGGATGGAATCGTGAGGATTCATATCGTTGGATTCCGATGACGGAAGTCCGTTTTGCATGTTTTATGATGCACTGATGATTTATGTATTATGATACTTGTACTAGCATTGTTTTGCTAACCCCTTCGGGGGTGGACATTGTTTTGATGTTCAGGTAGCCGAGGAGCGGGGAAGCAACCACGATCTGCAAACGGGACGATGAAATGGCTCAGTGATGTGGTTGATGTTTATTGTTATTGTGATTTGTCTTTTTGGTTCATTTAGTACTCGAGTACGTCTGTTTTAATAATGTCATTTCGATATGGTTGTATAAGTTAACTCATTGGATCAGTTGAACCAAATCTGTATTTTGAACTTCAGTTGTACGATTGGATTATATTTAGATTTCTTTTAAATTAGCCTTGTAAATCCTTACTTAAAGGGTTTACGGCGCTGTAATTATTCCGAATATCTCGGGATGTTACAATCCCTGGGTGGTTAACCCCAATTCGCGATACGCATAGACACGGCACTACGTATCCCCAGAGGCCCGTCGGACCATCCCTGGGTAAACATACACAATCACATCCACAACATACATGGGAAGCCATAATCCAAATACTATAATATGCAAACAAATGTAAAGTACTTGCCTTTGAGACATCTTCGACGAAACGGAATCGAACAACGACTAAGAATGGCCCGAAGGAAACACGGTCGTTCCTAAACAAAGGATTAACACAACTCAGTCCTACACTATAAAAATAATCGAATGGAATACGCCCACAACCCCGACTAGTAATCATAAACATACATGGATGACGAATACGGGCGAGGGTTTTCACAAAACCTCCCCGAATCAACAATCCACAGATTAAACACGATGGAAATGGATTGGGAATCACCCTACAATAATGATCGATAAGAAATATCACAACATAAATGAACAATTCGAGTTCAATCTAGACAAATCCCGAAAAAAATCCCCAAAATGGATAAAGGTAGGGTTCTAAGCCAAATACCTTGGATTCGGATGGAGAAAGAGGATTAAGATGATGAAACTTCACTTGGAACACAGCAATCGATCTCTCAAGGAACTTCACGGACAAAACTTGAAGAATCGCTCAAATCTCTTCTTGGAACGCAGCTCTCGGATGAGGTAAGAAGAAAGAAATGACGCGATGCAGGGTCAACTCAGGTTTATAAAACCTGACCACTCATTACGTACGTTAACATCCTGATGTTAACGTACGCTACTCCTCTTACGTACGTAACACTCAGGTGTCGGCGTACGTAATGGCTCGGCAGAACAGTCTGCCCAATTTGTTGAGACCGATAGCATACGCTACACTTAGACAGTTAGCGTACGCTATAAGGAGCTTACGTACGTAACACCCTTGGGTTAACATACGTAAGGGATTGGCAAAGACTGGGCAGAACCCACTATCCAAAACGCTGAGGGCCATAACGTACGTTAACACTAAGATATAACGTATGTGATGCATGTATCGATTGCGCATGTAAGAGTGCATGCATAATGTATGTTATGCATGCAGCAGTTCAACACTGCTGAATACAGTTTGCTGCACAGGACGGTACGAAGTCGGGACGCAACACAAGGACAGAACCCAGAAGCATAAATACGAAATATTCATGACGACGAAGCTAAGTTCTGAAAGAAAATACAATTCTGACTACCGGGGAATCTGAAATACGACAAAAAAGATAAAATTCCCTAAACTTATAGGAAATTACAAAACGGCCCAAACGTCCGAAAATCACGATACAACGTCGGATTATCAATCCAAAACTCACAACATGAATAACTCAACCATACGAACTCATGGAAACAAAGAGACAATGAAATCGAACGGGTTTTACGAGAACCGAACATACATGCGACAAAACATAACATAAAATGAAATTACGTAAAAACATCTTCGAAACTCGTCCAAATGGAAAAATACCGAGAAAAACATGGATTCAAAACGTCGAAACGATTACAAATGAGTCGATAAAAATAGACATGCGACAAAAATGGAAACTGCTAAAAATGGAAAGGTACGGATATTAGAGATAAGTCTCAAAGCTGTCTGCAAACAGTTCATACATTAAGTTGTATTTAAATAGGATTACTTCCTATAATATTGTGCCTACATGCCAATCATAATTTAAGTTGTAATACACTTAGTCCTGTAAGATTTATTATTTTAGAACTTGCCTGCGGGCAATTCAAATTTTTAGACTAATATTCAAAGATCAGAACATTCGACAGAAGACTTGAAGACACCCTTTCCTTATTAGAAGTTTTGACATTATCAGAAAGGGGGAAATTGTTGAAAAAAATCTTCCTAGTGTTTTGATAATTCCCTTATACAACAAGAATCTTCAAAGTCAGAATATCAATCAAGTATGGACATTGTTAGAATAACGTCATACAGACCGTCCATATAGCCAAAGATCTTCCAGCAAGCCAAGAGTTTAATCCTATAGCGTAGTCTTCAGATACAACAAAGGCGAAGATGTTGGATACATCAAACTTGCTATAAGTGTTCTACTTCGGAAAAGTAAAACACAAATCCAACAGGACTGAAAAAACTTTAAACTGTTGAGAAAGCAAATATTCTTTATTTGTAAAGTATTCATGGTTAAAGTAGCATTTAATGCTGATAGGAAAGCATTTAATGCTATCGAAGAGACAACAGTCTAAAGAGAATTTAATGCTGGTCAAAAATAATGTCTGAATTATTAAATGCGAATAACCTTTAATTCGAAACATTCTGAAGCCGCCAATCAGAGCAGTCTCAATCTCACCAAACGGCCACTGCTATATTTATAACGGACCTATTTCCAAGGTTATATGTAGCCCCAAGCAGGAGGACATTGCTCACTTAACGATTCAAAGAACTTTGACAATTTAATTATCAAGATTAATAGAGCACTATATTTCTTCAAGCATACAGCTTCATCAAAAGAAACGAAATATACGTCCTCAATGCAAACAGCACACTTACAGTGAAAGCTTATAAAACATACAAATGTTGTTCGATCTTGTCATACCAATCTTATCGTTGAGTTTACTTAGCCCTATGTGGACTAAGCTTCGCTATCTCTGACCTATGTAGGACGAATAGCGTTAAGGATGAAGCTTCAATCTGTGTCAAAGCGAGTCGAAAAAGCCAAGCCAATCTATATGAACAGCGCAAGATGCTGTCGGCTATATTAATCTATGTGAACGATACTGCGATGCATTTTGTTAAGGTCATATAGTTGTGTACGCTGTGATTTTAATAAACAATTTCCTCCTGTGTGGAGGACCAGTGGATGTAGAGGGGTTTACCTCGAGCCACTTTATTCAGTGTGTCATTACTTTCTGCCTTTATTGTTTTCTATCTGCTTGTGATTTTAATATATATCGTAAGAACCATGTACACATCAAGCTAACAGCAGATCATTCAGTTGCTATATTTATAGCAACTTAATCTTAGACTTCCGCTACACAAACAACTTCAAAAAAGATACAACTTATTCACCCACCCTTCTAAGTTGTTTATACTGTATACTATGGCCAGCATAGTCGAATCCTAAACTCCATCGTAAGTAAAATCGATTTCCCTGAAGCCACATGGGAGGTCTGCTCGTAATATCCTATGAGAAGGGATGTCTTCTATGGCTCGTCACGACTCCTCCAACTTTTCTTGCATACTGGATATGATGGGAACACATGACTTTTCATGCGCTTACGCTCTTTTGCTTGCACATGAATCTCCGCTCATCCCTCCCGTGTGTTTGTGTTCCCCAATCCCTCATGCAAAACCTATTTAGCCCTTTGCTGGACTAGATCCATGTCTTATTCTCCTTATGCATTTTAATTGCGCTTGCGCTTATCTTCGCCAATGCCTCTTTCATTAGTATGAGCGGAGAGGTGGTTGTCTCCTCCCCCGTGAGTGCGATAGGAGTTTTTCACATTTGATCCTCCTCTACCCTCTGCCGCTAGATCCTTCTCCAAATTCCACGGAGTTATGTCTTTAATCACCTTCCACGTCTTGCTCTACCATTATTGATCTCACATCCTAACTCAAATAGTGACTTGATGTCACCGACCCCATAAACTGTGCCACTTAATATGCATGAACTTCTCAGCTACCAAGAAACAGAATATTCTCCAAGTAAACCAAATTGTAAGCCATCGGAAATACCTAAAAAAGGCGTAGGGAGGGCCCCCAACGTAAATATCCTCGCATTCAAGTTAGCAAGGGTTCTAGAGAAATTCCAGCTGAGTAGTTGTATATATTTCCAGTATTTAAAGATAGTGTAAAATGATGAAACATGATCCCTCTTTCTTAAATTTCTGGATCATGGTGCTCAAAGTACCTAATTCCCAAAAGGTGAACCCTAAGATCCTATGATATCTGCAAACTACAATGGGTTGTTTTACTTCACATTTGCTCAGATTCCCTCTGGGATATTTATCTTTGAAAGCCCACCTCCACATAGAATCTCATCTTCGCCAAGTGGAGCTCCGTAAGGTCCAATTTCATGCAAGTTAATCCAGCCAATTAGGTCTCCGAGCTGGATTAACCAGCACTATGTCATGCAGGCTCTCTGAGCTCATCGGGTCAAACATTTACCGAGCTGGCTAAAGTGTAATATCCGCATTTTTTCCTTTCCCTAAATATTCTCATTTTGGTATATTTTTTGTTTTTGGAAACTCGTTTGTAACCGTGTTGACATTTTGAGGATATTTAATATTGGAATTTTTTTCGTTCGAGCTTGTTTCGGACTCGTTTTACCCGATTCGGTGTTTCATGTTGTTTTCGTCGCTATTTCGGGTATTCTCGCAAATCTTCGTTCGGAACCGCCGTTTCGGGGTTGCCAAGGATCCATCTCATGTTAATATGCATTTTGTGAGTTTTTGTTTGGTGTTTCGACCATGTATCGTTCATTTCAGATGTTTTGGGCCGTTACGTGATTTCCCCAAAGTTTTGGGATAATTACGATGGTTGTTGTTTTCCCGAACCTTTGAGTAGTCGGGAATATGTTTTCTTTTAACACTTTCATTCTTCGCCTCGAATCCTTTACGTTCGTACCATCATGAATTGTTCACCGTTGTATTTCGACTCTTTCCGGTAACCCCCTCTCTTGTCTAATTCTGGCCTAGGAAGGGATGTTACGTATGTAACACACCTTTGGTTATGTACGTAACGGCCTGTGCAAATTGGTACAGGCATTTCTGCCTTTTTGGTTACGTACGTAAGGACCTTGTGGCTTACATACGTAACACAGCTTACGTACGTTAACACACCTTTGCTTACGTACGTAACGGCCTGTGCAAATTAGTACAGGCATTTCTACCTTTTTGGTTACGTACGTAAGGACCTTATGGCTTACGTACGTAACACAGCTTACGTACGTTAGCAGGCTGTGGCTAACGTACGTAACGCGTCCTGGGTTTATAAACCCAGGAGTTGACCGATTTCGGCCATTATCATTTCTCCTCCTCCCCATCCGACCCCTAGGCGATCTTCTTGGCATTTCCGGCGATTTGAAGCGTGATAACTCCGAGTCATCATCTTCTTCGAGTTTTTGGAGTATATTATCAACATCTACTCGTGTTCTTCGTCATTAATTCGAGGTAAACTCCTAAAACCTTGTTTTGGGTAGATTAGGGGGTTTTCATGTTTTCATCCGATTCGTTCCGTATGGTAGATTAATTCATAATGAATATGATTAATCTTGTTAGTATCATTAGTTTTCCTACAGATTCATGGTATATTTCGTAGTTTTACGGAATCGAGAGGGTTTGGTTGTGGTCCGCCCTCGTTGTTGTTTACATACGAATATACATGAAACGTAGGTGGGTTTTTTGGGTGTATTTATTTTCCGTATTCGTCTAGAGTTGGTTCTGATTATGTTCTTCGAATCGTTAGGTTCGATTCCGTTGATTCCTAGCGTTCGTCGGTGATTATCCTTTCCGTTCGTTGTGTCATCAATTATTCAAGGCAAGTATTTTTGGAAACCTTTATGCTTAACGTGGAATGGTAATGTATTTTGTGTGTGATTTTCTCACCTCGGGTTGGTCCGACGGGATCAAGGAGGGAATCCAAAGGGTTGAGTCCTGGATTCATGAGTTTGTTTAGCTAGCCAGCTCGGGAGGGTCCTTAGAGGCCTCGGGCGGGATCAATGATATTACTCTATTCCCAAGGCGATGCATGTGCGTGTTTTGTTTTACGATATGGCCATCTCGGGAGGGTCCTTAGAGGCCTCGGGCGGGATCAATGATATTACTCTGTTCCCAAGGCAAATTGTTTGACTGTTTGTTTCCGGAAAAGACATGTCTAGTTTTGGTTTTTGAAATTGATATTGGTGCATGTACTATGAAATGTATAAGCGATTGGTTTGCCTTGACTACTTATACTAGCGTAATTGCTAACCTCTTTGGGGACCCGTTTTGGGGAAATTCTTGTTATAGATTTCAGGTTATGATTATCCGGACGAGCGAGCACCGGGACAGTACGAGGATGTTGGCCAGGGACGTTGACATGTGCATTTGGGTCTTCTTATTTCTGTTGTCCATTTCGATATGGTTGTTCCCACAGTTTTAAACTTATAGATGGTACTCACGAGTACTTAGGCTTTTCATTTCAAACTCCGTATTGTATTACTTTAAATTGTTATATTGTCAGTTGATGCATATTTTTCCGGTTGCTCCGGGCGTATCTTTTCATGTCATATCATTTAAATGTGTGTCCTCGCTAACCAAGATGGTTAGTCGGGTAAAGTTTTCTTGATTGTAGCCTGGTGGTTCCCATGTAGGGGTCCACGACGTTGTAATATACTCCGAATATCTTGGGGTGTTACAGAAAATGGTATCGGAGCACTATGTTTATGGATACCTAAGGCTTGTCGGTTATTTGGGTCTAGTCATGTTTTGTTTTGCACATTGTCACACCGCTTCCGACATCTCAGTACTTCCAGTGTTCGTAAGTTTCCTTACTCGATTCTTTACTTTCTCGTACTGTAATCCGTTTCTTGAACTGTGGTTATTCTCCCTCTTTTGCTTATCATCGTAGTTGCTTTTTCCTCCCTTACTCATCCTCGATATACTTCTGTTATCTCTTAACACAAGTATGGATGCCGGAGGAAACCGTGGTCGTGGTCGTGGTCGTGGACGCGGCCGAGGACGTGGGGCAGCCGGTGGGGCGGCCACGTCGCATTCTTCGGGATCCGGTAGTATTGGCGACCGTCACAGTCATGCTTCTTCTCAAGAGCGCGCCGACCTTGGTATTGCGGCCGTTATGCAGCAAATGGTAAACCAAATGGCGGCGATAGCTCAAGTGGTTCAAAACCCCGATTAGACTCATGCTAATCAGGGCGGAGCAGACCGTTGGCTCCAAGATGTCATCAAGATGCATCCTCCTCAGTTTTCGGGAGCATCAGACCCGATCAGTTGGGAGGGGTGGATCAAGGAGATATCTAAGGTTTTCGTTGCCACCAACTGTCCCGAGGACCGCAAGGTCCCTATTGCCCAGTACTTTCTCACTGGGGACGCTATGGATTGGTGGGAGGCCATGGGGCCCAAAGATCATGTTGCTTCGTGGGCTGAATTTCAGGAGCTGATGGAGACTGAATATTGTCCGTGGCCGGTCAGACAGGCTCGAGTGCATGCTTTCTACGATGCTCAACCACGGTATATTCCCGTATCCCAAGCTATTGCCGATTTTAACAAAGAGTTGGACTATGTGAAGACCCAAGTTGTCGAAGAGAGCGACAAAATTTTTCATTTTTCCAGGAGGATGAAACTGTCCATTCGAGACTATATGTCTGGACTCGTCTGCACTACCTTGAAGGATTATCGGAGTAGGGCCCTCACTTATGATATTTCAATCACGGCTAGTGATTTGGCTCGTGAGAGCAAGAAGCAGAAGTCGGTCGGAAATTTTTCTGGTCCCAAGAGTGGAGGCCAGCAGAAATCTCAGGCTGCAAATGTTTCTACGGGCAGTTCGGCTCGTATCTCTGGGAGCTTCCGGAGTGCCGCCGGAACCTCCGCTCGTGAACCCACATGCTTTAACTGTGGTGTGCAGGGCCATAGGAGCCGGCAGTGTCCTCGTCCGAAGTTTACTTGTCATACTTGTGGACAGTTGGGCCACAAGGCCCCCTTTTGTGATCAGATCAGATAGCTTCGCGGCGCCCGTTCTTCTCAACCAGCACCTATGGAGCCGAGTGTGAATCAGGGCTCATTTGCTCCGTCACCTCCACCGATTGCCGGCTGAGGTAGGGGTCGAGTTCAGCCCGCTAGGGGAGGAGCTTCCAGTGTCGGCTCTGCCCAGCCGCGTATCTACGAGATGAGGAGGGCCGATGATCCCGTGGCTACTGTGGCGACAGGTACCGTTCATATCCATTCTGATCCTGTCGGTGTGCTTTTTGATTCGGGTGCTACGCATTCATTCATTTCTCTAGAGTGTGTATGTCGTTTGAGTCTCGACTGTTTGTCACCTTGCGAGCCTTTCATCATTAAACTTCCTAGCGGTGATAGAATTGTCGGTGATCGAGAGGTCCGGGACTGTTCTGTGTTTATTTGTGAGAGGGTCTGGCCCTCTAATCTTATTGTTGTGAGTATTGAGGGTGAGGATTTGATTCTCGGGGATGGTTGGCTCGAGCGGCATGGCGCAATCATGAACTACCGCACGAGAATCATCACTATGTTAGCCGAGGATGGTACCGAGCACTCTTTCGCGGGACGAAAGTGGGGAAACCAGAAGTTCGTTATTAACGCCTTGAAGGCGATGAGACTCCTGCAAAAGGGGTGTACTGGTTATTGGTGCTACGCCTTGAAGGCGGAAAATGGTGGAGTCGAGCTTTCATCGATTCCAGTCGTTAGCGATTTTCCTGATGTATTTCCTGACGAGTTACCGGGATTGCCACCGGACCGTGAGGTCGAGTTTGCTATAGAGTTAGAGCCGGGCGCGGCTCCGATTTCGAAGGCAATGTATCGCATGGCACCTTCAGAGATGTCAGAGTTGAAGAAGCAGTTGAGTGAGCTTCTTGAGTCGGGGTATGTTCGGCCGAGCGCCTCGCCTTGGGGCGCGCCGGTCCTGTTTGTGCGAAAGAAGGATGGTCCACTGCGTTTGTGTATCGACTATCGCGAACTAAACAAGGTGACCATCAAGAACAAGTATCCTTTTCCGAGAATTGATGACTTGTTCGATCAGTTGCAGGGATCCGCGGTATTCTCGAAGATTGATTTGAGATCGGGGTACTATCAGCTCCGGGTGAGGGAGTCCGATGTGCCGAAAACAGCTTTTCGGATGAGATACGGACATTACGAGTTTGTAGTTATGCCTTTCGGGTTAACTAATGCGCCGGCAGTGTTCATGCAATTTATGAACAAAGTCTTTATCGAGTATTTGGATAAGTGTGTCGTCGTCTTCATTGACGATATTCTTATTTATTCGAGGAGCGAGGAAGAGCATGCCCATCATTTGCGAGTAGTATTAGACATTTTGAGGACCGAGCAACTCTATGCGAAGTTCTCGAAATGTGAGTTCTGGCTGAAGGAAGTGATGTTTTTAGGTCATGTGATTTCAGCCGAGGGGGTTCGTGTGGATCCGCAGAAGATTGAGGCAGTGTTGGATTGGGCACCGCCCAAGAATGTGAAGGAGATCCGTAGTTTCTTGGGTTTGGCTGGCTACTATCGTAGGTTCGTCGAGGGTTTCTCGAAACTAGCTCGGCCACTTACACAGTTTCTCCAGAAATCCGAGAAGTTTGTCTGGAATGACGAGAGACAGTCGAGTTTCGAGGAGCTGAAGAGGCGTTTGACTTCAGCCCCGATTTTAGCGTTGCCGTGTGGCAACGAGGGTTTTGCTGTGTATAGTGATGCTTCGGGTCAGGGTCTTGGGTGCGTATTGATGCAGCACGGCAAGATCATTGCTTATGCATCGAGACAGTTGAGGCCATATGAGCTTAACTACCCTACTCACGATTTGGAGTTAGCGGCAGTTGTCTTTGCGCTCAAGATTTGGCGTCACTATCTTTTCGGCTCTACATGTCAGATTTTTACCGATCATAAAAGTCTGAAATACATATTTACTCAGCGGGAGTTGAATATGAGGCAGAGAAGGTGGTTAGAGCTGATTAAGGATTATGACCTCGAAATCCTTTATCATCCGGGCAAGGCGAACGTCGTGGACGACGCCTTGAGTAGGAAACCGATTGCGTTGCGGTCTTTGATCGAGTTAGATGTCGAGGTTTTGTTGCCGGGATCCATCGGGCAACTTTGTGCCTTAGAGATTTCGTCGTCTTTGATCAATGAAATTAGGCTGAAGCAGTTAGAGGATCCGATGATTACTCAAATCCGAGAGAACGTTCTTAAGGGAAAGTCTCCTGGGTTTGTGATTCACGAGGATGGTATTTTGAGATTCCAGAGTCGGCTTTGTGTGCCGAACGACTCAGAGTTGAGGCAGAGTATTTTGCGTGAGGCTCATGCTACACCTTACTCCGTTCATCCTGGTTCGAGTAAGATGTACAAGGACCTGAGAAGGAATTTCTGGTGGAATGATATGAAAGAGGAGGTCGCGCAGTTTGTAGCGAGATGTTTGACTTGTCAGCAGGTCAAAATCGAGCATCAGCGACCGGCTGGGTTATTGCAGTCACTTCCCGTTCTGGAATGGAAATAGGAAGATATATCGATGGATTTCGTTACGAGTTTGCCGAGATCGAGGTCGGGCATGAATATGGTTTGGGTGATTGTTGATCGTCTGACCAAATCGGCACATTTTCTGGGCATCAAGGACACTTGGGGCTCGGAGAAGTTGGCTCGTGTATTTATCGCGCAGATTGTGAGGCTTCACGGTACTCCGAAGTCTATTGTTTCGGATCGTGATGGCCGATTTGTATCGCACTTTTGGCAGGCGGTGCATAAAGCATTGGGTACTTGTTTGCGTTTGAGTACCTCTTTTCATCCCCAGTCAGATGGACAGTCGGAACGCACTATCCAGACATTCGAGGATATGTTGCGTGCCTGTGCTCTCGATTGGAGTAGTGACTGGGAGGAGCATTTGCCATTAATCGAATTCACGTACAACAATAGTTGGCATGCGTCGATTCGGATGGCACCGTATGAGGCGCTCTACGGGCGGCGTTGTCGATCGTCGATTTGTTGGAATGAGGCGTCCGATTTGATCGGGACCGAGTCGGATGTTGTTTTAGAGACGAGGCGGAAGATAGAATTAATCCGAGAATGGATGTTGACTGCCCAGAGTCGACAGAAGTCATATGCCGATGTCCGTCGTCGGCCTTTAGAATTCGAGGTGGGAGACCACGTTTTGCTGAAGGTGTCGCCGACGAGAGGAGTTTTCCGTTTCGGGAAGAAGGGGAAATTGAGTCCGAGATTTATTGGACCCTTCGAGATTCTCGAGCGAGTCGGTGGGTTAGCGTACCGTTTGGCGTTACCCCTGGCCCTGAGTCATGTTCATAGCGTTTTTCATGTTTCCCAGCTGAGGAAATATGTTCCGGATCCTAGTCATATCATCGACTTTGGCGAGATCGATATTGCCGAGGACATTACCTTCGAGGAGCGTCTCTTTAGGATTTTGGAGCACCGTGAGAAGCGACTAAGGCATAAGACCATTCCTTTAGTCAAAGTGCAGTGGTCGAGACATGGTGTCGAGGAGGCGACTTGGGAAACCAAGGATAGCATGCGTGCTAAGTACCCCGAGTTGTTTATTTCTTAAGTTTCGGGACGAAACTTGTTTTTAGAGGGGTAGAATGTAATATCCGCATTTTTTCCTTTCCCTTAATATTCTCATTTTGGTGTATTTTTGTTTTTGGAAACTCGTTTGTAACCGTGTTGACATTTTGAGGATATTTAATATTGGAATTTTTGTCGTTCGAGCTTGTTTCGGACTCGTTTTACCTGATTCGGTGTTTCATGTTGTTTTCGTCGCTATTTCGGGTATTCTCGCAAATCGTCGTTCGGAACTTCCGTTTCGGGGTAGCCAAGGATCCATCTCATGTTAATATGCATTTTGTGAGTTTTTGTTTGGTGTTTCGACCATGTATCGTTCATTTCAGATGTTTTGGGCCGTTACGTGATTTCCCCAAAGTTTTGGGATAATTACGATGGTTGTTGTTTTCCCGAACCTTTGAGTAGCCGGGAATATGTTTTCTTTTAACACTTTCATTCGTCGCCTCGAATCCTTTACGTTCGTACCATCATGAATTGTTCACCGTTGTATTTCGACTCTTTCCGGTAACCCCCTCTCTTGTCTAATTCTGGCCTAGGAAGGGATGTTACGTACGTAACACACCTTTGGTTACGTACGTAACGGCCTGTGCAAATTGGTACAGGCATTTCTGCCTTTTTGGTTACGTACGTAAGGACCTTGTGGCTTACATACGTAACACAGCTTACGTACGTTAACACACCTTTGGTTACGTACGTAACGGCCTGTGCAAATTAGTACAGGCATTTCTGTCTTTTTGGTTACATACGTAAGGACCTTATAGCTTACGTACGTTAGCAGGCTGTGGCTAACATACGTAACGCGTCCTGGGTTTATAAACCCAGGAGTTGACCGATTTCGGCCATTATCATTTCTCCTCCTCCTCATCCGACCCCTAGGCGATCTTCTTGGCATTTCCGGCGATTTGAAGCGTGATAACTCCGAGTCATCATCTTTGTAATATCCTAGAATTTCACTATAAATTTTTCGCATTATTTTATCTGGGATGTACTGTACAGAGTGGGACCGACACGATATGAGTGGATAAGTTTGGGAACCATGACAGTCATGCCAGTATATCTATCGAGGTTATTTTGATTCTAGGATATTACATGCTTGGTGTGTTTTTCGATGTCGGATATACCGTCTGGGTATTTGTATGATTGCCGTACTTGGTCGACAATTGTAATTGAGGATATCGTGCATCAGACGTACCGTATGAGAATATTTTCGGGATTTCGTATATGTGTTCAGTGTTGTCGTATGTTCACATTTGTTATGTCGAGATGTTGGACAGGAATTGCTGGAAATGGCTAAGTATGGAAGCCATTACGTACGTTTTGTGTTGAAGCTTGCGTACATTAAATTGGTAGAGTTACGTACGTTATGGCCGAGACATTACGTACGTAACATGGGAATCAGACGATCGAGTCGTGGTCGGCAGGTGGGACCCTATGTCGACAACTTTCGGCGGAGGATGTTGACAGGTGAGTCAACGTATGTGTTACGTACGTTATATAGGACGTGTTACGTACGTAACACGACCATTGTACTGTAGCAAGTCAACCGCTACATTACGTACGCTACGGTGATGGTATTACGTACGTAACGCGAGGTGTAAAATAGTACAGATTACCCTGGATGACTATTACATACGCTATATAGGACCTATAGCGTACGTTAAAGGCCTTACGTACGTTAACTTTGGGACTTAACGTACGTAACGAGGTGCACAGTTTATAAAATAAGAACGGGACTTTCATTTCCTCACGAAAGGAAACACATTTCCTCCTCCCCAGCTCGTCCCTCTCCACTCTCAAACCCATTTCAGACCCTCATACCCTTGTTAAGACTTTGATAAGGATGATCGGAAGCTTGAAACTTGGAGTTCTTGGAGTTTTGGAAGTGTTTGATTGTGTTATTCATCTTCAAAAGGTATGTTGATGAACTCTACTCCTTGAATTCGGATTTTGATGTTAGTTTTGATGTTCTTCTTCGTATGAAGATGATTATGGTATTGTTGTTACGATTCTTGAGGATATATGAACTATATGTTGAAAGGAAGATGATGATATGTTGGTTTTTGTCTTGAAAATGTTGACTATGATTAGAGAATCATGTTGTTCTTGGTGATCTTGGTAGTATTGCTTCGATTCTTGATGTTAGGAGGATCGTATGTTGGAGAATATGATGATACATGCCTTGGAGTATGGATTAGATGATGGTTAGATGTTAGAACACATTGAATTACGTCGTTTTGTTGGCTTCAAACGTGATTATGGATTAATTCATGTTCTTGAAGAATTCTTGAATGATATATGTCCGTAAATTGGAAGGATTACGATTAATTTTGGTATATGATTATTCATGATAATAGCCGTAATTGTATTCCTATGAATTTGCACGAATGATCCGTGTAAATCCGAATTTAAGATTGAAGTCGGAACCAAGAATGTTGTAGACATTGATAGAACTATTGATTATCGAAGTTCGGCTTGTATTCGTATTGATAAGAGTTGATATGGTTTGATTTCGTACGATCGAGATACCGTTGAGTTTGATTGGTTGATTATACCGGTTGTTGATTGTTATCGAATGTATCGTTGATTGATTATTGTATTAGGTTGCATTAGAAGATCGTTGATATTAACCGTTGTGCTGCGGTGAGTCGGGGCTGCGGAGCTTGTAGACGAAGACGGCGGGATTGATGGTGGCTTCGTCGTATTGGTATCCAGGCAAGTTATGCTTGCTCAGTTCATAATGTTAATAAATGATTTCGTTTTCATTTCATTTATGATTCATATAGCAATGGTATTATGAAATATATGAATTGTCGGAATGGTGGTATGTATGGTATTTTTGGACTAAGATAAATCACAATGTATATGATTTTAAGGATGTCTAGTGGAAATGGGAACGTGAATTATAATTTGGTCTATTGCATGAGAAGTTGGATATCAAGATTACTTATCGTGTCGATATTGAACTCGGGATGGTGGTTTAGTATTAGTTATGGGCTGTACATCATTTTGGATTGTCGGATAAACCATGTATTCGTTCAGGGCGGTTGGTCGTGGAAAGGTTAGCGTCTCCAACTTGAGGTAAATTAATATTGTTAGATTATGATAATCATCATGTTGCATTATTGCATGTGTGTATTGATATTTCCTGTGGTGAGTGTGCACCATCGTTGTCACGTTTTGTAATGTGCTCTTCCTTTGAGTTGTGATCTGTTGGGCCGATGTGTTAGGGGATAAGACCTATATGGCACCTATGTTCCGGGGTATTCCTGTGTGGATACTTTCGTGACCCTTGGTTGCGACCTTGGGGTATTTTGTGATTGCATGAACTGTGTTAGGGGATAAGACCTATATGGCACCTATGTTCCGGGGTATTCCTGTGAGATGCTTCTGTGACCCTTGGCTGCTGCCTTGGGGTTTATGTGTTAGTATTATATGCATTGTTGAGCATGATGTGGACTATTGTCTGATGGAAATACGACATTGTGGTCGTGTCGGTCTTTCATGATCGAGTTACTGTTGCTCTTTTGGGAAGTCTTCTGATCCTTGATGGATATGCATTTCTTCGAGATTTGTTGTCATGTTGTATCGTGACGTCCATCTTGAGTCTTATTGATTGGTCGTTCCCAGTCCATGTATAATTGGATCTGTTCGATATTCGGGTTGTCATTGAAATCCCGTATATATGATTTTTATATGGTTGACGATTTTATTCTCTCGTGTATCTGTCCCCGTTGATCCTTTTCTGATCTCGTTTGGAGTTACCTTATCGGTGGTCAACATGTTTGTCATCAATCCTTTATTAATCTCATTTGGAGTTTCCCCTATCATTGGTAGTCTCATTCGTTATTGATCCTTATTGATTCCGTTTGGGAGTTTGCCTTACCGTTGGTATTCTCGGTTGTTGATCCCTTATTATTCCTATTGGAGTTTACCGTGTCGTCGGTGTTTTCAGTTGTCGATTTCTTATTGCGCTTGTCGGAGTTACCGTATCGTTGGTATTCCCAGATGTTGGTCCTTATTGATCTTGTTAGAGTTTACTGTGTCGTCAGTATTCTCGGTTGTTGCCCCTTTGTTGATCTTATTGGAGTTTATCGTACCGTTGGTATTTATGGTTGTCGACTCTTATTGATCTTGTTGGAGTTTACCGTGTCGTCGGTATTCTCGATTATTGATTCTTCATTGATCCTTACCGTGTCGTCGGTATTCTCGGTTGTCGACCTTTTATTGATCTTGTTGGGATTTGTCGTATTGCCGGTATTCTCAGTTATTGATTCTTCATAGATCTTGTTGGAGTTACCACATGATGGTATTATCATTCGTGGTTGATCCTTTGTCGATCTGTGCTGAAATATCATGTCATTGGTATTTCCGTTATGATGCATTGATTGTTTATCATCATTAATTGTGTGAGCATTCATGCTTGTATTGATATTCGGGACTTGCCATTGTTTCGGAACAGTTAATTTGTAGATGTATCGTGTGATATCGGTTTTATCAGGATTGGGATCCGATTGTGCGACCCAGCCGGCAGAATTGAACTTGGCCAGATTATTCCATACTCGAGATATGTTTATGTTGGGAAATCTTGGTAGTGTTTCGGATACAGTACAGGTGATCACATTTGAATTCGTTCATTACTTAAGGATACGAGGCGTGGGATATGGTAAGAATTGATTGTTATGGTTGTGACAGGTTGGTAAGGTTACTTCGGTAAAATACATGGGGAATGTTCTTACTCTGTAGATTACATTGATACGTAATTGTTTTTGTGATGTGATCGTTATCATTGTTGAGTATTATGGCTGACCCCGTCGCGGGTTTTATCCTTTAGGTACTTGGAGTTCGAGCTAGTAGCGGTCGTGAAGGGATGAGCTTTCCGGTGATACTGGCCATGGCGTGATTGTTGGGATTATGTATTCTTTTCTGGTTTTCTAATTCCGCTGCAAATGTAATTAATTGTGTTTTTATCCGCTGTGTGTGTATATTTAAAATGGCTTTCAGTATTCTTTGAACTGTGTTCTTATCTGCTGCGTATGTGTATACTTTCAAAGGGCTTTTTGACATTTTTAAACGTTTGCGAAAATGATTTTAGCCTTGTGGGTTCCAATATGGGGCCTACGGCGCTGTAATATTCCCGGTTGGTTTTGGGGGTGTTATAGAAAATGGTATCAGAGCTTGGGTTTCGTAAAACCCGGGCGTGTGTGTTATGTGGCTCTACCGGTGCGGTAGTAGCGTGACTTTTGAAAATGATTTTCTGACTTTTGAGTCAAACCAATTTTGGAGGTTTCAAAATTTTTGAAATATTTTCAAATTGTTGTATTTGCGATGCCGGTGTGTTGTTAGTGTGTCGAGACTTTGTATGGGAGTCGTATGCTGGTATCACGGAAGATCATCGACTTCACGGACCTGTAAGTATGTTTTTTTTTAGTTATTTCAGTTTTGATGATGATTATTGAGTATGGTGTCGTGATTTTGAGATATTTCGGGACTGAGATACTGATTATGACAGGTGTTGAGTTTCGAGGACGAAACTTATTTAAGTGGGTGTATATGTAATATCCTAGAATTTCACTATAAATTTTTCGCATTATTTTATCTGGGATGTACTGTACAGAGTGGGACCGACACGATATGAGTGGATAATTTTGGGAACCATGACAGTCATGCCAGTATGTCTATCGAGGTTATTTTGATTCTAGGATATTACATGCTTGGTGTGTTTTTCGATGTCGGATATACCGTATGGGTATTTGTATGATTGCCGTACTTGGTCGAAAATTGTAATTGAGGATATCGTGCATCAGACGTACCGCACGAGAATATTTTCGGGATTTCGTATATGTGTTCAGTGTTGTCGTATGTTCACATTTGTTATGTCGAGATGTTGGACAGGAATTGCTGGAAATGGCTAAGTATGGAAGCCATTACGTACGTTATGTGTTGAAGCTTGCGTACGTTAAATTGGTAGAGTTACGTACGTTATGGCCGAGACATTACGTACGTAACATGGGAATCAGACGATCGAGTCGTGGTCGGCAGATGGGACCCTGTGTCGACAACTTTCGGCGGAGGATGTTGACAGTTGAATCAACGTACGTGTTACGTATGTTATATAGGACGTGTTACATACGTAACACGACCATTGTACTGTAGCAAGTCAACCGCTACATTACGTACGCTACGGTGATGGTATTACGTACGTAACGCGAGGTGTAAAATAGTACAGATTACCCTGGATGACGATTACGTACGCTATATAGGACCTATAGCGTACGTTAAAGGCCTTACGTACGTTAACTTTGGGACTTAACGTACGTAACGAGGTGCACAGTTTATAAAATAAGAACGGGACTTTCATTTCCTCACGAAAGGAAACACATTTCCTCCTCCCCAGCTCGTCCCTCTCCACTCTCAAACCCATTTCAGACCCTCATACCCTTGTTAAGACTTTGATAAGGATGATCGGAAGCTTGAAACTTGGAGTTCTTGGAGTTTTGGAAGTGTTTGATTGTGTTATTCATCTTCAAAAGGTGTGTTGATGAACTCTACTCCTTGAATTCGGATTTTGATGTTAGTGTTGATGTTCTTCTTCGTATGAAGATGATTATGGTATTGTTGTTACGATTCTTGAGGATATATGAACTATATGTTGAAAGGAAGATGATGATATGTTGGTTTTTGTCTTGAAAATGTTGACTATGATTATAGAATCATGTTGTTCTTGGTGATCTTGGTAGTATTGCTTCGATTCTTGATGTTAGGAGGATCGTATGTTGGAGAATATGATGATACAAGCCTTAGAGTATGGATTAGATGATGGTTAGATGTTAGAACACATTGAATTACGTCGTTTTGTTGGCTTCAAACGTGATTATGGATTAATTCATGTTCTTGAAGAATTCTTGAATGATATATGTCCGTAAATTGGAAGGATTACGATTAATTTTGGTATATGATTATTCATGATGATAGCCGTAATTGTATTCCTATGAATTTGCACGAATGAGCCGTGTAAATCCGAATTTAAGATTGAAGTCGGAACCAAGAATGTTGTAGACATTGATAGAACTATTGATTATCGAAGTTCGGCTTGTATTCGTATTGATAAGAGTTGATATGGTTTGATTTCGTACGATAGAGATACCGTTGAGTTTGATTGGTTGATTATACCGGTTGTTGATTGTTATCGAATGTATCGTTGATTGATTATTGTATTAGGTTGCATTAGATGATCGTTGATATTAACCGTTGTGCTGCGGTGAGTCGGGGCTGCGGAGCTTGTAGACGAAGACGGCGGGATTGATGGTGGCTTCGTCGTATTGGTATCCAGGCAAGTTATGCTTGCTCAGTTCATAATGTTAATAAATGATTTCGTTTTCATTTCATTTATGATTCATATAGCAATGGTATTATGAAATATATGAATTGTCGGAATGGTGGTATGTATGGTATTTTTGGACTAAGATAAATCATAATGTATATGATTTTAAGGATGTCTAGTGGAAATGGGAACGTGAATTATAATTTGGTCTATAGCATGAGAAGTTGGATATCAAGATTACTTATCGTGTCGATATTGAACTCGGGATGGTGGTTTAGTATTAGTTATGGGATGTACTTCATTTTGGATTGTCGGATAAACCATGTATTCGTTCAGGGCGGTTGGTCGTGGAAAGGTTAGCGTCTCCAACTTGAGGTAAATTAATATTGTTAGATTATGATAATCATCATGTTGCATTATTGCATGTGTGTATTGATATTTCCTGTGGTGAGTGTGCACCATCGTTGTCACGTTTTGTAATGTGCTCTTCCTTTGAGCTGTGATCTGTTGGGCTGATGTGTTAGGGGATAAGACCTATATGGCACCTATGTTCCGGGGTATTCCTGTGTGGATACTTTCGTGACCCTTGGTTGCGACCTTGGGGTATTTTGTGATTGCATGAACTGTGTTGGGGGATAAGACCTATATGGCACCTATGTTCCGGGGTATTCCTGTGAGATGCTTCCGTGACCCTTGGCTGTTTCCTTGGGGTTTATGTGTTAGTATTATATGCATTGTTGAGCATGATGTGGACTATTGTCTGATGGAAATACGACATTGTGGTCGTGTCGGTCTTTCATGATCGAGTTACTGTTGCTCTTTTGGGAAGTCTTCTGATCCTTGATGGATATGCGTTTCTTCGAGATTTGTTGTCATGTTGTATCGTGACGTCCATCTTGAGTCTTATTGATTGGTCGTTCACAGTCCATGTATAATTGGATCTGTTCGATATTCGGGTTGTCTTTGAATTCCTGTATATATGATTTTTATATGGTTGACGATTTTATTCTCTCGTGTATCTGTCCCCGTTGATCCTTTTCTGATCTCGTTTGGAGTTACCTTATCGATGGTCAACTTGTTTGTCATCGATCCTTTATTAATCTCGTTTGGAGTTTCCCCTATCATCGGTAGTCTCATTCGTTATTGATCCTTATTGATTCCGTTTAAGAGTTTGCCTTACCGTTGGTATTCTCGGTTGTTGATCCCTTATTATTCCTATTGGAGTTTACCGTGTCGTCGGTGTTTTCGGTTGTCGATTTCTTATTGCTCTTGTTGGAGTTAACGTATCGTTGGTATTCCCAGATGTTGGTCGTTATTGATCTTGTTAGAGTTTACTGTGTCGTCAGTATTCTCAGTTGTTGCCCCTTTGTTGATCTTATTGGAGTTTATCGTACCGTTGGTATTTATGGTTGTCGACTCTTATTGATCTTGTTGGAGTTTACTGTGTCGTCGGTATTCTCGATTATTGATTCTTCATTGATCCTTACCGTGTCGTCGGTATTCTCGGTTGTCGACCTTTTATTGATCTTGTTGGGATTTACCGCATTGCCGGTATTCTCAGTTATTGATTCTTCATTGATCTTGTTGGAGTTACCACATGATGGTATTCTCATTCGTGGTTGATCCTTTGTCGATCTGTGCTGAAATATCATGTCATTGATATTTCCGTTGTGATGCATTGATTGTTTATCATCATTGATTGTGTGAGCATTCATGCTTGTATTGATATTCGGGACTTGCCATTGTTTCGGGACAGTTAATTTGCAGATGTACCGTGTGATATCGGTTTTATCAGGATTGGGATCCGATTGTGCGACCCAGCCGGCAGAATTGAACTTGGCCAGATTATTCCATACTCGAGATATGTTTATGTTGGGAAATCTTGGTAGTGTTTCGGATACAGTACAAGTGATCACATTTGAATTCGTTCATTACTTAAGGATACGAGGCGTGGGATATGGTAAGAATTGATTGTTATGGTTGTGACAGGTTGGTAAGGTTACTTCGGTAAAATACATGGGGACTGTTCTTACTCTGTAGATTACATTGATACGTAATTGTTTTTGTGATGTGATCGTTATCATTGTTGAGTATTATGGCTGACCCCGTCGCGCGTTTTATCCTTTAGGTACTCGGAGTTCGAGCTAGTAGCGGTCGTGAAGGGATGAGCTTTCCGGTGATATCGGCCATGGCGTGATTGTTGGGATTATGTATTCTTTTCTGGTTTTCTAATTCCGCTGCAAATGTAATTAATTGTGTTTTTATCCGTTGCGTGTGTATATTTAAAATGGCTTTCAGTATTCTTTGAACTGTGTTCTTATCCGCTGCGTGTGTGTATACTTTCAAAGGGCTTTTTGACATTTTTAAACATTTGCGAAAATGATTTTAGCCTTGTGGGTTCTAATATGGGGCCTACGGCGCTGTAATATTCCCGGTCGGTTTTGGGGGTGTTACAATCTTCTTCGAGTTTTTGGAGTATATTATCAACATCTAATCGTGTTCTTCGTCATTAATTCGAGGTAAACTCCTAAAACCTTGTTTTGGGTAGATTAGGGGGTTTTCGTGTTTTCGTCCGATTCGTTCCGTATGGTAGATTAATTCATAATGAATATGATTAATCTTGTTAGCATCATTAGTTTTCCTACGGATTCATGGTATATTTCGTAGTTTTACGAAATCGAGAGGGTTTGGTTGTGGTCCGCCCTCGTTGTTGTTTATATACGAATATACATGAATCGTAGGTGGGTTTTTCGGGTGTATTTCTTTTCTGTATTCGTCTAGAGTTGGTTGTGATTATGTTCTTCGAATCGTTAGGTTCGGTTCCGTTGATTCCTAGCGTTCGTCTGTGATTATCCTTTCCGTTCGTTGTGTCATCAATTATTCAAGGCAAGTATTTTTAGAAACCTTTATGCTTAACGTGGAATGGTAATGTATTTTGTGTGTGATTTGCTCACCTCGGGTTGGTCCGACCGGATCAAGGAGGGAATCCAAAGGGTTGAGTCCTGGATTCATGAGTTTGTTTAGCTAGCCAGCTCGGGAGGGTCCTTAGAGGCCTCGGGCGGGATCAATGATATTAATCTGTTCCCAAGGCGATGCATGTGCGTGTTTTGTTTTACGATATGGCCAGCTCGGGAGGGTCCTTAGAGGCCTCGGGCGGGATCAATGATATTACTCTGTTCCCAAGGCAAATTGTTTGAATGTTTGTTTCCGGAAAAGACATGTCTGGTTTTGGTTTTTGAAATTGATATTGGTGCATGTACTATGAAATGTGTAAGCGATTGGTTTGCCTTGACTATTTGTACTAGCGTAATACCCCTTTGGGGACCCATTTTAGGGAAATTCTAGTTATGGATTTCAGGTTATGATTATCCGGACGAGCGAGCAACGGGACAGTACGAGGATGTTGTCCAGGGACGTTGACATGTGCATTTGGGTCTTCTTATTTCTGTTGTCCATTTCGATATGGTTGTTCCCACAGTTTTAAACTTATAGATGGTACTCGCGAGTACTTAGGCTTTTCATTTCAAACTCCGTATTGTATTACTTTAAATTGTTATATTGTCGGTTGACGCATATTTCGCCGGTTGCTCCGGGCGTATATTTTCATGTCATATCATTTAAATGTGTGTCCTCGCTAACCGAGATGGTTAGTCGGGTAAAGTTTTCTTGATTGTAGCCTGGTGGGTCCCATGTAGGGGTCCACGGCACTGTAATATACTCCGAATATCTCGGGGTGTTACATAAAGTACCCTGGTCCTTTTTTTTTGGTCTAACCGAATTGATCAGAGAGCTAAGACTTCTTTTTTGGAGCTCAT
Source organism: Orobanche coerulescens (assembly GCA_033398695.1). Classification (NCBI taxonomy): domain Eukaryota; kingdom Viridiplantae; phylum Streptophyta; class Magnoliopsida; order Lamiales; family Orobanchaceae; genus Orobanche; species Orobanche coerulescens. The sequence goes on along the minus strand of CM065817.1, from coordinate 99,249,420 downwards.
GCTACCGAGCTATATTTGATGTCATATCATTCCCATTTGTAATTTACAAAAGACAATGAAAGATAATTTTCTTCAATTGGTGAATTTCTAAATGAGATGGAAAAATGCCTCGAACCTACTAGGGGAACCTGCCCCAGCACTGAACCCGATGAATAATCAGAGCCCCAACTATGTCAATATGTGTCACGGGATGCCCGCGACCCCAGGCGGTATTACCTGATCAACGGCCATTCATGGGGCCCACTTGCAGCTTTGTGGGACGCAGAGCCTCATCGCACTTCAAGTTATCATCTATAGTGTAGGGCTTTACTTTATTTTCCTTGTAATAGCTAGTTAGTGTTGTAATAGCTAGTTAGTGTTGTAATAGCTAGTTAGTGGTTGCTCAGCTTTTCAATATCCACTGTTGTCATTAGCCTTTATTTTTCTAAGCCTATTATAGGGGGGAAGAGTGTACTGAAGAGTTGTAGTACGAATTGGCTAGTTTGCTGAGACCCTCATATCCGTGTATGCTTGTAATCATTGTTGCCTATTGTAATCGTTCATTGTATTAATACAAATCGATTTTCGTCTTCAATTTTGCTGTGCCACTAAAACGCCTCGGCGTGATTGTGTCGCATTAGCACCAACGCTCGAACGAGTTAGGCGGACGTAGTCGGGTAAATTGACTACTAGCCGCATGGTGCGCGTACATTATATACAAACTATAAGCGCCCCGTGACAGGTGGTATCGGAGCCCGGTCAAGGTCGAAAGAATGGAATCGGGTAACGAGACGGAAGTCCCTAGAAAGCAGGGCAAGAAAAAGGATGACGGAAAGAGGAAAGAGGTCGAGGCCTCTAAAGCCCAATTCGATAATATAGAGCAAGAGTGCTCTAGATTGAGATATGTTGTCGAGACCTTGGAGGAGAAGGTCGAGACCCTCGAGGCGGAGAATGAAGACCTCCGAGCCCAGTTGGGCGAATGCAGAGAAGTCTGCCGAACCCTTGCAGAGGCAATGGGAGCCAACAATACGGCTGAAATGAGACGCGAGATGGAAGCAATGAGTATCCAGATTGGATTGCTTCAAAGAGCAGTGAACAACACACCCCATGTTGCTCAAGAACCTATTACGAGAATTCGGATCCCCGAACCAAGTTCCTATAGTGGAACCCGAGATGCCAAGGAAGTTGAGAACTTCTTATTCGACATGGAACAATACTTCTATGCCGCTAATGTTTTGGACGAAGCGAGAAAGGTGTCAACCGCCACAATGTATTTGATCGATGATGCCAAATTGTGGTGGCGCACCAAATATGCGGACATTCAGGCTCAACGAGTAAGAATTGACACTTGGGAACAACTGCGAGAAGCCATCAGGCAACAATTCTTCCCAGAGAATGTTGAGTACAATGCAAGAAGGGGCTTGCGATATTTGAAGCACACCGGTCTTATTCGAGATTACGTGAAGGCATTTTCGACACATATGTTACACATTAGCGATATGTCGGAGAATGACCGGTTGTTTACGTTCCTGGAAGGGTTGAAACCATTTGCTCGTACGGAGCTTCTGCGCCAACGAGTCACAGACCTCAGTACCGCCATGGGAGCGGCAGAAAGATTAATGGATTACACGTCGGAACCTCGAAAGGATCGTCCCGTAACAACAAACATGACACCGTCCCGAAGTATAATGTCAAGACCGTTCAAACCTAACTTGAGTCGGAGTGTAGGGGATCGGCAAACCTATACTCAAGGAAGTTCATATGGGAGCACGAATCGTAGAAAACCTACAGAAGGTCAGCAGGCCCCTTCCCAACGGATCGTTAAATGTTTCCTATGTGATGGGCCTCATTTTCTCACTAATTGTCCGAAGAGGCAACTTTTGAGCGCCTTAACAAGCGCTGCAGAATCGAGTTCGCAACCGAAAGAAGAGTTGCAAGTTCCAGATGAGGAAGGAAGATCAGAAGATGAGAAAAACCTTGGGGCCATCAATCAATGGTGCAACTCGTTAACCCATCAGGTGACAGCTAAGGTAAGAGTGCCGACAAAAGCTAGAAAACCCGTACCTGCTCTCACGACAGGTGGTCCCGATAAGAAAAATAAGGGATTAATGTTTGTTGATGTTAAAATCAATGGGAAAAATATTCGTGCTATGATAGACTCGGGTGCCACCCATAATTATCTGGCGAGCACCGAAGTGGAGAGACTTGGACTGTTGTTAGAGAAAGGAGTGGGTCGAGTTAAAGCCGTAAACTCTCCAGCAAAACCAATAGCGGGGGTTGCCAAGGCTGTTCGAATTAAGATAGGAGCCTTCGAAGGTAGGGCCGACCTATCTGTTGTGGAGATGGATGACTACAAATTAATACTCGGGCTCGAGTACATGCGTGACACTCAAACCCTAGTCATGCCGTATGCTGATGCACTCTTGGTTTGGGGGGATAAACCACATATTATCCCAACAATTAGCGCAACCCAAGGGCAAAGTAACCTATCCGCATTGCAATTCAAGAAGGGATGCAGGCATGGGGAACCGTCCTTCCTGTGCGCCTTGCAATTTGACGAAGTAGAGGAGTTGTCAGGTCCTATCCCTGATGATGTGAAGCACCTCCTAAACGAGTTTGAAGATGTTATGCCCGACGAATTGCCTCGAAAGCTTCCACCTAAGAGGGCGGTCGATCATGAGATCGAGTTGGTGCCGGGCACAAAACCTCCTGCCCGAGCCCCTTATCGTATGTCGCAACCTGAGCTTGTGGAGCTCAGAAAGCAGTTAAAAGAGATGTTGGAATGTGGTATGATCCAACCGGCGAAATCACCGTATGGAGCTCCTATTCTCTTTCAGAAAAAGTTGGACGGAACTCTGCGATTGTGTTGTGATTATCGTGCTCTAAATAAAATTACGGTGAAGAATGTGTATCCTATTCCGCTCGTAGCAGATTTCTTCGACCGTCTCAGTGGAGCGGAGTACTATACAAAGGTCGATCTGAGATCAGGTTATTGGCAAGTTCGCATCAAGGAGGGAGATGAGGTAAAAACGACGATTGTCACACGTTACGGGGACTTCGTATTCTTGGTCATGCCCTTTGGCCTAACAAACGCCCCAGCAACTTTTAGCACCTTGATGAATCAAGTTCTCCAAGGGTTCTTGGACGAGTTTGTCGTGGTATACCTGGATGATATTGTTATATACAGCCGAACCTTGGAAGAACATGTGGAACATTTGAGAATGGTTCTTACTAGGCTTCGTGAGCATGAACTATATGTTAAGCTGTCGAAGTGCTCATTTGCCCAGAAGCGGATCAGTTTCTTGGGTCATATCGTTGAGTGTGGCAATATTCGTATGGATCCGAGAAAAATACGAGCAATTCAAGAATGGAAACCACCAACCGATGTACATGAAGTACGGTCATTTCTCGGGTTGGCGAATTACTATAGAAGATTTGTGATGGGGTATGCCAGAATAGCAAGACCCCTAACCGATTTGACGAGAAAGACGGAAGTTTGGAATTGGTCACCGGAATGCCAAAATGCCTTCGACAACTTAAAGAAGGCCATCCTAACAGACCCGGTCCTCGTACTATCGGATCTATCCAAACCTTTTGTGGTTGAAACAGATGCTTCAGATATTGCACTAGGAGGAGTTTTAGTGCAAGATGTCCATCCTGTTGCCTTCGAGAGTAAGAAACTTAAGGATGTCGAGAGGCGTTACACGGTGCATGAGAAAGAGCTTTTAGCAGTGGTCCATTGCCTTCGACTTTGGAGAATTTACTTATTGGGGTTGCCGTTTATTGTAAAAACTGACAACACTGCTGTTAGTCACTTTCTATCCCAGCCAAAGCTTACTGGGAAACAAGCGAGATGGCAGGAACTATTGTCCGAGTTCAACTTTGTGATTGAGTATCGTGCCGGTTCTAGTAATCAGGTGGCGGATGCCCTGAGCCGCAGATCCGACCTGGTTGTTCTACAAGTGCTGGCAGCGCTTTCCTCGAGTCAGGTGACCACTCCATTAAAAGATCGAATATGAGAACTAATGGGAGCCGACGCAACGGCTCAATGTTTGGTAAATCTTATCCGCCAGGGTACAACACGAAGATTTTGGCTAGAGGATGGCCTCTTATGGACCAAGGGGAGACGACTCTATGTACCTATAGGCGGCGATATGAGGAAAACTATTATTGCGGAATGTCACGACACTCTCTGGGCGGGCCACCCAGGAGAGGAGCGCACTGTGGCCTTAGTTCAACGAGCTTACTATTGGCCCCAAATGCGGGACGACATTAAGATGTTTGTCCGCACCTTCTTGGTGTGTGTAATACCTCCGGTATTCCATGCTTGATTACTTTGTACTGTGTGAATATTTGGTAATGTGACGTCATTTCTATTTATGTATTCCATTGAGTGCTATATAATTGTACGATGTGAATGAAACGGGGGTGACACACCTTGACGCCATGGGACGATTTTCGGTGCGAATATGATGGTGACCAACGTCTTGTTCCCCGATAATTGTTGACGAGTGGAAGGGATGGTCACCCCAAGATGGTTAGAATGTGGTTTGAGGCTAAAAAGTTCTGTCTAACACGCGCTATAACCCATGCCTAACGTACGCTATATTTCGATCGTTACGTACGTTAAGGCAGCTACATTACGTACGTAACGGGTGGGTCGGTCTCCCGACCAGAATCTTTCTTTTGACATGGACAGGGCTACTTTCGGCGGGCTAGAGGACAAACGAGTCAACTGTTCGTTACGTACGTTATGTCCCAAATTTAATGTACGTAACACTTGGGCACATTTCGGGCTGTGAGTTCTTTACGTACGTTGTCATCACACTGTTACGTACGTAATACACCTTACATACGTAACACTCTTATCGTTAACATATGTTATCAAAACCAAGTTTTATAAAATGATAGTTCCCTTCTTCATTTGCACGACCCAACATCACAAACTACCACCCTTGGAGAAATTCCTGGCCCTATACCCGGTTCTTAAGCTTCTTAAACACTTGAATTAACACTGAGGAGGTGGATTCTTGAGCTTCGGTGAAGATTATCCAAGTCGTTCAAGTCACTTCTCGTTCTCCTCGTAGTTCTTGTGAATCCGTCAACTATCTTCATTAATCTTCTTCCAATAAGGTAAGCCACCAATCCCTGGAGTTATATCTTCGATGTTTTCTTATTTATACTTATTATATTGCGGGTATTGGGTAGATTTTGCTAAACTTCGTAGACAATCTTGTCGGATGAAATTGTAGTAACCGGGAATTCCGTTTCTCATATGTTTCGTTTCATGCAAATCAAATTTCACTTCAAATCATCACTAGGAATGTAAAATTTGACGAATCAATTGTGGGGAAATTCGTAGTAATCCGTCACCGTATGTTCCATTGTCCGTAGCCACCCTTACCTTGTGATTTTTGACACTTAGCAAACTAAGGAAAAATAATTCGATAGTATAATCAATATTGGTTGTCAAACCACCGAAGTTGTTGTGCAATAAGATCCGTCGATTGTAGTATTCGGAATATAGAATTGTATTAGAAAGCATAAGATTCGATTTCGCCATAATAATTCGTTGACAACCGAAGAATGATAGGATTATCTTCTTGAGTAAATCGATATACCTAATGTTAATTATAAGATTGAACGAGATAATGGTACACAACACTTGAAAACTTAGAAACGATACTCATACCGACAATTAAAACTACACTAGGAATCCGGTTAGGAAAGGGAGGCTAGTTTTATTCATTATAATCCGTACGAGGTGTTAATCGGATGTTTCGTGGCTAGGTTAAGCTCGAGCGGGCGTGGGGACTTCGTTATCATAAAGCACCTACTATCGGATCACAGGCAAGTGAAATCTTGCTCGTGAATTTTCTAATATCAATGTTATACCGTATGTGTGTACGTGCCATTTTGATAAAAGCCGACGTTTGTCTTTCTCTAAAGATGTTATAAATGGGCCGATGTGTTGGGGATAAAACCTGTATGGTACCCGTGTGGAAATGTGTTAGGGGGTAAGACCCGAATTGGGCACCTATGTTCCGGGGTATTCCCGTGTGGATACTTCCGTGACCCTTGGTTGCGACCTTGGGGGCTTATGTGATAAAGAGAGAGACTCGTCGGTTGAGTGATGAAATATTCCCTGTGATTACTAGGTACTGTGATTGTAAAGATGTCGTATATCGTTGTTAGTAGTTGTTATTTGGTATGCATTCTCTGACCCTGGTTACCTGGTATGACTCGTCGTACCAGGTAAAATTGTTCATCATGTGCAGGACATTCCCGAGGGGTCCGGTCAGACTTGAGCGGTGTTGGAATTATCTCTAGCCGCTGCTTTAATTGGAATAAATTGTTTTCTTTGGAAAAACCTTTGTTGTGTAATAATTGAACTTCAAATTACATTTTCCCTTAAATCTTTCGATTCACGTTATGTAATCCTCGGATTTAAGGTTTTATCGCGATTTTCATAAAATGCCTATTTTTCTAACTAGCCTTGTGGGTCCCGCGTGGGATTCATGGCACTGTAATACCTCGAGATATTTTGGGGGTGTTACAGAAAATGGTATCGGAGCGAAAACTCCTGGTTTGAATAAAACTTTCTCCTATATTTTTTTTCTTTCTCTCAAAATCCAACACCCCAAGCGATCGAAGCTCCTTGTGGGAATGCAAGTAAGTGATATGTGTGTGTTTCTATTTTTGTACAACATTTAATTGTAAACCATGCGTGGAACTGGCTTTAGATTGATACCGTTAGTGATGGCACGCCGAGGAGCTAGAAGGGTGGTGAATGACGCTCAGGGTTCCGCCGCGAACCACAATGAGGACGGGAACACTGCCGAGACCCATCCTGCTGGGGGCCTGCCGCCACCAGTTAACCAAAACGATCAGGAGGCGGAACGCCAAAATAACAACCCTGGAGGCATGGATCCAGCTTTTTTTCAGGCCCTTACCCAGGCTATCGCCATGGGAATTGCTCAGGTCAATCAGGCAGAATGGATACCGGTCATCAATGTGGAAGAAAACGCAGGAAGAGATCGATGGTTGGGAGAGATGCTGAAGGCTAGGCCTCCATTATTTGACGGGATAGGAGAGAAACACGTGGACGACTGGATTTCATAAATGGAGACTGCCTTCGAAGTAATCGGATGCCCAGAAAACAGAAAGGTGCCGCTCGGAATTAATCAACTCCGTGACACTGATGCACGTTGGTGGAGGACTTACAGGCCAGAGGACCGAGTGGTCGGGTGGACCGAATTTGCCCGACTGCTACGGAGCGATCTTATCCCGAGATCAGCCCGAACCGCTCGCGCCACGAGACTTTTTCGATGCTGGCCCTCGAGAACATGCGTGCAGAGATCATTCGGGCTACCGAACCGAGCTAAGTTACATCTCCCGAGATGGTTCCATCGAGAAGATCAACGAATATGCCATCTTGCCTGAGAGGTTCGGAGGATGTACAACGCTATGCCGCCGGATTTCACCGCACGACCACGAGAGCATACGAAGATGTAGTCACGGATATGCCGGTACAGTTGTTAATACCGACATCGGGCATAACTCGAAGAAGCGAAGACATCGATTCAGCACAGGAGCAACAACAAAAGCGAATTCGGGGCCCGCATCTTCTTTTAAGCCGGCGGTTTCGTACCAACGAAGGGTGTATCGATCGGCCTTACCGTAGGGACTGTTTCAATTATGGCATGACCGGGCATACTAAGGATCGGTGTCAGAAGACGGCTACCAAATGTTTCACTTGCGGAAAGAGTGGACACATGTCTCGCTACTGCTGGCGGGCCAATTCCACTCAGAGCCCAGCTTCGCAACCAAGTCAACAATGCTCAGAGCAATCCCCTAGGACGCCTGCTGTTTCCAACTACCGAGCTCCATCCCACCAGAGCCAACCACCACTGCATGGTGCCGGACGAGGCCGTGGGCGCGGCGGAGGTACCTCGTCCTTTTCGGAGTCAGTACCGTCTCGTATATTTGAGCTGAGGGCTACGGATGGTCGACTGCGCCCGGCTATCTCGGGTACTCTTCTTGTTAACTCTCGGCCCGGTGCATGTACTATTTGATCTGGAGCCACCCATCCGTTTATATCATGGAATGTGTTGAACGCTTAAATCTTGTTTGTGTACCTTGTGAGCCCTTTCTTTGTTAAACTACCCGAGGGTAGTAGATTAAGCGGCGATCAAAAGGTTCGAGACTGTCGGATCAGCATCAACGATCATAGTTGGACCGCTAATCTTATGGTCTTCCCACTCCAGAATGAAGATATCATATTAGGAATGGACTGGATGCCATTGCACATGACAATCTTGGATACCTACCACCTGACTATTTCTATTTCGGCTCTTGACGGTACCACACATGTCATCAGCGGACGTGAATACTTTAGTACAAAAGGATCTCTCAGCATTATCGCATCGGAAGCCTCCTGCAGCTCTCGAAGTGAATACTACTGGTGTTATGTTCTTCGAGAGGACACTTCACAACTTGCAATCACAAACATTCCGGTGGTGAATGAGTTTCCAGACGTTTTTCCTGATGAACTACGAGTGCCGCCGCGAGAAGTTGACCTTTCCATTGAACTCGAGCGGGACGAGAGCTATTTCCAAAGCTCCTTACGAATGGCACCGGCCGAGATGAAGGAATTAAAGATACAATCGAAAATTTGTTGGAGAAAGGGTCGATCCGCCCAAGCACCTCACCGTAAGGCGCGCGGTACTTCGTTAAGAAGAAGGATAACTCTCTACGCTTGTGCATCGACTACGGGAGCTGAATAAGGTTACTATCAAGAATCGTTATCCACTACCAAGGATTGATGACCTCTTGGATCGATTACAAGGGCGATCGTGTTTTCAAAGATCGATTTACGGTCCGGATATCACCAATTGAGGATTCGGGAGGAAGATATACCCAAGACTGCATTTCGGTCAAGGTATGGGCATTACGAATATATCGTGGTATCATTCGGGTTGACTAATGCCCCAGTCGTTTTCATGGAACTGATGAATAGAGTTTTGATTGATTTCCTCGATAAATGCGTGGTGGTTTTTATCGACGACATCCTGATATATTCTCGAAGCCGACAGGAACACGAGGAACATTTGAGGCAAGTGCTGGGCGTGTTAAGACAACACCAACTTTATGCGAAACTGTCCAAGTGCGAATTCTGGATGCCGGAGGTAATTTTTCTCGGACATGTTGTCTCGGCAGAAGGTGTCAAGGTCGACCCACAAAAGATCGAGACAATAACGAGTTGGGAACCTCCGAAGAATGTCAAAGAGGTTAGGAGCTTCTTAGGACTGGCGGGTTACTATCGAAGATTCGTCGAGGCTTTTTCCTGTATCGCCCGGCCGTTAACGAACCTACTGAGAAAGAGCACCAAATTTGTATGGACTGCAGATTGCCAGAAGAGCTTCGACGAGCTCAAGAGTAGGCTAACTACTGCCCCAGTACTAGTGTTACCACAGGGTACAGAAGGATTCATTATATACACGGACGCATCCAAGCATGGACTAGGGTGTGTCTTCATGCAGAATGGCAGAGTCGTTGCGTACGCATCCCGACAACTGAAGCCGTACGAAGTAAATTACCCGACACATGACTTGGAGCTAGCCGCGGTGGTGCATGCCCTCAAGATTTGGAGGCACTATCTTTACGGAGTTACTTGCAAAGTTTTCACGGATCACAAGAGTTTGAAATATATCTTCACGCAGAGAGAATTAAACATGAGACATAGGCGTTGGTTGAAGCTAATCAAGGACTACGATGTGGAAATTTCTTATCATCCCGGAAAAGCCAACGTGGTAGCTGATGCTCTTAGTCGGAAAACTACACAAGAGGTGATGGTATCCAGCATAACAGTTCAGCCCAAACTGCAGCAAGAGATCAGGAGAAGCAACACCGAAGTATGGGTACAACGTAGGCAAGGACGATTATGCTCAATCAATATACTTTCGTCCTTACTAGACGAGATACGTCTAGCACAGATGGAAGATCCTGAATTACGTGCGATTGGTGAAAGAATCGAGAAAGGAGATGTTTCCGACTATAAGATTCAGGGTGATTTGGTGAGGTTCAAGAACAGGATATGTATTCCACCGAATGACGGACTGAAGCAAACTATACTGAAGGAGGCGCATTCCACTCCCTATTCTATTCACCCCGGAGCAAGCAAGATGTACAAGGATTTGCGACAGAGTTTTTGGTGGAAGAACATGAAGTGGGAAGTTGCTAGGTTCGTCGCCCGATGTATGACATGCCAACAAGTGAAAATCGAACACCGCAGACCAGCCGGAATTATGCAACCCCTACCCATCCCGGAGTGGAAATGGGAGAGCATATCAATGGACTTTTTCACTAAGCTACCTACGGCGGTGGGAGGAAAGGATACGATTTGGGTCATTGTTGATCGATTGACAAAATCAGCACATTTCATTCCTATTCAAGAGACAACCGGGACAGAGCAGCTGGCCGTCATTTTCATCAGAGAGATCGTCAGGCTACATGGTGTTCCCTCATCCATCATTTCGGATAGGCACACCAGATATGTGTCTCGTTTTTGGAAAGCCGTCCATAAAGCTATGGGGACACAAATACACTTTAGCACGGCTTATCATCCTCAGACAGATGGGCAAACCGAGCGTACGATTGAAACCTTGGAAGATACGTTGAGGGCGTGCGTGCTCGATTGGGGAAAGGATTGGGCTAGACATTTGGGATTAATGGAGTTCTCATACAACAACAGTTGGCATGCAAGCATAGGCATGGCACCGTTTGAGGCCCTGCATGGGCGAAGGTGCAAGTCACCGTTATGCTGGGATGATGCCTCTGACACCGCGGTTACCGAGTTGGATCTTATCCAGGAGTCCATTAAGAAGATCTCTATAGTTCGGAAACACATGTCGGCGCCAGAGCAGCGAAATCTTATGCCGAAAACCAACAGCGACCGTTAGAATTTACGGTCGGGGATCATGTTTGGGTCAAAGTATCACCTATGCGAGGTATTCGGCGTTTCGGCCAGAAAGGCAAGTTAAGCCCGAGATTTATAGGTCCGTTTGAGATATTGGACCGGGTAGGGAAACTCGCGTATCGATTAGCTCTACCGCCGCATCTGGATGGAGTGCATAATGTTTTTCACATTTCCTAGTTAAGGAAGTATGTCTATGACCCGAGTCACAAGCTCAATTTTGAAGAAGTGGAAATTTCCGATGACGCTACCTTTAGGGAGGTACCGACCGCCATTCTGGACCGGCGTGTGAAGATGTTAAGGAATAAAGCCATACCCCTCGTGAAGATTCAGTGGTCACACCACGGCACGGAAGAGGTGACTTGGGAAACCGAGTCGAGCATGAAGGAGAGTCATCCCGAGTTATTTTCTTAAGTTTCGTGACGAAACTATTTTAAGAGGGGTGATATGTAATACCTCCGGTATTCCATGCTTGATTACTTTGTACTGTGTGAATGTTTGGTAATGTGACGTCATTTCTATTTATGTATTCCATTGAGTGCTATATAATTGTACGATGTGAATGAAACGGGGGTGACACACCTTGACGCCATGGGACGATTGTCGGTGCGAATATGACGGTGGCCAACGTCTTGTTCCCCGATAATTGTTGACGAGTGGAAGGGATGGTCACCCCAAGATGGTTAGAATGTGGTTTGAGGCTAAAAAGTTCTGTCTAACGCGCTATAACCCATGCCTAACGTCGCTATATTTCGATCGTTACGTGCGTTAAGGCGGCTACATTACGTGCGTAGCGGGTGGGTCGGTCTCCCAGGCAGAATCTTTCTTTTGACACGGACAGGCTACTTTCGGCGGGGTAGAGGACAAACGAGTCAAGCATTCGTTACGTGCGTTATGTCCCAAATTTAACGTACGTAACACTTGGGCACATTTCGGGCGGTGAGTTCTTTACGTGCGTTGTCATCACCTTATTACGTCGTAATACACCTTACGTACGTAACACTCTTATCGTTAACGTACGTTATCAAAACCAAGTTTTATAAAATGATAGTTCCCTTCTTCATTTGCACGACCCAACATCACAAACTACCACCCTTGGAGAAATTCCTGGCCCTATACCCGGTTCTTAAGCTTCTTAAACACTTGAATTAACACTGGGGAGGTGGATTCTTGAGCTTCGGTGAAGATTATCCAAGTCGTTCAAGTCACTTCTCGTTCTCCTCGTAGTTCTTGTGAATACGTCAACTATCTTCATTAATCTTCTTCCAATAAGGTAAGCCACCAATCCCTGGAGTTATATCTTCGATGTTTTCTTATTTATACTTATTATATTGCGGGTATTGGGTAGATTTTGCTAAACTTCGCAGACAATCTTGTCGGATGAAATTGTAGTAACCGGGAATTCCATTTCTCATATGTTTCGTTTCATGCAAATGAAATTTCACTTCAAATCATCACTAGGAATGTAAAATTTGAAGAATCAATTGTGGGGAAATTCGTAGTAATCCGTCACCGTATGTTCCATTGTTCGTAGCCACCCTTACCTTGTGATTTTTGACACTTAGCGAACTAAGGAAAAATAATTCGATAGTATAATCAATATTGGTTGTCAAACCACCGAAGTTGTTGTGCAATAAAATCCGTCGATTGTAATATTCGGAATATATAATTGTATTAGAAAGCATAAGATTCGATTTCGCCATAATAATTCGCTGACAACCGAAGAATGATAGGATTATCTTCTTGTGTAAATCGATATACCTAATGTTAATTATAAGATTGAACGAGATAATGGTACACAACACTTGAAAACTTAGAAACGATACTCATACCGACAATTAAAACTACACTAGGAATCCGGTTAGGAAAGGGAGGCTAGTTTTATTCATTATAATCCGTACGAGGTGTTAATCGGATGTTTTGTGGCTAGGTTAAGCTCGAGCGGGCGTGGGCACTTCGTTATCATAAAGCACCTACTATCGGATCACAGGCAAGTGAAATCTTGCTCATAAATTTTCTAATATCAATGTTATACCGTATGTGTGTACGTGCCATTTTGATAAAAGCCGACGTTTGTCTTTCTCTAAAGATGTTATAAATGAGCCGATGTGTTGGGGATAAAACCTGTATGGTACCCGTGTGGAAATGTGTTAGGGGGTAAGACCCGAATTGGGCACCTATGTTCCGGGGTATTCCCGTGTGGATACTTCCGTGACCCTTGGTTGCGACCTTGGGGGCTTATGTGATAAAGAGAGAGACTCGTCGGTTGAGTGATGAAATATTCCCTGTGATTACTAGGTACTGTGATTGTAAAGATGTCGTATATCGTTGTTAGTAGTTGTTATTTGGTATGCATTCTCTGACCCTGGTTACCTGGTATGACTCGTCGTACCAGGTAAAATTGTTCATCATGTGCAGGACATTCCCGAGGGGTCCGGTCAGACTTGAGCGGTGTTGGAATTATCTCTAGCCGCTGCTTTAATTGGAATAAATTGTTTTCTTTGGAAAAACCTTTGTTGTGTAATAATTGAACTTCAAATTACATTTTCCCTTAAATCTTTCGATTCACGTTATGTAATCCTTGAATTTAAGGTTTTATCGCGATTTTCTTAAAATGCCTATTTTTCTAACTAGCCTTGTGGGTCCCGCGTGGGATTCATGGCATTGTAATACCTCGAGATATTTTAGGGGTGTTACAGTGTGCCAACAAGATAAACCTGATCGACAAAAGAAGGCAGGCTTGCTGGAACCACTACTCATTCCTGTCAGGGCTTGGGAAAGTGTTTCAATGGATTATATCACCAGTCTATCAAAAGTTGGGGATCTTGATGCCATTATTGTTGTGGTAGATCGGTTCTCCAAATACGCTACATTCATAGCAGCACCCAAGACAGTTTCGGCGGAAGAGACAGCTCAGCTCTTTTTCAAGCATATTGTTAAGTATTGGGGACTGCCGAGGGACATTGTTAGTGACCAAGACACCCGGTTTACTAGTAGCTTTTGGACCGAGTTCTTCAAACTACTCGGCTCCAAGTTGAATATGAGCTCTAGCTTCCACCCACAATCTGATGGCCAAACTGAAAGATTTAACTCAATGTTGGAGGAATATCTTCGACATTTTGTGAGCACTAATCAGAAGGACTGGGTGAAGCTTTTGGATGTTGCTCAACTGTGTTTCAATGCTCAAAAATGCTCTACCACCAATAAGAGTGCTTTTGAAATTTGTAATGGGCAGCAGCCACTCCTCCCGCACAATATTGATCTTGCTCCACAAAATGCCAGGCCTACTTCGGCACAAACATTTTCCCTTGAATGGGAACAAAATCTTGATTTGGCCCGTGGCTACCTGGAGAAGGCTCAAAAGCGGATAAAAAAATATGCTGATCTTAAACGCCGCTTTGTTGAATACTGTGTGGGTGACAAGGTGATGGTGAAGATCCCGAACCAGAGTTCCTCCAGGGCAACACGGAGGAGAGATTCACGGCTAATGCAAAAATATATTGGGCCCCTAAGCATTCTCAAAAGAGTCGGAAATGTAGCCTACAAGCTTGAGTTACCCCAGTGGTGGCGCATTCATAATGTCTTTCATGTCAGCCAACTCAAGCCATATCAGGCAGACAAAGAGGACACCACACGCAACCTGCCCAATCGTCCACAACTGAAACTACGCAACTTGGGGAAGAGGGTGGCCGAAGCTATTATCGACCACCGTGATGCAGGGCCGAGAAAGAAGCTATACAAAGAATATTTGGTGAAATGGAAGGGCTGCAGTATGGAGGAGAACACTTGGGAGAGGGCGACAACACTTAAAGCTTTTCAACCCCTATTGGATGCTTATCTCACATCTATGGCGTCGGGGACGTCACCAACTCAGAGGGGGGAGTGCTGTCACGGGATGCCCGCGACCCCAGGCGGTATTACCTGATCAACGGCCATTCATGGGGCCCACTTGCAGCTTTGTGGGACGCAGAGCCTCATCGCACTTCAAGTTATCATCTATAGTGTAGGGCTTTACTTTATTTTCCTTGTAATAGCTAGTTAGTGTTGTAATAGCTAGTTAGTGTTGTAATAGCTAGTTAGTGGTTGTTCAGCTTTTCAATATCCACTGTTGTCATTAGCCTTTATTTTTCTAAGCTTATTATAGGGGGGAAGAGTGTACTGAAGAGTTGTAGTACGAATTGGCTAGTTTGCTGAGACCCTCCTATCCGTGTATGCTTGTAATCATTGTTGCCTATTGTAATCGTTCATTGTATTAATACAAATCGATTTTCGTCTTCAATTTTGTTGTGCCACTAAAACGCCTCGGCGTGATTGCGTCGCATTAGCACCAACGCTCGAACGAGTTAGGCGGACGTAGTCGGGTAAATTGACTACTAGCCGCACGGTGCGCGTACATTATATACAAACTATAAGCGCCCCGTGACAATATGGTAGGGACGGATTTAGATCTCCCCACCCCGCCCCCGCCCGAACCCCTCTACACATATGTATATTAGGTATAATTTATACGTAATATATACAGATATTATTATTATTATTATTTTGAATAAACATCTAATACACACTCCCTCCGTCCCGCCCAAAGGTTTACATTTCTATAAAAAAGTAGTCACTTTAATAAGTTTACATATATCACTTTTTACAATCAAATCAAACAATCACTTTTTACTTTTTAATCTCCACCACTCATTCATCATCAATACTTTTTACTTTTTAATCTCCACCACACATTTAACCATCATTACTTATACCAATCATTACCTAAAATACACCAAATATACACCCTCTGTCAACCTTTGGCTGGGACAGAGGGAGTATCTTTTAGTGTAATTAATGGTAACTTTTAACAGTCTTAATAAAATAATACATAAAACTTATCATAAAATATATTTATATTTTTATTAAGGTATATATATTGAGATCATAAATATTATTTATATTATAAAAATACAAACAAAGCTGCTACACACACATACAAATACACACACAAATACACACCCCTACTTTGTAGGGGTTGTACCCTGCGTAGTAGAGGTTGTACCCTGCTTTATAGGTAGTAGGGGTTGTTTAGGGGTACAACCCCTACTACGTAGGGTACAACCCATACAAAGCTGAGATGTGCATTTGTGTGTGCATTTGTATATGTGTGTAGCATTATTCAAATACAAATCAAAGCTGCTACACACACATACAAATGCACACACAAATGCACACCCATGCTTTGTAGGGGTTGTACCCTGCGTAGTAAGGGTTGTACCCTGCTTTATAGGTAGTAGGGGTTGTTTAGGGGTACAATCCCTACTACGCAGGGTACAACCCATACAAAGCTGGAGTGTGCATTTGTGTGTGCATTTGTATGTGTGTGTAGCATTGTATGGGTCCCCTCACTTGCCTCGCCTCCGTTCATAACTAATTCTTATTCCATACCTTATTCAACTTGTACCACTCATGCTACAATTCTATACGGAAAGGAGATGAAAATGCTGCAACTGGCCTCAATCCTCCCCACTGCCATCTGTAGGAAGCATTGGAGAATATAGTCACAAAATGTGGTTGCACGACTAGGCCTTTTCAAAAGTGGGGAAGGTAACATTTTAATGTAATATTGTCCAAGTTCCATGAGCAGGAATTTCCCAAAATTGAAAGTCTAATAAAATAACATCAACGTCCATAAAAAAAGTACTTTTAGTATATGTATTAGCACTTAGGATGGTGGCAGTCATGCCTCCCAAAAATCTCATACCTCCCAAATCCATCAATAATATCATTCCACCTCATTCCACCCTATTCATACTTTTTTAAATACTCTTTTTAGTGGCAACTACGCCTTTTCATACCTCCCAACTAATTTTATTTTTTTATTTTCATAAATTATATTAAACAATTTAATTAAAACATAATATTTCATTAATAACTAAAAGAAAATTACATAATACTTAAAAAAAACATAATTAAAAGAAAATTACATTATTCTTAAAAAAAAGAAATAACTAATCATCGAGATATGTTAAGTTTTGAGCCTCTACGTGGTCCGTAAGATCATATAGGAGACGACAATGGATTTGTTCATCGAGTAACTCCTCTAATACACTATCGTCATAAACTGGCGCGACCGGCGGATCCATTATATGAACCAGTGATATTGCAACTCGATCGTCTTTTAAAATCATATTGTGAAATATGATACACGTATAAACGAGTTGTCGAATCTTTTCAACCGACATAGCCCGGAGAGGACGACCGAGAATCATCCATTTATTTTTAAGACGACAAAAAGCTCGCTCGACATCTTTTCTTGCAGACTCTTGTAGCCTCTTGAATCTCTTTTCCTTCAGTTCAACCGGATGCTTATATGCTTTAACAAATATTGACCACGCAGGATAGATTCCATCGGTAAGATAATATCCACGTTTGTAAAACCGTCCATTTACATGAAATGAACTGTTTGGCGCCGTTCCATTTCGCTCCGTAAGATACAATGGTGACTGATTCAAAACATTAATATCGTTGTTTGCACCAGGAGGACCAACATACGAATGCCAAATCCACAAATCGTATGAAGCGACGGCTTCAAGCATAATAGTTGGGTGTTCATGATCACCTCGCTTATATTGACCTTTCAAATGTCTAAGACAATTACGCCATGGGAAATGTGTACAATCAATGCTACCAAGAATTCCAGGAATGTGATGTTTATCTTCATGGAACTCGTATAAGCGTGCAATGTCATGGGATGTCGGCCTACGTAAGAACTCTCGACCATATATTTCAATAATCGCTTGGCAAAATTTATCAAGGCATTCTCCTATAAACATAAGTTTATAATTAATAACGATAACTTATATATATATATATATATATATATATATATATATATAACGATAACTTAAAAAAAATATAACGATAACTTAAAAAAAATATATAACCTGACGTTCGGCGTGCCATGTTTAAATAGTCATCAAATCTATCTGGAGGTTCACCCGTTGCGAGTTGCCGAATGGCTGATGTGCATTTTTGTAACGCCGTGAAACTTTTTTTCCCCTCGCATCTAGGCCCTCTTGAAACCATTCGAAATTCGCTTCAACATCAGCAACAATTCTTAGAAACAAGCTTTTATTCATACGAAACTTATCACGAAAAGTATCGTCGAAAAACTTTGGACGTTCAACGAAATAGTCATTCATAAGGGTTTGTAAAGCTTCTTCACGAAAACGTTCTATATACTCCCGAATTTCGGTAGAGCTTGCCGTGTTGTCAATTGAATCATACACGGCTAATAAGGTTTGTAGGGTGCTACCGGATGCCAATAGTTCGGACGATTCGGCAGGAATAAATATCGAGTCGGACGAAGAAGAAGAGGATAAAACCATTGTAAAAATATGTGATTTGTATTGTTTGTGTTAAATATGTGAGTTGAAAGTATAAAATTATATGTATTTTAGTTTAGTATATATAAGGAATTTTTTTTTTTGGTTTGGTACCCCAACGGATCTATTTCAACTTCTATTTTTTTTTTCACCTCCCCAACGGTCAGATGCCTGCCAAACTGCTGCATAACCTCCGCAGCATGAAACCCCGCTGAGACCATGCCGCTGGCCATACCGCCGAGGTGACGGCGGTGTTCACCAACGGTATGGCTATGCCGCTATGCATACCGTCCACCACTATCACCATCCTTATTATTTAGAACACAAAGAGGCAAAGGTCAACTCCACACAACTTTGTTTTTATATTTCCTTTAATTCTAGAACTTTTATAAATACCACTTTCTCACACTTTATATCCACAAAATCTTATTAAAAGACATCCCGTGTTCTCCAATACGTGATGTCTCATAAATTACGCATGTTTTTTTATGGGAAAAAAATTTTATGTTTTCATTCGGAGAGTACTTTAAGAATCATCGGGTGGCCACCTAATTTCATCATAAATTTAAGTAATATCATACATAATTAATACTTGGTAACAAAATATTGCAATTCCTATTTCTATTCCTTAGAAACTTGATATCCATGGGTATTGTTGACATGATATGGATACAATTGGAAGATTGTTTTCATTAATGTAAAGGTCTTTTTTTGTGTAATTTAAAATAAATATAAATTAATGTTGAGACAAATTGATAGAATTATATTATTAAAGTAATTATGGAGGTCATGGAAATTTAATTGAACGAGGCATTACGATCTGTGCGATACACGGGTTTTGTTTTCCGATAAAAATTTTTAACTTTTTCTTATGTCTATAACTCAACTTTTTGTATCTATTATTATAATTAACAAACGGCTTTGAGCTAAAAGTATGTACTTTTTCCTTTTATTCCATTATGCAAGGTCATACAAAAGAGCGTAAATATTGGTTTCTCACTAAAAAAATTTGTGGGTTATTAGTAAAAAAATAGAAAATGACAAAGTAATACTAATGAACTAAATTTTCTTTCAAGGCCAAAATTTCTGAAAACCCATAAAATGGTAGAAGCGATCGTACTTATTAAACCATCAACATTGACGCGAATAATGTCCACATGTGTTGGCAATTTTTATCTAAATATTTTTCATGATTTGTATTCATCTTTGTTTGTAAAAGCCTTCTTGTAATATATGAAGCCCTCTTGTCTAATTATTTTCTTTTGTTGTTCAATATACAACACTCCCTGTAAAATATCCATTAATATCAGTGAACTAATATTATTTTCTTTTGGATTAGTATTGTTTTCGTTTATATTAATATTGTTTGATATGCAAAGTAAACTATTTATACACACAATATGTAGTAACCTTCAATAAGGATATAAACGGTCTATTTTAATTACTTGCAAAATCAAGCTATTTATGAAAGAGAGTTAATAAATGAGTCCAAAGAATTTTGCCACCGTTTGAGTTTTGTTTGGGTTTTAGTATAAATACTAATAAAGCTTTAATGAAGGTGTTTGTAAAAGTTCAGAAAATTAACTTATTGCTATAGTTATGGCAAATGTTATTACAAAATTCATAAAGATTAATCATGAATACTCAACTTAATTCAATTAGTTGGACAATAAAATGAGATGAAGCCAAAAAGATTTGCAACGATTTTTATAAAAATGATGTGATGGGCATCCAAGTTCATTCAAGTAAAGGAATTTAAGTCGTAAAGATTTAAGATGAAACTGTTTCAGGAGAAAGTAAAAAGACTGTAAATAGAGTCAATCAATTGTATTCATAACACTGATAGAGGGGCCTTTATATAGGCATTACAATGAGAGTCCTTCCATACATAGGATTCCTAGATAAGGTAAGACATCTAATAGGATCCTACTACCTCTAGAAGGATCTAGAACCTTCCATCTATGTATCTACAATCAGTATTAGGTAAGACACATCACGGGAATAATAATTCTCGGAACACTCCCCCTGTGTCGAGCACTAATACAACAATGGTGCAGAAGATGTTGCCATCGTAAAAACCTATTCCAAGCCAAAACAAAACCCCATGGGAAAAATAAAGACTTGATGAGGAAAAGATTGCAAGCACCAATATAACATGTCATGTATACTCCCCCTGATGTATACATAATGACTCACCCTGATGAGTACCTCAAATCATAGGAGTCAGATGCCAAGTTTCCCTCACAACTATACCAAGGAAAAACCCAGTGAGAAAAATACCTCTTGGTCTAAGTTGAACAGAAGTACAACACATCATTTGTATGGATGTTCTCATAGGTCGCCTCGTTAAAAACCTTACCAAGTGAAAACCCAATGGGAAAAAACAAACCTTGATCTAAGGACAAAAAGAGCGCGACACATCCATAGTGCAGAGTCGCTAAAGACTTATCAAGTTTTCTAAAGTCTTGACCTCCATGCACTAAATCAGTCATAACTTCTTCGGTTCAATAGGTATCGACGAAACTGTAAGAGTTTATAAAAACTAGACACCCATAGGTTTTCATTCACATACAGTACGTAACCTAGATCGACCTGAGCAGATCACAAAGCTCTATCGAAGTTGACTCAGCAAATTACCAGACATATCATGTCCTACTTTGCAACAATAGTCATATGTCACTCAACATGATGGATGTGATCAAATGGTTGGTTTTCTTGGAAAGTAGACACAAACCTTTCCAATGGTACCAATTTCACCATTTTCCAACAAGCGAGCTGTCCTGTAGGTCACATGGGAGATAGACTAATACATTCTAAGCAAATCGGGCATCAATTTTCAAGTGTCATTTTACTGAGATAGAGCGAGCTTCAAGCTTCTTATCATTCACAGACATTGCGTGAGCGCATCCTAGGCCATCATCACAGTGGCTTTACCGGATTATTACGAATGAGTACATCGAGTCAAACATGAGTACATAATACCGTACTTTTCTCTTAAGACTGCATCATCACTTAAGTGAGCCAAGTCTTATGATGACTTCGACTAATCATCGGGAATCATATAGGCATTACTTTATCGTCTCTTAAGGAAACCGTCTCTTAAATTGCCTTAAACTGATTGATGAATACGCATCATCAAGTGTCCCCAAGATCCTTTCATTCTAAACTTTGGATTTAGCGGAATCTCTTAGTCTCACAAGAGTACATCACTATAAACCCTTAGTTTTACACGTAAAAGCTTCATATCTCTTCCAAATCAAGTATATACTTAGTATGTGTTCCCGACAATCACTTGTCGACGCGCTCCGTGGTCAGGAGACACTTGATTTGAGTCTGATCCACCATGAGATCCTTTTATCACTTAACTTAGTTCCCCACTAAGATAAGATTTAACCACAAGCTGCACGTCAGTTTTTGGGAAACTATCTAACTGAAAAGATAGTGGATGCTATAATATCCATTACAATAGCACAACTAAGTTTCATGTCATCGTAGTCGATTCCAGTGCGTTCATGAGAAACCTCGCGCCATAAGGTGAGTTTAACTCCTTCTCTCACTCGATTTAACAAAGTATACGGATAGATCTTATCTTTGGAGTGTCGGCACCACTTCAACAATGGGCTATCACTTTGTTTATACTGGAGTCGAATATGTTTCCATTTTTAGGCCAAGACTACAACGTTGTAGATTTTCAACGGAGTATGGTTCGATTAAACTCACATTCCACGTCCTCATGTACCGGCTTTATTCATAGAGTACTCTTTATGGATTGGCATTCATTGAGGCGTCCCCCAATAATGACTATAATCCAGAATCACATGAGACGAATGAGTTCATTTGATCAGATGATCAAGTTTCATGTACCAAACTCGCATACATTCTTAGCGAGAGTATTTATCCAACCAAGTGGCATCCCAATACTCTATGAGATCCACGGCCTATTAACACCATCTACCACAATTTGTGGTGTTACTATATCACCATTTATAGGTGACGAACGTCCATGACCGGACACAATGCTTGCAGACATGTTTGCAGCATGTATTTAATCTCGTCACTTTAGGTAACTTGGTGAGACACAGTAGGGACAAACTACGACAATTCCAAGTCGTTCTACTCGAACATGATCATTCGCATCTCCCCCTAATGATGGGAAGACTGGCTCCAAAGTGACTTACGAGATCGTCTGCCAAGGTATATTTTAAGTGGACTATGAGTGAAAGCGCATGCCATATTTATCATTTATAACCCGTCATAATGCGTTGTGGTGACGCACTTTGGCACATGAATATGTGGACGATAAATGTTTTCAGTGTTAACACAATACAGTTAACAAAATACATACTGTTACACTCGTAACTAAGCATTTGAATAATGATAGGTATAGGTGAATATGACATGTTGACCTATGCGACATAGCCGTAGCTACTGGTCTTGAGAATTCAACAAAACCGCCACCATGCACCACCGGGATCGAACATGAAGAAACGATTGAACCGATGATAGGCCGTTGGTTTTATCGAACCTCTAGTGCTTTCTTGAAGAGTTCACTCCCTTCACCAGCCCCAAACACCTCAAAATTTCATGAGCATGTATAAACGGGTGTTTAGGATTCCAAAACTATCAACCTTGTGGTAAAAAACTGGTCGAAATGACATCGAACTGGTCGTTGGGACGGCTGGTGGTATATGAGAACTTCATTTAAGTGGTTCATCTCCTTCCAAGTCTCCAAATGGCACCATAATTTGTGAGAAGGTGGTCTTGGATGTTAGGAAGTATTTGTTAAAATTTCACTTTAAGACTTGGTCGAAAAGTGGGTGAACCGACCTTTACAATGACTGGTCCGCAAGTTGGAGAACCATAAACTCAGGTTTCATCAACTTATCAATCATTGTCAAAGGAACCACATAACATATAATGTTATTACTTGAGTACGACCATTTGTGAACACCATCATAGCATCATAAGCCACTCAGGCTAATACTTATGATCATGCAAGGACTCGGTGAAAAAAGAGGACTCAGAACCATGCTTATGCGAGTCGTTACATTATTCTCTTTAGCATAGGAGGGTGTCATCTCCTAATAGTGCCAGAAAATAGGCTTTAATCAATGAACATGGCTAAGAAGGATCATTGGGGGGTCTTTGGTGTCACACATGCTTATGAAAGCAAGACGTGGATGACATAAATATCATCATCGGTCATGAGCCCTGCTCACGACTCCACCAACGTACTTTGGTGTCTTTGATCCAGCTAGCTTCTTTGTTCAAAGAAAATGATGTCCATGACAATACCGTGGTATATGGATCATCAAACTGTCCAAACTCCGGACTATTAAAGCCTAAATGTGTCGATGTCCCAATACATCTTCTGGTTACCAAAACCAATGCAAGTCGGACCATATTGACTCGTGAATATTTTTCTTTTCACATATCCAATATAAGTGATGCATAAGATTTTATTCTCACAAATCACAATGAGATGCTATGAGTGATACACTTTGACATATATATCATCGAGTCATAACATGGTTCAATTGTTACGGAACATATGTGACTAGAAAATGCCATTCGACATTCAACAAATTGAGCATTATACCGCTCATTGATTGTGATGACATACTCATCATAGTAACAATGGATTTATAACACGAAATTCAAAAATATTGTGTTCCTTGGAAATAGCTTAATATGTACTCAATTTCGCTTGCAAAATTTTACAAACATGAGCATAGCGAACACTCTAACAACATAGAAATTTTATACCTGATACGATCAAAATGATCTATCATATTGAGTGCATAACATGGCAAGATTATATGCCTAAGGGGCAAAATTACGACACAAGCATGGTGTAAAACTATTATGCATACGCTCGACCTTCTTATAAGGGTGCGTATTTTGGGCTTCCCCAAGGAAACTGTTTTTCAACATTTGAAAGATGATAGTTTAGCGTACAATGCATACCAAAAATTGCATCATCTATGGCAAATTCGGCCAAAAAGAGGTTGAAAAACATGTGTCATAAGACCACTTGCAAATTCAAGATGGGAACCAAGTTGGTTGGGACAAAAGTTAGCATAATCGCTGGAAATAAAATTTCGTGCAGCTTGACCTTTGTTAACTAAAACAGCGATAACGCCCTTGTTAGGAAGGCTATGGACGAACGATATGATATCTGAAAACTAGACTTCCGTATCTTTCTATCCATATATTGTGCACCACACGGATCATTAAACTCAGATCACAGTACATGTTTTAATTGGCTGCTTTAGTATTTCCCAAGTTTAGTGAGAAAACAAGGTTGAGACCATATCCAATGGCATAAGTGTTGATGCAAAAACATGGCAATGACAGCCATAGGTGCGTTTAAACGCAGCAGGGTGTTCGATATCTTATCTCAACTAATGATCCTTTCGGTAACTCCAACTTGGTAGACTTGCAGAGAAAGTAGGAATGTCGGTACAGCTAAGCCTGTTTAAAAATCACTGATTCCGTTTGAACTTTCAAGGCATAAACAAATACCAAGGAGGATGCGCCTAGTCATGATCAAAAGTGTAGACAAAATCCACCAAAGTGCATCAAATCAACCAAGTATTTTAATTCTCAATTTGCAAGTATACGTCATAATAGCCATGTTATATGGATGCAACGCGGTGCATCATAATTAAGCATTTTGAACCATGAGACATAATGAATATACCATAACCAACTCATCTTAACCATCCAGCAAGATCGACTAAACATAGTCAAATATATAAGACACATGCCTTTACAAATACTCGGAAAAGTATTCGGACCCATAGTCATGCGAACTATAATCGAGGTCAACGAATTCATGTATTTATCTCAATATGTCATTGCTTTACATGTTAAAATTCATGAGAATTACTCGTACATTCTTTCATATATCATATTGCAAGGAGACGGTGCATGACTACACCCACATGCAATATTTTATTTTAATAGGATGAAAGATGGAGTTTTTCAAGTATGGCATTAGGTCAAGACCAACGTGGTGGTCGCTCAATTCATCGTGACAAATCCGTCACAAATCGATTTTAACCACGACATATCCATCGCAATCGATGTTTGTCCCATTTGTACGTCACAATTTCGTGACTAATCATGAAAAAGTCATAACTTTATTGTTACCGACAATATTCATTTTATTCAATTGTTGGTTTAAAATCGACAAAACGGCAACGTCAAATCGCACCCAAAACGTGGTGTATGCAACAAGCACAATATCGACTTTCAACAATTATCCTTGACTCCCCCAGGACCGTCACACAATTTACTTCGACATACGAGAGTGATACCACCTCTCATAGTCTCATCCACCGCAAAGTAGCGTGGGAGATAAAAAACCCAATTCCCCAATTCCCAAAAAAAATTCCCAAAAGAGAGGAATTGAAAAACGGGAACTTTAATAAAATATTACGTGGGTACTTGGTTCCGTATTTGCTTTGATCCTTGAACGGGAGCTTCTCTCCATATGAGCAACATATTTTCGTGGTATTCGGTTCCATATTTACTTTGATCCTTGAACGGGATAATAAATATGGCTTTTCTCCATATTTGCACATCATCATGAGCAACATATTTTCCTATATTCACGTAAAATATAAACATGGTAAGATTCATAAGTATACAAATCAATGAACAAATGAATCATTAATTAGGAAAAGATGGAGAGTTGAGAAACGCCCGGATAGGGCTACTGGGCTCGATAATTCGGCCGAACAAGGACTCGAGTGCGGCGATGCAGCAGTTCGGTATTGGATGAGGTCGGATCTCCAAATTTCCTCGTAAAAATCTGCTTCTGTTCGGCGGCAGATTCAGTAATTAATATTACTCAGAATTCGATTTCACCGTTGAATATACAGATATTTGTGTTGGGAAGTTGCTATCAAAATTTCACACCGATTCGACGGTTAATGAATCGAAAAAGATGATTTTTTCGTAGGGCATACCGACAATTTATTTGGTAAATTGCAATCTTCGTGCCAATCGCCGTTTGGGCCGTCTTTTTTTTTTTTTTTAGATTTTGGATTTCTAAGGTTTTTGGACGAATTTTTTTTTTCGGAATTACTCAGTTGAAAGACTACGTGCTGATAATGTGTTTCAGGAGAAAGTAAAAAGACTGTAAATAGAGTCAATCAATTGTATTCATAACACTGATAGAGGGGCCTTTATATAGGCATTACAATGAGAGTCCTTCCATACATAGGATTCCTAGATAAGGTAAGACATCTAATAGGATCCTACTACCTTTAGAAGGATCTAGAACCTTTCATCTATGTATATACAATCAGTATTAGGTAAGACACATCACGGGAATAATAATTCCCGGAACAGAAACTCAATTTTTAAATAAATGGTAGCTAATTGAATTATAGAATTTTAATTAATACTTTAAGACATGAAACATTTAAGACATGGATTTAATACTTAATATTATTTAATATATTAATTGGAGGAAATAATTTAATATGAACTAATATTAAATGTAAAAATATCCATTAATTAATATCATTAAGACTCCATAATAAATTTAAGGACTCAATCTTTATATATACTAGTCATTCAGACCCGTGCGATGCACACGTATTGTATAAAAAAATTTTAAGTACTTAATGTTAAGCGTAAATGATTAAAAGTATCGATAAAATAGTTGTTCAAACTGTTAATTATAACTTGTTAATCGATTGGACCGGGTCGGGCCGGGTCGTACTAAATCAGTGTTTACTAATAGCTTGTGATACATTATTTTTTCAATATCACGTACGTCACTTGTTAAGTTTTTATCCGAGTTAATAACAACATCCTTAATATCAATGGAGAACAACACTTTTAACATAACCCAAAATTACTTTAAGAATATTGATTAATTGGTGTTGTTGACTGGCTGATTTTCTATGAAGATGTGTGATAAATGATTTCGTCTATGCATTTAATTCTTTTATATTATTTCTAAATTCTTATATATTTATCACTTTTCTAAAAATTAATACTAATATTATAAATTTATAATTATTAATACTAACATGTATGACATGAAACTCAATCTTTATATATTAAATCTATGTATTTAATTCTTTTATATAATTCTAAATTCTTATATTTATCGTTTTTGTAAAAAGATTATTATTAATATTATAATTTTATAACTATTAATACTAACATTTGTGACATGAAACTCAACTATATAGTAATATTATAGTTTTATAATTATTAATACTAATATTTATGATATGGGACTCAATCTTTATATAGATATAAAGATTATTATTAATATTATAATTTTATAATTATTAATACTAACATTTGTGACATGAAACTCAACTATATAGTAATATTATAGTTTTATAATTATTAATAATAACATTTATGACATGGGACTCAATTTTTATATAGATATAGATAGTTTAATATTATCGTTACAAAAAGGTTTGTAACGATTTTTATAAAAATGAAGTGATGGGCATTCAAGTTCATTCAAGTAAAAGAATTTAAGTCGTAAAGATTTAACATGAAACTCAATTTTTAAATAAATGGTAGATAATTGAATTATAGGATTTAATTAATACTTTAAGACATGAAAAATTTAAGACATGGATTTAATACTTAATATTATTTAATATATTAAATTAGAGGAAATAATTTAATATGAACTAATATTAAATGTAAAAATATCCATTAATATCATTAAGACTCAACAATAAATTTAAGGACTCGATCTTTATATATATATAATATAAAGATTATTATTAATATTATAATTTTATAATTATTAATACTAACATTTGTGACATGAAACTCAACTATATAGTAATATTATAGTTTTATAATTATTAATAATAACATTTATGACATGGGACTCAATTTTTATATAGATATAGATAGTTTAATATTATCGTTACAAAAAGGTTTGTAACGATTTTTATAAAAATGAAGTGATGGGCATTCAAGTTCATTCAAGTAAAAGAATTTAAGTCGTAAAGATTTAACATGAAACTCAATTTTTAAATAAATGGTAGATAATTGAATTATAGGATTTAATTAATACTTTAAGACATGAAAAATTTAAGACATGGATTTAATACTTAATATTATTTAATATATTAAATTAGAGGAAATAATTTAATATGAACTAATATTAAATGTAAAAATATCCATTAATATCATTAAGACTCAACAATAAATTTAAGGACTCGATATATATAAAGATGGTGTATTGATTAGTGAATCATGTTGATCAAAATTGGATTAGTGTAATATTCTCCCAAACTAATGAATCATTGGATATTCAGTGTTGGTAGATTGTTGGTTCATATATGCGTTTAACTTGCGTGTTGTGGATTAAACTATGCACTTCTAACATTGATTATATTCAACACATAAAATAATTGTATCATGGATTTCCTTTATATAAACTAACTTTTAAAAAAAATTCAAGGATCAATTTACATCGTTCTATTAGATATATTTTATGTTTTTATTCTATGTGTACAAATACTCATTTCAGAGTAAAAATGGAGATAGTGGTAAGTCAAATTTGCTCGGATCTCCAGCGAGTATAATCCTAAGAATGTCAATTTTATTCGTTCCCGATCCTAATCGTCGGATAAACTCGTCATATGATCGGGTATTCATCGAATCCAAAAATTTATTATCCGGTACGGATAGTATATGTGTATAGGATATTACCTGATTAGCCGACAATTACCGACCCGCATACCCATTTAAATTAATAAATATATTATACATAGATACTATATTATATTATATATTATATACTTTATTACATATAATATAATATTTTAAATATTTATTAGACTATATTAAATTTATTAATTACATTATAAGTACATATGATAAAAAATATTTCTGAATACTCATTGAGTATTCGATTTCCCGATGGGCACTACCCGAACTCAATTCATATTAAACAAGATAAGGTATGGAGGAGGCATAACCGTACCCAACCCGACCCGTTGACACCTCTATATAATTCGCATCCCGTGAGCATATACCAAAGTGCTCGTCTTGCCGCAATGAATATCACTATTGTACAAATTAAAAATATGTAAATGATTAAATGTGATAAGTTTTACAACTTTCCCTCGACTTAGGGCTGCTTGTTTATCTCTTAATAGTTGCTTTAAGAGGCAACCTCTAGATTGTTAAGAGATAATTCTTGTTTGGCGAAAAAAGTGTCTGTCTCTTAATGGTTCCAAAACCCTCTGAATGATTTTGTATTCTGATTCTCCCTTAACCATTAAGAGTACTGATTTTATTTTGAACAATTAAAAAATAATTGTATTTCATTTTACATGATATCCAGAGGCGGAGGGAGGGGGGTCCAAGGGGGTCCACGGACCCCCCCGACGGATGAAAATTCCCTTATAAAATAGGGGAAGATATATATATAGTTGTCCAACCTCCGTATTTTTTATAGCTCCGGACCCTCCCGAGTAAATGCTCTGCTTCCGCCACTGATGATATCATAAGAACCTTTTAATCATTTAGACCACTTAATCATTCTACATCAAACCATTCAGCAACTGCCCCCTTACTAGTTTTTGAATTTGTTTTATCATTGATAAATTAATTAAAAAGTATATTTCAGCTATAAGTAATTAAGTTTCGGCATTTTGGTCCACCTTGACTCCAAATTTCAACATGAAATATAGAGTACCTGCGCATATGATAATCAACCATCATACTTCATTTCCGTGATCAATCTAGTAAGTAGACTTCTGCGCCAATCCCATAAATAGATTAGGACATATATATACTTAATTGCCAAAAAAGAAATAAATAAATCGGTTTCATATTATTACTGCAATTCCCTTGCTTTATTAATCCAAAACCTGTAACGGAGCAAGAAATAAAGTGCAAAACTAAATTCATGAAAACGATGTAGTGTGTCAAACGACACCGTCGTATCTTGTTCAAACACAATTATTTTAATAAGACGTCTATTTTGCTTCCCTCTCCTTTCGTCGCGTCTCCGTCTTTCTGCCGCGGCAAATGTAGATTTTCTGCACGAGCAAAAAAGGGAAAAAAGAAAATACAGACCCACCCACCCACCCACATATATATATATATATAGAGAGAGTGAGAGAGAGAGAGAGAGAGAGAGGAGGAGAAGGGGAAAGAAAGACAGAGCGGGGGAGGGGGGACTGAAACCGGGATTTGTTTCGCCTTTTTTTTGGTCATCTCTCTGCCAATAACTGAAAAAAAGCAGGAAAAACCTTGAGGAAGACGAATACAAGCAAATCGTTGCAGTTTTCGTCTTCATCTCTCTTGACCTTTTTTTTGATCCGAGCAATTCTTTTGAAAACCCCCCAATTTTGTAAAACCCTTATCTCTTCTTCTAGAATTCTATGTTTCTACATTCAACGTGGAGGCAATGATAATCCTTTATCGCCAAACGCCGTAGCTAAAAACCGTGCAAGATAAAATGATGAATGTTAAAAAGACCCGGATTATTATATACTTTCTATGCTAGTTAATGGTTTGTCCTTTACTTTTCTTTTTTTTTGGGGGGTGGGGGTTATGACAGCAAAGATGGGTGAGCTTGGGGAGGTAATTTCAAAAGGCAACGTCCGGGCGAAGGAAGCACGGTTGGGTTTAGGATCCGGGTGGAAGTCTTGTCTGCCGCCTGATCCGGCGTCGATTAGGGTGGAGTATTTATCAGCTATGGAGGAAGCTGCGGAGCAAGTGCTGAATTGTGTTCACCCCACACTCGACTCTGAGGAGAAAAGACGAGACGTCATTGATTATGTTCAGCAACTCGTCCAGAGTCGTCTTAATTGCGAGGTGGATGATTTTTTTAAGTTAATTATTTCCATTTTTTTCTTTTATTTTGATTTTGTTACACACACAGACACGTTATCATAAGCTGGTGAAGTTCTTTCACTTTACCACTCCTTTTGTACTGTGTTGGCTCATTTGTGTAATTGTTCTAGGATGTGTGCCAACATGGTGATATATTCGTTACAAACAAGTTACTTTTGATGATTGTTGTCATGTGTGATACTAAATTTCTATATTGGCATAAAAAGTTTTTGGGAATCTACTTTACTGAAAGTTGATATTTGAGGAATCATTCGGGTAGTTTACTTATTGTGTTGACGACTTGTGTGAATAACTAAGATTTAGATAACTGCGCGTGGAAAAGTGAAACTTTTACGAGTTTTTAGATTTCATGGTATTGGGGCTGAGTTATATGCTAGATTCAGTGTCATGAGTATTCCAAGGTTGTCACGGCCGCCCGTCATGTCGCGGCCCCATCCGACCGCCTGGACGCGCTCGCCTAGGCGACATCCGGGGTACCAGTTTTATATATAATATATATTATTTTATAATATATAATATATGAATTATTCTTAAAACATGATAAGCTAGATAATAAATAACATTCATCCCACTCAACAAAAGTTACAAAACAAAACACACCATAAACAATATAAATATATAATAAATAACAACTAGAGTTTCATATCAAATTCCTCGTCTCCAATAAGTCAAGTCTCAAATATCATCAAACAAGTTATCAATAAAACCCTCAATTTCACGAGCATGATCATCGGTAGTAGTTGCATCCTCATAATCAATAAACCCCTCATTTTCATGAACATGTTTGGGCCTGTAAATACATTAAAAAATAATTAGACAAATAAAATTTGCAGAAACAGAAAATCGGAAATAAAAGAAACAGAAAAAGAACCAGTAAAGAAAAAAGAAAGAAAAAGAAAACATATAACAAAGAAATAAAAAACATACAGGAAAAAAAATGAAAAACGTATAATGAAGAATAAACAGAAAGCAGCAGGAAAAAGAGCCACAGCAAAATTAGTATGTCAGGATTAGGGAATTGAGAATTTACAATATCCAGAATGGGGAGAAATGGGGACGGCAAAGTTGGAGTGCGTATGATCTGTGGATCAATTCATGGACTTCAAGCTTCAGCCATGACGTAGGTGCAGTGTGTATATGTGATGGCAAACTTTCTATGCTGGAGGAAATTGGTAGCGTATTGCCTTTCATTTTCAGCACCCGAAAAACAAAGAAAAGAAAAAAGGAAAAAAATAAATATTCAAGGGAAGTAAAACCATCAGGAAATGAGATCTCGTAATGTTGTTCTGTCCTGCTTGATTTACTATGAAATAATTTATCTGTGAGGTTCTTGGAGTTGACCATAATCTTTCTTGTCAAGTGATGTGCACAAGTCCATATTTAGGAGAAATACCGCAAGCAACAAATGGAGGTAGTGTAGGGTCTCTAGACTCTCCTACTTATATACTTTTATTCAATTTGTCCAGGGTAATTAAATATGGTTCGGCATAAATCAATTGAATCATTATTTATTTCGAAAAGGATGCTTCCTAGTTCATTTTACTGAATCTATGATGCTTGTTACACAAAATGGATAATGAAGTTTGAAGCTAATGAAGAAATGTCACTTATGTTTATCTTAAATTATTAATACTTGTGAATGTACTGACCAATTTATGGTTGTTGACGTGTTTGATTGTGAAATGATGACACCTTTGATGTTCTTATCAGGTAGTTTCTTATGGGTCCGTGCCGCTCAAGACATACTTGCCTGATGGTGATATTGATTTAACTGTCCTTCAAGGGCCTAATGCTGGGGATTCTTTGGCCCATGATGTCCTTGCTCTTTTACAGGATGAAGAGCAGAATAAAAACGCAGACTACCAAGTTAAGGATACACAATTTATTGATGCTGAGGTTGTGCCCGTTCAGATTCTTCATTTCTTTATTATTTACACTATATGATATTAATTATAGCTGCACGAACCTATTATAGTTAAATTTTCCCACATGTTTTACGTTAACAAATAAACTGTTTCTGCGTGATGATGCTAGTGGTCCTAGATATACATTGGTTTCTTAGTCGGTGTTTTATTATGCATGTTCACATTCTCCTTCTGGTCTTGCCATCTTGAATGTAAAAAAACTCCCCCCCCCCCCCCCAAAAAAAAAAAAAAAAAAAAAAATCATATTTGCTATTGGAGTTGATATCCTTAGTACGCTTGTCGAGTCAGGCAAAAATCACGACTTGCATTTAATGTGTGGACAATTTGAGCCATTTTATATGATTCCATGGCTACTAAATATCTGGCAGATGTTAAAGATGCAGAAGATTCTATTTCCGCTCATTTCTTTTAATGTTGCTTTTTATTTATTCTTAATTCAAATTTTCATTTGACGCGAATATGCTAATTGTGATTTGTTTCATGAAATTGGATTTTCATTGTGACTTGGCGTACTTCACTTTCGATATGCATGATGTTTGTGAGGTTTTGAACTGATTAGGTCTTGCTTTTAATGTCAGGTTAAACTTGTGAAATGCTTTGTGCGGAACTTCGTGATTGACATATCCTTCAATCAGTTAGGTGGACTTTCTACGCTTTGTTTCCTCGAGCAGGTAGCAACCAAAATTCAGGAAGTTGGTAATTTGTGTTTTTGTGAGTTTTTTGCATTTGCAGTTTCCGGTGCTTTGCGACTCACGTGAGTGTAAATGCATGTTGTTTGATTTTATATATTTTCTTTCATAAAACAGCTCTAACCAAAGTTGAATTTCATGGGTAAGTCGATTTGAAGTAGACGTAATTATTAACTTTCCTTTTGAAAAACTGGCTTTTATTTCGTTCTCTCTATCTGTCACTTCCACCCCTCCCCCCTCTATATTTACTTCTTTCTTTTTCTCTATTTGCGATAGTCTTGTTGTTTCTTGCTTAGCTTAATAGTTTGAAGGACTAAGTATTGCAAAAATAAATAGAAATAAAATAATACAAAAAAGAGAATCTATGATATGATTGCATGCTTCCTTCTCTGCTATAAATTTGTTCTGGTAGTTTATGCTGAAATTGGTCATTATGATGATTACTACTGAGTGCTGACCACCTAGGCTTTTCAATCTCTTGTTTTCAAGTATATAGTTTCTAAACTTAGGCGCCATATTTGTGATTGGTTATAATTTTTTTTGCCAACCGACTCATTTTCGAATTCAGGTAGATCGCCTTGTTGGGAGAGATCATCTCTTTAAACGTAGCATTATCCTTATTAAGACTTGGTGCTATTATGAGAGTCGTATCCTCGGTGCGCACCACGGTTTAATATCTACATATGCTTTGGAAATACTTGTCCTGTACATATTTCACCATTTCCATTCATTGCTAAGCGGCCCTTTGTCAGTAAGTACCCGTGACTGAATTATATTGGTGCTCTGAATTATAAGAAAATAGATCAACTTGTCAGTTTATTATATCCTTTCCGTGTAGGCACTCTACCGATTTTTGGATTACTACAGTCAATTTGACTGGGACAATTATTGCATCAGTTTGAAAGGCCCAGTTTGTAAATCATCCCTACCTGATATTGTGGGTGAGCAGTTTACTTTAATAACACAATGGTGGTTTGACTTTTGTATCATTTGAAATCGCTATGATCCTCTGTCTCAGTTGCTGCTTTTAGTTGCTCTCTACACACACACGCACACACACACACACACATATATATATATATATGTATATATATATATATTATTTTAGTGTTTATTTTTATGCAGTGGAGATGCCCGAAGATGGGTGTAACGATCTGTTGCTCAATGAAAAATTTCTGGAGAAATGCTTGGAATTGTTTTCAGTTCCTTCTAGGGGGTTTGAAGCAAACCCAAAAGCGTTTCAGGCAAAGCATCTTAATATAATTGACCCACTAAAGGAAAATAATAATCTTGGACGCAGTGTACACAGAGGTGAGGAAAATTCATACTGATTCTTTCTGTTTGAGTGACATTATGCTCTTTGGCAAAATGAATTATCAAACTGAATTACATCAGTCTACTGGGTGATACAAAATCAAAGACACTGGTCGTTTTCTAGCTTAATGGGGAAATGAAGTTCGGCCAAGGATTTGTTTGCAGTTGTCCAACACTGGTTGTGGATGATTCAAGATTTATCATTTTCTTGCTTTTCCTTTGAACCCTGTGAGGTGTCGGTGCTTTAGAAATCATGCAAGGCAACATTCTTATTGCATATGCTAGATTTGGCTTATCCACACCTTTTCAGTCTCGGTGAAACTGTATAATACTTATAATGTACTTTTACATTTTCATTTCCGTTAGCCATCTCTCTCTGTAAATTTCTTTAGGGGGAAATCACTATTGTAGTTTTTATTCAGTTAAGTAATCCTTACTTCTCCTTCCCAGGCAATTTCTACCGTATTAGGAGTGCATTCAAGTTTGGGGCCCACAAGCTTGGTCAAGTTCTTTCACGACCAAGAGATAAAGTTGCTGATGAAATCTGCAATTTTTTCGCAAATACCCGTGCCAGGCACGAACACCAATACAGAAGTAGCATCCGACGTTTGGCCCTGGATTTTGGTGATGAAGAAGAGTCTTTCACCGAGTCTCTATCATCCCCAGTTGATTTGCTTTCTGAGGATGACATGCTTCTAAAGTCATCCGTCACTGATTCTGATAATGCTAGTGTTGGTGGTATGGGACAGACAAATTCGGATTTAAAGAATGAAATAGACAGATACTCGATGAGAGAAGTTTCGCCGGAGATGGCATCTGAAGTTTGCTATTCCGCAGACAGGGTTTTTGTCTCAGGATATTGTCTCTCTGGGGACAACAAATATAGCTTTGCAACATCCAATTCAAGTTTGAAAAGTGGCACTTCTGAAAGTTTCTCGAAATCTTCTACTGAAAATGGAAGCTCCGAGGCACACCAATTTGATTTAGCATCAGATTCTGAGAAGTTTGGCTTCACTTCATGGTCGGACAACAGAGAGAAACTTGTGGAAATGAATAATAGTACATATCGATGGTGTGTGGACATTTCTGAGCCTGTCCGAGTACCTGGTTCTAGTTTTATTACAAAGGGAAACATTTTGGAGAATCTGTCTCTTGATTTTAGAGAAATAGACTCTGGAAGCATTGGAGGGGAGTCGGAGGCTTTGGATCCTTTGGCTAACCTCAGCGGAGATTATGACGGTAATATTAGAAGTTTCCTTCGTGGTCAGTTATGCCATGGATTTTCTTCATCAACTGTAGTGAGCAATCAGAACAAAAAGCCTTGGGATATTCCTCGTCAGTCGATGCCTCTTAAGGTGAATAATTTTTCTCAAATTAGTTCACACAAAGTATCCACCGACCACACTCCGTACACTGCTTTCAATTTTGATGGGAATCACAAAGCGCGAGGAACTGGGACTTACTTTCCGCATACGGTAGTATTTCTCTCTCTACACACTCTCTCTCATGCTCATGTTTGATTTAATATTTTTATGATAATTTGGCAGCGTTCTTTCCTTTTGTATCTTGCAGAATGTTGTTTGCATGGAGAGGTCTTCACATGAGAGGGGCAAGAATAAGGCACCGGGCAATGAAAATCATTTCCGTAGATCTGGTCATATTAACCGCTTATATCCTTTTGCCGAGTCGAATTCTTTTGAGAATGGTAGTCCTGAAGCTGCGCCCGCACGAAGAAGACATTACGGTCGAAAGAGGAGATCGGACGTACAGTCCCAATCTAATTATTTGGTTGGAGGTGGGACAAATCCAAAAAGTGAGATTCTAAGAAGTGCGTCGTGTAGAATCGAGTTTGGATCTGTTGGAGAAGAGTTGATTTCGGGCTGTACTCGTGCTAGGGCCTCAAAAACGGGTGTAACCCTGAAAGCATCGGGTTCAACAGCAGTTCTGATGTGTCAAAGGTACAGAAAAGCCTTTTAGGGATGATTACAAATACTACCCTTGAGGTTTAGCTTAATTACTTACAAGGAAAACCCGGTTATTTCTTAAAATTTTAAATACCCCATTGAGGTTTGTGTTTGTTTTACTATTTCCCCCTTGATAGGTACAATTTGTACAATAGAAACATATGTTTAAAGGGGTATATGCAATTCTGAAAATAGTGGCTCCATTTTTTGTTCTCCTTCTCCTCTTCTTTTCAAGTAAAATTAGGCTAAATCTCCATGGTTGCATTGGCCTCTCCGTTTTTTTGAATTACACCAAGCCCCCTAAACTATGCAACTTTTTGCACATTGCCTCTACAACTTTCTTCCATTCAACTTTTCCACCTTGCCCCAGGAATCTTTGAAATATTGGATATACGTTGGATTTCGGATGGTTCTTGTAGGCAAAGTGTAACAAATCACAATACCACATAGTTTGGGTGTGATGTAAAAAAGAAAAAAGGTTTTGGAGGAATTATATAGAAACGTGCATATTTTAGGATGTAGTGAATTATCCTCTTTGAATTATCCCAAAAGTTTTGTAGTTTCTAATGCCATCAAATATCTAAAGCTTGCGTGGGTTTGGGCTTTCAGGGTTGCAGGGCAGTCGATTCACCTCAAGAACGACGATGAGTTTCCTCCTCTGTGCCAATAGAATGATTGCATTAGAGAGGATGGTTAACAAACGTTGTACAAAAGAGTGGAAAAGGGAATACATTGTTATAGGATCTAACAAACGTCCAGATCTTTTAGGTAGGTATAAAATGTCTTTCGAGTTTTACCAAACTCAAGTACCCTTTTCGTCCTGTCATGACTACTACAGAACGAGGCATGACTGCTACAGAACGAGACAGTGGTAGAATAGATTCTATTGCATTTCGGCTTGAATTTTTAGATTAGATTCCCAAGCGGATTGAGTTCCAATAGGGATCATCTTGGTAGATGAATGCCTGGTTTGATGGTGAACTTCACCACCTTAACTTCTTGATTCCTGTTTCGGCTTGTTGATAATGGAAATTTGGGGGTGTTAATGTAAATCAATATTTTCTATAACTTGAGTTATAGAAAAAAAAAAGTTTCTCGATTTATGGGGGTTTCCTCTCATCTTCTCATGGAGGAATGAGTTTTAAGTTGCTGTGTTGGTGGTGTATGTGTAGATGCTATATGCAAACGGAAGTGATCTTCTTATTTGTTCGTCTTTCCGGTTTGTGTTTAAACATCATGTTTGAATTGCTAATCAAACAAAATATATGTAGACTAAGGTGGTGCTTGGTTTAGGGGTATGGAGATGAGAGAATATGAATGAAATGAGTAAATTTATTTATTTGGTGATGAGGTATGTGTATGACGATAGTAATTTGACTCCCCATTTCTTACAAATCCCTATACTTCCCAAAATTGAGAGGATTGCCAAAGTCATTGCCTTACAAAATCAAGCACATAATTTCGAAATTTTTATTTATTTATGACACCTTGCAACTGAATTTAAGAAAATAGTATATAATAAAATTTGTATGGTTGACCTAAATCTATAATGCGTCATGAATCTCTGATAAATATACAAAATCATTCGTCACTCGTATTTTGTGCATTCATCAAACTCTATGATGCATCATAGACTAGAATTTATAAAATAGATGAATTATTCGATCTAAATTCACTATTTAAATTTAACATCGTTCGCAAGAGTACAAGATTAGTTGTAGGTGTAGTAAGCTAACGCAAATCGAAAAAATAACTTTTATTTTCATGATTTTCATTAGATGATGCGAACAATTTAGAAAATCCAATAAGTTTTTTATTCTTCTGGTTTTTTTTCATGGACATAATTTGAAAATATATTATGCGATTAGATGATACGTTTTCGATTTACACCTAGCTCTCATTTTCGATAATAAATTTACCTCTCAACATCTTTTATCACCTAAGATTAATCAAAAGATGGTCAATCAACCAGTTATATATGCCATTCAATACAAGTGAGAGAATTGAACAACAGTTGTATGCCTTCATGTTAATACAAATAAAATTCACCTACCAGATAGATCTACAAACATGAATAAAAGTAAGAACCAGGTGTTTATATTGTTGTTTGGCGCGAGTACCGGCTATAGGCATCCGACTCATGGCTCCGAAAAAGTGAGCGACACCTCACTTGCCAAATTCCTTATTTTGTCTGTTTCGTTCGTTTTTTTTTTTTTTTTTTTTTTTTTCATTTTTCACCCCATTTTTTCCTGTTTCCTGCCACCAACACCACAAACTGCGTGATGAAACATAACATAGAAATACAGAATAAACAGTAAGAAAAGATGAAATACTTGTATACATAATATACTAGGTCTTTCTTGGAATAGGTATGAGTTGTAGTACCTGTATACATGTAGTCTTCTTATATCCATCAGATCAAATCAAAATTAATCATGATCATTGATCATTAAAATTAATCAAAAATTATGTTGTGATTTTTATTGTTTGTTTATAATTTTGAAAAAAGAAACAGCTAAATATGAAATTCCCGTAATAGCCTTAAAAAGCCACAAATCTATTATTAATTTGTCTAACACTCTAAAATAATTTTTTTATGACATAATCGTATTATTAGATAATTATTAATTTTATACTTAAAAATTCAACTCCAAAATAGATTTACTAAATTATCAGATAAATTAAAATTATTTTAGAATTCAAAAAACATTAATTAATAATGAGAAAAGTTGTATATAATTGAATTCTGAAAAACTGAAAATGCTTAAAAAATAACTGTAAAAATACAAATTAATTTTAAATTTTAAAAATTAATCCTAAAATAAATTAAATATATAAATCACAAAAACATTTATAAAATATAGTTAAATTCCAAAAAAATTATAATAGATTCTAAAATATTAAAGATAAATATTAAAAATAAAATAAAAAATTAAAAAATATTTATATAGACTAGAATATGAAAAAAATCTGAACTATTAGCAATTTTAAAATTAATAATATCTTATAATTTATTTATAATTTTTAAAGGTAATTTTTATTTTTAGATTGAAATTTGGTTTTTAACATCCTTTTAATTTTTCAAAATTTATTGGTATTTTATGGAATATTTTTTTTGATTATATATAATTTTAGAATTTACTTGTAATCAAAGTCTGTTGTGCTTTTAAATATAATATATATTTCAAATTTGAGTATGTGCTTAATGTTTGGAATAGTTGTTCTTATCCATTTTTATATTCAAAGTTTACCTTCATTTAACTTAATTTTACCCATGATGGTCAAATAATATAGGATGCACGATCCATACTGTATTTTTTCGATTTACAGATAAAATATTTTATTTTGAATGGTACAATTATATTTTTCAATAATTTTTAATTATATTTTTTATAATTTATTGTATTTTCTAATTTTATTCTTCACTTTATTTGTATGTTTCTAGATCTATTAAAATAAATATATTTTTAAAGAATTAATATTAATTTTTTGAGAATTTGTATTAATATTATCATTTACTTCTAATTTTTAGGATTTACTTATGAAATGTAGAATTAATTGTTATTTTTTTAGAATTTTTACATATTTTTTTTGGCATTTATTTGTACTTATTCTATATTTATTTATATTATTTGTTTTATAGGATTTATTTATATTATTACAAATTTATTAAAATCGATAATAAATATTTGCATCTTATTTAATTCGATAAACCTATTTATAATGTTAGGATATTCTTATATATTTATATTTTATGGAATTATTTGTACAATATTTTTATTTTACAGATTTATTTAATTTATATTATTAATATGGATCTATTTTTATGATTTTTTTGTAATTTTTAACAATTATTATTTTAGAATTTATTTTTTATATTTTTAACATTTATTTGTATTTTTTCGTATGTTTGTATTTTCTCAAATGTTATTATACTTGATTGGATTTATTTTGTAATTTCTTATATTTATTTGTGAATTTTAGAATTCATATAAATTTTATTATAATTTTTGAAAATTATTTTATAATTCACATGATTTTTTTTGTGTAATTTACATTGTAAAAATAAAAGAAGAAAAG
This sequence comes from Orobanche coerulescens, assembly GCA_033398695.1. Classification (NCBI taxonomy): domain Eukaryota; kingdom Viridiplantae; phylum Streptophyta; class Magnoliopsida; order Lamiales; family Orobanchaceae; genus Orobanche; species Orobanche coerulescens. The sequence continues at coordinate 99,208,257 of CM065817.1, read as the reverse complement.
TTTTCTATTTATTTATTTCTTTTCTCAACCTAAGGTTATTTTTGTACTTAAACAATTTTAAATTTATATTTTATATACTTATTCACTGCAATCCTAATACTTACCTGCATACAGGTAGTACAATGTCTACCTATTCCAAGAAAATCCCAATACACTATGCTAAAATATTATAAAAACACATAAAAAATGACCACACTGTTATAAATAATAGAGTTAACTACATTTTTGGTCCTTGTGGAAGTTGTGGTTCGATTGGTATTTTATTTTTGGTCCATTTTCTCAAAAAGTTTTGGTTTTAGTCCAAAAGTCATAGTTTCGTTCCACTTTCAGTCCAATTTTAACGATTTCGTTACCAAAGTGTGTCACGTGAGAAACACATGACGAATTGATTAATTTATTATATTTACACAAGGGTATATTCTTCCTTTTACTTTTCCGCTAAATTAAAGTCCTATTAATACCAAAAAGTCAACATTATTGTCATTCCTATCCATCCCCAGGAAATGGAGTAGACGAAACCATTTGCCCTTCCTTCCCTGCTATTCCAATCTAAAACCCTACGCACCTGGGTGCGATGATTAACTAAACCTACATCATTTCACTTCTCATCCTCGTGGTTTAACCGATCCAATTCTCACTAACAAAAATCCTAATTGTAAGTTGAGAAGAACCGTAAATGTTGCTTTGTCAATGGGTCTTGAGACCTGATGGTCGTACATTTGATCTATACCACGTATACAGTAATTTTTTTTATTTTTTTTGTAAATTAGGGTTTAATGTTTTTGGGGGTTTAATATTTTTTGGGGGTTGACTGATAAATCATGTATTTTGTTGCAACGAGGAAATTTCCAAGTGTTTTTTCCTTAGAAATACACCATGGTGGTTGTTTTACTAGTACACCAAATCATGTCTACAATGGTGGAAAGGTAAATTGGTTTGATCAAATTGATGCATATGGGTTTTCAGTAGTTGAAGTAAAAAGTATGTTAGCAGGGTTAGGTTATGTGAATCCCTCTATGCAATATTGTTATAAAATTCCAAATGGTAATTTGGATAGTGGTCTTTATACCTTAAGCAGTGATAATGATGTCTTGGAGTTGATAAAACATGTTGATAGGTTTAAACTCATTGAGCTTTATGTTATACACCCAGTTGATATGCCTAAAGAAACTGACCCAAATGAGAATCCTCACTTCACTTTTGTGACAGATAGACAAAAGGTACTTAGTAATTGTTTTTATTTTTTCCTTTAAAATTATCCATCTCGGCATCTATTATAAGTTGATTATGTAACACCCCCAATCCGCTCAGGGATATTACACGCCATAGAACCTTTCCTCAAGGATCTACCAGGCTGATAACAACATAGAACGTCTCAACAATGCCTTTAAGGCTAAAATAACTCAGTAGACCGATTTGGTCTTTCAGTAAATACATACAACTCAAACTCATTACATGCCCACGCAGGGGTCGAATACAACACACTCCCGTACAATAGAAAAGAATACTGCAGCGGAAAGATAAACTATAACTAAACCAAAGACATCATAGGGATCCTCGTGTGATTAGTATCATTCATCTTTCATCATCCTTCGTGCCGACCCTGTGTTATGCTCCCAAACCTGAATGCAAAAACAGACATCCACCCCCGAATACTCGGGGGTTAGCAAAACTCTACTGTTTTGCTAGTGCAAGAATAAAGTGCAAATACGAGCCATACAATTCATATTCCACGAATAACAATAACCAGGAATCGTCAAAAATCCAAACGTAACGAAAAGTCCTTCCCGAGGCAAGAGTTTGGGTAAAACATTCCAAAACCGAAAGATCACAAATAAAAGGGAAACAATTTGTAAAAAAGCTTAAAATGCCATCGAGAGTTTTAATAGAAAACAATTTAGGATTACCGAATCATTATCTTTCCAAAATCAACAGGGGTCACAGCTCAAAGGTTTTGTTTTCGCAAATAGAAAACCGACAACAATTCACAGGGCCAGAGCCCAACATCACGTGTCCTCGACGGACATAAAAATCAACAAAACATAATCGCGCACGCGCATCGCCTAGGACCGGGACGAAGCCACAAATCCCACTCGAGGCCTCGAAGGACCCTCCCGAGCTGGCTAGCTAAACAAATCACACACATGCATCGCCTAGGACCGGGACGAAGCCACAAATCCCATTCGAGGCCTCGAAGGACCCTCCCGAGCTGGCTAGCTAAACAAATCACACACATCTCACGGTTGGATCAATCGCTTGTTGCATCCTGGCCACATGATCGCATGCCATGTGCCACCGTAGATTATCTCAGGCTCTCACGGTTGGATCAATCACTTGTTGCATCCTGACCATATGATCACGTGCCATGTGTCACCGTAGACCTTCAACCATATCCACACATTCACACAAATAACATATCACATCAAGGATATCCAAACAATTCACCCAGAGCATCAAACACTTAGCAAAACACTACGTCAAACCACAATGCACCGAAATGAAACAATATACGTCCACACGCAAATACCAAGTGCAACATCAACACCAAACATATCCATAGAGTTCACATAGTCATTCTCAAACCACACCATTCACAAAACACACGCGTTTTGAAAGCAAGCCTTTAACAAGGCTAAACCGAATCTTTTGAAAACTCGTTTCAAACAATCAAACAAACATATAAAGACGATCACCAATTATCATATTCATAAAACAAGAAATGTATGGACAAGGTACTTGCCTCGATACCACCAGCAATGGAAAAATGAACGGATACGGCCGGGTAGCCCTCAAATTCCCGAACACTATCTAGAACGCGATAGCACCGAAATTACGACGGAATAACACCACACGAATCATCAAACACCAACGAGATTCAACTCGGAAATCCTCGAGCACCTATAATCCTCCGAAAGGAACAATAAAACATGATTACAACGAGAATCGAGGCCAAAAACAACCGAAATCCCAACAACTATCGAAGGGAAACTCATTGGGACATTTAATCGAACACTCAATGTTCGATAACTCCCAAGAACACTCGAATCACTACTCGAGTTGAACAAACTCGAAACATGGATATACAACCCATAGAACACGACTAATAACATCATACTACACTACCTGACGTATCAAAATCGGATTAGAAACGAAATCAAGAACAATTTCTCCGAAAAGTCAACTTGAAGGAAAATCAAGAACTATACCTTGATTCGACGAAATACACGGATTGGATGATGATATAATCAACAAGAATCTTCCAAAACATCTTGGAATTGATTAGAATCGGCCAAGAACTCGATTTCCTGTCGCACCCGTCCGATAGCCGCAAGAAAAGTGAAGAAATGAACAAAAACGGGCTGCCAGGCCTTATATAGCCGGTCACTGCCGGACACTTACGGCCGTAACCAGCAGTGCCTTACGGCCGTAACTCAGCCCATACGGCCGTACTCGGCAGGCCTTACGGCCGTAACCGGCATTCGTCAAAAATCACCAAGACTGTCGAACACTTACGGCCAGAATCGGCACACATTACGCCCGTAACGGCCTTCGTCGAAGTCGCCAGCGCCATACGGCCGTAACTCTCGGCCCCTTACGGCCGTAACTCGGCGAGCCAGCCCTCTCCGTAGTGACTCGGCCGTGGCCACTCCGACGGCCCGAACGACCCCGAAACCCGAACCTGAGTAAAAACCGAAGATACGGTTACGAAGTACTCGCAAAGACGAATCTAAGAGCTAAGAGAACACTCGATTCCGACCACCTGAAGTGTCGGAATTCGACAACGGAAAGTAATTACCCCAAACTTTGGGAAATTACGAAAATGGCCCAAAACGCCCGAAAATCACGTTACGTGATCGAATAACCAAACCGAAGTTCACAACACGTCTAACAAAGTTAAACGGACTTACGGGAAACTCGAAACAGCAGTTTCGAATGAGATTCGCAAGAATCGAACTCATGTGCGGAAAAGTCGCCCAAAAAGCACGGAACTCAATAAAACGACACCGAAACAAACTCGGATGTCAAAAAGTGTAGATTTAATCATTCTCAAAATGACGAAACGGTCATGAGCGAGTCGTCAAAACGGACTTCCGCCGAAAAAATGAAAATTACCGAAATCCGAAATTGCGGATATTACATTCTACCTTCCTTAAAAGAAGTTTCGTCCCGAAAATTAAAATAAGTAGGGAGGAGCAACCTACCGACAGGAAAACTCAACGAGATACACAAGAAACGCGTAACTTACGCCCATTGGCGGAACGTTACAAGCAACGCAAAGAAATAAACGGCGTGAAAACACGCTCCACGACGACCAACACAACGTCGTCGATAGGGATATAATAAAACCAACAAATGACAAGCGTCATCAAATGGATAATACAATCGAGTCGATTATCCGAACAATCACAAAACACAACGAACGAAAATCAATACGATTGACCAACCCAACGGTTCATCAATCAAAACGCGAGCCAAACGCTGAACAAATACGGAATTCCACCGCCCAAGGGTTGGAAGATCGAAACGAGACTAATTTCCCGAAGGAGTCTGAACGCTCAACAATCACGTGATGAGATCAACAAAAACCGAACAATCATGTTCGAATCACGAAGAACAATAAAATTCAAACAACAACTCCAAGGTTCACATCTCGACTCGAGACAATATATGAGCCGGTGAAAACAACAAGATGTGCATTCACATAAGATTCACAGGAAAGGGAATAGCAATTGAAAAGTCACAATGACAAATGAGTTATTCCAAAACAATACCACACTCGTTTGATCAACAAAAGCAAGGGGCAGGGCAAGCTCGGAAAATGTCAACGAACATAAACGAGTCGACAGAATCGAAAATACGGAAGTTCAAAATTCGATCCACTTCGAATAAAAGAACTAGTAGAATCAAAAGATGTTACTTCCGAACAAGGTTCACTAGAATCGAACCAAACTCAAAAAAGTCACAGCGATAACCATATCGACCCAAAACAAGATCACAGCTCGTTCGAACAATGAAACTGAAATACCGAACAAGTTCAGAAAGTATCAACGAACACGAGCGAGTCGATAGAATTGAGAAAGAGAAAATGCAGAAGCCAAAATAATACGGGTATTATATTAGACCTCTTCTAAAAGAAGTGTCGTCCCCGAAACTCACAACAAAAAAATCAAGGTGACGACACAACAAGCAACCGACAGAAACATCCTTCGAAGGCCTCTCAAAGCCGATTCTGATAACTGTGCTGAAGCGCGAACTCCGAAAGTCTCGGTAGCCAATTCGCAAAACTGAATTCGGGGTCCCTCGAGTCCACACTTGAAATGTGTTACCGACGAGAAGAACAATTTACACGTGCATTTCCCCGGCACATCACGGTTGAAATACCTCGGCTCGGCATACCGAAAATACAAATGCTAGATACAATAGAACATAACACCGCAAAACAACATACCGGAGATGCCAACTCAGCACAACAATGAATCATAACACATATCATATACAACGATTACCATCGTAAAGTAATACACACACAAACACTACAACCGCGACGGTATCGTTTGGCGACCTCAATGGCCCGAACGATAACCAGAACGTAATACAAACATCATGAAACAATCACATATGTACACCAACGTACAAACCCAAGCTTTAACAGCTCACACAGGTGCGATAACACGCAAGTCACCACGAAATGACAACATTAAAGATCGTCATCACACCTCCCACAAAGGGCTAACAAAACATATGCGTGGCGAACGACTCAACGTTCACACCACCAATTCAATCACAATTCGGAGGGCTAACACCCTACAACAATACCAACATCATACACACCTTCTCCGACCACAAGTAGGAAATGATGGGTTTTAAAAAAAAAAAAACGAAAACCACCTTTTGAAAACGGTTTGGAAACACCAGTTGATCTTGAGTATCATTTTACAAAAAGTTGAACAAACATCATTTTCGAGACTTTGGAGAACCATTTCACATCGATAAAAAAAAATAAGGACACTTTCTCTTAGTGAAAAACTTTCAAAAATATTCGACCCTCAGGTCTAAGCAATTTCCAAAATTACTGGAAGGAAAAAAAATATATTTTGGTCCTCAAGGTAGAAGAATTTGGAAACATATTGTGGCACCTTGGAAGTACCACGAGAAAACGATTCATTTTAAAAGTACATCTCCAAATTTATTTTCTAAGATACTCAAGGTTTTCAAAAATAATCCAATGGGCTAGAATGCCCAAAAATTTCAGGTAATTACACGGAATATTATAACGCGATGGGCCCCACGCCAGAACCCACCAGGCTAAAAACCATTTACAAAAACGTCAAAAAGGCTGATGACGGTAATATTTTAAAAACTTACAAAAGTCATTTACAAAGTACTAAATACCGTCATAAGAATTTCGCCAAAGCGATCAAGGCCATAATGCCAAAACTCGGTTAAAGGAATCGGTTTTTGAAATAAAACTCAGTCGGTAAAATACCGAAAGCCATTACAAAAGAACTCACGCAGCGGATAAAAGAAATAAAGTCAGACATGCATAATCCAGCAACACTACTCCTCATATGAACGAAATATGAGGGTCAATAATCCGCATATCAAGAAATTAAAATCCATAAGAGGATCCCGTCACTTAACAAATAATCATAAAAATAGCTCGCATCAGACGAGGCACAAACACAAAGAAGGGAGACTTACATCCACAGGTCGCACGAAGATGATGATCGCCCCACGATACTAATCACGACCAACAAACTCAGACGACGCGTCGCGACACGACTCAGTCAGACAAATTCTGACGAGACAAAAACTCAACAGACACCACTAAACCCGACAGCCTAGGTTTCCACAACCTGAGCTCTGATACCATTTATGTAACACCCCCAATCCGCTCAGGGATATTACACGCCGTAGAACCTTTCCTCAAGGATCTACCAGGATGGTAACAACATAGAACGTCTCAACAATGCCTTTAAGGCTAAAATGACTCAGTAGACCGATTTGGTCTTTCAGTAAATACATATAACTCAAATTCATTACATGCCCACGCAGGGGTCGAATACAACACACTCCCGTACAATGGGAAAGAATACTGCAGCGGAAAAATAAACTATAACTAAACCAAAAACATCATAGGGATCCTCGTGTGATTAGTATCATTCATCTTTCATCATCCTTCGTGCCGACCCTGTGTTATGCTCCCAAACCTGAATGCAAAAACAGACATCCACCCCCCGAATACTCGGGGGTTAGCAAAACTCCACTGTTTTGCTAGTGCAAGAACAAAGTGCAAATACGAGCCATACAATTCATATTCCACGAATAACAATAACCAGAAATCCTCGAAGATCCAAATGTAACGAAAAGTCCTTCCCGAGGCAAGGGTTTGGGTAAAACATTCCAAAACCGAAAGATTAAAAATAAAAGGGAAACAATTTGTAAAAAAGTTTAAAATGCCATCGAGAGTTTTAATAGAAAACAATTTAGGATTACCGAATCATTATCTTTCCAAAATCAACAGGGGTCACAGCCCAAAGGTTTTGTTTTCGCAAATAGAAAACCGACAACAATTCACAGGGCCAGAGCCCAACATCACGTGTCCTCGACGGACATAAAAATCAACAAAACATAATCGCGCACGCGCATCGCCTAGGACCGGGACGAATCTACAAATCCCACTCGAGGCCTCGAAGGACCCTCCCGAGCTGGCTAGCTAAACAAATCACACACATCTCACAGTTGGATCAATCGCTTGTTGCATCCTGGCCACATGATCGCATGCCATGTTCCACCGTAGATTATCTCAGGCTCTCACGGTTGGATCAATCACTTGTTGCATCCTGACCATATGATCACGTGCCATGTGTCACCGTAGACCTTCAACCATATCCACACATTCACACAAATAACATATCACATCAAGGATATCCAAACAATTCACCCAGAGCATCAAACACTTAGCAAAACACCACGTCAAACCACAATGCACCGAAATGAAACAATATACGTCCACACACAAATACCAAGTGCAACATCAACACCAAACATATCCATAGAGTTCACATAGTCATTCTCAAACCACACCATTCACAAAACACACGCGTTTTGAAAGCAAGCCTTTAACAAGGCTAAACCGAATCTTTTGAAAACTCGTTTCAAACAATCAAACAAACATATAAAGACGATCACCAATTATAATATTCATAAAACAAGAAATGTATGGACAAGGTACTTGGCTCGATACCACGAGCAATGGAAAAATGAACGGATACGGCCGGGTAGCCCTCAAATTCCCGAACACTATCTAGAACGCGATAGCACCGAAATTACGACGGAATAACACCACACGAATCATCAAACACCAACGAGATTCAACTCGGAAATCCTCGAGCACCTATAATCCTCCGAAAGGAACAATAAAACATGATTACAACGAGAATCGAGGCCAAAAACAACGGAAATCCCAACAACTATCGAAGGGAAACTCATTGGGACATTTAATCGAACACTCAATGTTCGATAACTCCCAAGAACACTCGAATCACTACTCGAGTTGAACAAACTCGAAACATGGATATACAACCTATAGAACACGACTAATAACATCATACTACACTACCCGACGTATCAAAATCGGATTAGAAATGAAATCAAGAACAATTTCTCCGAAAAGTCAACTTGAAGGAAAATCAAGAAATATACCTTGATTCGACGAAATACACGGATTGGATGATGATATAATCAACAAGAATCTTCCAAAACATCTTGGAATTGATTAGAATCGGCCAAGAACTCGATTTCCCATCGCACCCGTCCGATAGCCGCAAGAAAAGTGAAGAAATGAACAAAACGGCCGCTGTGCCTTATATAGCTTCCGGCCGGACACTTACGGCCGTAATCGGCAAGGCCATACGGCCGTAACTCGACCCATACGGCCGTACTCGGCAGCCTTACGGCCGTAATCGCATTCGTCAAAAATCACCAAAGACTTGTCGGACACTTACGGCCGTAATTGGCACACATTACGGCCGTAACCTGCCTTCATCAGGAAGCTGCCAGGCGCCATACCGCCATAACTCTCGGCCCCTTACGGCCGTAACTCGCCAGCTGCCACGCTCCGCCGTGACTCGGCCGTGGCCACTCTGATGGCCCGGACGACCCCGAAACCCGAACCTGAGTAAAAACCGAAGATACGGTTACGAAGTACTCGCAAAGACGAATCTAAGAGCTAAGAGAACACACGATTCTGACCACCCGAAATGTCGGAATTCGACAACGGAAAGTAATTACCCCAAACTTTGGGAAATTACGAAAATGGCCCAAAACGCCCGAAAATTACGATACGTGATCGAATAACCAAACCGAAGTTCACAACACGTCTAACAAAGTTAAACGGACTTACGGGAAACTCGAAACAGCAGTTTCGAACGAGATTCGCAAGAATCGAACTCATGTGCGGAAAAGTCGCCCAAAAAGCACGGAACTCAACAAAACGACACCGAAACAAACTCGGATGTCAAAAAGTGTAGATTTAATCATTCTCAGAATGACGAAACGGTCATGAGCGAGTCGTCAAAATGGACTTCCACCGAAAAAAATGAAAATTACCGAAATCCGAAATTGCGGATATTACAGATTATAACTGCACTTTTGTGACAGGGTCTTATACCTGCTCTGCAAGAAATGTTCCCAGCAGCTGAACATAGATATTGTTTGAAACATATCTATGACAACATGAAATTATCATGTAGGGGAAAGCTATATAAAGATCTGTTGTGGAAGAGTTTAGAAGAATCAATAAGGAGGTTTATGATTGGCTGAGGTTGATTCCATCTCAGCATTGGGCCAGGTCTCATTTCTCTGGTATGTATATTACAATTTAACATGAATCATTTTAATGTTTAAGAATATGAATCAGTTTAAGAATATGGATTAGTTTAAGAATATGAATCATTCTAATGTCATTTGATATTCTTAACTGATGTATTGTCAATGTTATTGTGATTTCAGGTAGACCTAATTGTGATGTTCTCTTAAACAATATATGTGAGGTTCTCAACAAGCAACTTTTAGATGGAAGGGATAAGCCCATCATCACTTGCTTGGAATTCATTAGACACTATCTCATGAATAGGATATTCATTGTGCAGCAAATGACCAGCAAGAGTAGTGGACCTCTTACACCTAATACCACAAAGTTTTTCAATCACATTAAAAAGGAGGCTGCTCAGTTCATTGTTACATGGAATGGAGGAGATTTGTATCAAGCATCTGGTCCTTATGGAGAGCAGTGTGTTGTAAACATGAATCAGAGGACTTGCTCATGTAAGAAGTGGGAGCTCACAGGAATGCCATGCAAGCATGTAGTGGCAAGCATATGGGACATGGCAAACAATGGGATGGAGCCTGGACTACCTGAGGCATGGGTGAGTGAGTGTTATTGGTTGTCTACTTGGCAAGAAATGTATAGGTTCAAGATAAATCCTTGTAGGGACCAGACATGTGGGAGAAGTCACCAAGTCCAATCACACTAACACCACCAGATTGTCACCCTCCTATTGGCAGACTAAGAATAAATAGGAAGAAAGTGCAACTGAGTTATATGATGGTATGGTGAAAAATGGGAAGTTAAGTCGAGAAGGGAAGACTGTTACTTGCAAAAAGTGTGGGGAATCAGGTCATAACAAAAGATCTTGCAAAAGTCAAAGAGGGCCAACAGTCAACCCTTCACAAGCATCTGCAACTGTTAAACCATCTGCACCATCTGTTAGGCCAAGAATGACAAAGACTTCTGCAAGTAGGTCACATATAAAGAATCTTCCAAGGCCATCTGCTACCAGGAAATCACCCAGAAAAAAGAATGCAAATGGTAAAGATAAAATAGCTCAGGAATAAACTTGCTTTTTCAGACATTTGTATGTTTGACTTTTGTGCTTTGTACTTTGTTTCAAACTTTATTATGGTACTTTGTTTCAGACATTGGTTATGTTTGACTTTGGTGTTCACAAGTCTGCTTGACATGTTATGTTAGTGTTCACAAGTATGCTTGACTTGTCTGTTTGACTTATACTTTTGTCACATGGGCTTATAATTGTCTGTTTGACTTTGATATGTCAACTATGTAATATTTTTTGGTCTTTAACACTTTCTTATGGTTGTTTCATGTTACCACACACTGTCATTATTTAAGAGTCTGTTATATTGTTATGTTTGACTTTGGTATGTCAACTATGTAATGTAACACTTTGTTATATTTACTTGACATGTTTGAAAAACTATCATAAGCAATACAAAAAGGTAGCATTGATCATTGAGTAAAAACACTGCCATTACATTAACTTCACAACTACAACTGTAATATCCAAAATTTCTACTACTGTTGTTTAACATTATTTTATCCGAGCTATGTTGTACAGTGTGGAATCTGTACATTATGGATAAAATAATTAAAGGACTGAGACATCTGTATTGGTATAATTGTCATACTTGGTCGACAATTGTATTTGAGGATAGTATGTATCATATGAGAATATTATTGGAAGGAGTATGTGTATTCAGTAGGTCGTATATACGTATCCAGTATGTTGGGACGTTGGACAAGAATAGCTGAAAATGGCTAAGTATAGCCTTATTAGCACACGCTAATATTCAAATAATAGCACACGCTATCGTGCAGGTTTAGCGCACGCTAAAGGCAAAGGATAGCGCACGCTAGTGCAGAACAGATCAGAGGGAATCTACGTGTAGACCCGGCTACTTTCAGCGCATGTTCCGATAAGGTCAACGAATGTTTGCTACGAAGGATTAGCGCATTCTAAGCATGAGGCTTAATGCACGCTAATTGTAGATCGGTCAAAGGGAATCTTATCCTTGTCAGATGCTTTCGGCGTGTACCCATCTTCGGAGCATACAGACAAACGAGTCAACTATGAGTAGCGCACGCTATGGTCGGACACTTGCGTATGCTAAATTGAGGCAATTACGTATGCTATTGCATGGGCATTGCGTACGTAAATCATTGTACGAAGTAAAACAGTAGCCTCTGGACCTCAATAGCGCACACTAACAAAGACAGTTAGCGCACGCTAAAGCATGTAACGCATGTCCATTGGTATGTATGACGTGATGTGATTGTTATTATTGTTGGATATTATGACTGACCCCGTCATGGGATTTTTTTTTAGGTTCTTGGGATATCAAGCTTGTAGCTGTCGTGGAGAGATGAGCTTTCCGGAGGATACTGGCTAGGGCATGTAATTGTGTATTGAGTTTCCTGATCAGTTGTTGTATTCCGCTGCATGAGTATTTTAAATGGCCTTTTGGTATCTGGTAACTTAGGTTACTTTGGCAATCATTTTCTAAACTATTCTGTCATTACGTGTAAGCGATAACTTAACATATGTTTTCAAACTGTTGAGTTTTGGCATTTCGAGCCATGTGGTTTCAAATAAAATTTTACGACGGTGTTGATAATCAAATTTTATTAAGCCTTTGAACGTTTTTAAAAAGATAGTACCGTCGTTAGCCTCATGGGCGTTTGTAAATGTTTGCGAAAATTTCCGTTAGCCTTGTGGGTTCGATCTCGGGGACCACGGCGCTGTAATATTCCTGGATGGCTCTGGGGGTGTTACAACAACTTTACTTCAACTTCACTACCATTACATTCAAAAGTCAAAAGACTGACATTACAATATCTTCCCAACTAACTGATCCTTAACATCATTTAACTAGATAAAATACAATGAAAACACCCAACTAAACAATAACAACATCTTCAACCTTCTTGATTCAACACGATTTTGAGCAACAACACCTAGTAACTGATTAATTGATCTTCATAACTCAGGAGTCAATGCCACAGAATGTTGACACATAGCTGGATCATACCAGTCAATAAACCCATGATTTGATATCTTAACAAATTGCAATTGCAAAATTAGGTCAAATTGAAAGTGGAACGGAACTATGACTTTTGGACTACAACCAAAACTTTTTGAGAAAATGGACCAAAAATGAAATACCAATCAAACCACAAGGACCAAAAATATAGTTAAAGCCAGTAAAAAAATAACATAAAAAGACCAAATTACCCTCACTTGACAATCAAAAGTAGGTGGCAACGGCTATATTTGACGGGGTTAATGGAATTGGACTGAAAGTGGAACGAAACTATGATTTTTGGACTAAATCCAAATTTTTTTGAGAAAATGGACGAAAAATGAAATACCAATCAAACCACAAGGACCAAAAATGTAGTTAACTCTATTAATTATAACAATGTGGTCATTTTTTATGTGTTTTTATAATATTTTAGTTCACTCTATTATTCCATACAGGCCTCCCATGCAGAATTGATAGATTTCATCTGAAAATTGAATATTCGAAGATAAAAGATTCGCATCCCCTCAAAACAAATTGAGGTCCAGAAAATCAGTTTGCCTCATCACTTATTCACCGTCGATAGTCCATCCGCGAGCAGCGGTCGATTGAAAATTAGAACATGTCACCGGTAGTAGATTTGGAACTTCGCTGATGTTTGTTGTGTTGTCTCACCGACGTTGTTCAGTTCCAGAGGTCACGAATCCCCCAGCCGAGTCATCTCCTCAGCTCTGATCTGGTTAAAGCTCTTGGCACCAGCAAGAAAACAGACCAGTCCTGCGCTCACCAGCTTTAGTGAATTCGAGTTCCAGACTGTATCAGCATGGTGGTTAAATCGTGTGCGAGGCATCTTCAGCGTTGACCGGTGGAGGAGAATTCTCTGATCCATGAGGTACTGTTTAAATGTTTTAAATACATTCGGGTGTGCAGAGTGGGTAGGTTTGTATCATGTCTATGTGTGGAGGTAGAGAGAGTTCGGAGAAGAAGAAAGAATAATAAAACAAACAAACAAATAAAACAAAAAGAGAGAGAAAGGTTGAGAAAAAAAAGGTGAGTCACGGGAAAAGAAAAAGCAATTCATCAAGTCACCCTCAACTTACAAGAAAATTAATAAAATAATAAAAGAATAAAATTTTCTTTTAATTTATTATTATACATTTATTTTTCTTACATATAAGATACATATACTATCAGAATTAATTTTTCTTGATACCATCGTGATCCATTTTACGAGAGCTTCAATTTGACACTATATTAATATGGGTATTAACTTTTTTTTCATATATGTCATTATTAAATTTATTAAAATATATGAATTAATATCCAACTCTGGAAATCGCAAAAATTTATGAATACATACCCTTACACATGCTATTAACGACAATGGATATTTCGACCTATACCGTGACGAGGACTATATTTTGAGGAGTTGATTGGATGATCCTGCTTTGGTAGAAGCAGTTAATTATTTTTGTAGTTTAATTTCTATCTCTTATTTATCTCGAAGTGGTGGTTTGAAACCACACATTTATTCAATTTTATTTTTTGCAATTACAATACCTCCCATGTGATGAGTTCAATTATCACAAGATGAGTGGTTTTACATATATAATTTATATATTATATATCACCATCGTGGTTGGTTATAGCATATGAATAGTTCATAAATCTTGCTCCCGAAGAAGCAGTTGATAAAAATAAATCTTACTCTGGAGAAGTAGTTGATCGATTATCTAAATCCTGCTCTCGAAGAAGCAGTTGATAAAAATAAATCCTACTCTGAAGAAGTAGTTGATCAATGATTCAAATCATGCTCTCGAAGAAGAAGCAGTTGATGGAAATAATATCCGATCTCCATGATTATTAAACATGAACGAAGAAAATTGAGCAAGTGATACCAGAAGCTATCACCGATTAATTAAAGAAAATCCCATGCAAATATACCATATGGTGGGATCATCTGACAACTGATATGAAGAGCTATCACTGGAAAATAATTGCTCAATAAGTCCCATGTTGATTATATCACATGGTGGGATCATTGAAATCATATTGATATGACAATATTTATGGAGAAGCATATATCACATATTCGTGAGAATAATGTATTTGTATAAAAGCAAAAGATGATCTTATTATTGCTGGAAGAAGCACACAACAGTCGAAGTGAATATCGAAACTAGCTGAAAGACTGTAAATACTCTACAATATGAAACGCGAAAAGAAAATACATATGAAACCTCAAAAAAGGGGGAGAGGGGTGCGTCTCGAGAGTATAAAACTCCGTAACTCTGCCACCCCCTGACATCAGGGTTTATAATGAAAGATCTAAAGAATCTAAAGTTCTTTTTCATTTGGCGCCAATAGTCTGTGGCTGATGAGCTTTGACTTCCAAATTCTTAACTGAAATATATGTCTGAAACTTTATAAGTAGATCAGCAACAATGTCAATACATATTACTATATCTCTTGATGGTTGAGATATAAACTTGTGATCTACTCCTTGATCCAGAAAGGCAAGCAAATCGCTGAAGAAATTATTAATATTCAACAAACCTATAGGTTTGGTATGGAAGTCCCGCTCAGCCCATGGCGTGATGTTTAATATCTCATTGAGTGTGCCATAGCCACCTGTAAGAACAATAAACGCATCACTATTATTCACCACATACATCAAACTATCATGCACAGACTGTGCTTGAAGCATCAACCCAGTTGACCCCCCTATACTAATGGTTCTAACTGTGGGAAAGTGTAAGGCACTTGTTACTCTTATTCTCCCATTTTCTGTAGCCTCTAAAAGATAACCCAAAAATCTATGATTACTCCCACCATACAATATATCGATTTTGTGTTTTCCTAATTCTTGATATGCCATATTTATATGCTGGATATGACCTATCAGTTTGGATCCACCTAAAATACATATAGTTTTAATTGGATGAGATCTATATGAGGATTTTGAGAACTCCATCTTTCTACACTAGACTTTCAAAATACTTTTATCAGAGATACATTTTCTGATTTGTGGATTGCAAATCTAAAGAACAAACTTCTTACTAAACGACAAATGACTTCACTATTTTCATTGAAAAAGGAGCAGCAGATTAGTCATTACTTTTACTATTTTTTTTTGACAAAATTGTAAAAAAAACGAAAGATATGATATTATATTTTTCAATGAAAATGACGTTATCGATTGGCATCTGAGAAATTTAAATATTGGAAAACAATATTCATCAACTTGCATTGTTTTGCTATTTACCTTATACCAACTTTGACAGAACGGACTTACAAATTGGATCTTTTGAGATTAATTTTTCATGACTATAACATTCCCGTTCATCCTTAAATTGTATACACAAAGCCATTAGTTCACGATGAATGTATCCACTGGGATGTGTATCAAGAATCTATTGGATATCATGATACATAGATTCCTTACTCAATCCATCCTTGATAACTGCTATTTTATCTTCTCGTTTTTTAGATACAAACCCCACAGATTTGCATCGTGTGTCACATGTCCACCGAGCACATTTACAGAACCCACCTAGTCTTTTTGCTCTCCGTTTCTTTGCAAAACTACTCTTACCTGTACCTGGAATATACTTAAATGAATTTGAAAATTCGCCAGATAGTCGAACTTGTGCTTCGATCAACCATCGAATATCTTCTGGGATGCCATTTCTCATTAGCACCCTTAATCTTTCGAGTCAAGCTCGATAAATTCTTTTTATGATATTCACTAGAAGAGATGGATAATATTTACAAAGATTTGAAAGCATTGAATCCATTATGATATTTAGACCCTCACTAGGGGTGAATTTTGTGAATATAATGATAATCTATTTATAGATTGGAATTACGTGTATGAGATTTGACTCCGCGTCCTGAAGCGTATGAACTACGTCTCTATATTTGAATAATGAACATATTATGACATGTGGGAGCGGCGACTCCATGTTGATAATGATGTGTAATAGTGGCACCGAAAGATGATGTGATATGCCGGTAAAATATCTATATAGTGATACAGACATGTCATGTCTTTAAATATTTGTTCTCGATTAATATCACTACTAGCCAATATTGGGAATGAATCCCTAATAAATTTGGAATATATTAAGGGGGAGTATGGGCCCACTTCCTCTACATGTGAACTACTAGATATTATGGATCCACTATATAGTCACATGTGTATATGACTCGTAATCAGAAATTTACGATATGATTTGCTCACGGTTTGAGCATATATTCCAGATCAGATAAAGCTAGTAATATATCCCAAATAAACTTGAATAGATCCCAGAAAGTATCAAGATATGCGCATACTAGTGGGATATTAATTGGCATACTATTCGAAGTCCTCCAGCCAATATCGAGAACATAATATATAAACTCCCATGACTGAAGATGAATACTGAGATACTGGCATATGTGTTTGGTGCTCAAGAAATCTCTTAGCATGTGGGGGAGTGATGAACAAATTAAAAACTCACAAGTGTACGAATCGCTTTTGTAGGAAGCGGCAAGTAACTCCGAGGTTGATCTCTAGAGGAGTTGGAAACGTTTTGAAGTTCGATTATGTTTAGCAAATAGTCGAATTGACAAAAGTAAAGTAAATTAAAACACGGTGATGATTCGATTGAGATGAAACTTCGCAAAACAAGTGCGAAAATTAAATTAATACCTAAGCGTTAAAACACCGAATTTAAGGTTGGATTTTCTAGAAATTACAATTATGAGAAAAATATGGGAGTTTAAAATCACCGACACACACATTATCAATTATTAGTTTCGATACCCAAAGAATTTATGGTTTGGAATTACCAATTGCTCACAATTAAAAGAAATCCGTTTGATGGCAGCAAATTCTAAAAATCGCGATAGTCCTTTTCGAAAACAAGAGAAACTTCTTTGATGGGGATGAATCCCTACTAACAATCGACTAGCTAAATACCTTGATGGGGTAATTCGCTAAAAGATTGCGGAAAAAGTATAGAACATTCACAATCACTTCTATCGGGTCGTTTGATGGCGAACACCGACAAAAATCCTCGATTTTAACAATAACAACAACAATGAAAAAGGTTTGATAATCTAAATCATAAGTTTATCTTGCGTATATATAATATTCGTGCACAAATATCATCAAGAACGCCGATAGATTACGAAGAACAAAGAAAGAGGAATAATCCCAAACTCATACCCGAAAAATCAATCAAAACTAACAACCAAGAACATGTGTGTGGTTCAATCTAAATACCTATATAACAAGATTTGCTACTCATGATTATTTCAACAACAATAACAAAAATCATAGAATAAAACATGGTAGAAATCTTCCCTTGAGAAAATGAAATCGAAGCCCGAGGAAGGTTTGGTGTTCTTCCATCAAAATCTCACAAAATCTTCATACAAGGAATAAAAATCACAAGCAAATGTATCTCTACATGTTTAGAACACTCAAAAGTTGAGAAAAAATGAGTTTTGATCCAGAATTGGCTTCGTCGAAGTTGGGTATAGGGTTTCCCCATATATACTCGTCAAAAATCGCCAAAAAGTGCAGAAAATCGCATTTTCTGCACATAAGGGGGTTGGACCGCAGTCCGGAGGGCTTGGACCGCCGTCTAGGTGATTCTGGGGGCTGCTGGGACGTGGTCTGGATTTGGGACCGCGGTCCGGGTGCGGTCCGGGCTTGGATCGCGGTCTCAACTCTTCAGGCCGCGGTCTGGACTGCATGGCCGTGGTCTAGAAGCCATATCTCCCTCAATACACCTAGGAATTTAGCGTATAATATACCGTTGCGAATCTGATTTCACGAGGAATCCATACATATATAGAAAACATCATAATTCGAAGTAATGAATCTAAAATTAGAAAATACGACCGATATTGCTTCAATCTTCATCGTTTTAGGCCTCGTTCTTGCTCTTGATCGTCATAAACTCCAATATTGACTATAAAAGAGCATATTTCACCACAAACTTCGTCCAGCTACGTACAAAATAAAAACACAACATACCACACGTAAAAAGAGCAAAAACACTTAAAAACAAACGAAAGCGCGACACGAAAGAACGTAATGAGACGATCAAAAATCGACTCATCAAATTCCCCCAAACTTAAACTTTGCTTGCCCTCAAGCAAAAAGAAATAAAACACACGACAAAGAAACGAGGAGGATTGAATAATCAAGTTCATGGAAGCCTAAACTCACAAATGAGTGGAAAGCAATGGCACTTGATCGAACATGCAAGAAAACAAGTCTTAGTAGTCCCTCACAGAATTATATCGATTCACTCATCTCTCAAGTGTTTAGATAGGTCAATACGCTCAACTCGATTCGAATGGAAAGTTCTACTATATTCTTGCACTTCTTATCTTCATCAAACGCATCAATATTCACAAAACACGAGTCATAGGGTCTTACTTTTGGTTGTAACGGGGATGTGGCTCAGATTGGGAAAATTTGGCTAGTAGTTACAAGTTCAGTCCAAGTAGAGCATATACGATCCTCACATATATGAAATAAACACTCAAAGCAAGATCGATCATTCTACTTCATATATATATATATATATATATATATATATATATATATATATATCTTTTTATAGACCTTGTTAAGTGTAATTCTTATGATATCGGCCTATTTCCCACAACCCAACGAATTCCTCCCCTTTTTTTTCTTAGGCTCACTCCTCTCCTCCCCTATCTTTTTTTTTCTATCCCATTATTATTATTAGGATCGCCCCCTTTTTTTTGTTTTTTTGCAATATTTTGTGTTGGGCTTATTATTTTCAGGGGAACGGAAGAGAATATTTTTGCCTCTATATACCACAAACTTTGCACACCTTCATTTTTCAAATATACCCTCTCATGCTCTTACGTGGACCAATACTTGGGTAAGTTATGGCTTTTGGATATGGAGCTATAGGATGCGGGTTTTTCGAACAAAATACGGCTAAAAGCTCAACGGGGCTAGCAAAGGATATTGATATGAAATGGTGGGTATTTTTAGATAAGTTGGTTCAAGATAAAAAAAATGGGCAGCCCTAATCATTTCTCGTGTATGTAAATATCAACACGTCATCCAACAGAATCATGCAAGTTCTAAAGAATACAATCCATAAGACGAGAAATCACACATGAAAGAATTTTACCGCTAAAAGTGAACGGTTCAATTAGGCACAAGAACTCACGGCTTTTGGACTACCACACTCATTCCTTACACATCAAACCAAGTAACCAAAACTATACATTCACACGCAAGGTCAAACAATCAATTAGATTTATAAAACTCCACGAGTCAAGTACAAACACGACTAATCATCCATATACCCAACGGTTAACAAGGTTATTACAATCCAACTACTACATCACGCGAGAAAAAAATAAAGAAAAGAAATAAAAATCGTGCAAACTAAAAATAAATAAAAATCGAAGAAGTTGCACCCCCCAAACCTAAACCTTTGCTTGCCCCCAAGCAAAAAGAGGTAAGTTAGGAAAAATGCAAGAACACAATAAGAAAGAAAAATACCGAAATAGAACAATACCAAAAAAAAATGGAAAGAAAGTACCGTTAGAAGAAAGTGGTCAATCCCCTTGCAGAGGGGGCTGCTGGGATCCGTGCCAATTTTTTAGCTGTTGCTCGATGCGGGACATTTGCTCTTGTCGATTTAGCCACTCGCATCGGAATTCATCAAAGAAAAGTTGTTGCTCGTTGCGCAGGCCATCAAAGTACACTTTTTGCTCAGCGCGCAATTCCGTCAAAGATGCCATTTGCATCGCTCTTGTCTCCTCTTGGTAGGTTTGCATGGCGGCCATGGAGCTGCGCAACTCATTCATGAATGCATGTAGGTCGGTGGCAGGTATCTCAGAATGCACTTCTGACTCATCGTGAGGATTTGGGCCACCCGCTTCATGCATATGCTCATCTTCCTGTTGATCTTCGTCCTCATTTTGCCCCCTGTCTGGGCTATCGTATCCGTGGATCTTGAGGAGATCACTGACCTTGTAGACATTCAATTTTGAAGGATTAGAGTCCTCGATATTGACCCCAGCATGACAGAACATGAACGTAATCGTCGTGGGGAAGAAGATGGTCTGCAAGGTCTTTGTTTTGGTCATTTCTTCCAGCTGCTTGTAAATTAAAGCCCCAGCATTGATCGTGTGATCCTCCATGATCGAGTAAACCAAAGCAAGGCAGTTGAGAACAATTCGGCATGGGGCCTGAGTCGGCAGAAGGCTGTTGCAGATAATATGATATAGCATTTTGGCTTCGGTAGAGAGGATTTGAGTGTGCTGGCCCGCTCGATGTAACGTAACTCCGGGCTGGACAAAATGGTTTTGTAAAGATTGCAGGATGTCGGGGCGGGCGATGAATTTGGAGTATTCATCAACGAAGTCCTCGCTATGACGGGGTGGTGCTCGGAACCCCAGCTTCTCAGTAAGCGTTTCTGGCGAGATTAGCACTTGTTTCCCTTGTACTTTCCCCTCGAGACTCCCACCGGGTGTCAGAGCCACGGTTGTGTAAAATTCGCGAACCACTGATAAGTCACATTCCCGACCGCCTTTGAAAAATTCCTCCCAATTTGTGCACTGCAACAAATGCCGGACAATGGGGAATGTCCCCACAAGAGCACTCTGCACGCCCTTTTCCGGGAAGATTCTCATCTTGCACAACTCAAGAAAATATTTTCTGTCCACCGCATTTAATCTAGCAGGAATAGCATCGTGTTCTTGTTGTTCCTGTCCATGACTCGAACCTTGGCATTTTTCGACATTGCCTCTAGTCCGAGGACGTTTCGTGGTTCCCTTTTTCTTAGTCATTTTTCCTGCAAAATTATAATTGTTAAGCCAAAAATTTATGAAGTTCAAAACAACCCCCCCCCCCCCCCAAACCAAAGGTTTATCATAAATGAAGAAATCCAATCAAGTAGCAAACCATGTTAGTTCGGTGCAAATAATTGACAATGTAGCATTAATAAATTCCAAGAAATAGCAAAAGTAGCACCAACCAAGAGATTTGAGAGATTAGTTCATAGAAACATTTCGTCGAACACCTTTCGTGCATAAAAATTTTAAGTTTGTGGAGAGACGATTAGGATTACAAGCCTCCCAAAAATGAATCACAACTCAAAATTCTAACATATTCAATCACTTTCAAACTATTCTCAATCATGAATTCAAAGATGTAGGCATAAAATTTCAAAATCACATAATTTCCCACATTGAAGAAAAACTTGAGTGTTGAATTCATACCTTTGATTTGGTCCGATTTAATGATGAAATGGATATTAAATACAAGTTTCTAATCGAAATCACAAGAAGAAATGATGAAATATTAATTCCTATTGGATGAGATGAAGGGGATGAGAGGTTGGGGTGGGAAATGAAGAAAAGTGGGGGGGGGGGGGGGGCGACTGTGTATTAACTGGGTAGGAGAAGAGATTTTTTTTAAAAAGCAAGGGACCACGGTCTTAGCCTATTCGGACCCGGGTCCGAACATTATTTTAGGAATACTGGGCGCATCCCAGCATAAGGACCTCGGTCTCACTCTTAGGACCGCGGTCTGGTACATTTTGGCAGACCTTGCTGCCATGCGGTCCGAATTCTCGGACCGCGGTCTAATTTTTTTTTTTTTTGGTTTTTTGAAAAACTAATAATGAACATAAAATGAAAAAAAAACGATAAATCGAACTTCCCTTGTGTTGCTTCCCAAGCAACGCTTTTTTATAGTTATTAGCTCGACTTCTTCCCGTTTTGCTCAATCTTTGACATCGTGCACTTCTATGCACGCATTTATTTCTTCGCTTTGTTCGAAATACGGCTTCAATCTATGCCTGTTTACCTTAAAAGGCTCATTCTTCCATGGATCAAGTAGTTCTACTGCTCTGTGAGGCCATACTTGAACGACTTTGAAAGGTCCGCCCCATCGCGACACTAATTTTCCCGGCATGAGCTTAAGACGAGAGTTATGTAGCAAAACGTCCATCCCAGGTTCGAGAGATTTGCGAATGATACGTTTGTCATGATACCGTTACGTCCGTTCTTTGTATAGCTTAGCATTTTCATATGCCTCATATCGCATCTCATCTAGCTCATTTTAATGTAGAAGTCGTTCTTCATCCGCTTTTCTTGATCTAAATTTAGCGCTTTGATCGCCCAATACGCCTTGTGTTCCAACTCAACAGGTAGGTGGCATATCTTCCCAAAAACGAGGTGATACAGGCTCATTCCAATGGGAGTTTTGTAGGCCGTGTGATATGCCCATAAAGCGTTGTTCAACTTCAATGCCCAATCCTTCCTTGTCGGTTTCACCGTCTTCTCGGGTATTGCCTTAATCTGTCTATTACTCACTTCGACTTGCCCGGAAGTTTGTGGATGGTAAACCGTTGCATCCTTATGCGTTACGCTATACTTCTTAAGAAACCCTGCAAGTTGTCTATTGCAAAAATGCGTGCCTCTATCGCTAATCACAGCTCTAGGCGTCCCAAACCTGCAGAAAATCACATCCCTAAAAAAATTACAAACCACGTTAGCATCGTTAGTTCGGGTTGGAATTGCTTCCATCCACTTAGAAACATAATCCACAGCAACTAAAATATATTCAAAGCCGAGGGAAGGTGGAAAAGGACCCATAAAATCGACTCCCCAAACATCGAAAAGTTCCATTACTAGGTTGTTCGTCAACGGCATCTCATTTCTTTTGCTTATGTTCCCCGTTCATTGACAACGATCGCAACTCTTGCAGTAGGAATAAGCATCCTTAAATAATGTCGGCCAGTAGAATCCCGATTGAAGGACTTTGTGCGCCGTTTTCTTCGCGCTAAAATGTCCCCCACAGTGCAAGTCATGGCAAAATGATAAGATGCTCTCGTGCTCTTCCTCCGGGACGCAACGTCGGAATATCTGATCGGGCCCCAACCTGAATAAGTAGGGCTCGTCCCAAAAGTAATGCCTGCACATGGAAAAAACATGTTTCTCCCTTGAAAGGTCAAGTCGGGATGCAAAACACCGCTAACAATATGTTGTTGCCCGAAATATTTATCCGAAGATGAAATACTGCTGGAATGGACGAACAACAAACAAGGTTGCGGGAGCACTTTCCGTGGGGGTGTGAATAACACAAGATTTTCCGGGGTTGTTAATCCCGGGCTTGAATGCTCTCGCGAGATGTTATTAATACAAATATTCGTGGATACGAGTATTAATGTAAGAATCTAAATACAATGAGTGTAAAAGATCCTATTTATCTGACTCTTGAGCGAAGCCTTGGTGTTCATGCTCTCTGCCGATCGTCTTCCGTGTAGGAGATGCTGAGAGAGAAGAAGGAACCGAGAGATAGCTGTTGCCAAGAGTTGAGAAAGCCAAGTTGTGAGTTGAGCTTCTGTCATTCTCGCTATTTCACGCACAATACAGAAGCTCAACTCGCAACTTGGCTTTCTCAACTCTTGGCAACAGCTATCTCTCGGTTCCTTCTTCTCTCTCAGCATCTCCTACACGGAAGACGATCGGCAGAGAGCAAGAACACCAAGGCTTCGCTCAAGAGTTAGATAAATAGGATCTTTTACACTCATTGTATTTAGATTCTTACATTAATACTTGTATCCACGAATATTTGTATTAATAACATCTCGCGAGAGCATTCAAGCCCGGGATTAACAACCCCGGCAAATCTTGTGTTATTCACACCCCCACGGAAAGTGCTCCCGCAACCTTGTTTGTTCTCCGTCCATTCCAGCAGTATTTCATCTTCGGATAAATATTTCGGGCAACAACACAATATAATTAACAATATCGGCATACCAAGGTGTCTTAGTCACATCGAATAATTGTTCGTCAGGGAAAGTTTCAACAATCGGCAAAGAGCTATCGAGCTTAAAATTATCTCCCTCGGTTAATCTAGATAAATGGTCAGCAACTACGTTTTCCGAACCCTTTTTATCTTTGAACTCTAAATAAAGTTCTTGCAACAAAAGAACCCACCGAATCAATCTTGGCTTGGCATCGAATTTTTTTAACAAATATTTCAATGCGGCGTGATCCGTATGCATAATTACTTCTGAACCAACCAAATAGGATTGAAACTTGTCTAAAGAAAACAAAATAGCTAAAAACTCTTTTTCGGTGGTGGTATAATTGGCCTGAGCTTCATCGAGTGTCTTGCTAGCATAGTAAATTACATGGAAAAATTTATTCACTCTCTGCCCCAAAACGACACCAATAGCAAAATCGGACGCGTGGCACATAATTTCAAATGGTAAAGAAAAATCGGGAGCAACAACAATAGGCGCGGAAGTTAACTTTTCTTTCAAAGCATTAAAACCAACCAAACATTCCTCAGTAAAATCGAATTTAGCATCCTTACACAAAAGATTACTTAAAGGGCGGGCAATTTTTGAAAAATCTTTGATAAAATGCCTATAAAACCCGGCATGCCCTAAAAAGCTTCGAACTTCTTTTACACATGAAGGCGGAGGTAATTTAACAATGAAATCAACTTTAGCCTTATCAACCTCCATTCCATTATTGGAAACCACATGACCCAAAACAAGCCCTTGTTTCACCATAAAATGACTCTTTTCCCAACTAAGTGTAAGATTACACTCAATACATCGTTCGAGCACAACATTCAAATTATGTAAACAATCATCGAAGGTGGTTCCAAACACAGAAAAATCATCCATGAATACCTCAATGTACTTTTCCAACAAGTCAGAGAATATGGAAAGCATGCACCCTTGGAAAGTAGCGGGAGCATTGCAAAGACCAAACGGCATCCTCCTAAAGGCAAAAGTGCCAAAAAGGCAAGTGAAAGTGGTCTTTTCTTGATCCTCTGGAGAAATGGGAATCTCATAGAAACCTGAAAGACCATCTAGAAAATTGTAATAATCATGCCCAGCTAAACGTTCCAACATTTGATCAATGAAAGGGAGGGGAAAATGATCTTTTTTCATTACGACATTTAATTTCCGATAATGAATGCACATTCTCCAACCGGTCACTATTCTAGTGGGCACTAATTCATTTTTATCATTACGAACCACAATTATTCCAGATTTCTTATGCACTATATGCACAGGACTAACCCACTTACTGTCGGATATCGGGTAGATGACTCCGACATCTAGTAACTTCAAGACTTCCTTTTTAACTACATCCTGCATGTTCGGATTCAAACGCCTTTGGGCTTGCCTAACAGGTTTAACATTATCCTCAAGAATTATTTTATGCATGTACCTTACAGGACTTATCCAATGATATCAGAAATACTCCACCCAATCACTTCCTTTAATTTAGTCAAAACTTCTACTAATTTGTTTTCTTGCAAAGGAGTTAATTCCGAAGAGACAATTACAGGGTAAGTGTCACTTTTGCCTAAGAAAACATATTTAAGATGTGCTGGAAGTTCTTTCAATTCAAGTTGGGGTGGGGTGATTTTAACGGGCTCCTCAAAATTTAATTCCAAAGGCATATTAAGATCGTCAACTTCATCAAATGGTTCGGAATTATCTAGCAATGCAACATATCCTTCAATTTATAAATTATTCAGCCCCATATCATGCTCAACGGTTAGAGCATCATGCAACATGTCCCCTACATCGTCATGCAAATATGTATCATCGACCAAAGAATCAATACAATAAATAAAATTACAATCATGGGCAGCGTAAATATGAGAAGGGATACGAGATGAACCGAACACGTCGATTTCCACCGTTTCGCCCAAGATGGTCATGGTGACCTTTCCTTCATCAACATCCATGATTGTCTTTGTTGTACGCATGAATGGCCATCCTAGAAGTATTGTCCCTTCATTTTCGCTTGTTGCGAAATTGCTCATCTCTAAGATAACAAAATCGTCCGGAATCACCAACTTGTCCACTTGCACTAATAAGTCCTCAATGATTCCGTTGGTGTATTTCACCGACCTATCCACCATTTGAAGAGTCATTCTTGTTGGTTTGATTCCTCCGAGCCCAAGCCTCAAATAAGTCGAGTATGGCATGAGATTCACACTTGCTCCCAAATCGAGCATACCACGAGCAACCTTCTTATCTCCCATAGTGATGTCGATCATAAAACTTTTGGGATCACCCTTTTTTTGACTCCTTGCTTCTACCTCGTAGAGCACCACTTTCTAGTTCCCAAAATATCGTCTTTTGTTAGAGGTCAACTCTTTGAAAATTTTTGTGTAAGCGGGAATGTTCTTCACAACATCCAAGAGAGGTAAGTTGACATGAACCTTCGAAAGCATGTCATAGATTTTGGAAAATTGCTCATCTTGCTTTGCTTTTCTAAGTCGGCTCGGAAAAGGGACCGGTGGCTTATATGGTTGAGAAGATTTGTGAAGCTTGGAAGTCGAAGTTGCTTCGTATACTCTCTCTTCTTGATTTCCCAACCCATCTTCTTTCTCACCGCCCCTCTCTCTCTCTCTTTGGAAATCGTTTCTTTATTTATCACATTACCACTTCGGAGGGTGGTAATAGCTTGAGCTTGCTCGGGCTGACTTGGTAGTTTACCCCTTTCTTGTCTGCATGCCTCGGTAGCAAGTTGCCCGATTTGAATCTCTATTTTCTTCACCAAAGCTTCTAAAGATTCGAACCTTTTATTGCTTAATGAATGCAGCAATACTCTCCTCGAGAGAGTTCCTTTGTTGTGGAGGTGGTTCACTTTGTGTTGTTTGTTGGGCTCGGTTTCCTTCATTGTATTGAGCTTGGGCGCTTGTGTCGTACGGCATTGGGTTGTTGTTTCTACATGAGAAATTCGGATGGTTTCTTAGCACAGGATGATAAGTGTTCGGGAGAGGTGCATTTCTTTCATTTCCGCCATAATTATTTCTCCTCTCCACCCATTCGGGCCTTCCCGTGCTTTGTCCCATAGCCCAATTCACTTGTTCAGTTTGTTCTTTCGAAAAAATATGAGGGCAAGAATTAGCATCATGTCCGGGGACCCCGCAAATTTCGCAAACTCGTGAGCTCGAAGATTTATTTTGATTCTTGAGTTGTCTTAGTTCCCTTGTTAGCTCATCGATTTTAGATTGCATCTCATCCTTCTCGCTTACTTGGTTCACATCTCCCCTACGAACATGCATAGTTTTTGTTGTGAATTAGCTCCCAATGTTTCATACACGTCATAAGCTTGTCTCTCCGTTAACCCCCAAAACGAACCACTGGCTGCGTTATCCACCGCACCTTGGCAATATTGAGTCAATCCATCATAGAAAAATTGATTAAGTAGTTGAAGCGGATAGTGATGGTGTGGGCATTGAATGGGGAGCATCTTGAATCGTTCCCATGCTTCATGAAATGCCTCTCCATCTTGTTGTCCAAATGTTGAGATTTGGGCTCTCAATTCTGTAGTCTTCGAATGAGAGAAGTATTTGGTAATGAATTTGTCGTAAACTTCATCCCACGTTCTTAGTGAGCCCAGTGCTAAAGTCATCAACCAATGTTTTGCCCCATCCTTGAGTGTATACGGGAAGCACTTCAATCTTAGTTGGTCCGCGCTCAACCTATTTAATGGGAAGTTGTCAATCGCCATATAGAAGTCCCGGATGAACGACAATGGGTCCTTACGTGCTAATCCGTGGAATGAGGGCAATTGCTCGATGTGAAATCCGCTGATGCGGTAGTTCCTTGCTACCGGTGCTAATTGGATGCACGAAATGGCAGTGTTAACCACGGTATTTGCATAGTCCCGCATTAGATGCTCAACAGGAGGTTTGTTGCGGCATATTGTAGTTTGGTTCCATCCAATATTGAGGCCCGGAATAATAGTTCGCTCCATATTGCACTCCAACGGGTGGTTGTCTCGGATAAAAGTATCTCCCTTGTTGAGCTTCGGGTATCCCTTGATTGCGCCCAACATTCTCATATCTCGAAAACCTCAGTTGACGAATATTTTCTTCTTCTAAATTTTGTGCAACATTCTCATGCCTCGGTTGACGAGGGTTTTCTTCTTGGAGCAAAAGTCGCTCTTCAAGATCCGGATTATCCTCGCCGTTAGCCATTGATGATGTGGCTTTTGTTTTTGGTGCTCTAATCCTTTGAACTTCGTCTATAGGTGGAAGAATCGGGTTTCTCAACGATCTCCTACAAAGTATAAACAAAAGAAGTTAGAGCGATTTTTTTTTAACTTTATCTAAAATAATGAAAATGGAAAAATGATCAAGAAAAACAATTCAATTATTATTAAAACAAGATCAAAAATTAAACGCCAACTCCCCGGCAACGGCGCCAAAAACTTGATGAACAAATTAAAAACTCACAAGTGTACGAATCGCTTTTGTAGGAAGCGGCAAGTAACTCCGAGGTCGATCTCTCGAGGAGTTGGAAACGGTTTGAAGTTCGATTATGTTTAGCAAATAGTCGAATTGACAAAAGTAAAGTAAATTAAAACACGGTGAATGATTCGATTGAGATGAAAGTTCGCAAAACAAGTGCGAAAATTAAATTAATACCTAAGTGTTAAATATACCGAATTTAAGGTTGGATTTTCTAGAGATTACAATTATGAGAAAGATATGGGAGTTTAGAATCACCGATACACACGTTATCAATTATTAGTTTCGATACTCAAAGAACTTATGGTTTGGAATTTCCGATTGCTCACAATTAAAACAAATCCGTTTGATGGTGGCAAATTCTAAAACTCGCGATAGTCCTTTTCGAAAACAAGAGAAACTCCTTTGATGGGGGATGAATCCATACTAATAATCGACTAGCTAAACACCTTTGATGGGGTAATTCGCTAAAAGATCGCGGAAAAAGTATAGAACATTCACAATCACTTCTATTGGGTCATTTGATGGCGAACACCGATAAAAACCCTCGATTTTGACAATAACAACAACTATGAAAAAGGTTTGGTGATCTAAATCATAAGTTCTCTTGCGTCTAAATAATATCTGTGCACAAATATCATCAAGAATGCCGATAGATTACGAAGAACAAAGAAAGAGGAATAATCCCAAACTCATACTCGAAAAATCAATCAAAACTAACAACCAAGAACATGTGTGTGGTTCAATCTAAACACCCATATAACAAGATTATCTACTCATAATTATTTCAACAACAATAGCAAAAATCATAGAATAAAACATGGTAGAAATCTTCCCTTGAGAGAACGAAATCGAAGCCCGATGAAGGTTTGATGTTCTTCCTTCAAAATCTCACAAAATCTTCATACAAGGAATAAAAATCACAAACAAATATATCTCTACATGTTTAGAACACTCAAAAGTTGAGAAAAAATAAGTTTTGATCCAGAATTTCGGCTTCGTCGAAGTTGGGTATAGGGTTTCCCCATATATACCCGTCAAAAATCGCCAAAAAATGCAGAAAATCGCATTTTCTGCACACAAGGGGGTTGGACAACAGTCCGGAGGGCTTGGACCGCGGTCTGGGTGATTCTGGGGCTGCTGGGATGCGGTCTGGATTTGGGACCGCGGTCCGGGTGCGGTCCGAACTTGGATCACGGTCTCAACTATTCGGGCCGCGGTTTGGACTACGTGGCCGTGGTCAAGAAGTCATATCTCTCTCAATACACCTCGTAATTTAGCGTATAAAATGCCGTGCGAAGTTGATTTCACAAGGAATCCATAAATATATAGAACACATCCTAATTCGAAGTAATGAATCTGCAAAATTATAAAATACGACCGATATTTCTTCAATCTTCATCGTTTTAGGCCCCATTCTTGTTCTTGATCGTCATAAACTCCAACATTGGCTATAAAAGTGCATATTTCACCACAATCTTCGTCCGTCTACCTACAAAATAAAAACACAACATACCATGTGTAAAAAGAGCAAAAACACTTAAAAACAAACGAAAGTGCGATACGAAAGAACGGAATGAGACGATCAAAAATCGGCTCATCAGGGAGTATTAGTAGTTGGGAATATGTGAAATGCATCACAATATATCCTCACAACTATATGAACTTGAAGTTCAAAGATGCATGATAGATTATTAATCTTTAATACCAACTACAACTGATTTGATAAGTACATAATAATTCTCCGAATATGAATCAAAGCAAATGATAAAAGGAGGCATATACTTTTGAGAAGTATATAGACATAACCACAATGTGTAAACCCAATGGGTGATTGATAATGAGATATCTCGGCAAGTTATGTTGCCATGGGGAAATAAATATTGAAAAGTGTCGACACAATATAGCGCTATGAATGAAGTGAGGATATCAATGATTGGAAAGAGGATATCGATAAATGATATAAGGATATTCATGACTGTGAAATATGGATATTGGAAATGAGGATATTAAAATCCATGATTTATGAAAATGAGGATATTGAAATCCATCGAAATTGAAATATATGCCCTTATAATAAAATGAAACATATGGGCTTACTGAGAGTGACTCCTGAGGAGATTTTAAACATATTATCAACATGTGCAGTCACTCAAAATAAGGTGTTGTGAAAGAAAATTATCTGCTGTACTCTTTTTCTTGACTGAGGTTTTATCCCACCGGGTTTTTCTAGCAAGGTTTTTAACGAGTCAACTTAATCACAGCTAATATGGAATCTCCAAAAGAGATTTGGAATATATTGCAAAGAGTATGAGTTCGATATTACAAACTGCACTAAGTATGATAATCGTACCAATTCTTGGAGGATTATTGAAATGCTTGGGGCATATTTATAATATATGCGTTGCACTCTTTTTCCCTTGACTGAGGTTTTGTCCCATTGGGTTTTCCTAGCAAGTTTTTTAACGAGACAACAGGAATGGCGTATTAGCATGAATAATGTACTCTTTTCCCCTCACTAGGATTTTTCCCACTGGGTTTTTCCTAATAAGGTTTTAACGAGGCATATTCATGGCAACGGGGAAAACTATAGAGATCAAGATTGTTCCTCAAAAGATTGAAAACATAAGGAGTAGTTGTAATCTTTTTCCTTCGCTCAAGTTTTTCCCATGGGGTTTTCTTGACAAGGTTTTAATGAGGCAACACGTAGATACCCCAAATGATATATATCACATAATCACTCAGTTTTTGTCCCAAGAGGTTTTACTGAGGCAGTTGATGGATACTCCTACAATAAAGATACATGTGAAAGAGAATCATACTATTCACTCCATTTTTGTCTCATGAGGTTTTACTAAGACGGCAGATGAATACTCATACAAGAATGATCAAGATAAGGGGGGAGCAAATTTACAAGATTACAGATTGCTGAGGTTTTATCCCACAGGGTTTTCCTAGCAACACTATGATACATCAAGATGTAATCGTCACAAGCTCGACTACAAGGGGGAGTGTTATAAATAATATATATGTGAATGACATTACTATTATACCCCTGTAATCTTTACATATTACGATTATGCCATTGTCCACTCCTATAAATAGGAGCCTTATTTCTCGTCATTGGACACACCTAATGAGAATCATTCTCTCATTCTCTCTATGTTCTCTTGTTCAATTTTTGATAGTTTTATAACACACACACACATATTATCATTATTTTTTTATAAAAGTAACAATTTCATTGGTCTAAGGCGGTCCATTTTTGTTAAACAAGTTAGGCCGATACTGTGAAAAAAGTGTACAGTAAATCAAAGTTTATGAATCTAGATAAATACTGTGCAAGCTGTATCGTTCACACAGACTGATACACTCGACTTCACAGCTACACTCTTAACTACTACAAAACAACCATTTAATAGCGGACTTTTAACAGCGGTTATGCCAAAATCGCTGTTAAATTTGTGCGGTGGCACACTTTGTAAATATCATGAAAAGGTAACAACAGTTATAGCAACAACCGCTGTTAAAGACCGACAATTAACGGCGGTTGTGATACCCGATCCTGACACTACTCACTTGGTCAATATGATTCATACATAAGTTGTTAATTACGTGTTATTTGAATTACTTGATGTTTCATGGTTCAGTTGATCTTAATTTCACTATGTGTTAAACATTCGAACTAAAGTCTAAAACACTATCATGGTATATGTTACGGAACTAAGTTATGTTATTCATAGTATTTCTAATATGAAAATAAAATATATGTAAATATTTTATAAAACTCTAAGTACACGTGGTAAGCCTATAAGTCATAAAGGTGTCACTAACGTGTCTACCGGAGGTTAACTAGCTTATCTCGAGATTTTAGTCGGCGCGTGTACTGGGTCACTTTAAATTGATGATTCAAGTGAATAACCATCATTTAAAATATACTAACACGTGGCAAGTACCTTGATTCTTGTCAATACCCTATAGGATGCAATCTGTGATTGCATGTGGTAACGGTGGTAAAATACTGTGATCTGTCTATACCTAATTCGTTCCAACTGCGGTAGGAATTGAAATTTTCTTTTAGTTTATTGTATTAATTATATTTTTTTATTAAATGAGTCCTTCCATTCTTATCTACAGTGTCGCATTTGTGAAGTTTTAGAAAGTTTGACAATAAACTTCTTCACTAGCATTTTCAACATTGTTCGCATGAGTAATCGAGTTTAAGCAATAAAAATACACCCTAAACTTCTACTAAACCCTTTCAAAGATCATCCATACCATAAATAAGGTCAAGATCTACTAGGAACCGGTTCAACACTCCAAGAACTGGATCATAACTACTTGAATCGATCAATTATTTCAAACCTAGTCCCTAGTAGTCATTCGAGGGTATTTTGGACATTTCACCTTCATAACCGATTTAACACACTTGGTTGATGGATAAAGCCGACCCTCAACCCTCGTTTACTGTCTGTACATGAACAAGAAGCTCCCCAATTCGAAAATTCACCAAAAATTCAAGAAGAAATCATCAAAACATCAACACTTCAATTCCTTTGACAATCAAGGTGAGTTTCCTTTGTTTCTTCCTTGTTCTTGATATGTTTCTTAGCTATTTCGAAGGTTTGAGAGCTTGTATATGTTCTTAGACATGTTATAATGATAATAAGAATTCATCCATGCCTAACACTTGTGTTAAATATGGATTTATAAGGCTTAAAACTCACTAAGGCAATAAAGGAATCAATTCTGCCACCTTTTTGTACATGTTACTTGATCCGTATGTTTCAGGAGCAGGAGTTTCAATATAATTGTTCTTAAGTATATTAGGGATATTATGTCAAAAATTGGTGCAAATCAAACTTATATTCTAGTGGTTATAAGCAAAACAAAATCCGATTATGACAAGACCTTGATAAACTCTCTTAATCAAGTGTATTGTTATAAAACCATGGAATTTTAAGTTGTGAGAGTTGAATGGACTTTATAAACAGAGACTAATAGATTAATTAGTGAATTATAAGTCCAAAATTGAGTTGTTAATGGGCTAGTATATGTCGATAAACAAACATAAAATACATAGAGCACCGGTTATGCATCTACATAGGAAGTGGTAAACCCTTTCGATATGAAGAGAGTTAAACCTTGGGTGTGGTATATAAATCCTTTAAAAACATTCCTAAAAACAGATTCTGAAGATATATCATCACAAGCACCCCTATTGGTATAAACGTAAGGGTATTACCCGATCAAGGTAAGTAGAAATCCATCTGCAACTACAATGCATAAACATAGTCTTATTTGTATAACTAGTTGTTGAACTTGATGATATCTTGAGAGTGTTCTATTGTATTGTATGATTGATCTGTATTATGGTTTTTGCACCTTACATGATCATAACATCCATTAGCATCACCACATGCATGCATAACAGGAGACTCACTAGTGTCTGCATGCATGGTACGATCATGGAAAGAAAGAAAAGAAAAATGTTTGGTTGGCCGCTGCTAGAGCACCGAGGCATGGTAGATGCATGCTTTTATGATATATTTAGCACGGTAGATGCGTGCTTATATGATATGTGGGACATGATAGATGCATGTTCTCATGATATATTTGGTGTGGTAGATGCATGCCTTATATATCTGGCATAGTAGATGCATGCCTTATGATATGACATGATATTGAGCTCATTCTGGTGCTTAGTACGTGGTTCAATGGGCCCAAGGATAATAAAATGATTTTGAGAGATTCTCATTGATGATCATATGTCATATGTTGCATCAGACATGATACATGCATGATTTCTACTTATTGAGCTTTAGCTTACGTAGTTTATGCATTGTAGGTGATCCTGATGCTTGAGCATGTTCCCTCGCTGGATGGGTTGGAGTTCCACTGTTGCTGAGGGTCGACGTACATGGATGACGACCTGTCGGGCTTAACCATGGGCTTAACATGTTTTAGTTCTTATTCCTGAACCTTGTTTTATAAATATGTATTGTAGTAATGTACTCATGTGTTCGAGTTTCGTTGATGGTGTAAGGGGTACTTTAAGTTCACCTAGTATGTTTGTGTAACATGTGAGGTTGTTTAATATCGTAATGTAAGATAAATAAGTGAGTGACTTGGGAAGCTCGAAGTTTTGTTGTTTACTAATCTCTTGTAGTCATAGCTACGGGAATATTGATGTCATGAGTTTGATTCGGATTGAGACTAGATGTCTCTATGTGATACTTGTGTTGGTTTTATGTCACAGGTTTGGGATAGGTACTATTTGTAACACCGCCAAAACCATATGGGAATATTACATGCCGTAGGCCCCTTTTTACGAGGATCTACCAGACTATACCTTACAAAACGACCAAGTGCTTGCCCGGCCAAGATCAAACAATAAAATACTACAGACCGTTATGGTCACTTACACGTAAATACACAGACCGATGAGGTCACACAACTCAATCAACAAAACTGACTTATACAACATTACCCACACAGGGGTTGAAACACAATACAGCGGAAGACTGAAATCAACCCTGACAATACAACCAAACTCTACCAACTCTCAACTCTTGATTAGTATCATAGCTCGTCACTTCCTATGCCAATCCTGTGACTGCCCCCCGGAACCTGCATGTACCTGGACGCAAAAAAAAAACATCCACCCCCCGATTACTCGGGGGTTAGTAAAACTCCACTGTTTTACTAGTGCGAGTATCAAATCATACGAAAAGTAACGAGCAAACATTGATCATAATCAAATTTAATAACCAAGTACCAAAATATTCCCGGGAGGTTTTAACAAGGGAAATAAGCTATGAAGCATTTAAAAGTAAGATCCTCCTCTCGGGGATTATTAGAATTTCAAAACTTTTAAGACCTCAAGTCCTGATTTGGTAATCCTTTTAGAAAAACCTTAGGGTTCAAACCCAAATCTGATTCGCAGTTCGGTAATTTACAGTACGAAAATATTTCCACAAATCTCGCGGGGCTCGGCCCAACATTCCTTTCTAGAAAACTTCATTTTCTAAACTTAGACGATCAAAACATATTCATGACCCCGTGATCTCCTTCCACAGGTCTCCGTAGGTTCGACAACCCGTACGGAAAGAAACAAACACATCAATCACAACAACTAGTCCTGACCCCGTGAACCTGTGTCACGTGTCACCGTAGGTTCCGTCGAACTCGCACGGTTGGACGTACTGTGTCCTGATTCGATGGACCTGTGCCATGAATCATCGTAGGCCTCGTCAGACCCGCACGATTGGACCTCAGCACCACACACTAAGTTCTGATCCCATGGACCTGTGCCATGAATCCTCGTAGGCCCCGTCGAACCCACACGAGTGAACTTAGCGTTCCAGCACACAACATTCACATTCACATTACACCAACACGCACACAATCAAACAATCATCTTGTCCATTACAATTTCACACAACTATTATACTTAACCCGAAGCCGACATTACAACCAATACAAGCATTACACAATCAAACACATATAACCTAATATTATCATCCAAATCCTCGATGAATCGATGTCACATAACTCACAATCAATACCTATAACACGATACACATCCAAGTGTACAATCGACTAATATAGACACATTTCCAAGTTTATCACAAATAACCACAATTCATTCATTTCAACGCGTAGTCATATTCACAAGGTACAAAATGTATAAGTAAGATACTTGCCTCGATAGTCGGCACCCGAATATTCCTATGAATACGGCACAACCCGGAAAACCCTGAACACCTACAATCCTCTGTGAAATCCAACGGGAAACACAGTTACTACGAGAATAACAATTGAAAACAAAGGAAAACACGATCAAGAATCGAAGGGAACCCTTTGAGACATTTAATCGGATACTAAATGTTCAAGGTTCCTTAGAAAACCAAAAATCCCGATTGGGTTCCAACGAACTCGAAATACGGATATACAATCCGTAGAACACATCCAAAACAACGTTTATACAACAATCAATTGATCAAAAATGGATTGGAATCGAAATCAAAAGGAAAATCCCTAAAATCTTCAAAAACAAGGGTTTAAGCCAAAATACCTCGATTCAATGATGGAATGGTGGAAGGAAGATGATTGATTCGTGCTACAAACTCTAATTCCGAGTTATACGATGATAGAATGAAACATCCAGATGAAATCGCCCAAGATCGGGCTGAAGGAGTGGAGAGCCGAGAGGAAAAGAGAAAATGGGGTTAAAACCCGTGTCTGTCCTATTTATACTAGACAGAACACGGCGCAACAAATGGCCCAAATGGCGCCGTGTTCAGCGCCGTATTGCAGGTCAACGGGCAACCCCTGTGCGACACGGTGCACAAACACGGCGTAAAATGCTGCGGGTCTTGCGCCGTTTCGCAAGGCAGCGAGCACCACTGGGCAACACGGCGCACAGACACGGCGCAGAATGTCGCGGGTCTTGCGCCGTTTTGCAAAGGTCAGGCCAGACAGCCTCTAGACACAAGACGACGCTACCAAACCGAAAGAGACGATAAACCAAAACACGATATGCCGACCCAACGGTCCGAGAAAATTACATGCAACGAGAAACAATATCCAATAACCCGAGATGGTCCGAGGTGCACAACCAAAAATCGAACAAGGAACAAATTCCCTAAACTTATAGGAAATTACGAAACGGCCCAAACGTTCGAAAATCACGATACGTGATCGAATAACCAAACCGAAGTTCACAACACGTCTAAAAAAGTTAAACGGACTTATGGGAAACTCGAAATAGTAATTTCGAACGAGATTCACAAGAATCGAACTCGAGTACGGAAAAGCCGCTTAAGAACACAGAACTCAACGAAACGATACCGAAACGAACTCGGATGACAAAAAGTACAGAATTAAATATTCTCAGAATGACGAAACGGTCATAAGCGAGTCGTTGAAATGGACCCCCGCCGAAAAAAGAAGATTACCGTAAATCGAAATTGCGGATATTACATACTACTCTCCTTAAAAGAAGTTTCGTCCCGAAACTTAAAAAAAGTAGGGAGAAGCAATATCCCGACAGGAAAACTTAACGAGATACACCAGAAATGCGTAACTTTCGCCCATTGGCGAAACGTTACAAGCAACGCAAAAGAATATACAGCGTGAAAACACGCCCCACGACGACCAACACAACGCCACCGGAAATGATCCAAAATAATAACGATCAATTAACAACACATCACATACCTCATCACATGCACACATTTAATCAAAGAAATGCACGCGACAACAAGTCTCACCCGACTGAAACGGCTATGCGATAGAAACAAATAGAGTATCACGATAGAAATTACTCCGATTCTCATCAACAAGAAAATGTCCGACGTCAAAACACAAGCAATTCAAGATAACGGAAAACGAGGATACCGGATATTACATTCTATCTCACTAAAAATAAGTTTCGTCCCGAAACTGAAAATAAAACATCAGGGTAGAATACAAACAAAACCAAAAAGTTCACGCAACAAATATCAATCTCTACACGAATTACAACACAAATACAACACGCAACTACGCTACTGGGCACCACTGAGCTCTCCACGAGTAGGGGCAAGATCTCGGCTCCCGAACATCTCAACAACGGTCTCGCAGTGTACCGCCTGATGTCCCACATGTCCACATTTGAAACAGTTAACTTGCGGCGAGCGATAATTCTTCCGAGTATGGCCCACACGGCTACAATTGAAACATAACTTCACGCTGCTTGTCTTACTCGGCTCGTGAGCAGGATTCTTAGACTGATCGAACGAACGATGAGTGTTCCCAGAAGGGCAATGCAAAGTAATAGGCTCACGAATCTCACTTCTCTGGCCTCTTGAAAAGTTACTCGAGGTCTTTTGCCTCTTACCTCCTGAACCAGATTCCGTCAGAGAAACGGCCATCTCAATGGCTAAAGCTCGGTCCTGATATTCCTTCAGAGAGGTACACATGAGCGGAGCCATACTCTCACGGATATAGGGTTTCATGCGCATATTGAAGTATCGGACCTTGTCCGCTTCACTTCTCACTTGATCACGAACATAAGCCAACTGTCGATTATAATCGACTATCGCCTGGGATATTGACACATCCTGGGGCGTAGCCGAGAAAAACTCAACGATCCTGCGTTCACGAATTGGCAACGGGCAATACTCTGCCTCCATGGCAGTCTTAAACTCAGCCTATGTAGGTGTACGATCTGCAGGCATTACAGCCTGCCACAAGTCTGCAGCTTCTTTGTCGAGCAAGTACTGAGCAATGGGTACCCTCCTTTCATCCGGAAAAGCTACAACATCAAATGTTCTGTCCAACTGGAAGAGCCAGTTTTCCCAACCTAACGAGTCAGACGAACTCACAAAACGGGGCGGGTGCATTCTCATCACATCTCGTAACCACTTACTAGCTCCGTTATCCCCATTTGGGTTCTCATTCCGACGTACGACCTGATTCATCTGCACTAACTGGTCAACCACCTGACGAAGGATGGTGGCGGCGCCAACGTCAACGTTAACGCTGGCTAAATGAGAATGTCCCTGATCTGTACCGAGCTGATTGGTACTCGGCAAGGAGTGAGTCGCCCTCTCATGCTCCTGATTACGACCACTACCACAACCACGGCCTCTGCCTCGACCCCTCAGCATACTGAATGGGCAACCATTCAGAACAACAAAATAAATACCACATAATCAACATAGGGCAACAACCAGTAGCACAATAAAATATTCACTCCAAGTCATCACACGAGTACACGAACTAACACTGCAATAATAGACTTAAATTCATAAGTAATTCGCACGGTTACAACAACAGAGGTGCACGACTTTTACCAAAATAAACACGGTCAAGACCACATACATGTCATTGAGACTAGACACTCGTAACATTCTTTAAAAATAAAATTTTTCCGAGGTATTTGTTCAAATGTTAATAATTAAAATTCGCGAGTTTCGAAAGATTTTGCTGGGATGAAATTTTGAAAACACTTTGTTTAATACCTCGGTCATTGAAGTGGGGAACGATACCTAACAACGTATCCCGCCACTTGGGCATACAACCCAGATTTTCTGATGAGAATAATAACATAGCACCTCACTATACGACTTAACCTCAATACGTAAACACATAACGTTCTAATTTACGAAAGCCAGAGTTATTTTGCAAAACATAAATTTTCCAAAAATCGATTTCTACAAAAATGCTCAAACCGTAAAATCCTTCAGAAAAACTTTCTCAAATCTACCCGTAGCGGCCAAAATTACAACATTCCAAAAATAGTTGAATTTAAAACCCTATGCTCAAACGGCAACCAAATGCATCTCGTGGTACCCAGTTTAAACACACAACAAAATCATTCATCGG
This sequence comes from Orobanche coerulescens, assembly GCA_033398695.1. Taxonomy (NCBI): domain Eukaryota; kingdom Viridiplantae; phylum Streptophyta; class Magnoliopsida; order Lamiales; family Orobanchaceae; genus Orobanche; species Orobanche coerulescens. Next base: position 99,167,705 of record CM065817.1, on the reverse strand, counting down.
AGTTTCTCACAAACTTTACCGTCGATACCTTTTCAAAACCCATCAAGGTTTACAACTTTCACATCATACCACCCCACACGGTGGTTCAAAGGTAAAACAACAATACGCCCAGCTTTATACATATACTATGTGCCACAAGTATTAAATACACTATATTACACAACACCGTGCAAATAAAATTATGCACCACAATTAACTTACTAAGATAAAATCATGATGCACAGGTACCTCGCATAAAAGAGGAGACTTACGTCCACAGGCCGCATGGAGATGACGGTCGTCCATGATACTAATCTCATCCGACAACATATCCGACACGTTGTGACTACGCACAACTCAAATTGTCACCCGACATTTCGAATGACAAAACCACACAATACTCGACAAATCACGATTCGACTGAAATCATCCCTGAAAATACAACCAAACTCTACCAACTCTCAACTCTTGATTAGTATCGTAGCTCGTCACTTCCTATGCCAATCATGTGACTGCCCCCTGGAACCTGCATGTACCTGGACGCAAAAAAAAAAACAGACATCCACCCCCCGATTACTCGGGGGTTAGTAAAACTCCACTGTTTTACTAGTGCGAGTATCAAATCATACGAAAAGTAACGAGCAAACATTGATTATAATCAAATTTAATAACCAAGTACCAAAATATTCCCGGGAGGTTTTAACAAGGGAAATAAGCTATGAAGCATTTAAAAGTAAGATCCTCCTCTCGGGGATTATTAGAATTTCAAAACTTTTAAGACCTCAAGTCCTGATTTGGTAATCCTTTTAGAAAAACCTTAGGGTTCAAACCCAAATCCGATTCGCATTTCGGTAATTTACAGTACGAAAATATTTCCACAAATCTCGCGGGGCTAGGCCCAACATTTCTTTATAGAAAACTTCATTTTCTAAACTTAGACGATCAAAACATATTCATGACCCCGTGATCTCCTGCCATGAGTCTCCGTAGGTTCAACAACCCGCACGGAAAGAAACAAACACATCAATCACAACAACTAGTCCTGACCCCATGAACCTGTGTCACGTGTCACCGTAGGTTCCGTCGAACCCGCACGGTTGGATGTACTGTGTCCTGATTCGATGGACCTACGCCATGAATCATCGTAAGCCTCGTCAGACCCGCACGATTGGACCTCAGCACCACACACTAAGTTTTGATCCCATGGACCTGTGCCATGAATCCTCGTAGGCCCCGTCGAACCCACACGAGTGAACTTAGCGTTCCAGCACACAACATTCACATTCAAATTACACCAACACGCACACAATCAAACAATCATCTTGTCCATTACAATTTCACACAACTAGTATACTTAACCCGAAGCCGACATTACAACCAATACAAGCTTTACACAATCAAACACATATAACCCAATATTATCATCCAAATCCTCGATGAATCAATGTCACATAACTCACAATCAATACCTATAACATGATACACATCCAAGTGTACAATCGACTAATATAGACACATTTCCAAGTTTATCACAAATAACCATAATTCATTCATTTCAACGCGTAGTCATATTCACAAGGTACAAAACATATAAGTAAGATACTTGCCTCGATAGTCGGCACCCGAATATTCCTATGAATACGGCACAACCCGAAAAACCCCGAACATCTACAATCCTCCGTGAAATCCAACGGAAACACGGTTACTACGAGAATAACAATTGAAAACAAAGGAAAACACGATCAAGAATCGAAGGGAACCCTTTGAGACATTTAATCGGATACTAAATGTTCAAGGTTCCTTAGAAAACCAAAAATCCCGATTGGGTTCCAACGAACTCGAAATACGGATATACAATCCGTAGAACACGTCCAAAACAACGTTTATACAACAATCAATTGATCAAAAATGGATTGGAATCGAAATCAAAAGGAAAATCCCTAAAATCTTCAAAAACAAGGGTTCAAGCCAAAATACCTCGATTCAACGATGGAATGGTGGAAGGAAGATGATTGATTCGTGCTACAAACTCCAATTCCGAGTTATACGATGATAGAATGAAACATCCGGATGAAATCGCTAAAGATCATGCTGAAGGAGTGGATATCCGAGAGGAAAAGAGAAAATGGGGTTAAAACCCGTGTGTGTCCTATTTATACTGGACAGAACACGGCGCAACAAACGGCCCAAATGGCGCTGTGTTCAGCGCCGTATTGCAGGTCAGCGGGCGAACCCCTGTGCGACACGGCGCACAGACACGGCGCAGAATGCCGCGGGTCTTGCGCCGTTTCGCAAGGCAGCGAGCACCACTGGGAAACACGGCGCATAGACACGGCGCAGAATGCCGCGGGTCTTGCGCCGTTTTGCACAGGTCAGGCCAGGCAGCCTCTAGACACAAGACGACGCTACCAAACCGAAAGAGACGATAAACCAAAACACGATATGCCGACCCAACGGTCCGAGAAAATTACATGCAATGGGAAACAATATCCAATAACCCGAGACGGTCTGAGGTGCACAACCAAAAATCGAACAAAGAACAAATTCCCTAAACTTATAGGAAATTACGAAACGGCCCAAACGTCCGAAAATCACGATACGTGATCGAATAACCAAACCGAAGTTCACAACACGTCTAACAAAGTTAAACGGACTTACGGGAAACTCGAAATAGTAATTTCGAACGAGATTCACAAGAATCGAACTCGAGTACGGAAAAGCCGCTTAAGAACACGGAACTCAACGAAACGATACCGAAACGAACTCGGATGACAAAAAGTGCAAAATTAAATATTCTCAGAATGACGAAACGGTCATAAGCGAGTCGTCGAAACGGACCCCCGCCGAAAAAAGAAAATTACCGGAAATCGAAATTGTGGATATTACACTATTTTAGGGTAAACTTTGCCAAAATTTTACCGTAATTTATAAGTACTAATATGATATAAGATAGGTTAGGTTAGGTAGTTAGTGTGGGTATGTTTCAGGTTTCTAGAAACCGCAGTCAGAGTCCATCCTTTAACAGCGGTTGTACTCATAACCGCTGTTAAATTTTTACTATCTTAATTTTAACACCGGTTTTCTGCATAACCGCTGCTAATGATCTCTTTATTTGTAACCGGTCTCCTTTCTTTCTTTTTTCTTTCCTCTCGTTCTTCCCCGAGGCTTCTGACACCCCCCGACTCTACCTCCTTGACCCTTCACAATTGACCCACGACCTCCAATGACCTGTAATACCCGCCTTTTTCATAATGTAATATTATTATTCATAATAATATTATAATACATTTCGTTTCTTTTAATTTCATTTAGAGGATCATGACTATTTATCTCGACGTATCACAAGTCCTAGCCAGAGTCATTTTGTGAGATATATATTCATGTAGTCATTATTTATTTTTATAATAGTGTTATTAATTATTCAAGTATAATACTAACACTACTATTATTAATATTATCATTATTATTAATATTATTAATAATATTTTATTAGTATTAATATTATTATTATCATTATATTTTTTCAGATTATTATTATCATCATTACCCAAATTATTATTTTTAAATTACTATTATTATTATATCATTTATATTTAATCATGTATTATAACTTAACCAACTATGATTAAACCTTCTTTTACAGTCGATCGTTCTTTCACTTTACCAAACCTTTTATGTTTATCCAACACACAAATCCTAATCCAACAAAAATACTCCAAAATTTACATCTATAAAAATATAAATTCTGTCGAACGCAGCAGCCTCAATTCTCAACATATTCTGCGCATAAATTTTCTTCCAAAAGTCACACCTCATGACCATTTCTTCTTCAACCACAGGTAATCTTCAACCCCAGTTTCGTAATTCCAAATCTCAAATTTATTGATATTGTTTCATGTTTGTAGCAATTGATTGATCAAAATCAGAAAATACCCAGAATCCAACTCTGAAGTTGAAACTCTCGAATTACATCACATACAATTTGTTCAACACCAGTCGACCTCAACCCTTCAGCCCCAATTCAATCGTTCGTACATAATCCCAGCAAACCCGATTTCACGATATTAGCCTGCATATAATTTCCACTTTTATGAACCTCAAATTATCGACCCGAATCAGAAGCACGAATCACCTTCAACCCCAGCCCGATTGGGAATGAAAAAAAAACTTACCTATCATCCCTCGGACCCTAGAACCAATTTGCAGCCCCGAATCGACTCCACCCATCCTCCAGGGTGCCATGGCCGAACCAAACCCGCTAGCAAGACCACCGAACCCAGTAGCCCCGACATAGCCCAAACAGTAAATCACAGCCAAGAATCCAACCCGATCCAATAGGCCGAAACCCGCACTAATTCCATCTCCAACCAACCTGAATCCCGCGGCCGACCAAAATCGCCGCCGCCCTCCCGACTTCTGCCGTGTTGTGTACATAGTGGGTGTTAGGTCGAGAGAGAGAGATGAGTCTGTTTGAGTGTGTGAGTTAGGCGTGCGTGTGTTCCGCCTGATTTTCAAGTGTGTGTGTTTTGGGGTGGGATCCCCTGCAGTGCACAGCACCATGCTGTGCACTGCCGTCCGTCGGATGGGGCACACACACACACACACACCCGTGCGGGTGTGTGTGATCGGAGGGCAGGGAGTGCACAGCATGGTGCTGTGCACTGTAGGGGATCCCTGCCCGTGTGTTTTCTGCCATCTTAATTCTGGCCGATTGGAGAAGTAAGGTTAGAGAGAGAGAGAGAGAGAGAGAGAGAGAGAGCGGGAGCAAGAAATGAATTGTGTCGGCTGAGGGTTAGGGATTAGGGGTATTTATACCCATGATTTTTTAGGGTTTTTCAGTTAAGCCCTCATATTTTCCAGCTGCTTCCAATTTAAACCCAGACAGTTTTAATTACTTCTATTTTAACCCCAGTCTTTTTCTAGTCCTTCGTATTAAGCCTCCAGATTTCTCAGATTTTGCAATTTGACCCAGTCAACTTTAAAACCTTCAATTCAATCCTATTTTGACCAAGACATTAAAATGTTGATTCTTCAATTAATATTAATAATTAGTCTGATTCTATGCATATATTATATCATAATATTTTATCATGATTAAATTATTATTGTATGTAGACTTTATCGAGGATTTACGGGCGTAGGATTGTGAGTCGAGCATCTTTATATTCAAGTTAAGTAGCATCATTTACTCAGGTGGGAATTTTAACTATCACTTTAATTGCTTTAATTGTATTGTATATGTGGTATTCTATTCATGTTTAAAATTGATGATACACGTTGTAAATCAGGCTCACCTGTATACGTTTAAGAGGCTATCTTAAGATATATGTTGTGCGGGGACACCTCCACAACCTCAATATTCACATGCATGCTCGATTCATGTTATATTTGGTATTGTGTATATGTATTCATGTTGAGGAAAATATTATCGGTAGAATAATCATTTAAATGTTTTCCATGAGATTGTATATTACTGTGATACGTGTAATTTCCACGAGCTGAAGGAAGTTCACCCCCACCTTTATTGATCCCGTAGGTTAAACTGAGTCGGATGGATGAATGAGCGAGCCGAGAGGGCATATGAATGAAATTTTATTGAATAATATTTTTCTTTACGTCTCATGTTTCGAAATTTTTGGGGAAACTTTTGTTAGAAATTAACAATTTATAATTTATTCTTCCGCCGCAATCATTTCTCTTATCTATGGTGTGTTGTTGCCTTAATTAAAAGGTATTTATTTTATGTCAGTGTAGCGATTCGACTTTGTAGGCGAGAATTTTAATATTCTCAAGAGAAATTATTTTTGTCAAAATTTACCTTTTATTTATTTTCCCCTATAATTATCCCTAGAAAGTCGGGGTGTTACATAGTGGTATCAGAGCGGGTTTTACCTTTCTGTAGACTCGCTAAAATGTAAAAGTATCATATCCAAGGTACCAAATTTCAGTCATTATTCATACATATGTCATTTCATTTTATTTACATAATTATATATGTATGTACGAATTGTTAGAATGGCCAAACCCAGGATGATGCCACGTAAGAGGGTTCCTGCTACTTTTGACTCGCGTCTTCTGCCACGCAAAGATTGGTGGGACGATCCGAGTTTACCAGAAATGTACCACACTATGTCATCAATAGGCTGCGAAAGTGGTTGCAGTATGGGAAATGAGGTTCCGTCACGAAACAGCTGGAACACCTAATGAGGAAGTATCCGAAGATTGGAGTTACTGCATCTTCCGGCTTTCGAAAGAGTCCATCAAGAGATCGTCAGAAGAGCGAGAGACCGCAAATGATTTCCAGTTCGTAGCTGGATGCTTATTGGATATGTACGCTCGAGAGGCGATACCAGCTGCAAATTGGAGTTCCGACTCTATGGATGAAGAAGACACAAAAGAGGATCCCGAAGAAGACCCTGATGAGGATCCCGAAGAAGATCCAGAGGAAGATCCAAAGGAAGTTCCCGATGAGAGCTCAAAGGTGGACCTCGCAGAAAATATGGAGGATGTTTTGATGGCAGACATTGAGTCTGATGATGTAACTTCGTGGATTGAGCCGCCTGTTATAGAGATTATTAGCAGTGACGATGAGGAGTAGCCGTAGGCTTAGTCTATTTTATTATATAACTATTATGTTGAAATTTCTAGTGGATGTTCCAAACATATAATATAATGAAAATCAGTTATTTCATTGCATTTATATTTTTGTGTTGCGACTATTATATGTGTTCTACCTATCTTCTCATTCTTTATTTTTCGCACTGTGTCGACTAATGGGTTTTACAACTCGTTGGCAGAATCATGGCTAACCGAGGAAACCGCAACGCTCAACCCACCCAAGATCAACTTTTGGCTGGATTATCCACTTTACTTCAAGGCGTAACCATTTTACCGCCTAACAATCCTGAGCAAGCTCAAGCCCATATTTCTTGATTGTGAGGGACCATCAGCAATAGAAGAGTGGTTGTTGAACCTAGACATTATCTTAGACTACATGGCGTGTACCGATGCTCATAAGGTGTCATGTGCCGTGTTCCAGCTCAAGAAGGATGCTAGGACATGGTGGATTGGAGTGTGGAGGCTCAAAACCCAAGACGAGAAGGACGCATTCACTTGGGACCAGTTCAAGGAGACAGTTATAGGAAAGTACTACCCGAGGGCGTACCAAACCAAGATGCAAAAGGAATTCCTCGATCTGACCCAAGGAGGAATGTCGGTCACCGATTATGAGCGCAAGCTCAACTATATGTGCCGTTTTGCTCCTCACATGGTCGATACGGATGACATGAAGTCTCAGAAATTCCGAGATGGACTACGTGTCCGGATTCGTCACCATTTAGCTGGTCATGGGCGTCTGACCTATAATGAAGCAGTTGCAAGGGCCGAGGACATTTATGCTAGTTTGGATGTGGAAAAGGCAAGAGCACCACCAGTTGCAGCAAATAACAAGCGCAAGTGGCACGATCAAGGAAGCGGTAGTAAGAAAAATGTTATGACTGGATTTTCTGGGGTGAAACCCCAGTCCGATAAACCTACATGTGCTACTTGTGGCAAGGGACATAAAGGTGCATGTATGCTTGGTCAGAATCAATACTACTTCTGTCGTGAGGAAGGACACATGGCCTCAGCGTGTTCGAAGAAAGGAAAAGGCCCAGGCAATAATGTGCAAGGTCAAGGCTCAGGAGGAAAAGCTCGAGTGTATAGCATGGCCGAGGCCGAAGAAGAGACTGAACCCCAATCCATGTCAGGTATGTTGTCAGTTACAAATATTCCTGCTTTGGTGTTGTTTGACACGGGTGCATCTCATTCATTCATCTCTAGGAAACTTTGTACTATGATTGGTTGTGGAAGTAGTAAAGCCCCTAGATCTCTGTTAGTTAGCATGCCTGAGGGGGGAGTAGTGCATGTAGACTCTATAACTAACAATGTGAAGATAGAGATTAACGAACATAGCTTCTTAGCCGACTTGCACATAGTTGAACTCAGTGATTTTGATGTTATTTTGGGTATGGATTGGTTGGACAAACATAGAGCTGTAGTTGAATGCTCCGAAAAGAGGGTAACCTTATCTCCGTCTATTGATGTTAAGACCATATTCGAGGGAGTAAGGCACAGTAGTACCCCGAAAGTGATTTCAGCCATGAAGGCTGTGAAGATTTTGAAAAAGCGTAGTTGCCAAGGATTCCTGGTGAATGTGATGGGGAAAACAACTTCGGAGAAGATGGTAGCTGATGTACCTATCGTCAAGGACTATCCGGATGTCTTTCCCGAAGACTTGCTGGGAGTTCCGCCGAGTCGTCAAGTTGAGTTCTCGATTAATATAGTGCCAGGAGCGGCACCAATATCGAAAGCTCCCTATAGAATGGCGCCCATGGAATTATAAGAGCTGAAAGTGCAATTTCAGGAACTGCTCGACTCTGGATTTATCCAACCGAGTGTTTCGCCATGGGGTGCGCCAGTACTCTTCGAGAAGAAAAATGATGGAAGTTTGAGGATGTGCATAGACTATCATGAACTTAATCGACTCACGATAAAGAATAAATATCCACTTCCTAGAATAGAGGACCTATTCGATCAACTCAGAGGATCATGAGTGTTCTCGAAAATAGATTTGAGATCCAGTTATCACCAACTGAGGATTAAGGATGACGATATCCCGAAGACCGCATTTCGAACTCGATATGGACACTATGAGTTATAGTGATGCCATTTGGTTTGACTAATGCGCCAGCGGTATTCATGGACCTCATGAACCGTGTATTTCAACCTTATTTTGATAAGTTTGTCATTATGTTCATAGATGACATACTTGTATATTCAAAGAGCAAGGTTTAACATGAGCAGCATCTTTTAACAGTATTGGGAATACTGTGCAAGGAGAAGTTGTATGCGAAGTTCAACAAGTGTGAATTCTGGCTTAACCGAGTTGCATTTTTGGGACATGTGGTCACTTCTAGAGGAATTGAGGTTGACCCGGTTAAGGTAGAGGCAATCAATGATTGGAAAGTACCGAGTAATGCAAATGAAGTTCGCAGCTTCTTGGGTTTAGGTGGTTCTTATTGGAGATTTATCGAGGGATTTTTGAAGATAGCTGCACCAATGAATAGATTGACTAGAAAGGGAGAAGTTTTCTTATGGAATGAGAAGTGCGAAAAGAGTTTCCAAGAACTTAAACGAAGATTGACTGCAGCACCAGTTTTGAATTCCCGCTCCGACGAGAGAATTCGTTATCTACAGTGATGCATCAAAGCAAGGCTTGGGATGTGTATTGATGTAGGAGAGCAAGGTAGTTGCCTATGCTTCGAGACAGCTACAACTGCACGAGCTGAACTACCCTACTCATGATTTGGAATTAGCAGCGGTAGTTCATGCCTTGAAGATTTGGAGACATTACCTGTATGGAGGTAAGTGTGAAATTTATACAGACCACAAAAGTCTGAAATATATTTTCACACAAAAGGAGTTGAATATGAGGCAGCTCAGATGGCTAGAGTTGGTTAAAGACTATGGTTGTACAATTCATTACCACCCTGGTAAAGCAAACATAGTTGCTGATGCACTGAGCCGTAAGGCGAGAGGAGACCCAACCTGTTTGTTGACCAAAGAGGAAAGCTTGGTCAAGGAATTTGCAAGGATGAACCTTGATATGGCTACACCATCGAATCCAGTTGAGTCGTTATTGACTAGTTTGGTGGTACAACCAACCTTGAGGAAACATATCAAAAAAGGTCAAGGACAAGATGACTTTTTGATCAAAATGAAAGAACGTACTCTTTCAGGTGAGGATAAGGGATTCAGTGTGTCCGATGATGGCACAATGTACTATGAAGGGAGGATTTGTGTGACCAATATTGTCAAGTTGAGAGAAGCAATATTGAAAGAGGCACATAGTATTCCATGTACAGCACACCCTGGGAGTACAAAGATGTACCAAGACCTTAAGGATTTTGGTGGGAAGGTTTGAAAAGAGATGTGGCAGACTTTGTCAGAAGGTGTATAGTTTGTCAACAAGTGAAGGCAGAACACCAACGCCCCTTTGGACTACTTAAATCACTTCATATTCTGGAATGGAAATGGGAATACATTACGATGGACTTTGTGGTAGGTTTGCCTCGAATGGAAAGAGGAAACCACGCTATTTGGGTTGTTGTCGACCGACTCACAAAGTCAGCTCATTTTATCCCAGTTAAGATGAACTTTCGAATGGATCAGTATGCTCAACTGTATATCAGGGATATTATTAAGTTGCATGGAGTGATAGTCTCTATAGTATCCGACAGGGATATTCGTTTCACGTCGCGTTTTTGGGAGAGTTTGCAAGAAGCTTTGGGAACACAGTTGAATTTTAGTACGGCTTATCATCCTCAAACTGATGGTCAGTCCGAGAGGACCATCCAGATCCTTGAGGATATGTTGCGAGCATGTGTGCTAGATATGGGAAATAATTGGGAACGATTGTTGCCTTTAGTGGAATTTGCTTACAACAACAGTTACCAGTCGACGATCGGTATGGCACCATATGAAGCCATATACGGTAGGAAGTGTCGATCACCACTGTATTGGGATGAGGTAGGTGAAAGGAGGATTTTGGGTCCCGAGATGATCGAGCAGACAGTTGGCATGGTGGATAAGATTCGTGAGAGGATCAAGATAGCACATGATCGTTAGAAGTCTTACGCCGACAAGCGTAGGAAGGATCTCGAATTCTGTGTTGGCGACAAGGTATTCCTGAAGGTATCTCCTACCAAGGAAATTGTTCGTTTTGGTCCAAGGAGCAAGTTGAGACCAAGGTATATTGGACCGTTCGAAATCCTCGAGCGGATTGGAGAGTTAGCTTACCGTTTGGCTTTACCCCAGAACTTTCGGCTGTGCACAACGTTTTCCACGTATCGTTGCTGAGAAAGTACGTGCACGATCCCAGCCACGTCATCAACTATACCGCCGTGGAGTTGAACAAAGACCTTACCTATGAAGAACAACCAGAACTGATTCTCGATCGATCAGTCCGGCAATTGAGGAACAAAGAGAAGGTGTTTGTCAAGATCCAATGGCGTAACCACAGCAAGGATGAAGCCACTTGGGAGCGCGAAGAGGAACTTCAAGCTCGTTATCCAAATTTCTTCAATCGAGGTATATCATTTATTTTCGAGGACAAAAATTTTTCTAAGAGGGGTGGGATGTAATACCCGTCATTTTTAAAATGCAATATTATTAATTATAATAATATTATAATGAATTTCATGTTATTTAATTCCATTTAGAGAATCATGAACATTTATTTCGACGTATCACAAGTCCTAGCCCAAATCATTTTGCCAGTTATATTCAAGTAGTCATTTACTACTATTAATATTAATAATGCATTTTATTTCATTTAATCTCATTTCATTACCGAGTGAGTAATTGTTGTACAATTACTTTCACTACACGTACAAGTCAACTTCATATAATATCATTTAATATGATCAGACATTTTCATGATATCTCATATGTTCTAAACCCGAGTCAATTTCTCAAATCAATTTCAGAACATTTAATATTAGTCATTTTTTTAGTACGGTAATTAAAGATATTATTATTAATAATAAAATTTATAATAGGAACAATATTAATATTAACATTATTAATATTTTATCTTCATTATTTCTATATCATCATTAATATTACTTTCGATATTAGTATTAATATCGATATTATTAATTATTACCACCGTTATTATTATTATTTCGATTTTTATCATTATTGTTATTATTATTATTATTATCATTATTAATGGCCCAATAGTTTGTGCTGACCCATAACAAAATACAAGCCCAAATTAACTCTAACCCTAATCCAGGCAGTATAAATATACAGCCTCTACAGTATAAATACACACCATACTGTTCAATACTACAACACAGAAATACACTTTTTCTTCCCAGCGCCGTCCTCTTCTTCGTTCCAGAAAAAAAAATACAATACAGAAAATTTGCTGCAAAGAGGAAGGGGGAGCAGACACCGTCTTCATTTTCATCGACCGTCCAAATTTAACGAGTCATCTGAATCTCAACACGAGGTAATCCGCCGATTTCTTCTCGGAATCATATTCTCATTTTCTTATTTCCTGCTTGGATATCAGATAATTCTTCTTCGTGATTTCGAATCCATAACAGAAAATCATAATCTGAAAACATGAATTCAACCAAACATTTCAACCCAGAAATTTAACCAACAATAATCACTATCATCCCTAATACCAAATCCATATAACAGTCTGATTCAAACACACTTCAAAAACGGAAATCTTACTGACCGAACTCCATCCGCAAGCCTTAACCAGGAATCGGAATTTGGCCCCATTTTCCGACGACTTTTCATTCCCGTTTCCGGCCGAACCCCAACTCTTCCCATTCATCCTTGAGCCCTAAACACTTCAGCCCTTTCAAACCGGGAATCCCTCAATTTTAAAACCATACTCTGGAACCAAAGCCTTCAAACCCGAACTCAAATTCGGACATCAAAACTCAATATGCTTTCTTACCTGAAACCCGTCGGAAGCCTTCGTCGGAACCCGAGCCGAACCAACGCCGTCGCTCCAGACACCAGCCCATTCCGCCGCCACTGCCATTACGATGGACTTTGTGGTAGGTTTGCCTCGAACGGAAAGAGAAAACCACGCTATTTGGGTTGTTGTGGACCGACTCACAAAGTCAGCTCATTTCATCCCAGTTAATATGAACTTTCGAATGGATCAGTATGCTCAACTTTACATCAGAGAAATTATTAAGTTGCATGGAGTGCCAGTCTCTATAGTATCTGAAAGGGATATTCATTTCACATCGCGTTTTTGGGAGAGTTTGCAAGAAGCCTTGGGAACGCAGTTGAATTTTAGTACGACCTATCATCCTCAGACAGATGGTCAGTCCGAGTAGACCATCCAGATCCTTGAGGAAATATTGCGAGCATGTGTGTTAGACATGGCAATAATTGGGAATGACTATTGCCTTTGTTAGAATTTGCTTTCAACAACAGTTATGAGTCGACGATCGGTATGGCGCCGTATGAAGCCTTATACGGTAAGAAGTGTCGATCACTACTGTATTGGGACGAAGTAGGTGAAAGGAGAATCTTGGGTCCCGAGATGATTGAACAGACAGTAGGTGTGGTGGATAAGATTCGTGAGAGGATCAAGATAGCACAGGATTGTCAGAAGTCTTACGCCGACAAGCGTAGGAAAGATCTAGAATTCTATGTTGGCGACAAGGTATTCCTGAAGGTATCTCCTACCAAGAGAATTGTTCATTTTGGTCCAAGGAACAAGTTGAGGCCGAGGTATGTTGGACCGTTCGAAATTCTTGAACGAATTGGAGAGTTAGCTTATCGTTTGGCTTTACCCCCAGAACTTTCGGCTGTGCACAACGTTTTTCACGTATCTTTGTTGAGGAAGTATGTGCACGATCCCAGCCACGTCATCAACTATATCGCCGTGGAGATGAACAAAGATCTTACTTATGAAGAACAACCAGAAGTCATTCTCGACCGATCAGTCCGGCAGTTGAGGAACAAAGAGAAGGTGTTTGTCAAGATCCAATGGCGTAACCACAGTAAAGATGAATCTACTTGGGAGCGCGAGGAAGAACTTCAAGCTCGTTATCCGAATTTCTTCAATCGAGTCGAGATATGTCATTTATTTTCGAGGACGAGAATTTTTTTATGAGGGGTATGATGTAATACCCGCCATTTTCATAATGTAATATTATTATTCATAATAATATTATAATGCATTTCGTTTCATTTAATTTTATTTAGAAGATCATGACTATTTATCTCGAGGTATCACAAGTCCTAGCCCGAGTCATTTTGTCAGATCTATTCAAGTAGTCATTATTTATTTTTATAATAGTATTATTAATTATTCAAGTATAATACTAACACTACTTTTATTAATATTATCATTATTATTATTAATAATAATATTAATATTATCATTATTATTATTATTATTATTAATATTATAATACTAACACTACTATTATTATTAGTATTAATATTATTATTATCATTATCATTTTTCAGATTATTATTATCAACATTACCAAATTATTATTTTTACATTACTATTATTATTATTATATCATTTATATTTAATCATATATTATAACTTAACCAACTATGATTAAATTAAACTAACCACAATTAAGAATCCTTCTTTTCCCCATCGATCGATCCCTTTCTTTCACTTTACCAAACTCTTTATGTTTATCCAACACACAATCCTAATCCAACTAAAATACTCCGAAATTTACATCTATAAAAATACTAATTCTGCAGTACAAAATTCTTTACAATCATCGTTCAACATCCAGAAAACAAACAAAAAAAAAATACAGAAAACACATCAAATTCTGTCGAACGTAGCAGCCTTAGGGGGGCGTATTCAATTGAGACTTCAAATGAGTTTTAAAGACTTTTATAGAATTTGATGGATTTAAAAAAGTTTGAGTGTATTTAATTGAGACTTTTAAAAGTCAATTAAATTTTTGTGGTATTCAATATAAAATTTACTGGAGTTCTTAAAAGTCCATTAAAGTCATGGGGTATTAAATGAAAACTTTTATAAATCTTACAAAATTATGAGGTATTCAAATTTATTTTGGATTTTAAGGATTTTAATGGAATCATCTAGTCTTCATCTTTAAGACAAATCTAAACATAATTTGTCTTTTAAAATCTTTCCTACACCCCTAAGATTTTGATGGATTTTTATTCGTCACCACCCACCACCACCGACGCAACCGCCTCCACCACAACCGCCTCCCCACCACCATTGCCATTGTCCTGTCCCACCACCAACACCGTTTCCGCTGCCACACCGTTGCCACTACTAGACCTGGCAAAAGTGGCCCAGGCCCACGGGTCGGCCCAGCCCACCCATGAATAAATGGGCTTTGGGCTTTACTTTTTTAGAAAGCTTGGGCCTTTTGGCCATGGTTGGCCCAAGAAGCCCGACTGCGCCAGAGGCCCATGAAAAATTTAATAACTAATAAATATTAATTAATTAGGCTAAGGTTAATGGGTATAACTTTACACCGTAACTTATTTCAATTTAAAGTTGATTTTGTTTAGATTTTTGTATTGATATTTTGCTATCGAATACAGATACTTTCCGTACCGCTGGTTGTAGTGCAAGAATCTAACGGTTTTAATAGTATTAAAATGGATGTTTGAACTTTTTAAAATAGTTGAAAATATATTTCTATCTTATTATTAATACTTTTAATATATTTTGGTTAATTAAGTTGGAAGCAAGAAAATCATGGCCCGCTAGGCCAAAGACGGGCCACGGCCTCAATATTTAGGCCCAAAAATCCTGGCCTTTTGGCCAAATCAAAATTGACTCCGTTGTGGCGGCCGTTTAATTTGCTTGCCGTTGCAGTATAGCCACTACCACCATATATGGCTGTCGAACGGTTCGGTTCCGGTTAATCAGACCGAATTTTTTGGTTAACCGGAACCATAAATGTCCTAAAATAAGAACTGAAAATCGGACCGTATAAATTTTTCGTTAACCAGAACCAGACCAATTATTTTCGGTTTCGGTTCGGTTAACCACAAAAAGCGTTTTTTTATTTCAATTTAAAAAAATTGAAATAATACAATATAATTATAAAATATAAAAATATAATTTCATAAATAAAATCTGCTTCCAGTTCGGTTTATAAAAATTAAATATTATTTTTTATTTTATAATTATATAATTACAAAATATAATTTCATAAAAACAGTCTAATTTCCAATTTTAATTTACAAAAATTAAAATAATATAATATAATTATAAAATAAAAATAATATTTAATAAATATATTTTATAAAACCGGTTTTCGGTTCGGAACGGTTATCGGTTAGACCGAAAACCGAACAAATGATACACAATGGAATCGAAAACCGGACCGATAACCGAAATTGCGGTTCTCGGTTAACTGCAACCGCTGTTCTGCTCTAACCGAACCATTTAAATGACCCTACCACCATATCCCGCAACAGTAAAGAAGTTCTTATAATATTTTTATCTTCTGTTCTTCAACTTTTTATGAAAAAAAATAATTATTTACAAAAACTTGTTAAATAAATTCAATTTATAATTAAATATTTTATATATGTTCATTGCTTTAATAACTTGTATATATTTTAGTCTTTTTAATATGAGATACTTCTTTAGTTTTTCTCGTCAAATTATATCAATTTGTTGTAAAATTTCTATTTGTAATAGATATTTATTTTTTATTAAAAAAATCTATTACACATAACAATTGATTGAAAATTACATATAGAACAACTATCTATTAAGATAGAACGCTAATAACTATCTTTTGAGAAAAAATAAAGTCAATAGAAATTTATAAAAGTCCATAAAAATCCATAAAAGTCTATAGAATTCTAACAGATAGAAGTACATTGAAATCAAAGAGAATTTATGAAAGTCTGTTGAATTCCATTAAAATCTATCAAATTCATCAAATTTTAAAATCTATCAAATTCCATTAAAATCTTAATTAAATACACACCCCTTGATTCTCAACATATTATGTGCATAAATTTTCTTCCAACAGTCACACCTCAGGACCTTTTCTTCTTCAACCACAGGTAATCTTCAACCCCAGTTTCGTAATTCCAAATCTCAAACTTATTTGATATTGTTTCATGTTTGTAGCAATTGATTGACCAAAATTAGAAAAATACCCAGAATCCAACTCTGAAGTTGAAACTCTCGAATTACATCACATACAATTTGTTCAACCCCAGTCGACCTCAACCCTTCAGCCCCAATTCAATCGTTCGTGCACAATCATAGCAAGCCCGATTTCACGATATTGGCCTGCATATAATTTCCACTTTTATGAACCTCAAATTATCGACCCGAATCAGAAGCACGAATCACCTTCAACCCCAGCCCGATTGGGAATGAAAAAAAGCTTACCTATCATCCCTCGGACCCTAGAACCAATTTGCAGCCCCGAATCGACTCCACCCATCCTCCAGGGTGCCATGGCCTAACCAAACCCGCCAGCAAGACCACCGAACCCAGTAGCCCCGACATAGCCCAAACAGTAAATCACTGCCAAGAATCCGACCCGATCTAATATGCCGAAACCCGCACTAATTCCACCTCCAACCAACCTGGATCCCGCGGCCGACCTAAATCGCCGCCGCCTCCCGAGTTCTGCCGTGTTGTGTACATAGTGGGTGTTAGGTCGAGAGAGAGATGAGTCGGTTTGAGTGTGTGAGTTAGGCGTGCGTGTGTTCCGCCTGATTTTCCAGTGTGTGTTTGTGTTTTCTGCCATCTTAATTCTCGCCGATTGGAGAAGTAAGGTTAGAGAGAGAGAGAGAGAGAGAGTAGAGGGCAAAGAGGGGGTCACGGGAGGAAGTAATGAATTGGGTCGGCTGAGGGTTAGGGATTTCAGGGGTATTTATACCCGTGAATTTTTAGGGTTTTTCAGTTAAGCCCTCACATTTTCCAGCAGTTTTCAATTTAACCCCAGACAGTTTTAATTACTACGATTACTACGATTTTAACCCCAGTCCTTTTCCAGTCCTTCGTATTAAGCCTCCAGATTTCTCAGATCTTGCAATTTGACCCCAGTCAACTTTGAAATTTTCGGCTTGTTCCCGACGGTTTAGGCAAGCTGTCAATCCTATTTTGACCAAGACATTAAAATATTGAGTCTTCAATTAATATTAATAATTAGTCCGATTTTATGCATATATATTTTAATTTCAGTCATTATATCATAATATTTTATAATGATTAAATTATTATTATATGTAGACTTTATCGAGGATTTACGGGCTTAGGACTGTGAGTCGAGCATCTTCATATTCAAGTCAAGCAGCATCATTTATTCAGGTGGGAATTTTCACTATCACTTTAATTGCTTTAATTGGATTGTATATGTGGTATTCTATTCATGTTTAAAATTAATGATACACGTTGTAAATCAGGCTCACCTGTGTACGTGTAAAAGGCTATCTTAAGATATATGTTGTGCGGGGACACTTGCACAATCTCAATATTCACATGCGTGCTCGATTCATGTTATATGTGGTATTGTGTGTATGTATTCCTGTTGGGGAAAATGTTATCGGTAGAATAATCATTTAAATACTTTCCATGAGATTGTATATTACTGTGATACATGTAATTTCCATGAGCTGAAGGAAGCTCACCCCCACCTTTATTGATCCCGCAGGTTAAACCGAGTCGGATGGACGAAGGAGCCAGTCGATAGGGCATATGAATGAAATTTATTAAATAATGTTTTTCTTTACGTCTCATGTTTCAAAATTTTTGGGGAAAATTTTGTTAGAAATTAACAATTTATAATTTATTCTTCCGCCACAATTATTATCTCTTATCTATGATGTGTTGTTGCCTTAATTAAAAGGTATTTATTTTATGTCAGTGTAGCGACTCGACTTTGTAGGCGAGAATTTTAATATTCTCAATAGAAATTATTTTTGTCAAAATTTACCTTTTATTTATTTTTCCCGATAAGTACCCCTAAAAAGTCGGGGCGTTACATGACCTCCCGACCTCCGCGACCTCTTCAACCCCGACACTTCGCAATTGACCTGTAATACCCCCAAGTTATTCAGGGTATATTACAGAGTCGTGAGCCCCGCCGTGGGACCCACAAGGCTTTTCACACGCAGAACCATGAACTTTGAAGAACCATAAAGTTGACATCCAAGACGATATCCGATAAAACCAAATACAATACATCCAGAATCAATACCATGGAAACACAGGCCAAAACATCAAGGAAACCAAAAACACGAAAAAACTCCCGAAACACGTCTACGATTCACGAAACTACAAGGATAATCACCTAGAGGTTTGAAAATCACCCAAATATAATCATAGGGGAAACATGGGTATGGGGCAGATACATCATAATCTCAAAGACCTCAAGCTCCAAAATGGATAAATCGGACGAATCTAAGAAAATCCCCAAAAATTCCCAAAACTAGGGTTGTAAAGAATTTACCTTGATTCGGAAGATAGAAACGGATTAGATGTTGTGTAATCTTTGTTATTCAACCAAAGATGATGATAGTTGATTAAAATCGCCCCCAAATCACCTCCAAATCGCCTTCTCCCATTCGCCCATCGGAAATGAGTGGAAAAGATGAAAAATGACGAAGAACAAGGTTGACCCTCACTTATATATTGCGTCTGGTTAGCGCGCGCTAACGGGGTCATCCGGTAGTCCAGTAGCTTCCATCCTGAGACGTTAGCGCGCGCTACCACACCTTAGCGTGCGCTAACTGGTATCCTGCAAAAATTCCAACTCACTGCCCAAACCCACTAGCGTGCGCTACATCTGGGCACTAGCGCGCGCTACGCAACGCCTATAGCGTGCGCTGGCTAAGGCCTAGCGTGCGTTACCTGCTAGTCCAGAAAGTAGAAATACCCCACTGCCTCTGCCGACTCAGCTCATTAGCGTGCGCTACGGGCGATGTTAGCGCGCTACTGAACACGAATAGCATGCGCTAGCTAATGCCTAGCGTGCACCAACTGCTAGTCCAGAGGGCAAAATCTTCTACTGCCTCTGCCAAGCCTGGACCATTAGCGTGCGCTAAGACCCAACGCTAGCATGCGCTACTCAACAGAAATATCGTGCGTTATCTTAGGCCTAGCGTACGCTATCTGCATGTCTCAAATCACCGCCGTAAGGTCCAAACAATACGAACATGATCTGAAAGGTACGAAGCTCCTGAATCAACACCGACAATATCCCAATAAGTGTTTACAGGGCGACAAAAGTGAAGGAACATCAGAACCAACAATTCATATAAAGTACGGGTATTACATTCTCCACCTCTAAAAAGAAGTTTCGTCCCGAAACTTAAGAAATAAAAATCTCGGGGTAATCTGATCGCATCTTCTCTTCCATCTCCCAAGTCGCCTCCTCGACTCCTTGTCTCGACCATTGCACTTTAACCAACGGGATGATTTTGTGCCGAAGCTATTTCTCAGGACGTTCAAGGATCTTCACCGGTCTCTCCGGAAAGGTAACATCCTCGGCTACATCGATCTCACCATAGTCGATAATATGACTTGGATCCGGCACGTACTTCCTCAACTGAGGAACATGAAAAATGCTATGGACATGACTCAAAGCTGGAGGCAACGCCAAGCGATAAGCTAAATCTCCAACCCTATCCAAAATTTCAATAGGTCCGATATACCTCGGACGAAGTTTTCCCTTTTTCCCGAAACGGAAAACTTCTCTGGTCGGCGACACCTTGAGTAGAACATGGTCTCCCACTTCAAATTTCAAGGGTCGATGACGAGTATCAGCGTAAGATTTCTAACGACTCTGGGCAGTCAACAACCGGTCCCTGATAATGGAAATCTTCTCCATAGTCTCCACCGACATATACGGTTCCATTCCAACTAGCTCCGAAGCCTCATCCCAACATAATGGCGATCTACACCGTCTACCATAAAGTGCCTCGAAAGGTGTCATTTTGATCGACACATGCCAAATATTATTCTAGGCAAACTCAATCAACGGCAAGTGAAGCTCCCAATCATTACTCCAGTCTAGGACACAAGCCCGCAACATATCCTCCAATGTCTGAATCGTCCGCTCTGTCTGACCGTCTAACTGAGGATGAAAAGACGTGCTCAATCTCAACTCGGTTCCCAAATCCTGATGAATGGCCTGTCAAAATTGCGATACGAAGTGACCATCTCGATCGGAAACAATGGTCTTAGGGGCACCATGCAATCTCAAAATCTCAGCTATAAAAGTTCGAGCCAATCTCTCCGGTCCCCAAGTATCCTTAATACCTGGGAAGTGTGTAGACTTGGTCAACCGATCGATGATTACCCAAATCATATTCATTACGACTCTAGTTCTCGGCATCCGAGAAATAAAACCCATAGAGATATCTTCCCACTTCCACTCGGGAATGGGAAGCTGCTTCAACAACCCCACCGGTCATTGATGTTCAATCTTGACTTGTTGATACGTCAAGCGTCGCAATACAAACTCTGTGACATCTTTCTTCATATTATTCCACCAAAAATTTCGCTTCAAGTCTTTGTACATCTTACTCGTTCCAGGGTGGATAGAGTAAGGCGTAGCATGAGCTTCTCGGAGAATTCTCTGCCTCAACTCTAGATCATTCGAAACACAAAGCCTGCACTGGAATCTCAGAATACTATCCTCGTGGACCATAAAACCAGGGGCTTTTCCTTTATTTACATCTTCCTTCAGTTGAGAGAACATCGGGTCACTCCACTGTTTCCCTTTGATGTCCTCAACCAAGGACGAAGTAAATTCGAGAGTACACAACTTTCCCTATACTCTTTGAAGCCAAAACTCTATCCCTTGCTCAATTAAATCCTAACGAATCTTCGTTTGAGATGTAACAGCCTCAAGCATCTGAAGCGATGTTGATTTGCGGTTCAAAGCGTCCGAGACGACATTGGCCTTTCCCGGATGGTAAAGAGTTTCCTAATCATAATACTTGATCAATTCCAACCAACGTCTCTGCCTCATATTCAGCTCATTCTGACTGAAAATATACTTCAAACTCTTGTGGTCGGTATAAATCCGACACGGAGAGCCATACAAATAATGACGCCAAATCTTGAGTGCGAAGACAATTGCGGCCAATTCTAAATCGTGGGTAGGATAGTTCATCTCATACAACTTCAATCAAAAGCTATCGTTTTGTCTCTGCATAAGCACACATCCAAGCCTTTGTCCCGAAGCGTCGCTATAAACTGCAAATCCTTCACTACCATGTGGTAAAGCTAAAATCGGTGCTGAGTGATAAGTGTCAGTTTTGTACACTTATCCATGGTTTGTATCGATAAAATTCACCCATAATTGAGCTAATCTACTCGTTTTTTGCTTTTAATTTATTAGTTTTAATAATTTTATTTTTATCGGATGATGATCGGATTAAATAACTGAATTACTCAAGAAACAACATGTTTAATAAATATTATCTTTATTGAATTTTGATATATTCATGTTGTATGGCTTTTCGAGACGAATACGGCAGTCTTTCCGGATTCAAAATCAGAGTTATATATCAAAAGTTATCATCCGAAGAAGATCTGGGGCAAAAATGCAAAGTCTGAGAAATTCTGGGCCGAAAACGTAACTATCCAAGCTTCAAATGAGAAAATTTACGAAGCCGAGTTACGGCCGTAACATTCAGGGGTTACGGCCGTAAGTCACCCTAGTTACGGCCGTAACTCCTGAATGTTACGGTAACTCTTGACAATTACTATGATTTGTCTAATTTTTATACTTTTGTGTATTATTGAGGGGATGGTGGCATTGATCCGATCTAATGTAATAATGCTGGAGTTTTGGAGCTATTAGATGACTTTAGGTGTATAAATAGACCCCTTAGATCCTTCATCATTCATCATTCATCTTATAATTTTCCATTTTCTTGTAAACTTTTCTTTTTGTGTGAAGAACATACTTGTGTTCTTGAGTGATCTTTGTAAGTGTGGTATAACATATGTTGTTCAGAGAGTTTATTGTTTCTATCTCCTTTATCTACTAAGGGAGCTAGGATCAATTCTTTCTCTTGATTCAACTAATAATGACCACCAAAGCTTGTAACATGTATAATAAACCCTTCATGGGCTAAGTAATCTTTAGTTGAGATTATAAACAAGGTTAGTCATGTTATTTATGTTTGTATAAAGATCTATTATGAATTACTTATTATTGTGTGTGACTTTCATTGTTTGAACAATCTTTATTTATTTGGCCAATGAATGATGATATCAATGGTCTTCATATGTTTCGAAAGAAAATATGTTTGATTAGATCAAATGATCTTCACTCTAAGTTGTTCTAGGGGATAGAAATATACCCCTAGTCCTTAGATGATTCTTTGATTTATTTTCATAAATCCTAATGCTATGTATTTAAGCCAATCAACATAGAAATATAGTGGATTGATTCAATATGTAAGGGGCGTTTTATAGTTCGAAAGAGAAACCGTCTTTTTAAGGAAAATCGAATCTACACAACATAATAAGTAAATTCATCTTATGATCTCCAATACATCTTTTATAACTAATGACGAACTAAGTTTGTAATCCCAACTATTTCATTTTATCGATAATCAATCTATTATTATTGCTATATTTTTATTTCCTTATAATATTAGAACTATTATTGCAATTTCTTTGCAATTATTAAACCAAACTTTTTAATTGTGTGTTTCACTCATCTTAAGTATCTATAAAAATAGACTAATTGTGTATAATTCAAATTATAACAAAACTTCCTTGTGGGATCGATAAACCGGACTCAAAAAGTCCACTTTACTACTTAATACGATATCGTGCACTTGCGATAGTTACACTAAAAGCGTGTCAAGTTTTTGGCGCCGTTGCCGGGGAACTATAAGTTATATTTGAAAAATTACATTATTAACTATTGTTATAAATACAACTTTTTCTTTGTTGTAGATTCTCTTGTCTATGCGAAGGACATACAATCGCGATTTAGTTTCACTAGATCCCGAGATCGAAGCCACATTCAGAAGAAGGCGAAGAGAACAAAAGAAAAACATTATTTCTTCACCATCAATGGCGGACGAACTAAATCCACGTCTCCCCCAAGGAAATGATAACGAAAGAATTCCTCCGGTGGGGGGGATACCTAATGTTCAAAACATTCAACATCAACAATATCCTATTGTGCCGGAAATAGATGAAGACAACATGCTCTTTGGGTAATTCATGAACCCCCCATCTTTGAGCGTTCAATCAAGTGTAATCTATCCACCATTTGGAGTGGACAATTTTCAAATTCGCCCAGATGTCATAAATCTCTTCTCCAACAACAACTCATTCTATGGAAGAACCGACGAAAATCTATATCTCCATATTAACCGTTTTGTGGAAATATGTGGAAATTTCAAATATCCAAATGTAAATGACGAGGCGATCAAAATGAGACTTTTCGTGCACACTTTGAAGGACAGAGCAAGAGAGTGGCTAGATACTTTGCCACCACGAAGCATAACAAATTGGCCCGAATTTGTCCAGAAATTCACCACTAAATACTTTCCACCAATAAAAGTGGCGAAACTCAAATACGAAATCTCTACATTTCACAATAAGATTCAGAATCATTCCACGAAGCATGGGAGAGATACAAAGATATGCTACGAAAATGTCCTAACCATGGTTTCAATTTGGGAGCACAAGTCAATTACTTCTATTCTGGAATTTTACCTTCATGCCGAGCCAATGTCGATTCATCATCAAATGGCTCACTGGGAAACAAAACTATGAAAGAGGCTTATAATCTTTTTGAGGTTATAAGTGAACAAAGTGCAAGATGGCCAGATAGAAATATCCAAAAGAAACCAAATGGTGTTTTTGAAGTGGATTCTTATTCACTTATGTTGGCAAAAATTGAAGCTCTATCAAAGAAAGTCGAGGAAATGTCTTTTTCAACTCCTCAATCTGTGAAGACGGTGCAAACTCCACAAATTTCAGTTTTTTCATGTGAAATTTGTGGAGCAACTCACAACAGCACTATCTGTCCTTTAGTGCAACAAGAGCAGTCAACACCACCACCAGAACAAGTGGCGTATGCTCAGAATTTCCAAAGGCAAGCATACAATCCTTACGGGCCAACATACAATCCAGGGTACAAAAATCATCCAAATTTTTCTTATGCAAACAACAACAATGTGTTGAATCCAACGCATCAAGAAAAGAAGCCCGGATGGGAAGAAGCAATCACAAAGCTAGCTGAACAACAACTGAAGTATCAACAACGAAATGATGCTTCAATTAAAAATCTGGAGACACAAGTTGGCCAAATGGCCAAAATACTTTCAGAAAGATCTCATGGCATGTTACCTAGCAATACCGAGGTAAATCCAAGGAAAAATGTACAAGCTATCACAACAAGAAGTGGAGTGCGATTGCAAATTTCTATGGAAAACCATCGAAAAAACAAAAATTAAACAAAATCAAGAATCGTAAAAGAATCGATACAGACCTTCATCTCAAAAAGGTCCAATTGCTACAAAATCTTATGTTCCACCTATCCCATTCCCTCAACGGTTGAAGAATCACAAGCTCGATGCTCAATTCGGGAAATTCTTGGAAATCTTCAAAAAGCTACACATCAACATTCCTTTTGCCGATGCTCTAGCAAAAATGCCAAGATATGCCAAATTTATGAAAGATATTCTTTCCAACAAACGAAGGCTTGAAGAGAACGAAACTGTCATGCTAACAGAGGAATGTAGCGCAATACTACAAAATAAGTTGCCACCCAAGCTAAAAGATCCGGGAACTTTCACAATCCCGTGTACAATTGGTGAAGTGAATTTTGGCAAAGCTCTTTGTGATTTAGAGGCAAGTATCAACTTGATGCCCCTGTCAATTTTCAACAAATTGAACTTGGGAGAAGCAAAAGCAACAACAGTTTCACTACAATTAGCCGATCGGTCAATCAAATATCCACGTGGGATCATTGAAGATGTGCTCGTCAAAGTTGATAAATTCATATTTCCAGCAGATTTTATCATCCTCGACATGGAAGAAGATCAGGATATTCCCATTATTTTGGGACAACCATTTCTCGCAACCGGACGTGCTCTTATTGACGTCTATGAAGGAAAGCTAATTCTCAGAGTGGAAGACGAACATGTCATCTTCGATGTCTTAAAAACTTTGAATCAACCCTCCACAGATGAGTATTGTCTAAAAATAGACACAATTGAAGCCATGGTGAACAAGTCTTTAGAGAAAATTCTATCTAAAGATCCTCTTGAGACATGTATAGCAAATTCTCTAACCAGCATGGAAGAAGAATATCACTTGGCCGAAATAGTTAACTACCTAGAAGCACTACCAACCTTAAGAAAGCATTCACATTTTGAAGACTTGGGGACAAGCTCCGCTAAACCCCTCCATTCTTTACAAGAAGCTCCAACACTTGATCTCAAACCTCTACCCACACATTTGAGATACGCTTACTTGGGCGTTTCCTCAACACTTCCGGTCATCATATCTAACATATTAACCAAACTTGAAGAAGGGAAATTACTAAGGGTATTGAGGAATCACAAAAGAGCAATTGGATGGACTATTGCAGACATTAGAGGAATAAGCCCCTCTATATGCACTCACAAAATCTTGATGGAAGATGACTGCAAACCTTCAATTGAGAATCAACGACGTTTGAATCCAAACATGAAGGAAATTGTGAAGGCAGAGATTCTTAAATTACTTGACGCAGGAATCATTTATCCAATCTCAGATAGTCCATGGGTGAGCCCTATACATATGGTGTCAAAAAAGAGTGGAATCACGATCATAGAGAACGAGCACAATGAACTTATACCAACACGACCGATCACAGGATGGAGAATGTGCATTGATTATAGGAAACTAAACAAGACGACAAGAAAAGATCATTTTCCACTCCCATTTATTGATCAGATGCTAGATAGATTGGCGGGACATTCTTACTACTGTTTTCTCGACGGCTATTCAGGGTACAACCAAATCGTAATAGCCCCAGAAGACCAAGAGAAAACAACATTCACATGCCCTTATGGAACATTTGCCTATAGAAGAATCCCATTCGGATTGTGCAATGCTCCAGCCACATTTCAAAGATGCATGATGTCAATATTCTCAGACATGGTTGAAAAATTCATTGAAGTTTTCATGGACGATTTCTCGGTTTTCGGAGATTCATTTGATAAATGCCTAATTCACTTAGGCATGGTCTTGGAAAGATGTGAAGACACAAATCTAGTTCTCAATTGGGAGAAATGTCACTTCATGGTCCAGGAAGGAATCGTACTTGGCCATAGAATCTCACAACATGGAATTGAATTCGATAAGGCAAAGATCCAAGTAATTGCAAAACCTCCTCCACCAATTTCGGTGAAAGGAGTAAGGAGTTTTCTCGGACATGCAGGATTCTATCGAAGGTTTATAAAAGATTTCTCAAAAATAGCAAAACCGCTCTGTTCTTTGCTTGAGAAAGATACACCATTCCTTTTCACAAATGAATGCCACGTGGCCTTTGCAACTTTGAAGGATAAGCTTACATCAGCTCCAATCATCATTTCTCCAGATTGGACTATTCCTTTCATTTTAATGTGCGATGCAAGTGATTATGCCGTAGGGGTCGATCGGGCCGTAAGAAGGACAAAATGATGCAAGTGATCCATTATGCTAGCGGGACTATGAATGATGCTCAATTAACTACACAACAACCGAAAAGAGATGCTTGCAGTGGTTTATGCCTTTGACAAATTTCGATCCTACTTATTGGGGTCAAAGGTCATAGTCTACACTGATCATTCAGCTTTGAAATATTTAATGACAAAGCAAGATGCAAAGTCAAGGCTAATCCGATGGGTTCTACTTATGCAAGAATTCGACATAGAAATCGAGATTTAAAAGGAACAGAAAACCAAGTGGCGGATCATCTCTCTAGACTCGACCAAAACAATGCTCAAGAGAAGGAAATAAATGAAGTATTTCCTGATGAACAACCTGCTCCAAATCTCTAATATCCAGTGGAAAACAAAATGCACCATGGTATGCCGACATCGTTAATTTCCTTGTTAGTGGAATAATTCACCCAAATTTTTCCCATCATCAAAAGAAAAAATTCTTCTCCGAGTTGAAATACTATTACCGGGAAGATCCTCTGTTGTTCGACGAGGACCTGATCAAATCATCCAGAGATGCATACCGGAAGAAGAAATGGAGAAGGTATTAGAAAGATGTCATTCCTCTCACTATGGAGGATATTTTGGGGTTCAAAACAAAGAAGAAAATTCTTGAAGCAGATTCTATTGGCCCACTGCTCAAAGATGCACATACACTTGTCTCAAAGTGTGACTGTGCCAAAGACATGGAAACATGTCAAAAAGAAATGAAATGCCAATGAATTTCATCCTTGAGGTTGAAATCTTCGACGCTTGGGGAATTGATTTCATGGGACCCTTTCCATCATCGTTCTCTAATGAATACATCCTTGTAGTCAGACTACGTATCTAAATGGGTGGAGGTCATTGCATTACCAACAAACGAAGCTAAGGTCGTGGTAAATTTTCTAAAGAAAAATATATTCACT
The DNA here is from genome assembly GCA_033398695.1 of Orobanche coerulescens. Lineage (NCBI taxonomy): Eukaryota > Viridiplantae > Streptophyta > Magnoliopsida > Lamiales > Orobanchaceae > Orobanche > Orobanche coerulescens. Next base: position 99,139,569 of record CM065817.1, on the reverse strand, counting down.
CGCTTAACTCCGAGAGTTATTATCGGTGATGGCGGATCTCATTTCTCGCAATCACCGTGTTAAGGCTCTATTAACCAAATTCGAGTAAAACACCGTGTCGCTACCTCTTATCACCCATAAACCAAAGGACAAGTCGAGGTTTCTAATCGTGAACTCAAACGTAAACTTGAGATGACAATGACTCATCTCGGAAAGATTGGTCGAAAAGCCGGATGATGCGCTCGGGCTTACGTAATGTACCTATAAGACACCGATAGGCATGTCTCCATTTCGTCTGTTTTTGGAAAAGCTCACACCGCCAAGAGAACTTGAACATCGAGCTTTTGGGCTATTAAAAATTAAACTTTGACGAACAAATTTGGAAAGAAAAGGTTGTTTGCACTTAAATAAGTTGGATGAAATCCAACTCGACTCATATGAAAATGCCAAAATCTACAAAGAAAAACGAAAAGATGGCATGACAATGAATTCTAAGAAGAGATTTTAAAACAGAGACCAAGTTCTCGCTTTTTAATGCACGATCGCGTCTGCTTCGGTAAGTCATGCGATCACGATGGATGTGCCCTTACACGATCAAAGAGGTGTTTTCTCATGGAGCCGTGGAGATTTATAATACAACCGACGGAGTTTCAAAGTAAACGGTCAACGGTTAAAGTCATATCTCGGGAGGAGAATTCTCGACAAAGAAAGTCAATCATAATGCCGAAATACCTAATTAATCTGACGAAAAGTCAAGCTAAGGACGTTAAACAAAGCGCTTATTGGGAGGCAACCCAATCTCTATTATTTCGCAAATAAGTTTGGGGGTAACACGGAAGGATTCAACAACAAGAGAAAGGATCAGATCGTTCATAAAATCCAGGGAGTCTTTCTTTCATTATTCTCAAACATATAATAATTATAATTTTGTTTAAATAAAAAAACCAAAAAAAAAAAAATATAATAATAAAAAAAAAAAAATAATAATAATATAAATAAATACGGCCGTAAGTTATTAGATACGGCCGTATGTTGTTCCATTATATTTTTTTTCGAAAGCACCTTACGGCCGTAACTAGTGTACGTTACGGTCGTATCTTAAAACACGTTCCAAAAAAAAAAAAACGAAACCATCATACGGCCGTAAGTATGGAAAGATACGGCCGTGACATAAGAACCTGTTTGAAAAACGAAAGCAACTTACGGCCGTAACTTGGTTATGTTACGGCCGTAATTACTAGTCTGTATTAAAAAAAAAACCACCCTTACAACACTTTCACAAACCACACGAGACACAAGCGGCCGGGAGTGCGATTTTTCCCCCCTATCAATCCCTACTTGCTAAAAAACTCAAATTCCTCAATACAATTCATTAACATATCAACATTAACACATAATCATCAGGTTCTCTTTCAATCCTTGTTTCAATTTATATATTCTTGAGTTTTAGTGTTTAGTTTTTCTCTTCATATTTGTTTTTCGATTCTTATTTCCGTATGATTCGTTGATTAAATCTTGTTCATTTGCGAGTATTGTTGATATTTGTGTGGTTATTTGATTCATTGATTTGTGGTGGCTTTATGGATTTGAGTTTGAATAAGAAAAACTTGTTAAAAAACTATGAACTCAAGGTGTCCAACGAAATGCCACAATGAAAATCTTTGAATTTTTTTTATGTTTTTATTGGTTTTGCTTGATGATTATAGTCGTGTGATGAAAAGAAGTTGATTTTGTTAAATTTCAGGGATGGCACCGAAGAAATTTACAAAAGGAAAAGAAAAGGTCGGTTCGTCATCTCAAGGTCCGGCACCGCCACAAAGAAATCAAAACACAAAGTGCATTAAGGAAAGATTGTTCAATCTTGATTATTTCATCGGCCATGCGGATAGAGACACAATCACTACCCCTTTCATCCAAAAATTCTTAGACAACGGCTGGGAAAAGTTCGTTTCCGATCTCCCAAATGGTAACCCGACATTGACCCTGAACTTTTACAATTCTTTCAACAAGTCCATTGGTGTAGGGTCACCTACTTATCATCGACTACCGTGAATGGGAAATCGATTAATTTTTCACCGGATGTCATTAACAAGTTTTTGGGGTTAATTGTACTAACGCGGTTGACATTTCTATCTTACCTAATGAAGAGGTGTCGGATGATAGAGTTTTACGCTGGCGTTAGTGAGCGAGTTGCATGACAAGATTGGGATGATCAAACCCCGATACAACCAAAGGACCTAATGGATGATGCTTGGTATTTATGGATGTGGGCAAATGGAGTATTTACCCGACTTCGACTGACGACGGTTTCCATTGGCCACACCGCGAGGTTTATTTGCTATCCACGGGGGTAAAAATGGATTTGGGTACTCACATTTACACTACTATTTGTCACTATGCCGCATGGTCCCGACTAGGCGTAAGATGCCATACCCCGCCTTATCACCGTATTTGCAGGAGCCGAGAGTCAAAATTTCGGCAGGGGGTGATATTTTAACACATGGGGATCGACCGAACTACGGAGTAGTATTTTTCGAAGTACTCAATTGAGAAGCAAACGGGCACGTTTGGAACCGGAAGAGGATAATAGCGAGGAGGAGGAATATGAGGCCGAGGAGGATGCCTGTTATGAGTTGACGCCTTTTGAGGAAAATTTGCTTGAAAGAGTTCAGGGATTAGAAACATCCCAGGCTGAAATTATAAGAAATCAGAATGAAATACTCGAGCGACAATTACAAACGGAGAAGTGCTTTGAAAAGCTTTTCCGTTTTCTAAACATCCCTGACGACACACCTGGAGGATCACAAAGCTAAAATTTCAGGGAGTTTTCTGTTTTCTCGCTTGCTATTATTTTTTTTAAAACTCGGGACAGTTTTACTTATAAGTTTGGGGGTGTTTTCATACTTTGGTGTTTATTTTGTGGTTTTTGAACTATGATGTTTATTTGGATTTTGATTATTTGATTGTGGTATGTTTTGATTAGTGTATTGTGTGGTGTGTTTTTATTATTTGGCATTGATTAGGTTTAGTGAATATATATTTCTTGATATATATATATATGAGATTTCTAGATCTGGCCATAACACCAATAAATTAGCTATATACAAGCTTCTAAAATCGTTTTAACCGGTAAAATAAAAAATTGTATATTCCAAAAATTTTTGTGCCTTAATCTCTCTTTCCAAGCCTTGTAATTATCATATAAAATCGAGTCATTCGTTACCTTGAGAAAAGAAGAATCAATTGGTTGATAAAAAATAAAACTGAAATTTACTTAATTTGTGGAGTTTTTGATTTTTCATGCTTAACTAAAAAATGATTTTCTGCAAAAATTCTATTCCCTAAAAAAAGGAGTCATTGGTGAAAAGAGCTACACGTTAGCAAATAACGGTGAAAGCTATCACCTAAAAAAATAAATGACGAAAAGGAGAAGTGTTGAGCAAAGAATAAATGCTTAATTTTGGAAGTCTTAAATTTTGCGAAAAATAAAGGACTAACCATTGTTGGTGCGTAGTCGCCGCCCTTTAAAAATTGGTGAAAAGAGCTACACGTTAGCAAATAACGGTGTGAAAGCTATCACCTTTTTACGAAAAGAAAAATAATGAGATAGAAAATGTGTTAGTGAAAAGAGCTACACGTTAGCAAATAACGGTGTGAAAGCTATCACTAAAAGGGATGTAGTTTATGAGCAGATTTGAATTAATTAGCAGCTGAATTTCAATACACTCAATTTTGTGAAAATCACAATATTTGATGACGCCAATAAAATTCTTCTTCATATTGAGTTGAAAAATAAACGAGTGATCAAGAGCAACCATTAAAGGGAGTCATGTGTATCACGAGTGAGAAATAAATAATCAACCTTTTGGGGGGAAAACCTTACATTTTGGAATTACAAAATAAAAACCGTGTTTTAACTTCAAAAACATTAGTAGATTTATTTTGAATCTTGATTCATTTCTATCTACTGTATAAAGCTGGTTGTTGTTTATTAATGGCATTTTGATCTCCTTTTCTCTTTTTTTTTTATTTTAATTTATGTGTGTATTAATTTTCTTATTTTAGTGATTTTTATTTTTTTTTGGAGTGTGAATAATAAAGAGTCTTGCTCGGGACTAGCAAGAATTCAAGTTTGGGGGTATGATAAGTGTCAGTTTTGTACACTTTTCCATGGTTTGTATCGATAAAATTCACCCATAATTGAGCTAGTCTACTCGTTTTTTGCTTTTAATTTATTAGTTTTAATAATTTTATTTTTATCGGATGATGATCGGATTAAATAACTGAATTACTCAAGAAACAACATGTTTAATAAATATTCTCTTTATTGAATTTTGATATATTCATGTTGTAGGGCTTTCCGAGACGAATACGGCAGTCTTTCCGGATTCAAAATCAGAGTTATATATCAAAAGTTATCATCCGAAGAAGATCTGGGGCAAAAATGCAAAGTCTGAGAAATTCTGGGCCGAAAACGTAACTATCCAAGCTTCAAATGAGCAAATTTACGAAGCCGAGTTACGGCCGTAACATCTGTGGGTTACGGCCGTAAGTCACCCTAGTTACGGCCGTAACTCCTGAATGTTACGGCCGTAACTCTTGACAAATTACTATGATTTGTCTAATTTTTTATACTTTTTGTGTATTATTGAGGGGATGGCTGGCATTGATCCGATCTAATGTAATAATGCTGGAGTTTTGGAGCTATTAGATGACTTTAGGTGTATAAATAGACCCCTTAGATCCTTCATCATTCATCATTCATCTTATAATTTTCCATTTTCTTGTAAACTTTTCTTTTTGTGTGAAGAACACACTTGTGTTCTTGAGTGATCTTTGTAAGTGTGGACATATGTTGTTCAGAGAGTTTATTGTTTCTATCTCCTTTATCTACTAAGGGAGTTAGGATCAATTCTTTCTCTTGATTCAACTAATAATGACCACCAAAGCTTGTAACATGTATAATAAACCCTTCATGGGCTAAGTAATCTTTAGTTGGGATTATAAACAAGGTTAGTCATGTTATTTATGTTTGTATAAAGATCTATTATGAATTACTTATTATTGTATGTGACTTTCTTTGTTTGAACAATCTTTATTTATTTGGCCAATGAATGACGATATCAATGGTCTTCATATGTTTCGAAAGAAAATATGTTTGATTAGATCAAATGATCTTCACTCTAAGTTGTTCTAGGGGATAGAAATATACCCCTAGTCCTTAGATGATTCTTTGAGTTATTTTCATAAATCCTAATGCTATGTATTGAAGCCAATCAACATAGAAATATAGTGGATTGATTCAATATGTAAGGGGCGTTTTATAGTTCGAAAGAGAAACCGTCTTTTTAAGGAAAATCGAATCTACACAACATAATAAGTAAATTCATCTTATGATCTCCAATACATCTTTTATAACTAATGACGAACTAAGTTTGTAATCCCAACTATTTCATTTTATCGATAATCAATCTATTATTATTGCTATATTTTTATTTCCTTATAATATTAGAACTATTATTGCAATTTCTTTGCAATTATTAAACCAAACTTTTTAATTGTGTGTTTCACTCATCTTATGTATCTATAAAAATAGACTAATAGTGTATAATTCAAATTATAACAAAACTTTCTTGTAGGATCGATAAACCGAACTCAAAAAGTCCACTTTACTACTTGATACGATATCGTGCACTTGCGATAGTTACACTAAAAGCGTGTCACTGAGGTCAAACGTCTCTCCACCTCATCAAAGCTCTGTTGTCTCTCGGCAGTCCAAACAAAATTTTTTGTCTTCTAGAATAATTACGTAAGTGGCCGAGCGAGTTTCGAGAACCCCTCGACAAACCGATGGTAATACCCAACAAGACCCAAAAAGCTACGAACTTCTTTAACACTTTTAGGCGGTGCCCAATCTAGCACTGCCTCAATCTTCTGCGGGTCTATACGAATCCCTTCGGCCAAAACCACATGGCCGAGAAACATCACTTCTTCCAACCAGAACTCACATTTCGAGAATTTTGCATAGAGGTGTACGGCTCTCAAAACATCTAGTATCAAACGCAAGTGCCGGGCATGTTCCTCCTTATCCCGAGAATAAATCAAGATGTCGTTAATAAAGACAACCACATATCTGTCCAGGTATTCGCTGAATATCTTGTTCATTAGTTGTATGAATACTGTCGGGGCATTAGTCATCCTAAAAGGCATGACCATGAATTCATAATGTCCGTATCTCATTCGAAACACAGTCTTCGGAACATCAGACTCTTTCACTCGGAGCTTGTAGTATCCTCATCTCAAATTAAGTTTTGAGAATACTGCAGCTCCCTGCAACTGATCAAATAAATCATCTATACGAGGCAAGGGATACTTGTTCTTGATGGTCACTTTGTTTAGTTCACGGTATCAATGCATAAACGTAGTGGACCATCCTTTTTCCTCACAGAAAGAACAAGCGTGTCCCAAGGCGAAGCGCTCGGTCTGATGTACCCTTTCTCCAATAGTTCTCCCAGCCGATTCTTCAATTTTTGCATCTCGAAAGGTGCCATCCGATACGGCGCCTTAGAAATCAGAGCCGCGTCAGGCTCTAAGTCCACATAAAATTATATCTCTCGATCCGGAGGTAATCCCGGGAGGTCGTCCGGAAAAATGTCGGGATACTCATTAACAACTGGAATCAAAGAGAAATCGACTTCGTTCCCTTCCGTCTTGAAAGCATAACACCAATAGCACGTGCAACCTTTGTTCAAGAGTTTTACGGCCTTCATGGAGCTGATAAGCAACTTAGGTTGGCCCGATTTACGTCCCATAAATGAGTACTCGGAACCGTCTTTAGTCATCATAGTGATAATCTTAGTGTGGTAATTCATAATCGCTTGGTGACTATCCATCCAATCCTCGCCGGGGATCACATCCTCGCCCTCCATATCAACCACAATCAAATTCTATAACCAATCCATACTGGCTATATTCACCAAAAAATTTCTAATCTCCCGATTCCCCACGATTCTATTCCCGCTAGGTAGTTTCACAATGAAAGGATCGCAAGCAGTCATACAAGTTATATTCAAACGGCGTACACACCCCAAGGAGATGAAAGAATGTGTAGCACCCGTATCGAAAAGTACACGAACTAGATGAGATAAAATATAAATGGTACCTGAGGCCACCGCTGCATCGGATTCATCTGCTTGACGCATCTCATAGACTTGTGGGTGTGCCGAACCAATGCTAGAATCTCCCCCTCTAGCATCCATACTCTGTCCCCAGCCTCTGCAGTAGCTCTGCTGTGACTGACTAACTGGTTGTTATTGATTCATCCCCTGATCTATAGGCGCTGGGGCAGAAGCCCGAGTGTCCAAAGTTTGATCTTGTTTGGGGCAATAAGCTACCCTATGTCCCAACTGTCCACAAGTGTGACACTTCAGAGGTGGGAAATTGCACTCTAGATTAACGTGGCTTGGACGACCACAATTAAAACAAGTTACTGGGCGAGTTGAGGTGCCCGGAGCAGAACGAAAACTCTTCTTCCCTCTAACAAAACGTGACGACTGCCCGGCAGAACAGTTAGCTGCCTGAGACCTCTAGAAGTTGCCACCTTTAGAGCTAAAAACATACCAGCGGTCTTTTGCTTCTTCGATTCTTCCGTGGTACCATTGTGGGGATTCAACATGTCAAAGGCCAAAGCCCTATCTTGGTATTCCTTTAAAGTAGTGCAAGCAAACCCGGCCATGTAAAGCCGTAAATCCATATTCATCCGCATGTCAAAGTAGAGGATCTTGTCACGCTCATCCCGCATTTGATTCTTCACTTGGATCAGCTGTTGGTTGTATTCCACTATCTCCTGTGAGACTGGAATGTTCTGCGGCTTAGCCTCGTAAAAGGCTCAGATTCTGCCCTCTTGCACTGGCCAAGGACAAAACTCGGCCTCCAGTAGCTCTTTAAACTCTCGCCACGTAGAAGCGTGATCCTGCGGCTTGATAAGTTTCCACCAAGTTGCGGCTTCCTTGGTAAGGAAGTACTGAGCAATCGGTACCTTCCTCACTTCCTGACAATCAACAGCTTCAAACACTTTCTCCAATTCACCTAGCCAATTCTCCCAACCCAATGGATCGGTAGCACCGCTGAACTGTGGAGGATGCATACGGATCACATTCTGAAGCAAGGCATCCGATGTCGGGTTCGGATTATTCAGCTGAACATTTTGGGCCAAGATAGTCATTTGGTTAGCCAATTGTTGAAGGACATTCATAACTCCAATATCCGTATTATTCCCTTGGCCGGTTGACTGGTCGTGTTGACCCTCAGTATCAGGATGCACTGAGTTAGATAAACTATGGGTGGTTGCCCCTGCAACGGAAATGAGGGAAGTGGCCGCGCCATATCCTCGTCTGCGTCCACGACCACAGCCTCACCTCTGTCCCCTATCAGCAGACATTCTGAAGGATACACAAAGTACGTAAGTACAATTCAAATCGCCCATCATCGAAGTGACTGATTCCCAAAAATACCAAATTAGAAGCAAAGCGATTAAGGAAACACTAGGAGAGTAAGAGGTCTTACAAGTACCGATCGCACTGTGATGATGGCAAAGTAGTGATACTATAGACAAACGATGACTCAATCGACCCAAAAGACCGACAGCCTAGGTATCCATAAACCTAAGCCCTGATACCATATTTTGTAACACCCCCAAGTTATTCAGGGTATATTACGGTGCTGTGAGCCCCGCCGTGGGACCCACAAGGCTTTTCAAAAGGCATGACCACAAATTCATAATGTCCGTATCTCGTTCGAAACACAGTCTTCGGAACATCGAACTCTTTCACTTGGAGCTGGTAGTATCTGATACGATATCTAATATTCCAGTCGAAGAAGCTCCAATAAAAATCGACATCCATGATGATGCAAATTCGCATGGCCATGCATCGTTCTACTTGGGAGAAAAGAATACGCGAATTGGAGTTACGTTGTTAACCGGAGTAACGTAAAACTTGACGACGAGATCGGTCCAAAAGCATGAAGATCGGCCAAAACATGCTTGAAAGGGACCCTTTGTCTTCATATCTTTCACGAGATAAGTGAAGATCACCTCCTTCCCCACCATCTTTGAAAATCGGCCAAAGACAACAAACAAAGTCCCCACCTCCATATCTTATCTAGTCCAAAATCCATGAAAGATATCATGTCCTAAATAAATCATCAAGTCTCCCCACAAGATCGGCCGAAATTTCCCCTTGATGAAGACTTCCATCAAATCTTTTTCTACATGTCAAAATCATATGCAATAAGTCCAAGATGCTTGAAGATTGTCCAAGATCTCTCCTTCCCCACACCACATCTCGGCCGAAGACATAAGGAAGCTTGGTGTTTCGTTTTTTTCTTGTTGTTTTTGTATCATTATCCTTGTAAACTACTATATATAGTAGTCCATTTGGTGATTGTAACATATCTTGAATCATAATAAACCTTGTATTTCCTTTGAAATATACGTTGAACGAGTTCAACAAACTTTAGTTATTGTTTCGACGCGTCTCGAGATTTTAACTTGATCAATTCTCAAAAGGTCTTGGGAAGAGATTACCTTTTATCGAGTTATAGGTCTAGTTCGATAAAACACATCAAACTCCGTACATCATACTACATCACGGCCGAACACCATCAAATTTCGGCCACCCTTAGTAAAATTCAAGTGATACTTTGATACTTGTTAATCTTCCGTTGCATTTTATACGTATTACTTACATAATTCGTATCATAAGTGGTACGAGCCATTTGTCTCACAGCTTCTCGACGTTACTCAAAAAGATGGCATTCACCGATGAAGAAGTAGCACAACTACGTGACGTTCTTCGTGGCTTACCGGAGCCCGTAATCCAAGCACGACGAGGATACGACACCATGCATGCACCACGACAGCCGATGAATACAAGACAAGCGAACTCCCGAGTTCGTAGGCGGCACCGATCCCGAGGTTTATTTGGAGTGGGAAAGAAAAATTGAACGAATGTTTGAGTTCAAGGATCTCAATGACGAGGCGTTGCAAGTATGCGATCCTCAAACTTGGAAAGGAGCTTCCCTTTGGTTTGAGCGAATGAAGACACAAAGAGTTCGTCCGAAAAGAGAAGATACGTCGTGGGATTCTCTAAAAGAAACTACGAAAGAGATATGTCCCGACTACACACAAGTTAAGCTTGTATCGAAAAATTTCTGAACTCACGCAAGGAAAGCTAAGTGTCGAGGAGTACATCGAGGAGTTTGAAAACTTATCCTTGATGGGAGAACTTGAAGAAAGCGAAGAATTGCGGATGTCCCGTTTCCTACGAGGTTTGAACAAAAATATTGCTAATTCCGTGGAACTCTACCCCTATTCCGACTTTGATACTTTATGCGGACTTTGCATAAAGTTGGAAAATCAAAACAAAACAAAACTCTCTAAACCCGAATTCCCACCTAAATACGGAAATACCAACTTTGGCGCGAGTTCTAGCTCGTTTCAAAACTGTCACCACAAGCCAACCGTTACTACCATTCCAAAAACTCCTATCACACCAAAAGAAACAAGCCTATCTAAAGTCCGGTGTTTCAAATGTCAAGGATTTGGACACTATCAAAGTGCTTGTCCAAATCGGAGGATTGTGACGTTACGAGAAGCCATAGCCGCCCGAGAGGAATTACTAGCCGAAGAAGAAAGAGTTGGAGACGTTTTTAACTTAGAAGCTGACGAAGAAGAAGAAGAATGCGAGGCATACGATGCCCCGAACTATGACACGAACCTCATCCTTCGCATGTTACAAACGAAGGCCGTCCCAAGTGACGAAGAACAACGAGACCAAATCTTCCACACGAAGTGTCGTGTCGGAGATAAATGGTGTAGCTTGATCATTGACGGTGGAAGTTGTACAAACGTGGCATCAAGCGAGATGGTCTCAAAACTCGGTTTGATCACCACGGCCCATCCTAAGCCGTATGCACTCCATTGGCTCGATGATGGAAACAAGGTGAAAGTATCAAGGCAAGTGAAGGTCGGACTCACCATGGGTTCGTATGGCGATGATATTACATGCGATGTACTACCTATGGACGCATGTCACGTATTATTAGGAAGACCTTGGTTATTTGATCGGGACGTACTACATCGAGGGAGGAGTAACGAGTATGAGTTACGTGACAAAGGTAAAAAAATTGTTCTTAAACCTATGTCACCTCAAGCTATCCGGACGATGAGTTCAAAAAAAGTCGAAGGACCGAAACTTACGATGTTTGCAAACGAGAAAGAAGTCGAACACGCCATTGACGATGGCGAACGTGTTTATTTGATGATGATCAAAGAGGTCCGAAATCTTGCCACCAAATCGCAACATGAGGAAAAGATAGATGCACTATTACACGAGTTTTCGGACGTATTTCCCGAAGACTTGCCGGTAGGATTACCACCTATCCGCGGAATTGAACACCAGATTGACCTTATACCGGGAGCTCCATTACCGAACAAAGCGGCGTATCGTTGTAATCCTGAAGAAACCAAAGAACTACAACGACAAATTGATGAACTCATGAATCACGGATATGTCCGAGAAAGTTTAAGTCCGTGTGCGGTTCCAGTCCTACTTGTTCCATTAAAAGTCGGAACATGGCGAATGTGTATTGACAGTAGAGCCGTGAATAACATCACCGTCAAGTATCGGTTTCCCATCCCGAGACTAGACGACATGCTGGACGAGTTACATGGCTCGGTTATATTTTCCAAAGTTGATTTACGGAGCGGATACCATCAAATCCGCATGCGAGAGGGAGACGAATGGAAAACGGCGTTTAAAACAAAGAATGGACTTTACGAATGGGTTGTGATGCCATTCGGCCTCACCAACGCCCCGAGCACTTTTATGAGGTTGATGAACGAGGTGCTTAAACCTTTCTTGGGAAAGTTTGTTGTCGTGTACTTAGACGACATTTTGATCTACAGTCGGTCCGTAGAGGAACATCTCAAACATTTGCGGTACGTATTTGAGACGCTAAGGGAACAAAAACTTTATGGAAAACGGGAGAAGTGTACTTTCCTAGTCGAGAGTCTTGTCTTTCTCGGCTATGTTGTTTCGAAGGACGGAGTTTCGGTCGACCAAGAGAAGATCGCGGCAATCAAGTCGTGGCCGACCCCAAGGACAATCACGGAGGTCCGGTCATTTCATGGCCTCGCTTCTTTTTACCGACGATTCATACGGGACTTTAGCACTATCTCCAGTCCGATCACGGAGTGTCTGAAAAAGGGAACCTTTGCATGGAACGAGGTGGCCCAAAAGGCTTTTGAAAATTTAAAGGGAAAATTATGTGAAGCGCCGATTTTGACGTTACCCGATTTTTCAAAACCGTTTGAGGTAGAATGCGACGCTAGCGGAGTTGGAATCGGGGCAGTGCTTATTCAAAGAGGCCGTCCCATCGCCTATTTTTCGGAGAAGTTAAGTGGCGCCCGAGTGAATTATTGTACTTACGACAAGGAGTTCTATGCTATCGTAAGAGCACTCGATCATTGGAGTCATTATCTCGCGTTCAAACATTTCGTGGCCGCATTCGATCACGAGTCGTTGAAATACATCAACGGACAGAGTAAGCTAAGCCCGAGACATGCAAAATGGGTGGAATTTTTACAATCTTTTCACTTTTCATCCAAGTACAAAGACGGGAAGAGTAATGTAGTGGCGGATGCACTATCGAGACGGTATGCCCACTGCCGATGCTAGATGTTCGTTTGTTGGGGTTCGAGACTTTGAAAGATCATTACAACGACGATTTGGACTTCGGGAAATTTTTAACCGTTGTAAAACGGCCCCGTACGAGGAATTTGTTTTACAGATGGCTTTCTTTTCAAGGGAAATAAATTATGTGTGCCGAGACATACAATTCGGAATTCCGGGTTCGGGAGGCGCACGGAGGAGGACTAGCCGGTCATTTCGGCTCGGCCAAGATCAGAGGTGCTAAAAGAACATTTCTTTTGGCCGAAGATGTATGGTGACGTAAGCACAATCGTGAGCAAATGCGTAACTTGTCACATGATGAAAAGTTCGCTCAAGTCGAGTACATACATGCCGCTACAATACCGTTACGACTGTGGGAGGATGTCTCGATGGATTTTATTGTGGCTTTACCTCGTACTCAACGAGGCAAAGACTCGATCATGGTGGTCGTCGACCGCTTTTCAAAATGGCTCACTTTATCGCGTGCCACAAAACCGATGATGCAAGCAATGTGGCGGACTTGTACTTCCGGAAGTAGTTCGCTTGCACGGAGTTCCAAAACTATCGTGTCGGATCGAGATTCCAAATTTCGAGTTACTCGAATACTTTATGGAGGAAAGTAGGTACTAAACTCCTATTCAAGATTTCACATCACCCGCAAAACCGACTTGATGCATCGAGGTAACTAATCGAACCTTGGGAGCATTATTGCGAGGGTTGGTAAATAAAACACGTAGGATTGGGATGTTAAACTTGCTCATGCGGAATTCGCATACAACCGATCACCCTTATGCCACGGCCCATTCACCTTTTGAAGTGGTATACGGATTAAATCCGCACTTGCCATTGGACTTGATTCCCTTGCCGAGCAACGAATTGGTTCACAAAGACGCCGAAGCAAAACTCAAATCAATGATGAAGTTACATGAAAAGATACGGGAACGGATTAAAGAAGTGAATGAAATTTACAAACGGAAGTCGAACAAAAATAAAAAAGCGAGGTCATTTGATGTTGGCGACTTAGTTTGGATACATTTGAGAAAAGAAAGATTCCCAAGCAAACGGAAGAACAAATTGATGCCGAGAGCCGAGGGTCCGTACAAAATTGTGGAAAAAGTGAACGACAACGCATACAAAGTCGAACTTCCGGCGAATACGGAGTACACGCGACTTTCAACGTAGGTGATCTCGCCTTACCTTGACGACGATGGCATTACGGAATTGAGGTCAATTCCTTTCAAAGACGGAGGGAATGATACGATATCTAATATTCCAAATAAGAAGCTCCAATAAAAATCGACATCCATGATGATGCAAATTCGCATGGCCATGCATCGTTCTACTTGGGAGAAAAGAATACGCGAATTGGAGTTACGTTGTTAACCGGAGTAACGTAAAACTTGACGACGAGATCGGTCCAAAAGCATGAAGATCGCCAAAACATGCTTGAAAGGGACCCTTTGTCTTCATATCTTTCACAAGATAAGTGAAGATCACCTCCTTCCCCACCATCTTTGAAAATCGGCCAAAGACAACAAACAAAGTCCCCACCTCCATATCTTATCTAGTCCAAAATCCATGAAAGATATCATGTCCTAAATAAATCATCAAGTCTCCCCACAAGATCGGCCGAATTTCCCTTGATGAAGACTTCCATCAAATCTTTTTCTACATGTCAAAATCATATGCAATAAGTCCAAGATGCTTGAAGATTGTCCAAGATCTCTCCTTCCCCACACCACATCTCGGCCGAAGACATAAGGAAGCTTGGTGTTTCATTTTTTTCTTGTTGTTTTTGTATCATTATTCTTGTAAACTACTATATATAGTAGTCCATTTGGTGATTGTAACATATCTTGAATCATAATAAACCTTGTATTTCCTTTGAAATATACGTTGAACGAGTTCAACAAACTTTAGTTATTGTTTCGACGCGTCTCGAGATTTTAACTTGATCAATTCTCAAAAGGTCTTGGGAAGAGATTACCTTTTATCGAGTTATAGGTCTAGTTCGATAAAACACATCAAACTCCGTACATCATACTACATCACGGCCGAACACCATCAAATTTCGGCCACCCTTAGTAAAATTCAAGTGATACTTTGATACTTGTTAATCTTCCGTTGCATTTTATACGTATTACTTACATAATTCGTATCAGTATCCTGATCTCAAATCAAGTTTTGAGAATATTGCGGCTCCCAGCAACTGATCAAATAAATCATCTATACGAGGCAAAGAATACTTGTTCTTGATGGTCACTTTGTTTAGTTCACAGTATCAATGCAAAATCATAGTGAACCATCCTTCTTCCTCACAAAAGGACCAGGTGTGCCTCAAGGCGAAGCGCTCGGTCTGATGTACCCTTTCTCCAATAGTTCTCCCAGCTGATTCTTCATTTCTTGCATCTCGAAAGGTGCCATCTGATACAACGGCTTAGAAATCAGAGCCGCGTCAGGCTCTAAGTCCAAAGAAAATTCTATCTCTCGATCCGGAGGTAATCCCGGGAGGTCGTCCGGATAAAACGTCGGGATACTCATTAATAACTGGAATCAAAGAGAAATCGATTTCGTTCCCTTCCGTCTTCAAAGCATAACACCAATAGCCCGTGCAACCTTTATTCAAGAGTTTTACTGCCTTCATGGCACTGATAAGCAACTTAGGTTGGCCCGATTTACGTCCCATAAATGAGTACTCAGAACCATCTTTAGTCATCATAGTGATAACCTTAGTGCGGTAATTCATAATCGCTTGGTGACTATCCAGCCAATCCTCGCCGAGGATCACATATTCGCCCTCCATATCAACCACAATCAAATTCGATAACCAATCCATACCAGCTATATTCACCGGAAAATTTCTATTCTCCCGATTCCCCATGATTTTATCCCCGCTAGGTAGTTTCACAATGAAAGGATTGCAAGCAGTCATAAAAGTTATATTCAAACGGCGTACACACCCCAAAGAGATGAAAGAATGTGTAGCACCAGAATCAAAAAGTACACGAACTGGATGAGATAAAATATAAATGGTACCTGAGGCCACCGCCGCATCGGATTCATCTGCTCGACGCATCTCATAGACTCGTGGGTGTGCCAAACCGACACTAGAATCTCCCCCTCTAGCGTCTAGAATCTGTCCCTAGCCTCTGCAGTAGCTCTACTGTGACTAACTAACTGGTTGCCATTGATTCATCCCCTGATCTATAGGCGCTGGGTCAGAAGCCCGAGTGTCCAAAGTTTGATCTTGTTCGGGTCAATAAGCTGCCCTATGTCCCAACTGTCTACATGTGTGACACTTCAGAGGTGGGAAATTCCACTCTAGATTAAAGTGGCCTGTACGACCACAATTAAAACAAGTTACCGGGCGAGTTGAGGTGCCCGGAGCATAACGAAAACTCTTCTTCCCTCTAAGAAAACGTGACGACTGCCCGGCAGAACAGTTAGCCTCTTGAGACCTCTGGAAGTTGCCACCTTTAGAGCCAAAAACATACCAGCGTTCTTTTGCTTCTTCGATTCTTCTGTGGTATCATTTTGGGGACTCAACATGTCATAGGCCAAAGCCCTGTCTTGGTATTCCTTTAATGTAGTGCAAGCAAACTAGGCCATGTAAAGCCGTAAATCCATATTCAATGCATGTCAAAGTAGCGGATCTTGTCACGCTCATCCCGCACTTGATTCTTCACTTGGATCAGCTGTTGGTTGTATTCCACTATCGCCTGTGAGACTGGAATGTTCTGCGGCTTAGCCTCGAAAAAGGCTCGGATTCTACCTTCTTGCACTGGCCAAGGAAAAAACTCGTCCTCCAGTAGCTCTTTAAACTCTCCCCATGTAGAAGCGTGATCCTGCGGCTTGATAACTTTCCACCGGTCGGACTGTGATGATGGCAAAGTAGTAATACTGTAGACAAACGATGACTCAATCAACCCAAAAGACCGACAGCCTAGGTATCCATAAACCTAAGCCCTGATACCATATTCTGTAACACCCCCAAGTTATTCAGGGTATATTACAGTGCCGTGAGCCCCACCGTGGGACCCACAAGGCTTTTCACACGCGGAACCATGAACTCTGACCGATAAGGTCTAAGTATAATCAGATGAAGAACAATAAAGTTGACTTCCAAGACGATACCCAATAAAACCAAAGACAATACATCCAGAATCAATACCATGGCAACACAGGCCAAAACATCAAGGAAACCAAAAACAATACTCGAGTACTCAAGAACCATTCAAGTACAACATCACTGAATGGAGGAAATACAAAACAACCAGTGACAAGAAACAGCATCACACTTGCTCATCATCTTCTTGCCGACCTGGTACGTGCCTATCCGCTCCCCTAGATCCTGAAATACATGAAAGGTATTTCCCCCATAAAGGGGTTAACTGTCGAATAGCTAGTACAAGTATATCGAATATGAAACACAATACTTCTCGATAATAAAGTAAATGTAATCATCATCTCATCAACTCAAGACTAGTATTCCAGAATAAATAAATCTCATAACATCACATTCAATACATACATGATTAACCATGGAACCGCACCAAAGGCAACGGAACCCTCAGAGGAGCCGTCGGTCCGTCCTAGAGTGGTTAACCCAAAATATCCACGGAACCGCACCAAAGGCTACGAAACCCTCAGAGGACCCGTCGGCCCATCCCAGAGTGGATATATACCATCATACAATTCATATATCTTACTTTCAAAGTCGAGAACGTACAATCATAAACATATACTTACTTTTGAGACATAGAGAATCAGAAGGAAAAGAATACAAGTTTGGTAGGTCCAAGAATGCACTTCCGGCACCTAAACGTTTCGTAAGGAACATGATAATCAATAACCCATACTCAAATCACACGAAGAAACTCCCGAAACCTGCCTACGATTCACAAAACTACAAGGATAATCACCTAGAGGTTTGAAAATCACCCAAACCCTCTCAAGTCCGAACAAGGTACAAAACCATCCATATAATCATAAGGGAAACATGGGTATGGGGTAGATACATCATAATCTCAAAGATCTCAAGCTCCAAAATAGATTAATCGGACGTCTAAAAGAATCCCCAAAATTCCCAAAAATGGGGTTCTAAGGAATTTACGTTGATTCGGAAGAGAAACGGATTAGATGTTGTGTAATCTTTGTTATTCAACCAAAGATGATGATAGTTGATGAAAATCACCCCCAAATCGCCTCCAAATCCCCTTCTCCCGTTCGCCTGTCGAAAATAAGTGGAAAAGATGAAAAATGACGAAGAACAAGGTTGACCCTCACTTATATACTGCGTCTGGTTAGCACCCGTTAAATGTAAGGGTTAGCGTGTGCTAACGGGGTCACCCAATAGTCCAGTAGCTTCTGTCCTGCGACGTTAGCGCGCGCTATGCAACACCTATAGCGTGCGCTGGCTAAGGCCTAGCGTGCGTTACCTTCTAGTCAAGTAAGTAGAAATACCCACTCCCTCTGCCGACTCAGCTCATTAGCGTGCGCTACGGGCGATGTTAGTGCGCACTACTGAACACGAATAGCATGCGCTAGCTAATGCCTAGCGTGCCACAACTACTAGTCCAGAGGGCAGAATCAGTTACTGCCTCTACCAAGCCCGGACCGTTAGCATGCGCTAAGACCCAACGCTAGCGTGTGCTACTCAACAGAAACAGCGCGCGTTAGCTTTGGCCTAGCGTATGCTATCTGTAATACTCGTGTATTTTATGAGTGTTGTTGTGGATGTATTTTGTGGTATTGTGGTCATTTGGACCGTATATATTGATGATTGACCTTGGTATGTTCATGGCTGATAATTGTTGGGTTCTGTGATTCTCGGATTGTGCTCGTTTTAGCCGGACTTTTTGCGAATTTAATTTTGGAAAATAGCAGTTAGCGCACGCTAAGACTGTATGTCTAGCGCACGCTAACCAGGTTCGAGTAGCGCACGCTACTCTTGTGCAATAGCGTGCGTTAGACCCGCTGGACAGTGAACTTTCTGGACTCTGGAATGGAGCGCTAGCGTACGCTATGGTAGAACTAGCATACACTATTTCGATGTACTAGCGCACGTTACTTGGAGGATAGCGTGCGCTAGAATGTCAGGTCAGTGAGGACAGAACGCTTCGGACTGCAGTACTGCGGTAGCGCACGCCATCAGTATGGAGTTAGCGCGCTAGTGGCAATCGATAGCGCACGCTAACAGATAGTTCGGCGACGCTACGAGTCCGGCGAGAAAGTTCGGACTTTTTCTTCAAAGCAGCACCGCCCTCAACTCGTTAGCGCACGCTAAGCGAGAGTCCGTAGCGTGCGCTAATGCCTCCCAAGATATATATAGGGCGAGTTCCGAAACGTCATTTTTCACCTCTTCCTCTTCCCTTCGCGGTCAGGCGACTTGGAGTGTAGTTAGACGTGGTTTTCGACCAGTTTTCACCATCCAACAACATTTTTGTGTTCCTAGACTCAATCTAACAAGATTTCATCCAGTGTATCATCCAAATCAAGGTGAGATTGTTCAATCCCTAGTTTTTCGGAATTTTGAGGGTTTTGTTTAGATCTCGTCATTCTAGTCCGTTTTAAACCTTGAATTGGGTCAGATTATGATTGTGAGACCATAATCCCTTGTTTTTCTTGAATTCTACGGATTTTGTTTGAGTTCCCACCTATTGATTTGAGTATGAACAACTCCGCCTTAGTAGTGTTTGATAGTTTGTCCCTAAGAGTAGAATTGGAAGGGAATCCTTCCATTTCCGTGGTGTTGTGTTTTGATTCCATATTTCGATGTGTTAGGATCAAGTCGTTGAAGGAAGTTCGGACCGTACATTCATCCGTTCGCCGTTTCTTGTGTCGTTCAAATTGAGGCAAGTACTTTGATTGTGTTTAATGTACATCGTGTGAATATGTAAAAAAAAATGGAATTTGTGCCAAATTGTTGATCGAGTGTGTGTGAGCCGAGTAAAACCAGTGAGGGTCCCCTGGGGTCCGGTAGGCCGCGTATCCCTATCGATCACTCGGTTGGGCTATACACCAGGGAGGGCCTGACGAGGTGTCTCTGGGGTGTGTATCTTGCTTGAGAGGTACAGGGCCAGTATAGCTCGGGAGGTTGTTTTGTGATGATGACTGTGATGTGGTATTCCGGAAATATCTGTGATGGCACTATGATTTCTGTGTTTTTTGTTGATTATTCACTTGTTGTACATATTCTAGAATCATTGTACTTGCACCGGCTTCTTGCTGATCCCTTCTGGGGTGGATATACTTTTGTGTATTCAGGTACAGGTCCAGTGGGAGGTCTAGCACAGGACGGACACGATCTTGGTGGGCAGCATTGATATCATGCATTATATTGAGTTGGTGGTCATATGGTCATGGTCAAAGTCGTGTTTTGGTTTTGTACTCGCGCGGGTACTGTCCGGTGTTGTATGTCATGTCATTATTAATGGTTAATAATGTCGCGTGGGATCGAAGGACGTTATAGGATGATTGATCGGTGATATAAACTCCGAAACTTCATGGATTTGTTGTTTAACAGCATGGCTTCATCTCCTTCAAAGCTCCATCCGCGGACCGAAGAGAAAAGAAATGAAAAATGACTGAAAAAGTGGCTGCTCTGTCATTTATATACTGGGCCGGAACTAGCGTGCGCTAGCCTTCCTGGACTAGCGTGCGCTATCGGCCAGTATCGGCCCAGCACTCTCGGCCATGGCCCGCACGACCCGGCACCACCAACCAATTCTGCCGACCATGACTTGTCCGCCCGACTCCCGCTAGCGTGCGCTACGGCCGGAAGCCTGCGCGCGCTAGCCGACCTATCCAGTAGCCTCTGGACTAACAAACTCATCCCGTGCGTCGCTAGTCGGCCGACGGCGGCGCGCTATCCTGCCGGTTAGCGTGCGCCACGGCCAAGCGATGGCGTGCGCTACTGCCGATCCTACCCGAGTCCGTAACCTCGAATCCCTCGCCTGTGCCCGATAGCGTCTGGCTGGTGACTTGACAGCGTGCGCTACATCGCTGAAGCTAGCGCGGCGCTCCGGCCGTGGCGTGCGCTCGCCGGTTCTCGCCGTGCTGCTCGGCGATGCCAACTGGCCACCGCCACGACCCGACGCCTCGATTTCCGAAAATGCACGAAAAGTTCGCGGACGACATCATCGACACGAAATGAAAACGTAATGCAATAATTAATCATACGCGACCAAGAAAAGGGTCGAGACAACAAATACAGATACGAATACCCATAACTTTGGGTAAATTACAAAATGGCCCAAAACGCCCGGAAATCACGATACGTGATCGAATAACCAAACCGAAGTTCATAACACGTCTAACGAAGTTAAACAGACTTACAGGAAACTCGAAACAGCAGATTCGAACGAGATTCGCAAGAATCGACTCAATAGCGGAAAAGTCGCTAAAAAGCACGGAACTCAACAAAACGACTCCGAAACGAACTCGGATGTCAAAAAGTGTAGAATTAATCATTCTCAGGATGACGAAACGGTCCCAATCAAGTCGTAAAAATGGACTTTCGCCAAAAAAGAAAAATTACCGGAAATCGAATTTGCGGATATTACATTCTACCCTCCTTAAAAGAAGTTTCGTCCCGAAACTTAAAACAACTAGGGAGAAGCAATATCCCGCTAGGAAAACTCAACGAGATACACAAGAAATGCGTAACTTACGCCCAACGGCGAAACGTTACAAGCAACACGACAATACATTACCCGAAGGTAATCCAAGCCAACGCTGAAGTAAATACGAATCATAATGCCTGAAGGCTCCAACAAAAATACCAATACATCGCAATGGCCTGAAAACCCCTCAGCCGAAGCTGTATATCACGATGGCCTGAAAGCCGAACAGCCCAAAGCTGTAAATCATCACAATACAGATCTCAAAGAGGCAAACCTGACTGTCGGACATACCCCTCGGCGTATGAACAACCAGCCGCAAATCGTCGGACATATCCAATACAACATGGACTACGAACGACCAAACAATAAGGCTCAAGAGGGACATCACAGTACGCCCGATCCGGAAATGTGTCCGTGCACATGTCCACCCCGTATACGGAATCCAGAATACACGTGTGACAATGTACCTAATTAGCCTCAAGAACTACGTCTCGTGTGCACGGTCCAATGCGGAAACATCCACGCATGACCATCGAGTGCCTGGCTAAAAATCCTACACATAACCAATCGGCACGCAGACATGATTCCAGATATGTTATGATACAACATGACAACAAAACTCAAAGGATAAAATACCCATTACGGATCATACGACTCACCAAGTGAACGATGACACACGAATAATGAAAGATCGACACGACCAACGATATTCAAAACAACCATCCTGGGATCAGAATCCCTAAGGACCGATTAACACGGCAATAACCACAACACCACAATTCGGGAAATCCTTCATCCTCAACGATCACAAAATTACCAAGTTCACCAGAATAATAGTGTGCTACCTTGAGTCGGCCAACACGACAATAATAACTCATAGATGGGCACTATCCTCGGCGATCCCCATTCGATATCTCGGTTGTCTTCGAACGACCAATCGATAAAGACTCAATGGATGGGAACTATCTTCGACAGTCCCAATTCAATACTTCGGTTACCTTAGAACAGCAACTCAATAACAACGGTACAACAGATGTCTCGGCATATTTAAATCAGTTACCGATAATGAAGATGAAATTCGAATACATCAATGCCTTCAATCGGCCGTTTACGAACAACAATAACATTTGGCATAATTGTCGACGGGTGTCGTATCAAACAATCCCCTGATATCAATACAATCATAAGGGGGCCAAGTCTCGAAATGATACACACATTCGTACACCTACACGATAACATTAGTCTCATTGATTAGTACGAGTATAAAACTTGCCTCGATATCAATACAACGAACTGTTACCAATTCAGTTGATTTCGTCTTACGAATTCCTCAGTCTCGACCAAGTTAATCTACGAACCCTTCAACCTTAACCGCAACACAACAGTCATAATTCACGATCAAACATCATATCTTATTGTAAAACGAAGGATTAATAATCAACAGGTTCGATGACGACCAATATCAATACCACCAAACCACAAACTCAATCGTTTCACCATATCTCGACTAATCACAGTCTGAACAATCCAACTCAGACACTTACAAATCCTGTCCACAATACGAGTCGAAATATGATGATCATATCAGCAACCAATTAGGACCAATAATAAGGGTCTAAATGTTCCAAACTCAATTCTTAAATACGAATTGATAAGGTTCCCTTCTCGTAAATCCATCGTTAAAATTTACTTATGACCGTCATCAATTCGAATCATCCGACTGGTTCAAAACAATAGATAATCCTATTAAAAAGGTTATCAAATAGTCCAATCATTCGACTTGAATATTTGCTCCATACGTATGGGCTTCCAAATTCAGAGATGAATAATAGTCTCATCAAACTCATAATCACATTCGTATTCCTATACGAATATTATTTCAAACACATAGTTTAGCTCTAGATATGAATATCCCATATTCATTTTCAAAACATCAACACTTCTTAAAAAAAAATTTCATCACCTCGTATAATTCAAGAGTTCTTCAAGAACACGAAATATCCGAAATCCCATTCAGAACAACATATCCGAGGTATATATCGCCATGTTACCATTTTCTTCATCATGCCATTCATACAACCTTAAGAAGCGCAACAATACCGTTATCATCATATGAAGAAGATCTCAATAATCATATCAACATCCAAAATCTCTTATTACAATCCCAATAAATTTCGTATAACATTATCACATGATACCATAATTGTAACACCCCAGATCCTCCTGGGAATATTACACGCCGTAAACCCTTCTCACAAGGATTTACCAGGCTAAGCACAATTTTCCACGTCATTTCAAAAATGCCAAAAAGACCGATGACGGTAATATTTTTCAAATACTAAAAAAAATCATTTTCCAAATACCGTCAAAACGATCAAGGCCAAAATGCCAAAAACTCAGTTTAGGGAATCGGTTTTACAAAATAAAATTCAGTTGGCAAAATACCAAAAGCCATTTCAAAATACTCACGCAATGGATAAAAACAGTCAATTTATGCATTTACATTGAAATAAGACGAACATCAAAATACACGATTCCCAACATACTCCCTCCCAAGTCGTAATCCTTAAAAAAACGAACCACTATCAAAGGGATACGAGGATTACCTTGTATGGACAAATCACGAAGAAGAATAGTTGAACTCCATTCCAATAATCATCAAAAACTTCAAGAACAATACTTAAATTCGAGCTCTCCATCTTAATCTTGTTTAAGAGAATCATCTCTCAATGTTTAGGAACTTCAAGTACTTCCCAAGGTTCTCTCTATTGACTGAAGGAAGGAGAATGGACAAAATGCCTCTCAGCACTCGTCTATCCTCTCTATAAAACACATCACTAGCGCGCGCTAGACCTTATATTTAGCGTGCGCTACAGGACTAGCGTGCGCTATCCTTCCTTGATAGCGTCCGCTATCGGGCAGTCCAGAAGCTACTACATTGCTTCGAAATTCATCTAACGTACGTAATGCCCATGCATTAGCGTACGCTAACAGGCGTTGACTTGCTACAGTGAAATGCTCAGTAGCGTGCGCTATTCCTCGACCTTAACGCGCACTAATCGTCGTTGACTTGCTACAGTATCGTGCCCCCACATGCCAAAATCATCCGCGATTACCGGGATTCCTTTGACCGATATGGAATTAGCGTGCGCTAATCATACGGTTTTAGCGTGCGCTAGCTCTACACGGCAAACACTCGCTGACCTTATCTGGACACGCGTCGAACATGGCCGGGTCCACCCGCCGAAAGCTAAGATTCCATTATTGGCGATCTGATGTTAGCGTGCGCTAACCAACATGCGTTAGCGTGCGCTAACTGAATATAAAAGTTAATCTGGGCCTACCTGTCGGTCACCTTCCGGAACTAACCCAGCAAGTTGTTACGTACGTTAGGGGTCCTCCTTAGCGTACGTAACCGAACCTCTTAGCGTGCGCTAAGTATGCACCGTAGCGTACGCTAAGTATATATCTTGGCGCGCACTAGGCATACCCTGTAGCGTGCGCTAACGTAGCTGTACTTAGCCATTTTCCGCTATTTTCTACCAACATCTCGACATACCAAATGATCATACGGCACAATGAATACATATACGCATTCAACAACATTGTCATACGTTCACATCATCCTCGAGCACAATTATCCATCAACGACATCCAACAATTGAACGAAAAAAAATATATCCGAAAATATATCCGAAAAATCAGGGTATTACACTCTACCCCCCTTAAAAATAAGTTTCGTCCTTGAAACTTGCAATCACTCGCACAAACAACATTTCAACGGAAATTCAAATTCACCAAGAATTATCGAATAATCCGAACAACATACTTACAAGTCTGTGAAGTCGAAGATCTCTCGTGATACTAGCATGCGACTTCTAAACAAAGTCTCGACATAATACCGATACACACCAATATCGCAATTAGCAACTTAACAAAATCTCAAGGAAGAGTTCACGTCCGTGACCACGGCCACGATTCTTCCTACTTTCAGCCAACATTCTGAAGGGCACACATGTGCGTAAGTATAATCCAAATCGCACATTCTCGAAGTGACCAATTCCCAAGAATACCAAGCTATAAACGAAACGATTAAGAAAAATACAAGAAGAGTGAGAGGACTTACAAGTACCGGTCGCACTGTGATGATGGCAGAGTAGTGATACTGTGGGCAATTGACGACTTAATCGACCCAAAAGACCGACAGCCTAGGTATCCATAAACCTAAGCTCTGATACCATATTCTGTAACACCCCCAAGTTATTCAGGGTATATTACAGCGCCGTGAGCCCCACCGTGGGACCCACAAGGCTAAACATACGCGGAACTATAAAACTTGACCGAGAAGGTCTACATACAATGGAAAGAAAGACGATACAAATGGTATTCAAAACCATAACCAATGAAACCATATACATCACCGCACAAATCAATACCTCGGCAACACTGGCCGGAACATCAAGGAAACTGAAATACAATACTCGAGTATTTAAAATCCATTCCAGTACAACAACACTGAATGGAGGAATCCAAAAAGATAACCGGAGACAAGACACAGTATCACATTTGCCCATCATCTTCATGCTGACCCGATACCCACCTGTCCGCTCTCCTGGAACCTGAAATACATAAAAAGTATTTCCCCCATAAAGGGGTTAGCCGTCGAATAGCTAGTGCAAGTATATCAAGTATGAAACACAATGCTCCGCGACAATAAAGTAAATGTAACCGTCAATTCATCAATTTAAGACTAGTATTCCGGAATAACTAAATCTCGTAGCGTCACATCAAGACGTATATGAATGCCGTAGAAACGGTTCGTTCATATCATCCGTCAATACATGTATGAATGCCTTAGAAACGGTTTGTTCATAACATGTCGTCAATACATATATGAATGCAGTAGAAACGGTTCGTTCATATCATGCCATCAATATATCTATGAATGCCGTAGAAACGGTTCGTTCATATCATACCATCAATATTTCTTACTTTCAAAGTCGAGAACGTACAATCATAAATATATATATACTTGCCTTGAATAGTCGACGACGTAACGAACGGAATGGAAAGTCACCGACGAATGCTAGGAACCATCGAAACCAAACCTAGCGATTCGAAGAATACAATCACAACCGATTCTAAACGAATACGGAATTGGAATACACCCGAAACCCCGCCTACGATTCATGTATATTCGTATAAAAACGACAACGAGGGCGGACCACAACCAAACCCTCTCGATTTCGTAAAAATCACGAAATATACCATGAATCCGTAGGGAAATTAAGAATACCAACAAGATTAATCATATTCATCATGAATTACTCCGCAAAACGGAATGAATCGGACAAAAACGCGAAAATCCCCAAATCTCCCCAAAAGTAGGGTTCTAAAGATCTAACCTTGATTCGCTGGATCGAAGGACGTTATAGGATGATTGATCGGTGATATAAACTCCGAAACTTCATGGATTTGTTGTTTAACAGCATGGCTTCATCTCCTTCAAAGCTCCATCCGCGGACCAAAGAGAAAAGAAATGAAAAATGAATGAAAAAGTGGCTGCTCTGTAATTTATATACTGGGCCGGAACTAGCGTGCGCTAGCCTTCCTGGACTAGCGTGCGCTATCGGCCAGTATCGGCCCAGCACTCTCGGCCATGGCCCTCACGACTCGGCACCACCAACCAATTCTGCCGACCATGACTTGTCCGCCCGACTCCCGCTAGCGTGCGCTACGGCCGGAAGCCTGCGCGCGCTAGCCGACCTGTCCAGTAGCCTCTGGACTAACAAACTCATCCCGGTAACGTATGCTAGTCGGCCGACAGCGTGCGCTACCCCTGCCGGTTAGCGTGCGCCATGACCGACAGTAGCGTGCGCTACCTGCCGATCCTACCCGAGTCCAGAACCTCAGAATCCCTCTGCCCAGGCCCGATAGCGTACGCTGGGCTGACTTGACAGCGTGCGCTACACTGCCGAGCTAGCGCGCGCAGCGTCCCGGCCGTAGCGTGCGCTATGCCGGTTCCTGCCGTGCCTGCTCGGCCAGTGCCCAGCACTTCCGACAGTGCCGCACCGGTCCGGCCAGCTGCTCAGCCGCCACGACCCGACGCCTCGATTTCCGAAAATGCACGAAAAGTTCGCGGACGACATCAACGACACGAAATGAAAACGTAATGCAATAATTAATCATACGCGACCAAGAAAAGGGTCGAGACAACAAATACAGATACGAATACCCATAACTTTGGGTAAATTACAAAATGGCCCAAAACGCCCGGAAATCACGATACGTGATCGAATAACCAAACTGAAGTTCATAACACGTCTAACGAAGTTAAACAGACTTACAGGAAACTCGAAACAGCAGTTTCGAATGAGATTCGCAAGAATCGACTCAATAGCGGAAAAGTCGCTAAAAAGCACGGAACTCAACAAAACGACTCCGAAACGAACTCGGATGTCAAAAAGTGCAGAATTAATCATTCTCAGGATGACGAAACGGTTCCAATCAAGTCGTAAAAACGGACTTTCGCCAAAAAAGAAAAATTACCGGAAATCTAATTTGCGGATATTACAGACGGAAAAAATTAAGACATCGATCCAGTACGGGGAAAGATTAAATACGAACACAAATTGAAGTTAAGTACGTACTTGGGAAAACTTGCCGAAGATCATGTGTCGATACTGTACTAGAGTTGGAAGGAAGTACCCGACAAGCCGGATAAAGAAATGTTGTGGCAGGATATATTGGTACACGACTCTTTTTGTATTTAAAATCATGTGTGTGTCGTGTTCCGTTGTGGGGCAGTGTGTGTGTGTGTGTGTGTGTGTGTGTGTGTGTGTGTATGTGTGTGTGTGGGTGTGTGCAGGGTGTGCAGTGTGTGCAGTGTGTGTTTTTTTACTGTGTGCAGTGTGTGTGTGCGTGTGTGCAATGCGTGTGTGTGCAGTGTGTGTGTGTATTTGTGTGCAGTGTGTGTATGTGTGTGCAGTATGTGTGTGTGTGCAGTGTGTGTGTGAGTTTTAAACTGTGTGGCAGTATGTTTTTTTACTGTGTGGCAATGTGTGCAGTTTTTTTTACTGTGTGCAGTGTGTGTGTGTAGTGTGTGTGTGTGCAGTGTGTTTTTTTTACTGCGTTGCAGTGTTTTTTTTTTTACTATGTGGCAGTATATGTGTTTGTGTGCAGTATGTGTGTGTATTTTTACTGTGTGCAGTGTGTGTGCGCATTGTGTGTGTGCGTGTGTGTATTTTTATGCAGTGTGTGTGATTTTTTTTCTTACTGTGTGGCAGTGTGTGTGTGTGTGTGTTTACTGTGTGACAGTGTGTGTGTGTGTGTGTGTGTGTGTGTGTGTGTGTGACTAACTCTAGTTTTTATTGTCAATATGCAGGCCAATTTTGATGTTAGCCAGATTAGCAATCTTGGTCATTTTCAAAAGAAGTCTTTAGAGTCAATTGGCGTAAAATGGAGGCAATTTAAGTCTGATTTGACCGGTGAGTACATATATGGTCCAAGCAAAGGAAAATCTCCTTGTGACAAGTATGGTATCTCCGAGGAGGACTGGAGAGACTTCAAAAAGATTCGTGAGGACTTCGCTTGGGAGGTACATCTAAAAAATATTTTAAGTTTTCTTTTTTAAAGTTCAACTATGAAAATAATGAACACACAATCAAATAAAATAATTTATTATTAAGGACATAAAATTTGAAATAAGAAAAAATGTTTTAAATTTGAAAATATTTATATATATATATATATATTATATTACAATATTCATAAAAGGTATTACAATAATGTTTTAAATTTGAAAACATTTATAAAATTGTTTATGGGTTATTCGATACTTGTAACAGTAACAAAGAAGTAAGAAACAAGAATTAGCAAAAATTAACATTCCGCCTTATATGGCTTGAGGAGGGTACGATTTGGTGGAA
This sequence comes from Orobanche coerulescens, assembly GCA_033398695.1. Classification (NCBI taxonomy): domain Eukaryota; kingdom Viridiplantae; phylum Streptophyta; class Magnoliopsida; order Lamiales; family Orobanchaceae; genus Orobanche; species Orobanche coerulescens. The sequence continues at coordinate 99,110,304 of CM065817.1, read as the reverse complement.
GTACGGGAGATGGAGAAGAAGATGAAGGAGCGTCAAGAAGCATCTAAATCTGGAGAAGCTATTGTTATTGATCCCCCGTCTCCATCTATGCATCATCAAAGGTGAAAGCATGTTCATACAAAAAGACGGGGGGTACGTCATCCGATGCTGCACGGGAGATTGTCGAGAGGATTGTAAGTTCTTTTTGAAGCATATTTTTTTTTTTGAAAAATAAAAATCTCCACTTTTTTGGCTAAGTGTTAGCAAACAATAAAAATTTGAGGTAAATTATTTGCTTTATTAAATATAGATAACCACTTTTCTCTACCCAATTACTTTTATCTACATTCTTGTATTGTTTTTTCTCCTTCATCAACTTGTATTAGTTGTTTGCATATTTCAAAATTTTGTTATATGGTGCCAAATTAAATTTTTGTTGGATGATTTGGAGGAGCAGTATACACAAGGTACCTTCATTTCTGAGGGACGACAGGATATATTGGCGGCTGCCATTGGGAGACCCGAGCACCCTGGTCGTGTTCATGGCATCGGTTTTGGTGTGGGTATTCGAGATTACTTTGTACGATCATGTGGACTAACATCTTCCATAAGTGAAGATGTGTTGTAGAAGCTAAGGAAGAAGATCACCCTTGATGTCACACAAAATTTGATGAAAGAGTTTGGCCAGATAATGGGTGCTAGTTCCCAGCAGCCTGTTGATATTCGTACACCTGATGAGGTTACTCATGTCAGCACGAAGGGGAGTTGTGCTGATGCTATTTCTGGCCCTTCCGGAGAGAGGACTCCGACTGGAGACACTCTTTGAGTTGGATTTTATGTGGACGAGCATCCTCCCCGTCTAGTTGCTATCAGTATGGTTATTAGGGCGATTCGACCCTACATTGTGCTCATTTACCAGCTCATTTGGTTAAGGTAGTGGTTGAGGAGGCCGTAGATGCCAGCGCTGAAGCCCCTGTGGCGACTGATGAGGTGAGAGTTGTGGGGGAAGCTTGGATTTATTGCATGGCCACGATATTTTGTTATCTCTATTTTTTCAAAGGTAAATATTTTCTTTTTCTTTTTAATAACTCAAACAAAATAAATTATTTCAAATGTACTTGTATTTTACACTCTACTATATGAAATAGGATATTCAGCGACCTAGGAAGCAGGCTCGTCACAATGACGGGTCGAGGACCAAAGATGACATCATGAAAGACTTACTTAGTGTTGTGTCGAGTCTTTACAATAATCTGTTACCAGTGCCATGGGATGCAGCTATCTTTGGCTGTGGTGGTGATGATCTTCCATTGTACATCGCCCACATTGATATTTTAGAGATCGTTCAAGGAAACATGTGGCTTAGTTTATCAGTTGTACAGCTTTGGACTATGTGAGTAATTTCCTTTATGGAATTTTTTTACATTTGTAGTATGAGGTTTTTATATTAATATTTTACTTAACAAATTAGGTATTTGTCTAATATGAATATGGGCATGATGGATGAGGATTTGTATGGATATTTTGATCCTCAATCCATACAAAATATGGGACAGAAGGGAGAGGAGATCTAAAGATATACATCGACACGTATGCTTGAATCGAAGAAGCAAATATACATGGGAGCTTACCATCATAAGTAAGTTAAAGATTGTAAATTTGAAAATATTTTATTCTTAACAAAACTATTTCTTTATTTTTTTTGCAACATAGTTTTTTTTACAACATAGTTTAGTAATATGTTTATTCTTTCAAATGCATTAATCAATGTAGGCATCATTGGCAACTTGTGGTTATTATACCTGCAGGAGGAACTATTATATGGTTTTGCTCTTTACGTAATAAGCCCGAATCTCGCGTTAAGGCCATACTCCAAAAGTAAGATTTTATTTATAACATATTTACTTGAAAATTTTATATCGACGACTCAAATATTATTGTTACTTTTAAACAGTGTCGTGACCGCATTTAAGACCATTGATGGTATGCATACAAGTAAATCGAAGCAGGCGGTTAGTTGGAGATATCCCAAGGTAATACATTTAATTACATGAGTGTAAATATATGTGTGTGTAAATATATTAGTGTGTAGGACAACATTATTTTTGGAAACACGAATTAGTGTCTTCTTTTGTTTTAGTATAATAAAAAAAATGGAGTTTGGGAGTGTGGTTATTATATTATGCACTGGATGTCGACTATCGTCCGAGCGCATATTTTGGATGGTTGGATGGAGGTAGTACATTTTTAACTGCTCTTATTATGTTATGCACTGGATGTCGACTATCGTCCGAGCCTGCAGTAGGATATTTATTTATTAGTCTTCAAGACCTCTCGATGGCTACTTATAACCTCGAGAATGTATCCGATATAAATTTAGCCATTGCCGAATATGTGAGATCTAGATATCTCTGATAGGCGGCTTGCTGATTTCGAGTTCAAGTAGTAATCAATCTTGTCAGCATTAAATAGATTCAAGCATTAATGGCTGCCATAAATGCTCCTGTACATCTCAATCTATGGCTAATGCAGTGTCTATCTACTTAAATGCATTCTAAGCCGTGAATACTTTATGAGTATTATACTGATTTAGTCTTAATGTTTATTACTCCAATTAATTATACTGTCAGACATATAAATTTCTTTTCCCAGTGTGGAGCCTACGACAAATATATTGTAGCCCTGAAAGGCTCTTACATTGTAGACGACATCTTCAATGTTGTTGCTTCACTACTGTCAGATGGCACTGTAGGATGCCGTTTTAGGATAGTTAATGTGGTTTTTCGCGTTCCGAAATCCGAAGGGGGTTCTCCCAACAATTTTTCTCCTTTTGATATTGCCAAAACCATATCCTAATCTTCTCGCTCTAAGTCCTGAAATATTCTAACTTAGGCTAAAGAACAACTTGCATGCATGTTCTAAACATAATGAGAGTCCACCCTATCTCACCAAGGTTTTACAACTTGATATATGATTGACTTGTAGGCACAATCTTACAGTAAGCTCTTATATCTTCTAAATTAGTCTATGAACTGCACATAGGCAAGTTCCTATAAATGTACCTTGAATAAATAAACCTAGAGAATTTTTCAGTATTTATTAAATGAAAGCATAAGTGCTTTAAGTAAATAGATTACAAGCTGAAGTATTTTGATGGAAATTAGTCTTTTATTGATAACCAAAAAAAATATTATAATACAAGGCATAACATAACAAGGACATAAATTAAAAAATAAACATAATATAACCATACAACAGCTTAAGGAGATAGAAATTTGACGTATGAGCTGTTGTTGTCGGCTAGACCTCCTGTAGCTTTGGGGATGACGCTTGGTTCCCTTCTACCAATTCTCAAGTTGGTCTTCATCTTGATAGCAAGACAAGGTCTTCCCTTCGAGGGTCACATCATAGGCAAGCATCCAATCTTATGGATGTGTAGGATAATCACCTCTCATATACTTGCCGTTGATTGCCATCTAGGCTGGGAGCTTCCCTTCAGCAAGTAGCCGAGGATAAATCTTTGCGTGCTGCCCCTAGCGTTATGCAGTGATTAAGGAGTGGATGAATCTTTTGCTAAGGTACAAATTGACCCGTTCAACTCATTATTTTTCCATTCCTTTCATTACTGTGTTAGTGTTGCCTATTTGTAGGCAACAATACTTTAGATGACTCGTGTAATGTGCTCTTCTAATATATATAGGATCGGTAAATTATGTCCTGTTAGAAGTGTTAATCCTGTATCCTACAACCCCTTGTCCAATCCCATGTCCATTCAGTTGGCTAATTGCTTGGGCAACTAAATCTTCTAATAGAGCCTTCATCTGCTTCTCTTTTTCCTCTCTCCCTTTCTACATGTACTCCTGAACTTCTTCCATATTTTTAGAATTTTCAAGGGCAGAGACAGTTTTGTTAGTCTTGCGGATAAGTCACATAGTTTCTCTGTAATATCCGATTTATCTTGTATTGTCGACTCGATTCATAGTCTCTTTCACTTGCTGCCCATATCGTGTTAGTTTGCTTATATCAGTAGTGAGGGATTCTATTTTGTGATTGTAGCCATCCAGCTTGTCACGGGTGTGCTGTAGGGCAGCAATGGTTGTAGCTTCAGCAACAGTGACCTTCTCTGCAACATATTAATGACTTCTTCCTGTGCAGTTGTACAAAGGTAATCAAGTTCCTTCTCCAAAACGTGAAGAGCATGGACTACATCATCGATGAAGATCGTATGGAAGGAGAGAGACTCATGTCGGATATTTTGATGAACATACTTGTTAGATGGTATATTTGGCAGAGAGGGAGTAGTTTTGCCACAAGTTAGAAGAGTGTGGCGAGGTGAGGACACGGGGATATAATTGCTCTGTGTAAGAATAACCTTAGACAATTATCCAGTACCTGTAGGGAGAGGAGTTAGGCATTGTCGGAGGAACTGATTCCTCTTGTTATTATTCTGCATGTTGCTGTTGCTGTTCTTGTTGAGGGGACTTGGCTTGTTAATCGGTTGGTCCCGAAGTTCATTGGGCTTGTGGGGCATGTATCTTGGCAAAATTGTGCTTCACAAGTTTCCTCGAGACTAACGTAAATTTTCGTCTTTATATCATCCTCCTCCTCCTCCTCCTCATCATCATCATCATCATCATCATCATCATCTAAATCAGGATTAAAATGAGGGCTTGGAAAGTGGATTTCAACCGAATTAGGCATCTCGCGCTTGTTGGCACCATCCTTGGCCTTCTCATGTAAATGATGGATGATTACGAATACTACCCTTGAGGTTTAGCTTAATTACTTACAAGGAAAACCCGATTATTCTTAAAATATTAAATACCCCATTGAGGTTTGTCTTTGTTTTACTATTTCCCAGTTATAACGGGCCATGGACCTCCTGATAAATATACGAAAAATCATTTATCACTCGTATTTTGTGCATTCATCAAAGGCCATGATGCATCATAGACTATGCTAAACAAAAAATACCATTTTTCGCTGTTTCCTGCCACCAACACCAAAAAATACTGCGTAAGGCAACATAACATAAAAAGACAGAATAAATAAGAAGAAAAGATGAAACGCATACATAATACACTATGCTAAAAAGTTATAAAAACACAAAAAATAACCACACACATATTATCACTATTTTGTTTTTTTGAGAAAATAAATAGAATTTCATAGGTCTAAGGTGGTCCATTTTAGTTTAAAAGTTACGCCGATCCTGTGAAAAAAGTCAACAGTAAATCAAAGTTTATGAATCTAGAAAAACATTTTGCGAGCTGTACTATTCACATAAATTGATACACTCGCCTTCATAGCTACAATGTTAACACAGATTGGTGTTAGCTTGACTTGAACCTTTGCCTTCATCTCACAAAATTAGAAGCTTGATTCATCTAAGCAACTTCATCCCACACAGGTAGGAAAGTCTGATTGCTTTGTCAATCCACATAGGATTACATCCTTAACCATAGGTAGAGTAGAATAATATTGAATAACTGTGCATGCTTTGAATCACTTCACTGTAGTTAGTGCTGCTCTTAGTTGAGGACTCGTTTTAACTCTTTACAGTAGGATTTTAGCTGTAGTATGAAAAGAGTTTGATGTAAGTTCACTTACTGATTTGTAAGTCTTCAAGACATCTGGATGTCTACTTATAACCTCGGAAATATTTCCGATATTAATGTAGCAATTGTCGGATATGTGAGATGTAGATATCTCTGAGCCGTCTTGCTGATTTCGAGTTAAAGTAATCAATCTTGTCTAGCATTAAATACATTCAAAAATTACTGGCCGCCATAAATGTTCCTGGACATCTCAGTCTATGGCTTCATTAAGTGTCTATCTGCTATAAATGAGTTCTAAACCGTGAATACTTTATGAGTATTATACTGATTTGGACACTCCAAGTAGTTGTACTGTCAGACATTTAAATCTCTTTTCCAAGTGTGGAGCTTATAACGAATATGCTGTAGCCTTGAAACTGTAACACCCCCAATCCGTTTAGGGACATTACATGCCGTAGATCCTTTCCGCAAGGATCTACCAGGCAAGAAACCACAAAACAAACCCACACGTGGTCAATTCGACCGAAACATAAAACCGTAGACCGATTAGGTCTCTCAAAATACAACATAGCAATACAACTGATAAACCAAAATACAACTCGATCACAATTTATACAACATGTCCATCCTCTTAAGGATGACAAAGAACTAGAAATAAATACTCGGACCGACAGATCACTGACGGACAACCGACTACAACTGTGACTAGTATCGCTGCTTTACATCATCATCCATGCCGATCCTGTGGTTGCTCTCTCTCAAATCGGAATACCTGAAAAACATAACATAATCCCCCAACGAGGGGTTAGCAATGGAAATCGCTAGCAAGTAACCAAGCTATACAATTATACATCAAGAATACAACTGTTATGAAAATAACCTTTAGACAAGGTAGTAACACGATCCCCGAGTCTAGTCTTTTCAAAATCATTTCCTTTAAAAAGGATCATGTGAATTACTCCAGAAATCACTTTAAGATATTATTTAGAAACTTCGGGGGTCTCAGTGTAAAATCATGAAATATGAATATTTTTCCTTTCCAAAAAAGTTTTCTTTCAAAATCCTATAAATTATTTTATTCTCAACCCAAACCTCAAAGACCCAAAACCATATCCACCATTATAATCGGGATCCAAGATTCAAACATTCACATTTCAGAGATATCAAATCAACAGTCAAATCTTCTCCGTGGCCCCAAAGGTCCCACCTGGATTAGCTCATCGAAAACAACTCAAACACACCCATAAGTTATCTAGACATCGTACTCGCAAGTAACGATTCTCGAAGCCCTCTCCAGACCTATACGATTAGATAACTTTATGGTCAACTCGTAACGTGTAACACCCCCAATCTGCTCAGGGATATTACACGCCGTAGAACCTTTCCTCAAGGTTCTACCAGGCTGGTAACAAAACCGAACGACTCAATAACGCCTTTAAGACTAAAATGACTCAGTAGACCGATTTGGTCGTTCAATAAATACATACAACTCAAATACAACTCATGCCCACGCAGGGGTCAAAATACAACCACACCCGTACAACGGGAAAAATATAGCAGCGGAAAATAAAGTACAACTGAACCAATAAACAATGTACAGTTCCTCATGTGATTAGTATCGATCAACTTACAACATCCTTCGTGCCGACCCAGTGTTATGCTCCAAAACCTGAATGCAAAAATATACATCCACCCCCCGAATACTCGGGGGTTAGCAAAACTCCATTGTTTTGCTAGTGCAAGAACAAAGTGCAAATACGAGCCATACAATTCACATTCCACGAATAACAATAACCAGGAATCCTCAAAAATCCAAACGTGACGAAAAGTACTTCCCGAGGCAAGAGTTTGGTAAAACATTCTAAAACCAAAAGGTCGCAATTCAAGGGAAAACAATTTATAAAACAGTTTATAATGCCATCGAGAGTTTTAATAGAAAACAATTTCGGATTACCGAATCCTTATCTTTCCAAAATCAATAGGGGTCACAGCCCAAAGGTTTTGTTTTCACAAATAAAACCAACCATAATACGCAAGGTTAAAACCCACGTCATGCGTCCTCGATGGACATAAAATACACACGCACCCGTGAAGTTTCACTCGTGAATCCAGGTCGAAGCCATTGGAATTCCCTCCGTGGCCCCGTCGAACCCTCCCGAGGTGAGCAAACACATTCACAAAATATAAGCAACCGCACTCGTGATTCCAGGGCTATACCATTGGACTCCCTCCGTGATCCCATCGGACCCTCCCGAGGTGAGCGAAAAACAATCACAACATATACACACGTAGAGGTGAAGTTTCACTCGTGAACCCAGGTCGAAGCCATTGGAACTCCCTTTGTGGTCCCGTCGAACCCTCCCGAGGTGAGCAAACACATTCACAAAACACGTACTCGCATCGCCTAGGACCGGGACGAAGCCACAAATCCCACTCGAGGCCCCGTCGGACCCTCCCGAGCTGGCTAGCGAAATACTCAAGCACCACACGTCACCTAGGACCGGGACGAAGCCACGAATCCCACTCGAGGCCCCGTCGGACCCTCCCGAGCTGGCCGCGAAATAATCGAGCACAAGTAATATATCACACCAAGGATATCCAAACAACTCAACAAGAGGCATCAAACACTTAGCAAAACAACACGTCAAACCACAATGCACCGAAATGAAACAATATACGTCCACATGCAAATACCAAGTGCATCACCAACACCAAACATATCCATAGGATTCACATAGTCATTTACAAGACACACCATTCACAATACACACGCGTTTTGAAAACAAGCCTTTAACAAGGCTAACCCGAATCTTTTGAAAGTTCAATGCAAACGACCAACAAACATATTTAGACGATCACTAATTATCATATCCACAAAATGAGAAAAGTATGGGCAAGGTACTTGCCTCGAATAAGAACAACGCGGAGAATCGACCGAAGTAGATTGACACAAACCGACTACCAACCCGCCGACTCCACCGATCGCCAACTCACGATAATAAACTACGAAGGACAATAACAACAATGAAATGAATTCCATAGCACGACTTAAAGCCGTTGAATTCAAATAACGAATGACGAAAGTTCAAGTGTTTCCCCCAAAACGGCCAAGAACACGATTCGTCCCGTCAAAACACAAAAATGGAATTCCAAGTTGAAATATGGATATACAATCCATAGAATATGTTTAACAACATCATTTAACCGCAATCGATCCATCAAAAATAGATGGAAAACGAGATCGAGAACAAATCCCCCAAAAAGTCGATTCGAATGAAATCAAGAATTATACTTTGATTCGACGAAGAACGATGGATTAAATGATGTTAAACACAAGAATACTACCAAGATTAATCATACCAAACATGAATTAATCAATAGTACGGAACGAATCGGACTAAAACGCAAAAATCCCAAAGTTTCTCAAAATAGGGTTCTAGGAAATCTCACCTTGATTCGCTGGATCGAAGGAAGTTATAGGATGATTAATCAATGATATAACCTCAAGAACTTCATGGATTTGTTGTTAAACAACATGGCTTCGCCACCTCCGAATCGCCAGCCGCGGACAGAAAAGGAAGGAAAGTGAAAAATGAATGAAAATGCGACTACTCTGTCACATTTATACTGGGCCGGAACTAGCATGCGCTAGCCTTCCCCGACTAGCGTCCGCTATCGGCCAGTATCGGCCCAGTACCCTCGGCCAGGGCCCGCACGACTCGGCACCACCGACCAATCCTGCCGACCGTGACCTATCCGCCCGACCCCCGCTAGCGTGCGCTACGGCCGGAAGTCGCGCTAGCCGACTGGCCCAAAGAACCTCTGACTAAATAGCTCGCCTGTAACGACGCTAGTTGGCCGACAGCCGCGTTTCTACCCTCGCCGACAGCGTGCGCAGTTGTCCGACAAGAGCGTGCGCTAACCGCCGATCCACCGCAGTCCGAGCCTCATCGCCTACCGCCTGCACTCGAGCAAGGCGTCGGTGCCGCATAACGTGCGCTACACCTGCCGGTTAGCGCGCGTAGCCTTCCGGCCGTAGCTTGCGCTACGCTGGTTCCTGCCGTGCTTCCTCGGCCAGTGCCCAGCACTTCCGACCGTGCCGGCCGCACCTGTCCGGCCAGTGCCCAGCCGTCATGATCCGACGACTCGATTTCCGAAAACGTACGGAACTAACACGACGAAAAGCTCGCGGACAACATCATCGACCCGAAATGAAAACATAATGCAATAATTAATCATACGCGACCAAGAAAAGGGTCGAGACAACAAATACAGATACAGATACCCATAACTTTGGGTAAATTACAAAATGGCCCAAAACGCCCGAAAATCACGATACGTGATCGAACAACCAAACCGAAGTTCAAAACACGTCTAACAAAGTTAAACGGACTTATGGGAAACTCGAAACAGCAGTTTCGAACGAGATTCGCAAGAATCGAACTCAAGTGCGGAAAAGTCGCTAAAAAGCATGGAACTCAACAAAACGACACCGAAACGAACTCGGATGTCAAAAAGTGTAGAATTAATCATTCTCACAATGATGAAACGGTCATGAGCGAGTCATCAAAACAGACTTCCGACGAAAAAAAAAGAAATTACCGGAAATCGAAATTACGGGTATTACATTCTACCCTCCTTAAAAGAAGTTTCGTCCCGAAACTTAAAATAAGTAGGGAGAAGCAATATCCCCTGCCAGGAAAACTCGACGAGATACATAAAAACTGAAAACTCGCGCCCGACGGCGAAACGCTGCAAGAAACACAAAGAAACATACGGCGTGAAAATACGCTCCGCGGCGACTAACACAACGCCACCGATAGAGACATAATAAAATCAACAAGTGATAAGCGTCATCAAACAGACAATACAATCGAGTCGATTATCCGAACAATCACAAAACACAACGAACGAAAATCAATACGATTGACCAACCCAACGGTTCATCAATCAAAACGCGAGCCAAACGCTGAACAAATACGTCCACCGCCCAAGGGTTGGAAGATCGAAACGAGACTAATTTCCCGAAGGAGTCTGAACGCTCAACAATCACGAGACGAGATCAACAAAAACCGAACAATCAAATGATCGAACCACAACGGTCGAGACAACAAAAAGCGAACAATCATGTTCGAATCACGAAGAACAATAAAATTCAAACAACAACTCCAAGGTTCACAAGAATCGAACCGAACTCGGAAAAGTCACGGCAATAACCAGATCGACTCATAACAAGATCACAGCTCATCCGAACGATGAAACCGAAATACAGAACAAGTTCAGAAAGTATCGACGAACACAAGCGAGTCGATAGAATTGAGAAAGAGAAAATGCAGAAGCCAAAAATAATACGGGTATTATATTTGACCTCTTCTAAAAGAAGTGTCGTCCCCGAAACTCACAACAACGAAATCAAGGAGACGACACAACAAGTAACCGACAGAAACATCCTTCGAAGGCCTCTCAAAGCCGATTCTGATAACTGTGCTGAAGCGCGAACTCCGAAAGTCTCGGTAGCCAATTCGCAAAACTGAATTCGGTGTCCCTCGAGTCCACACTTGAAATTTTTTACCGACGAGAAGGACAATTTACACGTGCATGCCCCGACACATCACGGTTGAAACGTCTCGGCTCGGCATACCAAAAATACAAATGCTAGATACAATGGGGCATAACGTCGCAAAACAACATAGCGGAGATGCCAATTCAGCACAACAAAGAATCATAACACATATCATGTACAACGATTACCATCGTAAAGTAATACACACACAAACAATACAGCAACGACGGTATCGTTCGGCGACCTTAACGGCCCGAACAATAACCAGCACAAAATTACAAACATCATGAAACAATCACACATGTACACAAACGTACAAACTCAAGCTTTAACAGCTCACACAGGTGCGATAACACGCAAGTCACCACGAAATGACAACATTAAAGATCGTCATCACACCTCCCACAAAGGGCTAACAAAACATATGCGTGGCGAACGACTCAACGTTCACACCACCAATTCAATCACAATTCGGAGGGCTAATGTAACACCCCCGAGATATTCGGAGAATATCACAGCACCGTGAATCCCGACCTGGGACCTACTAGGCTTATCTTACTCACAACGTATCAACTTTGACAAAATCCACTTGGGAATCAATAAATTCGATACAAACAAGGAAGTTCAACCACGAACAAACAATACCATAAAGAAATACAAGAAGTTGTACGACAATGGAAAAGGACTTTCCTAAAGTACTCGAGTACCATTTATTATTACAAGGATAAAATGGACCAAAGAGAACAAAGACCAAACAAAATGGAACACAACTACCCACAGTATCACGCCTCGCCATCCTCATCGTATCGTCCCGGTGCTCGCTCATATGGATCCTTAGGACCTGAAAAACACAAAAGTAATTTTCCCCAAACGAGAGGGGTTAGGGCAAGTATTACAAGTGGAATGTCAAGTCTTATACATAAAAGCATATGCACCAATTCAACGCTATGATAATGATTTTACGGAAAATACAATTATCCAAACATATTTAGAAATGATGATATCTCTTGATTAACCGTGGACTCGACAATGCGCGAATCCCTCCTCGACCCCGTCGGATCATCTCGGAGTGGCTAACCCAAATGTTCACGGAACCGACATAAGCGGAACCCTCCTCGACCCCGTCGGGTCCTCTCGGAGTGAACGAAAGCAACTCTCACAATCACATGCATTACTTTTCACATTTAAAAACATAACTTTCACAAGAATCACTTGCCTGGAATCGAGAGAAAAGGGTACGAATGACAAGGTACCAAGATTGAAGGATTCGACAACTCCGAACCTAGACAAGTTCATAATTCAATTATTAAAACCCCATCGGTATGAAAATAAGTTGGAATCACTCGAATTTACTACCCCGAAACATGTGTTCCGGGAATAATTCTCTTAGATAGTGAATCGCAAGTCAAATATCCCAAATACTCAAGAACTCCGGAAATATACCAATAAATCCGTAGGAAAACATGTATCCAAGGTAGATAACTCGTAATCGATATACTCTAACATAACAACAAGCTGGATCAAAGAGATAGGATGAAAAATCCCCAAATCCCAAAAATCTAGGGTTGTGAGAAGTTTACCTTGATTTGGAGCGGTGGAGAGGATTAAACGTTGATAAATCCGAAATAGTAACTCAAAGATGTTGCTAGATAATTTCAGCTAGAAGAACTCCTCACAAATCGCCCGGAATCGCCCGAAATCGTCCAAGGAGGTGAAGGAAGGAAGAAATGACGATTTGGGAACGGAAGTGTCCTATTTATACTAAATAGGAACTAGCGTGCGCTAGTCATGAAAAATAGCGCGCGCTATCGGACTCACCAGCACCCAAAGAGTCACACCTTCGTTAGCGACGCTAACACTCCGCTAATAGCGTGCGCTAGAGACTTCAAATAGCGTGCGCTAATTCTTTCTAATAGCGTGCGCTACGGCGCGCCGCCTCACCCGTAACCTATCGTCTCCCCGCTCTCTTTAGCGCACGTTACTCGAGTAACGTAGCGTGCGCTGCCACTAAAATCTAGCGTACGCTACCAGTCACACCTAGCGTGCGCTAGGAATTCCCTTTTTCAGTCCAGTAGCTACTGGACTGTCTGCCTCCAGTACATTAGTAGCGTGCGTTGATTATAGCAGATAGCATGCGCTACCCTCACTAAATTAGTGTGCGCTATAAGGTGTGAGTAGCGTGCGCTACCCTTTACACGAAGGTAGTATAATCGCATCAAGGATCCGAAAATAGCGACGATCCGAATAAGAAAAGGGGGTAAATCCAATTGACAAGAGTTCCAAGATTAATATAAGATTACTAAACACTTACACGAGTGTCAAAATTACAAAGCACAAGAGTAGAAGATTTACAAAAAGTACGGGTATTACATCCTCCCCCTCTAAAATGAAGTTTCGTCCCGAAACTTAAGAAATGAATAACTCTGGGTATCTAGTGCACATGCTCTCTTCGGTTTCCCATGTTGCTTCCTCAACTCCACGTCGTGACCACTGAACTTTAACCAACGGTATAGTTTTGTGCCAGAGTTGTTTTACTCGATGCTCTAGTACTTTCACTGGCTTCTCTTCAAATGTGACATCCTCTGTGATCTCGATGTACCTGTAATCAATGATATGACTCGTGTCAGGGACACATATCCTCAATTGGGAAACATGGAACACACTGTGAACATGGCTAAGGGCTGGAGGTAAAGCCAACCGATAGGCCAGTTCCCCAACTCGGTCGAGAATCTCAAATGGTCCAATATATCTCGGGCTAAGTTTGCCCCTTTTCCCGAACCTTAAGACTCCTCTAATCGGTGATACTTTGAGTAGGACATGATCTCCCACATCAAAGTCCAAGGTCCGATGACGATTGTCAGCATAGGATTTTTGTCGACTCTGAGCGGTCAACAATCGGTCTCGGATGATGGAAATCTTCTCTTTGGTTTCCATCAACATATCGAGTTCCGTCCCGATTAAATCTGAAGCTTCATCCCAACAAAGTGGGGATCTACACCGCCTACCATACAATGCCTCAAAAGGTGCCATCTTGATCGATGCGTGCCAGCTATTATTGTAAGTGAACTCGATCAAAGGTAGGTGTATTTCCCAATCGGTACTCCACCTGTGGCACACGCCCTCAAAGATATCTTCCAATGTCCTGGATCGTCCGCCACTCCGACCATCGACTGTGGGTGGAAAGAAGTACTCAACCTCAACTCGGTGCCCAAGGCTTGATGGACCGCCTTCCAAAAATGCGACACGAAACGACCATCACGATCGGAAACAATAGACTTTGGCGTACCGTGTAATCTCATGATCTCCGATATAAAAATCCGGGACAATCGCTCCGGTCCCCACGTGTCCTTAATGCCAAGAAAATGTGCCGACTTAGTCAATCGGTCAACAATAACCCAAATCATATTCATCCCCGTCTTAGTCCTCGGCATCCCGGTGATGAAATCCATGGTAATATCCTTCCACTTCCATTCAGGAATAGGGAAAGGTTTCAACAGCCCGGCCGGCCGTTGATGCTCAATTTTGACTTGTTGACATGTCAAACACCTTGACACAAACTCGGTGACATCTCTCTTCATATTATTCCACCAAAAACTCCTTTTAAGATCCTTGTACATCTTACTCGTCCCAGGATGGATCGAGTAAGGTGTAGCGTGGGCTTCTCGGAGTATTCTCTGTCTCAGCTCCGAGTCATTCGGAACGCAAAGCCTACCTTGAAATTTCAAAATGCCATCCTCGTGGATCATAAAACTAGGGGCTTTCCCTTTTTCCACATCCGCCTTCAGTTGGACAAGCATTGGGTCATTCCCCTGTTTTTCCCCGACGTCGTCGATCAAGGACGGAATAGTCTCAAGAGTACACATCTGACCCTGAACCCGTTGGATCCATACTTCGACTCCCTGCACAATTAACTCCCATCTGATCTTAACTTGAGGCGTAAGGACCTCAAGCATCTGAAGAGATATCGACTTCCGGCTCAACGCATCAGCTACAACGTTAGCCTTTCCTGGATGGTAAAGGATTTCCAGATCATAATCCTTTATCAGCTCTAACCAACGTCGTTGTTTCATATTCAGCTCTTTCTGGCTAAAAATATACTTTAGGCTCTTGTGGTCGGTATAAATTCGACATGAAGAACTGTACAAATAGTGACGCCAGATTTTCAATGCAAACACTACAGCAGCTAACTCCAAATCATGGGTAGGATAATTCAGCTCATACGGTTTAAGTTGTCGTGAAGCATAGGCGATAGCCTTATCATGCTGTAAGAGTACGCACCCAAGTCCTTGTCGTTATGCGTCACAATAAACCGAATACCCACCGATTCCCTGAGGCAGGGCTAAAACCGGCGCGGTAGTCAGACGCCTTTTCAGCTCTTCGAAACTCCGTTGTCTCTCTTCATTCCATTCGAACCTTTTGGACTTCTGGAGTAACTGAGTAAGTGGTCGAGCAAGTTTGGAGAACCCCTCGACGAACCTCCGGTAGTATCCGGCCAGACCCAAAAAGCTACGAACTTCCTTCACGTTCCTAGGCGGAGCCCAATCTAACACTGCCTCAATTTTCTGGGGATCTACCCGAACCCCTTCTGCTGAAATCACATGCCCGAGAAACATGACCTCCTTCAGCCAGAATTCACACTTAGGAAACTTTGCATAGAGGTGCTGAGTCCTCAAAATCTCCAACACCAATCGCAAATGCCGAGCGTGTTCCTCTTCATCACGAGAGTAGACCAGAATATCGTCGATAAAAACGACTACACAATTATCAAGATGCTCAATAAATATTTTATTCATTAATTGCATAAATATCGCCGGTGCGTTGGTTAACCCAAAAGGCATAACCACAAACTCATAGTGCCCATACCTCGTACAGAAAGCGGTCTTAGGAACGTCGGATTCCTTAATGTGAAGTTGATAGTAACCGGACCTCAAATCCATTTTCGAGAACACCGCGGCTCCCTGCAATTGATCAAACAAATCATCGATACGCGGCAAAGGGTATTTATTCTTAATGGTCACTTTGTTCAGTCCCCGATAATCAATACACAAACGTAGTGAACCATCTTTCTTCCTTACGAACAAGACCGGTGCACCCCATGGCGAGGCACTGGGTCTAATATACCCTTTATCCAACAATTCTCCCAGTTGTTTCTTCAACTCTTGCATTTCTGAAGGTGCCATACGATACGGTGCCTTAGAAATCGGGGTTGCTCTCGACACCAAATCAATTGTAAATTCAACTTCCCGCCCCGGTGGTAGTCCCGGTAATTCGTCTGGGAAAACATCCAGAAAATCACTTACAACAGGAATCGAGGGAAGTTCAACTTTCCCATCCTCGACTTTCATGGCATAACACCAATACCCAACACAGCCCTTTCTAATAAGTTTTGTCACCTTCATGGCACTAATCAAAAATTTCTGACATTTCATCTTGCATCCCGCAAAATAATGTTTGGTACCGTCTTTGGATAACATTGATATGATCTTCGTGCGATAATTCATTACCGCACCGTGTCTATCGAGCCAATCATCACCGAGGATTAGATCTTCATCAACAATGTCTATGACTATCAAATTCGAAAACCACACTCTCTCAGCGATTAACACCGGACAATCTCTAACTTCCTTGTTCCCCACGATTCTATCACCACTGGGCAACTTAACCACAAAGGACTCACAATGAGACAAGCCCTCAATATTCAACCGACGCACACAATCCAAAGAGATGAACGAATGAGAAGCACCGGAATCAAAAAGCACTCTAACTGGATGAGACAAAAGAGAAACGATACCTGTCGCCATGGTAGCCTCTGGATCTCCAACTCTCCTCATATCATAGACACGAGGTTGCACCGAACCAGCACTAGGGGCTCCCCCTCTAACAGACTGACCACGGCCTCTGCCTCAATCGTAACTCTGGGATGGCTGACTCGTAGATGACTTCTGATTGACACTCGGTTCTCCAGGCGTAGGGGCTGATGCCTGAGTTCCAAGTGGATTTTCTTCTTCCGTACAGTACATGGCTCTATGGCCTTCCTGGCCGCAATTAAAACACTTCAATGGGGGTAGACCACAATCACGATTAAGATGGCCCTGTTGGCCACAATTAAAACATGTCACAACCCGGTTGGACACACTAGCACCAGCTCTGAAATTTTGTTTACCTCCTGATGCACGGGAAGACCCTTTGGTTGGATAACTTGCCGACTGCGATCCCCACTGGTTGCCACCTCTACCGCTAGAAAACTTTCCAGTGGTCTTCTGCTTCTTACTCTCACTTGTCGTTTCGGTAGTAGTGAAGGACATATCATAGGCTAGTGCCCTATCTTGATACTCCTTCAATGTGGTGCAAGCGAAGCCCGACATATAGTGCCGAACTTTTGGCTTCATTCGCATGTCAAAGTGACGGATTCTATCTCTCTCTTCCTTCACTTGATTTTTCACATGGTTGAGTTGACGGTTGTATTCAATGATTGCCTGAGATACAGGGACATCCTGGGGTTTAGCTTCGTAAAAGGCTCGAATCCTGGCCTCCTGAACAGGCCACGGGCAGAACTCGTCCTCCATCAATTCCTTAAACTCGTCCCATGAAACCACACGATCCTGAGGTTCAACAGCTTGCGACCAACTAGCCGCATCCCTCGATAGAAAGTACTGGGCAACTGGCACCTTACGTGCTTCTGGACAATTCACGGCCATGAAAACTTTATTCATCTCATTAATCCAATATTCCCAGCCGATCGGATCATTTGCACCAATAAATTGGGGAGGGCGCATACGAATAACATCTTGTAACCACTTCTCAGCCCCAGTGTCGGTAACAAGAGGTGGTTGGTTAAGCTGTACCGAAAGAGCCATTTGGTTCGCCGCTTGCTGCAGTATGGTGGCAACACCCACATCCGGTTGGCTCCCTGTAGAAGTTCCCAGACTGGCTGAAGGCTCCTGATGACTACCGGTGCTAGGTTGAATAGAGTCCGACAAGCTAGGCATAGCTGAGCCTCCTACCGAGCTGAGGGACATGGCCGCTCCACCGGCTGCGCCACGCCCTCGGCCACGACCACGGCCGCGTCCACGTCCTCTACCAGTTGACATTCTAAAGAAAAAGGGAAGTAAAATCATAAGCATAGCTCGAAGCAATCCCATCTAGAATATGGACTTCTCATGTTCCATAATCGAATGATAATGAGTGAATAAAGAGGGTAAATAAGATAGGGAACTTACGAGTACCGGTCGTACGAGATGATGGCAGCGCGATGATACTGTGTTCTCGGAATAGTACATTTAGACCCAGCAATCCGACAGCCTAAGTATCCATAAACCTAAGCTCCGATACCAAATTCTGTAACACCCCCGAGATATTCGGAGAATATCACAGCGCCGTGAATCCCGACCTGGGACCCACTAGGCTTATCTTACTCACAACGTATCAACTTTGACAAAATCCACTTGGGAATCAATAAATTCGATACAAACAAGGAAGTTCAACCACGGACAAACAATACCATAAAGAAATACAAGAAGTTGTACGACAATGGAAAAGGACTTTCCTAAAGTACTCGAGTACCATTTATTATTATAAGGATAAAATGGACCGAAGAGAACAACGACCAAACAAAATGGAACACAACTAGCCACAGTATCACGCCTCGCCATCCTCATCGTATCATCCCGGTGCTCGCTCGTATGGATCCTTAGGACCTGAAAAACACAAAAGTAATTTTCCCCAAACGAGAGGGGTTAGGGCAAGTATTACAAGCGAAATGTCAAGTCTTATACATAAAAGCATATGCACCAATTCAACGCCATGATAATGATTTTATGGAAAATACAATTATCCAAACATATTTAGAAATGATGATATCTCTTGATTAACCGTGGACTCGACAATGCGCGAATCCCTCCTCGACCCCGTCGGATCATCTCGGAGTGGCTAACCCAAATGTTCACGGAACTGACATAAGCGGAACCCTCCTCGACCCGGTCGGGTCCTCTCGGAGTGAACGAAAGCAACTCTCACAATCACATGCATTACTTTTCACATTTAAGAACATAACTTTCACAAGAATCACTTGCCTGGAATCGAGAGAAAAGGGTACGAACGACAAGGTACCAAGATTGAAGGATTCGACAACTCCGAACCTAGACAAGTTCGTAATTCAATTATTAAAACCCCATCGGTATGAAAATAAGTTGGAATCACTCGAATTTACTACCCCGATACATGTGTTCCGGGAATAATTCTCTTAGATAGTGAATCGCAAGTCAAATATCCCAAATACTCAAGAACTCTGGAAATATACCAATAAATCCGTAGGAAAACATGTATCCAAGGTAGATAACTCATAATCGATATACTCTAACATAACAACAAGCTGGATCGAAGAGATAGGATGGAAAATCCCCAAATCCCGAAAATCTAGGGTTGTGAGAAGTTTACCTTGATTTGGAGCGGTGGAGAGGATTAAACGTTGATAAATCCGAACTAGTAACACAAAGATGTTGCTAGATAATTTCAGCTCGAAGAACTCCTCACAAATCGCCCGGAATCGCCCGAAATCGTCCAAGGAGGTGAAGGAAGGAAGAAATGATGATTTGGGAACGGAAGTGTCCTATTTATACTAAATAGGAACTAGCGTGCGCTAGTCATGAAAAATAGCGCGCGCTATCGGACTCACCAGGCAGTCCAGTAGCCTCTGCCAGCTTCGTTACCGTACGCTAACACCTGCTAATAGCGTGCGCTAGAGACTTAAAATAGCGTGCGCTAATTCTTTCTAATAGCGTGCGCTCCCTGGTAGTCAGTGCCCAGTCCAAAACCTACTGTTCTCAGCTCTGCTCTCTTTAGCGCACGTTACTCGAGTAACGTAGCGTGTGCTGCCACTAAAATCTAGCGTACGCTACCAGTCACACCTAGCATGCGCTAGGAATTCCCTTTTTTAGTCCAGTAGCTACTGGACTGTCTGCCTCCAGTACATTAGTAGCATGCGCTGATTATAGCAGATAGCGTGCGCTACCCTCATTAAATTAGCGTGCGCTATAAGGTGTGAGTAGCGTGCGCTACCCTTTACACGAAGGTAGTATAATCGCATCAAGGATCCGAAAATAGAGACGATCCGAACAAGAAAAGGGGGTAAATCCAATTGACAAGAGTTCCAAGATTAATATAAGCTTACTAAACACTTACACGAGTGTCAAAATTACAAAGCACAAGAGTAGAAGATTTACAAAAAGTACGGGTATTACTGCTAACACCCTAACAACAATACCAACATCATACACACCTTCTCCGACCACAAGCAGGAAATGATGGGTTTTAAAAAAAACGAAAACCACCTTTTGAAAACAGTTTGGAAACACCAGTTGATCTTGAGTATCATTTTACAAAAAGTTGAACAAACATTATTTTCGAGACTTTGAAAATCATCTTGCGTTTGAACAAAAATAAAGACACCTTTATTTTAGTGAAAAACTTTCAGAATATCCAACCCTCGGGTCTAAGTATAAGTGTTTCTAAACATCGAAAATATCTCAAAATATTTTGGTCCTCGAGGTAGAAGAATTTTTTGAGACATGTTGTGGCACCTTGGATGTACCACGAGAAAATAATTCATTTTAAAAGTACATCTCGAAATTTATTTTCTAAGATACTCAAGGTTTTCAAGGATAATTCAATGGGCTAGAATGCCCAAAAATTTCAAGTAATTACACAAAACTTTATAGCGCCGTGGGTCCCGCGTCGGAACCCACCACGCTAAAAACCATTTACAAAAACGCCAAAAAGGCCGATGACGGTAATATTTTAAAAACTCACAAAAGCCATTTCAAAAGAACTCACGCAGCGGATAAAAGAAATAAAGTCAAACATGCACAATCCAGCAACGCTACTCCTCATATGAACGAAATATGAGGGTCAAATAACCACATATCAAGAAATCAAAATCCATAAGAGGATTCCGTCACTGAACAACTAATCATAAAAATAGCTCGTGTCACACGAGGCACAACACAAAGAAGGGAGACTTACAGCCACGGGTCGCACGTAGATGATGATCGCCCCACGATACTAATCACGACCAACAAACTCAGACGACGCGTCGCGACACGACCCAGTCAGACAAATTCTGACGAGACAAAAACTCAACAGACACCACTAAACCCGATAGCCTAGGTTTCCACAACCTAAGCTCCGATACCATTTATGTAACACCCCCAATCCGCTCAGGGATATTACACGCCGTAGAACCTTTCCTCAAGGTTCTACCAGGCTGGTAACAAAACCGAACGACTCAATAACGCCTTTAAGACTAAAATGACTCAGTAGACCGATTTGGTCGTTCAATAAATACATACAACTCAAATACAACTCATGCCCACGCAGGGGTCAAAATACAACCACACCCGTACAACGGGAAAAATATAGCAGCAGAAAATAAAGTACAACGAACCAATAAACAATGTACGGTTCCTCATGTGATTAGTATCGATCATCTTTCATCATCCTTCGTGCCGACCCTGTGTTATGCTCTAAAACCTGAATGCAAAAATAGACATCCACCCCTCGAATACTCGGGGGTTAGCAAAACTCCACTGTTTTGCTAGTGCAAGAACAAAGTGCAAATACGAGCCATACAATTCACATTCCACGAATAACAATAACCAGGAATCCTCAAAAATCCAAACGTGACGAAAAGTACTTCCCGAGGCAAGAGTTTGGTAAAACATTCTAAAACTGAAAGGTCGTAATTCAAGGGAAAACAATTTATAAAACGGTTTATAATGCCATCGAGAGTTTTAATAGAAAACAATTTTGGATTACCGAATCCTTATCTTTCCAAAATCAAAAGGGGTCACAGCCCAAAGGTTTTGTTTTCACAAATAAAACCAACCATAATACACAAGGTTAAAACCCACGTCATGCGTCCTCGACGGACATAAAATACACACGCACCCGTGAAGTTTCACTTGTGAATCCAGGTCGAAGCCATTGGAATTCCTTCTGTGGCCCCGTCGAACCCTCCTGAGGTGAGCAAACACATTCACAAAACATAATCAACCGCACTCGTGAATCCAGGGCTATACCATTGGACTCCCTCCATGATCCCATCGGACCCTCCCGAGGTGAGCAAAAAACAATCACAAAATATACACACGTGGCGGTGAAGTTTCACTCGTGAACCCAGGTCGAAGCCATTGGAATTCTCTCCGTGGTCCCGTCGAACCCTCCCGAGGTGAGCAAACACATTCACAAAACACGCACTCGCATCGCCTAGGACCGGGACGAAGCCACAAATCCCACTCGAGGCCCCGTCGGACCCTCCCGAGTTGGCTAGCAAAATACTCAAGCACCACACGTCACCTAGGACCGGGACGAAGCCACGAATCCCACTCGAGGCCCCGTCGGACCCTCCCGAGCTGGCCGCGAAATAATCAAGCACAAGTAATATATCACACCAAGGATATCCAAACAACTCAACAAGAGGCATCAAACACTTAGCAAAACAACACGTCAAACCACAATGCACCGAAATGAAACAATATACGTCCACACGCGAATACTAAGTGCATCATCAACACCAAACATATCCATAGGATTCACATAGTCATTTACAAGACACACCATTCACAATACACACGCGTTTTGAAAACAAGCCTTTAACAAGGCTAACCCGAATCTTTTGAAAGTTCAATGCAAACGACCAACAAACACATTTAGACGATCACTAATTATCATATCCACAAAACGAGAGAAGTATGGGCAAGGTACTTGCCTCGAATAAGAACAACGCGGAGAATCGACCGAAGTACGTTGACACGAACCGACTACGAACCCGCCGACTCCACCGATCGCCAACTCGCGATAATAAACTATGAAGGACAATAACAACAATGAAATGAATTCCATAGCACGACTTAAAGCCGTTGAATTCAAAGAACAAATGACGAAAGTTCAAGTGTTTCCTCCAAAACGGCCAAGAACACGATTCGTCCCGTCAAAACACGAAAATGGAATTCCAAGTTGAAATATGGATATACAATCCATAGAATATGTTTAACAACATCATTTAACCGCAATCGATCCATCAAAAACGGATGGAAAACGAGATCGAGAACAAATCCCCCAAAAAGTCGATTCGAATGAAATCAAGAATTATACTTCGATTCGACGAAGAACGATGGATTAAATGATGTTAAACACAAGAATACTACCAAGATTAATCATACCCAACATTAATTAATCAATAGTACGGAACGAATCGGACTAAAACGGAAAAACCCCAAAATTTCTCAAAATAGGGTTCTAGGAAATCTCACCTTGATTCGCTGTATCGAAGGATGTTATAGGATGATTAATTAATGATATAACCTCAAGAACTTCATGGAGTTGTTGTTAAACAACATGGCTTCGCCACCTCCGAATCGCCAGCCGCGGACAGAAAAGGAAGGAAGTGAAAAATGAATGAAAATGCGATCGCTTCACACATTTATATCGGGCCGGAACTAGCGTGCGCTAGCCTTCCGGACTAGCGTGCGCTTATCGCCAAGATCGCCCAAGATTCTCGGCCAGGGCCCGCACGACCCGGCACCACCGACCAATCCTGCCGACCGTGACCTGTCCGCCCGACCCCCGCTAGCGTGCGCTACGGCCGGAAGCCTGCGCGCGCTAGCCGACCTGTCCAGTAACCTCTGGACTAAACAGCTCGCCCAGGTAACGTACGCTAGTCGGCCGACAGCATGCGCTACCCCTGCCGGTTAGCGTGCGCAGTGTCCGACAGTAGCGTGCGCTAACTGCCGATACACCAGAGTCCAGAGCCTCACTGCCCTTACTGCCCAGCCCGATAGCGTGCGTCGGCTGGCCGCATAACGTGCGCTACACCTGCCGGTTAGCGCACGTAGCCTTCCGGCCGTAGCGTGCGCTATGCCGGTTCCTGCCGTGCTTGCCCGGCCAGTGCCCAGCACTTCCGACCGTGCCGGCCACACCTTTCCGGCCAGTGCCCAGCCGTCATGATCCGACGACTCGATTTCCGAAAACGTACTGAACGAACACGACGAAAAGCTCGCAGACAACATCATCGACCCGAAATGAAAACATAATGCAATAATTAATCATACGCGACCAAGAAAAGGGTCGAGACAATAAATACAGATACGGATGCCCATAACTTTGGGTAAATTACAAAATAGCCCAAAACGCCCGAAAATCACGATACGTGATCGAAAAACCAAACCGAAGTTCACAACACGTCTAACAAAGTTAAACGGACTTATGGGAAATTCGAAACAGCAGTTTCGAACGAGATTCTCAAGAATCGAACTCAAGTGTGGAAAAGTCGCTAAAAAGCACGGAACTCAACAAAACGACACCGAAACGAACTCGGATGTCAAAAAGTGTAGAATTAATCATTCTCAGAATGATGAAATGGTCATGAGCGAGTCATCAAAACGGACTTCTGCCGAAAAAAAAGAAATTACCGGAAATCGAAATTACAGGTATTACATAACGTCTGGCCATACTCGCAAGTAACGTGCCTCCGGAGGCTCGACGGAACCCTATCCAGATAACATCATTCAAACACGCCCATAAGTTATCATGACATTGCACTCGCAATGACGATTCTCGGAGCCCTCTCCAGACCTACCCGATTAGATAACTTTATGGTCAACTCGTAACGTCTAGCCATACT
Organism: Orobanche coerulescens; assembly: GCA_033398695.1. NCBI lineage: Eukaryota > Viridiplantae > Streptophyta > Magnoliopsida > Lamiales > Orobanchaceae > Orobanche > Orobanche coerulescens. The sequence goes on along the minus strand of CM065817.1, from coordinate 99,085,526 downwards.
CGCAAGTAACGTGCCTACGGAGGCTCGACGGAACCCTATCCGGATAACATCATTCAAACACGCCCATAAGTTATCATGACATCGCACTCGCAATGATGATTCTCGAAGCCCTCTCCAGACCTACCCGAATTGATAACCTTACGGTCACACCGTAACGTCTGGCCGTACTCGCAAGTAACGCGCCGCCGGAGGCCTCAACGAGACCCTACCCGGATAACATCTCAATTCACTAAGATACACAACAACAAAGGTACAATATTTACCACAATCCGCAAACACGTAACACATAAGTTAACGCATCATAACTTCGATAATGGCATAACATTCACAGCACACCATCATTCAGGAAAAAGGCTAATGAGAGAATAATACAAGTATTACGCGATTCCACAATTCCTCAGGTAACTATTCATTTCTAGTATCCATTTTAAGCACAAATAAAACATGAAATGGTTGTTATCATTCTTCATAAAACTCAAGTTTACGTTCGTAATTACTTTTATAAAATCACATCTTCATTTAAAAGTAAGCTACAATTAAATATACCGTCACTAACAAGTCCACGTTAAATTCACGACACATCACATTCTCAACGTATAAAGAATATAGACGAGATACTCGCCTCAAGTCCAAAGCACGTGAAGCAACGGGAAGGCTCGACCGGAAACCCTCGAATCCTCCAACTAGGGTGAAAACACAAGAACAACATAATTACTATGAAGTCGATCGCAAGGAGGATGGAAAATATGTGAAATTCCCAACAAGAATTCGTAGAAACAAAAGATCGAACAGTTGGGGTTCAATACTTCCCCAAGAACATCGAGAACATCACTCGGACCCGGATACTACAAGAGACACGAATCAAATCATAGGGAGAGAATCAATACAACCGATTGATGATATACAACAACACGATTCATGAAGAACAACTTGAATCTTGAAGATTCACGGAATATAAAGGAAGGGTTTACAAGATGATTATCTCGAATCGAAGACGAAGAACATGGATTGATGATGTTAATCAACACCAAGAACTCAAGGAAGATGTAAACTTGGAGTTACAAGACTCCAAAATTGCCCTCCGATCGCCACAAGTTGCCACAACCGTGGAGGAAGGAAGGAAGGATGAAAAATTGACGAACACGGTCAACCCTTGGGTATATAAACCCGTGCCAGTATTACGTACGTTATACACGAAGGATAACGTCCGTTATCAGTATTACGTACATAAGGCACGAAATATTACGTACGTAATCGATGGTCAGAACCTCCTGTCCGAAATAATGAAGACCATTACGTACGTTATGGCAAGGACTTAACGTACATAATGCGCACAGTTAACGCACGTTAGGACCAACACCTAGCGTGCGCTATCGACGGCCAGAACTCACTATCTGAACTGGGAAGACCCTTACGTACGTAATGAGAAGGGCTTAACGTACGTAAGGCACATGATGATAATGTACGTTTTGCTTATAGCATAGCGTACGTAAGTCACTTAGCAGTTCCAGAACTGCTAAGTTCAGCTCATCGAGTACGAGCACGACGAAACCGCGAAACGACAACAACAGCACAAGACGAGGACATGCATACAAAGAGTGCACAACGAAGAACTCAAGCATTAAAAGAAATTACAATTCCGACTACCCAAAGGTTCGGAATACGACAACAGAAGTATTTACCCCCAAACTTTAGAAAATTACGAAATGGCCCAAAACGTCCGAAAATCACAATATGACATCAAACAACCAAACCGAAGCTCACAACACGCATAACAAAGCTCAACGGTCTTATAGGAAACACGAAACTGTAGTTTCGAACCACCATCACACGAAATGAACCAAATAGCGGAAAAAGTCACTCAAAACACGGATTCGGGTAAAACAGCCCCGGAACAAACTCGGATGACCAAACTCGCAGAACAAAACATTATCAAAATGTCAAGACGCTCGCAAGAGAGTTTTGGAAACCAGAAAAATGCCACAAGCGAAAAATTACTGAAAGAGAAAATCATGGGTATTACATTCTACCCCTCTAAAAAGAAGTTTCGTCCCAAAACTTAAAAAAAAAAGGGTGAAGTCACAAACAAAAAAACACGGACGACAAAATCTCAGCGGTCCCGATGAATCGATCCCGATACCGATGCTGAAGCACGATTCTGGGAAACTTCATGGAATATTTCACAATACTGGACCCTGTGGCCCTCAAGTCCACAGTTATAACAAGTAATCAGTTGCGAAGGACAATTAGCTTGCACATGACCCACAACGTTACAATTGAAACACCTCCCGATCTGACTAAGAGTCAAAGAAGACGGCTTGGAACTCTTAGTTCCACCGACCGAAGAAAATGAAGGTTTCACCGAAGGACTATGCGAAACTCGACGAGAAGAAGTTCCGACTCCCATACTATCCGAAAAATCTCCATACGTCCTCTGCCTCTTCGGCTCATGTAAAGGCCCGATAGATAACGATGCCATCTCGTACGCCATGGCTTGATTCTGATAATCTCTCAAAGTAGCACAAGTGAAACCCGACATGTACTATAGAATCTCTAGTTTCATCCGCATATCGAAATGATGGATTTTGTCTTCCTCGGTCCTCACCTTCCCCTTCACGTAAGCTAGCTGTCGACTATAATTGATAATAGTTTGCGACACGGGTACATCCTGCGGCTCGGCTAGATAAAAATATCGTATCCTCTGCTCTCAAATCGGCTCCGGACAGAACTCTGCTTCCATCAACTTCTTGAACTCATCCCAAGTAACAACATGATCCTGAGGCTCAACGGCCTCCCACCAATTAGCAGCATCACTATCGAGAAGGAACTGAGCGATAGGAATCCTTCGTTCCTCTGGACAACCAACCGCCTTGAAAATCTTTTCCATTTGGAAAAGCCAACCGTCCCAGCCCAAAGTATCACCTACGCCCTCAAAACGGGGAGGACGCATACGTACCACTTCTCTAATCCACTGAGTCGACCCGACGTTCTCAGTCACGGTAGTGTTACGTTGAACTGCTTGGGTCAAATGTGTCATCTAGTCTGCCACCTGCTGAAGTATAGTAGCAACACCAATACTAACGCCATAACCGGTAGCATAATCCTGATCATGCGACTGATTGCCACGGCCCCAACCTCTGGCCCTCGACATACTAAACTGAACAACCGTTCGTTAAAACGAGACATAACAACACATAACATCAATCACAAATGAAGGTCCATACAATACACACTGCGAAGCACAAAAATATTCTTGCTAACAAGAGTTACCATAGAGTGTTCACACAATAAACTCATATCTGATAGTTCTCATAGATTCGGAAATGAATATTTCTGACAACAACACTTATCAAGTCATCACATATTAGAACCAAGCACATGGGTAAACCACTCGAAACGTTCAATACATGCCCAAGGCATTAAGCGCAGCTGTCACCGCATATACGACAATATCATTCAAGTTTCGAACCATTCTCAACTGTTACCATCGTTTTTGAAACAAAACCAAACTCTCATGAAATAGTCATAAACTCCTACACTAAAGTTGACAAAAAAACTCATTGATTTTCCAATAATCAAGAACATCCCAATTCAGTTGAACTTTTGAAAATCTCAAGTCAAAATCTCTGAGTTAAAACACTAAATTTCCGAAATTTATCAACGTTCAAACTTTCTAACTAGAGTCACGTAATAAAAGTTTAATGACCACAACTCAAGCATCATCAACTCGGGTAATGATATTAGTCAGCACACGTTTCTTTCAAACATAATTATCGAACGTACATATTAAGAAAATGGAATTTCCTTCTCAAACAACAAAAATGCTTGTAATTATCGCTTCTTCGTGAAACGGATCAAGGATTTTTTATTTTGAAATTTTTTAAAAAAGTGTGAAAAATATTTTAGAAGACTTGTCGTTCCTCGTAAAACGGAAAGAACTCAGTCTAGAAAAAAAGAAATTTGAAATCATCAACATCCCGTTCCATTTCGAAGCGAAACTTTCGAATCTTAGCAAAAATTTTCCAAAATCCTTTCGATCATAACCAAAGTGACGGTAATATTTTACAATGTCCAAAATACTTTAAAGCGCCTACTTCAGACACCGTCTGAAGGTGTCATTTGAAAATACAAGACTAACTCGTCAAAGTTTAACCATTTTCAAAATCCATGCAAAACTGTTGATTAACTGCATCATCGAAATATTTTCAAAAATGGGTTCTTTACAAACATACCCAGGCTCATAATTGCAATTAAGAAAACCGTTTTCAAATCTACACGCAGCGGACATAATTACAACTATCCAAAAATAATCGAACTTGAAACCACATGCCAACTCGGCAACGAGATCACAAATTCAATCAAACATAATTCGCGAACACCCCGTTCACACATACGTCAAAACTACCCACCTGAGTTCCTCACAAACTCTACCGTCGATACATTCTGTGGAACACGTCAAGATTCAAAGTTTTCACATCATATTGCACCAATCAGTGTCAAACCATTAATACATTAAGCTCATTATACACACGATATACCACAAGTATCAAACACGGATTTCGCTTTACGGCACTACACAAATAAAATTACGAACCACAATCATCGCACATAGAGGAAATCATGAAATACCAATACCTCGCATAAAAGAAGAGACTTACGTCCACAGACCGCACGAAGATGATGGCTGCACCATGATACTAATCACAACGAATCACAATTGATCACAACGGACGACAATGATCATGCTTGTTCACAATTGCTCACCAGGGTGACACGACAAGACACGACTCCGACAAGACACGACAAGACCCAAGTAGACCCAACTGCCTAGGTTTTCACAAACCTAAGCTCCGATACCATTTATGTAACACCCCCAATCTGTTTAGGGACATTACACGCCGTAGATCCTTTACGCAAGGATCTACCAGGCAACAAACCACAAAACAAACCCACACGTGGTCAATTAGACCAAAACATAAAACCATAGACCGATTAGGTCTCTCAAAATACAACATAACAGTACAACTGATAAACGAAAATACAACTCGATCATAATTTATACAACATGTCCATCCTCTTAAGGATGACAAAGAACTAGAAATAAATACTCGGACCGACAGATCACTGACGGACAACCGACTACAACTGTGACTAGTATCGCTGCTTTACATCATCTTCTATGACGATCTTGTGGTTGCACTCTCTCAAAGCGGAATACCTGATAAACATAACATAATCCCCCAACGAAAGCTATTCAATTATACATCAAGAATACAACCGTTATGAAAATAACCTTTCGACAAGGTAGTAACACGATCCCGGAGTCTAGTATTTTCAAAATCATTTGATTTAAAAAGGATCATGTGAATTACTCCAAAAATCACTTTAAGATATTATTTAGAAACTTCGGGGGTCTTAGCGTAAAATCATGAAATATGAATATTTTTCCTTTCCAAAAAGGTTTTATTTCAAAATCATATAAATTATTTTATTCTCAACCCAAACCTCAAAGACCCAAAACCATATCCACCAATATAACCGGGATCCAAGATTCAAACATTCACATTTCAGAGATATCAAATCAACAGTCAAATCATGTCCGTGGCCCCGAAGGTCCCACCCGGATTAGCTCATCGAAAACAACTCAAACACACCCATAAGTTATCTTGACATCGTACTCGCAAGTAACGATTTTCGGAGCCCTCTCCAGACCTACCCGATTAGATAACTTTATGGTCAACTCATAACGTCTGGCCGTACTAGCAAGTAACGCGCCTCCGGAGGCCTCGACGGAACTCTATCCAGATAACATCATTTAAACACGCCCATAAGTTATCATGACATTGCACTCGCAATGACGATTCTCGGAGCCCTCTCCAGACCTAACCGAATTGATAACCTTATGGTCACAACGTAACGTCTGGCCGTACTCGCAAGTAACGCGCCGCCGGAGGCCTCAACGGGTCCCTACCCGGATAACATCTCAATTTACTAAGAAATATAACAACAAAGGTACAATATTCACCACAATCCACAAACACGTAACACATATCACACGAAATGAACCAAATAGCAGAAAAAGTCGCTCAAAACACGGGTTCAGGTAAAACAGCCCCGGAACAAACTCGGATGACCAAACCTGCAGTATAAAACATTATCAAAGTGTCAAAACGCTCGCAAGTGAGTTCTGGAAACCAGAAAAATGCCAAAAACAAAAAATTACTGAAAGAGAAAATCATGGGTATTATAGAAAGGCTCTTATAGTATAGACAACATCTTCAATGTTGTTGCTTCACTACTGCCAGATGGAGCTGTAGGATGCTATTTTAGGGTAGTTGCTGTGGTTTTTCACTTATCGAAATCTGATGGGGATTCTCATAATAATTTTTGTCTTTTTGATAATGCCAAAACTATATCCTAAGCTTCTCACTCTAAGTCATGAAAATTTTCAAATTAGGCTAAATTTGAACAACTAAAATGCATATTCTAAAAATAATGAGAGTCCATCCTATCTCACTATACAACTTAATCTATGATTGACTTGTCGGCTCAGTCTTACAGTGAGTTCTTACAGCTTCTAAATTAGTATGTGAACTGCACATAGGCAAGTTCCTACAATGTACCTTGAATAAATATACTTAGAGATTTTTTTCAATATTTTTCAAATGAAAGTATAAGTACTGTACGTAAGTAGATTACGAGCTGAAGTCTTTTGATGAAAAATTAGTCCATGTATTGATAACAATAAAAAAGATTATAATACAGAGCATGACATAACAAGGACACAAATAAAAAATAAACAAAATATATCTATACAACAACTTAGGAAATAGAAATTTGACGTATGGGATGCTGCTGTCGGCTGGACCTCCTATAGATTGGGGATCACGTTTGGTTCACTTCCACCAATTCTCAAGTTGGTCATGATATCGATTGTGGTAGAAGGTCTTGCCCTCAAGGCTCACATCGTAGGCAAGCATCTAATCTTATGTATGTGTAGGATAATCACCTCTCATATACATGCCCTTGATTGCCATCTGGGTTGGGAGCTTCCCTTCAGCATGTAGCCGAGGAGAAATCTTTGCCTGCTGCCCCTAGGGTTCTGAAATGATTAAGGTGTTGGGTTTTTCTTGAACTAATAAAATTTATGATCTCATCATATATCGAAATAGTGTAGCGGAAGTATAAATATAATATGTAAAACCCTCCGAGTATCCAAGTATATTATCAAAGTACGAAGAACAAGATTATTACCTCTTGTAGCGTGTTTTTGATCGAGCCTTCTATAGATGTTGCAAGAAGCGACCGTCCTCTACGGTATCCACACAACGAACAAGTCCCGAGCGTCTAACGGATGGCTATCTCCGATTTAATAAAGATTTCACTTAAATCAATTTGAATATAGGTATGTTCTTATAATTATGGTAAGAACAAGAACACCAAAAATTTTACTCAAATGTTCTTGAACTTTGATCTAAAATAACAACTATGCATCTTATTCAATATGTTATTAAAGATCAAACTCACAAGATTAGATGAATATTAGATTAGTATTCTAAATACTTTTCTTGATCAAAGAATCAATCTTCAAAGATATGAAGATATATTCTTGATCATTTTGATTATTCAACTCTTGAATATTAACTTCAAGACTTTTGAGAGAGAAATATCAAAATCAGATTTTTGATTCTCTCTACACAAAATATATCTTCTCTTCTTTGGTCAAGTGTGAGGGCTATCACAAGACACTATTATATAGCCCTCTACATGGCTAAGGGTTCACCAACCCTTTCACCAACCATAATCAACCGGAATAAAATAGCTGCTCTGCTCATTTAAGTGTGTGACCCTGTAGGTTCTAATTAATACGAAAATGAGTATAAAAACTATTTTACGACTCATAAATCATAATCGGCCTCTAGCTAGACATTATGACTACCCGCATTAAAAGAATTAATTCGACGGCACAAACGAAATCCCAATTATAAACTGTATGGTCCCTTGTTACAAAAGATGTTGGTATTGTGTTAAAATACGATACTCATTTTGTAGGAAACTGTAGTGTCTTTAGGCAATAAGGACTTAAATAATATATAACAATCAGAGGAATTATAATGACTTAATCCATATATAATTCTCTTTGTTAGGTCATATCCAATACGATGTCTCTACATGTATCTATGACGTGATATAACATCTCATGTTCATGACCAGTAAAACATAGCCATCATATCATTATCATACTAGTAATCATATTACTAGGGATATCTAGAATAAATATTCTTTAATGCTTTAACGAGCTTTACTATCAAGTCACATACTTGATGATCCTAAGCATAATATCAATTCAATAATATAATCAATATTATAATAATAAATGTCTCCACATTATATTATTTAAACAGTGGACTTAGAGCATAATACTAACAATCTTCCACTTGCTCTTAGTTTTATACAGACATAAACTGAAGACCCATAGCCTTTATATGACCATCATTCTTCGCTTGAGAAAGCGGCTTGGTTAAAGGATCTGCTATGTTATTATCCGTGTGAACTTTGCATATCCTAACATCGCCACGAGTGACAATCTCTCGAGTGAGGTGAAATTTTTAAGTACGTGTTTGGATGCTTATTGTGATCTTAGTTCTTTAGCTTGTGTAATAGCCCCATTGTTGTCATGGTGCAAATTTACTGGATCAACAATGCTAGGAACCACATCCAGTTCACCAATGAACTTCCTTATTCAAACAGCTTCTTTAGCTGCTTCCGAGGCGGCTATGTACTCATCTTCCGTTATAGAATCAGTTGTGGTTGGTTGTTTGGAACTCTTCCAGCTAACAGCATCACCATTTAAGCAAAATACCAAACTGCGATTTTGAATCCTCTTGTTCTGTCTCAAAGCTGGCATCGACATAGCTATTAAGGACCAAATCACTATCTTGAAACCACATATCAAGAACATATCTTTAGTCCTTCTAAAGTACTTAAGTATGCTTTTGACTATGGTCTAGTGAGCCTCAACAGGGTCAGACTGGTATCTGCTGGTTGCACTCAATGCAAATGATACATCCGGTCTAGTACATATCATGGCATACATGATAGATCCTATAGACGAAGCATAAGGTATCAAGCTCATTATATCTCTCTCTACCTTCGAACAAGGACTGAGTTTTACTGAGATTTATGCCATGTGACATAGGTAAGAACCCTTTCTTACTATTAAGCATACTGAACCATTTCAGTACCTTGGTAACATATGTACTTTGACTTAGGGCAAGAAGCCTTTTAGATCTATCTCTATAAATTCTTATACCCAGTATATAGGCAGCTTCCCCTAAGTCCTTCATTGTAAAACATTTACTTAGCCAAAGCTTAACACTTTGCAAAGTAGGGATGTCATTTCCAATGAGTAGGATATCATCCCCATAGAGTAATAGAAAACCAATTGCGCTCCCACTAACCTTCTTGTATACACAAGGTTCTTCTTGATTTCTAATGAAACCAAACTCTTTGATTTTTTCATCAAAACAAAGATTCCAATTCCGGGATGCCTGCTTCAAACCATAAATGGCTCTTAGAAGCTTACATACTTTATTAGGATTATCAGGATCGACAAAACCTTCGGGCTGTATCATATACACATCATCATCTAACTTCCCATTAATAAAAGCGGTTTTGACATCCATTTGCTGTAATAGCCGACTGTAATTTTTCTTTTTTATCTGTCGTTGTATATTCAGATAAATTGATTATCGTGGATCGCTGCATTTAGTATTATGTTGAGGTATTATATATTTGAGCTTCATATCGTTGTTATTTCATTTCATACTTGGTGATTCGTTGTCAATTGGAGAGTTACATTTTTTGAACTTTTTCTGTTAGTGTAGCGTACGCTACCTATCTTAACCAACGTATGCTAAACTTGTGATCTAGCGTACGTAATGCCTTGTCTGTTGCGTACGCTAAGAAGGAATCTGACATCAGTTGACTTCAACACGTGAACTTGTTATCCGTTGGCATGCATGTGGGTGATGTCTGAGCTGTCGTGTCGGCCAGAGTCAACTTTTATTAGCGTGCGTAGCCCCTTTTCATTAGCGTGCGCTAATGGCCTGCGGATTCAAGACAGTAGCTACTGTAAGCCGCTTACGTACGTAATATTAACCGGTTAGCGTACGTAAGTGTGTTAGCGTACGATAAAGCTACTCGATAGCGTGCGCTAAGTCTGCACAGTCTATTTATAGGACCAGCCTGTTTTTCATTTCGTCACAACTCTAAACCGATTCTCTCTCCATATATCGTCCCTCTGCACTCCCAAATCGATATCAACCGCCTCCAACTTGTGTTTAAGCCTTAAATCTTGGAGTGGCGCTCATTTCCTTGAAGATTAGGAGGTGTTCCTGAGCTTGGAGTGTACTTTCTCGTAGTGTTGAGGTTGTTCTTCGTTTCTGGAGGTCCGTGTACTTTCTTCTCTGTATTGTTTTCATATGTTGATGTTGGTAATGAAGTATACTTCACCTAAAGTTAGATTAATCAAGTAAAACATAGTTTTAATCCAACTTTTTGAACACTTCTTGATGAATATGATAAATGAGGGTTTGAAATGGATGTATTCTTGAGGATATAGTGATACTAACCATGTTGTGATTATCATACTCATCTTGCTGGACGAATTTAACTCAGTAGAACATCGTTGAATCGGTTAACTTTACAATAGTTGGATTTAACCAATAGAATTGATATCATAAAGTGTTTAAACACCATTTTAGGTATTTAATTACCTTGCGAAGAACTTGGCAATGTTACAAGTAGGAGGATGTTCTCTTGTTCAAAATTCTTGAGAGTTATAACCTCCTTTTGTTTCAGCCCAGCAAGACTTTGAGAATTGATAAGGATATTTGTGAAAACAACAATAACTTCTTATTAACCGGATGTGTTGATAACCTAAGAATACGTTTAATCATCTTGTGGTATTCTTAAGGTAGTGAACTCATAAATGATATTAATGAATCCTCCAGGTTTATAAGAATGATTTTGATAACCTTCATGATCATAGTGTAATCTCATAACTAATATGACCTTATTGTAAGCTTAATATTCAATTTAGATGAGACATGTTGATGAACATAATTGTGCAGATTTTTCCTTTCAACATTGTAATGTTTTGGAAAGTGTAAACAACATAAGATGATATTGACAACATAAGTGGTTGTTTAACATGTTCTTAATAAAATTCTTATTTATGAAGAATCATATGAACATTCGGTAAAAGTATTGTGAACCGATTTTATGGTTGAAATTAGTTAAAAAGAATTCTTGGTATAAGACTTAGATATTTTGAGATAGCGGAACTATTCTAATGTATTGTAGGGTGTCATCTTACTAATCCTATATTGATAATTATACGAATATGTTATTGAGTAAAATGTATTTCGTTTAAGGTTGATTGTTCGAGTAAACGATATTAGTCGAGGACCGTTCGTTTGTTTCGACAAGAAGAGGATTATTCTTGTCTCCGTATTGAGGCAAGTTATCTTGCTTGGTTATAATGATGATTAGATTCTTGTGATGTTTATACACTTCATGTGTATGAAATGTTTATGAAATGTTTGTCGTGATTTGGCATTGTCTTTGACGTTATTCCATTTTCGTCATGGGGTTGCATTGCCAAGTACGTCGCTTTGAATCATTGATCTCGTTGGTCCTTGTTATCACTTCTGTGAGATTTATTGATCCTTAATTGGATATGTATTTCGTTGAATTTCGTTGTCATATTGTATCGTGACATTTCTGGAATCATATCTGCGTGCCGATTGGATATTGTGTAGGATTTTTAGCCGGGCACTTATATAGTCATACGTGGATGTTTCCGTATTGGACTGTGCACACGAGACGTAGTTCGTGAGGCTAATTAGGTACATAGTCACACGTATATTCTGGATTCCGTATACGGGGTGGACATGTACACGGACACATTTCCGGATCGGGCGTACTGTGTTGTCCATCTTGAGCCATATTGTTAATCGTTCATAGTCCATGTATGATTGGATGTGTTCGACGGTTTGTGACTGATTGTTTCATATGCCCGAGGGGTATGATTAATAGTCGGGATGTTTTCCTTGAGATCTATATATGTGAATTGTATAATGTCGGAAGAATTAATTATCATGTATATCTGACCCTGTGTTATGGGCGAAATACTTATGTTGTATTTTAGGTCGAGGCAAAGGCAAGGCACGGGAAGAGCATGTTGACGGCGAAGGGTTCGAGAGATACTAGTTCGGGGGCCCTAAGTCTATCGTTGTCCGGTTATGTTTTAATCCGTGTAACATTAGTTAATTCTGCCTTATTTAAATTACTATCTGGTTGTATTGGTATTTTGAAGTATATTCCATCTCCATATGGTTTATACTTGTTTTTCGGATCCTGTGTATCTTAAGGCCGTTGGACATAATTTTGATAAACTCCTAATCGGAGAAATAACTACTTATTGTGGTTCGGTATCACAAGTAATACTTATTTAATCTGTTTTTGGATATCGCCTGGTGGGTCCCAGTGTGGGGTCCACGGCACTGTAATAGCCACCTTTTGGGGTGTTACAGGAGATGGTATCGGAGAGTTGTTTTCTTTTTATGAGTCATTGTGAAATGAACTAGTATCAAGAGACCTTCGTGTCACGTGTGACCTGTGCAAGCGCCTGACCCTACGAGCCAAATAAGGTATGTACTTTATGAGCCATGATTTAATTACTGGCATGATATTGATATCGGAATGGATCTCTTTGTTGATCTTGTTATTTCAAGGATTTGTGGCAGGATTTATCTGATTAATAATTCGAGATAAATGCGGGATTGATTATATGATTGAAATTGTTCGACTTGACGTCGATGTAATAGTCCGTGCGACACTCGTGGTGTCGATAATTAATTATGAACTGTTTCCTTGAATATGTGATCCCTTGTTGCTATTGACTTAGCATGAAGTTTTGAATAGTATCTTGAACTGTACTTATGATTATCATTATAATTGATTATTTCAGTATGGAAAGGAATCTCATAGGTCTGGCAGAGGGGGACAAGGCCGCGGAAGGGGCCGAATCCCGATACCTCGAGCCAACAGACGTGCAAATGTGGATCATAGTTCCGCAGACAATGGTTCACCTTCTAGGGATCAATCGCACCACAGTGGGCGTGAGGATGCGCGTGTCGATCCTTACGTTGTGATGCAGGGCATGATGACGCAGATGATCCAAATGGGTCAATTAATGGAAGCTACACAGAGGGCCACTACTGGCCAGCAACAGGGGCCTCATCCTCCTCCTGTGCTTGGCGGACCCGTGAAGGCTCCTCTGAGCCTGCTGACATTGTGCATTGGATTGAGCATTTTGAGAAACTTTTCAAGATGGTGGACTGCCCGGAAGAGAACTGCGTCTATGTAGCCGCTTACTACCTTAGCAAAGGAGCTTATACCTGGTGGCTTTCAGTGAGGCCAGCTGATGGTGTTTATACTTGGGAGGAATTTAAAAACCTCATGCTAGACCGTTACTATCCAGGGCCACTCCGTGAGGCTAAACTGTCGGAATTGCTAAACCCAGACCCGTCCGAGGATGATGATGTACTATCTGTCGCTGAGAAATTTCAGGCACTTCTTCCTTTCACCACGACAATTATCCGAACAGAGGCTGATAAGATCAAATATTTTCTCAAGAGACTTAAACCCCGAATGAGAATGCAGCTGTTGAATCACCACTGTACGACCCTGCCAGAGTTCATCGAGAAGGCTCTAGAATACGAGCTCACCGCGAAGGAGATTTCTAAAAAGCAACCACAGTCCAACAACAAAAGGTCCAGGAACCAGAACCAGACTGAGAGTAACCGGGGGACATTCAGGAAGCCCCAGTCATTGCCAAACCCTTCTGATCAACCACCCATGGCGTCGAAGCCAGCCGGATCGCACTCTCGAGCGGTTCCCTCATCTGTTGTGTGCTATAACTGTGGAGACCAGGGGCACGTCAGCTCCAAATGCCCGAGGCCGGACGTCGCATGCCATACTTGTGGGAAGAATGGGCATCATGCTCGTTTTTGCAGAAATGGGCCCGGACCTGAACCAATGGCGTCTCATACTCCAAATCAGTCTGTTGTCCAGGACCATGCGCCTCCGTCCGCTTCTTATTAGACTACCGCGGCAAACAGGGGAACGGGTCGTGGAATCAAAGTGGTGCACATGGTGCAGGAGCCGCAAAACCCAGGATCTACGAAATGAAGAAAGTTGATGATCCCGAGGCCAGCATGATTGCAGGTATACTCGAGATCCACTCTCAGCCGGTGTGTGTTCTTTTTGATACCGGTGCTTCACACTCTTTTATATCTACTTCTTGTTTAAGTTGTTTACCTCTAGACCATGTTATCAATTATGAGCCCTATGTGATTGGTCTACCCGATGGTAGAAAAATTATTGGGAATCGTGAAGTCCAGGACTGTCCGATTCGTATGAACGACCGTGAGTGGTTGTCAAATCTGATTGTAGTCGATTTACCTAAGGATGATATAATCTTGGGCATCGATTGGATGGATCGTCATGATGCCATACTTAGTGTCCGCCAGCAGATGGTAACCGTCACTTTTGATGATGGTTTCGAGTGTATTTTTCGAGGTGATAATCCCAGTCGTTCCGAGAGAGTCATTAGCGCTATGAAAGCAGTGAAACTGCTTAATCAAGGGTGTATTGTTTATTGGTGCTATATGACCAAAACAGCAGATCAACTAGTTGAATTGGCCGACATTCCAGTAGTCCGAGATGACCCAGATGTATTTCCAGATGAGTTGCCAGGCTTACCTCCTCATCGTGACGTGGAGTTTATTATTGAGTTAGAGCCAGGTACATCCCTGCTTTCAAAAGCACCGTATCGTATAGCCCCGATCGAGATGCAGGAGTTGAAGAACCAAGTTGAGGAGTTGACTAAAAAAGGCTATATTCGACCTAGTGCGTCCCCTTGGGGAGCACCAGTGTTATTTATACGAAAGAAGGACGGATCTCTGCGTTTATGTATTGATTACCGTGAGCTGAACAGAGTAACCATCAAGAACAAATATCCTTTGCCTCGTATTGATGATTTATTGGATCAACTTCAGGGAGCTGCCGTGTTTTCTAAGATCGACTTGAGATATGGTTATCATTAGTTGAGGATTCGAGAGTCTGACATTTCGAAGACAGCCTTTCGTACTCGCTATGGGCATTATGAGTTCATGGTGATGCCATTTGGATTGACTAATGCACCGGCGGTATTCATGGAGTTGATGAATCAAGTTTTTATTAATATATAGATCGCTTTGTAGTCGTTTTTATTGACGACATTCTGATTTACTCTCGTGACCACGAAGAGCATGAACATCATCTCCACCAAGTTCTCGATACGTTGAGGCGGGAACAGCTTTATGGGAAATTTTCTAAATGTGAATTCTGGATGCCTGAGGTTATCTTTCTTGGACATGTGATATCATCCGAAGGGGTGAGAGTGGACCCACAGAAGACGAAATCCATTTGAGATTGGCTACCACCGAACAATGTGAAGGAATTTTGTAGTTTCCTCGGCCTAGCAGGTTACTACCGACGGTTCGTAGAAGGATTTTCTAAAATTGCGCAACCGATGACTAACTTACTGCGGAAGGATAAGAAGTATTTGTGGTCAGAAGCATGTCAGCAAAGTTTTGATGAGCTCAAGAGTCGATTGATTTCGGCACCTGTTTTGGTCTTACCAAAAGGAACGGAAGGATTCGTGGTGTATAGTGACACGTCGAGACAGGGCCTTGGATGTGTACTAATGCAGGAAGGGAAAGTGATTACCTATGCATCGAGACAATTGCGACCCTATGAAGTTAACTATCCGACCCATGACTTGGAGTTAGCAGTCATGGTGTTTGCTTTGAAAATCTGGCGTCACTATCTGTATGGAGTTACCTGCCAGATCTTTACAGACAACAAGAGCCTAAAGTACATTTTTACTCAGAAGGAGTTGAACATGAGGCAGAGAAGGTGGCTAGAATTAATCAAGGACTATGATATCGAGATCCTTTTTCATCCAAGTAAAGCAAATGTGGTTGCCGACGCTTTGAGCCGTAAGACAGTGCAGGAGCAGATGCTGAGCCACTTGACAGCACAGAGGGAGTTGCAGTTAGCCCTAATGAGGCCAGAAATTGAAGTTTGGTTACAGCGTGTCCAGGGACAACTTTGCACCCTTGAGATTTCT
Organism: Orobanche coerulescens; assembly: GCA_033398695.1. Classification (NCBI taxonomy): domain Eukaryota; kingdom Viridiplantae; phylum Streptophyta; class Magnoliopsida; order Lamiales; family Orobanchaceae; genus Orobanche; species Orobanche coerulescens. The sequence goes on along the minus strand of CM065817.1, from coordinate 99,069,283 downwards.
TTGTCTCTTGATGCTATTATCAGATCAAAGCAAGTTACAGACCCATTCTTATCTCGAGTTCGGGATGAAGTAACTCAAGGGAAAGCCCCTGGATTCGTGATCCACGAGGATGGATTGATACGCTTTAGAAATTGAGTTTGTGTACCTGCAGACGAAGAGTTGAGGAACTCTATCATGAGAGAAGCCCATGCTACCCCGTACTCTATTCACCCAGGATCTAGCAAGATGTATAAGGATTTGAAGCAGAATTATTGGTGGGGGAATATGAAACGTGAGGTTTCCGAATTCGTTTCGAGATGTTTAACCTGTCAGCAGGTTAAGATTGAGCACCAGCAACCCGCAGGAATGCTGAAACCGCTCCCGATTCCCATGTGGAAATGTGAGGATATATCTATGGATTTTATCACTAGCTTGCCGACGAGTCATCGAGGAATGAATATGATTTGGGTGATTGTGGACCGCCTGACCAAGTCATCCCACTTCTTGGAGATTAAGTACACGTGGGGTCCCGAAAGACTGGCCCAACTTTTTATTAAGGAAATTGTGAGGTTACATGGTACCCCCAAGAGTATTGTATCGGATCGTGACGGGCGATTCGTATCGCACTTCTGGAAGGTAGTTCATCGTGCGATGGGCATGCAATTGAATTTCAGTATGGCTTTTAATCCGTAGACCGATGGTAATAAAACGAAATAGTCATATATATAAAAAAATTCATAATATTGCATATTCGTCATAGTTGTATCGTGGCACACAATCAAGAGTTGTCATCATAGTTGTTTTCATCGTACAATGTGTTGTGCGGCGATTTATACACCTCGACAGCGATCGGCATATGGGCCGAGCGACCAAATACAGCATCAAATAATCCAAGGCAGACTTGCCAGAAGAGTCCAGACCGAGATCAGGTACCGAGCGATCGACGTTCGGGGCGATCGCCTCTTGACACTGGTGCCCGACCAAGGACGACCGTCCTATGCCACGTGTAAGGCCATCATCCGTCATATCTACGAGGACCGGATCTCGGAGCGAGGACCCACGTGCAGATCCGTGAATGGCGCCGCAGAATAAGGATCTTTGACTCCAGCCCATCAACAACTGTTAACGACAAGGACTGCCTCACCTACCGACAGACCCGCCGAAAGGTCCTAAGTGGGGCCTCCCAAGACAGCGACTCCGGACGCGTGTGGTCTTTTCATTGGTTCGTGCATCCGGATGCCAGCAGCTGCTGCGGACTCTAAGGAGACCAACCCATGTGCTAAAAACGATTGACCGCTTATTATAATACAGCAGAGGCGATCGCCCAGATACCTCCACTCCTATAAATAGGAGACCTCCAGCAACTGAAAAAGGGGTTCAGAAGTTCAAAAACTATTATTTTCATACGAGAGTTCAGCTAATTCACACAGTGAGAGACAGTCGATTTCTCGCAGTTGACACAACACTCCATCGTTGTTACAAGAGCTCACAGAGCATCAACTCTGGTTCTTCCGGCAATCATCAACACTCAAGAGCTAGATAACTAGGGTCTTTACATTCATTGTAACTGTACTCTAACATTAATATTTGTACTCCCAAGTATTCGTATTAATAATATCTCGCGAGAGCATTCAAGCCCGGGACTAACAACCCCGACAAATCTTGTGTTATTTACATTCCCTCGGACGTGCTCTCGTGTTTTGTTTGTTACTCATCCATTCCAGCAATCCCTTCCGAATAATATTTTGGGTAACAACAATTGGCGCTAGAAGAAGGGGGGCTCGACCTACCTTCATTTTCATTCCGACAGTTTTGAAGAACACTCACTATTCTCCGAGGCATATACTTGAAGAAACACTCATTGTTCTTCAAAGAAAAACCTTTAGAATCATGACGTCTGCCACCACAGCGAAGAGAGCCACTCTCCGATTTGTCGGTCGTCATATTCTGGCTCAATCCAAGCCCCAACCTACGGCAGAGGGTAGCCGCGGCGATGCGAGACTCTCGATCCCGCCCCCGAGGGACGGCCACAGCCTCTCACTCGACCAGTTCCAAACCGCGGAACAGATCGAGGAGGCTAGGATGGAGCGACGGAGAGCATGCGAAGCGCCCGCCATAACCCCCTCGACCATCCACCACGCGGGCAAGCGGAAACTCAAGGGGTTACTTGTCGAGCGATCGTCAGAAAGCCCCGATTCACGAGGAAAGGCTCTCGCAAGGCTGGACGGTTCTGTATTCAGCCGCCTAGGAAGCGATCCATCGTGGCGACCGGGGAATTCCGGCCCCAACCACGAGACGACGGAGTCCGAATCCGTCACCAGGAGTTCGGCATACCCAGCTCCCGATCAAAAACAGGTCAGCCATTTGGCTCCCATCCGCTGAAGAATCGAGCCCCGCGGCAAAGACATCATCAACAGCGGAGCCAGGGGATCAGTACTTAGTCACCTCGGCACCCGCTCCGAGCGCCTAGCCGCGAGCAGCCAGGACACGGCGATGGCCGCTATGCAACGCCAGCTCGACGAGATGAAAACGCTCATGGAAACTGGGGCAGGCTCCAGTAGAAAGATCATCAGACCGACTGAGCGACTCGCGGTCCACATCGAGCTTGCCCCCGTGCAAGCAAAGATCGCTCCTCCTCAAATGCCTTTGTATGAGGGGAGATTGGACCCCGAGACCCACTTGAGCAAGTTCCGGATCTACATGACCGGATGTGGGGCGTCAGATGCGACCAGGTGCCGAATATTCCCGTTAACATTGGGCGATCTGGCCCATAGGTGGTACGTCTCACTGCCACCGCGATCGATCAATTCCTTTGAGAAACTGGCGAGCGACTTCACGTCATACTTCGCCGCCTAGGTCGCCAGACCAGAAGGCCCCCACCGCATGATGAAAATCAGGCAGGGGGAAGACAAGTCCGATGCGGATTATATCGACCGGGTGGATGAAATAGTCCTCATCGGTGAGCCTATTAGCGACGACCCCGCCCTCTACTCGGTCCTGGGGTGATTCTATGGTCATTCACCCATGTTTAGACACCTCACGAAGAACATCCCTCCGACCTACGCAATCTTCCGCGCCAAGGCTGCCGATTTTCTGGCCAGGCAGAGGCTCCTCACCCTTCGCCTAGGTGAGGAGACGCCGCCTCCCGTCCAAAAGATGGTGATCGCCAAATCCAACAAGGCGGTCGCCAAGCCACCCGGTGATTTCAAGGCCTTCGAGGAGGTGGAAGCCCATCTCCTCCACAAGTTCAACTGAACTCCGGCTCATATTTTTTATGCCATCAAGGGGTGCGAACCGCTAAGCAAGCCCAAGGCGATAAGGGACAACGGTCATCTGGACCACAATAAATATTGTGCTTACCACAAAAGTCCCGGTCACAACACCAACCAATGCCGCGACCTCCTCAGACAACTCTGGAGATTGTTTGAGGAGGGGAATCTGGACAGTTTATTGGCTTAGTCGGAGCCTCATCAATCTCCCAAGCCGGTCGCCAGATTCGAACGCGACAGGCCGGAAGACTCATACGAGTCGACCCCCCGATCAACATCGGCGGTCGAATCTATATGCTTCAATCAAGAGGTTGGAACTTCGGAAGTCTTTCCCCGATTCCCACCACGTCAAACCGAAGGCTACTGCCTGAGCAACGCCTCGCAAAAGAGGATGACTCGCTCGCCCTCTAAAGTTCGTCATCTAACATGATGGACCTAGGCAAGCGATCGCCTCCCTCAGCACAACGTATACCATCGAGGATCACCATCTAACATTACGGTCCGAGGTAGAAGAGTGCTGCCATGGTCACGGAGGTCGATGAAACCGACGACCCATCGATGCAAGGTTCCTTTGGGCAGAGACCACTCGCCCTTCGTTTAAATACGAGGTGGACGCAGCCGAAGGACCCTCCAAAACAAATCAGGGGATTACTCGCTCGCCCTCTAAAGTTCGTCATCAACATGAAGGACCTAGGCAAGCGATCGCCTCCCCTTACACAACGTATATGGTCGAGGACGATGGAACCGTTCTCTATGACCATGCAAGGTTCATTTGGGTTGCGATCGCTCGACCTTCGTTTAAATACGAGGCGGGCATAGCCAAAGGCCCCTCCAAAACAGATCTGCGGACACGTTCGCCAGCCCTCAAAGGTCCATCATCTAACATGGTGGATCCGGACAATGTGTTGCGTCCCTTCCCCGTCACAACGTATACCATCGAGGGTCGCCATCTAGCATGACGATCTGAGGTAGAAAAGTGCTAGCAAGCTGCGGTCGTGGAGTCGATTAATCCGACGACACCCCGTGCAAGGACTCTTCCATACCATGACCGCTCGCCCTTCATTTAAATACGAGGCAAGCGCAGCCTACGGAGGACCCTCCCAATTAAGTGAGTCGCGAGAAGTTGGTCATCAGACGGAATGTCGCTCGCGCACAATACACGGTCGCGGAGGTCGGTTCCATCGAACTCCACGATTGTGCACGGTTCCTCTAGGCCGGGATGATCGGCCTTCCTCGAGGAATCTGCAAAATTGAAGACTGCTCATTAAACGATTTATTTTCGTCCCCTTACTTTCACTAAGTAAACAAAAACAAGGGGGAAGGGCGGAGCTATGTATACCACGATCGTCTTTACTCAAGTACACGTACGACGATCGGCATTGTTCAGATATATGTGCGACGATCGACTTTGTTCTAAAGTTACCAGTATGAGTTTATCAATTCACTCGGAGCTGTACGCACGACGATCGTTCCTCAAACACTTGTATAAAATCATGCAAGCAAGAAATCAGAGAAGCAAATATTCATTTCATTACTTGGAATACAAATACAAACACGGTCACCCGAAGGCAAAAGTACAACGAAAGCTACAAAAATTACAAATAAAAAGCAGAAAAGCTCAAGGATCGGCGCCCGTTCCATCGCCAGCAGCAGGCTCTGGACCCCCATCTTCCGAGGCAGCCGGATGAACAAGGTTATCCGGCAGCGGGTACCATCTCAAGTCGATTCCGAGATCCGCGGAAAGTTCTAGGATCGGCACGGTGAAGTCAGGCTGCAGAGGATGCTCCAGCGCGTATGCTTTGAAATTTTCAGCCAAAGGGCCGACCTCGAGCCCTCCCTTCTTAGCGGTGCGGATGGCGTCAGTATAAACCATGTAGTAAGCGAATTCGCTGACGTATTCCACGTTAATGAAGGGATCGGCCTCAATCGCCTTCAGCTTTTCCTTCAACTCCACAACCGTTTGGCTCACGCCCTCGAGCTCGGCAGTTTTGGCGGCCACCTCTTCCTTCGGGGACGCCACCTCACTAGTCAGTCGGGCGACGGTCACCTTCAGCTGGTCGGCCTCCTTCTGCGCGGCCGCGTGCGACCTGCGGGCTTCTGTAATTTGGTCCCGCATCCGGTCAGTCGCTGCCCGCGCCCAGTCAACGTCCTGCCTCGCCTGCTTAGCCGCCTCCACTAATCTCTTCTCCATGGCCATGAGCTTGTCGGCAAACTCAATATTTTGCTTCCGTGCGGTTTCGAGATCCGTATGGAGATGGGCGGTGGACGGTCGCCCCTCATAGTCCCGCACGGCTTGGGCAGCCATCGTCGCCGTATGGAGGGCCTGCGCAAAAGTAGCCTGCATCGCATCCGCAGATCGCCGGTGCGCGATCGCATCCAGATCGGTCGTCCAGGCCTTCAGGAGGGAAGCGGTAGCCCGAGCAACATAGGAAGGGATATCGCTGACCTCGCGAGGAGCTTTGCTCGACAGGAAGTCCAACACCATCGGCGAGCAGTTCGGGTCGGAATGGCGGATCCTACACAAATGGCAAAAGAGTTTAAGTGTGTTTCCTACACAAGTTTCATAAACCAGCAAAGCGACTAGGTTTACCTCTCGACCTTCTCTGGGTCACGGCCGAAGAACGGCCTGCCACGCGAAGTCTCGGCCTCAGCAGTCGCCATGGACTGAAGGAAAGCCGAAGATGGCGTGGACCCCTCCACCATAGGAACCGCAGAAAGCGGAGCCACGGAGATCGGCGGCTCGTCAGCAGTGGCAGGGACCGAGGGCTCCACAACCCTCCATTTCTTGCGGTTGAGCTGAAGTTGCTCCTCCTCCCGAGGCTCCCGCTCTTCGACGACAGACTCCTGGAGAGGTCTTGCCTCCGGGGTCGGTCGCGGCGGAGCAGTAGGAGCTCGGCTCACCTTTTTCCCTTGGCGAAGACGGTTCATGACCCCCGGATTAGACATGGCAATCGCAGCAGGGGGCTTTGGAAAACAAGGGAAGTGAATTTCTGCAAAAGAAAATAATCGACAATGTTAGTAATCTTCCTCAATCAAGACGATCGGTATGTCAAAGAAGATCGCGAAAGTTCGTACCTGGAACCTTTAGATGGCGAGGGTAGCGAAATAGCCGAGCAGCCAACCAGCAGGCTTCGTTGTTAATTTGGCGTGCGTCTATATGGTCGTTAGGAAGACTCCGTATCTTCTCCCAGAGGATCGCGAAGTCAAAAGCAAGGTCGCCCGCTGCCGGAACAATGACACCTGCAAAAAGAAGGCCAAAATCAGATCAGTTTAGAATGTATCCGAACAAAGGGAGAATCTAAATCCTTACTCGGACTCCTCTCCCGAAAGCCAGTGGGAATATCCAATTCGTCGGTCGGGTTGTCGCTCGCTGCCGACTTCCACGTGCCGCCGACCCAGAACCACTTCGACGGATCGCCCCTCACTTTGTTCGGGACCCCAAGAATCACCCGGCCTGAGCGACCTTGGATGTGGTAGCCGCCAACATAGCCTTTTTGAACCGTCAGTTTGAAGAGATGGTTCATCTCCAATGGCGAGGGAAGACGATACAACCGATGGCCAGCAAACAAAGTGAAGGTGCAAATGATTTGCAGCCAGGCGTTCGGCGTCAATTGAAGTGGCACCACGTTCCAGGCAGTCAACAGATAGGAGACAACAAACGGAAATGGGATTCGCAGTCTAGCCTCCAATATCGCCTCGTTGACGGCGACCATGCCCTCGGGAGATTGATCGGCTCGCTCGTTCTCGGCAGGCACGTGGAGGCAAACATCAGAAGAAACATGGAACCTCGCCCTCCAACGGTCCAAATCCTTCCTGGTTGCCGAGCTCCCGATCTGTTCAAGGGTCCACGGTGAGCGGCGAGCAGCCCGGAACAACGTCCGCCTTACAGGATCATAAGGATGGGCGATCGAGTATTCCCTGAAGTTAAATTTGGGGAGTTGACCGGCCAATCTCTCCATGAGTTCGGCAAATTATGTGAAGGCTTGGCCGAACGCGCTAGTCCGCTCCCAGTGCGCCGTCGTATCCACCTCCTCCCGTTTCAGTGAACGGATCCGCTCGGCCTCCGCCGTCTTGTCCGCATCAGCCTCATTAAAAAGTTCTTCGATCTCCGCAGGCTCAATCCCGACGCGGATGGCCTCGGCGGCGGTGTCCACATGGAATTCCGCAGAAGGTTCATCCCGGGTGGTCAAAGCCCTGGCGGCGGAGGTACTACCCGCCTCATGCGCATTTGGTCTTCCTCCGGACATTTTCAAAGAGAAAGGAGGGAGAAGAAGTTTTTTGTTCTTACCTAAAAAGTTTGAGTCGATCGATGATCGTCACACGAAGCTTCAAAGGAATTCGGCTATGTCTTCTCCTCAGGCAGAAATGCATAAGGTTTCTCACCTTGTAACCCCAGTCCTTTTTATAGGCAGGAGCGGGGGCTTCTGAGAAAATAAGCGGAGTCCCGAGGATCGAAGTGCAACCGTCAGATAGGCCACATTTAATGCTGCCCTCAAATACCGCGTGCGCGTCGTTTTGAGGACACGCCAAAGGACAGCCTGACAAAACCGTAGGACTCCTCCAATAGGAGCCCAACACGTGCCCAGTGACATTTCAAGACCGCTGTCATTTCCCGCTCATTTCAGCGATCGACCTGGTCGTCCAAATTCAAAATCAGTCCGTTCGAGAGACGATCGTCTGTTCCATAAAATGCTGAGTCGCTCGTCTAAGTCAAGCGATCGCCAGTAGAACCACCTCACCCCACGTCTTCAACATCGAAGCGAGCTGGGGGGCAATTGTTGTGCGGCGATTTTTATGCCTCGACGGCGATCGACATAAGGGTCGAGCGACCAAAGACAACATCAAATAATCCAAGGCAGACTTTCCAAGCGAAGAGTCCAGACCGAGATCAGGTACCGAGCGATCGACGTCCGGGGCGATCGCCTCTTGACACCTAGCGATCGACTCTGGTGCCCGACCAAGGACGATCGTCCTATGCCACGTGTAAGGCCATCATCCGTCATATCTACGAGGACCGGATCTCGGAGCGAGGTCTCACGTGCAGATCCGCGAATGGCGCTGCAGAATAAGGATCTTTGACTCCAGCCCATCAACAGTTATCAACGACTAGGACTGCCTCACCTACCGACAAACCCGCCGAAATGTCCTAGGTGGGGCCTCCCAAGACAGTGACTCCGGACACATGTGGTCTTCTCATTGGTTCGTGCATCCGGCTGCCAGTAGCTGCTGCCGACTCTAAGGAGACCAACCCATGTGCTAAAGACGATCGCCCGCTTATTATAATATAGCAGAGGCGATCACCCAACTATCTTCACTCCTATAAATAGGAGACCTCCAGCAACTGGAAAAGGCTTCAGAAGTTCAAAAACTGTTATTTTCATACGAGAGTTCAGCTAATTCACACAGTGAGAGACAGTCGATTTCTCGCAGTTGACACAGCATTCCATCGTTGTTACAAGAGCTCACAGAGCATCAACTCTGGTTCTTCCGGCAATCATCAGCACTCAAGAGCTAGATAACTAGGGTCTTTACATTTATTGTAACTGTACTCTAACATTAATATTTGTACTCTCAAGTATTCATATTAATAATATCTCGCAAGAGCATTCGGGCCCGGGACTAACAACCTCGGAAAATCTTGTGTTATTTACATTCCCTCGGACGTGCTCTCGCATTTTGTTTGTTACTCATCCATTCCCGCAATCCATTCCGAATAATATTTTGGGTAACAACACAATGAAAATAGAAATAAGTGGTCTAGATCAAAGTCAAGTAGAAGGGCAACCCGGAGGTGGAAGATTATGTTGTGTCAGCATTTCTTGAATAGCTTGCAACTGTTCCTCAAGGCGCTGTCTCTTCACATGCTCTTGTTCAATCAACTTTGCCTACTCTTCTCTCAGTCTGCGCTCCTCTGTCAGCTGCTCCTTTAATGATGTGAATCGAGTGTGGATCTCTTCAGGTGCGTGAAACGGTGAGGTCGTTGATCCACTGCCGCTAGAGCCTGTGCTTATTGCTGGGAGCTAGACTGCCGGTGCCGTACATTTTATTTTTCTTGACATATTCTTTGGCGGCTCCTTCTCTTGCAGTACAGTCTTATAGACCATATTCAAATCTGCTCCCTCTCTTTGCTCTACAACAAGCTTCTTAACCCTAGCCTGAGAACAAAAACATGCTCCATGAGAAAAACATGTAGTGATCGTTATAAGTCTAGATTCATATAAATGCATGAGCCACTTTTGTCTACGAAATGAATGCATTCTTTGCAACTCGACTGTGTCTTTCTTTCCTGTTCAAGTCAGCAAGTCTACTGGAAGATTTTGAAAAAGCAGATTTGACATTCTTGTTATGGCAAATACTCTCCAGAATAGAAAATGAAATCTCAGTTGAAGAAGAACACAATGTAAAACCCATAACTTGGGGTTTATTTTGTTTCATCTTCAACCGAACAAAAATAAAGAAGAAACGAGATTTCCCCACGATTCAGTGATTTTCTAATATCCCAACACTACCCCTGCAAAATATAAGCCAAAATGATAGCATCAAAATATTTTATTCAACGAAAATACACCAAATTGACAAACGGTCAACCCTAAAGCTAGAAATAAAAGGGAAATTATATTAAAAAAAAAGATCTCAATATTTTATAAATATTAACCAAAAAAACGAATAAGGAGATCCTCAACATCAAGCAGAAAATGAGTACCTGAAAATAGAAATACACAGGGTATCAAATTTTGTTTGAAGACAATAGTCACTTTAATACAAGACAGAATTCACTTCAACACCAACAACATCCTCAACATCAAGCAGAAAATGAGTAACTGAAAATAGAAATGCGCAGGGTGTCAACTTTCATGTTTGAAGACAATAGTCACTTTAATACAAGATAGAATCCACTTAAACACCAACAACAAAGTTACTTTTACATTGCACTCTAAAACACAACAATAACATTGGCTCAAACAACACATATGTATCATAGTCCACTAATAATGATGCGTTTATGTGCACACATCAGTCACTGATTAGCACAAATAATAACAACGATGCACATGATATTGGTATTGTTTTCAGTCACACATACTTGTCATAAGCAACACACTCAATCAATTCATTAAGCAGTACAGACATGTTTATACGTTAGACACTTTAAACAAATGTCTTGTTTTACCAAATGCTTTATTTCAATAGTACTTACATCAATATCCGCATCCTTCTGTGTTGTAAAACTTCCATCTTTTTTTTATGTGGATAGCCCGAAAAGAGCCATAAACACACTGCTCTAATGGAAGATTGTTCTTCGCAGCCTATTTATTAAAAAAAAAACTTCGAAATTATTATGATGCACAATTACATATACAAGTAAAAATAATTGAATAATTACTATCCGACTCTGGAGCAAGTACGCTAACAGACTTAGAGCCTCTAATGTGCTTGATAATTCCGGTACCAAAGCCATCCACTTCAGTAATTGGGTTGCCTCTCATCATCGTAGATACTTCTCTCACCTCAGGAGTATCCCAGTAAGCACACACACCTTGCCACCAATCAGTAAGAATGTGTTTTGGCCTGCTCTGGTAGTTCAGGATTTCTTTTTTGCATCACTTAGGAAATTGCAGAACCTAACCCATGTACGAGACTCTCAAAGATCATAGACTTGTTCCTAATCAACAAGCCACGTGAAAATTTCTATAACATATTGCATATCAAGTTAATAAAACCAACTTAACACAATTGAATATTAGTTTACATAATGATTATAAATTACCTTAAAGAAGGTATAGTACTGGGCATTTACGCTATCAGGAGTATCTTTTCAATTGAAGCCTGTCGGATAGAGGAACTCTTTTAAAACTCCTCGTGCACACCCTAAAAATATGGGGATGAATCACTATCTCTCTGTAACCAAAACCAAATATCGTTTAGAGTTCATCACAATACTTAGATATAGCATAATCAACATCTTTAAGCATTTTGATGACAGTAAACAAACACCAACCAGTTAAAAATAATTCATCAATTAATGTAGTTACTGTTTAAGCATTTTGATGGCAGTAAATACAATTCCCTAATAAATTTAGTCCGAGAAATATATTTTATATGACCTCTAAGTATTATCATCAATTGATTAAACAATTTGGTCAGTAAACAATTTGGACACTCTCTGTATCCAAAATAATTGATGTTTAAACAGTAAATAACTAACTCGGTTTTAATATCTCTTTCAATAGCAATCTTTCTACAGGAAATAACACTTGAGGCTGCCTCAGAAGTTGTCATCTCCAAGTCCTCATCTTCAGAAACGTGTTCACTAGTCTCCTTGGCTGCCATGTCTCAGAGTAGAACTGTCGGCGGAGTCTTGGGTACAACAGACGAAGACCTAACAGGACCTACTCACGAGGAGTCCGTAGCGGGTGAAGAGTGTCCGGGAACTGCTCGTGAGGAGCCCGTACTACTGCGGCGCCCTTCACCACCTCTCCTCATCGAATACATCTGAGGAAAAAAAAGATGGTTGTAATTAAAATGTGCAACAAACACACCAGAATATGAGGTCTCTGTAATGATCCCATCAACATGCCATCACATTTTGTTCCATTTATATAATGTCAGTACTAATCTCATTGTCTGTTAAAGTTCATGTTCAAAAGCCATATTCACAGTAACATATATATAGAGCCCGATTGAGGGAATGTCCTTCCACGTGAACCTGATCATATTTATATATTCCAAACTTTGGAAACCATAAAAGAATGGTTTCTAAATGTATATATTTAGTCCAGCCAGATATTTATGAAAGTTTCTGCCTTGTTTTGTTTTTTTCTTGTTTTAGGGAATGTGATTTGTAAACTACTTGGTTTAAGTGAAGACATAGAGATGAAGATGTTAGGTTGATGCATTATGTTTGTGTAGTTTGATCATTAGTATTGCACTTGTTGTATGCAGTAACTTTGAATGAAATCATAGTCTTTTGTTATAAAGTGTCGGTGTCTGTCTCTGCTTCAACTTTTGAATATTGAATTAGCATGAAAGATGTATGCAGTAAGATTAGTAGTATGCAAAAACAACCCCTTGAGAGGTTCATATAATACGAAAAAATGGAATCTATAGACAACGTAATACAAAATATCCAAAATCATTCAACTGAAAAAAAACATACAAAAATTACTCATATAAAAGAAAAACATCGATAAATGACTCAATAACCAAAATACCATTGGAGAAATGATCCAATATCCAAAATATCATCTAAATTATTCAATATCCAAAAAATATCACCCACAACGTAAAAAGTTACTGCTAATGTGATCAATCAAAAGCCATAATATATATATATATATATATATATATATATATATAAAAGCATGTCCGAGATATAGCAACTCAAATTGCATTCTCGTGAATCCGACACTCAAATATCATTTTATGGCATCAAGAGTATTCCACAATCCACCGGAACAAATTCTAATGAGTGTACTCTACCATGCTATAAGTTGCGAAATATAACTAAGAAACAGGAACCAAACACAAATAGCAAAATTCATCATTCTTACAAGGAAACTTCAACAAATAACAATCTACATAAAATCATCAAGAAAACATTGTATAAATAAAGACCAAAAGAAGAGGAAGAAGAAACCAAACCGCCCACAATCTAAATCAAATTTTCAAGTGCACTTCATATCACAATCTAAAATAGAATATTCATTGGCTTGAAAAATCATAAGATTCACATGATCGTAAAGACTATAACATGTGATCGGAATCATCATCATCATTACTATCTTCTTCATATGACGTTATTATATATCCATCACCTGATGCCTCATCCACATCATCGATATCAATAAGTCCACCTCGTGGATGCGATATTGATATCTCATCATCTACAGTCGCTTGACTACCTCTAATCCTCATGATCGCGTCATCCTCTTGAAATGGTTGATGTAATGATGATGCGGATGGTTCACAAGCTACTTCTACTCTAGATCTTGGTGTGACTTTACACACTCCTCACTAATCCTTCTTAGCTTGATTCATACTAGGATAGGAAGCATAATACACTTGAGTAGCTTGATTTGCTAACACAAAGGGTTCGTACTTCTTATATTTACGAGTGTGGTTTACTGAAATCAAATTGAAATTTGTATTCACCGAAGTTCCTATAGGTGATAAGTCAAACCACTCACACTTGAATAACACAATTATTTTAATGGGTTCACCATTATACTCTACCACATACACCTCCATTAATCGCCCATAAAAATCTCGTTCATCACTATTATAAACCTCGCCCTTTATGCAGACACCACTATTCATAGTACTTTTATCTGACCCATGGTCAACCGTGTGGAACCTGTATCTATTAACTAAACACCCAGAATAAATTTGAACCCCGTATAGTGGCCCTTCTGCAAGGTCCTTAATGCATTGGCTTGCATTACTTGAAGGATGATTAACCTATGACAATTATTAATTATGTTAATTATGTAATTTTCTACATATGAAATTAGTGTATTAATAATTGGATAAGAGACCCCACACTTGTATATGTTTTGAACCAACTTTCAAACTCCTTCTGAACTCTTGTTTGTAAGTCACTTTCCGTTATCTTCAGATTAGTTGCTCGAATTTGATCTTCAAATAATCTTCAAAACAAACATGAGTTATTATTTTAATGAATGAGTATATTCTTCATTAAATAAAATATCATGAGGGTACTCACGTCAAGTATGTCTCTAAAACCTCGGCGCAATTGGATAGAATATATATGTGCTGCATTGTACTCTTTGGCATCAAAATATCATGCAGGCATTTTGCCAAAAGGATGGCCATCCAATTTGAAAATTGAGAGCATATTCGGATCATCATTTCATAGGCTCCCCCCTTATCACTTCGAGGCAGATTTCTAATCTTCATAGTCACCCAATCTTTAAAGTAGTATGAGCTAAATGTTGATGCCTCTTTCATTAAGTAGGCATTGGTGATGGATCCTTCAACTTTGGCTTTGTTCTTCAAAATCTTTCAATGTATTAATATACCTCTCGAATGGATACATACATCGATATTGTACTGGACCAGAAATGCGGGCTTTGTCAGCCAAATGGATAACAAGATGCTCCATTGAATCAAAGAAGCTAGGCGTAAAGATACCCTTAAGCTTGCACAAAGTAACCGGAATTGTTTCATGAAGTCTACACTATGTACTCTATTTTTATTGTCTGAGATGTCGAGTCTTTAGAGAAGATACTCAACTCTATAATTGCCTTCCAAACAGCTCGAGGAAAAAGTTTACGAAACACAATAGGTAACAAGCGTTCCCTGAACACATGACAGTCATGACTTTTCATGCCTCTCATCTGTAGTTCTTTTGTATCCATGCATTTGCTAATATTGGACATGTAGCCATCATGAAATTTAAGACGAGATATCCATTCACATAGTACTCTCTTTTCATCTCTGTCAAGTGAGTAACAAGCTTTCAGATACTTTCCTATCGTGTCATTTTTCTTCAATTCAGGTCTGATGCAGAGCAATTACAACTCGTCTCTGGACTTGGTGGTATCCTTGGTCTTTACCGGCACATTAAGCATAGTGTTGAACACATTGTCAAACACATTCTTTTCAATGTGCATGACATCCCAATTGTGATGAATCAGAAGTTCTTTCCAATATGGGGATCCCAAAAGATGGTTCTTTTCTTCCACCAGATCTTAGAATTCTTGGATATCTCTTTGTTTGTGTCATTGTATTCCTCTGTCACTTTCACAAGACCTAGTGCCTCTATTTGATTTAATATCTCAGCGCTCGACCTTTTCTCAGGTGTAGGTACTTCACATGTGTAACATCCTAATTTTATTTAATATTTAAATCTTGAAAACACCCATATTTTTTTTGTTTAATTATCTTAATTTAAAATTTTACTTTATATAAAATAATAATATGCGGAAGCTATATAATATCACATAAATATCATTTAGAAGAAGAACTATATATTTTCTTTCTTTACAAAAATTTCAAAGTCAAATGATTAAATAAGTTTAAGGAATTAACGGAAACTCCAATTTAAATTGCAATCAAAATATTAAGTGCAGAATTTATACTACGTAAGATTATACCAACATTCATCGTCTATAAAAAAAATAAGGCAATCGCTAAAGTTCGCAAAACATTCAAACTACAATTTGAAATAATCTTCGTAAATTAAAATATAATTAATAATATTAAGAGTTCGATAATTATGATACCATCCTCTACCAGTACCACACCTGCTTCATTAACCTGAAAACATTTTAAAAATTCGGGGTAAGCTTGAGCTTAGTGAGGCTATACATGTCACATATGAATATATCACGAAAATTGAACACATAAATATTTTTGTTCTGTTTTTACGTGTATTTCTACACGGAGTACTCGGAGCCCGGAGGCGATCTGAGCCCGAAGGCTAACTGAGCCCGAAGGCTAAATGTTCTGTGTACTGGAAGTACAATTTTTCTGTTCTGTCTGTATGACATGATAAATCACATCATAAATAATATATGCCAAATAACATGTAATATACAAACGAGACATGTAATTTGTAGAAAATTACTGAAAATAAAACCCCACCTCAAATGCAGCGCTTGACTAAATATAGATGCTTGACTCGCGAAATCTTAGGCCCGAAAATTCTCGTCGTTATCTACAATAAAATAATTTAATATTATCATTAAAGTATGAAAATTTAATAATACAAACTAAATTAAAATATTTGAATTGGATTTAAAAAGATGTATTTTGATATATTAAAAATTGAATAGGGATAAAATCAAAATTAAAGGAACTTAGGGGCTAAATTGAATTTTGGATGAAAGTGTTGGATATAAAATCCAACACTTAGGTCTTCATCCCACACATATGCCGCCCCCCTTCCTCTTCTTTCCTCTCTGCCCCCTTCTCCCTCTCCCCTTCTTCAACTTCTTTCTTTTTTTTTTCTAAAAACTCACTCACACACACACACACTCGGCTTCTGCCGCGAGCAGTTGGACCTCCAGAAATCACAAGGGCTTCGGCCCTGGTCATCCGGCCCACGAGCGATGGTGGTGGTCGCGAGTGGGGCGACGACGAGGCGGGTGGTGGCTAGATTTTTCTGGGCTGGAGATGGGTTGTTGGCCGCGGATTTGCGGCGATGCGGCGTGGTGGCGACAGTGGATCGCCGCTGTTTTTTTTTTTTTTTTTTTGGCTGAAATTCTGTGAAGGGGAAAAATGAAATATATATATATATATATATATATGTATGCATACTTACAGTTATTCTGCGATTCTTCTGTGTAATGGCTTAAAATATGGTTCATGTATATATATATATATATATGTGTGTGTGTGTGTGTATATATATACATATATATGTGTATGCATACTTACAGTTGTTCTGCGATTCTTCTGTGTAATGGCTTAAAATATGGTTCAGGTATATATATATATATATATATATATATATATATAGTGTTTGGAAGACTCAAGAGTTTTGTAACTTTATATTATTTTAATGTTTGTAACTCCCCACTAATATCATCATAAGTTGTGTTTAAGTTTGAAATAAAGAAAAGAAAACTGACGGGGAGAATTGAAGGGAAAAAGAAACGCTGGACTTTTGGTTTCTCATTAATGATTGATTAATAATTTAAATAATTATTGGACTTTAATATTTTAAACATTCTGACTATTGTTTATTTAGATAAATAATTTAATAAAAAAAAATTATAATAATGTTAATAATGATGACATATAATACTAATATTAATATAATTTTTTTTAATTTGCGGATATTACATTCTACCCTCGTTGAAAAATTTTTCGTCCTCGAAAATTAGTATCATACCTTGATTATAGAAATCAGGATAACAAGCTCGAAACTCTTCCTCGCGTTCCCAAGTAGCTTCGTCTTTACCATGACGATTCCACTGCACTTTAATCAATGTGATATCTTTGTTTCTCAATTTGTGAACCTTCTTCTCGAGTATTGCACTCGGTAGCTCTTCATACGTTAAATCTCTGTTAACGTTCAAATTCGCGTAGGTGATTACATGACTCGGATCATGCGCATATTTTCTGAGCATAGAGACATGGAATACATTGTGTACGGAAGCAAATTCGGGTGGTAAAGCGAGACGGTATGCTAAATCTCCAATTCGTTCAAGAATTTCAAATGGTCCGACAAATCTCGGTTGAAGTTTTCCCTTTTTACCAAACCGAAAAATTCCTTTTATTGGGGCCACCTTTAAAAATACTTTATCTCCCACATCAAAATGTAACTCCTTTCTACGCTTATCAGCATATGACTTCTGTCGGTCCTGAGCAATTTTAATTCTCTCTCGGATCATCTTAATTTTTCTGACTGTTTCCTCAACTAATTCAGGTCCCAATACTTTTCTTTCTCCAACTTCATCCCAATACAATGGAGATCTGCATTTTCTTCCATATAGAGCTTCGTATGGTACCATCCCAATTGTGGCTTGATAACTATTATTGTAGGCAAATTCTACCAAAGGTAGCAGCGATTCCCAATCACCATTTGCATCCAGTATGCATGCTCTCAGCATATCTTCAACGATTTGATTTGTTCGCTCCATTTGACCATCTGTTTGAGGATGGTAAGCAGTGCTGAAATTTAACTTTGTTCCCATAGCTTCATGCAAACTTTTCCAAAATCTTGAAGTAAAACGAGGGTCTCTATCTGACACTATTGATGTCGGAATTCCATGTAATCTCACTATCTCCTTGATATACATTTGTGCGAACTGATTCATCTTAAACGTCATCTTGACTGGCAGAAAATGAGCAGATTTTGTCATTCTGTCGACAATCGCCCAAACCGCAGTATTTCCTTTAACAGTTGTGGATAAACCGACTACGAAATCCATGGCTATATGTTCCCACTTCCATTCTGGAATTTCAAGTGGTTTGAGTAATCCTGATGGTCGTTGATGTTCGACCTTGACTTGTTGACAAGTCAAACAACTCTCCACAAATTTTCCTATATCATTCTTCATTCATTTCCACCAAAACATTTTCTTGAGATCTTGGTACATTTTCGTACTGCCTGGGTGGGCAGTATATGGCGTACTGTGAGCTTCGATTAAAATTTCCTTTATCATAATCTCATCTTTGGGCACACAAATTCTCCCTTCGTACATCAAGGTACCATCACTTGCTATTCCAAAACCCTTATTGTCTGCAGATATGGCCAACTCTTTCATTCTACTTAATATCTCATCCTGGGATTGAGCTCTCTTAATTCTTTCCCGTAAGGTTGGTTGAACCACTAGAGCTGATAAAATTGATGTTGTTCCCTTTGGTCTAACAACTTCAATATTCAATCTCGAAAAATCTTGAATGAGTTGCTCCTGAGTAGTGATCATATTGCATAATTCTCCTCTCGTCTTGCGACTTAAGGCATCTGCAACTACGTTGGCCTTGCCTGGATGATACTGGATCGTGCAATCACAATCTTTCACCAACTCAAGCCACCTTCTTTGCCTCATGTTTATCTCCTTCTGAGTAAACAAATACTTCAAACTTTTATGATCGGTAAAAATTTCACACTTTCCTCCGTACAAGTAATGCCTCCAAATCTTTAGCGCATGAACTACAGCGGCTAATTCTAGATCATGAGTAGGGTAGTTTAACTCATGTTGTTTAAGCTGTCTTGAGGCGTATGCAACCACCTTGCCATGATGCATCAGAACACATCCAAGACCTTGCTTCGACGCATCACTGTATATTACAAAGTCCTTGGTAGGGTCTGTAATCGTTAACACAGGTGCTGTCGTCAACCTTTTCTTTAATTCTTGGAAACTCGATTCACACTTATCATTCCATAAGAATTTCTCCCCTTTTCGAGTCAATTTCGTCATAGGTGCTGCTATCTTTGAGAAGCCCTCGATAAATCTCCGAAAGTAACCGGCTAAACCTAGGAAACTTCGAACTTCATTCGCATTCGTAGGTGATTCCCAACTGTTTATCGCTTCGATCTTGACTGGATCGACTTCAATCCCCTGAGCGGTCACCACATGACCGAGAAATACTACTCGATCAATCCAAAACTCACATTTCTTAAACTTCGCGTATAATTTCTCATTGCGAAGAGTCTCCAATACTATTCTTAAATGTTCCTCATGCTGTTTCTCATCCTTAGAATACACCAAAATATCATCAATGAATACAATAACGAATTTATCCAAGTATTGGTGAAATACTCGATTCATCAAATCCATAAATACTGCTGGGGCATTACTTAGTCCAAAGGGCATTACTACAAATTCCTAGTGCCCATATCTTGTCCGAAAGGCCGTCTTAGAAATATCATCCTCCTTTATTTTCAATTGATGATATCCCGATCTCAGGTCAATCTTAGAGAAAATTCCTGCTCCTCTAAGTTGGTCAAATAAATCCCCGATCCTTGGCAATGGATACTGATTTTTAATTGTGAGTCGATTTAACTCACGATAATCGATACACATCCTTAATGTACCGTCTTTCTTCTTGACAAAAAGAACCGGTGCACCCCATGGGGAAACACTTGGACGAATAAAATTTAAGTCCAACAACTCTTGCATTTGAACCTTCAATTCCTGCAATTCTTTTGGCGCCATCCGATAGGGAGCCTTTGATACGTCTTTGCTCTGTATCAAGTCAATTGTGAACTCTACTTGTCTATCAGGTGGAATCCCTGGCAAATCTTCAGGAAATACATCTGGAAATTCCTTCACAATTGATACATCTGAGACTGACAATTCTTGTCTTTCTGTACCAACTATGTTCACCAGGTATCCTTGACATTTGCCTCTTTTAAGCAATTTAATTGCTTTCATGGCGGAGATAAATCTATGTGAGGTACAAGTCTTTTCTCCGAAAAACGTAGTCTCCTTATTCCCAGGCAAGACTAGAGTTATTTCTCTCTCATAACATTTAATGATAGCTCGGTACTTTTTCAACCAATCCATCCCTAGGATTATGTCGAAGTCTTTCATATTAATCACGTATAGATCCGCATCCAAGTTATTCTCATTCATATTTATAGGTGTATTTCTAACCATAGAATCAGCACATATTATTTTACCGGATGGTACGCTAACCTCTAATGGTTCTTTTACTCTGACGTCTTTACTTCCAGTTAGAGTATGAAACTTCTTAGACATGAATGAATGGGTAGCGCCAGTATCAAAAAGTACTAATGCAGTTATATTAAATACTGTCAACATACCTGTCATTGTATCTGGGTTTCCTTCAGCATCTTTCAGGCTCATGGCAAACACTCGTGCCCTACCCCCGGAAGTCTGACCTTCTTTTCCGACTGGGCAATCATAAGATGTATGCCCTGATTGCTTGCATCGATAACATTTTCCCTGACCTGCCAGGCATACTCCCCCATGATTCTTTCCGCAATTTGCACATGAAGGTTTCTCGGCCTTGACGTTGGGCTTCGCTTTTCCTTCAATTCTGCCTTGCTTACTCTGGCCTTGACTGGCATTCTGACTCCCAGTCTTACCTTGGTTAGGGCCCTGCCACTTCCTCTTACCAGAGCTCTCAACCTATTTACGGTCCATATCCTGACTTGAGGAAATCTCTTGAGCTCTCTTGACAGTTTCTGCATAAGATAGATCACAGTGGCTCTTGAGAATATGCCTTATCCCTGGCCGGAGACCATCCAGGAACTTGCGAGATTTTTCTATGTCAGTGGACACAAAACGTGTCGCAAATTGGCTCATGTCGGTAAATTTCCGTTCATATTCAGTCACAGACATTCCTTCTTGCTTGAGATCCCAAAATTCCCACTGTTTTTGTTCACGATAATGCCTCGGGTAATACTGTTCTCTGATTATAACCTTGAACTCGTTCCAAGTTAGGGCTGCACGCTCCTCTTCTGGTCGAGTCCTCCAGTAGCTCTCATACCAACGGTCGGCTCCTTTTGTAAGCTGATATTCAGCACAGATTACTCGTTGTGCATATGTGCATCCAATCATCCTAAAAGTTCGTTCTAACGATCGAATCCATTCTTCCACGAAAGTAGGTTCTTCATTTCCAGTGAATGCTGGGGGGCCGAAGCGACGTAATTGTTCCACCACTTGGTATTGGTTTACAGCAGGTATCTCAGCGTTGTTTTCTCGTTCTCTACGCCCTCCATTCATAGCACCTTCGTTTCCTCCCCTCCCAGTGCGTGGCCGCCTTGGAAACATTTCCTAATGTTCAAAATTGCGATTACTGGTAAGATTCTACGTCTATATGTTATTGCATTTTTTTTTTAATATAGGCCATATTAGGGACTAAAAAGAAATACATAAATAAATACATGTGAAATATAATCCCACTATTATTTGTATAATTATTTTAAATGGGAAATAAAGTACAATGTTGTAATCATAGTTAAGATTATTAAAAATACCGGGATGCCCAACCTACGACAATTATTACTAAATAGTCGTATTTTATTCTCCAATATAAATTATAACTTAGTTTGAATTCATGCTGAAGATGCCGAAGCCACACTGGCATCTTCGCTTGGATCCTCTTCTTCATCACTGTCGGAAACATCATCCAGACCACAGCGTTCTCGGAGCCACATTCGATGTAGCTCGGCCGAGAACTCCACAAAGTCGATCACTGGCGTATCTGAGGTCGAGGTAAAGTCCACCAAATTTAAGAGTAGCGTCCTAGCTCGTAGGCTCCAAGCAGGGGGAAGAGTCTCCATAAGCTTCACAACGGCAAGGTAGTCGGAAACTCCATCCCGCCTAACACCTACGAACTTTCTCGCCATAGTGTTAATATGATCGCCTACGTCGTGATGGTCTGGCCTTTGGTATTCTCGAAAATTCCGAACTCTCGTGCTTCTCAACACCAATGAACATGGAGTTGATTTCCTAGCTGTTAATCTCGTGCGAGCCATCTACTCACATGAATTATTCTCTAATGTGTAAATGCATTGACCAATATACAAATAATATCGAACGATAATATTAATTGAGTAATCAAGCATATCCACAATTTACAAAAATGAGAATAATTCAAGATATATGCATATCTTAATTTCTGAATTAAAATATGTACCTGTTGAAGCCGGCGAAGTACCGTGGAATGGTATTACTGAATAATATTTTCATATAAAAGAGTATGCAGAATCATAAACTTCTCTGATACCACAATGTAACATTCTAATTTTATTTAATATTTAAATCTTGAAAACACCCATATTTTTTTTTAATTATCTTAATTTAAAATTTTACTTTATATAAAATAATAATATGCGGAAGCTATATAATATCACATAAATATCATTTAGAAGAAGAACTATATATTTTCTTTCTTTACAAAAATTTCAAAGTCAAATGATTAAATAAGTTTAAGGAATTAACGGAAACTCCAATTTAAATTGCAATCAAAATATTAAGTGCAGAATTTATACTACGTAAGATTATACCAACATTCATCGTCTATAAAAAAATAAGGCAATCGCTAAAGTTCGCAAAACATTCAAACTACAATTTAAAATAATCTTCGTAAATTAAAATATAATTAATAATATTAAGAGTTCGATAATTATGATACCATCCTCTACCGATTACCACACACCTTCATTAACTGAAAACATTTTAAAAATTCGGGGTAAGCTTGAGCTTAGTGAGGCTATACATGTCACATATGAATATATCACGAAAATTGAACACATAAATATTTACATTGCTTTTACGTGTATTTCTACACGGAGTACTCGGAGCCGGAGGCGATCTCGAGCCGAAGGCTAAGCGAGCCGAAGGCTAAATGTTCTGTGTACTGGAAGTACAATTTTTCTGTTCTGTCTGTATGACATGATAAATCACATCATAAATAATATATGCCAAATAACATGTAATATACAAACGAGACATGTAATTTGTAGAAAATTACAGAAAATAAAACCCCACCTCAAATGCAGCGCTTGACTAAATATAGATGCTTGACTCGTGAAATCTTAGGCCCGAAAATTCTCGTCGTTATCTACAATAAAATAATTTAATATTATCATTAAAGTATGAAAATTTAATAATACAAACTAAATTAAAATATTTGAATTGGATTTAAAAAGATGTATTTTGATATATTAAAAATTGAATAGGGATAAATCAAAATTAAAAGAACTTAGGGGCTAAATTGAATTTTGGATGAAAGTGTTGGATATAAAATCCAACACTTAGGTCTTCATCCCACACATCCGCCGCCCCCCTTCCTCTTCTTTCCTCTCTGCCCCCTTCTCCCTCTCCCCTTCTTCAACTTCTTTCTTTTTTTTTTTCTAAAAACTCACTCACACACACACACTCGGCTTCTGCCGCGAGCAGTTGGACCTCCAGAAAACACAAGGGCTTCGGCCCTGGTCATCAGGCCCACGAGCGATGGTGGTGGTCGCGAGTGGGGCGACGACGAGGCGGGTGGTGGCTGGATTTTTCTGGGCTGGAGATGGGTTGTTGGCCGCGGATTTGCGGCGATGCGGCGTGGTGGCGACAGTGGATCGCCGCTGTTTTTTTTTTTTTTTGGCTGAAATTCTGTGAAGGGGAAAAATGAAATATATATATATATGTGTGTGTGTGTGTATGCATACTTACAGTTATTCTGCGATTCTTCTATGTAATGGCTTAAAATATGGTTCAGGTATATATATATATATATATATATGTGTGTGTGTGTGTGTGTGTGTATATATATACATATATATGTGTATGCATACTTACAGTTGTTCTGCGATTCTTCTGTGTAATGGCTTAAAATATGGTTCGGGTATATATATATATATATATATATATTGTGTTTGGAAGACTCAAGAGTTTTGTAACTTTATATTATTTTAATGTTTGTAACTCCACACTAATATCATCATAAGTTGTGTTTAAGTTTGAAATAAAGAAAAGAAAACTGACGGGGAGAATTGAAGGGAAAAAGAAACGCTGGACTTTTGGTTTCTCATTAATGATTGATTAATAATTTAAATAATTATTGGACTTTAATATTTTAAACATTCTGACTATTATTTATTTAGATAAATAATTTAATAAAAAAAATTATAATAATGTTAATAATGATGACATATAATACTAATATTAATATAATTTTTTTTTTTTAATTTGCGGATATTACAACATGTCATATTTTTTCTAAATGCTTGACGGTTCCTCCTAAACATGTGATCCGGCTCCAAGAATTTCCAACTACAATCAAACCATGTTTTTTTACCACTCTTAGGAAGAGTAAATGCTTTAGTCTCATCCATGCAATGTAGGCATGCCAATCTTCCAGCAGTACTCCATCCAGACAACATTGAATACGCTGGAAAATCACTAATAGTCCATCCAGACAACATTGAATATGCTGGACAACATTGAATGCTTGCATTTCAAAGTTTTGCTTCAGTGAAATGTCAAATGTTGGAACACACTCTTCCCACAAGTTCACCAACTCCTTTATGAGTGGCTGAAGAAATACATCCAACTGCATCTTAAGATTGCGTGGCCCTGGTACTAAGATCGCTAGGAACATGAATTGTTCCTTCATACATAGCCAGGGTGGTAAATTGTAGGGTGTGACTATAGCTGGCCACGACAATATTGTCGCCCTGATTGTGCGAAAGGTGCAAAACCATCAGTCGAATGACCTAATCTCACATTTCTAGACTTCACAGCAAAATCTGGATAAAGAGTGTCAAGGTGGTTCCATGCTGGAGAGTCTGCAGGACAACGCATACTTCCATCGTTTGAACCAAAACATGAAGCATGACGCCTCATATATTCCACGGTATCATTTGACATGTATAGCCTTTGAAATCGGCGAATAAGAGGAAAGTAGTACATCTTCATGGCTGCCACTTTTTTCCTCCTATGGCTTCCTGAGGCACGACACATATGTTTGTAGCGTGATGTACCGCATAATATATAACTCTCCCTATCTTTGTAATGGTCCCAATAAATCATGCAGTTGTTTGTATAACAATCAATCTTCTCTATAGGTAATCTCAACCCACACAATAATTTCTTTGTGATATAGAAGTTAACAGGACACAGATTGCCTTTTGGATGACTGTCTTTCATGAACTCTGCAAACTGATTAAAACACTTTTCTGATAAGTGGTTCTCTGTCTTCAAACTCATGAAATGAATCATATAAGACAATTGGGAGTAATTAGCACAACCAGGCCACGAATCTTTATCTCCAGCATTCAACATGTCATATATTCATTTTGCTTCAGGATTCGGTGGTTCTTCCACATTCTTAACATTAAATTGAGGCCCGACATACCCCATGACCATCTACGGTACGCATTGGATCCCAACTCATTGGTATCCATATTCACATATTCATCCATATATTCATACCCCTCATCCATTTCAATTTCGCCGTGAAAAATCCAAGTTTTATACTCCTTAATGAACCCAAATTTCCCAATGTGATACTTAACTTTTTCTGTATCATGAATCTGTATATTATCTACATGGACATCTTATTTGGTCACCCGACATGCAGTGCGGCTGACTACTTGCATACTCGATAAATTCGTTAAGTCCAGAGAGAAATGCAGGATTTCAAGAACCATCAATTTTCCGGCGATACATCCAGTCACGGTTGCCACCCATTCTAAAAATTGTAACAAAATAATCAAATACACTTATTAGTTCAATCAAATATGCTACGAGCAATATAACTCCTCTATCCTAACTTCTAAGTGCTTGACTGACCAACCAGCTAATTTCAATAAGGTGTATTACAATTATAATTTCAAAAATACATAATAATCATGTTAATTTTAGCTAATTACATTATAAAACCACATAACACTACTTTTTATCCCTAATTTCAGCCTAATTATCATCCATAATTAGCCACAATAGGATATAGAGCCAATTTGGCATTGATGTGTCTCTACCAATGCTTTTTGGACCGAAAGCTCGTTTGGGTGAAGATAAAAAAGGATATGGATTTCATGTTATAGCTATTAAACAACTTTAAAGCAACAACTACTAAAAGGTGCTTTCCATTCTTCAAAATCCAATTTTTATAATAAAAAAGTTGTGTATAATGTCATTTTATTATTTTACAGCAGTCTAAAAGCACTGGATTATCAAAAAAATTACACCGTAGTATCACAAAAATTTACACCCACAACACGTTTTATTATAATTTACGAATCAGTCTTTTCTTTACACATCACAATGCAACACTTTTATTTCATAGCACAGCGCAGCACTACCATATTAGGCTAGTGTGGTAAACTAATTCTATTAAATTTTCTGGAACTAAGACAACATGCTACAATTATTTTGATAGACCAAACTTCTTTACAGAAGATTTACAAGCTACTGGTTGCATCTAATTTCACATTTACTTCAAATACAAATAATCAAATCAAAATTAAAAATATTTACTTCACGTTTTTCTATATATCTTGCTAAATAATATGATACTTCGTTTAACAAGGTACATGAAACAGAATTAAATCTTTTCTCACAACTACTCAAAAGCTGAGAAAACCAGAGGTCTGTATTTTTTTCTCACAACAGAACCATTGTCCAAATATTTTGGGGGTGGGAGGATTAGAAAAACTCCAAACAACTTGATCAAGTGCTTTTGCCGCAGTGCAACATGAGTTTTATCTCTCAATCCTAACTTATCTAAGTAACAGCTTTAGATGACATAGGTTTGGGTTATACTTATGGATCTATTCTTTTCATGGAGAGATGAAAATCTGTAATTTTATCAATTTATCTCAGAGGTCTGTATTTTTTTTTTTAAAACTTCCTGCTTTAGTTTTTTTATTTTTGTTCCCATTTGGGTGCTGTGGCGTGGTGTCCTTTTGAAAGCCGGTTTTTGAATTTTGTTTTTTTGTGTACTGGAACTGGAAAGCTTGCTATAAGGAGAAGATGTGTATGATAGGGCTTGGTGTTCTTTTTCTTATTATTATTGTTATTTTTTTTTCATCTTCAGGTTTTATTGAATAATAATGAGCCCGAATTGATCGGTCACTAAGAACCGGATTAATCTCAGAAGTTTATCTGAAACAACCACCACATATAGAATGTGCCTTTTTCCCTCTCAGATGTTTCTCTCTCTCTCTAGAATAGTGCTCTCTCTCTCTCTCTATTATACTAAAATGACTGCCTCTTGGAAGAGAGGCTTCTCCCCTATTTATAGAAGGGAGAAGCCGCCTTCTCTGTGAGGCCTCTTTCTTATTTCAGGGAAGATCCCAGATATTCAGGGATTTAGACTGCGGCTTCCCATCCCTGGATATCCGGGATTTGGGCTGCGAATTATCCGTCCCTAGACTTCCGGGATTCTGTCAGGTAGGTCAAAACCTAACCTTTCAGGAGCCTGATCTTCATGAGCCCAGACGCTCCCGACCTCGGGTTGGGATTCTATAGATCAGCCTATTCTATGAGGGGCCCTCCCTAGGTCGGGTCATTCCGGTATCCCAAAAAGAGGTCGGCAAGTTTGCCAATCTTTGTGGGTATTCTGATTTAATGACCTGGGGATGGGCCAGTCGGGTCGGACTAACTCTGCTCGGGCTTCTCCTTTTTACCTGGAGGTCGGTATGTCGATTAATTTTGGGCTTCTTTAGATCGGGCTTTTAGGAGGTCTACATTTGTCGTCCTATCAACCAGTCCCCCTACTCTAGTCGAGATATAAGATCGAGTAGAGTAAGATTTTTTTTAGATTGACGACCTCGATGCGATAATCCTTGGGAATCAAGTTTCCAGGTAACGAGATTTCTCTAGATTTGTGCGCATTTATGCCTACACCTTTTCCTTTTCCCAATCTCGCCTCCCACCGTCGTATCCCTACGCTTAGGCCCAGGTGTCAACCTACTATAGGTCGGCTAGGGTGGTGTTAGATCTAGGCCGTTATTTCGAATAGGGCATCGGACGCTCCAGATCATCCCTATCCTTCTTAGTTTTCGCTCATCCCTCCTATAAAAGGAGGTCTTCTACTTCCTTTGTCATTTCCGCGTTTTTATTTCCTCAAACTTTGGTGCGAAATTTCTCAAGCGACATTAGCGATCACAACTATCGGCCTCCGATGACGCCCTCGCTCTCCACTTCCGGCGATCTTTCTTCCGCCAATTTCATGGGTATGTCTTTCTAAGTACTTTCACTTCCCCTTTTTTTCTTACACACACACACATAATATATATATATATACTTCTTTCTCTCCCCCTTTTCCCTCTTTCTACGATGTCTTCCGACTCCGATTCCCAAAATATCTCCGGTCAATCGGCCGTGGACTCCTTTTTGGAAGGTTTATCTTCTTCCGATGGAGATTCGAGGGGTAGGTCGGGGTGAGCTATAGGCTCCTTCCTTTATCTTAGAGTCGAACCTCTAGGTAATATAGACTGGTCCGAGCTAGGAGACATTCCTCCTGACCTTCTCTCTGGTATCCCTTTGATTATCGTAGATCCTCCGTCTCCTCCTCCTTCGGGTGAGGTGACTATTATCGGCCTTTTAGCCGATCCTTACCAAGCGGTCGCAGGGGCCACACATGTTCTTCCTCCCCATCCTTTATCTAGGACCAGACCCGCCGTGCTAGAAAGTTTCATAAGATTTCTCAGGCTTCCTCCGGGTTGGGATTTTGTCACACCTCAGGCTTTTGACACCCTTGACCACCCCCCTCCAGGTCATATTACTTGGTTTGTGGATCAGGTGAATAGCGGTCTTCGCTTTCCTCTTCACCCGTTCCTTGTCTCTCTTCTATATTAAATATAACCTCCCACTTAATCAATTTTCCCCAAATTCCTTTCGTTCTATGGTCAGTTATCTTGTGTTATGACATTACAGACACGAGGAATCCAACCTAGAATTTTTTTAATTTTGCTTCGGGCTAAAGAGCTTTAAAGGTTCTTTTTATTTGACCTCCCTGAATGATGCCCATTTCTTTACTCACCTCCCTTCCAATGTGAAGGATTGGAGGTCGCGATTCTTTTTTCCCTGCCTTCCTTCGGATGACTCTTGGGGCTTTCCCACGGAATGGGTGCAAGCCACTCCGAGCCAGGCCCCGATCTCTAGGCGCAGCCCTATCCGAGCTGGGTGGGTTGCTAAGGTTCAGGAATAGAATGCCGTTCCCTATAATGCCTTCCAGCTGACGTATTTTCATGACCTTTTATTTCATTGTGGGGCTCGAATCCTTATCCAGCTATTCCCGATATTGGTAGGTTTTAATGGCTTTGTCTTAGTATATTTCTGTCATTATTTTTTCTTCGGATAATTTGTTGACCTATTGTATTATTTTCTATAGATCGTTTCATGTGGACCTGCCAATCCGATGCCTCCAAGCCTACTGAGCCAGTGAAGGACAAGGCCCCCAGGTCGGCGAATCCCCCAAAAGAGAGGGCCGAGGGTTTGTCCAAACTGAAGAAGAGGCCTGCGTCTAAACCCAAGGTTGGGGTAACCCTGCCTTCTGACCTGGGCCCTCCCTTAATCACGGGGCAGAGCCCTGCGAGCTCTTCTCTGCAGCTACAGGTCGCCAAGCGGGCCCGCTCTCCCAGCTCTTCTGCTCCTTCTAAGCGACCTAAGACTGTGAGTCCTTCTAGCTCGACTATGGAGACCTTGCTGTACTGTAAAGAGTTTGAGAAATTCCTCCTATACTTTAGCTCCGTAGTCCCAGATAGGGATAGGCACGCACTACACAATTGCTCGCCGGATGCCCGCCTAAACTTAATGATGATGTATTTCGGGAAGGTACTCCTCTTTTACTTTTCTTTCTTCTCTTCTTCACTGTTTTTATTCTTACCTATGTTTTTGATGAGATTGCCCTTTCTTTTCAGCTCTTCGCTACTTTAGTGAGTTTTGCGGAAGAGCAGAAGGACGGAGCTTCGTCTTCTTCCCAAATGACCCAAATGTCAGCTGAGCTTAAGGCCGCCCTGGAGGCTAAAGAAGATCTCGCCTCCTGGCTGCAAGAGAGGGAACATCGCCTAGATATTGCCCTTAAGAAGATTCTTGAGCGAGAAACGGTTTTGGAGTAGGCTCAGATGGCCAATGTTCAGTTGAACCAAGAGCTAAAGCTTTCGAAGGCTCAAACTAAAACCGAATCGGAGAAGGTCATCCAGCTCAGGGCTCAGCTGGCAGAGGCCAAGGCTGAATCTGAGAAGATTACCTAGCTCGAGGCTCAGCTTGCACAGGCCAAGGCTGAGTCAGAGAAGATACCCAGCTTGAAGCTC
The DNA here is from genome assembly GCA_033398695.1 of Orobanche coerulescens. Taxonomy (NCBI): domain Eukaryota; kingdom Viridiplantae; phylum Streptophyta; class Magnoliopsida; order Lamiales; family Orobanchaceae; genus Orobanche; species Orobanche coerulescens. Next base: position 99,038,833 of record CM065817.1, on the reverse strand, counting down.
AGCTTGCCAAGGCTAGATATAAGGAGTCAGCCTACGAGCGAGGAATTTCGGATGGCCAACGCCGCTTCCTGACTAGCGATGTCGGTCAATCCTTTCTGGAGGCCTATCGCTCTGCTCTCCTAGCTCGGTACCACAACTCTACCCCCTACCTATTTCGGCTGGCTCCTACTGCGACGCAGTATTTTGATTTCGTCTTATCTCGCGCCCGCGAGCAGCTAGTCACTTTGGGTTTTACAGGGGAGCTGGACAGGGATGCTGCTTTAGAAGGGGCTCCTGTCCCCTCAGGTTGGTCTGGTGATATGAACGAATCTCCCGATGCGTCCTGGTGGGAGGACGCTCTTGGGGAGTCCGTAACCGAATCCGGTCTAGACTTGGAGCTGCCCTTTATCCCCTCTGCTTCGCCTGACAGGGCTAATACTCCCGACGCTACGACTGGGGAGGTTAACCCTGAGGCTTCCTCCTCGGCTCCTCCGCGATCTCCCGAGCCTGTAGTTTAGCTTTACTTGTATACATATTTATTATTTTCATTGTCTTTGTACTGGTTTCGAAGTTTTTAATGAAAAACTCTTTTAATGTGAATGTAGTTCGGATGTGTGCGATATTGACATGCCCCTTTTTAACATAGCTCGTCTTTTAAAATCCATATCTCTAAAGTTAAAATATCTTGGGTACTTCAAACAACTCTTTGAAGTCGTCGTAGCTTGGCTTTATCTACAACCTTAATAAAGCTCAACTACTAAAAAACAACCTTTCAAAGTTAATATAGCTCGGCTACTTTAAAAAATTCTTTGAAGTCAATGTAGATCGGCTTTATCCACGACCTTAATATAGCTCGGATACTTTAAATGACTCTTTGAAGTTTAATAATCCTTCAAAATTAACATAGCTTGGCCACTTCAAACAACTCTTTGAAGTCGACGTAGCTCGGCTTTTATCTGCAACCTTGATATAGCTCGGATCAACCTTTGTTAGGTTTTAGGGTAATTTGCCTTTATCTAAATCCGAGGGCATTTCACCTAGTCCGATTTTCTAGGGCGGTTTACCCTTGTTTAAATATGAAGGTATTTCACCTAGTCAGATTTTCTAGGGCGATTCACCCTTGTTTGAATCTGAAGGTATTTCACCTAGTCAGATTTTCTAGGGTGGTTCACCCTTGTTTGAATCTGAAAGAATTTCACCTGGTCAGATTTTCTAGGGCGGTTCACCCTTGTTTGAATCTGAAGGCATTTCACCCGGTCAGGTTTTCTAGGGCGGTTCACCCTTGTTTGAATCTGAATGCATTTTACCTGGTCAGATTTTCTAGGGCGATTCACCCTTGTTTGAATCTGAAGGCATTTCTCCTGGTCAGATTTTCTTTCTAGTTCATTCGAACCGCATATTTAGATTTCCTTGGTAACAGACTTTTATTAAAACATTACAAGCTCTTCCCAACATTTCTTCATACAATTTTATTTCAAATGACATATGTTCCAATCACTTTTGATGGGGTGTCCCTCCATATCCTCGAGCTCATTAGCTCCCCCTGTATAGATTCGGATTACCTTGTATGGGCCTTTCTAGTTTGGCTCCAGCTTTCCTGTTTTCATGAGAGCGTCAGCTCGCCTAAGCACCAAGTCGCCGACTTGGAACTGTCTCTTTTTTACCTTCTTATCATGAGCTGCTTTTGTCAAGTTCTTGTATCTCTCTGTTCGCGCTGCAGCTATTTCTCTTATTTCTTCTATGGTATCCAGCGCTTCCTTCATCATCTCCTCATTTTCTTTTTCGTTAAACCATCAAACTCGGTGTGACATCTCTCCGACCTCTGCCGGGATAACAGTTTCATACTCATAAAACATACTAAAGGGTGTTTCCCCTGTTGATGACCTGGGTGTGGTTCGGTATGACCATAACATCGAGCTGAGTTCGTCCACCCACCCTCCTTCTTTGTCTAGGCGAGTTTTTATTCCTTGCAAGATTATTCTATTTGTTACTTCCACCTGTCCGTTGGTTTGCGGATGATCCACCGCGGCTAATCGTTGTTTGATGTGCATTCCCTCGCACCAGGTTTGGGTTCTCTTCCCATTGAATTGCGTCCCATTATCTGAGATGAGTATTTGGGGCGCCCCATACCTACATCAGATGTTGAACAAAATGCTTATGATCCTTTGCTCGGTGATGGTGGCCACTAGCTCGGCCTCTACCCACTTGCTCAAGTAGTCGATGGCTACTACTAAAAACCTTAGTGTCTTAACCTTCCGGTGAGGTATTCGGCCGAATTCTACCGGGAGTACAACCTCTCCGACTGGTTGCACCTCGGTCATGTAGAACACGTGAAGTGCCGTATCTACCTTTCTCAATTCTACCTCGAGGTTCATTTGCTTGAAACAGTCATAAAATAATATATCCACCGATCTTCCTGTATCGATAAAGACCCTTTGTACATCATAACTAGCAATTTTTGCTGTGATGACCATTGCGTCATTATGGGGCGCATGTATCCCACTATAGTCCGTAGGGCTAAAATGGATGACAGGCCCACTACTCACAGAGGCGACGTCTTTAAACTAGTGATACCTAGCCTTTCACATGTGAACTTTTCTGGCCTGATTAGAACTTCTGTCGGTCGGTCCTCCTGATATCATGGAATCACTCCTTTCTGTCGGATCCCCGAAGAGCTTTTATTTTCATCCCTGTACCCCCGTGGGGTGCGGGTGGTTTCTTCCGACCTCCATTCCTTTGCTGATATGTGAACTCCATTAGATGCCCTGCTCGGACCAACCTTTCTATCTCGTCTTTGAGGTGTTTGCACTCGTCCATTTTATGTCCATAATCATTATGGAATCGATAATAAAGTTCCGACTTTGGTTGAGTAGGTCCATTAAAATGAGATGTAGGCCAATCAATAACCCTACTCATCTTGCCCTCGACCGCTTCCAGGACTTGCGCTCTTCTCATTTTTAATGGGATATATTGGTCAAATATCGGTCGTTTTAGGTTGGTCTCGTTCTTCCTTCGATCCATGTTTCGATCTATCTTTCCACGGAGCACTTCCTCCCGAGGTAGATTTCCTCGAAAGGTGTACACCTCGTGCTGCACCACCCTGCTAGTTCCTCCTTCCCCTCCCTCGGATTTTTCTTGCAATTCCTCCATGTCTTTCCCGGCTTCTCCAACATTGATGTATTTAGAACATCTAGCTAGGACCTCTTCATACGTTCGAGCCGTCTTTTTAGCCAATGATGTACGCAGTAGCCCATGCTTTAATCCCTGCGTCAGAGCACTTGTTTTCACTTCTTCAGATGACGAGATTACTTCTAGACACTCTTTTGTAAACCGAGTTACAAAAGTTCTCAGTGCCTCTCCGAAGTATTGTTTGATACTGAATAGGGACATGAATGTCTTTCGGTGTGCCCTAGCGCTTGCGAAGTGAGTTAGGAACGCCGAGCTGAAAGTCTTAAAGCTAGTAATCGTCCCTGGGGTATCTGGTGGAACCAGTCGTGAGCTGATCCATCAGCGTAGCCAGAAATGCTCTGCAGCTCGCGGGATCCGAATATCGGTATAATACTGCCATGTTTTCGAATCGATACAAATGTCGGGTAGGATATGAGAGACCATCGTAGGTGAAAGTGCCCGCCCTAAACCTGTACGAGAGTTCAGCCTGTAGTATGTTCTCCGAGAAGGGGTGGCCTGGATGGCTTTCTGCGCCATTCCCTGCAACCTTTTGTCATAGTTATTCTAGCTCGTCTTGCATACTGGATATCAAGGGATCCAGTGTTCTTTCATGTTTAGATCGTTCCCACGTCCTTGGACGGCTCTCCCCATGTTCTTCCTGCTGATTGATTTCCTCTGGCCCATCCGAGAGGATGGGTATTATTTTTCGCGGTATTTTTTTGCTTTTCAACCTCCCGGCTTTTCTGGATCGCACTAGCAATTATGTCGGCTAAGGCTTATTTTGTCAAGGTGATTGTGCTGGGGTAATGGGTGTTTTTTCCAAAGTTGATTCTCCACCCGCAGCTGCTAGTTGCTCCTCCAAATTTCTGGGTATCAGCTCCCCATTTTTCTTCTGGGCTGACTCTTCCGCCATTATTAATCTCACATCTCAACTCAATGAATGGCTCGATGTCACTTTGTCCCACAGATGGCGCCACTTGATGAGCTCGAGCTTATCGGTCACCAAGAACCGGGTTGATCTCAGATGTTTATCTGAAACAACCCCCAAGTATAGAAAATGCCTTTTTCCCTCTCAGATGTTTTTCTCTCTCTAGAATATTTCTCCCTCTCTCTCTCTCTCTCTCTCTCTATATATATATATATATATATATATATATATATATATATATAAATGCCTGTCTCTAGGAAGAGAGGCTTCTCCCCTATTTCTAAAAGGGAGGAGCCGCCTTCTCTGTGAGGCCTCTTTATGATTTCAGGGAAGATCCCAGATATTCATGGATTTAGACTGCGGCTTCCCATCCATGGTTATCTAGGATTTGGGCTGCGACTTATCCATCCCTAGATTTCCGGAATTCTGTCAGGTAGGTCAAAACCTAACCTTTCAAGAGCTGGATCTTCATGAGCCCGGATGCTCCAGACCTTGGGTTGGGATTCTATAGGTCGGCCTATTCTATGAGGGCCCCTCCCTAGGTTGGGTTATTCCGGTATTCCACAAAGAGGTCGGCAAGTTTGCCAATCTTTGCGGGTATTCTGGTTTAATGACCTAGGGATGGGCCAGTTGGGTCAGACTAACTCTGCTCGGGCTTCTCCTTTTTACCCGGAGGTCGGTAAGTCGGTTCATTTTGGGCTTCTTTAGACCAGGCTTTTAGGAGGTCAACATTTTCCGTCCTATAAAATAATTTCATCAAACAAAGAAGAATAATATCTTCACTTCACCTATCTATAAACTACTATTATTTTTACATTATTTTCATTTCCGCTAAGAATTAAATCTTTTCTCACGACTACTCAAAAGCTAAGAAAACTAGACGCAGGGAAAGAAGAAAGAAGATTGGTTTGCATTAATCATCTATAAGGTTTCGTAAATACTTGCTAGCCGTGTGAATTGAGGAGTAGAGAAGTGGCAGTGGTGGCAAAGGTCGACGACGGCAGAGGGGCTACGATCAACGGCGCAAGAGGGGCTCCGGTGAAGGGTGGCAGGTCGACTTGGAAAGATGTAATCGAGAATTAGCCTGAGTGGAAGCATGAAATTAGAGAGAGAGACCTATGCAGATTGGATTTGGGGAAGATTTTAAGACTTACCTTCAATTCCATCGGACCAAACGGCGGAGGGACTGCCGACAAAGGCGTTTGTATTTGGGGAAGATTTTAGTTCACGCAAGATTTTATAATGTGTTTCTGGTGCTGAGTATATAATAGGATTTATCTACGGCAGCGGGCCATCGGTAATTGGCGTTGTTAATTTGGATAAATACCAAGGGCAGAGACGGGCATCGGTAAAGACGTTGTTAAATCAGTAAAATACCGATGGCTACACCGGCGTCCTTAATTATGTCGAGTCAAATAATCTCTTACAAATATTTATGACATTTAATGACGGCGGAGGCGCCGTCGGAATATTTCCAACTACCACAGGCGTCGGTAACGGCGTCGGAAAATTTTATGGGAAGACGCCCACGAAATGGCATCATTAACGCCGTCGGCGATCGTCCAAATTCATAGGCGTCTGTAATGCCCTCATTAAATTGTAAGAATAACAAAGGCGCTCATGGGTGCCGATAAAAGGCGTTGGTAGATCCTGGCATTTTTATAGTGATGGCGCCTTATGAAGCCTTATACGGCAGAAAATGCAGATCACAACTTTATTGGGATGAAGTGGGTGAGAGAGATTCTAGGGCTATACATAGTCAGTGAGATGATCGAGACTATCCACAAGATATGACAAAGAATATAAGAGGCCCAAACTCGACAAAGGTCATACGCTGATACACGCCGAACTGAATTGCATTTCGAAAGTGGGGATAAGGTTTTACTCAAGGTTACCTTCCAAGGGAATAATCAAGTTTGGCGTTAAAGGCTAACTTCGGCCACGTTTTATAGGGGCATACGAGATTCTCGAGAGGATAGGACCAGTTGCTTATAGGTTGGCTTTGCTATCTAGTCTTGGGAATGTTCATAGTGTTTTCTATGTTTCTTAGCTAAGGAAGTATGTATTTGATCCCAAGCATATAATTCATCAGAGTGACATAGTTCTTAGTCACGATATGACTTATGAAGAGAGGCTTCAAGCTATTTTAGATCAAAATGTTCAAGAACTGAGGAATAAGTCGATTCCTTTGGTAAAAGCATAATGAAGTCACCACGGTCACGAAGAAGCTACGCAAGAACTCGAAAGCAAGATGAGGGGGAAATACCCAGAACTCTTTGATGTGTTATGTAAATTTCAGGACAAAATTTCTTGTTAGGGGTATGATGTAGTGCCCCGGTCTTTTATATGCATGATTTATTATAACCTCACATGTGATATTAGGAATTTTGCATTCTTAAGTAATAACATTTTGACTACCTGGATATTGGCTTATCTGGTCGGGATTCTCTTCCGAGTTTGATTTTTGTTTCTATATACAGAATCAAGATTTCGTCGCTTCTACATACACTATTTTTATGTTGCGAGTATGATTTTCAAAAGTTTATTTTTTGAGTTTCCGGGTATATTATATGTCGAGTCATTTTCTCGGATAAATCACGTTCCGTAAATCGCAAAACTTTTCTCCGACTTTAAGTTGTAAGTTTGACATGATAATTTAAGTATATGACATACATACAATACCTCAGTAATTTTATCTACGGAAGAGCGAAACGTAAAATATTCTTTGGTCGCTTTGTTACCTACTATATAAGGGACATTACCACATTCCTCTTCACTTCAACTTCTTCCCTCATTTCACCATTTTCGCCGCCCACTTGTAAGAGAGAGAGGGGATTGTTTTTCTTACATTCTTACTCCATTATAGCTCCACAACCAAGCTCCATTGGTTTTTTCAAACCTGAATCAAAGTTCATACTTAAATAAATTAGCTTCTCTTTTTCATTTCCATCCAAGTAGAAATCGATTTTTGCTAACTTTAAAAAATTGAAAGTTGATGAAGGAACTAGGTTTGATGTTCTAATTATTTGTATGTTATTTCTAAGTTGATTCTACGGTACTTGTGAGTGTTTAAAATAAGTTTTAGTCATGCTTTGATTTTGTCATTTGGGCCGAAAATATTAATGTTTATAGCTCAAGCATGTGATGTTTCTTATGATTTTCTTTTGATGAGATGATGCTATGAGGAATTTATGGGATTTTAATAAAATATTTGGTATTTTGAAAGAAAGGAAGAATCATGCTTAGTTCTTGATATGATGATGTATGTTCAAAGTGACTTGATATTTGTGATAATATATGGAAGGAGTACATGATATGTTTTTATTAGATTTTGTAAAATGTTTTAAAAATTTGTTTGAAAACAAAGACATGATGTTAGATTTATGAAGTGTAATATGTGTTAAATATTGAAGTCGATATATTTAAAGAGCATGTTATGTATTGAGGATTTTTAGATCATATTTAGGTCATTTTCATATTAGGACCGAACTTTAATTATCAATATGAGTATGTATTAAATGTTTTGCTAGATATATGATGATGTTTGATGTTGATGATGCTTATTGTTTATGATGTTTGATATTTGCTGATGTTGGAAATCTGAAAATGTGTTAGTAGTTATTTTTCAAAAAAGATTATGAAATGGAGTTCGTAGTGCCGAGAAGCATGCTTGTATGCCGACTCCTACATGTGTTATAAGTATGATATGAATGATTAGAGTTTGCATATTTAGGGTTTTCATTGCTAGAAACAAGCTATAGATTAATATGATATTTTTCCATTTTCGTCAGAAATTGGCAGTTTAACTTTCTCCATGGTTAATATTTTCGAGATCCGTAAAATGAAAATGAAACTAGACTTCAGTAGCTTTCTGTGGTATAAGATATATTATCCAGTTATTACTGTGCATTAAAGAATTCTAATTCTTTCCATCCTTTGTGCACATTTATGTTTTTGATTATGTTAAGTGTTTGATGATGCTTTTCGAACTAAGGAATGTGTAACATAATCGAGTATCGGTTACCGTTGTTAGTAGCTCTATATGTTAAATGGCCAGTTGGGTTCTATATGAGAATCATAGATTTTATTATTAAACTTAAGTCAAATGCAAAACCCTAAAGTCCAAACATGTAGATCGAGTCTGTGGTCCGTTAGACTTTGTTAAGCTCGAACGACCGCTTAACTTAGTTGTTTCCGATGAAAGGTGGAGCAGTAGATTGAAGCCTAAGGAAGAGCCGAGAATAATTTTGCTTGCATTTATTACTTGTACAGGTGTGCTTTCTATACGAAAATAATTTGTGCTTTGCTCTATTTTGATGAAATGTTTTACAAGTAAATTATGATTTCAATGATTATGATGCATAAAAACTTTTATGTGGATTCTCATGAACCTATCATCGTTGGCTTACCAACCTATGAAATGATCTGATCCTGATCTATACAAAGGTCGCTGGCCAGGGTTAGTGTACACAGTACTCAGGATTATGAGCTCTCTTCGGAGTGGCCGATCTCGGGGAGTAACGTTCGCGGGAGGTGGCCACCTTTCCCGGCGTAATTATGGATATGGTGAATCTGATGATATATGCAATGAAACAAAATGATTTAGTAAACACGGTATTTTCTTAAAACCCTCGTGTATTACTGATTATATGCATGATGACAAATACAAAAGCATGTTTTATCTTTTGGCAATATGTTCACAGAGTACGTTTTACTCAGCCATGTATATCTTTTAAAATGTGCAGGTTGAGCAGGGGATGTGACGGAATGTTAAGCCCTGGTTACATATCTTTATATATATAACCAACCATATTTTTCCACTGCAAAAACTTTTTATGATTTTGCTTTCTAAGACACGTCGTTTGTAATGTACTATGAAGCCTTTTCTAAACTTCAAGGCTAATATTATACTAGTATTCTTACCTTGGATTCTAAGCAATTCCTATGGGATTGATTCCCCTTCGTGATTCCTTGATAGGTTATTAGTGGAAATCCACCCCTATTCCCTATGAAAAATATGTTTCCCCCTTTCTTCCCTGCTTCTTAATTCCTACCCCAGGTCACGCCCTGGATGTTCCGTCCTTAGGGATAAGGGGCCGTGACATCTTTTCTTCCCTGGGCTTCGGCTTATATTTTCTAGATTTAAGGACGATCTCATAACTAATAAGAGATCCAATGAGAGCACTAAATTCCATAATGTTGAGATCCTTCAAGTCCATGATATTCGTTACTGATGCATCTCATTCTCTGGATAGTGATCTTAGAATTTTTTTAGCCGTATCATTACTCGAGATAGGTTTGCCAAATGAGGCTAGCCTATTTATAATAGAAGAGAATCTGTCAAGCATGGTAGTGATGCTTTCGTCTTCCTTCATTGTGAAAATTCATAATCATAAAGAAGCATATTTATTTGTGTCTCTTTGACCTAGCTCGTACCTTCATGGGTGATCTCCAGTATTTTTTAAATTTCTTTGACCGTCTCACAAGATGAAATCCTGTTGTGATCTTCTGGATTAAGAGAAAAGTAAAGCAGTTGAGTAACTTTAAAATTCAAGTAATATTTTTCCAGTCGGTCTCACCATATTCTTAAAAACTCTTAAGGGAGCTGTGGGTTTTCTTGGGAATTGTTGCTCCAAGAGCAATGACCTTCTAGATATCAATACATGAGCCCGAATGAAAATAGACATTTTATTCTTCCAAGTCATAAAGTATGAACCGTCGAAGAAGGGAGGATGATTTAGAGCATTGCCTTCAAAAGTAGGAATGTAGGCCATTTTTGATCTTTTCTCTAGCGGGTGTTAAACCGATGAAAAAGAGACCTCTCAGATACCAATTGTTGAGGTAATGCCGTCACTAGAATGGGGGTTGAATAGTGCGGTGAAGAGTATTGAACTCTTTTCATGAGGAAGCAAATATAGGAGTAAAGAAAAAGTGCGGAAATAAAATTACACAAGAAATTGTTCCAAAGGTTCAGCTCTCTAAAAGCCTACGTCCCCTACCTAGCGTTATCGACTAGGACTTTCTCAAGATGGATGCACTTTATAGTTCAGTGCCAAACTCTTTACAATAGCACTTTCAAATTAGTGCCGAACTTCGATTTCTTAATTTTCAGTCTCAAGAACAACCACAACTCCAAACACTCTAGCTTGTTCGGGTACAAGACAACCTAACAGGATTACAAAGAATTTTACTGGTACAATTACTCGACTTACAGAATAATCGCTCAGAGTGATACAAGATGTATATAGAAGAATGTTCGAACAATTATTCTTATATCAGTTACAATATGTAATATTTGTTGGGATTCGGTGAATAAAAATGAGATACGCAGTGGAAAGTAATACCATTCTTACTGGATAAACCAAACCGCAAAAATGGATCGATCAAGCATCGTATAAATGAATATAAAATTGACGAAGATATAATTTAGAAGTCATACCCTCGTAGACATTTGATAATAACTTCTTGAAGGAGAAATTCCCGTGCAAAGCTTTGATCGCTTCTGGTCACCAACACGAACATGAATCCAATTCGTTGTAGCTTGATGAATGATCAAAACACCGAAGAAGCCGAGTGTCTCTACGTTATCACGCGTCGGATATCAATTCGTTCCCAAAGAACATGGCAAGGAATTGATACAATATTTTTCTTCTCTTCTCTTCTTCCTTTTCTTTCTCTCAAAGATGAATAATATGAAGGAAATTATTTTCTCTCTCCCCTCTATCCTTGCTCACGGCTCAATCTCCTTTCATGTGGTGAGTTATGGTCATGTTTTATAACATGATTGAAAAGATACACAAGATCAACATTATCATGTTATCTTTTGTCCTCATGTTCAAAAACAACTCAAACTCACACCACACCACATCATGACAACAAAAGGAAGCATTGCAAGGTGGGAGGAAAATGAGGGGGGAGTGCCACTTGATTTTAGGTGAGAAAAACGACCCGAGCCACTCGGTTCGTGTACCGGACATTCGCGCATCTAATACACTTCGTTTTATCTCAAATGTATTTATACTTAATTAATTGATCTAATTAATTAATTTTAATAAATACAATATTATAATAATATATTTCTAAGAAATAATTATCTATGAATTAAATTAATCACCCAGTAATTAATTTTAATTCACTAGACCACATGATTTATCAAATAAATCAAATTAGATATCTAATATCCATTATTAATGAAGAGATAGTAAATACATATTTTATCCATCAAATATCCTGGTGCACGACTCCATAGGTCCATGGGGAGGGTCCTTAGAGGCCTCGAGTGGGATTTGTGGCTTTGTCCCGGTCCTAGGCAAAATGTGATTGAATGTTTGTTTCTGAAAAAGACATGTCTGATTTTGGTTTTGAAATGATTTGGTGCATAGTACTATGAAACCTGCAAGCGAATGGTTTGCCTTGATTTTGTACTAGCGTAATTGCTAACCCCTTTGGGGACCCGTTTTAGGGAAATTCTTGTTATGGATTTAAGGTTATGTTCTGCCGGACGAGCGGGCGCTGGGACAGTACGAGGATGTTGGCCAGGGTTGTTGACATGTGCATTCGAGTCTTCTTATTTCTCTTGTCCCTTTCGATATGGTTGTTTCCTACATTTATAAACTTATAGATTGTACTCGCGAGTACTTATACTTTTCACTCCGAACTTCGTATTGTATTAACTAAAGTTGCTATATTGTCGGTTGATGTTTATTACGCTGGTTGCTCTGGGCGTATTTTTTTTATATGTTGTATTATTTAAATGTGTGTCCTCGCTAACGGAGATGGTTAGTCGAGTGGTGTTTTCTTGTTTTATCTTGGTGGGTCCCATGTAGGGGTCCACGGCGCTGTAATATACTTCGAATATCTCGGGGGTGTTACAGAAAATGGTATCGGAGCCAGGTTTATGGATACCAGACTTGTCGGTTATTTGGGTCTAGTTGTGTTTTGTTTTGCACATTGTCACACCGCTGCCGGCATCTCAGTACTTCCAGTGTTCATAAGTTTTCCTTACTCAACTCTTTGTTTTCTCATACCGTATTTCCGTTTCTTGAACTGTGGTTATTTTCCCTCTTTTACTTATCATCGAGTTGCTTTTTGCCACCTCTTATCACTAGCATGGATGCTGGAAGGGGCCGTGGTCTTGGTCGTGGATGCGGCCGGGGACGTGGGCTAGCCGGTGGGACGACCACGTCGTATTCTTCGGGAGTCGGTAGTACCGGTGACCGTCATAGCCATGCTTCTTCTCAAGATGGCGCCGACCTTGGTATTGCGGCTGTCATGCAGCAAATGATGAACCAGATGGCGGCTATAGCTCAGGTGGTTCAGAACCCGAATCCGGCCCATGCTAATCGGGGCGGAGCAGACCGTTGGCTTCAAGATGTCATCAAGATGCATCCCCCTTAATTTTCGGGAGCATCAGACCCATTCGGCTGGGAGGGGTGGATCAAGGAGATATCTAAAGTCTTTGTTGCCACCAACTGTCCCGAGGACCGTAAGCTCCCTATTGCCTAGTACTTTCTCACTGGGGATGCTACTGACTAGTGGGAGGCTGTTGGGCCTAAGTACCACGTTGCTTCATGGGTGGAGTTCAAGGACCTAATGGAGACCGAGTATTGCCCGTGGCTGGTTAGACAGGCTCGAATCCATGCCTTCTATGACGCTCAACCGCGGGACATTCCTGTCTCTCAAGCTATTGCCGATTTCAACAAGGAGTTATGCTACGTGAAGACCCAAGTTGTCGAGGAGAACGACAAAATTTTTCACTTTTCCAGGCAGATGAAACTGTCAATTCGGGACTATATGTTTGGGCTTGTCTGCACTACTTTGAAGGATTATCAGAATAGGGCTCTTGCGTACGATATGTCGGTGACGGCTAGTAAAGCGGCTCGTGAGAGCAAGAAGCAAAAGTCAGTCGAAAATTTTTCTAGTCCCAAGGGTGGAGACCAGCAGAAATCTCAGGTTGTGAATATTTCTACGGGCGGTTTGGCTCGTTTCTCTGGGAGTTTTCGAGGTGCCGCCGGAATCTCCGTTCGTGATCCCACATGCTTTAACTGTGGCTAGCCGGGCCATAGGAACCGGCAGTGTCCTCGTCAGAAGTTGACTTGTCATACTTGTGGTCAGACAGATTCGCGAGAACCGTGATTCTTTTCCAGCACCTAGAGAGCTGAGTGTGAACCAGGGCTCGTTTGCTCCACAGTCTCCGCCGAGTGCCAGCCGAGGTAGAGGTCGGGGTCATCCCGCTAGAGGAGGAGATTCCAGCATCAGCTCCGCCCAGCCGCGTATCCACGAGATGAGGAGGGCCGATGATCCAGCGGCCACTGTGGCGACAGGTACCGTTCATATCCATTCTCATCCTGTTAGTGTACTTTTCAATTCTGGTGCTACACATTCGTTCATATCGCTGGAGTGTGTGCGCCGTTTGAGTCTAGACTGTTTGTCGCCTTGCAAGTCTTTCATTGTTAAACTTCCTAGCGGTGATAGGATCATTGGTGATCGAGAGGTCCGAGACTGCTCTGTGTTTATTTCTGAGAGAGCTTGGCTCTCTAATCTTATTGTCGTTAATATTTAGGGTGAGGATTTGATTCTCGGGGATGATTGGCTCGAGCGGCATGGCGCAATCATGAACTACCGCACGAGAATCATCACTATGTTAGCCAAGGACGGCACCGAGCACTCTTTCGCGGGGCGAAAGAGGGGAAACCAGAAGTTCATTATTAACGCCTTGAAAGCGATAAGACTCCTGCGAAAGGGGTGTACCGGTTATTGGTGCTATGCCTTGAAGGCGGAGGATGGTGGAGTCCAGCTTTCATTAATTCCAGTCGTTAGTGAGTTTCCTGATGTATTTCCTGACGAGTTACCGGGATTGCAACCGGATCGTGAGGTCGAGTTTGCTAAAGAGTTAGAGCCGGGCGCGGCTCCGATTTCGAAGGCGCCGTATCGCATGGCACCTTCAAAGATGGCCGAGTTGAAGAAGCAGTTGAGTGAGCTTCTTGAGTCGGGGTATGTTCGACCGAGCGCTTCACCTTGGGGCGCACCGGTCCTGTTTGTGCGGAAGAAGGATGGTTCACTGCATTTGTGGATCGACTATCGCGAATTAAACAAGGTGACAATCAAGAACAAGTATCCCTTTCCAAGGATTGATGACTTGTTCGATCAGTTGCAGGGAGTTGCGGTATTCTCGAAGATTGATTTGAGATCGGGGTACTATCAGCTCCGGGTGAGGGAGTCCGATGTGCCGAAAACAGCTTTTCGGACGAGATACGGACATTATGAGTTTGTAGTTATGCCTTTCGGGTTAACTAATGCGCCGGCGGTGTTCATGCAGTTGATGAACAAAGTCTTTATCGAGTATTTGGGTAAGTGTGTCGTCGTCTTTATTGACGATATTCTTATTTATTCGAGGAACGAGGAAGAGCATGCCTATCATTTGCGAGTAGTGTTAGACATTTTGAGGACCTAGCAACTCTATGGGAAGTTCTCGAAATGTGAGTTCTGGCTGAAGGAAGTGATGTTTTTAGGTCACGTGATTTCAGCCGAGGGGGTTCGTGTGGATCCGTAGAAGATTGAGGCAGTGTTGGATTGGGCACCGCCTAAGAATGTGAAGGAGATCCGTAGTTTCTTGCGTTTGGCCGGCTACTACCGTAGGTTCGTTGAGGGTTTCTCGAAACTGGCTGGCCACTTACACAGTTGCTCCAAAAGTCCTAGAAGTTCGTCTGGAATGACGAGAGGCAGTCGAGTTTTGAGGAGCTGAAGAGGCGTTTGACTTCAGCCCCGATTTTAGCGTTGTCGTGTAGCGACGGGGGTTTTGCTGTTTATAGTGATGCTTTGGGTCAGGGTCTTGGGTGTGTATTGATGCAGCACAGCAAGACCATTGCATATGCATCGAGACAGTTGAGGCCGTATGAGCTTAACTACCCTACTCATGATTTGGAGTTAGCGGCAGTTGTTTTCGCGCTCAAGATTTGGCATCACTATCTTTTCGGCTCTGCATGTCAGATTTTTACTGATCATAAAAGTCTGAAATACATATTTACTCAGCGGGAGTTGAATATGAGGCAGAAGAGGTGGTTAGAGTTGATTAAGGATTATGACCTCGAAATCCTTTATCATCCGGACAAGGTGAACATCGTGGCCGACGCCTTGAGTCGGAAACCGGTTGCTTTGCGAACACTTGAGATCATTATGTCTCAATCTGAGCTTCGGCGGGTTTTGATCGAGTTGGATGTTGAGGTTTTGTTGCCTGGAGTTGTCGGGCAACTTTGTGCTTTAGAGATTTCGTCGTCTTTGATCGATGAAATTAAGCTGAAGCAGTTGGAGGATCCGATGATTACTCAAATCCGAGAGAACGTTCTTAAGGGAAAGTCTCCTAGGTTTGCAATTCACGAGGATGGTTTTTTGAGATTCTAGAGTCGGCTTTGTGCACCGAACGACTCAGAGTTGAGACAGAGTATTTTGCGCGAGGCCCATGCTACACTTTACTCCATTCATTCTGGTTCGAGTAAGATGTACAAGGACTTGAGAAGGAATTTCTAGTGTAATGATATGAAGGAGGAGGTCGCACAGTTTGTAGCGAGATGTTTGACTTGTCAGCAGTTCAAAATCGAGCATCAGCGACCGACCGGGTTATTGCAGTCACTTCTCGTTCCGGAATGGAAATGGGAAGATATATCGATGTATTTCATTACGAGTTTGCCAAGATCGAGGTCGGGCGTGAGTATGGTCTGGGTGATTGTTGATCGTCTGACCAAGTCGACACATTTTCTGGGCATCAAGGACACTTGGGGCCCAGGGAAGTTGGCTCGTGTGTTTATCGCGCAGATTGTGAGGCTTCACGGTTCTCCGAAGTCCATTGTTTTGGATCGTGATGGCCGTTTTGTATCGCACTTTTGGCAGGCTGTGCATAAGGCGTTGGGTACTCGTTTGCGTTTGAGTACCTCTTTTCATCCTCAGTCAGATGGACAGTCGGAGTGCACTATCCAGACGTTCGAGGATATGTTGCGTGCTTGTGCTCTCGATTGGAGCAGTGACTGGGAGGAGCATTTGCCATTGATCGAATTCACGTACAACAATAGTTGGCACGCGTCGATTCGGATGGCACCGTATGAGGCACTTTATAGGCGGCATTGTCGATCACCGATTTTATGGAATGAGGCGTCCGATTTGGTCGGGACCGAGCTGGATATCTCTTTAGAGATGAGGCGGCAGGTGGAATTTATTTGGGAACGGATGCTGACTGCTCAGAGTCAACAGAAGTCATATGCCGATGTCCATCGTCGACCTTTGGAATTCGATGTGGGAGACCACATTTTTCTAAAGGTGTTGCCGACGAGAGGAGTTTTCTGCTTCGGGAAAAAGGGGAAGTTGAGTCCGAGATTTATTGGGCCCTTTGAGATTCTCGAGCGAGTCAGTGGGTTGGCATACCGTTTGGCGTTACCCCCGGCCCTGAGTCATGTTCATAGCATTTTTCATGTTTCCCAGCTGAGGAAATATGTCCCGGATCATATTCACGTCATCGATTATGGTGAGATTGATGTCGCCGAAGACATTACTTTTGAGGAGCGTCCTTTGAAGATTTTGGAGCATCGTGAGAAGCGACTGAGGCATAAGACCATCCCTTTAGTCAAGGTGCAGTGGTCGAGACATGGTGTCGAGGAGGCAACTTGGTAAACCGAGGATAGCATGCGTGCTAGGTACCCCGAGTTGTTTATTTCTTAAGTTTTGGGATGAAACTTATTTTTAGAGGGGTAGAATGTAATATCCGCATTTTCTTTTCCCGATATTTTCACTTTTCGGTGTATTTCTCGTTTTTAGCGACCCTCGTGTAACCATATTAATTTTTTGAGAATATTGGTTTCGAGACTTTTTGTCATCCAGTTCTACGTTATTGATCTGATTCTCATAATTGTCATTCGGAACCGCCGTTTTGGGAATGCCGTGGATCCATTCTATGTTATTATGCGTTTTGAGATGTTCTGTTTGATGTTTTGTTCATGTTCCGGTGTTTTGGGCCGTTAATATTTCGTGCCTAGCGCGCGCTAATCATTCTGCATAGCGCACGCTAGGGATTCCTCAGTAGCGCATGCTACGTTTGGTTCATAGCGCGCGCTAGTGAGCTGAGCCCTGGGAGTGGCAGTGAACCTATTTCTGATCCCAGTCCTTTGGACTAATGGTTTAGCGCACGCTAATGTCGGAGGACTAGCGCGCGCTAGGTGTCCGGTAGCGCGCGCTAACGTGACTGTCAAGTACTAGACAGTTTGTTCTAGACTCGTTCAGGTGCCCAGGTAGCGCACGCTATAGCTCGATAGCGCGTGCTACCGAGTCGTTGTTAGCGCACGCTAGATAGTAGTAGCGCACGCTAACGGTCCAGGACAGTGAGTTCTGGACTATAATATAACTGGGTAGCGCACGCTAACCCTTAGCCGTTAGCGCGAGCTAAGCCGTGTGGCTATATATACCCAGGAGTTGACTTTGGACGGATCTATTTCTCATTTCACCTCCTTCTCCGCGGCTTTGGCGATTTTGGGCGATTTCTTGTCGATTTCTTCCTCCAATCATCTCAACCATCATCATCTTTGAGTTCTTGGTGTATAATAACAACATCAACACGAATATTTCATCCTAATCCAAGGTAAATCTTCTAAGAACCCTACTTTTGGGTAAATTGAGGGTTTTCGGGTTTTTCTTCGATTCATTCCATATGGTTGATTAATTCATGTTGAATATAATATATCTTGCTAGTATTCTTGTTTTCTCTACGGATTCATGGTATATTTCGTGGTTGTTGCATATTCGAGAGGGTTTGGTTGTGTTTCGCCCTCGTTGTCATTTTTATACGAATATACATGAATCGTAGGTGGGTTTTCGGGTGTATTCGATTTCCGTATTCGTTTAGAGTTGGTTGTGATTATGCTCTTCGAATCGTTAGGTTCGGTTCCATTGTTTCCTAGCGTTCGTTGGTGATTTTCCTTTCTGTTCGTTGCGTCGTCAATTATTCAAGACAAGTATTTTTGGAAACCTTTATGCTTAACGTGAAATGGTAATGTATATTGTGTGTGATTTGCTCACCTCAGGAGGGTCCTTAGAGGCCTCGAGTGGGATTTGTGGCTTCATCCCGGTCCTAGGCAAAATGTAATTGCCAGTTTGTTTCCGGAAAAGACATGTCGGGTTTTGCTTTTGAAATGATTTGGTGCATAGTACTATGAAATGTGTAAGCGAATGGTTTGCCTTGTTTACTTGTACTAGCGTAATTGCTAACCCCTTTGGGGACCCGTTTTGGGGAAATTGTTGTTATGGATTTCAGGTTATGTTCTGCCGGACGAGTGGGCGCTGGGACAGTACGAGGATGTTGGCTAGGGTCGTTGACATGTGCATTCGAGTCTTCTTATTTCTTTTGTCCCTTTCGATATGGTTGTTTCCCACATTTATAAACTTATAGATTGTACTCGCGAGTATTTAGGCTTCTCACTCCAAACTTCGTCTTGTATTAACTAAAGTAGCTATATTGTCGGTTGATGTTTATTACGCTGGTTGCTCCGGGTTTATTTTTTTTATATCTTGTATTATTTAAATGTGTGTCCTCGCTAACTGAGATGGTTAGTCGAGTGGTGTTTTCTTGTTTTAGCCTGGTGGGTCCCATGTAGGGGTCCACGGCGCTGTAATATACTTCGAATATCTCGGGGGTGTTACAGTGGTTTGGTATTAGTTATGGACTGTACTTCATTTTGGATTATTCGGATAACCGTGTATTTGTTCAGGGATGTTGGTCGTCGAAAGGTTAATATCTCCAGCTTGAGGTAAATTAATATTTCTAGATTATGATAATCATACTATTGCATTATTGTATGTGTGTGTTGATATTTCATGTGGTGAGTGTGCACCATTGTTGTTACGTTTTTTTGATGTGCTCTTTCTTTGAGCTGTAATCTGCTGGGCCGATGTGTTAGGGGATAAAACCTAAATGGTACCCACGTCCGGAGTATTCCTGAGTAGATGCTTCTGTGACCCTTGGCTGCTGCCTTGGGAGTTTTGTGATATTGTCCGAAGTATCACTGAGTAGATACTTCCGTGACCCTTGGCTGCGGCCTTGGGAGTTTATGTGCTATTATCATATGCATTGTTGAGCATGCTGTGAACTATTGTCTGACGGAATACGACATTGTTGTCGTGTCGGTCTTTCAGGATCGAGTTATTGTTGCTCTCTTGGAAAGTCTTCTGATACTTGTTGGATATACGTTTCTTCGAGATTCGTTGTCATGTTGTATCGTGACATATCTGGAGTCAGATACGTTCTGATCGGTCATGTGTAGGATTTTCAGGGCGGGCACGTGTAGCGTATGTTGGTTTCGACCTCATATTGAACCGTGCGCACGAGAGGTACTTCGTGGGGCTGATTAGGTATGAGACCAGACGTGTATCTGATCAATACCCGTGGTTGGATTGTATACGGACACATGTCCGGATTGGGCGTATCGTGACATCCATCTTGAGTCTTATTGATTGGTCATTCACAGTCCATGTATAATCGGATCTGTTCGATAGTCGGGCTGTCTTTGAAATCCCGTATATATATGATTTTTATATGGTTGATGATTTTATTCTCTCGTGTATCTATCTCCGTTGACCCTTTACTGATCTCGTTTGGAGTTACCATATCGATGGGCAGCTCGTTTGTTATTGACCCTTTATTAATCTCCTTTGGAGTTTCCCCTATCATTGGTAATCTCGTTCGTTATTGATCCTTATTGATTCCGTTTGGTAGTTTGCCTTACCGTTGGTATTCTTGGTTGTCGATCCTTTATCGATCTTATCGGAGTTTACCGTATCGTCGGTATTCTCGATTTTTGATCCCTTATTGCTCATGATGGAATTACCATATTGTTTGCATTCTCGGTTGTTGGTCCTTGATTGATCTTATTAGAGTTTATCGTGCCGTTGGTATTCTTGGTTGTCGATCTTTCATCGATCTTGTTGGAGTTCATTGTATCATCGGTATTCTCGGTTGTTGCTCCTTTATTGATCTTATTGGAGTTTATCGTGCCGTTGGTATTCTTGGTTGTCGATCCTTTATCGATCTTGTTGGAGTTTACCGTGTCGTTGGTATTCTCGGTTGTTAACCCTTTATTGATCTTGTTGGGTTTACTGTATTGTTGGTATTCCCGATGGTTGATCCTTCATTGATCTTGTTGGAGTTACCACATCATGGTATTCTCATTCGTGGTTGGTCCTTGTCGATCTTGTGTGGAGCTATCATGTCATTGATATTCCCATTTTGATGCACTGGTTGTTTACTATTATTGATTGTGTGAGCATTCATGCTTTGTATTGATATCCGGGAGTTGCCACTGTCTCGGGACAGTTAATTTACAGATGTATTGTGTGATATCAGTTTTTTTAGAATTGGGATCCGATTGTGCGATCCAGCGGACAGAATCGTACAGGGCCAGATTATTCCATATTGGAGATATCTTTATGTTTGAGAATCTTGGTATCATTTTGGATACGGTACAGTTGGTTACTTTTGAATTCATTCGACACTTGAGGACGCGAGATCTGGATTGTGGTAAGGATTGATTTGATATGGATTGTGATGGGTTGGTAAGATTATGTAGGGGAATGTTCTTTCTCTGTAATTTACATTGATATGTAATTGTTTATGTGATGTTATCGTTACCATTGTTGAGAATTATGGCTGACCCCGTCGTGGGCTTTATCTTTTAGGTACTCAGAGTTTGAGCTAGTAGCGGTCGTGAAGGGATGAGCTTCTCGGTGATACTGGCTATGGCATGGTTATTGGGATTTGTGTATTCTTTTCTGGTTGTTATGATTTCGCTGCAGATGTATTTAATCATGTCTTTATCCGCTACGTGTAAAATTTTATAATGGGTCGGCGGTGTTCATGCAGTTGATGAACAAATTCTTTATCGATTATTTGGGTAAGTGTGTCGTCGTCTTTATTGACTATATTCTTATTTATTCGAGGAAGAGCATGCCCATCATTTGAGAGTAGTGTTAGACATTTTGAGGACCGAGCAACTCTATGCGAAGTTCTCGAAATGTGAGTTCTGGCTGAAGGAAGTGATGTTTTTAGGTCACGTGATTTCAGCCGAGGGGGTTCGTGTGGATCCGCAGAAGATGGAGGCAGTGTTGGATTGGGCACCGCCTAAGAATGTGAAGGAAATCCGTAGTTTCTTGTGTTTAGCCGGCTACTACCGTAGGTTCGTCGAGGGTTTCTCGAAACTGGCTCGGCCACTTACACAGTTGCTCCAAAAGTCCGAGAAGTTCGTCTGGAATGACGAGAGGCAGTCGAGTTTTGAGGAGCTGAAGAGGCGTTTAACTTCAGCCCCGATTTTAGCGTTGTCGTGTGGCGACGAGGGTTTTGCTGTTTATAGTGATGCTTTGGGTCAGGGTCTTGGGTGCGTATTGATGCAGCACAGCAAGACCATTGCATATGCATCGAGACAGTTGAGGCCGTATGAGCTTAACTACCCTACTCATGATTTGGAGTTAGCAACAGTTGTTTTTGCGCTCAAGATTTGGCATCACTATCTTTTCGGCTCTGCATGTCAGATTTTTACCGATCATAAAAGTCTGAAATACATATTTACTCAGCGGGAGTTGAATATGAGGCAGAAGAGGTGGTTAGAGTTGATTAAGGATTATGACCTCGAAATCCTTTATCATCCGGACAAGGCGAACATCGTGGCCGACGCCTTGAGTCGGAAACCGGTTGCGTTGCGAACACTTGTGTTCATTATGTCTCAATCTGAGCTTCGGCGGGTTTTGATCGAGTTGGATGTTGAGGTTTTGTTTCCTGGAGTTGTCGGGCAACTTTGTGCTTTAGAGATTTCGTCGTCTTTGATCGATGAAATTAAGCTGAAGCAGTTGGAGGATCCGATGATTACTAAAATCCGAGAGAACGTTCTTCAGGGAAAGTCTCCTAGGTTTGCAATTCACGAGGATGGTGTTTTGAGATTCTAGAGTCGGCTTTGTGTACCGAACGACTCAGAGTTGAGACAGAGTATTTTGCGCGAGGCCCATGCTACACCTTACTCCATTCATCCTGTTCGAGTAAGATGTACAAGGACCTGAGAAGGAATTTCTGGTGTAATGATATGAAGGAGGAGGTCGCACAGTTTGTAGCGAGATGTTTGACTTGTCAGCAGGTCAAAATCGAGCATCGGCCGACAAGGTTATTGCGATCACTTCCGCTCCTAATGGAAATGGGAAGATATATCGATGTATTTCATTACGAGTTTGCCGAGATCGAGGTCGGACTTGAATATGGTCTGGGTGATTGTTGATTGTCTGACCAAGTCGACACATTTTCTGGGCATCAAGGACACTTGGGGCCCAGAGAAGTTGGCTCGTGTGTTTATCGCGCAGATTGTGAGGCTTCACGGTACTCCGAAGTCCATTGTTTCGGATCGTGATGGCCGTTTTGTATCGCACTTTTGGCAGGCGGTGCATAAGGCGTTGGGTACTCGTTTGCGTTTGAGTACCTCTTTTCATCCTCAGTCAGATGAACAGTCGGAGTGCACTATCCAGACGTTCGAGGATATGTTGCGTGCTTGTGCTCTCGATTGGAGCAGTGACTGGGAGGAGCATTTACCATTGATCGAATTCATGTACAACAATAGTTGGCATGCGTCGATTCGGATGGCACCGTATGAGGCACTTTATAGCCGGCATTGTCGATCACCGATTTGATGGAATGAGGCGTCCAATTTGGTCGGGACCGAGCCGGATATCGCTTTAGAGATGAGGCGGAAGGTGGAATTTATTTAGGAACGGATGCTGACTGCTCAGAGTCGACAGAAATCATATGCCGATGTCCGTCGTCGACCTTTGGAATTCGAGGTGGGAGACCACATTTTGCTAAAGGTGTTGCCGACGAGAGGAGTTTTCTGCTTCGGGAAAAAGGGGAAGTTGAGTCCGAGATTTATTGGGCCCTTTGAGATTCTCGAGCGAGTCAGTGGGTTGGCATACCGTTTGGCGTTACCCCCGGCCCTGAGTCATGTTCATAGCATTTTTCATGTTTCCCAGCTGAGGAAATATGTCCCGGATCCTATTCACGTCATCGATTATGGTGAGATTGATGTCGCCGAAGACATTACTTTTGAGGAGCATCCTTTGAAGATTTTGGAGCATCGTGAGAAGCGACTGAGGCATAAGACCATCCCTTTAGTCAAGGTGCAGTGGTCGAGACATGGTGTCGAGGAGGCAACTTGGTAAACCGAGGATAGCATGCGTGCTAGGTACCCCAAGTTGTTTATTACTTAAGTTTTGGGAGGAAACTTATTTTTAGAGGGGTAGAATGTAATATCCGCATTTTCTTTTCCTGGTATTTTCACTTTTCGGTGTATTTCTCGTTTTTAGCGACCCTCGTGTAACCATATTAATTTTTTGAGAATATTGGTTTCGAGACTTTTTGTCATCCAGTTCTACGTTATTGATCTGATTCTCATAATTGTCATTCGGAACTGCCGTTTCCGGATTGCCGTGGATCCATTCTATGTTATTATGCGTTTTGAGATGTTCCGTTTGATGTTTTGTTCATGTTCCGGTGTTTTGGGCCGTTAATATTTCGTGCCTAGCGCGCGCTAATCATTCTGCATAGCGTACGCTAGGGATTCCTCATTAGCGCACGCTACGTTTGGTTCGTAGCGCGCGCTGGTGAGCTGAGCCCTGGGAGTGGTAGTGAACCTATTTCTGATCCCAGTCCTTTGGACTAATGGTTTAGCGCATGCTAATGTCGGAGGACTAGCGCGCACGAGGTGTCCAGTAGCGCGCGCTAACGTGACTGTCCATTACTAGACAGTTTGTTCGAGACTCGTTCAGGTGCCCAGGTAGCGCACGCTATAGCTCGATAGCGCGTGTTACCGAGTCGTTGTTAGCGCACGCTAGATAGTAGTAGCGCACGCTAACGGTCCAGGACAGTGAGGTTTGGACTGTAATATAACTGGGTAGCGCACGCTAACCCTTAGCCGTTAGCGCGCGCTAAGCCGTGTGGCTATATATACCCAGGAGTTGACTTTGGACGGATCTATTTCTCATTTCACCTCCTTCTCCGCGGCTTTGGTGATTTTGGGCGATTTCTTGTCGATTTCTTCCTCCAATCATCTCAACCATCATCATCTTTGAGTTCTTGGTGTATAATAACAACATCAACACGAATCTTTCATCCTAATCCAAGGTAAATCTTCTAAGAACCCTACTTTTGGGTAAATTAGGGGTTTTCGGGTTTTTCTTCGATTCATTCCATATGGTTGATTAATTCATGTTGAATATAATTACTCTTGCTAGTATTCTTGTTTTCCTTACGGATTCATGGTATATTTCGTGGTTGTTGCATATTCGAGAGGGTTTGGTTGTATTCCGACCTCGTTGTCGTTTTTATACGAATATACATGAATCGTAGGTGGGTTTTTGGGTGTATTCGATTTCCGTATTCGTTTAGAGTTGGTTGTGATTATGCTCTTCGAATCGTTAGGTTCGGTTCCATTGGTTCCTAGCGTTCGTTGGTGATTTTCCTTTCTGTTCGTTGCGTCGTCAATTATTCAAGGCAAGTATTTTTGGAAACCTTTATGCTTAACGTGAAATGGTAATGTATATTGTGTGTGATTTGCTCACCTCAGGAGGGTCCTTAGAGGCCTCGAGTGGGATTTGTGGCTTCATCCCGGTCCTAGGCAAAATGTAATTGACTGTTTGTTTCCGGAAAAGACATGTCTGGTTTTGCTTTTGAAATGATTTGGTGCATAGTACTATGAAACGTGTAAGCGAATGGTTTGCCTTGATTACTTGTACTAGCGTAATTGCTAACCCCTTTGGGGACCCATTTTGGGGAAATTCTTGTTATGGATTTCAGGTTATGTTCTGCCGGACGAGCGGGCGCTGGGACAGTACGAGGATGTTGGCCAGGGTCGTTGACATGTGCATTCGAGTCTTCTTATTTCTCTTGTCCCTTTCGATATGGTTGTTTCCCACATTTATAAACTTTTAGATTGTACTCGCGAGTATTTAGGCTTTTCACTCCAAACTTCGTCTTGTATTAACTAAAGTAGCTATATTTTCGGTTGATGTTTATTACGCTGGTTGCTCCGGGCGTATTTTTTTTATATGTTGTATTATTTAAATGTGTGTCCTCGCTAAATGAGATGGTTAGTCGAGTGGTGTTTTCTTGTTTTAGTCTGTGGGTCCCATGTAGGGGTCCACGGCGCTGTAATATACTTCGAATATCTCGGGGGTGTTACAGTGGTTAGGTATTAGTTATGGACTATACTTCATTTTGGATTATTCGGATAACCGTGTATTTGTTCAGGGATGTTGGTCGTGGAAAGGTTAGCATCTCCAACTTGAGGTAAATTAATATTTCTAGATTATGATAATCATACTATTGCATTATTGCATGTGTGTGTTGATATTTCATGTGGTGAGTGTGCACCATTGTTGTTACGTTTTTTTGATGTGCTCTTTCTTTGAGCTGTAATCTGCTGGGCCTATGTGTTAGGGGATAAGACCTAAATGGTACCCACGTCCGGAGTATTCCTGAGTAGATGCTTCTGTGACCCTTGGCTGCTGCCTTGGGAGTTTTGTGATATTGTTCGGAGTATCACTGAGTAGATACTTCCGTGACCCTTGGCTGCGGCCTTGGGAGTTTATGTGCTATTATCATATGCATTGTTGAGCATGCTGTGAACTATTGTCTGACGGAATACGACATTGTGGTCGTGTCGGTCTTTCACGATCGAGTTATTGTTGCTCTCTTGGAAAGTCTTCTGATACTTGTTGGATATACGTTTCTTCGAGATTCGTTGTCATGTTGTATCGTGACATATCTGGAGTCAGATACGTTCTGATCGGTCATGTGTAGGATTTTCAGGGCGGGCACGTGTAGCATATGTTGGTTTCGACCTCATATTGAACCGTGCGCACGAGAGGTACTTCGTGGGGCTGATTAGGTATGAGACCAGACGTGTATCTGATCAATACCCGTGGTTAGATTGTATACGGACACATGTCCGGATTGGGCGTATCGTGACATCCATCTTGAGTCTTATTGATTGGTCATTCACAGTCCATGTATAATCGGATCTGTTCGATAGTCGGGCTGTCTTTGAAATCCCGTATATATATGATTTATATATGGTTGATGATTTTATTCTCTCGTGTATCTATCTCCGTTGACCCTTTACTGATCTCGTTTGGAGTTACCATATCGATGGGCAGCTCGTTTGTTATTGACCCTTTATTAATCTCCTTTGGAGTTTCCCCTATCATTGGTAATCTCGTTCGTTATTGATCCTTATTGATTCCGTTTGGTAGTTTGCCTTACCGTTGGTATTCTTGGTTGTCGATCCTTTATCGATCTTATCGGAGTTTACCGTATCGTCGGTATTCTCGATTTTTGATCCCTTATTGCTCATGATGGAATTACCATATTGTTTGCATTCTCGGTTGTTGGTCCTTGATTGATCTTATTGGAGTTTATCGTGCCGTTAGCATTCTTGGTAGTCGATCTTTCATCGATCTTGTTGGAGTTCATTGTATCATCGGTATTCTCGGTTGTTGCTCCTTTATTGATCTTATTGGAGTTTATCGTGCCGTTGGTATTCTTGGTTGTCGATCCTTTATCGATCTTGTTGGAGTTTACCGTGTCGTTGGTATTCTTGGTTGTTAACCCTTTATTGATCTTGTTGGGTTTACTGTATTGTTGGTATTTCCGATGGTTGATCCTTCATTGATCTTGTTGGAGTTACCACATCATGGTATTCTCGTTCGTGGTTGGTCCTTGTCGATCTTGTGTGGAGCTGTCATGTCATTGATATTCCCATTTTGATGCATTGGTTGTTTACTATTATTGATTGTGTGAGTATTCATGCTTTGTATTGATATCCGGGACTTGCCACTGTCTCGGGACAGTTAATTTACAGATGTATTGTGTGATATCGGTTTTTTTAGAATTGGGATCCGATTGTGCGATCCAGCGGACAGAATCGGACAGGGCCAGATTATTCCATATTGGAGATATCTTTATGATTGAGAATCTTGGTATCATTTCGGATACGATACAGTTGGTTACTTTAGAATTCATTCGACACTTGAGGACGCGAGATCTGGATTGTGGTAAGGATTGATTTGATATGGATTGTGATGGGTTGGTAAGATTATGTAGGGGAATGTTCTTTCTCTGTAATTTACATTGATATGTAATTGTTTATGTGATGTGATCGTTACCATTGTTGAGTATTATGGCTGACCCCGTCGTGGGCTTTATCTTTTAGGTACTCAGAGTTCGAGCTAGTAGCGGTCGTGAAGGGATGAGCTTCTCGGTGATACTGGCTATGGCATGGTTGTTGGGATTTGTGTATTCTTTTCTGGTTGTTATGATTTCGCTGCAGATGTATTTAATCATGTCTTTATCCGCTACGTGTAAAATTTTATAATGGCTTTTAGTATCTTTCCAACTCGTGTATACTTTCTAATTGCCCTTTTGGCATCTTTGCCTTGTGCTTTCAAACGGTATTTTCTGATGGTAATTGGGAACAACGCTTTTAAAAATATTTGAGTATTTAAAACATTACCGTCATTGGCCTTTTGGCATTTTTAAACGTTTGCGAAAATGATTTTAGCCTCGTGGGTTCCATTGTGGGGCGCACGACGCTGTAATATTCCTGGTTGGTTTTGAGGGTGTTACAGAAGATGGTATCGGAGATTGAGTTTCGTAAAACCTGGGAATATGTGTTATGTGGCTCTACTATCAATGCGGTAGTAGCGAGACTTTTGAAAATAATTTTTCGACTTTCGAGTCAACTGATTTTTGGAGATCCGAAATTTTTGAAATATTTTCAAATTGCTATATTTGCGATGCCGGTGTGTTGTTACTGTGTTGAGACTTTGTATGGGAGTCGTATGCTAGTATCACGGGAGATCATCGACTTTACGGACCTGTAAGTATGTTCTTTCAGTTATTTGGTTTTGATGATGATTATTTGAGCATGGTGACATGATTTTGAGATATTTCGGGATTGAGATATTGATTATGACAGGATTTTAAGTTTCGAGAACGAAACTTATTTAAGTAGGAAGATATGTAATATCCTAGAATTTCGCTACAATTTTCGCATTATTTTATCTGAGTTGTACTGTACGGAGTGGGATCGACACAGTATCAGTGGATGATTTTGGGAACTGTGGTAGTCGTGCCAGTATGTCTATCGAGGTTATATTTTATTCTAGGATATTACATGCTTGATGTGTTTTTCGATGTCGGATATACTGTACGAGTATTTGTACAATTGCCGTACTTGGTCGACAGTTGTATTGGAGGTATCGTGCATCAGAAGTATCGTATGAGAATGATACTGGGACGAGCATATGTGTTCAGTATGTGCGTATACGTATCCAGTATGTCAAGACGGACAGGAACAGTTGGATTTTGGCCAAGTATAGAAGGCCATTACGTACACTAGCTTTAAGGACTTACATATGTTAAATTACATGTTTTATGTGTTGGGATTCCGAAAATAAAACGAAATACGCAGCGGAAATAAATACGGATCCCAAACAGGATCGATCAACTAACGTATATATGAAAAAACTAAATACGAAGATAAAGGATCATACCCTTGAAGCCTTTGAAATAAATCTTCGTAAATATGGATGACGATCACGAACCCCGTCCCGAACACGAAATCCCTTCGTTCTAAGCACCGAAAATTTGAAGCCTCTACTTCACATGCGTCAGAAGTTGCCCGGAAAAATCTACAAAACTCCGTTCTATGAAGAACACGGCTAGGAAGTGTTGTAGGAATTTTATCTCTCTTAATTTTTCTTACTTCTTTTCACCTCAAAGATGAACAAAATGAAGAAGGAAAATTTTTCTCTCTCTCCTCACTTAAACTCACGGCTGAGCTCTGCACTCTTGAATCAAAGAGATCAGTAATCAAGTCACCTTCTCTCATTTATGTTAGTTATATTATATCACATATAATAATAACAAATCATGTAGTAATCATTATGAGAATGAGAATCTCAACTTATAATTACAAAACATGACAACACATAACATGCAAGAGGAACAACCATGTGAGGGAGAGGGGCGGCCCATAGGAAGTTTCTTAGAAACGAGCCGAGTTACTCGGCTCGTGTACCGAACGTTCGTCAAACGACTCCGTTAAATACACTCCGTTTAATCACTAATGTATTTATATTAATTAATTAATCAAATAAATTAATTATATCAAATACAATTATATTCTATAAGAAATATAATTTATGAATTAAATTAATTACCCGGTAACTTAATTTTAATTCATAAGACCGCTATTTGATTTATCCAATAAATCATAATTAGATATCCAATATCTAATATTAATAGAGAGATAATAAATTCACATTTATCCGTCTATGCTCCTGATGCGTGACTCCGTAGGTCCGTCTCAGCCGACATTGGGAGGAACCAATAAGTGCGGGCAGCACTTAGCCAGCCTAGCGGGCCGCACTGTAAACCCCGACTGAGAACGAATGAAGGGATCATTCCAGAACCATTATGTCGTGAATACCATATACGTATGGACCTTCATCAGATGTCCCGATCAAGTCTTCGGGTCACGGTAAAGTCAAACTCTACTGTTGACTAGACTCTATACATGTATTAATCCAAATCAAGACCGACTGATATATGGTGTATCTAATACACTACCAAAAAAAGTACTTTAGCCGACGACGTAGATCTTGTCGTCGGCTAAACCCCCACCTTTTATACGTTTCTCGTACCTCCCTTTTCTTATTTTCTTCTTCTGCCCCCTTAGCCATTCGCCCGCCGATCGTCACCCAGCCCCAACCCCAATCGCCCGCCGATCGTCACCCAGCCCCAACCGCCGGTCACCTAGCCGCCCGTCACCTAGCCCCCGGCCCGCCGATCCTCCCGTCGCCCCGTCTTCTGGTTTAGCCGATCGTCTGCCCACGCCCCTCCCGGCCCGCCCACCCTCGCCCGCCAGCCCGCTCCGTCGCCGCCCGCCTGCCGCGCCCTCACGCCGTCGCCCTCGCCGTCGCCCTCCAGCTCGCCATAACCCTTGTCCTTTTTTTTATTTTGTTTGTTCAATTTATTGTATTTGTTTGATGAATTTTTTTAGATTATGTGATGAATTAGATAAAATGTTTAATGAGTTGTGATGCAATATTTGATGAATTTAGTATTTTCAATATTTTGTGTTTAATGAGTTGCGAATTTGATGAATTTGTTTGAGGAGGAAGGGATTGTATAGACGGCGTTAATCGAAAGATTAACGTGGTATGGCATTGATAATTACTGTTGTGTTGAATTGTTTAGTTGATGAATTTGTTTAGATTATTTGATGCTATGTCGGTAAGTTAATAAATATTTAATAAGTATTTTTCAATCAACACGTAGTTCTTGAAAATGCAATATGTGATGTTTTTAAATTATTGCGTATTTATGCTGTTCATAGGTGTGGTTTGTCATTCCCGACTCTCTACTACGTACTTGGTGTGACGAGGTGCAATCTACCAAGTAAGGCATTTTAATTTATTTTGTATCTACATTGTTTGCGTAATTTTTTTTCTTACGAATGATATATGTTGTGCAACGTGTGTTGTAGGTACAAATCTTGGAAAAATGAGATGCACATGTTCTGGACAGCATGGGGTGATACCCGAGAGGCTACCCCGGAAGAATTCAAGTTCCGGGAGTACGAGTGGAAGTGGCTACGCGCCCATTTCCGCGACCCAGAGTTCATGGTATGACTAAAATACCCTCATTTCATTCTTCCTCTTTCAGATTTTATTTTTTTGAATTCTAAATATAAACTCCATTTTTTTAAATTAATGTTTGAATATAAAATACTTGAAGTTCCGGTTTTTAAATTAGAAAAATCGGAACTTCATGTATTTTAAAATTCTGAATATTATTAATATTAAAAATCGGAATTTTTTTATTCAAAAGTAGAAATAAATTGTTTTAATAAAAATAAAAACTAGAATATTATTTTCCATAAAAAATAAAAATCAATATTGTATTTTATTTATTAAAAAATGCTAGTATTTAATAAAAAATAATAATATTTCAGTTTTTATTTTTTTTGAATTATATAAACTCGATTCTAAATAATATTTTTTTGAAGGCGACTAGCATGACCAACACGACCAATCGTGCTGGTCTGACTGACCATCACAGTCTGGGTTCCCGGTCGTTAGCCAGAGTTGCGCACGAGGCCATTTCTTCTGATTCGTTGGATGCATTTGCCTATGTGACTCAGAAAGCATTTCCGAACCATCCCGAGGAGCATGTAAGTCTTTTTTTATTTTATTTTAGTAATAAAATAAATGCCTTTGTATCATACTTTTATTGATATTCAAATATTTATTTTCATATTAACTTAGGAGCGTGTGCGGGAGGAGTCTCAGAGGATGCTTGCTGAGATTGCTCGGGAGCAGTATCCGGACTTAGCGGAGACTGACCTCGATTCTGCCATTGGACAGATCGATCAGGCCGATCCTTATGTTCGCGCTAGGGTGTGGGGTACCGTCTACCCTCCTAGAGGTAGTCGGTACCGCACTAAGATGATGGGAGCCGAGGGTCACCATGTATTGAAAGATACCCCCGGCTTCCAGCGCCCTCGCGGATGGGATGCACGGACTGCCTATCTCGAGGAGCAGTTGAGGGCGGAGAGGGAGCTCCGGGCTGAGAATGAAAGGAGGACTCAGACGCGGTTACATGAGAGCGAGCAGAGGATTGAGTCGCGGTTAGAGAGTTTCCAGAGACAGCAGCAGGCCATGATGGACTATATGATGACGCTGACTCAGACCATTACTCAGGCTAGACTGCAGGCACCTGCTCCACCGCCTTCTCTCTTCGGACAGACCCCATCTTCACAGCCTCGTGACGAGGATCTAGGGGATGGTGGTAATCCTTCTACTACTACATCTCGACATTTAGATGATTTTGGCAGTGAATTCTAGTTGTGTTGTTGTAGTACTCTTGTATATTTATATTTGTGTTACAATTGTGTAAGTGATTTTATTGACGCTACTAGTATGTTGATGAAATTAATGTTCTTGAATATGTTGTGCGTTAATTGTTGTTGATAATGAGAGCTGGTGTATAAAAATTGCAGGTGCAAAAATACAGGTTTTGGGATCCCAAAATCTGAATTAATTTTTTTTAAAAAAAGGGTTTTAGCCGACGACATATAAG
Organism: Orobanche coerulescens; assembly: GCA_033398695.1. Lineage (NCBI taxonomy): Eukaryota > Viridiplantae > Streptophyta > Magnoliopsida > Lamiales > Orobanchaceae > Orobanche > Orobanche coerulescens. The sequence goes on along the minus strand of CM065817.1, from coordinate 99,006,551 downwards.
ACGGTCGTCGGCTAAAGTAATTTTTTTTTTTTAAAAAGGGTTTTAGCCGACGACAAATAAAACGGTCGTCGGCTAAAGTAATTTTTTTTAAAAATAGGGTTTTAGCCGACGACACCGTAAGACGGTCGTCGGCTAAAATAATTTAATTTTTTTTTTTAAAAATGGTTTTAGCCGACGACATATAAGACGGTCGTCGGCTAAACTATATTTTTTTTTTTTAAAAAAATGGTTTTAGCCGACTGTCTCGTTAAGGTCGTCGGCTAAATTTTTTTTCCAACAGGTTTAGCCGACGACCGTGTAGTAGTGGTCGGCTAATGGTTGAACTTTAGCCGACGACTACACAAAGGTCGTCGGCTAAACCTTGGCCGACGAATATCGACCGACGGTTTTTTAGCCGACGGCTGGCATGATTAGCCGACGACTTTGGGGTTTAGCCGACCACTTTAAGTCGTCGGCTAAAGTCTGATTTTTGGTAGTGATACGACTATATCAGAATGCTTTGGCCAAAGACTTATGATCTTATTTGCCATTAACCGTATAGGACATTGGCCTGCTCACTAACAGGTGATAGAATCCTTTCTTGGCGTAGAGTAAAGACTACTACCTGCCCGTATAGTTCGCACTTCAAGGTCGACTCAGCAATTAAGCAAATGAGTCTAACTACTCTAATGACAAACTAAACATCACATGCACATCTTCTACTGAACCCTCAAGTCAAAGGTCCACGTATACTATCACAACCTTTCGATTCGTCATCGACTCTTCGAGAGTGAATACCGTGTGACTGAATCGAGTATGAGTCGTGTTCGAGTATACTGGTCCCGCCAATTTACTTATAACTATGCTATCAAGACGTGCACACGTCCTAGCATCAGTTATACAAGTCTTATTAAAACTTAATGCCCATTTAAGTTTATTGACTTGCGAACGATTTACATAAATAAACTTTAAACACTTCCAGTGCATTTTCTCTTATCCCATAACGAGAATGGAATGTTCAATTTATTTACATGGACTTCACTTCAATGTTTACCAATTCAAGAATGCAATTGAAATACAATAAACAGTGAATGAATCGAATTGCCTTTTTATTAATTATTCCATAATTACAAGTACAATGCCCCTACTCTCTCCTCCCCTGAGTGGCATTCGACTACTTGCACTCAATGCCACACATCATGGTATCCAATACCCATGTTTTTCAGATGTCTTTCCAAGACGGCCTGAGATAATGGCTTAGTCAGCGGGTCAGAGACATTGTTATCTGAGTCTACTCTTTGCAACGAAACATATCATTTATCAACCATCTCTCTAACGATGTGGTACTTTCTCTCTATATGCTTGGTGTTGTGGTGAGCCCTAGGCTCCTTGGCTTAGGAGATAGCTCCATCATTATCATAGAATAGTGATATAGGCAGCTCCGCATTAGGCACCACTTGAAGTTCTTGCACAAACTTCTGCATTCAAAATGTTTCTTTGCTAGCCTATGAGGCAGCTTGGTACTCTGCTTGGCAGGTGGAATCTGCAGTAGCAGTTTGCTTGGAGCTTCTCCAAGATACTGCTCCTCCATTGAGAGTAAACAAATACCCAAATGTCGACTTAGAGTCATCATTATTTCCTTAAAATTCAGAATCGGTGAATCCATATCTCTAGTTCTTCTCATGTACTTAAGAATGTTCTTGGCGGCAGTCCAGTGTACCCTTTCCGGGTTTGCTTGAAATCGGCTTACCATACTCACAACGTAGACTAAGTCCGGTCTCGTACACAACATAGCGTACATGAGGATACCCAATGCCGAGGCATATGGTACATTACTCATCTCTCTCTTTTCTTCCTCACTTTGAGGACACATATTCGTAGTGAGATGAATTCCATGTCGCATGGGAAGGAAACCTCTTTTAGATTCATCCATCTTGAATCTTCTCAGGATTTTTTCTATATAGAGGGCTTGGGAAATTCCTATCACTTGTGGTCTATCTCTGTAAATACGGATCCTTAGAGTATAGGAAGCTTCTCCCAAGTATTTCATGGAGAACGTTTTAGAAAGCCAAGCCTTCATAGTGCTGAGCATTGCTACGTTATTTCCTATAAGTAGAATATCATCTACATATAGTACTAAGAACGCAATGTTGCTCCCACTGACCCATTTGTAAACACATGGTTCCTCCTTATTTCACACGAAGTCAAAGTCCTCTGACTGCTTCATCAAATCGAAGGGGTCGTCCTTATGACTATCAGGTGTGTCGTGGAGACCCAGTTCCTAGACATGTGTATAGCCATACCTCTCAGGTAAGTGAGAAACCTTATCAGAACTTCGAAGTGGAGGTTGTGTTACAATAGGTTCGGTTCCTGATCCCTAATTAGATGTCTCCTTAGGACTTTCATTATGCTCTTCCAAAGAGATATTTATACCCAAGCCACCTTCCTGAATGAATTCATCCTTGAGAAAGTGCGCTTGTAATGCCACAACGACCCTATGGTCTTCTGGCATGTAGAATCGATAACCCATCGAGTCCTCTGGGTATCTAATGAAACATCTTTTGATGGACCTCGCTTCCAGTTTGTCCACCTTAGCCTTCTTGACATAGGCTGGACATCCCCAAATCCTTATGTGATTAAGACATGGTTTCTTACCCTTCCATATCTCATGCGGATTGATAGGAATGGATTTGGAAGGACATCTATTAAGGATATAGGCAGCGGTTAGTAAGGCATACCCCCACAGGTAAATTGGTAAATCAGTGTAATTTAACATAGAGCAAACCATGTCCAACAAAGTCCGATTTCTCCTTTTTGAAACACCATTTAACTGTGGGGTTCCTAACGGCGTGAATTGTGAAACTATTCCATGTTCCTTAAGGAACTCATAAAACTCTATGCTCATATATTCGCCACCTCGGTCCGACTGAAGTGTTTTGATATGACATCCAGTTTCTTTTTCAACTAGGGCCTTAAATTCTTTGAATTTAGTGAAGGCTTTGGATTTATGTTTCATTAAGTACACAATCCCATACCTAGTATGATCATCTGTGAACGTTATGACATATTGATATCCGTCTCGGGCCACTTCTAAAGCACCACAAATGTCGGTATGTACTAATCCAAGTTTATTGGCAGCCCTTTCAAAAGTCCCTGTAAAGGGGGACTTAGTCATTTTGCCTCTAAGGCAAGATTCACAAGTTGGATAGGGTTCTACACCCAATGAACTTAAAAGTCCATCTTTTTCCATTTTTGAACCTTGGTCTGACCAACATGACCAAGTCTATGGTGCCATTTAAGACCTTGATTAGTATCTTGCCTGCCACGTTTCCTAGTTATAGTGTTCGCTGCTGTTTTATTTTGCATGTTCAGATGATATAAACCATTAAACAATGTAGCTGTGCCAACTAATTTATTCCGAAAATGAATTTTACAACGACCATTGCCAATGAAGAAACAAAACCCTTTCCGATCCATGACTGGAATGGATACAATGTTTTTATGCCCCTTGTGCAAAACAAGTACTTCATCTAATATCAAAATAAAACCGAATTCTAAACCCAGTAATATCGGTTGCCTCGACACTTTGTCCGCTTCTGACAGTGATCATTATTTTCCCAGCTTCAAGTTTCCTTCTTCGTTCTAGATCCTGATTCATAGTACAAATATGAAAAGTGGCACCTGAATCCAGAATCCATGAAGCAGAATATATAGAGTAGCGGAACAATTAGTTTCAAAAAACAAAAAGTTCCGTACCTGATGCGCCATTAATCTAAGGACAAGTACTTCTCCAGTGGCCCAGCTCACCGCATTCAAGGCATTTGTCCGTAGGTTTTGGACCACCTACCTTTTGAACCTTTTGGGCTTGCCCTTTTCTTTCTGCACCCCTTTCTTGGGTTTGTACTGCTCGTAGATCTTTTTCTTCTTGTTCTTGGACCTCCGAGGCCCAGAAGAAATCACAAGAGCAGTCTCTCTCGGTTTAGTCTTCATGTTAGACTGCACCGTCACAGTTTATTCATTAGCCCAGCTAATGTGCATGAAATTCCATTACAGTTGAAATTCATTACAAACTGCGTGAAAGAGTCAGGGATAGATTGAAGGATGAGATCAATTTGAAGGGATAAATCTATATTAAAGTTGAGCATATCGAGCCTCTCAATTATAGAGATCATCTTGAGGATGTGGTCTCCCACTTTCTCCACTTCTTTCATCCTAGCACTGAACAACTGCTTCGATATCTCATATCTAGCAGTCCTACTGTGCTCTCCATAAAGTTCGGTCAAGTGTGCGAGAATCTGCCTAGCAGAAGTCATTTTCTCGTGCGCTCTCTGTAGCTCATTTGTCATTGAGCCCATCATAAAACCACGGACTAGCACGTCATCCTTGACCCATTTTTCATGGACGTCAATATCTTCCTGATTACCCCTAGTCCGGATTGGAGTCGGTGGAATGTCCGCCACCAAGATGTATCCCAGAGACTCCATACTGAGTACAATAATCAGATTCCGCAACCAGTCAACAAAGTTGGGGCCAGTTAGGAGATTCTTTTCAAGTAGTATTGCAAGTGGGTTTTTAGCCATTTTAGAGAGATTCAGTTTCGTTTTCTGCAAAGATTTAGACAAGATTAAATTAGTGACTTGTTTTATTATGACTGAGTATAAAATTTAAGGGCTTGTATAATTCTTGTCTCGGCTCCCACTAATTTTATCGGAATTATACACTCCCATGTTATAATCCGAAAATCATGATTAAAAACGACTTTTTAGTTGATGTGAATCAAGAAGCAGTCAATCAGTCAGAAGAAAAACTATACATTCCTGTGGGACCAATAACAAGATCACGAGCAAATGCGATAAACAATTCATTAACAATGCTCGTGCAAAATCATTTCAATCAGACCGACGACCATAAATATAATAACATCTTTATTTGTGTTATTGAAGCCGTCACATGTTAGATCAAAAGTGTTGTTGTCATCATTCCAAGAAATAAGCCTAACTGAAGCAGCTTTCATAATTTAGATATAGCTTCAGTGGTGAAAATGCGATACAATTGAAAGCAGACGTTGGAAATTTCAGATACAATACACCTTCGTATTTTTGTCACAACTTTCGCGTCCGATGTCCGATTGAGACAATTCTGGTGGATTTGGGAATCTAAGAGGCAGTAATACAATCATCTAGCAGACATCTGTAATATCCGCTCATTTCGGATTTCCGGTAATTTTCATTTTTCGGCGGAGGTCCGTTTCGACGACTCGCTTTTGACCGTTTCGTCATTCTGAGAATATTTAATTCTACACTTTTTGTCATCCGAGTTCGTTTCGGTATCGTTTTGTTGAGTTTCGTGTTCTTAAATGACTTTTCCGCACTTGAGTTCGATTCTCGCAAATCTCGTCCGAAACTGTTGTTTCGAGTTTCTCGGAAGTCCATTTAATGTTATTATTCATGTTGTAAGCTTCGGTTTGGTGTTTCGATCGTGTATCGTGTATTTCAGACGTGTTGGGCCGTTTTCGTAATTTCCCAAAGTTTGGGGTAATTACTTCCGTTATCGAAATTCGAGCTCTCGGGTGGTCGGAATCGTGTGTTCTCTTAGTGTTCGGATTCGTCTTTGCGAGTACTTCGTAATCGTGTTTTCGGTTTACGTTCAGGTCTGAGTTTCGGGATTTTCCGACCGCCGGATCGACCGAGGCCTGGCCGCCTGGCTCGCCGAGTAACGGCCGTAATGGCTCAGCGAACGGCCAGAAGGCCGTTACGTGCACGTAACACCGCCGTTACGCACGTAACATGTCCGGCGTAATCGCCCGCAGAGTTCGCCCAGGCCGACACGCACGTAGGCCTCGCCGATTACGCACGTAGCGCCGCCGTGGTCGGCTATTTATAGGCCTGGACCGAGTCATCCGGCCATTTCTCATCTTTTCTTCGTTCCTTCCACGATTTTTCACCATAGATCGATGGTTTTGAGTAGAATCAACTTATATAAACATGTTTTGGAAGTTGGAATCATGGATTAACATCATGTTCCACCCGGATCGAAGGTAAGAACACCTAAACTTTTGGTTTTTGGATGTTCTTGAGGTTTCTTGGTGTTTTGGCCGATTTGCTTCGTTTTGATTCATATTATTGTTAGAACTTGATTGTAAACTCATAATCATTCAATACCCTTGAAGTTTTGTGGAACGAATTTGAGTATTTATTTGAATAATCGATTAAATTGGACTACGCCTTCAAAGTGTCCGAAAAAATGCTTCAATGGGTAGAACTTGGGAAGTTCCATAAGTTTTCGTAGAATTGTGATTGAATTGATATCGTTGTGACTTAGGAACGAATTCTTGTGAAGAACTCGAGTCGGAACCCTTCCGTTCGTTTCCTTCTTTGGGGTCCGAGCTTCCCAGTCGAACCGTGTTCTTCGGAGCGTTCGGTAGCGGTTATTAAGGCAAGTATCTTACTATACGACTTGTATCTTGCGACTAGTAATCACATATGAGATTTATGAAGATTTTGCTTGTCTTCGTAAATATGTTCCGTTTGAGTTGTTTGTGCTTTCCGAAATTTGAAGGCTTTGTGATAATAGTGTTATATTGGTATATGTGTTAGTCATTGCAATGCATTGTGTACCGAACGTGTGGTATGTTGGTTGTACGTCGTTGATTGATGATAGTTGTTGAGAGTGTTGAGATTGTGTTATGTGCGTGTGACGTACGGTTTTGTGGTGATCAACGTGATTGACTAACTGTGCTCGTATTTGTATGTAATGTGATGTGCTGGAACGCTAAGTTCACTCGTGCGGGTTCGACGGGGCCTACGAGGATTCATGGCACAGGTCCATGGGATCAGAACTTAGTGTGTGGTGCTGAGGTCCAATCGTGCGGGTCTGACGAGGCCTACGATGATTCATGGCACAGGTCCATTGAATCGACACAAGACGCCCAACCGCAGTGTTCGACGGAACCTACGGTGACACGTGACACAGTTCACGGGTCGGACCGCTTGTTGTGATTGTTGTGTTTGCTCAATCCGTGTGGGTTGTTGAACCTACGGAGACTCGTGCCAAGCGATCACGGAGTCATGAGCATGATTGATTGTTGTGATTGTTGTGTTTGTTCAATCCGTGTGGGTTGTTGAACCTACGGAGACTCGTGGCAAGCGATCACGGAGTCATGAGCATGATTGATTGTTGTGATTGGTTAAGTCCGTGTGGGTTGTTGAACCTACGGAGACACGTGACAGGGGATCACGGTGTCACGAACCATGTTTTGTAAATCAAACTTTTTGTAAGAAAGTTTTAAGAAAAGAATGTTGGGCCGAGCCCCATGAGATTTATGGAAATGTTTTCGTACTGTAAATTGTTGAAATACAATTTTGAGATTTGGGTTAAGACCCTAATATTTTCGAAAGGTTTTGAAATTCTAAAATTCCCGAGGTGATAATCTTATTTTCGAATGCTTCATAGCTTATCTTTCCTTGTGAAAAACTCCCAGGGATATACTTGATTGTCATATTTGATTCACGATTATTACTGCTTGTTATATTTCGTATGATTTGATACTTGCACTAGTAAAACAGTGGAGTTTTACTAACTCCCGAGTAATCGGGGGGTGGATGTCTGTTTTGCATCCAGGTACATGCATTTAGGGAGCAACACAGGATTGGCACAAGAGGATGACGAGCTGCGATACTAATCATGAGTCGAGAGTTATTTTGATTTTTGTTGTGTTGTCAGAGTTGATTTCAGTCTTCCGCTATATTGTATTTCGACCCCTGTGTGGGTAATGTTATTTAAATCAGTTTTATCGATTGGGTTGTGTGACCTTATCGGTCTGTGTATTCACGTGTAAGTGACCATATCGGTCTGTATCATTTTATTGTTTGACCCTGGTCGGGCAAGCATTTGGTTGTTTATGGTTGTTTAGCCTGGTAGATCCTTGTGGAAAGGGTCTACGGCGTGTAATATTCCCATATGGTTTTGGGGATGTTACAATTATGGTATCGGAGCTTAGGTTGCGGAAACCTAGGCTGTCGGGTCGAGTCAAGTCGTGATTTGTCGAGTAATGTGTTGTCTTGTCGTTCGAGTCGTCAGTGACAAATTGAGTTGTGCGTAGTCACGACGTGTCAGTTATGTTGTCGAGTGAGATTATTATCGTGGGCGACTGTCACCTCCGTGCGACCTGTGGATGTAAGTCTCCTCCTTTATGCGTAATACCTGTGTATCTCGATTTTATCATAGTGAGTTAATTGCGGTGCATGATTTTGTATACACAGTATTGTGTGATGTAGTTGTGTTTAATACTTGTGGTACATGGTATGAGTATAGCTGGGCGTATTGTCGTTTTACTTTTGAACCACCGTGTGGGGTGGTATGGTGCGAAAGATGTAAACCTTGATGGGTTCTATGAAGATATCAACGGTAGAGTTTGTGAGAAACTCCGATGAATGATTTTGCTGTGTGTTTAAACTTGATACCACGAGATGCATTTGATTGAATTGGCGATCCTGGTTGCCATTTGAGTATGTGGTTTCAAATTCGACTGTTTTTGGAATGTTGTAATTTTTGTCCGCTATGGGTAACTTTAAGAATATTTTCTGAAGGACTTTACAGTTTGAGAATTTTTGTAGAAATCGATTTTTGGAAAATATTTTGGTGGTTCGGTCAAACCACGGTTTATATGTATTTTTAAAATTTGTAAATTTTGACAAATGGGCCGTGTATTTTCAAATGACACCATCAGACGGTATTTGAAAAATGTGTTTTGAAGTACTTCGGACATTGTAAAATATTACCGTCGTTTTGTTTATGAACTAAAGGATTTCGGGAAATCTTTATTTTGCAGAACGATTTTTGGTTTTTGGGATTTTGAACTTCTTATGTCCATGTGTTGGGGCTAAGTGGTTGTGATAAGTTTGTAGTGTTGTTGTGCTCGCCGGAGAATGTTTTAGTGTTTTCTAAATGTTGAGATACATGGTTTTGATTAAATGACCGAGGTATTAAACGAAGTGCTTTCAAAATTTCACCCAGCAAAATCTTTCGAACTCGCGAATTTTTTTTTATATTATCATTCGAACAAATACCTCGATAAACTTGTTTTTTTAAATATTACCGGTGTTGGACCACAATGGTATGCTTAATGTTTTAACCATGTATGCTGTGGTATAGGTCGTTCATCTTTGTCAATGTGAACGTGTGAATATTGCATTGTGCTGCTGATTGTGGGCTTATGTCGATTATGTGAGGTTTGTTTTATCTTGTTATTCTGATTGGTTGTCCGTTCAGTATGCTAAGGGGTCGAGGTCGAGGCCGTGGCCGTGGTCGTGGTCGTGGTCGTAATCGGAGCAGAGAGGGCGACTCCTTGCCGAGTACCAATCACCAAGATGCATCGGGACATTCGACTAGCGTTAATGTTGACGTTAGTGCCGCCACCATCCTTCGCCGGTGGTTGACCGTTAGTGCAGATGAATCAGCCGTACGTGATGAGAACCCAAATAGGGATAACGGAACTAGTAAGTGGTTACGAGATGTGATGAAGATGCAGCCGCCCCGTTTTGTGGGTTCGTCTGACTTGTTAGGTTGGGAAAACTGGCTCTTCCAGTTGGACAGAATATTTGATGATGTAGCTTGTCCGGATGATAGGAGGGTACCCATTGCTCAGTACCTACTCGACAAAGAAGCTGCAGACTGGTGGCACGCTGTAGTGCCTGCAGATCGTACACCTATATGGGCTGAGTTTAAGACCGCCATGGAGGCAGAGTATTGCCCGTTGCCTGTTCGTGAACGCAGAATCGTTGAGTTTTTTTTGGCTACGCCCCAGGATGTGTCGATATCCCAGGCGATAGTCGATTTTAATCGACAGCTGGCTTATGTTCGTGATCAAGTGAGAAGTGAAGCGGACAAGGTCCGATACTTCAATATGCGCATGAAACCCCATATCCGTGAGAGTATGGCTCCGCTCATGTGTACCACCTTGAAAGATTATCAGGATCGAGCTCTAGCCATCGAGATGGCTGTTTCCATGTCAGAGGGTAGCTCAGGAGGTAAGAGGCAGAAGACCTTGAGTAACTTTTCAAGAGGCCAAAGAAGTGAGATCCGTGAGCCTGTTGCTTCGCAGTTTCCTTCTGGGAGCACTCCTCGTTCGGTTGACCAGTCTAAGAATCCTACTCACGAGCCGAGTAAGAGAAGCGGCGTGAAGTTATGTTTCAATTGTAGCCGTGTGGGCCATACTCGTAAGAATTGTCGCTCGCCGCAAGTTAACTGTTTCAAATGTGGACATGTGGGACATCAGGTGGTACACTGTGAGACCGTCGTTGAGATGTTCGGAAGCCTAGACCCTGCCCCTACGCGTGGAGAGGTCAGTGGTGCCCAGTAGCATAGTTGCGTGTTGTATTTGTGTTGTAATTCGAGTAGAGATTGATATTTGTTGCGTGAACCTTTTGGTTTTGTTTGTAGTCTACCCTGATGTTTTATTTTAAGTTTCGGGACGAAACTTATTTTTTGTGAGATAGAATGTAATATCCGGTACCCTCGTTTTCCGTTATCTTGAATTGTTTGTGTTTTGACGTCGGACATTTTCTTGTTGATGAGAATCGGAATGATTTCTATTGTAATACTCTATTTGTTTCTATCGCATAGCCGTTTTAGTCGGGTGCGACTTGTTGTCGCGTACATTTCTTTGATTAAATGTGTGCATATGATGTGGTATATGATGCGTCGTTAATTGATCGTTATTGTTTTGAATCATTGCCGGTGGCATTGTTATGGTCGTCGTGTGGCGTGTTGTCACGCTGTATATTCTTTCGCGTTGCTTGTAACGTTTCGCCAATGGACGAAAGTTACGCGTTTCTTGTGTATCTTGTTGAGTTTTCCTGTCGGGGTATTGCTTCTCCCTACTTGTTTTAAGTTTCGGGACGAAACTTCTCTTAAGGAGGGTAGAATGTAATATCCGCTCATTTCGGATTTTCGGTAATTTTCATTTTTCGGCGGAGGTCCGTTTCGACGACTCTCTTTTGACCGTTTCGTCATTCTGAGAATATTTAATTCTACACTTTTTGTCATCCGAGTTCGTTTCGGTATCGTTTTGTTGAGTTTCGTGTTCTTAAATGACTTTTCCGCACTTGAGTTCGATTCTCACAAATCTCGTCCGAACCTGTTGTTTCGAGTTTCTCGGAAGTCCATTTAATGTTATTATTCATGTTGTAAGCTTCGGTTTGGTGTTTCGATCGTGTATCGTGTATTTCGGACGTGTTGGGCCATTTTCGTAATTTCCCAAAGTTTGGGGTAATTACTTCCGTTATCGAAATTCGAGCTCTCGGGTGGTCGGAATCATGTGTTCTCTTAGTGTTCGGATTCGTCTTTGCGAGTACTTCGTAATCGTGTTTTCGGTTTACGTTCAGGTCTGAGTTTCGGGATTTTCCGGACCGTCGGATCGACCGAGGCCTGGCTGGCCAGGCCTGGCCGAGTAACGGCCGTAATGGCCCGGCAGTAACGGCCGTAAGGCGATTCGCACGTAATACCGCCGTTACGTCGTAACATGTCCAGCAATCGCCTGCAGAGTTCGGCCTAGGCCGATTACGTACGTAGGCCTTGGCCGATTACGTACGTAAGCGGCCGGCCAGGGTCGGCTATTTATAGGCCTGGACCGAGTCATCCGGCCATTTCTCATCTTTTCTTCGTTCCTTCCACGATTTTTCACCATAGATCGATGGTTTTGAGTAGAATCAACTTATATAAACATGTTTTGGAAGTTGGAATCATGGATTAACATCATCTTCCACCCGGATCGAAGGTAAGAACACCTAAACTTTTGGTTTTTGGATGTTCTTGAGGTTTCTTGGTGTTTTGGCCGATTTGCTTCGTTTTGATTCATATTATTGTTAGAACTTGATTGTAAACTCATAATCATTCAATACCCTTGAAGTTTTGTGGAACGAATTTGTGTATTTATTTGATTAATCGATTAAATTGGACTACGCCTTCAAAGTGTCCGATAAAATGCTTCAATGAGTAGAACTTGGGAAGTTCCATAAGTTTTCGTAGAATTGTGATTGAATTGATATCGTTGTGACTTAGGAACGAATTCTTGTGAAGAACTCGAGTCGGAACCCTTCCGTTCGTTGCCTTCTTTGGGGTCCAAGTTCCCGGTCGAACCGTGTTCTTCGGAGCATTCGGTAGCGGTTATTAAGGCAAGTATCTTACTATACGACTTGTATCTTGCGACTAGTAATCACATATGAGATTTATGAAGATTTTGCTTGTCTTCGTAAATATGTTCCGTTTGAGTTGTTTGTGCTTTCCGAAATTTGAAGGCTTTGTGATAATAGTGTTATATTGGTATATGTGTTAGCTGCTGTGTAATGCATTGTGTACCGAACGTGTGGTATGTTGGTTGTACGTCGTTGATTGATGATAGTTGTTGAGAGTGTTGAGATTGTGTTATGTGCGTGTGACGTACGGTTTTGTGGTGATCAACGTGATTGACTAACTGTGCTCATTGTTGTATGTAATGTGATGTGCTGGAACGCTAAGTTCACTCGTGCGGGTTCGACGGGGCCTACGAGGATTCATGGCACAGTCCATGGGATCGTAACTTAGTGTGTGGTGCCGAGGTCCAATCGTGCGGGTCTCGACGAGGCCTACGATGATTCATGGCACAGTCCATCAACTGACACAAGACGTCCGTGGTTCGACGGAACCTACGTTTACACTTGACACATGTTCTAGGGGTCTGGACTGATTGTTGTGATTGTTTTGTTTTATCAATACGTTTGTGTTGTTGATCCTACGGAGACTCGTGCCAAGCGATCACGGAGTCATGAGCATGATTGATTGTTGTGATTGTTGTGTTTGTTCAATCCGTGTGGGTTGTTGAACCTACGGAGACTCGTGGCAAGCGATCACGGAGTCATGAGCATGATTGATTGTTGTGATTCGTTAAGTCCGTGCGGGTTGTTGAACCTACGGAGACACGTGACAGGGGATCACGGTGTCACGAACCATGTTTTGTAAATCAAACTTTTTGTAAGAAAGTTTTAAGAAAAGAATGTTGGGCCGAGCCCCATGAGATTTATGGAAATGTTTTCGTACTGTAAATTGTTGAAATACAATTTTGAGATTTGGGTTAAGACCCTAATATTTTCGAAAGGTTTTGAAATTCTAAAATTCCCGAGGTGATAATCTTATTTTCGAATGGTTCATAGCTTATCTTCCCTTTTGAAAAACTCCCGGGGATAATTTGATACTTGATTGTCATATTTGATTCACGATTATTACTGCTTGTTATATTTCGTATGATTTGATACTTGCACTAGTAAAACAGTGGAATTTTACTAACCCCCGAGTAATCGGGGGGTGGATGTCTGTTTTGCGTCCAGGTACATGCAGATTTAGGGGAGCAGTCACAGGATTGGCACAAGAGGATGACGAGCTGCGATACTAATCATGAGTCGAGAGTTATTTTGATTTTTGTTGTGTTGTCAGAGTTGATTTCAGTCTTCCGCTATATTGTATTTCGACCCCTGTGTGGGTAATGTTATTTAAATCAGTTTTATCGATTGGGTTGTGTGACCTCATCGGTCTGTGTATTCACGTGTAAGTGACCATATCGGTCTGTATCGTTTTATTGTTTGACCCTGGTCGGGCAAGCATTTGGTTGTTTATGGTTGTTTAGCCTGGTAGATCCTTGTGGAAAGGGTCTACGGCGTGTAATATTCCCATATGGTTTTGGGGATGTTACAAAATCAAGACCAAAATCCCAAGTTTAGGATCTGTTATGCCACTAAAATGACAATAACATATTTTTCCTTTAACTTTGATTTCTTATTTTCAAAACATAAGTCTTGGTCCTTGATTTTTGTCCCCTAAAAAAGTATTGACTCCTTAATTTATTGGTTAATTAGTCATTGATCAGATTTTAGGAGTTTTGAATGTTGAATTTATAATTTCTTAGTCTTTATTTTATATAATTATATTGTAATAGTTGTAGGATTTTTGACTATAAATAACCCTCATTTTCATTTGTAAGGACACCTTGCAATTTGTCAAAATTGTGAGTGTTTGTGTTAACAAACTTTCTTCTTATTTTGTTGAGTGTGTCTCCAAAATATAAATCGTGATTTCAATTCACTTATCGAGGCATTAGAAACCTCGTGGCGTGTTTGAATCGCACCTTCCGGTTTGCTACGGCGCGTCACGTAGAGGGCTGGAAGTAAAACAATCATTTGCTTAATATTGGGACGATCTTGGGAACTAAAATCATACTAGCGATAGAGGTTACCACGGCACGCCGTGTGGGGGTCGCATCAGTTGGCTTCAGAGCTCGATTTTTTCCATTACTAAGTGGTATCTATTTTCCTTCATTTTCATAATCTTCTTATCTTACCATCCTATCATTTCTTTCTATCTTCTAAACCTTCCGTCTTCTTAATATATATAAAAAAATCACGACGATCGGTTCTACCATCACAGTGATCACAAAATATATATATATATAATATTTGATATAAATCATCAAGTATAAGCCAAGGGTTATAATCCTTAGCATTTCGAATATCAAAAAAAAAGTTATAAAAAAAAAGTATACAAAAAAAAAGTATAAAAAAAAGTATACAAAAAAAATACTTATATATAAATATACCTATTTATCACAAAGGTCGGTTCTACCACCACAGTGAATATATATACATATATATATATCTATCACGAAGGTCGGTTCTACCACCACAGTGAATATATATACATATACATATCTATCACGAAGGTCGGTTCTACCACCACAGTGAATATATATATATATATATATATATATATAAAATAAATATAAAGTTGGAGTGCGGATTACCGCCCCTGTAAAATTAAATACTTGTCACAATACTAGTCTATATAATCACCTTGTGAGTTGTGGGACATTTATATAAAGCCGAGTGATAAAAGACAAGAACCATACAAAAAAAACTAAAAGAGTGTTACACGAGCGTTTAGTGATTGATCGATATACGTGAGGATCTTGTGAGGATTAATTTGTGTGTGTGTAAAAAAAAGGCAAAAAAAAATGTCGAAATCCGATATTGAGAAAAATGAAGGAAACGAAGCCCTTCAGAACATACAAGAAAAGCTCACTCAATTAATTAGAAGACAAGATCGACAAGAAGAAGTGATCAAAAATTTACAAAAAATCAAAGAGGACGAGCATCACCGTCGAAGAAGGAATCCGAGTCCCATCTCATATAGAGAGTACGAGGATGAAACATTCTCCGAGGATGAAACTTACCAAAATCGAGGAGGAAGTGGTCGAGGAGGTCGGAGAGAACAAGGTAGACGGTATGAAAGGGAAGTACGAAACGAGGAAGACCGAAGCATGGGAAATATAAAAATGAAAATCCCATCCTTCGAAGGGGGAGCGATCCCGACACATACCTTGATTGGGAGAGGAAGTTGGAAACTATATTTGACTGCCATAACTATGCTAGTACTAAGTAAATGAGGTTAGCAATAACCGAATTTTTCGAATATGCCAACATTTGGTGGGACCAACTTGTGATGGATAGAAGGAGGAATGGAGAGAGGCCAATTAATAGTTGGGAGGAATTAAAGATTGTAATGCGTAGAAGATTTGTTCCTAATTATTATCATAAGGAACTATTTTCTCGGCTTCAATCCTTAAAACATGGTCCAAGGAGCATCGAGGATTTTCGAAATGAAATGGAGATGTTAATTATCGGTGCCGATGTGAAGGAGTCGAGGGAGGCCACAATGGCGAGATTTCTACATGGCATGAGGGCGGAGATCTCTAAAAAAGTTGATAAACAAAATTATGTTGAGTTCGAGGACATGGTATATGCAACAATCAAAATTGAGAGGAACTTGCGAAGGGGAGGCAACAATACTTACTCCACGGGGTACACAACTCCTTGGAAGCCTCAAATAGGAAATCGAGACGTATCCAAGGGTAGTTTTGATAAAAGCACCATGAAAGGGAAGTTTGAGGTGTGGAGCGCTAGTCGAACAAAACCCGAAATCAAATCTACATCCATAGAAAATACAAACACGAGAAACAGGGACATCAAGTGTTTTTGATGCCACGGGCGAGGACACATTGCATCCCAATGCACTAATAAACGAGCAATGATACTTAGGGAGGACGGAGAATATGAAACAGATGATGAAGATGAGGAAGAAGGGAAAGAAGAAAGTGATGAAGGGGAGTTAGAATTCGCACCCGCACTTGTCATTAGGAGGGTGTTGAATGTGAAGGCAAAGGAGGAAGAGAGCAACGATAACGAACAACGAGAAAATCTTTTTCACACTAGATGTTTTGTGAAAAATAAAAAGTGTAGTGTGATCATTGATAACGGAAGTTGCACCAATGTGGCTAGTGCGATGCTAGTCGAGGGTTAGAATTACCAACAAGGAGACATCCTAAGCCTTATAGACTTCATTGGCTAAACGATTGCGGAGAGGTTTAGGTGAATAAACAGGTACTCATAACCATCACAATTGGAAAATACCATGATGATATCCTATGTGACGTTGTACCAATGCACGCTTGCCATATTTTGTTGGGGAGACCATGGCATTACGATCGACATGCCCAACTCAGCGGGAAGAAGAATTGTTACTCATTTGAGAAAGATGGGAGGAAAATCACATTAGTTCCCATGACAAAAATACAAGTCCATGAAGATCAAATTCGACTCCAAAAAGAAGTTGAAGAAAAAGAAAAAGAAAAGGAAAAAGAAAAAGAAAACCAAAAAGAAAAAGAAAAAGGAAAAGAAAAAGAGAAAGAAAAAGAAAAACAAAGAGAAAAAGAAAAAGAAAAGAAAGAAAAAGAAAAAAAATGAAAAATCAAAAAATTGTTTATTTATAATGCAAAGGAAGTCGTTAAAGAAGTTGAGGAGGGGCAACCCGCATACTTACTTCTTACCAATGCACTCTTGACGGTGATAAAAACAGGAATGTTCCGAGTACTATAAAAATTCTATTGCAGGACTTCAATAATGTTTTTCTGGATGAGCTACCACCCAGTTTGCCACCAAAAAGAGGGATCGAGCACCAAGTCGACTTTGTTCCAGGAGCCGTCATTCCAAACCGACCGGCATACCGAAATAATCCTGAAGAAACTAAGGAGATTCAGCGGCAATTCGAGGAGTTATTAAGTATTGTGTATATCCGAGAAAGTTTGAGTCCTTGTTCCGTTTTGATAATTGTCGTACCAAAGAAAGACAGGACTTGGAAAATGTGCACCGACTGCCGGGTGGTGAACAATATCACGATAAGGTATCGACATCCAATTCCAAGGTTAGATGATATGTTAGACGAATTACATGGTTCGCGTGTGTTTAGCAATATTGATTTAATGAAAGGTTATCACCAAATTCGTATGAAATAAGGGGATGAATGGAAAACGGCCTTTAAAACTAAATACGGATTATATGAATGGTTGGTAATGCCTTTTGGTCTTACAAATGCACTGAGAACTTTTATGCGGCTAATGAATCATGTTTTGCATGCTTATATTGGAAAATTTGTTGTCAAGTACTTTGATGATATTCTCATTTATAGCAAGAGTATAGACGAACACGTTGAACATTTGAGATTGGTTTTAATTACCTTGAGAAAGGAACAATTATATGCTAGTCTTAAGAAATGTACTTTTTGCATGAGTGAGGTTATATTCCTTGGGTATTTCGTTAGTATTGACGACATAAAAGTTGATGAAGAGAAGATAAGGGCCATACGAGAATGGCCTAGACCGACTAATGCAACTGAGGTAAGAAGCTTTCACGGTGTAGCAGGTTTTTATCGACGCTTTATTAAAGATTTTAGCACGATTGCAGCCCCGTTAAATCAGCTTGTTAAGAAACATGCTAAATTTCATTGGGGTGATGATCAAGAAAATGTCTTTAACACATTAAACGATAAATTATGCACCACACCTGTTTTAGCATTACCAGATTTTCCTAACACTTTTGAAGTTGAGTGTGATGCTTCAGGAGTAGGAATTGGAGCGGTATTAATGCAGGGAAAGAGGCTGATTGCTTACTTTAGCGAGAAACTTGGAGGAGCGATGTTGAACTATCCTACATATGATAAAGAATTGTATGCTTTGGTTAGAGCTTTACATACGTGGCAACACTACTTATGGCCTAAGGAGTTCGTGATTCACACGGATCATGAATCATTGAAGCATCTCAAGGGACAAAATAAGTTGAGTAAAAGACATGCCAAATGGTTAGAGGAGATCGAATCATTTCCTTACATCATCAAATATAAACAAGGTAAGGAGAACGTCATTGCCGATGCATTGTCGAGAAGGTATGTATTACCTAATATGCTTTCTTGTAAATTGTTGGGATTTGAGCTCTTTAAAGGATCTTACGTGGGAGATAAAGATTTTGGCGAAACATATATTGCTTGCGAAACAAAAAGTGTGGATAAATTTTATCGGGCTGATGGATTTTTATGCCGTGAAAATAAACTTTGCATTCCTTTTTGTTCGACACGGGAGTTGTTAGTAAGGGAAGCACATAGTGGGGGATTAATGGGACATTTCAGAATTGCCAAAACTTTTGAAATATTGCATGAACACTTCTTTTGGCCTAAAATGAAACATGATGTTTATAAAATTGTCAATTCATGCATTATTTTTGAAGGGCAAAATCACGAGTTTTACCACATGGTTTGTACATGCCACTTCCAGTTCCTAACGAGCCTTGGGTTGATCTTTCTATGGACTTTGTGTTGGTATTACCAAAGGTAAAATCTGGGTGTGATTCGATATTTGCCGTTGTTGATAGATTTAGCAAAATGGCACATTTCATTGCATGTCACAAAACTGACGATGCCACTCATATTGCAAATTTATTTTTCAAAGAAATTTTCCGTATACATGGAATGCTAAAAACTATAGTGCCCGATCGGGATACTAAATTTCTTAGCCATTTTTGGAAAGTTTTGTGGGCGAAACTGGGAACGAAATTGCGTTATTCGACAACTTGTCATCCCCAAACTGATGGATAAACCGAGGTCGTTAACCGAACACTTGGTCAATTGTTACGAACTGTTGTTAATAAGAACTTGAAAAATTGGGAAACATCCTTACCATTCATTGAATTTGCTTACAACAGGACCGTTTATTCTACCACTATATTTTCTCCCTTTGAAATTGTATATGGTTTTAATCCGATAAATCCTTTAGACTTGTTACCTATTCCTATAGATGACATGGGCAGCATCGATGGCAAGAAAAAGGCTGAAAGGATCAAACAACTACATGCAAAGGTTCGAGAACAAATTAAAAAACGCAACGAACATAATGTCCGAATAAAGAATAAGGGACGGAAGCAAGTATTATTTGAACCAGGTGACTGGGTTTGGATTCACTTAAGGAAAGAGAGGTTTCCCGCACAAAGGAAGTCGAAGTTGATGCCGAGGGGAGACGGACCATTTCAAATTTTAGAACGCATCAATGATAATGCCTACAAAGTGGATATACCTAGTAATTACGCAGCAGCAATAAATACGAATCCCAAACAGGATCGATCAAGTAACGTATATACGAAAAAATTAAATACGAAGATAAAGGATCATACCCTTGAAGCCTTTGAAATAAATCTTCGTAAATATGGATGACGATCACGAACCCCGTCCCGAACACGAAATCCCTTCATTCCAAGCAACGAAAATTCGAAGCCTCTACTTCACACGCGTCGGAAGTTTCCCAGAAAAATCTACAAAACTCCGTTCTATGAAGAACACGGCTAGGAAGTGTTGTGGGAATTTTTTTCTCTCTTAATTTTTCTTACTTCTTTTCACCTCAAAGATGAACAAAATGAAGAAGGAAAATTTTTCTCTCTCCTCACTTAAACTCACGGCTGATCTCTGCAGTCTTGAATCAAAGAGATCAGTAATCAAGTCACCTTCTCTCATTTATGTTAGATATATTATATCACATATAATAATAACAAATCATGTAGTAATCATTATGAGAATAAGAATCTCAACTTATAATTACAAAACATGACAACACATAACATGCAAGAGAAACAACCATATGAGGGAGAGGGGCGGCCCATAGGAAGTTTCCTCGAAACGAGCCGAGTTACTCGGATCGTGTACCGGACGTTCATTAAACGACGCCGTTAAATACACTCCGTTTAATCACCAATGTATTTAGATTAATTAATTATATCAAATACAAAATATAATTTATGAATTAAATTAATTACCCGGTAACTTAATTTTAATTCATAAGACCGCTATTTGATTTATCCGATTAATCATAATTAGATATCTAATATCTAATGTTAATAGAGAGATAATAAATTCACATTTATCTGTCAACGCTCCTAATGCATGACTTCGTAGGTCCGTCTCAGCCGGCATTAGGAGGAAGCAATGAGTGCGGGCAACACTTAGCCAGCCTAGCGGGCCGCACTGTAAACCCCGACTGAGAACGAATGAAGGGATCATTCCAGAACCATTATGTCGTGAATACCATATACGTATAGACCCTTCATCAGATGTCCCGGTCAAGTCTTCGGGTCATGGTAAAGTCAAACCCTACTATTGACTAGACTCTATACATGTGTTAATACAAATCAAGACCGATTGATTTATAGTGTATCTAATACGACTATATCAGAATGCTTTGGCCAAAGACTTGTTCTTATTTGCCATTAACCGTATAGGACATTCGCCTGCTCACTAACAGGAGATAGAATCCTTTCTTGGCGTACAGTAAAGACTACTACCTACTCGTATAATCCGCACTTCGAGGTCGACTTAGCAATTAAGCAAATGAGTCTAACTAATCTAATGACAAACTAAACGTCACAGGCACATCTTCTACTGAACCCTCAAGTCAAAGGTCCACGTATACTATCTCAACCTTTCGATTCGTCATCGACTCTCCGAGAGTGAATACCGTGTGACTTAATCGAGTATGAGTCGTGTTCGAGTATACTGGTCCAACCAATATACTTATAACTATGCTATCAAGACGTGCACACGTCCTAGCATCAGTTATACAAGTCTTATTAAAACTTAATGCCCATTTAAGTTTATTGACTTGCGAACGATTTATGTAAATAAACTTTAAACACTTCCAGTGCATTTTCTCTTATCCCATAACGAGAATGGAATGTTCAATTTATTTACATGGACTTCACTTCAATGTTTACCAAGTCAAGAATGCAATTGAAATACAATAAACAGTGAATGAATAGAATTGCCTTTTTATTAATTATTCCATAATTACAAGTACAATGCCTCTACTCTCTCATCCCCTTAGTGGCATTCGAGGGCATATTCCTAACATTACGTACGTTATGTATAACAGATTACGTACGGAACAGAGGGAATCGGACAGGACCGAGCTGTGGTCGGCAGGTGGGGCCCAGTGTCGGTAGATTTCGGCGTGGATGTGGACAGGCGAGTCAACCTCGAGCATTACATACGCTATGCAAGGTGCATTACGTACGTAAAATGGGGATTTACTGTATCAAGTCAATGTACGTATTACGTACGCTATTAAGGAAATATTACGTACGTAAGCAAGTGAACGAAACAGGTCAGTGGGTTCTAGAATGATGTTACGTAGGCTATGTTGGATGTGTAGCGTACGCTAGAGAGCATTACGTACGTTAATGTTGAGTGATAACGTACGTAATGAACAATGCAGTTTATAAAATGAAGATCGGCTTCTCATTTCTTCACGAGAGAAAAACCTTCCCTCCTCCAACCTTCGTCCCTCTAAGCATGTTAGTGAGATTTAACCTCTTATATCTTGATTACAAGCTGGGAAACATGGATTGGAGGCTTGAATATGGAGATATGGTGGATCCTTGGGGTGTTTGATGGTGTTGTTCATGTTCTTGAGGTATGTTGTTAAACTCTACACCTTGATTTCGGATTATTGGTATTATTATTATCCATATTTACTTCGTATAATGATGATTATGGTGTTGTTGTTATGATTCTTGAGGTTATGTGAAGTGTATATTGAAAAGATATAATGATACATGACTTGAATTTCGAATTAGATGATTATCTACATGTTAAAGGATATTGAATGATGTTGTTTTGATGGCTATGAACAAGGTTTCGAATCATTTAGTGTTCTTGAGGAACTCCTTGATGAATTTAACATAGCCAGACGGTCGTATGTTGAATTATCGGTATTTTTAGATATGAAGATCGAATATTCGTTAGGTCATGTTGATTTTAGTGGTAGAATTCGTATGTTCTTGGTGAAATACGAATCATGATAAACAATTTGGAATCCGGAAGGATTCTGATTGATCGTCGGATATGATTTTCTTTACATTCGTATCAGTGATCATATTTGTGGTTGTGAATTCGTGATTGATTGGTTCGGGTTGTTCGGATTTATGTTTAAACGGGATAATTGTGGAACTGTTGGGTTTATTGATCGGTTGTATTGATTGTTGATTATGATCATCGAATTGCGACTTGTATTCGTATTGTTTAAATTGTAATGACTGGTTTTGTATGATCAAGATATCATTGAACCGCTGAGTTTGATTGGTTGGTTATATCGGTAGTTGATTGTTATTGAATGTATCGTTGATTGATCATTGCATTAGGTTGCGTTAGTGATCATTGATGATCAGCCGTTGTGCTGCGAATGGAATTGGAGAATGCATGGCTCGCCTTGGTCGGGGCTGCAGAGCTTGTAGATGAAGACGACGGGATTGGTAACAACTTCATCGTATCGGTATCAAGGCAAGTTATGCTTGCTCAGTTCATAATGTTCAATAAATGATTTCGTTTTCATTTCATTTATGATTCATATAGCAATGGTATCATGGAATATGAATTGTCGGGATGATGGTATGTATATTATGCTTGGACTAAGATAAATCATAATGTATATGAATTTAAAGATGTCTAGCGGAAACGGAGACGTGAATTATATTTGGTCTATTGTGTGAGAGATTAGATATCAAGGCTAGTTATCATGCCGACATCGAACTCGAGGTGGTGGTTTGGTATTAGTTATGGACTGTACTTCATTTTAGATTATTCGGATAACCGTGTATTCGTTCAGGGATGTTGGTTGTGGAAAGTTTAGCATCTCAAGCTTGAGGTAAATTAATATTGCTAGATTATGATAATCATCCTATTACATTATTGCATGTGTGTGTTGATATTTCATGTGGTGAGTGTGAACCATTGTTGTTACGTTTTTGTGATGTGCTCTTTCTTTGAGCTGTAATCTGTTGGGCCGATGTGTTAGGGGATAAAACGTGAATGGTACCCACGTTCGGAATATTCCTGAGTAGATGCTTCTGTGACCCTTGGCTGTTGTCTTGGGAGTTTATGTGATATTGTCCAGAGTATTCCTGAGTAGATACTTCCGTGACCCTTGGATGCGGCCTTGGGAGTTTATGTGCTATTATCATATGCATTGGTTAGCATGCTGTGAACTGTTGTCTGGCGGAATACGACATTGTGGTCGTGTCGGTCTTTCACGATTGAGTTATTGTTGCTCTCTTGGAAAGTCTTCTGATCCTTGTTGGATATGCGTTTCTTTGAGATTTGTTGTCATGTTGTATCGTGACATATCTGGATTCAGATACATTCTGATCAGTCATGTGTAGGATTTTCAGGGCGGGCACGTGTAGCATATGTTGGTTTCGACCTCATATTGAACCGTGCGCACGAGACGTACTTTGTAAGGCTGATTAGGTATGAGACCAAACGTGTATCTGATCAATACCCGTGGTTGGCTTGTATACGGACACATGTCCAGATCGGGCGTATCGTGACGTCCATATTGAGTCTTATTGATTGGTCATTCACAGTCCATGTATAATCGGATTTGTTCGATAGTTGGGCTGTCTTGGAAATCCCATATATATATATATATATATGATTTGTATATGGTTGACGATTTTATTCTCTTGTGTATCTGTCCCCGTTGAACCTTTACTGGTCTCGTTTGGAGTTACCATATCAATGGGAAGTTCGTTTGTTATTGACCCTTTATTAATCTCGTTTGGAGTTTCCCCTATTATTGGTAATCTCGTTCGTTATTGATCCTTATTGATTCTGTTTGGGAGTTTGCCTTACCGTTGGTATTCTTGGTTGTCGATCCTTTATCGATCTTATCAAAGTTTACCGTATCGTCGGTATTCTCGGTTGTTGACCCCTGATTGCTCATGTTGGAATTACCATATTGTTGGCATTCTCGGTTGTTGGTCCTTGATTGATCTTATTGGAGTTTATCGTGCCGTTGGTATTCTTGGTTGTCGATCCTTCTTCGATCTTGTTGGAGTTCATTGTACCATCGGTATTCTCAGTTGTTGATCCATTATTGATCTTATTGGAGTTTATCGTGCCGTTGGTATTCTTGGTTGTCGATCCTTTATCGATCTTGTTGGAGTTTACCGTGTCGTAGGTATTCTCAGTTGTTTACCCTTTATTGATCTTGTTGGGGTTTATCGTATTGTTGGTATTCCTGGTGGTTGTTCTTTCATTGATCTTGTTGGAGTTACCATATCATGGTATTCTCATTCGTGGTTGATCCTTGTCGATCTTGTGTGGAGTTATCATGTCATTGATATTCCCTTGATGCATTGGTTGTTTACTATTATTGATTGTGTTAGCATTCATGCTTTGTATTGATATCCGGGACTTTGCCACTGTCTCGGGACAGTTAATTTACAGATGTATTGTGTGCTATCAGTTTTATCAGAATTGGGATCCGATTTTGCGATCCAGCGGACAGAATCGGACATGGCCAGATTATTCGATATTGGAGATATGTTTATGTTTGAGAATCTTGGTATCATTTTGTATACGGTACAGTTGGTTACTTTTGAATTCATTCGACACTTGAGGACGTGAGATGTGGATTTTGGTAAGGATTGATTTGATATGGATTGTGATGGGTTGGTAAGGTTACTTTGGTAAGATTACGTAGGGGAATGTTCTTACTCTGTAATTTACATTGATATGTAATTGTTTATGTCATGTGATCGTTACCATTGTTGAGTATTATGGCTGACCCCGTCGTGGGCTTTATCTTTTAGGTACTCGGAGTTCGAGCTAGTAGCGGTCGTGAAGGGATGAGCTTCCCAGTGATACTAGCTACGGCATGGTTATTGGGATTTGTGTATTCTTTCCTGGTTGTTATGATTTCGCTGCAAATGTATTTAATCATGTCTTTATCCGCTGCGTGTAAAATTTTATAATGGCTTTCATTATCTTTCCAACTCGTGTATACTTTCTAATTGCCCTTTTGGCGTCTTTGCCTTGTGCTTTCAAAAGGTACTTTCTGACGGTAATTGGGAACAACGTTTTGAAAAATATTGAGTATTTAAAGCATTAACGTCATTGGCCTTTTGGCATTTTTAAACATTTGCGAAAATGATTTTAGCCTTGTGGGTTCCATTATGGGGCCCACGGCGCTGTAATATTCCCAGTTGGTTTTGAGGGTGTTATAGAAGATGGTATCGGAGCTTGGGTATCGTAAAACCCGGGCATGTGTGTTATGTGGCTCTACCGGTGCGGTAGTAGCGAGACTTTTGAAAATAATTTTTCGACTTTCGAGTCAACTGATTTTTGGAGATCCAAACTTCTTGAAATATTTTCAAATTGCGATATTTGGGATGCCAGTGTGTTGTTACTGTGTTGAGACTTTGTATGGGAGTCGTACGCTAGTATCACGGGAGATCATCGACTTCACTGACCTGTAAGTATGTTCTTTTAGTTATTTGGTTTTGATGATGATTATTTGAGCATGGTGACATGATTTTGAGATATTTCGGGATTGAGATATTGATTATGATAGGATTTCAAGTTTCGAGGACCAAACTTATTTAAGTGGGAAGATATGTAATATCCTAGAATTTCGCTACGATTTTTCGCATTATTTTATCTGAGTTGTACTACACAGAGTGGGACCGACACAGTAAGAGTGGATGATTTTGGGAACTGTGACAGTCGTGCCAGTATGTCTATCGAGGTTATATTTTATTCTAGGATATTACATGCTTGATGTGTTTTTCGATGTCGGATATACTGTATGAGTGTTTATACAATTGCCGTACTTGGTCGACAGTTGTATTCGAGGTATCGTGCATCAGAAGTATCCTATGAGAATGATATTGGGACGAGCATATGTATTCAGTATGTGCGTATACGTATCCAGTATGTCAAGACGGACAGGAACATTTGGATTTTGGCCAAGTATAGAAGGGCATTACGTACGCTAGCTTTAAGGACTTATGTACGTTAAATTACATGTTTTACGTACGTTATGTGTAAGGGATTACGTACGTAACAAAGGGAATTGGACAGGACCGAGCTGTGGTCGGCAGGTGGGACCCGATGTCGGTAGCTTTCAGTGCGGATGTGGATAGGCGAGTCAACCTCGAGCATTACGTACGCTATGCAGGGTGCATTACGTACGTTAAATGGGGATTTACTGTAGCAAGTCAACGTACGTATTACGTACGCTATGAAGGAAATATTACATACGTAAGCAAGTGAACGAAACAGGTCAGTGGGTTCTGGAATGATGTTACATATGCTATGTTAGATATGTAGCATACGCTAGAGAGCAATACGTACGTTAATGTTGAGTAATAACGTACGTAATGAACAATGCAGTTTATAAAATGAAGATTGGCTTCTCATTTATTCATGAGAGAAAAACCTTCCCTCCTCCAACCTTCGTCCCTCTAAGCATGTTAGTGAGATTTAACCTCTTCTATCTTGATTACAAGCTTGGAAACATGGATTGGAGGCTTGAATATGGAGATATGGTTGATCCTTGAGGTGTTTGATGGTGTTGTTCATGTTCTTGAGGTATGTTGTTAAACTCTACACCTTGATTTCTGATTATTGGTATTATTATCCATATTTACTTCGTATAATGATGATTAGGGTGTTGGTGTTATGATTCTTGAGGTTATGTGAAGTGTATATTGAAAGGATATGATGATACATGACTTGGATTTCGAATTGGATGATTATCTACATGTTAAAGGATATCGAATGATGTTGTTTTGATGGATGTGAATAAGGTTTCGAATCATTTAGTGTTCTTGAGGAACTCCTTGATGAATTTAACATAGCAAGACGGTCGTATGTTGAATTATCGGTATTTTTAGATATGAAGATCGAATATTCGTTAGGTCATGTTGATTTTAGTGGTAGAATTCGTATGTTCTTGGTGAAATACGAATCATGATAAACAATTTGGAATCCGTAAGGATTGTGATTGATCGTCGAATATGATTTCCTTTACATTCATATCAGTGATCGTATTTGTGGTTGTGAATTCGTAATTGATTGGTTCGGGTTGTTCGGATTTATGTTTAAATGGGATAATTGTGGAACCATTGGGTTTATTGATCGGTTGTATTGATTGTTGATTATGATCATCGAATTGCGACTTGTATTCGTATTGTTTAAATTGTAGTGGTTGGTTTCGTATGATCGAGATATCATTGAACCGCTGAGTTTGATTGGTTGGTTATATCGGTAGTTGATTGTTATTGAACATATCGTTGATTGATCATTGCATTAGGTTGCGTTAAGTGATCGCTGATGATCAACTGTTGTGCTGCGAATGGAATTGGAGAATGCATGGATTGCCTTGGTCTGGGCTGCGGAGCTTGTAGATGAAGATGACGGGATTGGTAACAACTTCATCGTATCGATATCAAAGCTAGTTGTGCTTGCTCAGTTCATAATGTTCAATAAATGATTTCGTTTTCATTTCATTTATGATTCATATAGCAATGGTATCATGGAATATGAATTGTCGGGATGATGGTATGTATATTATGCTTGGACTAAGATAAATTATAATGTATATGATTTTAAAGATGTCTAGCGGAAACAGATACGTGAATTATATTTGGTCTATTGTGTGAGAGATTAGATATCAAGGCTAGTTATCATGCCGACATTGAACTCGAGTTGGTGGTTTGGTATTAGTAATGGATTGTACTTCATTTTGGATTATTCGAATAACCGTTTATTCGTTCAGGGATGTTGGTCGTGGAAAGGTTAGCGTCTCCAGCTTGAGGTAAATTAATATTGCTAGATTATGATAATCATCCTATTGCATTATTGCATGTGTGTGTTGATATTTCATGTGGTGAGTGTGCACCATTGTTGTTACGTTTTTTTGATGTGTCTTTGAGCTATAATCTGTTGGGCCTATGTGTAAGGGGATAAAACTTGAATGGTACCGGAGTATTCCTGAGTAGATGCTTCCGTGACCCTTGGCTGCTGCCTTGGGAGTTTATGTGATATTGTCCGGAGTATTCCTGAGTAGATACTTCCGTGACCCTTGGCTGTGGCCTTGGTAGTTTATATGCTATTATCATATGTATTGTTGAGCATGCTGTGAACTGTTGTCTGACGGAATACGACATTGTGGTCGTGTCGGTCTTTCATGATCGAGTTATTATTGCTCTCTTGGAAAGTCTTCTGATCCTTGTTGGATATACATTTATTCGAGATTCGTTGTCATGTAGTATCGTGACATATCTGTGTTAGGATTGTATACTGCAAAGCATACTTTATGCTTGTATTACCTAAATTCCTTGTTACTACCTATGAGAATATTAATTACACTTAATCACATATTTTGCATATTTATTCACGTTATGGTTATGCAAATGAAATGTCTAATTATTTTATATTGTAGATAATGTGGTGTGTTGGTGTCACACAGAAGATCACATTATCGGTGCCTTATAAAATAATATAATAGTTCACAACCTATATAATTATTAGACAAATTATATAAAAGATTGTAGTGTATGCTTGAGAATAGTTGGTCTTGACTATTAACATACATTAGCGTATTTGCATATGTTGAACTGGATCGAGGTGAGATAGTGTCTTATGTACTGACTGTGTAACACCCCTAATCCGCTCAGCCGTAGAACCTTTCCTTAAGGTTCTACCAGGCTAGTAACAAAATCGAACAACTCAACAATGCCTTTAAGGCTAAAATGACTCAGTAGACCGATTTAGTCTTTCAATAAGTACATACAACTAAATTACAATACATGCCCACGCAGGGATCGAATACAACACACTCCCGTACAATGGGGAAAATATACTGCAACGAAAATAAAATACAACTGAACCAATATAGCAATGTACGGGTCCTCATATGATTAGTATCGATCATCTTTCATCATCCTTCGTGCCGACCCTGTGTTATGCTCCCAAAACCTGAATGCAAAATAGACATTCACCCCCGAATACTCGGGGGTTAGAAAAACTCCAATGTTTTGCTAGTGCAAGTACAAGTGCAAAAATACGAGCCATACAATACAAGTTCCAAGGACAATAATAACCAGGAATCCTTAAAGATTTAAACATAACGAAAATACTTCCTGAGGCGAGAGTTTAGGTAAAGCTTTCCAAAATCGAAAGATCCCAAGTCAAGGGAAACAATATATAAAGTGATTTAAAATGCCATCGGGAGTTTTGATAGAAACAACTCAGGATTTTCGAATCCTTCTCTTTCCAAAATCAACAAGGGTCACAGCCCAAAGGTTTCATTTTCACAAATAAATCCAACAACAATTCACAGGGCCAGAGCCCGCATCAAGGGTCCTCAACGGACATAAAATCAACACAACATAATCACGCACATGCATCGCCTAGGACCGGGACGAAGCCACAAATCCCACTCGAGACCTCTAAGGACCCTCCCGAGCTGGCTAGCTAAACAAATCACAACATCTCAAGGTTGGATCAATCACTTGTATCCTGGCCACATGATCACATGCCATGTGCCACCGTAGATTATCTTTGGCGCTCACGGTTGGATCAATCACTGGTTGCATCCTGACCACATGATTGCATGCCATGCGTCACCGTAGTTTTTCTTAGGCTCTCACGGTTGGATCAATCGCTTGTTGCATCCGGGCCACATGATCACATGCCATGTGCCACCGTAGGCCCCGCCCACATCCACACAATAACACACATAGCACAATGCAACAAAGATATCCAAACAATTCACCCAGAGGCATCAAACACTAAGCAAAACACCACGTCAAATCACAACACACCGAAATGAAACCATATACGTCCACACGCAATATCAAGTGCAACATCAACACCAAACATATCCATAGAATTCACATAGTCATTCACAAACCACACCATTCACAAAACACACGCGTTTTGAAAACAAGCCTTTAACAAGGCTAAACCGAATCTTTGAAAGTGAAATTCAAACGATCAAATAAACACAAGGAGACGATCGCTAATTATCATATCCACAAAACAAGAATTGTATGGACAAGGTACTTGCCTTGAATAACCACAACACGGAGAATCGACCGAAGTAGGTTGGCACGGACCGACTACGAACTCGCCGACTCCACCGAACGCCAACCCGTGATAATAAACTACGAAGGACAATAACAACAATGAAAATGAATTCCATAGCACGACTTAAAGCCGTTGCATTCAAAGAACGAATGACGAAAGTTCAAGTGTTTCCCCCAAAACGGACAAGAACACGATTCATCCCGTCAAAACACGAAAATGGAATTCCAAATAGAAATATGGATATACAATCTATAGAATATGTTTAACAACATCATTTAACAACAATCGATCCATCAAAAACGGATGGAAAACGAGATCAAGAACAAATCCCCCAAAAAGTCGATTCGAAGGAAATCAAGAAATATACTTCGATTCGACGAAGAACAATGGATTAAATGATGTTAAACACAAGAATACTACTAAGATTAATCATACCCATCATGGATTAATCAACGATACGGAACGAAATGGCCAAAAACACAAAAATCCCAAAATTTCTCAAAATTGGGTTCTAGGAATTCTCACCTTGATTCGCTGGATCAAAGGGTGATATAGGATGATCAATCAATGACATGAACTCAAGAACTTCATGGATTTGTTGTTCAACAACATGGATTCAAGATCCCTAAGGCTCCAGCCGCGGAAGAGAACGATAGAAATTGGAAAAATGACCGAAACTGGACTGCTCTGTCACATTTATACTGGTGCAGCCTAGCGTGCGCTAGGCTGTCGAGCTAGCGTGCGCTATCGGCCCGTGTGCGCAGCCTTCCGGCCGTAGCACGCGCTACCTGCCGGTCATAGCGTGCGCAGTGCCCTACAGTAGCGTGCGCTACCTGCCGATCCACCCGAGTCCAGTACCCCACTGCCCTACTGCCTCGGCCGACTAGCGCGCGCAGCTAACCGGCCGTAGCGTGCGCTACCTTCCGTACGTAGCATACGCTACGCCGGTTCCTGCCGCACCCATCTGGCCAGTGCCCGCAACCGTCCAGCCAAGACCCACAACTGTCCGGTCAGTGCCCGACCACCAGGACTCGACGACTCGATTATCCGAAATCGCACGGAACGAACACGACAAAATGCTCGTTGGCAACATCATCGACCCGAAATGAAATACCATGCAACAATTAATCACATGCGACCATGAAAAGGGTCAAAACAACAAATACGAATGCGGATACCCACAACTTTGGGTAAATTACAAAATGGCCCAAAACGCCCGAAAATCACGATACGTGATTGAATAACCAAACCGAAGTTCACAACACGTCTAACAAAGTTAAACGGACTTACGGGAAACTTGAAACAATAGTTTCGAACGAGATTCACAAGAATCGAACTCGAGTGCGGAAAAGTCGTTAAGAAACACGGAACTCAACAAAACAACACCAAAACGAACTCGGATGACAAAAAGTACAGAATTAATCGTTCTCAGAATGATGAAACGGTCACGAGCGAGTCATCAAAAGGGACTCCTTCCGAAAAAAGAAAATCACCAAAATCCGAAATTGCGGGTATTACATTCCACCCTACTTAAAAGAAGTTTCGTCCCGAAACTTAAAACAAGTAGGGAGAAGCAATATCCCGTCAGGAAAACTCGACGAAATACACAATAAACGCGTAACTTACGTCCAATGGCGAAACGTTACAAGCAACACAAAGGAATATACAGCGTGAAAACACGCTCCACGACGACCAACACAACGTCGCCGTTAGGGATATAATAAAACCAACAAGTGACAAGCATCATCAAACAAATAATACAGTCAAGTCAATTATCAGAACAATCACAAAACACTAAGCACCTATTACAAGAAACACGCACAGTCGAGAAAACAACAATTAAACACAAAACGGTTCACAAGGACAATCATAAACAGTTCGGACTACGTCGAAATCCTCAAAAACTACACTAGGCATTTCTGTGTCCTTTCGTAGCAGAGACGCAACCTCAATCCCCAAATCTCTCAGCTATCGTCTCGCAATGCACGGCTCGGTGACCCACCCGGCCACACTCGAAACAGCTGACTAACGGAGAACGACAATTCTACGCGGTACGAGATCAGGCAACAACAGTCAAACTGTAACACCCCCGATATATTCGGGAATATTACAGCGCCGTAAATGCTTTACATAAGGATTTACAAGGCTAAAGAATTGAACAGACATTAAGAGGTACTAACGAATGGAAATAACGGAATTAAGATACAACAGTTCTGACCAAATACTGAAAATACAATTGTTCAACAGAAACTTAATAATACATCACCAAATTCAAATTCATCATAAATGACTTCGTACTCGAGTACTTATTGAAATAACTAATAAACAACAGACAAATAAACCCGGCCGGAACATCACTCTGCACCCTCGTCATCATGCAGCTCCAGTGGTTGTTTTCCCGCTCTCCTGGATCCTGAACATAAACAAAATGTTCACCCCCGAAGGGGTTAGCACAACGATGCTAGTACAAGTAC
This sequence comes from Orobanche coerulescens, assembly GCA_033398695.1. Taxonomy (NCBI): domain Eukaryota; kingdom Viridiplantae; phylum Streptophyta; class Magnoliopsida; order Lamiales; family Orobanchaceae; genus Orobanche; species Orobanche coerulescens. The sequence goes on along the minus strand of CM065817.1, from coordinate 98,973,771 downwards.
CACAACATATTATTCAACGTCACACGCAGAATAATAATAACGTAAATGATAAAATGTCAAACAAGTCTTCTCCTACGAGAAACTCATACATAACATACACAACTGATACTCACAACATGATATCACAACATACACATGGTAATTCTGACGATCCAGCGTTCACTGCCTAGAACCCACGATGATCCCGTCAGACCAACCCGTGGTGGAAAAACCCGCCCGATGATCCATCGCACGCTAGCGTAGATCCCCCGATGATCCCGTCGGACCAACACGAGGTGGACATACAACAACGACATACATGCATGACAATATGTATAACATCAATATGTAAAACAAATAAGGTACTTGCCTCGATTCGAAGACAAGAACAATACTTCCACAAAACGAACACTTGAAGGTCGCCCCCCTTAATCAATCACGTAACAAGCTCGAACCTTAACAAAAGAAATAATATAGAATTTATCTCAAGTCATATGAATGTCTAACAATTCGATTTACGGCCAAAAGCTCATAAAATGTAATCTGTCTGAACTTCTTAGCGCACGCTAAGTACTCTGTGTAGCGTGCGTTAAGTCTGCTTGATAGCGCACGCAAACAACAAAGCCTAGCGTACGCTAACTATGCATGGTCAGTACTCCACTGATCAGCTAATTGACTCGTCTGATGGCCTAGCGTACGTTACGTACCAAACGTAGCGTACGTTAACTGATGCTCGATAGCGCACGTTAATTAACATAGCTTAGCGTGCGCTAACTGTGCATGGCAGTTCACTACTGGGCAGAAGACTGTTCTCATCATGATCAAACCAATGAAATCTTCCGTGATAATTCATGTTACCTCCATGAATATCATGTTCATACGATTATGAATGATCTTACGGATAACAACAACTTCGGATTCAAGAATATGTATACTATTATAAAATCATATTCCATTTCGACTACAAATCTTCATACGCCAATTCGAAAGGCTTGACGGTCGATATCAACACCTTTATATCAATCAAAATTATCATACTGTAGTTGTTTAACATTCCATCTATACTAAATAAATCCTTCCATGATCAATCCCTTAGATTCATCTAACGATAATGATGTTAAAGTCAAGTCCATGATTGCTATGAAGTCATCTACTAGATTTGGATTACCAATGATAGAAGCTTCCTCTACTTGTTCATTGTAATAAGATTCGAATCATGATGTTTATAATCAAGGTACTTGAGGCATAACCATCTCCATATTCCAAACATGATGCATGTTGAATAATTCACTAATGAAAATCAATATCTCGTTAACATGATCATCTAATTCTTTAGAATCCGACTCTAAGTCTGGAGATAGGTTGAACATACCTTAATATGACGAAAATCACTGAACCGTAAGGTAGAATCTGACTCCGGTTGGTTGTATGCCACTCCAAGGTGCTACTACACTTCAATGATCACTCACAAGTAATATCCAATATTCAAGGATCGAGAAGATGTTTTCTAAGTGTGTTAGAAAGGTAATTCTTGCTCTCTGGTCTCTCAAGAATGAAGTATAGACGAAGGAAATGGGAATAAAAATGGAGTGCTGGCCCATATATAAACTTTACGCAAAGCATTAGCGCACGCTACTAAGCATTCCTTAGCGCGCGCTAATAAGAGTTGACTTCAAAACTGTCCAGGTTCGTCCGCGGGAATCTTATCCGGACCCATGTCCCGGCTGGCGCATGTGCTAGCCGCCCATCTCAATAATTGAGTGCTTAGCGCATGCAACTCCTACATACGTAGCGTGCGCTAGTAGTAGCTCGATAGCGCGCGTTAAGCTACATTCTTAGCGTGCGCTATCACGAGTTTGCATGAGAAATTTTGCATGTTGTTATACTTATGTACAAAGATATAAATGTAAGAAATATCATACTCCAATCATCAAGATCACAATTCCGAATAATACAGGGTTCGAATACAGGTAAAATACACAGTAATAAATCCAGATATTACATACTCTCCTACTAAAAAGAAGTTTCATCCCGAAACTCAAGATAAAAATAACTCGGGATATCTGGACTTCATGCCATCTTCCGTTTCCCATGTGGCTTCTTCCACTCCATGGCGTGACCATTGAACTTTGACCAAAACGATGGGTTTGTTTCTCAACTGCTTAACTCGACTCTCGAGTATCTTGACCGGTCTTTCTTCAAACGTCCCATCTTGAGCGACTTCGATCTCACCAAAATCAATGACATGACTAGGATCTGGTATATACCTCCGTAACTGGGATACGTGGAACACGTTATGAACATGGCACAATGACGGCGGCAATGCCAACCTGTATGCCAACTCTCCAACTCTCTCAAGGATCTCAAATGGTCCGATATATCTCGGACTCAACTTTCCTTTCCTTCCGAAATGAAATATTCCCTGAGTAGGAGAAACCTTTAAAAGTACGTGATCTCTCGTACTGAACTCCAAAGGGCGACGGCGTACGTTTGCGTAAGATTTCTGGCGACTCTGGGCGGTCAACAGCCTTTCACAAATCAAGGCTATCTTCTCTCGAGTCTGTACGATCAACTCTGCTTCTGTTCCGATCAAGTCTGATGAATCGTCCCAGCATAGGGGCGATCTGCATCTCCTCCCGTATAATGCTTCGAATTGTGCCATCTTAATGGAATCATGCCAACTATTGTTGTAGGTAAATTCAATCAATGGTAGATGAAATTTCCAATCGTTTGACCAATCTAAGGCACAATCCCTCAGCATATCCTCCACCGTTTGAATGGTCCTCTCGGATTGTCCGTCAGTCTGCGGGTGATAAGCTGTACTGAAGTTTAATTCGGTCCCCAAGGCCTTATGAACTGCTTTCCAAAAGTGAGACACAAAACGGCCGTCTCGATCAGAAATAATGGTCTTCGGCGTACCATGCAATCTAACTATCTCCGAAATAAATACTCGTGCCAACCTCTCTGGTCTCCACGTGTCCTTAATGCCTAGAAAATGAGCTGATTTGGTTCAAAGATCAACTATCACCCAAATCATGTTCATTCCTGTCTTGGTTCTCGGCATACTGGTGATAAAGTCCATCGATATGTCCTCCCACTTCCATTCAGGAATTGGGAGCGGCTTCAACATTCCGGAAGGCCGTTGATGCTCGATCTTAACCTGCTGACAAGTCAAGCATTTCGAAACATAGTCCGCTACATCTTTCTTCATGTTGCCCCACCACAAATTCTGCTTCAAGTCCTTATACATCTTACTGGTGCCTGGGTGGACAGAATAGGGTGAACTGTGAGCTTCCTTCATAATTGTCTGCTTCAGAACATCGACATCGGGAACGCAGAGTCGGTTCTGAAATCTCAAAACTCCATCATCATGAATTATGAATCTGAGGGCCTTTCCTTTGATCACTTCATCACGTAACCGAATCATCAGAGGATCATCTGCCTGTCTAGATTTGATTTCTTCGGTTAATGATGAAGTTATTTCCATCACGCACAGTTGTCCTTGGACTCTTTGTAACCACACTTCAATTCCTTCTCGAATCATCTCTCGTTGAAGGCTAAGTTGGGAGGTCAGATTCTCCAGCATCTGAATAGAAACAGGCTTGCGGCTGAGTGCATCGGCCACTACATTCGCTTTGCCTGGATGATACAAAATCTCCAAGTCATAGTCCTTAATCAGTTCTAACCATATTCTTTGCCGCATGTTCAACACTTTCTGACTGAAGATGTACTTGAGACTCTTGTGATCCGTAAAGATCTGACAGTGAGTCTCGTACAGATAATGCCTCCAGATTTTCAAAGCAAAAATTACTGCTGCTAGCTCTAAATCATGTGTTGGGTAATTCACTTCATAAGGTTTCAGCTGTCGTGAAGCATAAGCGATCACCTTGTCATTCTGCATCAATACGCATCCGAGTCCTTGGTTCGAAGCATAACTGTAAACTATGAATCCTCCAGTCCCCTGTGGAAGTGATAAAATTGGTGATGTCATCAATCTCCTCTTCAATTCATCAAAACTAGTCTGACACGATTCGTTCCACTCAAACTTTTGAGTTTTCTGCAGGAGTCGAGTAAGTGGGCGGGAGATTTTGGAAAACCCTTCCACGAACCGACGATAATACCCAGCAAGTCCTAAGAAACTTCGAACTTCTTTCACGTTCTTTGGAGGCTTCCAATCCAAAACCGCTTCGATCTTCTGAGGATCTACTCGGAATCCTTTAGCTGATACCACATGGCCGAGGAACATTACTTCCTTTAGCCAGAATTCACACTTAGAGAGTTTGGCGTACAGTTGCTCGCTTCTCAAAAGTTCTAATACAATCCACAAATGCTGTGCATGTTCTTCCGGGCTCTTCGAATACACCAGAATGTCATCAATGAGCACGACCACAAATTTATCCAAATATTCGATGAACACTCGGTTCATCAACTGCATGAATACAGCAGGTGCATTAGTGAGACCAAACGGCATCACTACAAACTCATAGTGTCCGTAGCGAGTTCTGAATGCTGACTTTGGAACATCAGATTCCTTAATCCTCAGCTGATGGTATCCTGATCTCAGATCGATTTTAGAAAATACTGTTGCTCCTTGCAACTGGTCAAATAAATCATCAATCCGTGGCAATGGATATTTATTCTTAATCGTCATCTTGTTCAGTTCTCGATAATCGATACACAGTCGAAGCGATCCATCCTTCTTTCGGACAAAAAGAACTGGCGCTCCCCAGGGCGATACGCTTGGCTGGATATAGCCTTTGTCCAGTAATTCCTCTAGCTGCTTTTTCAGTTCATACATCTCAGTAGGTGCCATACGGTACGGCGCCTTAGAAATTGGTGTAGCCCCGGGTTCCAGCTCAATGGTAAATTCTACATCCCTTCGTGGAGGTAGTCCAGGTAACTCATCAGGAAATACATCTGGAAATTCGTTCACAACAAGAATGGATGAAAGTTCCACAATTTCGTCTTCTTTCTTCATTGCATAGCACCAGTATCCAGTACAGCCCTGTTTCAACAATTTGACATCTTTCATCGCCTTGATCAATTTTCCTGAGCTTCCCGGTTTCCATCCCTCAAACAGAATTTCGGAACCATCGTCAGCGATCAGCGAGATATTACTCATTCGGTAGTTTACAATTGCTCCATATCGATTAATCTAATCGTCTCCGAGTATCAGGTCGTCTCCTTGCATTTCTATTACAATCAAATTTGAGAGCCACTCTCTGCCTCCAAATGATACAGGGAAATTTCTAGTTTCTAAGTTCCCGACAATCCTCTCTCCACTCGGTAAACCAACAACATAAGGTTCAAAAGTATGAAAACCGGAAATATTCAAACGATTTACACAAGAAAAAGATATAAAAGAATGCGTAGCTCCTGTATCGAACAAAACGCTAACTGGCTGGGAAAGGATCTGGACAGTACCTGATGCGACAGCAGCATCCTGATCATCTGTCCTCCTCATATCGTACAAACGTGGGGGAACAGATCCGGCACTCGATGTCCCCTTTCGGTCCCATTGTCCTCTACCTCGCCCGTGGCCAAAATTCTGAGGCATCTGAACACTTTGCTGCGTCTGTTCGATACTGGCTTCCTTCTGGACTGGCTGTGGTGCACGGGCTCTAAAAGACTTTGCAGCTTCTTCACAGAACACCGCACGATGTCCCTCTCGACCACAATCAAAACAAGTCATGGCAGGTAGGGGGCAATTCCGTCGATAGTGCCCCATCTGGGCGCAGTTAAAGCATTTCCTGATAACATCAGTAATAGTTGATGTCGCTCCGAAGTTCTTTCCGCTCCTAACTGGTTGCGGAGGTTTCTTGAAAGAGTGAAAGGATGACTGGGCCTTACGGGTCCCGCTATTTTTGTGCTCTGTAAAAGTACCAGAGACTTTCTGTTTCTTGGATTCCGAAAATTTCTCCATAGTTGCTTCCTTAATCTCATACGCCAACGCCTTATCCTGGTATTGACGGAGTGTGGTACATTCAAAACCGGACATGTACCTCTGGATTTCTGGTTTCATCCTCATATCAAAATGGATCATCATCTCTGCATATGTTTTGACCAGATGTCGAACAAATGCCAGATGTTGGTTAAACGTCTTAATTGCCTGCGATACCGGAACATCTGAAGGCTGAGCGGACAAAAACTCCCGAACCTTAGCTTCCCTCACACGACGAGGGCAGTACTGAGCTTCCATCATCAATTTAAACTCTGTCCAATCAGCATCATGGTCTACAGGCCGGATGGCTTCCCACCATTCGGACGCTTCCCCTATCAGAAAGTATTGCGCGATAGAGGCTCTCCCATTGCCCAGGCGATTAATTCCGCAAAGATTTTCTCCGTTCCTTCAACCAATGATCCTGTGGGAGTCTCGAAATACTGTCGAATTTGGGTGGTTGCATCTTCGCCACCTCTTGCGGCCACCGGTCACCTCGATTCCCCATGTCCGGGATCCCTTTGCCTCTCTCTCCCTGCTGTAGTCCCACCGCCACTTGCATTCGGTCCACGACTTGGGCGAACTGAGTCATCTGGTTCACCACTTGACGAAGGATCTCTGGTACAGCAGGTTCTGGTTCGTTATTAATAGATTTTTGCAGCTCGCCTGAGCTATGACTGGCCTGATTAGAAGGAGACGCTTCCCTTTCAGCATTTCTTCGTCCGCGTCCACGACCGCGACCACGTCCACGTCCACGTCTCAACATACTGTAAGCATAAATACTCAATATACAGGAAACAACATCGTTCTAATATTCGAGTATAAATAGACACAACATGTAAAGAACGAGATAGAGTTTAGGAACATACAACCACCGTTCGCATGAAGACGTAGGCAGTGCAGTGATGTCATTCATGGCCGGTTACCTCAAAAGACGTAAATGACCCCTATTTTAACCCAATGGCCAAGATATCCATAATCTTAGCTCTGATACCATATTCTGTAACACCCTCGATATATTCAGGAATATTACAGCGCCGCAAATCCTTTACATAAGGATTTACAAGGCTGAAGAATTGAACAGACATTAAGAGGTACTAACGAATGGAAATAACGGAATTAAGATACAACAGTTCGGACCAAATACTGAAAATACAATTGTTCAACAGAAACTTAATAATACATCACCAAATTCAAATTCATCATAAATGACTTCGTACTCGAGTACTTATTGAAATAACCAATAAACAACAGACAAATAAACCCGGCCGGAACATCACTCTGCACCCTCGTCATCATGCGGCTCCAGTGGTTGTTTTCCCGCTCTCCTGGATCCTGAACATAAACAAAATGTTCACCCCCGAAAGGGGTTAGCACAACGATGCTAGTATAAGTACCACAACATATTATTCAACGTCACACGCAGAATAATAATAACGTAAATGATAAAATGTCAAATGAGTCTTCTCCTACGAGAAACTCATACATAACATACACAACTGATAATCACAACATGATATCACAACATACACATGGTAATTCCGACGATCCAGCGTTCACTGCCTAGAACCGACGATGATCCCGTCAGACCAACCCGTGGTGGAAAAACCCGTCCGATGATCCAGCGCACGCTAGCATAGATCCCCCGATGATCCCGTCGGACCAACACGAGGTGGACATACAACAACGACATACATGCATGACAATATGTATAACATCAATACGTAAAACAAATAAGGTACTTGCCTCGATTCGAAGACAAGAACAATACTTCCACAAAACGAACACTTGAAGGTCGCCCCCCTTAATCTATCACGTAACAAGCTCGAACCTTAACAAAAGAAATAATATAGAATTTATCTCAAGTCGTACGAATGTCTAACAATTCGATTTATGGCGAAAAGCTCATAAAATGTAATCTGTCTCAACTTCTTAGCGCACGCTAAGTACTCTGTGTAGCGTGCGTTAAGTCTGCTCGATAGCGCACGCAAACAACAAAGCCTAGCGTACGCTAACTATGCATGGTCAGTACTCCACTGATCAGCTGACTGACTCGTATGATGGCCTAGAGTATGTTACGTACCAAACGTAGCGTACGTTAACTGATGCTCGATTGCGCACGTTAATTAACATAGCTTAGCGTGCGCTAACTGTGCATGGCAGTTCACTACTGGGCAGAAGACTGTTCTCATCATGATCAAACCAATGAAATCTTCCGTGATAATTCATGTTACCTCCATGAATATCATGTTCATACGATTATGAATGATCTTACGGATAACAACAACTTCGGATTCAAGAATATGTATACTATTATAAAATTATATTCCATTTCGACTAGAAATCTTCATACGACAATTCAAAAGGCTTAACGGTCGATATCAACACCTTTATATCAATCAAAATTATCATACTGTAGTTGTTTAACATTCCCTCTATACTAGATAAATCCTTCCATGATCAATCCCTTATATTCATCTAACAATAATGATGTTAAAGTCAAGTCCATGATTGCTATGAAGTCATCTACTAGATTTGGATTACCAATGATAGAAGTTTCCTCTACTTGTTCATTGTAATAAGATTCGAATCATGATGTTCATAATCAAGGTACTTGAGGCATAACCATCTCCATATTCCAAACATGATGCATGTTGAATAATTCACTAATGAAAATCAATATCTCGTTAACATGATCATCTAATTCTTTAGAATCCGACTCTAAGTCTGGAGATAGGTTGAACATACCTTAATATGACGAAAATCACTGAACCGTAAGGTAGAATCCGACTCCGATTGGTTGTATGCCACTCCAAGGTGCTACTCCACTTCAATGATCACTCACAAGTAATATCCAATATTCAAGGATCGAGAAGATGTTTTCTAAGTGTGTTAGAAAGGTAATTCTTGCTCTATGGTCTCTCAAGAATGAAGTATAGACGAAGGAAATGGGAATAAAAATGGAGTGATGGCCCATATATAAACTTTCTGCACAAAGCAGATTAGCGCACGCTACTAAGCATTCCTTAGCGCGCGCTAATAAGAGTTGACTTCAAAACTGTCCAGGTTCGTCCGCGGGAATCTTATCCGGACCCATGTCCCGGCTGGCGCATGTGCTAGCCGCCCAGCTCAATAATTGAGTGCTTAGCGCACGCAACTCCTACATACGTAGCGTGCACTAGTAGTAGCTCGATAGCGCGCGTTAAGCTACATTCTTAGCGTGCGCTATCACGAGTTTGCATGAGAAATTTTGCATGTTGTTATACTTATTTACAAAGATATCAATGTAAGAAATATCATACTCCAATCATCAAGATCACAATTCCGAATAATACAGGGTTCGAATACAGGTAAAATACACAGTAATAAATCCGGATATTACACAAACAACCCCGATCGAACAACAACGATAGAACAACAACGAACGAACAACAATGATCGAATGACAACAGTCGAACAATGACTCCGAAGTCCCCACTTCAACTTCAGACATTAAAAGAACTGGTAGAAAGTGAAAGATGTTACTTTCGAACAAGGTTCACAAGAATCGAACCAAACTCATAAAAATCACAACGATAAACAGATCGATCCGAAACAAGGTCACAACCCGTTCGAACGATGAACTGAAATACAAAACAAGTTCAGAAAGTATCAACGAACACGAGCAAGTCGATAGAATTTAGAAGGAGAAAGTGCAGAAGTCAAAAATAATACGGATATTACAATCGACCTCTTATAAAAGAAATGTCGTCCCCGCAACTCACAACAACGGAAGCAAGGTGACAACACAACAACCAACTGACAGAAACATCTCTCATTGGCCTCTTAGAGCCGATCCTGATATCTGTACTGAAGCTCGTGCCCCGAAAGACTCGGAACCCAACTCGCAAAACTGGATCCTGTGTCTCTCGGGTCCACACTTGAAACGCGTTACCGACGAGAAAGACAATTGCACGTGCATGCCCCCGGCACATCATGGTTGAAACGCTTCGGCTCGGCGTACCAAAAATACAAATGCTAGATACAATAGAACATAACATCACAAAACAACAAACCGGAGATGCCAACTTGGCATAACATATCAACATATACTAAAATCACATCAACCACGGCATCGTTCGACGATTACAACGGCCCGAACGATAACCAGCACATAATCACAAAACAGCATGAAACAATCATGCATTTACACAAACGTGCAAACTCAAGTTCCAACAGCTCGCACTGGTACGATAACACACAAATTATCACAAAGCAACAACATTCAAATCTAACATCTCACCTCTCACAGAGGGCTAATCACAACAAATGCGTGGCAAATGAATCAACGTTCACGCCACCGATTCCATCATACTCGGGAGCTGACATTCTAACGACAATGCGAATATCACATATACATTCCCAGACAGCAAACAGGAATGATAGGTTTTAAAAACGAAAACCACCTTTTGAAAACAATTTGGAAACACCAGTTGATCTTGAGTATCACATTTCAAAAAGTAGTATAAACACCATTATTGAGACTTTGAAAATTATCTTGCGTTTGAACAAAAATGAGGACACTCTTCTTTTAGTGAAAAACTTTCAAAAATATTCGACCCTCGGGTCTAAGCAAAGCATTTCTAAATAATTGGAAATATCTCAAAATATTTTGGTCCTCAACTGGAAAATTTTTGAAACATATGGCGGCACTCAAAGGCACCTTGAAAGTACCAAGAGAAAATAATTTAATTTAAAAGTACGTCTCGAAATTTATTTTCTAAGATACTCAAGGTTTTTGAAAATCTATTAGGCTAGAATGCCCAAAAACTCGCACGTATCAACATTCGGTTACACACATCATAATGTACGCATCAACTCGCTCAAAATCAAGACACCACCTGTCTTTTACCGGAAACAAGCAGTCAAATATCCTAGTCATAAGGACATAAATAACGACAACACTTCTCATATAAACGAAACATGAGAGTCACATAAACGCATCACGAAACCAAGAATCTGCATAAAGATTCCGTCACTTAATACATAATCATACCAGTTACTCGCATAAGACGAGGCACAAACACAAAGAAGGGAGAGTTACAGCTACAAGTCGCACGAATATGATGATCGCCCCATGATACTAATCACGAACAACAAACTCAGACGACGCGTCACGACACGACTCAGTCAGACAAAATCCGACGAGACAAAACTCAACAGACACCACTTGACCCGACAGCCTAGGTTTCCACAACCTAATCTCTGATACCATTTATGTAACACCCCCAATCCGCTCAGGGATATTACACGCCGCAGAACCTTTCCTCAAGGTTCTACCAGGCTAGTAACAAAATCGAACAACTCAACAATGCCTTTAAGGCTAAAATGACTCAGTAGACCGACTTGGTCTTTCAATAAGTACATACAACTAAATTACAATACATGCCCACGTAGGGGTCGAATACAACACACTCCAGTACAACGGGGAAAATATACTGTAGCGGAAATAAAATACAACTGAACCAATATAGCAATGTATGGGTCCTCATGTGATTAGTATCGATCATCTTTCATCATCCTTCGTGCCGACCCTGTGTTATGCTCCCAAAACCTGAATGCAAAATAGACATCCACCCCCCGAATACTCGGGGGCTATCAAAACTCCACTGTTTTGCTAGTGCAAGTACAAGTGCAAAAATACGAGCCATACAATACAAGTTCCAAGGACAATAAAAACTAGGAATCCTTAAAGATTTAAACATAACGAAAATACTTCCCGAGGCGAGAGTTTAGGTAAAGCTTTCCAAAATCGAAAGATCCCAAGTCAAGGGAAACAATATATAAAGTGATTTAAAATGCCATTGGGAGTTTTGATAGAAACAACGCACGATTTTCGAATCCTTCTCTTTCTAAAATCAACAGGAGTCACAGCCCAAAGGTTCAATTTCACAAATAAATCCAACAACAATTCACAGGTCCAGAGCCCGCATCAAGTGTCCTCAACGGACATAAAATCAACACAACATAATCACGCATATGCATCGCCTAGGATCGGGGCGAAGCCACAAATCCCACTCGAGACCTCTAAGGACCCTCCCGAGCTGGCTAGCTAAACAAATCACAACATCTCACGGTTGGATCAATCACTTGTTGTATCCTGGCCACATGATCACATGCCATGTGCCACCGTAGATTATCTTTGGCGCTCACGGTTGGATCAATCACTTGTTGCATCTTGACCACATGATCGCATGCCATGCGTCACCGCAGTTTTTCTTAGGCTCTCACGGTTGGATCAATCGCTTGTTGCATCCTGGCCACATGATCACATGACATATGCCACCGTAGGCCCCGCCCACATCCACACAATAACACACATAGCACAATGCAACAAAGATATCCAAAAAATTCACCCAGAGGCATCAAACACTAAGCAAAACACCACGTCAAACCACAACGCACCGAAATGAAACCATATACGTCCACACGCAATATCAAGTGCAACATCAACACCAAACATATCAATAGAATTCACATAGTCATTCACAAACCACACCATTCACAAAACACACGCGTTTTGAAAACAAGCCTTTAACAAGGCTAAACCGAATCTTTGAAAGTGAAATTCAAACGATCAAACAAACACAAGGAGACGATCACTAATTATCATATCCACAAAACAAGAATTGTATGGACAAGGTACTTGCCTCGAATAACCACAACACGGAGAATCGACCGAAGTAGGTTGGCACGGACTGACTACGAACTCGCCGACTCCACCAAACGCCAACTCGCGATAATAAACTACGAAGGACAATAACAACAATGAAAATGAATTCCATAGCACGACTTAAAGCCGTTGAATTCAAAGAACGAATGACGAAAGTTCAAGTGTTTCCCCCAAAACGGCCAAGAACACGATTCGTCCCGTCAAAACATGAAAACGGAATTCCAAATCGAAATATGGATATACAATCCATAGAATATGTTTAACAACATCATTTAACAACAATCGATCCATCAAAAACGGATGGAAAACGAGATCAAGAACAAATCCCCCAAAAAGTCGATTCGAAGGAAATCAAGAAATATACTTCGATTCGACGAAGAACAATGGATTAAATGATGTTAAACACAAGAATACTACTAAGATTAATCATACCCATCATGGATTAATCAATGATACAGAACGAATCAGCCAAAAACGCAAAAACCTCAAAATTTCTCAAAATAAGGTTCTAGGAATTCTCACCTTGATTCGCTGGATCAAAGGGTGATATAGGATGATCAATCAATGATATGAACTCAAGAAATTCGTAGATTTGTTGTTCAACAACATGGATTCAAGATCCCCAAGGCTCCAGCCGCGGAAAAGAAAGATAGAAATTGGAAAAATGACCGAAACTGGACTGCTCTGTCACATTTATACTGGTGCAGCCTAGCGTGCGCTAGGCTGCCGAGCTAGCATGCGCTATCGGCCCGGGCCGCAATCCAGAACCTCAACGCCTCTTGCCTCGGCCGGGTAGCGTCGCGACCTTCCGGCCATAGCGCGCTACTGCCGGTCATAGCGTCTTGCGCGATGCCAAGATGGCGTCGCTACCTACCGATCCACCCGAGTCCAGTACCCCACTGCCCTACTGCCTCGGCCGACTAGCGCGCGCAGCCAACCGGCCGTAGCGTGCGCTACCTTCCGGCTGTAGCGCGCGCTACCTTACGGACGTAGCGTGCGCTACGCCGGTTCTACGCACCGTCCGGCGATTGCCATAACCGTCCGGCGGTGCGACCACCAGGACTCGACGACTCGATTATCCGAAATCGCACGGAACAAACACGACAAAATGCTCGTGGGTAACATTATCGACCCGAAATGAAATACATGCAACAATTAATCACACGCGACCATGAAAAGGGTCAAAACAACAAATACGAATGTGGATACCCACAACTTTGGGTAAATTACAAAATGGCCCAAAACGCCCGAAAATCACGATACGTGATCGAATAACCAAACCGAAGTTTACAACACGTCAAACAAAGTTAAACGCACTTTTGGGAAACTCGAAATAGTAGTTTCGAACGAGATTCACAAGAATCGAACTCGAGTGCGGAAAAGTCGTTAAGAAACACGGAACTCAACAACACAACACCGAAACGAACTCGGATGACAAAAAGTGCAGAATTAATCATTCTCAGAATGATGAAATGGTCATGAACGAGTCATCAAAATGAACTCCCGCCGAAAAAATAAAATCACCGAAATCCAAAATTGCGGGTATTACAGACTGTAAGAAGAACGTAAATCTCGGATAATTATTATTTCTTAATTCTAAGTATATAATATTTAATTGTGTATTTATAATAATTATTGCTTTAATTTACCATAGGTGAGTGTCAAAATGATCGACTCAATAAGCCTCGTATCTTGGGCAATAATATTGTTTATACGACAGTTATTATTATTACTAGAAATCGTGTCCCGACTCGTGTGGGTTGATGATGTCCCCTTGAGGAGCTCGATAATGATTATTATATTAAACCCTGCAGGTGGATTTAATTCCGATATAATAATAAGGTTCGAGTGGTACTACTCGTAGATATGATATTAATTAATTAAAGCTGTCAGTAGCTTATAATTAATTAATGGATATTCGATATCTTAAACACGGGAAATAATATATTTAATAAGGAGCCCAATTTCGTAATTTGGGATGTTGGTAGGAAGTGCAATATCAACCTTTTAGTGGACTAAGTTGATATTAATAGATTCATTATATATTAGGAAGAGTCCTAATAAGGTAAGATGAATTTATTGGGAGTCCTTCCATAATTCTCCTTAAGATCCCTAGTAGTAGTAGTCTAAGAGCCTATAAATAGGACTTATGGGGAGGTGTTGGCCGGATTATTCATTGTTCCAAGCTTGAGAGATCGATTTTCTTCTTCTTGTGTTTAATTGTAGATCTAGACTTCTGTTTTTTATTCTACAATTTAGATAACAGATCAATTTGCTAAGAGTGTTCATAAAATACTAGAAAGCAAAGAAAAATAAATCGAGTGATCCCAAGTGAAGGAGTTTTGGCCGATTCCCCATAGAAGTCCAAACAAGATCCGGTAGCTCGTTGCCCACACAACGTCCGGGTTAAGGCGGATCATACTCTAGAAGGTCTAAAGGTAGAAATACAAGGCGATCAAGACGGAAGTAATCAATACTCTTCAAAAGGTAATATCCTATGATCTTGGATCTAGATTAGGATATTTTAATTATCAACATATTTAATTAATAAATAATAAATAATATTTAAATTGCTTATTAGTCTTAGTAATTAATTAATTAGCATGCCTAAATAGATCTCATGCTCGTAGATGCGTAAAACGCGATTATCATCTTTCCCAAACTTCACTTCCGCTGCGTTTTACTTTCCAACAATTGGTATCGGAGCCAAGTTTTTTAGGCTTTTGCTATTTTAATTAATTTTAGTGATTAATTGATAGCAATTTAAATATTCATATATTTTGATGTTGGAATATTTTGGTAGATGTGTTCTTGCAGGTGATATAATCCAATTATCATGGTTTATATGAATGGTGCATTTATTTATTATGCAATTGTTGGTTTGGCCCGTTTTTTGAGGCATGTAATGGTTTTTCCCGTGAGAAAATCCGCGGATAGTTCTAGGTGTTTTTATTTTTCGTGTAATCTTGATGTAATTTTGATGTATTTTATTTTTTATAAAATTGTAATCGAATTCGGAAAGGACGGGATCACGAAGAAATAGAGCAGAAGCCGGATCGGGGATCGGCCCGCGGCACAAGCGGCAAGCGGCCGCTAGCCACGGCATGCGATCTGCATGGCGGCACTGGTCGAGCGATTCATTTGGTTCGGGCAGTCGTCGATTTTGGAGCGGCGAGATGCTTGATTGATGGGAGAGATCAAGTCGAAGATTTTCTCGGGTTCAACTCAAGGAAGAAGACCATGATAATTGGATAATTTAATTATCCATGCCTTATTTTTTGGTTTTTACTGTTTTGATGTATGGCATGTATGGATGTATGCGTGATATGTTTCCTTGCATGTTAGGACGAGAAAATTAAAAACCTTAAGGATAAAATTACTAAGTGATTAAATTGATTTAATTTTTTTAAATAAAATCAAATTGGCCTCCATAATTAATTTAAATTGTGAAGTAATTAGCATGCGCGTTGACATTAGAGTCTTCCTCCATATCGGATGTGCTAATTATAGGTTCACTAGTTTTAAATATCAAAATGATAACATAAGGTAAATATTATTTTTTATGATAGGACCTCTCCATCTGCAGGACTATTATTTAAAAGATAATATTTTAAGAATGTTAAATTTTGGTGTTCACTTAGGTGTATTAATTAATAAGCTCCCCATCGGAGTCTATGTTAATTAATACATGGCCAAGAGGAACCAACTATTAATTTTACTTGTCATAACGTAATTTGACTAGATAGTAAAATTAAAGACGTAAAACTCTACTTGGAAAATGTGTGTGTAAACGTCCACACGATCGTGGCTTGCATGTGCGGATTTTTCGAGGTATTGGTTGCTAGCATATATATATTGTGTTTTGAGGTTTTTCGATATATTTTTCTATGCATTCTGGGATGGATGTTTTTAATTTTTATCTCAGATGTCTTTCAATCCACTAGCTGTTATTCTTAAACAAAATAAACTTGATGGCACTAACTTTGCCGATTGGAAAAGAAATCTTGACATTGTCCTGACTGCTGAGGGGCATAAATTGTTGGAACATTTTGTTCCATACATAAATTAAAAGTGTTTTGATGATTAAAGTTGCTAAACAAAACAAAACAACAAAGAAGCGAAGCCTAGAATCGAAGAAAACAAAGCTGGAAAATAGTGTTCTGCACAAGCCTAACGTACGTAACTCAGCATGATTAACGTACGTAAATGAAGCAGCCTTACGTACGTAATGGAAGTAATATAACGTACGTAACTCAGTTCAAACAAGTGAACGTTGGAGGAGTCAAAGTCAGAAAAGCATGCAACGGACACATGACGTCAGCAGTGACATAAGGCCTAACGTACGTAATGCAGAAATTGTTAACGTACGTAATCAAAATGACGAAACTCCATGAACTGAAACTGGAAGAGGCTTACGTACGTAACCTTTGGTGGTTAACGTACGTAACGATGCTTACGTACGTAATAAGGAGATGATAGCGTACGTAATGAGCAGTCTGGCAGCTAACGGCTAGTTTGATGATGGAGCTTATAAATACCATTCCTATGGTATTGTTTGAGTACAACAACCTTGAGCAAATAGTCTATACTTGTGATATTATTATACACATTCTTGTTGTTGATATTGAGCTTAATTGTAAGTGTTTGAGTGAGAATTCACGAAAATATACACGAGTGGTAAAAGAAAAGATACGATTGGATTCGGTGTTATTAGGATCGAGGATCCGGCATTATTAGAATCACAATCGCTAACGAGTGAGGTTTATCTAGTACCCATAGAAATCTAGAGAGGTTGATTCCTTGTCCTACGAAAAGGAAAACGGTTTAACTTGGACCGACACAAATACAAGTGCGAGTGGTTTATCACGGACCAATAGAAGACGTGATTGTAACGGTTATACCTCGACCGATAGAAGAGAGGAGAAGAGGTTTTTCTTTAGCCTATAGAAAAAGATACCGAGAGAGGACGTAGGCTCGTTTATAGCCGAACCTCTATAAATCCTTGTGTGCTCTTTATTTTCGCATTTATATTTACGCTTCCGCAAACGGCGCAAGATCCGAACCCGTACCCAACAATTGGTATCAGAGCGGTACTCCAATACGCGGCTTAACATCCGAGGAGAAAAGATCCAAAAATGGCGTTTCAATTCTCTCTAGTCGAAGGCCTTGCTCTCAATCGACCACCATTCTTCGATGGCTCAAATTATTTGACATGGAAGAAAAAGATGTCAATCTTTATTCGTGCCTACGATATAGAGATTTGGAAGATTATTTGTCTCGGCCCAAAAGTTCCTATAAAATCCGACGGTACGCTCAAATCTTTCGAAGAATACGACGATGCCGATTGGAAAAATGACCATCTATATTGTAAGGCTACTCAACTCTTATTTTGTGCCTTAAATCCGGAAGAGGTCAATCAAATCTCATCGTGTGAGAGTGCGAAAGAAATATGGAAAATCCTAGAAATCACACACGAAGGGACGACTCAAGTCAAGGAGACAAAGATAAATATGTTTCTCCATGACTACGAGTTATTCATGATGAAAGGTGACGAGTCCATCACCAATATGCTCGACCGATTCTCGGTCATCACAAATGGACTTGCGCCATTCGGAAAACCATTATCTAGTAGTGAAAAAGTCAAGAAAATCTTAAGATCACTACCTAGCGAATGGGACGGCACCGTGACCGCGATTATGGAATCCAAAGATCTCAACACGCTCGATTTTAGTGCCCTTGTTGGTTCACTAATCAATTATGAGATCGTGTTAAAATCACGAAATGTCAAGCCGAAGCCGAAGGAACGATCGTTAGCCATGAAGGCTAAGATATCGAGAAAGAAAGAAGAAACCCCGGTGGAGGAAAGCGACGAAGAAGCGGCATATTATGCCAAGAATATTAATAAATTCCAAACTTTATTAAACCGGAGGAAGAAGGATATCTCGAGGGAAACGAAGAAGTTCGACAACTCTTGTCGACAATGTGGAAAACCAGGCCACTTCGCTAATCATTGCCGTGTCAAACCCAAGAAGGAGGTTCTCGTGGCTACTTAGAGCGATGAAGATGAAGACGATGATTTCATCAATCAAAATAATCTCGCTCTTATGGCCCGGAGTTCGTTCGACGACAGCGACGTCGAAAGCCAAGTAAGTACATCCTCCCGTGATGAACTTTTTGATGCATTTGAATTATTACATACGGATTTCCAAAATGCTTTATCGGAAATTAAATCCCTTAAGTCTAAAATTAAATCTTTGGAAATTGAAAATTCCAAAATTATCGAGAAAGGAAAATTTGTCGAAATCGTTCATTCGAAATGCATTGAAAATGAGAATATTTTGAAGAATGATCTTTTAAAAGTTCAAGATGAACTAAAATCTTTGACAAGAAAATTCTCGTGCGGCAACGATAAATTTGAACAAATGTTATGTGTTCAAAAATATACTTTAAATAAAGAGGGGTTAGGATTCAAACCACATTCGAAAAACAAATCCGTTAATTTTAAAATACCCCATTGCGAAAAGTGTTTGAAAATCGGGCACCACGTTTCAAATTGCAAAAGCCCTCGTCGGACGATAAAAATTAAGAAAATTTGGGTTCCTAAAGGAACAAATATTTCAAATATTGTTTATGTCTCGAAACAAAAACCAACTATAGGTTGGATCCCCAAAAATTGATTTTTGTATTTTACTCAGGGGGAGTATTTTTTTTTAAGGGGAGATATTATTCTCAGGGGGAGTTTTTACCCTTTATGCAATTATTCATAAATTGTATCATGCATATTTTATATTTTGGTATTATTTATTTCAATTCATATTTTATCCACTTTTTGATGAAAACAAAAAGGGGGAGAGAATGGAGAAGGAGAAAAAGAAGTCGAAAATGAGATTAACCCTAAAAGGGGGAGAAAATCGAAAAATAAAAAGGAGAAGTCGAAAATGACAGAAAAAGAAAAATGCGGAGATGTCGAAAAGACGATGAAAATTTGAAAATGAGAAAAGTAAAGGAGAAAAGAAGGAGTCGAAAAAGAAATGGGAGAAGAAACTAACAAAACGAACAAAGTCGAAAACTTTGGTCTGTACACATATACATATATTTGTATTTTTGCATGTAAATCCCATTGACGAAGTGTTGTTTTGTAATTATCAAAAAGGGGGAGATTGTTGGAACATTTTGTTCCATACATAAATTAAAAGTGTTTTGATGATTAAAGTTGCTAAACAAAACAAAACAACAAAGAGGCGAAGCCAAGAATCGAAGAAAACGAAGCTGGAAAATAGTGTTCTGCACAAGCCTAACGTACGTAACTC
This sequence comes from Orobanche coerulescens, assembly GCA_033398695.1. Lineage (NCBI taxonomy): Eukaryota > Viridiplantae > Streptophyta > Magnoliopsida > Lamiales > Orobanchaceae > Orobanche > Orobanche coerulescens. The sequence continues at coordinate 98,953,832 of CM065817.1, read as the reverse complement.
AGCATGATCAACGTACGTAAATGAAGCAGCCTTACATACGTAATGGAAGTAATATAACGTACGTAACTCAGTTCAAACAAGTGAACGTTGGAGGAGTCAAAGTCAGAAAAGCATGCAACGGACACATGACGTCAGCAGTGACATAAGGCCTAACGTACGTAATGCAGAAATTGTTAACGTACGTAATCAAAATGACGAAACTCCCTGAACTGAAACTGGAAGAGGCTTACATACGTAACCTGTGGTGGTTAACGTACGTAACGATGCTTACGTACGTAATAAGGAGATGATAGCGTACGTAATGAGCAGTCTGGCAGCTAACGGCTAGTTTGATGATGGAGCCTATAAATACTATTCCTATGGTATTGTTTGAGTACAACAACCTTGAGCAAATAGTCTATACTTGTGATATTATTATACACATTCTTGTTGTTGATATTGAGCTTAATTGTAAGTGTTTGAGTGAGAATTCACGAAAATATACACGAGTGGTAAAAGAAAAGATACGATTGGATTCGGTGTTATTAGGATCGAGGATCCGGCATTATTAGAATCACAATCGCTATCGAGTGAGGTTTATCTAGTACCCATAGAAATCTAGAGAGGTTGATTCCTTGTCCTACGAAAAGGAAAACGGTTTAACTTGGACCGACACAAATACAAGTGCGAGTGGTTTATCACGGACCAATAGAAGACGTGATTGTAACGGTTATACCTCGACCGATAGAAGAGAGGAGAAGAGGTTTTTATTTAGCCTATAGAAAAAGATACCGAGAGAGGACGTAGGCTCGTTTATAGCCGAACCTCTATATATCCTTGTGTGCTCTTTATTTTCGCATTTATATTTACGCTTCCGCAAACGGCGCAATATCCGAACCCGTACCCAACATAAATTTGTCATGATTGAGGAGAGCCTTCTAGAACTAGAACCAGATGCCACTCCCGAAGAGTTGGCTGAATTCGAAAATGGAAAAAGTCTGATGAGATGGCTCGTTGTTACATTTTGGCTTCACTGACAAATGTATTGCAGCATCAGCATCAGACGATGGGCTCGGCCGCGGAAATGATGAAAAGTCTCACTGAGATGTTTGGTCATCAGAACTGGGCAGCAAGACAAAATGCAATGAGGGTACTGATAACAACCCAAATGTCTGAAGGGACTCCAGTGAGGTATCATGTTCTAAAAATGATGTCCCATTTGAACGAACTGAGCATACTGGGGGCTACTATCGATGCGGAAACGCAGGTCGATATTATCTTAGGCAGCTTACCTAGAAGCTTTGAGCAGTTCCGCCTTAACTGCAATATGAACCGTAGGACATATAGTTTGGAGGAACTTGACGAGCTTGATCTGTGAAGGTCTCTTCAAACAAGGTTATCATCAGATTCTTGCGGCAACCGGTGCTACTTCTTCCAAACCCAAATGGGGAAAGAAGAAGAAGTAGGTTGGCCAGAAGCAAGTGGCAACCCTCAAGGTGAAAAGCAGGGCTCCTCACACCGAGGCGAACAAAAAGCCAAAGGGAAAGTGCTACAAGTGCGGTTAGAAAGGAAATTTTAAAGCGGACTGCCCTGCTCTTAAGAAAGGTATGTCTCGTGCACTAGTAGTCAAAACATGTTTGGCAGCTGGTTCTTCCACTTCGTAGATAGTTGATTCAGGTTCCACTGATCATGTTTGCTTTGACTCGCATGGTTTTCAGGTAACCAAGCAGCTTAGTGCGGGCGAGATTACCATCAACTTGGGCGATTATTCCAGGCTTATGGCTGTTGCAGTGGGAGTCATGCAGTTGAAGATTAATGATAAATTATTAGTCCTCAATAATGTATTATTAGTACCGGATTTTAGAATGAATTTAATTTCGGTTTATAAATTAAAAAGCGATGGTTATTCAGTTTCTTTTGATGACGATGCCATTATTAAGAAAAGAAGCGGTGAATATATTTGCAAAGGTATTTTTAATGATGGACTATATGTCGTTAATACTGCACAAACTCCTATGCATAAATCACTTAACTCTTTGTCTAAACCTAAAAAGAGAAAAGAACCTTCAAGCATAAACCAAACATATCTGTGGCATTTACGGTTAGGATATGTAAACCTTGGAAGGATTCAAAGATTGGTAGATGATGGCTCATTTGATGATCTCCAAGTTGAGTCATTTCCAATTTGTGAATCCTGTCTGGAAGGTAAGATGACCAAAAGGGTTTTTAAAACTAAGGGAAACCGTGCTCAGAATGTGTTAGAATTGGTTCATACGGATGTATGTGGTCCAATGAATATCCAGGCTAGGGGTGGTTTCGAATACTTCATCACGTTCATAGATGATTATTAGAGATATAGATACATCTATTTGATGCGACGTAAGTCTGAAGCCTTTGACAAGTTCAGAGACTTCAAGGCTGAAACGGAGAAGCGTCATGGGAAGAGTTTCAAGTCACTACGATCTGATCGTGGTGGCGAATACCTTAGTGGAGAGTTTTTGGATTTCTTGGCGAATGAGGGGATTTCGTCCCAGCTCACCATGCCGGGAACTCCACAACAAAATGGTGTGGCTGAAAGAAGGAATCGGACTCTTTTAGAAATGGTTAGATCAATGATGAGTTATTCAGATTTACCTATTTCGTTTTGGGGATACGTCTTAGAAACAGCGGTGTACATTCTAAACCTGGTGCCTTCGAAATCAGTTCCAAAAACACCCACAGAACTGTGGAGTGGGCGTAAGCCCAGTCTAGGACATGTTCGGATTCGGGGTACTCCAGCACATGTGCTGAATAAGGAAGCTGATAAGTTGGCATCTCATACAAAAGTATGAGTGTTTGTAGGATATCCTAAGGGGACGAAGGGTGGCTTGTTCTATAGTCCCCAGGATCAGCAGGTTATTGTTAGCACCAATGCCCATTTTCTGGAAGAGGATTATATGATTAGTCACAAGCCTATGAGCGAGATAATTTTGGAAGAGCTGAGGGGCGAGACTCCATCTATACCAATCGTACGCCAACTAACACTACACCACGTATTGATTCTGATACTTTTACACCAACTCAGGATTTGCCCCGTCGTAGTGGGAGGGTTGTTCGTCAGCCCGAATGATTCATAGGCGTGGGAAAGTCTTTGGACTCAATCCCAGGCGAAGATGAATCAGATCCCTGGACCTATAAGGAGGCAATCCAAGATAAAGATGCTGACTCCTGGCAAGTAGCAATGGAATTAGAAATGGGATCTATGGATTCCAATCAAGATGGTGTACAAGCCATTGGGAGTAAATGGGTCTACAAGCGAAAGAAAGGACATGATGGGAAGGTTGAAACCTTCAAAGCGAGGCTTGTTTCAAAAGGTTACACTCAAAAAGAGGGTATCGATTATGATGAAACCTTTTCGCCGGTAGCCATGCTTAAGTCAATCCGGATTCTTTTAGCTATAGCTGCGCATTTGGATCTGGAGATTTGGCAGATGGATGTCAAGACTGCATTCTTGAATGGGAGTCTAGACAAGGAAATCTATATGCGCCAAGCAGAGGGATTCATTGCTGAAGGAGAAGAGCACTTGGTGTTCAAACTTAAGAAAACTATTTATGAACTTAAGCAAGCATCTAGATCTTGGAACACTCATTTTGACGAAGTTGTCCAGTAATATGGATTCGTCCAATGTCCGAGTGAGAGTTGTGTGTATAAGAAATGCGATGGAAATGTGTTGGTGTTTCTTGTACTATATGTAGATGATATCATTCTGATTGGAAACAGCGTGAAGGAATTGTCGGACGTACGGGTACGGCTATTTGAGCAGTTCGATATGAAGGATCTAGGAGAAGCAGGACACATCCTTGGAATCAGGATCTTTCGTGATCGGAAGAAAAGGATGTTTTGCTTATCCCAGGCATCCTATATCGATACAGTGCTTAAGCGGTTTAGCATGGAGAATTCCAAGAAAGGTTTTCTACCTTAAAGATATGGAATTCAACTATCTAAGGATATGTGTCCTAAGACACAAAAAGAGATAGATGACATGAACATGGTCCCTTATGCATCTGCTGTGGAAAGTCTCAGTATGCTATGCTTTGCACTAGACCAGATATCTGTCATGCCTTGGGCATGGCTGCTAGATATCAGTAGAACCCAGGACCAGGACACTGGATTGCTGTCAAGCACATACTCAAGTACCTGAGAAGGACGAGGGAGTACATGCTTCTATATCAATCAGACGACCTGTTTCCGGTGGGATACACTGACTCATATTTTTTATCGTACAAAGAAAAGTCCAAGTCTACTTCGGGTTATGTTTTTAGACTGTGAGGTGGAGCCATTAGTTGGAGGAGTGTGAAGTAGAAATGCATCTCGGACTCTACCATGGAAGCCGAGTACGTGGCAGCCTCTGAGACAGCCAAGGAGGCAGTGTGGCTCAAGTACTTCTTGCAAGACTTAGATGTGGTTCCCGATTTGCCAGAGGGTATTACACTTTATTGTGATAATACTGGTGCAGTCGCAAATTCGAGGGAACCACGAGCCCACTAGGCAAGTAAACATATCAACCGCAAGTACCACATTATACGACACTTCGTAAAGGAAGGAGATGTAGTTGTAGCTAGGGTTGCATCGGAAGATAATCTTGCTGACCCTTTCAAGAAAGGCCTACCTTCAAAAGTTTTTGAAAGGCATGTGGAAGGAATGGGATTACGGTGTATGACAGCATTGCTTTGAGTATAAGTGGGAGAAATGAGAGACTATGTAATAGAGTAGTATACTTAAAAGCATGCTTTGAGTATAAGTGGGAGATTGTTAGGATTGTATACTGCAAAGCATACTTTATGCTTGTATTACCTAAATTACCTGTTACTACCTATGAGAATATTAATTACATTTAATCACATGTTTTGCATATTTATTCACGTTATGGTTATGCAAATGAAATGTCTAATTATTTTATATTGTAGATAATGTGGTGTGTTGGTGTCACACGGAAGATCACATTATCGGTGCCTTATAAAATAATATAATAATTCACAACCTATATAATTATTAGACAAATTATATAAAAGGTTGTCGTGTATGCTTGAGAATAGTTGGTCTTGACTATTAGCATACATTAGCGTATTTGCGTACGTTGAACTGGATCGAGGTGAGATAGTGTCTTCTGTACTGACTGTAAGAAGAACGTAAATCTCGGATAATTATTATTTCTTAATTCTATGTATATAATATTTAATTGTGTATTTATAATAATTATTGTTTTGATTTACCATAGGTGAGAGTCAAAATGATCGACTCAATAAGCCTCGTATTTTATACGACAGTTATTATTATTATTACTAGAAATCGTGTCCCGACTCGTGCGGGTTGATGATGTCCCCTTGAGGAGCTCGATAATGATTATTATATTAAACCCTACAGGTGGATTTAATTCCGATATAATAATAAGGTTCGAGTGGTACTACTCTTGGATAAGATATTAATTAATTAAAGCTGTCAGTAGCTTATAATTAATTAATGGATATTCGATATCTTAGACACGGGAAATAATATATTTAATAAGGAGCCCAATTTCGTAATTTGGGATTTTGGTAGGAAGTGCAATATCAACCTTTTAGTGGACTAAGTTGATATTAATAGATTCATTATATATTAGGAAGAGTCCTAATAAGGTAAGATGAATTTATTGGGAGTCCTTCCATAATTCTCCTTAAGATCCCTAGTAGTAGTCTAAGAGCCTATAAATAGGACTTATGGGGAGGTGTTGGCCGAATTATTCATTGTCCCAAGCTTGAGAGATCGATTTTCTTCTTCTTGTGTTTAATTGTAGATCTAGACTTCTGTTTTTGATTCTACAATTTAGATAACACATCAATTTGCTAAGAGTGTTTATAAAATACTAGAAAGCAAAGAAAAATAAATCGAGTGATCCCAAGTGAAGGAGTTTCGGCCGATTCCCCATAGAAGTCCAAACAAGATCTGGTAGCTCGTTGCCCACACAACGTCCGGGTTAAGGCGGATCATACTCTAGAAGGTCTAAAGGTAGAAATACAAGGCGATCAAGACGGAAGTAATCAATACTCTTCAAAAGGTAATATCCTATGATCTTGGATCTAGATTAGGATATTTTAATTATCAACATATTTAATTAATAAATAATAAATAATATTTAAATTGCTTATTAGTCTTAGTAATTAATTAATTAGCATACCTAAATAGATCTCATGCTCGTAGATGCGTAAAACGCGATTATCATCTTTACTAAACTTCGCTTCCGCTGCGTTTTACTTTCCAACAATCTGGAGTCAGATATGTTCTGATCGGTCATGTGTAGGATTTTCAGGGCGGGCACGTGTAGCATATGTTGGTTTCGACCTCATATTAAACCGTGCGCACGAGACGTACTTCGTGAAGTTGATTAGGTATGAGACCAAACATGTATATCATCAATACCCATGGTTGGCTTGTATACGGACACATGTCCGGATCGGGCATATTGTGACGTCCATCTTGAGTCTTATTGATTGGTCGTTCACAGTCCATGTATAATCGGATTAGTTCGATAGTCGGGCTGTATTTGAAATCCCGTATATATATAATTTGTATATGGTTGACAATTTTATCCCCGTTTACCCTTTACTGATCTCGTTTGGAGTTACCATATCGATGGGCAGCTCGTTTGTTATCGACCCTTTATTAATCTCGTTTGGAGTTTCCCCTATCATTGGTAATCTCGCTCGTTATTGATCCTTATTGATTCCGTTTGGGAGTTTGCCTTACTGTTGGTATTCTTGGTTGTCGATCCTTTATCGATCTTATCGGAATTTATCGTCGGTATTCTCGGTTGTTGACCTGTTATTGCTCATGATGGAATTACCATATTATTGGCATTCTCGGTTGTTGGTCCTTGATTAATCTTATTGGAGTTTATTGCGCTGTTGGTATTTTTGGTTGTCGATCCTTCATCGATCTTGTTGGAGTTCATTGTATCGTCGGTATTCTCGGTTGTTGATCCTTTATTGATCTTATTGGAGTTTATCGTGTCGTTGGTATTCTTGGTTGTCGATCCTTTATCGATCTTGTTGGAGGTTACCGTGTCGTTGGTATTCTCGGTTGTTGACCCTTTATTGATCTTGTTGGGGTTTACCGTATTGTTGGTATTCCCGGTGGTTGATCCTCCATTGATCTAGTTGGAGTTACCACATCATGGTATTCTCATTCGTGGTTGATCCTTGTCGATCTTGTGTGGAGTTATCATGTCATTGATATTCCCGTTTTGATGCATTGGTTGTGTACTATTATTGATTGTGTGAGCATTCATGCTTTGTGTTGATATCCGGGACTTGCCACTGTCTCGGGACAGTTGATTTACAGATGTATTGTGTGATATCGGTTTTATCAGAATTGGGATCCGATTGTGCGATCCAGCGGACAGAATCGGACATGGCCAGATTATTCTATATTGGAGATATGTTTATGTTTGAGAATCTTGGTATCATTTCGGATACGGTACAGTTGGTTACTTTTGAATTCATTCGACACTTGAGGATGCAAGATGTGGATTGTGGTAAGGAATGATTTGATATGGATTGTGATGGGTTGGTAAGGTTACTTTGGTAAGATTATGTAGGGGAATCTTCTTACTCTGTAATTTACATTGATATGTAATTGTTTATATGATGTGATCATTACCATTATTGAGTATTATGGCTGATCCCGTCGTGGGCTTTATCTTTTAGGTACTCGGAGTTCGAACTAGTAGTGGTCGTGAATGGATGAGCTTCCCGGTGATGCTGGCTATAGCATGGTTATTAGGATTTGTGTATTCTTTTCTGGTTGTTATGATTTCGCTACAAATGTATTTAATCATGTCTTTATCCATTACGTGTAAAATTTTATAATGGCTTTCAGTATCTTTCCAACTCGTGTATACTTTCTAATTGTCCTTTTGGTGTCTTTACCTTGTGCTTTCAAATGGTACTTTTTGACGCTAATTGGGAACAACGTTTTGAAAAATATTTGAGTATTTAAAACATTACCGTCATTGGCCTTTTGGCATTTCTAAACGTTTGCGAAAATGATCTTAGTCTTGTGGGTTCCATTGTGGGCCCCACGACGCTGTAATATTCCCGGTTGGTTTTGGGGGAGCTACACAACTTCATTCCAAGATAACCTTCATGAGATCACAGGACGGATCAACAGTCTTTTTCTTTTGAGAATTCAGGATGTAGAAAGCTTCGTCCAACGTGAGTTTGAAGATAGAGGGACGAAGTCACTTCTTGATTCCACTCCCTCATCCCTCCTTGTCCTGCCCAGGCCCTAGCTGTGCTTGGCCCATACTTCACTCTATATCCTCTTGTATCTTACTCTTCATCAGGCTAGGTTGGATCGTGCTTGTCAAAAGGAGAAAGCTCAGGTCGAGCGTGCCCCTCCCCTTCTCCTGACTTTATAAACTAGCAGAAGCGTGGTAACTCAAACTGGGTTGGATCGCCCACTTCTCTTATACATATACCGTATCCAGACCAAAAGGTAAGAAGAACAGCAGGATCTCCAATAAATAGAGGATTAGGGAAAGCAGTACAAGAACGAGAAGCAAGGGAGAAGGAGAGATAATAGAATGAGGAATAAGCATATCTACTAGATGAAAGAAAGGATCCTTAGTACATACAAGAAAGAGGAGCAAATAAGGAGAAGGCTACCGGTGCCAAAAGCATACTTCCAAAGGTCCTATCGAGTTTTAAATTAGGGATCAGAAGAGAGCTTTCACAAGTTATTGCTTAAGATATGTTCTTTTTTGATAGCAGTCTAAAAACCCCGTATTTTTCCTTCTTTTTAGGTCCCCTCTTCTGCATCCATTACTTGTCTTCTTGATCTTCTAATGGCAATATGGCTCAGCGAGATCCTCCCGTTCCTGCTTTGCTTAGGGTGGTACATTGAACCAATCATCTTCTTTTTTCAAGTGATGAATCTTTCTCGCTCGGATCGCTAGTCACTGGTTGGCCCAGCGCGAGATGAAGATTCTAGTCTCGCTTCAATAGTGATTCTGTGATAGGCACTTTTCCTTTCCGTCTTTCTCAGCGCCATTCTAACATAAGGGTGGACCTTATTTTAGCTTCTTATCCTTGACTTTGGCCCCCTTAGACACTGAGCTGACCCAAAAAAGGAGAGCGCAGAGCCTGCGGTAGGAATAGCAGCTTTCAAATGCTTTTTTAAGGGCACAGCCACATTCGTGTGAAGAAGTTCGAATAGTGAACTATAGATAGAAAGAACGGCCTGTCCCATCTCTTGATAATGGAATTTATTAAGAAATATCATAATCGAAGGCTCGGGAATGACAAGAAATCACTTGCATAACCTATAACATTGGCTTCGTTTGCTTCGAGTAGTACGGTATGCCCCGACAGCTGCGCTTTCGCTCTCTTCTGCTCTTCCTCATTGCCTCGAACCAGGCAGGGGAAAGACAATGACCAAGGGCACTTAATTTCGTACCAGCAGTCGAAGGTCGATTGATTTAATATTGCACTACGAAGGTCACACAAGGTCTTCAACTTCAAAGTCAGAATGGATAACATCAATCTATATATCGCATAGATTCGGTACGCCTGCGTGACCCTACGTCTTGATTGAGTCCCCATCTCCAACATGTTCAATTCCGTCTTCGGGCTCGACGGTCTACTACATCTACTCTTTCCGGACCTAGACACTCAGCTTTGTAGACGCATCCCACACCGTAAGACCTGGCTTTTCTAAGTCCAGTCTCTTCCCACTGCTGCGGTCTATTCAAAAGCAAATCTCCGGGACTGACTCTTGCCCTGCAGCCGACGTTCTCTCGTTTGAATCAGAGGAATAGGAACTGGGATTTGCCCCTTATCCACCTATCGGGAATGGGTGCCGATTTCGTTCGATTGATCCGTTGAAGTTTGAATAATCGGTTCCTTCATGAGGAAGGATGAGGAACGATAGGGGACAGAGCAAACGAATGGTAGAAATCCTTCTCTTTTCTTTATTCATAACAAATGGTGTGCTGGTGAACCCCAGTTCTTATTCCTCATCCAGCGAGCTTGCTGGGCAGTGTGCTGGGCAGCTCCCAGCTTGTCCAGGCCGTGTGCTTTTCGACTCTATTTTTTATATATTTCGTTCGTAAATTAATTTCCCACAAATTAAATTGGATTTAATTTGACTAAGATATAATTGTGGTATTTTTTGTTCTTAGGGGAATTAATTTAATGAAACATTTTCTCATCCGGAACAAGTTAAAATTAACGGTTATATGAATTAATTGGATTAATTCTAATTGTTGGATTATTTTTTGTTAATTAGATCAATATTTAGATTAATCATTTTTTCCATTTATTTTACTATGATTGCTGCATTAATTTTGAATGGGGATGTAGTTCATGGACCTAGTTTTGAACCATTTGTTTTGTTCGATTGGGTTGTAAAGGCTGTTTTGAGCTTATTTATTTTACTAGAAAATTTGTATACGATGCAATTTTTCAAATGTAAAATTTATATGTAATGACGAAGACCGGAGGAAGATCCGCTCGAGAAGACGAAGATTCAAGACCGAAGACGTAATTAGATTACAATGTTTTTGTTCTAGGAACGGTCCATGAACTGCAGGTTGTTAGTTTTAGGTTGTGTATGTTTTCATATTGTATGACAAACAAACAAACCGACAAACCACACTTATAAATGGATTAATGTGCAAAGTGTAACATATAATCGCGTTAAACTCCTGCTTACAAATACTAAGTTATAAAGATTACGAGGTTTCCTACCCTCCATCAAACTCATGGAAAATTGAAATCTAAACTAAAATATTGTTCTTCCGAGTATGTCGGGGTAATATTTTTGGGGAAGGTTGATAAATTCCTAGAGTGTATTAGATGCCTTTGGTTCTGACAAATCAAACCCCTAGAAACCATATATGTTGCCGGGTAAGATTCAATTGTCAGACTAATAGGAGTTTACGGTTTAAACTTAGATAGTTCAACGAGCCATAGAAACAGAATGGGTTGAGGGCAAGTGAACTAGGTGTAAAAGAAGATCGAATCATCCATTATATGGGTTGGTGTTAGACATCACTTTATAAAGAATGATAGAGTAGAAATTGTATATGTTGCCCTCTATTAAACTTTGTAAAGAACTCGATCACCACTAAGAAGTCAACCGTGACTTTCGGATTTCACATGGGAGTGTGCAAATGCTGATAAAATAGTGGGAGCCGAGTTATGAATAAAGAAAGTCCTTAAATTCTTTACTTGGATCATAATTAAACAATCACTAACGAATCTTAAATTATTCTCTGCAGTTAACAAAATCTCTCAAAATGACAATGAACCCACTCGCTATACTACTTGAAAAGAACGTCCTGACTGATCCGAACTATGTGGACTGGCTTCGAAACTTGAGGATTGTCCTCACTATGGAAATGCTGGGATACGTCTTGGAGGCGGACATCCTAGCGGCTCCTGCAAGAACCCTAGCCAATCAGGAAGAAGTCGATGCCCATGAGAACTAGGTAAAAGACGGCGTAAGAGTGTGCGGGTACATGTTAGGCTCAATGACTAATGAGATTCAACGTTCCCATGAAAAGATGACATCTTCAAGAGCCATCTTAGGGCACTTGGCTGAGCTCTATGGAGAGCATAGTCAAACTGCTAGATATGAGATATCAAAGCAATTATTCGGCGCAAGGATGAAGAAAGGAGAGAGGGTTGGGGACCATTTCCTAAACATGATCTCGATGATTGAGAGATTAGAATCTCTTGATTTTCAGATGCATGCATCTCTCCAAACTGACCTTATCCTGCAGTCACCTCCTGACTCCTTTTCTCAATTTGTCATGAACTTCAACTGCAATGAGATTGCATGTAACTTAATTGGCTTAATGAACAAACCGACGACTTCCCAGTCTCAGATGAAGACAAAAGGAAAGGAAGTTGCACTTGTGATTTCTTCTGGGACTTGAAAGTCCAAGAATAACAAGAAAAAGAACAAAAAGCAGTTAGGTCCAATAACCAAGATCGATAAGGGAAAGGGCAAAGCCCCAATAGTTCAAAAGAGCAAGGGGGTCAAGAAAACGGATGTATGCCTAAACAACGGTGAGCTAGGCCACTTGATACGAATTCTCACTTGTGATGCGAATTCGGTATCGATACAACGGAAGACTTTTTGAAGCGCGGAAGCTATCGGCAGAAAGCGCCGAGGCGATGACAACGATTCGCTACGGCGTATCTGAACTAGCGGCACGTACTCGCTACAGGTTTGTATGATGGAAGCTCGATACAGCAACAAGACAGGAATTTGGTCCAAATGAAAAGACTCGAAACAGGCCACTCCCAAACAGTGACACTCGAGACAGCACGTTTCGTTCGGAAGCGAATTTAAGACAGAAAACACGTTCGAAGGATCGAACAACACTTTATACGAAATATTGAGCAAGTATAAAACTGTATCGAAAAATAAACAGAATATCGAAACAAGGTATAAACAGATGTTTTATCAAATTAGACCTATAATTTGATAAAGTGATTTCTCCTCAAGACCTATTGAGAATCAATCAGATTAGTATTCGAAACGCGTCGAATAAAAACCAAGTTTTGATGAAAAGCATTCACCAGGGAAAAACACAAAGTGTTCTCAATTCTTCAACATTCAATAATAATCCCATTACAACTCTACTGCCACTATTTATAGGCAAAAGTGGCCTGACAAAATACTTAAACTATTACAAGCTGTTCTTTAAAATAATGAAAGGATAATAAAAGGTTCTTCAGGTCACTTGTTGACAAAAGTAAAAGCTGGGTCTTTGTCTCCAAGTTGTTTGCTGACAGCCGCCCTTTTTGCCAAGAATCCTGCTGCTTTATAAGAGAAAGCTGAACATCCTTTTATTTGTTTAGTTTCCACTTTATCCTTTTTCCCTCCCCAAGATGCTATTTGTCTTCTGTTTAAGTTACTTCAATTCCGACTATCAAGGTAACTCCATGCCTCGTTTCTGTTTTCTCGCCTAAGTAGGTTGTAGTGCGGTCTAGGTGTTTTACGTCAATTCTTACTTCATCTTCTTCGCTTAGAGTAGTCGGCTTCGTATCATTCCCTCCTTCTTTAAAAGGAATTGTCCTCAATTCCGCAATCCCGTCGTCGTCAAGGTAAGGGGATAGATCACCTACGTTGAAAGTAGCATGCACTCCGTAATCACCCGGAAGTTCTAACTTATAAGCATTGTCATTCACCTTCGCAATTATTTTAAATGGTCCCTCAGCTCGTGGCATTAGCTTGTTCTTACGCTTACTCGGGAATCATTCCTTCCTCAAATGTAACCAAACTAAATCTCCAACCTCGAATAGTCTCGGCTTTCTTTGCTTATTCGACTTCCTTTTGTATGCCTCGTTTATTTCCTTGATTCGATCCCGCACCTGCTCGTGCAATTTCATCATTGATTTTAGTTTTGACTACGCATCCTTATGCACCAATTCGTTGCTTGGTAGTGGAATTAGATCTAGCGGCATGTAAGGATTCAACCCGTAAACTACTTCAAATGGAGGATGTGCCGTGGCATGAGTAGGAGATCGATTATAAGTAAACCCCGCATGTGCCAGTTTCAGATCCCAGTCCTTTTGTGTTTTGCTCACCAAGCCTCGCAACAGCATCCCCAGTGTTCGATTCGTTACTTCAGTTTGTCCGTCGGTTTGAGGATGATGCGAAGTACTAAATAAAAGCTTTGTTCCCACCTTTCTCCACAAGGTGTTCCAAAAGTAGCTTAGAAACTTTGAGTCCCGATCCGAAACAATAGTTTTCGGAACTCCATGTAATCGCACCACCTCTCGGAAATACAAGTCAGCAACATTACTCGCATCATCGGTTTTGTGACAAGGAACAAAATGAGCCATTTTTGAAAAACGATCGACAACCACCATAATCGCATCCTTACCTCGTTGGGTTCGAGGCAAAGCCACAATGAAATCCATTGAGACATCTTCCCATGGCCTCTCCGGAATCGGCAAAGGTGTGTAGACTCCTGGTTTGAACGAGCTTTTCGCAACTGGCACGTCACACATTTACTAATTATATTATTAACATCCCCCTGCATCCTTGGCCAGTAAAAATGTTCCTTAAGCACTTCTAATGTCTTGGCCGAACCGAAGTTGCCAGCCAAACCTCCCCCATGAGCCTCTCGAACCAGCAATTCTCGAATCGTGTGCCTTGGTAGACAAAGACGATTTTCCTTAAAAAGAAAGCCCTCCTGTATCGAAAATTCTCCCATCGGGCCAGGTTTGCATAGGGCGAAGGTCTCGCCAAAATCCGCATCACCTTCGTAATACTCTTTTACTGTATCGAATCCAAGCAAACGAACATCAAGAGTGGCGAGTAAGGCATAACGCCTAGACAATGCATCTGCCACAATATTGCTCTTGCCATCCTTATACTTTGACGAGAAGTGAAATGATTGTAAGAATTCCACCCACTTCGCATGTCTGGGACTTAACTTGTGCTGTCCATTAATATACTTCAAGGATTCATGGTCCGAGTGTATGATAAAATGCTTTGGCCGCAGATAGTGACTCCAATGATCTAGAGCCCTCACAATAGCATAAAACTCTTTGTCGTACGTACAATAATTGAGACGAGCACCGTTTAATTTCTCTGAAAAATAAGCAATAGGTCGCTTTCCCTGAATGAGAACCGCTCCAATGCCCACTCCGCTAGCATCACATTCTACCTCAAACGGTTGCGAAAAATCGGGTAATGCTAAGATTGGTGCTTCGCACAACTTCGCCTTCAAATTTGCAAATGACTCCTGAGCAGCCCGGCTCCAATTAAACGTGCCCTTCTTCAAACATTCGGTTATTGGGCTTGCAATGGTACTGAAGTCTCGAATGAATCTTCGGTAAAATGAAGCTAGTCCATGGAACGATCTAACCTCCGTCACTGTAGTGGGAACCGGCCAGGACTTAATTGCTTTGATCTTCACTTGATCGACCGACACTCCATTCTTTGAAACAATATAGCCAAGAAAGATTATACTTTCGACCAAAAATGAGCACTTCTCCTTTTTTCCATACAGCTTCTGGTCTCCAAGGGTTTCGAAGACTTGCCTCAAGTGTTCGAAATGTTCTTGCAACGATCGGCTATAGATCAAAATATCATCTAAGTATACAACCACAAATTTCCCTAAAAATGGCTTAAGTACCTCATTCATCAAGCGCATGAAAGTACTCGGTGCATTTGTAAGACCGAACGGCATAACGGTCCATTCATACAGTCCGTGTTTTGTTTTGAAGGCTATCTTCCACTCATCTCCTTCCCGCATCCGAATTTGGTGATAACCACTTCATAGATCAACCTTTGAAAAGATCACTGATCCGTGTAATTCGCCAACATATCATCAAGCCTCGGAATCGGAAACCGATACTTGATGGTTATATTGTTCACAGCTTGACTGTCAATACACATCCTCCAAGATCCGTCTTTCTTTGGAACCAGTAATACCGGAACCGCACAAGGACTTAGGCTTTCTCGAACGTACCCACGATCCATCAGTTCTTCGATTTGGTTTTGTAATTCCTTCGTCTCCTAGGGATTACATCTATAGGCAGCTTTGTTAGGGAGCGACACACCCGGTATGAGGTCGATCTGATGTTCAATCCCGCGAATTGGTGGTAAACCCGACGGTAATTCTTCGGGAAAAACATCTGCAAATTCGCGTAATAAGGCATCCATCCTTTCGTTCCGCACAACCATGTTACCATTCTGTGTCTCCTTCAGAACCAACAAGTACACATAACTGCCATCATTAATAGCATGTTCCATCTCCCGTTCGCTAGCAAACATGGCCAGTTTTGGTTTGTCATTCCTACTAGAACTCATAGAGTGAATAGCTTGAGGTGACATTGGTTTAAGCACAATCTTCTTGCCCTTATCCCGTAACTCGTACTCATTGCTTCTTCCTCGGTGTAAAACGTCCCTATCAAACATCCATGGTCTTCCCAACAGTACATGGCATGCATCCATCGGGAGTACATCACATAATACGTTGTCTTCATATGAACCCATGGCTAGTCCAATCCTCACTTGTTTAGTCACCCTTATTTTTCTCCCATCATCGAGCCAATGCAAGGTGTAAGGTTTCGGGTGAGCCATAGTGGTCAGCCCGAGTTTAGTCACCATCTCGCTGGAAGCGACGTTGGTGCAACTCCCTCCATCAACGATCAAACTACACCATTTATTTCCAACTTGACACTTCGTGTGAAATATTTGATTCCGCTGTTCCGAATCATTCGAAACATCTTTGGCTTGTAGCATTCGCAGAATTAAGGCCGTGTCATAGCTTGGAGCATCGTAAGTCTCGTATTCTTCTCCTTCCTCATCCTTTGTGTCGAAATCAAATACATCACCCAGTCTTTCTTCCTCAACCAATAATTCGTCTCGGATCGTGATAGCTTCCCTTAATGTCACCACTCGTTTGTTTGGACAAGCATTTTGATAATGCCCGAACCCCTGACATTTGAAACATCTTACTTTAGCCAAACTTGTCTCCTTCGGCACGTAGGGTACAGTTGCCTTAGCAGGAATCGCAACAGGAACTGGAGTCGGTACAGTTGCCTTAGCAGCTGAACTAGATCCGACGCTTGGGTTTCCAAACTTGACTGGAAACTCGGGTTTATACATCTTCATCCTGTTTTGAGCTTCTAATTTCACACATAACCCACATAATGTATCGAAGTCCTCGTATGGGTACAGTTCCACCGAGTTAGCTATGCTTCGGTTTAAGCCGCGCAAGAATCGCGACATCTTCTGTTCCTCAATCTCCTCTATTTCTCCCATTAAGGTTAGATTCTCAAACTCCTCAATGTATTCACTGACATTCAACTTTCCTTGCATGAGCTCTGCAATCTTTCTGTATAAGGATAACTGGTGTGATGTTGGCACATATCTTTTACGAAGTTTTCTTTTTAATGAATCCCACGAACGGATCTTTGCCTTCCCCGCACGAGCTCTTCGTGTTTTAATTCCTTTGTACCAAAGTGAAGCTCCTTTTCCCAACTTGAGAATTGCATACTTACACCTTTTCTCATCGTCAAGGTCTTTAAATTCGAACATACGATCAATTTTTCGTTCCCATTCCAGGTAAACTTCAGGGTCTGTCCCTCCAACGAACTCTGGCAGCTCGTTCACCTTGAATTCTTCGACATGGCGTGAGGGTCGTTCATAGTCACCACGCCTAGGTTGCCAACGCTGGTCGCGTTGTTCTGGTACGTCACGCAATGCGTCACGAAGTTTTGCCAAGAAATCAGCGTCGTTGAGATCCATAATGTCAAAGATCAAGAACTTGGGTCTCCGATACCACTTATGATACGAATTCTCACTTGTGATGCGAATTCGGTATCGATACAGCGGAAGACTTTTTGAAGCGCGGAAGCTATCGGCAAGAAACTGTCGGGAACTGATGACAACAGTTCGCTACAGCGGTAATACAGACTAGCGGCACGTACTCGCTACAGGAATGTATGATGGAAGCTCGATACAGCAACAAGACAGGAATTTGGTCCAAATGAAAAGACTCGAAACAGGCCACTCCCAAACAGTGACACTCGAGACAGCACGTTTCGTTCGGAAGCGAATTTAAGACAGAAAACACGTTCGAAGGATCGAACAACACTTTATACGAAATATTGAGCAAGTATAAAACTGTATCGAAAAATAAACAGAATATCGAAACAAGGTATAAACAGATGTTTTATCAAATTAGACCTATAATTTGATAAAGTGATTTCTCTTCAAGACCTATTTAGAATCAATCAGATTAGTATTCGAAATGCGTCGAATAAAAACCAAGTTTTGATGAAAAGCATTCACCAGGGAAAAACACAAAGTGTTCTCAATTCTTCAACATTCAATAATAATCCCATTACAACTCTACTGCCACTATTTATAGGCAAAAGTGGCCTGACAAAATACTTAAACTATTACAAGCTGTTCTTTAAAATAATGAAAGGATAATAAAAGGTTCTTCAGGTCACTTGTTGACAAAAGTAAAAGCTGGGTCTTTGTCTCCAAGTTGTTTGCTGACAGCCGCCCTTTTTGCCAAGAATCATGCTGCTTTATAAGAGAAAGCTGAACATACTTTTATTTGTTTAGTTGCCACTTGATCCTTTTTCCTCCCCAAGATGCTATTTGTCTTTTGTTTAAGTTACTCCAATTCCGACTATCAAGGTAACTCCGTGCCTCGTTTCTGTTTTCTCGCCTAAGTAGGTTGTAGTGCGGTCGAGGTGTTTTACGTCAATTCTTACTTCATCTTCTTCGCTTGGAGTAGTCGGCTTCGTATCACCACTGGAAGAGGTACTGTCCAAAACTTGACCGTAATGCGCCTTCAGGGATGGAACTACAGGCTTTGGAAACAAATTATTCTGTAACTATGTATTCTACTTCTTGGATACTTGATTCCGGTACGAGTTCTCACATTTCTACAATAAATCAGGATCTAGACAAAATAGGAAGCTGGATTCAGGGGAGGTGATGGTCACCGTTGGAAGTGGACATAGTGTCGAGGCTTCTGATATTGGATCCCTTATGTTAATTTAGAATCTAGTTTTACTCTTACTTTAGATGATGTACTTGTTTTACCCAAGGGGCATAAAAATATTGTATCAATTCCGGTCATGGACGGAAAGGGATTTCACTTCTTTATTAGAGATGGATCATGTCGAATTTATTTTAAAAATAAATTGGTTGGTACTACTACATTATTAAATGGTTTATATCATTTGAATCTAAAGAATAAAACAACTGTGAACACTATAACTAGGAAGCGTGGTAGGGATGAAACAAATCAAGCACTTAATTGACATCTTGGACTTGGTCATATTGGTCAGACCAAGGTTCATAAAATGGAGAAATATGGGCTTACGGGTCCATTGGGATCAGATCCTATCCAACTTGTGAATCTTTCCTTCAAGGCAAAATGACTAGGTTACCCTTCGCAGAGACTTTTGAAAGAGCTGCTAAAAAACTTGGATTAATTCATACCGACGTCTGTGTCCCTTTTCAGATGGCACAATATGGATTTTAGTATTTCATTACATTCACCGATGATCATACTAGGTATGGGTTCATGTACTTAATGAAACAAAAGTCTGAAGCTTTTGATAAATTCAAGGTACTTAAAGCCCTAGATGAAAATCAAACAGGTAACCGTGTTAAGACTCTTCGGTCAGACCAAGGTGGTGAGTACATGAGTATCGAGTTTGATGAGTTCTTAAAAGAACTAAAAATAGTGTCACAATTCACTCCTCCAGATACTCCACAATTAAATGGTGTATTAGAAAGAAGGAACGGAAGCTTGTTGAACATGGTTCGCTCCATGCTTAACTATAATGATCTATCGATTTATATGTGGGGTCACGCGCTCCTTACTGCTACGCATATTTTGAACAGATGTCCTTCCAAATCCATTCCTGAGACCCCACATGAGATGTAGAGAGGTAGGAAACCAAGTCTTAATCATACTAGGATTTGGGGATCCTTGCTTATGTCAAGAAGACTAAAGTAGAGAAATTGGAATCTAGGTCTGTGAAAGGTCGTTTCATAGGATATCCAGGGGATTCTATGGGATATCTATTCTACATGCACGAAGATTATAAGATCATTGTTGCTTTACAAGCACACTTCCTAGAAGATGAGTTCATTCAGAAAGGAGGCGCAGGTAGAAATATTTCTTTGGAAGAAATAAAAGAAACACCAGATGAGACACCTGTGCAAGATATTAGAACCGAACCTTATGAAATACGCACACAAACTCGGAAGTCTAGTAGATTCTCAATTACCTGAGAGGTATGTCTATCTGCATCAAGAGGAACTGAGTGTCCATGAGATGATAAAAATTAGTCAAGAGAATGATCCTTCTACATACAACCAAGCGATGGTAAATGTTGAGTCCGCCAAGTGGCAAGAAGCTATGGAAGCTGAGAGAGACTCAATGCATGTTAATCAGGTCTGGAATTTAGTAGATCATCCTAAAGTCATAGTGCCTATTGGAAACAAATGGATCTATAAAAGAAAACTGGTGGAGAGGGCAAGGTTGATACCTATAAGGCCAGGCTTGTGGCAAAGTGTTATTCCCAAAGATAAGGAATCGATTACTTCGAGACCTTCTCACCTGTAGCTATGATTAAGTCTATTCGCATGATGCTTTCCATAGCATCCCACTTAGATTATGAAATGTGGCAAATGGATGTGAAAACGGCATTCCTAAATGGATTCCTCGAGGAGGATTTACATGGAACAGCCTAAGGGATTCATATCTCAAACCAATATTCATAAAGTATGCAAACTTCAGCGTGCCATTTATGTATTGAATCAAGCTTCACGAAGTTGGAATCTTTGTTTTAACGAGACAGTCAAAGAGTTTGATTTTGTCCAAAACAAAGAGGTGCCCTGTATTTACAAGAAGGTTAGTGGGAGCAAAATTGCGTTCTTAATACTATATGTAGATGACATTCTACTTATAGGAAACAACGTAGTTATGCTCAATTTTGTGAAAGCTTGGCTTTCTAAAGAGTTCTCAATGAAAGATTTGGGAGAAGCTACCTATATTCTAGGTATTTGCCTCTACCGGGATAGAGCAAAAAGAACGTTACGTCTTTCCCAAGCCTTCTATATAGAAAAGATCTTGAAGTGATTTAGGATGGAAGATTCTAAGAGAGGGTTCCTACCTATGCGACATGACATAAAACTTTCCTTAGAGAAGTGTCCTCAAGGTGAGGAAGACAGAAAGGAAATGAGTAAGGTACCATATGCTTCGGCAGCAGGTAGCCTCATGTACGCTATGATTTGCACTAGACCGGACATTGCCTATGCTGTGAGCGTAGAAAGTCGGTTTCAGTCAAATCCAGGGCAGGAACATTGGACTACTGTGAAGAACATTCTTAAGTACCTAAGGAGTACTAAAGACTTGGTTCTTACATACGGCGGTGGAGAACTTAAAGTGATGGGTTATACGGGCTCAGATTTTTCAGGAGACATGGATGCTCAGATATCCGCATCAGGGTATATCTTTACTCTGAATGGTGGGGTAGTATCTTGGAGAATTGCAAAACAAAGCTCGACTGAAATCTCTACATGTCAAGCAGAATATCAGGCAGCCACGGAGGCTGCTAAAGAAGCTTTTTGGATTAAGAAGTTCACTAAGGAACTTCAAGTGGTTCCTAATGCAGAGAAGCTCGTGATGCTGTTTTGTGACAACGACGGAGCTATTGCACAGGCTAAGGAGCCTAGGGCTCACTACAACACCAAATATATTGCGAGAAAATATCATTTTGTTAGAGAAATGGTTCAGGAAGGGAATGTTATAATGCAGAGAGTAGACACGGCAAATAACGTTGCTGACCCGCTTAACAAGCCACTATCTCAGAAGGTCTTAGAGAGACATCTGGAGAGTATGGGTATTAGATACAATAGTTTGTGGCATTGAGTGCAAGTGGGTGATTGTTAGGAATATGCCCTCTAACGCAACTCAGGGGATGAAAGAGTGAGAGTATTGTATTGCTATTATGAATATTATATTAAATATTATTGTAGATCACATGCATTGTGATTTGGTATATAAAATAATAGTCCTTGCATTTGAAAGCAAACATTCCACTCCTTATGGAGATAAGTAGTTAGGCACTGGAAGTGTTTAGGGCTCGAATGCTTAACTGGTTCGCAAGTCGATAAAACTTAATTAGGGAGTAAGTATAGACAAGATTTGTATAACGTGTACTTTGACATGTAAAGTGTCTGTCTTCACTAAGGGTTAGTGGGAGCACAAGTTATAGGTATGCTAATGGGATTAGAATACTCGAACACGACTCACCTCGATTCGGTCACATAGATGTCACTCTGAGATTGTCAATGACTGAATCGAAAGATTGTGATAGGTATACGTGGACCTTTGACTTGAGGTTTCAGTAGAAGATGTGCTTGTGACATTAAGTTAGTCATTAGAGTAGTCAATCTAAACACCAATTGGTGGGTCAACCTCAAAATGCAACTTAGTTGGCAAGTAGCAGTCTCTACAGAATGCCAAGATAGAATTCTTTCTCCTGTAAGTGAGCGGGTAAATGTTCTGTGCAATTAATAGCAAACGAGATCATAAGTCTTTGGCCAAGCAGTTAGAGCTAGTTGTATTTGATACACAAGAGCTCGGTGATCTCGGTTTGCATTAAACAAGTGCATAGGAACAAGTTACAATATGGTTTGACTTTACCGTGACCCTAATACTCGACCGGGTATGATTGAAGGGTTTATAAGTATACAGTATTCACGACATAATGGTCTTGGGAATGATCCTATCATTCGTTCTTAATTGGGTTACGGTACAGAGCACTAGACTGGCTAAGTGTTACTCGTACTCTTTGGTTCCTCCCATTGCCGATTAGAAGCAGTCAAGGACTTTGACTTCGTACGAAATGAAGAGGAACCATGTGTTTACAAAAAGGTTAGTGGGAGCAACATTGCGTTCTTAGTACTATATGTAGATGATATTCTACTTATAGGAAATAACGTAGCAATGCTTAGCACTGTGAAAGCTTGGCTTTCTAAAACGTTCTCCATGAAAGACTTGGGAGAAGCTTCCTATATTCTAGGGATCCGTCTTTACAGAGATAGATCACGAAGAATGATAGGACTTTCCCAAGCCCTCTATATAGATAAAATCCTGAGAAGATTCAAGATGGATGAATCTAAAAGAGGGTTCCTTCCCATGCGACATGGAATTCATCTCACCACGAAAATGTGTCCTCAAAATGAGGAAGACAAGAGAGAGATGAGTAAGGTACCCTATGCCTCGGCAGTGGGTAGCCTCATGTACGCTATGTTGTGTACTAGACCAGACTTAGCCTATGTTGTGAGTATGGTAAGTCAATTTCAAGCAAACCCGGGAAGGGAACATTAGACTGCCATAAAGAACATTCTTAAGTACTTAAGAAGAACTACAGATTTGGTTCTTACTTACGGTGGTGGAGAACTGAAGGTGATTGCCAAAATATCTCGGACTAGTATCGCTCGAATGCCTCGTCGCCACCGTCATGCCCCTGTGTCTCAACAGTAACGATCCCAAGATTATCAAATTCACAAGAATAATAGCGTGCTGCCTAGAGTAGGCCAACACGACAACAATAACTCACGGATGGGCTCCGTCCATGGCAGTCCCTATTCAAATACCTCGACTGCCTTGGAATGGCCAATCGATCACAACAACTTAACGGATGGAAACTATCATTGACAGTCCCAATTCAATACATCGATTACCTTAGAATGGTCAATCGATAACGATGACACAATGGATGGGAATTATCTTCGATAATCCCAATTAAATACATCGATTACCTTAGAACGGTAAATCGATACACAATGATACAACGGATGGGAATTATCTTCGATAATCCCAATTAAATACATCGATTACCTTAGAACGCTTAATCGATAACCAATGATACAACGGATGGGAATTATCTTCGATAATCCCAATTAAATACATCGATTACCTTAGAACGGTCAATCGATATACAATGATACAACGGATGGGAATTATCTTCGATAATCCCAATTAAATACATCGATTACCTTAGAACGGTCAATCGATACACAATGATACAACGGATGGGAATTATCTTCGATCATCCCAATTAAATACATCGATTACCTTAGAACGGTCAATCGATACACAACGATACAACGGATGGGAATTATCTTCGATAATCCCAATTAAATACATCGATTACCTTAGAACGGTCAATCGATACACAATGAGACGGTAGAGTGGATGTCCTGCCTTAAATCGACCACCAAATGTATATAATAAACGAATATATCAAACGCCTTTAATCGGCCAATGCAACATCATAGCGATAGTTCTAATTCAATAATAACGATTCAACGATGCCTCAGAACGACATTAACGTCAACAATAAGAATCGATACATCGATACCGCGAACCGGCTGTCGACAACATCAGTATCAACAAGAATCTCAATGCCTTAAACCAGCTGTTAACGAATAACAATAACATCTAGCATAATTGTCGAAGGGTATTGCATCAAACAATTCCCGAATATCAACAAATCACGGAGAGACTAAGTCTCGAAATGATACAATACATTCATACACATATATGATGACATTAATCTCATTGACCAGTACAAGTATAAAATTTGCCTCAAACCGAAGGCGAGAAAGTCCTTCCACGATCAACGTCCTGGCACGAAACGACTAACGGCGCCTCCCGACGATCACAAACACTCGAACAACCTTGAATGAAAACGATTCATTCAAAAATACAAAATCAATAGAAAACAACGACAAGGACGAAGCCTGATTCAAACACGAATCGCTCACACCGCACGAACGAATATCATAGTTCTCAACTATGAATTCTAACATCCTCCAACACCTCGATGATCAATTAACATGATCATTACGTTCTTAACACTTGTGAAATCCATACAACATGATTCACTTAAGAACAATCATCAAAACAATCATCTCAAAATGATAATATCACCAATATCATCAAATTGATCCTCCTACAATGATATATTATCAATATTATCATTATCACCCCAAGAACATCATCAACTCAATAATCATGATGTTTGAAACAAAAATCCTTCATCTACATCATGAATTCGGATTAAACAACAAGATTCACTCAACCATTTTCAAATTATGATAATCACCTCCTAAATCATCATAAATCCTTACTAAAATGGTTAAAATCTTTCAAGAACACCACCAACAACAATAATCATCTCAAGGCTATGTTAATCATATAACAATCTTAACATAATCCTTCCTAGACATGATTAAAAACCTCCAAACAATCTAAAACATCAAGAACATAATCCAACTCAAGTAATACTATCATGTTCTTCATCAAAAGTTTATCAAAACCATGAAGAATCATGATATACTCCATTAATCAAACAATACCGGAAGAAAACAACAACAAAAACTTGAAAATCACTTGAAGAACAAGAGATTGAGGGAACTTACCAAAGAAGAACAAGAAGAAGCCTCCAAACACCAAAGGAGCACCAACAAGCTTCCAACTTCAAGTTTCAATCCAAGCTAGGATGATGAAGATCGAGTTGGAAGGTGCTAAACATCAATAACAAGTCTAAACAGACGATTCTAGGGAGAGAAATTGTGTTTTGGTTCGTGAGGAAATGAAAGACGAACCCAAGATAAATAGACTGACCAAATCATTACGTACGTTATACATTACGGTTAACGTACGTAAGAGGCATTACGTACGCTATGCAAAGACTTTAACGTACGTAATGTAAATCCAGAACTAACTGGACTAAAATACGAAGGCCTTAACGTACGTAAACAAAACATATTACGTACGTTAACAAGACCTGCATTACGTGCGTAGAGTTCACCTCTTAACGTACGTAAGGGTCCGTTGACTCCAATAGTGAGATCCGATCGGAAGATGCTCGGGACCCACCGGCCAAAAGTGACTACGAGGAAGGTTCCTGCCACCTACCAAGCATTACGTACGTAACCTTACAGGCATAATGTACATAATAGCAACACGCTAGCATACGTAATGTTACATTCGTAGCGTACGCTATGGCTATGAACTTAGCCAAAAATCCAAACTCTCCAACCAACATTCAAATGACGAAACCAACCCGACGACAAGTATAATATTTCGATCCCGAAATATTCCAATACAATATACATTGTATCAGTCCAAAACAACAACACTTGTACAATTCCAAATGAATACATACAAATCAGCAGTAACACGAAAAAAAAATTATCCCCGGATATTACATACTCTCCCCCTTAAAAATAGTTTCGTCCCCGAAACTCAAGGTACACAACAAGGGATAAAGACTATCCATCAGGATAAGAAAACAACATCTCCAGGAATACTCCTCACTGCGAACCACTTCGCCTGAGTAATCGGGCCAACCCCACGGGTTCCCGCGTCTCCTGTTCGATCACAGCGAAAAACAGGGGATAAAAACACTCAACCAACTGCGAGATCAGACGAATCATAACTCTCCCGCTAGAGACCAGCCAGGAAGTCGTACC
This sequence comes from Orobanche coerulescens, assembly GCA_033398695.1. Classification (NCBI taxonomy): domain Eukaryota; kingdom Viridiplantae; phylum Streptophyta; class Magnoliopsida; order Lamiales; family Orobanchaceae; genus Orobanche; species Orobanche coerulescens. Next base: position 98,927,780 of record CM065817.1, on the reverse strand, counting down.
AACGGCATGACTAGTAGCACCGGCGTACACATCCCTTGTTCTCATTAGCATTGAACGACTATGCTATCACTGACTTACGTCACAAAAGAGAATAACAATGCACAAATATAGTCCCCAAGACCATATCAAATGCACACTCAAGTCCTCGCAACTTGACGTCTCGAATCACAATGAACGTTTACCCAGATTACCACAAAAATCTCGGGTACAATACCGAAAGGAAAAGAATAACACATTAGACGACGTCAAATCTCAAGATTCTCAAAAGCTATCATAACAAGATAGATCAATAATAAATGGTTCACAACCACAATATTACAATACAGACTGAGTCAAATATCAATTTGAGAAACAAGGAAAATACAAATCAAGACTACATCTCAAATGTACCCGAAATCAACCTCCTCCATATCATCGGGCTCCTAGATCTCATCGACTCACGGAAGACCCAAATCTGGACTCGCTGCTTCTCCTTGGCTGTCCATACCTCTGGCTCTCGAAGCTTGATAGGACCCCTTGGATGAAGTACGGACTAGAGTAACAAAATCTCTTGAGGCCCGTGAGCTTTCCTGAGATCTACTGGCACTAGAACTCCTGCAGTATTTCTAAAGGTGCCCCTGCCTCCCACATAGAAAACAAGCAATAGCTGGCACAGTACAACGGGTGCTAACGTGCCCCGCTGAATCATAATTGAAGCAAACAACAGTCGAACTCGTCGTCTGAGAAGAAGATGCTTTCCCAGCACGAGGACGACTAGAAAACAACCTCCTAGACGTCGGAGCCCAATGTCCCTCTGAATGAACCGGCATCCTAGTCCTCTCACCGGAAGAAACTGAAGGGTTCTTCCGAGCAAGCTCCTTGATCAAAAGCTCTACTCCAAGAGCCTTCTCGATGAATTCGCCCAGTGAGTTACAATTATGATTGAACAAGTGCATCCTCAACTGTGGGTTCAGCCTCTTGCTAAAATACTTGATCTTATCCGCTTCAGTACGGATAACAGAAGAAGCAAACTGAAGAAGTCCCTGAAACTTCTCAGCGATAACAATAACACCCTCGTCCTCGACGGATTCGGGGTTCAACACCTCTGACATCTTGGCTTCACGAAGTGGAGCCGGATAATACCTCTCTAACATGAGAGTCTTGAACTCACTCCAAACACAATCACGATCAGTGGGTTTCACAGAAAGCCACCAACAATAAGCGCCTTTACTCAAATAGTAAGCCGTTACTGCCACCTTACTCTCTTCCGGACACTGAACCATGTCGAAGAGTTTATCAAAATGTTCAAGCCAATTAACAATATCAGCTGGTTCCGACAAAGCCTCAAAAATAGGCGGCCTCTGACGAGAGATGTCGCCAATAATCTGACTCACTCTCCTGGACTGTCCATAAAACGGCACCTGGAGTCCTTGCTGCTGTGTACCACGAACCATCGAAGTCTGCATGGTTTCCATTATCTGCGTCATTTGAGTCATCTGGGTCATCATGTCCCTCATAAGCAAGAAAGGGTCGATGTCAGTCTGATCGACTCCTCGAGTATGACGTTCCGAAGGGGAACCGGTCGCATAAGTCACATCTCCGGCAGAATTCTGATCCATATCGGCACCCATACGCGTATAAACATGAGCTTCTGGGTTTCGGCCTGCTCTGTAGCCTTTACCCCCTCTGCCACATCCTCGGATTCCTCTTTCCATACTGAAAGAATAACGTTTGATCATGAACAAAGCTCAAATATGCATCAACGGCCAATCCACAATGCTAAGTCATTAGCCAAACACGAATATACATACTCAACAGATAAATAGTCACCTCAAACATGCTAATTATAGCCAATACTGAGCCCACACGCTCCAAAACAAATAATCATGAATGAATCGTAACACAAATGTTACCTACAAATTTCAACAAAACATGTATAATCAATGGCATAATGAATGTATGAACATACAAGAGAATCGAGTCCTTACACAGGTCATACGAAGCTTCGAGGTCTTGCGATACTAGTCTTCACTGACGACGACTCGATGAAAGAATGACTCATATAGTCGTTCAACTACCACGACTCACAAAGCCTGACTGTCCAGATTGTCATAACCTGACAGTCCACTACTAACGCGTCGGTAGAACCACATAACTCACATATCAGGGTATCTCACAACCCAATTCTCCGATACCATCTTCTGTAACACCCCCAAATCCCATTGGGTCATTACAGCGCCGTGGACCCCACACCAGGAGATCCACCAGGCTAACACGACCAAAAATACAATTAACTGACAAAAAGGGGAATCACAATCCCTACACTGACATCCAACATAATATTCCGATATGGAATTTCAATGACAACAGTGGGCCTACATGGCCAAAATAAGATACAACAACATCCACGAGCCTTGCTCGGATAATACAAAATGACAAATACTGGACAAAATTGGAGTACTCCAACTGTCTGACTGACATGAACACCAAAACATCTCGTACTAGTATCGCTCGAATGCCTCGTCGCCACCGTCATACCCCTGTGTCTCAACTCTCTCCTCGCAAACACCTAAAACATGAAAACATGTTCCGCCCCCACGGGTTCAGTCATCTAGATAATGATTATCAAATACATGTACAACATGATATGCATCCAAAGGGCAGAATGAATAGTATAGTAATGGTAATACGATATGCTCACAAACCAACGTAAGAATCGAGCATTCGTGGAATACTATGCCCACGGTATACGATCAATACCTGCTCAACAGGTTAGAACACAAGTGCCCAACGGAGAATCATCAATACAGAACACAACAATACATCACCCGAAGGTAAACCAAGCCAACACTGAAATAGATACGAATCACAATGCCCGAAGGCTCCAACAGGAATACCGATACATCACAATGGCCTGACATTCGAACAGCCCGAAGCTGTTTATTATCATAATACCCTGAATGTCACTCAGCCGAAGCTGTCAATCACCACAATGGCCCGAAGCCAAAATAGCCCGAAGCTGTATCAATGAGGGCCGAAGCCACGGCACGAAGCCGTATCACAATGAGGGCCGGGCCACGCACGGCCGTATCACAATGAGGGCCGGGCCACGCACGGCCGTATCACAATGAGGGCCGGCCACGGCACGGCCGTATCACAATGAGGTCATCCAATGACCGTGACTCAATTACAAAGCCGAAAACCAACCGCGAAGGTTCAAGCCCCAGACTTACCCATCGAGCACTAGCCGAGACTAGCCTCTAAAACCCAATTAATCACAACAGTAACGATCCCAAGATTATCAAATTCACAAGAATAATAGCGTGCTGCCTAGAGTCGGCCAACACGACAACAATAACTCACGGATGGGCTCCGTCCATGGCGGTCCCAATTCAAATACCTCGACTGCCTTGGAATGGCCAATCGATCACAACAACTTAACGGATGGAAACTATCCTTGATAGTCCCAATTCAATACATCGATTACCTTAGAACGATCAATCGATAACGATGACACAACGGATGGGAATTATCTTCGATAATCCCAATTAAATACATCGATTACCTTAGAACGGTAAATCGATACACAATGATACAATGAATGGGAATTATCTTCGATAATCCCAATTAAATACATCGATTACCTTAGAACGGTTAATCAATAACCAATGATACAACGGGTGGGAATTATCTTCAATAATCCCAATTAAATACATCGATTACCTTAGAACGGTCAATCGATACACAATGATACAACGGATGGGAATTATCTTCGATAATCCCACTTAAATACATCGATTACCTTAGAACGGTCAATCGATACACAATGATACAACGGATGAGAATTATCTTCGATAATCCCAATTAAATACATCGATTACCTTAGAACGGTCAATCGATACACAATGATACAACGGATGGGAATTATCTTCGATAATCCCAATTAAATACATCGATTACCTTAGAACGGTCAATCGATACACAATGATACGGTAGAGTGGATGTCCCGGCGTCTTAAACTCACCACCGAAACAGATATAATAAACGAATATATCAAACGCCTTTAATCGGCCAATGCAATATCATAGCGATAGTTCTAATTCAATAATAATGATTCAACGATGCCTCAGAACGACATTAACGTCAACAATAAGAATCGATACATCGATACCGCGAACCGGCTGTCGACAACATCAGTATCAACAAGAATCTCAATGCCTTAAACCAGCGGTTAACGAATAACAATAACACCTAGCATAATTGCCGAAGGGTATTGCATCAAACAATTCCCGAATATCAACAAATCACGGAGAGACTAAGTCTCGAAATGATATAATACATTCATACACATATATGATAACATTAATCTCATTGACCAGTACAAGTATAAAACTTGCCTCAAACCGAATGCGAGAAAGTCCTTCCACGATCAACGTCCTGGCACGAAACGACGAACGGCGCCTCCGGACGATCACAAACACTCGAACAACCTTGAATGAAAACGATTCATTCAAAAATACAAAATCAATAGAAAACAACGACAAGGACAAAGCCTGATTCAAACACGAATCGATCACACCGCACGAACGAATATCATAGTTCTCAACTATGAATTCTAACATCCTCCAACACCTCGATGATCAATTAACATGATCATTACGTTCTTAATACTTGTGAAATCCATACAACATGATTCACTTAAGAACAATCATCAAAACAATCATCTCAAAATGATAATATCACCAATATCATCAAATTGATCCTCCTACAATGATAATATTATCAATATTATCATTATCACCCCAAGAACATCATCAACTCAATAATCATGATGTTTGAAACAAAAATCCTTCATCAATACATCATGAATTCGGATTAAACAACAAGATTCGCTCAACCATTTTCAAATTATGATAATCACCTCCTAAATCATCATAAATCCTTACTAAAATGGTTAAAATCTTTCAAGAACACCACCAACAACAATAATCATCTCAAGGCTATGTTAATCATATAACAATCTTAACATAATCCTTCCTAGACATGATTAAAAACCTCCAAACAATCTAAAACATCAAGAACATAATCCAACTCAAGTAATACTATCATGTTCTTCATCAAAAGATTATCAAAACCATGAAGAATCATGATATACTCCATTAATCAAACAATACCGGAAGAAAACAACAACAAAAACTTGAAAATCACTTGAAGAACAAGAGATTGAGGGAACTTACCAAAGAAGAACAAGAAGAAGCCTCCAAACACCAAAGGAGCACCAACAAGCTTCCAACTTCAAGTTTCAATCCAACCTAGGATGATGAAGATCGAGTTGGAAGGTGCTAAACATCAATAACAAGTCCAAACGGACGATTCTAGGGAGAGAAATTATGTTTTGGTTCGTGAGGAAATGAAAGACGAACCCAAGATAAATAGACTGACCAAATCATTACGTACGTTATACATTACGGTTAACGTACGTAAGAGGCATTACGTACGCTATGCAAAGACTTTAACGTACGTAATGTCAATCCAGAACTAACTGAACTAAAATACGAAGGCCTTAACGTACGTAAACAAAACATATTACGTACGTTAACAAGACCTTCATTACGTGCGTAGAGTTCACCTCTTAACGTACGTAAGGGTCCGTTGACTCCAATAGTGAGATCCGATCGGAAGATGCTCGGGACCCACCGGCCGAAAGTGACTACGAGGAAGGTTCCTGCCACCTACCAAGCATTACGTACGTAACCTTACAGGCATAACGCACGTAATAGCAACACGCTAGCGTACGTAATGTTACATCCGTAGCGTACGGTAAGGCTATGAACTTAGCCAAAAATCCAAACTCTCCAACCAACATTCAAACGACGAAACCAACCCGACGACAAGTATAATATTTCGATCCCGAAATATTTCCAATACAATATACATTGTATCTATCCAAAACAACAACACTTGTACAATTCCAAATGAATACATACAACTCAGCAGTAACACGAAAAAAAAATTATCCCCGGATATTACAATATCAAGATGCCTCAGAGGCTAGAAAAGAAGCATTTTGGATGCAGAAGTTTGTACAAGAACTTCAAGTGGTGCCTACCACGGAGTTGCCTATATCACTATACTGTGATAATGATGGAGCTGTCGCCCAAGCCAAGGAGCCGAGAGCTCACCACAACACCAAGCATATAGAGAGAAAGTACCCCATCGTTCGAGAGATGGTAGAAAAAGGATATGTTTCATTGCAAAGAGTAGACTCAGAAGACAATGTCTCAGACCCGCTGACTAAGCCATTATCTCAGGCCGTCTTGGAGAGACATCTGAAGAACATGGGTATTGGATACCATAATATGTGGCATTGAGTGCAAGTGGGAGATTGTTAAGAATATGCCCTCGAATGCCACTCATGGGATGAGAGAGTAAAGACATTGTACTTGTAATTATAAAATAATTAATAAAAAGGCAATATGATTCATTCACTGTTTATTGTATTTCAATTGCATTCTTGACTTGGTAAACATTGAAGTGAAGTCCATGTAAATAAAACGAACATTCCATTCTCGTTATGGGATAAGAGAAAATACACTGGAAGTGTTTAAAGTTTATTTACATAAATCGTTCGCAAGTCGATAAACTTAAATGGACATTAAGTTTTAATAAGACTTGTATAACTGATGCTAGGACGTGTGCACGTCTTGATAGCATAGTTATAAGTATATTGGTGGGACCAGTATACTCGAACAGGACTCATACTCGATTCAGTCACGCGGTATAAAGTCTATACGTATATGGTATTCATGACATAATGGTTCTGGAATGATTTGTTCATTCGTTCTCAGTCGGGGTTTACAGTGCGGCCCACTAGGCTGGCTAAGTGCTACCCGCACTCATTGATTCCTCCCAATGCTGGCTGAGACGAACCTACAGAGTCACGCAACAGGATCATTGATGGATAAATATGAATTAATAATCTCTCTTATAATTTAGATATTAGATATCTAATTTTGATTTATCGGATAAATCAAATAGCGGTCTTATGAATTGTAAGTAGGTTACTGGGTGATTACTTTAATTCATAAATTATATTTCTTAGAGAAATATATATTTGTGTTTAATATATAAACACATTGGAAATAAAACGAATTCGTTTGACGAAAATCCGGTACACGAGGGATTCGTTTTGACGAACATTCAATACACGAGCTGAGTAAATTCGACCCGTCTTCTTGGAAATTTCCCATAGGGCCACCCCCCTCCATCTCTTGTCTATTTTATCCTTATTTTATGTCACTAGGTCACAAATGTGAGGTGTATTTGATACACTTCATCATGTGTTAAGGTATGACTTTCATTTTTATATATAACAAAGTCTTTAGAAGAGAGAGACAACTTCTTCTTCTTCCTTGAGCTTTATATCACGAATTAGAGAGAGAAAAAAAGGTTAATAACTTCATCTTGATCTTAGAGACAAGATATAAGAAGAATACATTGAGAGAAAAAATTCCTACAAGCTTCCCTAGCCGCATTCTTAGAGAAAGGAAGCTTGCTGATTTTTCCGTCAAAGTTCCGACGTGTGAAGTAGAGGCACCGTGCTTTCGGTGTTTGGAACGAAGGGCTCTTAATCATCGTCATCATCATACGAAGGTTTTTCCGAGACATCAAAGGTATGGGACTTTGATTCCTTGATCTTTGTATTTTTTTTGTATATACGTTACTTGATCGATCCTCTTAGGGATTCCGTTTATTCTTCCGCTGCATTTATTTTTGTGGAATCCCAACAGTAAGAGCCAAAAATATAGTATCCACCGTTAATTATATGTACACTCAGACTATCAGAACAGCACTGTAGGAACAAAGAAACATGAATTATCCTACAGCTCACGTGTGTAATAATTAAGGGGGAATACAGTATGACCCATGAATACAGCAGTAATCCGAAAGTTGCTGTATGGAATTGAAACCCGTATGCACCTTTTAAGGGGGAACGCTGTATTTTCGCGGATACAGCACATACAATTGGAAATCAATTAATATGTTATTTCTTTTACAATGATTTTTAGTCCACGTGCCCTGTTTGATTAAAACGTCTTTTGCATTAAATGCTTTACAGGACATCTGGACATTGGTATCTCAAAAGCCTTGATGTTTCAAATTATTTTATAATTTCACACCACCAATTCGGGCAATAAGGGAAATTGATAATTTAGATGTGGGACCTGCTCTCATTTCAAAATTGGATGAATAAGTTGTACCCGTTACAGTCCATCCTGTTCGTCTATTTTAAACACCGGTTCCCATCCCTCAAATCTGACCATTCACTATTTGATAACCCTTCACCGCCTCCCACTATAAAAGGACTGTTAATGACTCTTTTGACTCTTTATGCTTTCTGCAAATTAAACGAGTCTTTGAGCATACAGCCTACAAGTTTTATTACTTTTACTGCAATTTTCTTTGAATCTTCCTCACTTTTCTTCAAGAAACAACAATGGCATCTTCACAGACTTCCTCTCTCTCCCTCAAGAAGACCTCAAACATCATTGACGGACGGATCTTTGCTAGATCTGTAGTTGTTGAACGTGTTCATTCTGAAGGTGACGACGTCGAATCCATGGAGTTTGTCGTTTCCAGGATTCGTCAACAAGGCCTCTATCGCCTTGGGAGTCACACCACTAAGCGTTATGATGCTCAAATGGTTGAGGAATTTTACCTCAATGCTGCTGTCCGTTTCTTCTCTCTTGCTCAGGGAGGAAACATCGCCGACGTCACTACTGTCATTCGTGGAGTGGAGATCCGTGTTTACCAAGAACTGCTGAAGAATATTTATAGGCTACTGTTGATGGCCTTTCCATGGAGGAACTTGAGACCTTTGGGTCCCAAGAAATCCTAACTAGATACTATGGCTTATTCACCGGTTCAGCATCGGTTGAAACGGTTCATACTTCATGCCACAAGAAACTTTTTTGTCTTCCTTTTGTTTACTTACATGATTTTTGTTGTCGTGTAATTGAAAACCGAATAGGTGTGTTCGAGATATGCACCAATTTAAGGTTCAGGATGATGGTCGCCATCATGATCTGTGAAAAGGTCAACTGGTGCCAGATTATTCTCAAGAGACTGTAGGAAGAAGTATCCAAACCTACCTCTCAAAAGAAGTCCTTTGGTTTATTTCTTAATTATATTCTGACAAAATGCGGTGTTCCGCAAGCCAAAGAAGCGAAGAAAATAAACTCTCGGATATACATTGGAAGCATCAGGCCCTCCATTTTCAACAAAGGACCCCTGATTGCGAACAGACCTTTTGTCCGAACTTTGCCCCTTTATGATGATCCAAGGGACGTCTCTTCGAAGTTAAGGAGCGAGGAGACCTCGACGAAAAAGAACAGATCGCACAGCAAAACTCCCATTGCTGGTGAGAAGCCGAAAAGAAAGCTAAGGAGGCTCACAAAAGTTAAAGTTACAGAAATCTCCGAGGATGCTCCTTCAATGGCCCAACCCACTGTATCGAGCCCCCAGGGCGCAACCCCTGCGGAAGAGATGTCTACTACTTTCGAGACAGTAGATCCCGAGCCTTTGGCGGCTACAACGGATATACAGACATCTGCCAACTTAAAAGACTCTGGTGAGTCGGTTGCCTCTTTGGAGCCAATATCCATATCTCCTATACGGGATTCCACAACCGTGCAAGATCCATCTCCCCTCAGGGTACCAACCCCTGTACAGGATCCTGCTCCAATACAGGAACCCACACCTGTAGAGGAACCTATGCATAGAGCGGACCCATGCGCTATATGCAGCCCCTCCCCTGACACCATAATTAACAAAACATTGCTTTATGTGCAAATCGAGCAGGCATATGACCGTTTTGTCCAATGGAAAGCTTACAGGCTTGCTCCGTACAATACTTTGTACAATTGGAGCGAATGGTGCGAAGAAGAAAGGTTTGTGTTGGAAGTGACGGACTCTTAAGATGTTGAAGCCCTGATCTAATGGGACAGCCTTTGCTGTAAGGAGTTGATATCAAGCCACCTCATGGACAAAGCCGACACCCGCAAGAAGGGAAAATCCAAATTCACTGACTCAGCTCCCCAAAGTCCTAAATATGATCATGCTTCGGACAACGACGATGACGACTTCCAGGCATGTCTGAGAATGAGTCGTGAGGAAACTCAATACCAACCGGATCAAGGGACCTCAAACCAACAGCAATCTCCTCCCCTTTCACGAGATAATATTCAAGACAGTGAGGATTCAGTCCCTCCTGTCGCAGAGGAACACCCAGTCACTCAACAGGCACCCGAGCCTATCACCATCGGTGACCAGACACGCGCCATCCCGAACGAGGAATCAATCCCTCTGACGGAGCAGGCGGACGCTGAGAGACAACAGGAGGATTCAGTCCCTCCTGTATCTATGTCTACAGACCCCATTCCAGAACAGGAAGATACAGCCACCCCTGTTGCCGAACCCACATCGGATGCTCCCGCACCTTCAACTATATTGGAATCTGACGATAGTGTACACCTGAGGATATCCAACTCGAGTCATGCACCCATGTGAACTTGAGACAGCTGAACGGAGCTGAAGATTTTGCCCAGCCCGACTCTCCCCGAACTGTATATAAGAAAGAGAAATTGCATCCTCTTGGCTAACAAACCATTTTCCTTCAGGACGCCGTTAATGCCCCGCATGCTGTTGAAAAGGAGATTGATTGGTTACATCAGTCTGCTGTTGAAGAAATGACTGATATGAGGCACGAAGTCTCAAAAGTGGAAGAAGTCTTCCGTATCTTGCCTACCGTCTTCAAACAGGCCCTTAACCAATTGCAACAGCGTCATGAGCAGATCCTGAAGAAAGAACAAGCAAAGCTTCGTGTTTCTAAGGCCAAGACAGCATCCGCTCTTATCGAATCAGGTTCCCAGCTTCGAGCACACGACAAAAAGATTCAAGATATGTCGTAGGTGCTCAACTCCCTAGTTAATAAAATGACAAGTTTTGAGACCAAACAGGACGCTGCTATGCAAATCCTGGAACGCTTGGATGAGAAGGTCTCTTATCTCGATGACGCCAAAAAGGGGGAAGAGGCCAGAGAAGCTGCAAGGAGAACAAGGCTCAAGCAAGAGAAGGAGATGGAAGCTGCATTTGGAGACAGCATTACTCCTCAAATTTCTCGATTATCATCTCCTACTCACAATGTCCGGATACAGAGAGATTGTCTAGAATTTCACGACCCTAATTTTCCGTGGAAAAACCTCGTACAAAAGCCGCAAGCAATAAACCTCCCGGCCAACCGACAGCCAACTGCCGACGAGATAAAGAATTGGAGGAAGAATGAACTGTTAAGATACTTCGTAGTTCTTACCAGGGAATCCTCCATATTCAATAGTTGTAAGACTGTGAAGGAAACCGCCGCGGAATTCAAAAAGAGGTTGGACGAAGAAACGCTCCCCCTACAGCAAAAGATGAAATCCAAGCATAGGCAAGGTGACATGGTTACCCAGCCAGAAGATTGGATCCTGGTGTTCGATAAATCTTATGAAGGTCAAGCCATCTATCTAAATCGAAACAGGGATGCATTATAAAATTGGTGGAAGGGAACCAAGAACGACCCTAAAAGGCCTTTGAGGCATTCTGATTATAGGAGCTAGTTTCCTTCATGTATTCTTATTTATTTTTGAGACAGCAAAATCTTGTATGCTTGCTATACATTGTAAACTTTGCCATACATCAATAAAATATTTCTGTCTTGAAAGATTACAACTCGTAATCTACTGTGTTCCCATATGATTACGTAATTCAATTCATTTGCTAAAATCAAACAAGTATGAAAACTTGTTAAGCTGTAAGAACTTGTCTGCGAACAGTTCATATTAAGTTGTATGTATCTAGATTACACTGTAAGATGTGCCTGTGCGCCAATCATAAGTTTAATGATGCAATACTCTTTTTTAAATTGAACTCGCCTGCGTGCAGTTCTTAGTGTTAGACTAATTGCTGAAGGCCATAACATTCGACAGAAGATCAAGAAGTATGCCCTCCTGTAAGATGTTTCATAAGGTGTCAAGGTTTTGGCATCATCAAGAATTTTTGGAAAACATCAAAGGATTTAAGGATACTTGGCAAACTATCAAAAAGGGGGAAATTGTTGGGATAAAACAATCCTATATCGAAGTTTTAATAAAGTGCCAACCCAGCATACAGCAAGCAGCTGTATCGAAAGACGATCGAAGTTGTCAATCCTGTATCGAAGACTTCTCATAATGCCAGCATACAGCGAAAGTATAAGGTGTTCATACAATCCTTCGCGTTGCCATCATACAGCAACAGAGTCTAAAAGCGCCAAGTATGGAAGCTGTCTCTTCATACAGCAAAATTCCATATAGCGACTACTCCAATATTGCCTACAGTATAAATGGATACAACATTCAAGCTGTAAAGTATTGAGATCTTCAATACCTACTGAAACAGGACTGAAGACCGTTTGAAAAGGAATCTTTATTATTCGCTAAAGTCAAAGTCCCGTTTGAAAAGAACTATTTAAATACTGAAAGGATAAAGTATTTAAATACTAAAACTGACAGAGATCTTCAAACAACGCAAAATCCGGATCTTGGTCTATACAAGTCAACCATCCAGTTGTAACGGACTTTTGCTCAACGGATATATTCAGAGGCTATATATATCCCCGCAGTTTGAAGACCAGAGACACACGAACGAATACAACAAGATAAGACGAACTGCCCAACGATATAGACACGAATATATACATCTGAGCAAACATATTTCTTCAAGCATAATGCCTATTCTAAAGAGAAGAAATATACAAGTGCCCAACCTTGAACAACACATCATCAGCTCAAAGCTCAAGAAAGTCAAGTTGTTGTTCAACTAGTGATCTTACATTGAAGAAAACCATCAGCCCTATGTGGACTGAGAAAGCCTTGCTTTAGCTGAACTGTATGTGACAGATCTGCATTGAAGAGATAAAGCTTCAGAACTGTGTGTGAAGAAGTTGGTCAAGTGAAAGCTTTGACCAAATTGTGTGAACGGTTGAAAGCTACGATCTTTGTATCAATCTGTGTGAACGATACATTGATAGGTTTGATTATAAATACGTAGTTGTGTATGCAGTATTTATAATAAACTTCTAATCTTGTGTGGAGGACTATTGGACGTAGAGGGGTTTACCTCGAACCACTTTTACAAGACTTTCGCTATGCACTCTAACTTGAAAAATATAAAGCTTGTTGGTTAAACACTTTCCAAGTTGTATTCTGTATACTTAGTGGCCAACACTCGTGTATTAGGAGACGTAAATTAGGATGATGTTATTATTATGCTTAAAACTTAAAGTTATGATTTCATTTCTGGATTGGCTTAACGTAATCATTGGAAAGATGATGAAGAATGTAAATAAACACAAACTTTTAACATGTCCAACGTTAATCGGAAGTGTTGATGGATTGAGAGTATGTTTAATCATCATAGTATTACATTGATAATGTTCTTGACTTAAAATGCTTAGCATTAATGATAGAATATGTGGGCGAATATCATAAACTTGATATGTGATAATTCATAATTGGAGCGTTAGAATGTTCGAAAGGATAGTTGAACTATTCTAGTAAAGTTACGAATATTGTTTCTATGAATTAATACCATTATCGTATGAATGTGTTGTTGAATGAATTACGTTTCATTCAAGGTTGCTTGTTCAAGTGAGTATTGTTAGACGAAGATATCGTTGGTTTGTTCGTTCAAAGAAGGATTATTCATCTACGTAATTGAGGCAAGTTATCTTGCTTGGTTATAATGATGGTTGAATTCTTGTGATTATTATGCGTTTCGTGTATATGAAATGTTCTGTGAATCTATGATTCATGATGTGGTGATGTCTTTGATCGTGTTACCGTTTGTGGTGGGATTGTATTCCCAAGCTTATTGCCCTTGTTACCGTTGGTCTCGTTGAGCTTTGTTGTCACTTCGGTGAGTTGTTCAATTCTTTGATAAAAGTGTAATTCGTTGAGTTTCGTTGTCATGTTGCATCGTGACATCTCTGGAGTCATATCTGCGTGCCGATTGGTTATGTGTATGATTTTTAGCCGGGCACTTGATGGTCATGCGTGGATGTTTCCGCATTAGATCGTGCACACGAGACGTAGTTCGTGAGGCTAATTAGGTACATCGTCCCACGTATATTATGGATTTCGTATACGGGGTGGATATGTGCACGGACACATTTCCGGATCGGGCATACTATGACATCCGTCTTGAGCCATATTATTTGGTCGTTCGTATGTTTGGATATGTTCGACAGTTGGGACTGACTGTTTATATGCCTGTGGGGTATATTCAGCAGTCGATTGTTTCTTTGAGATCTGCATGTATATGAATTGTATAATGCCATGAGAATTATAATCATGTATAGCTGACCCGGTGGTTTAGGCGAAATACTTGTATTTCAGGACGAGGAAAGGGCAAGGCACAGGAACAACACGATGGCGGCGGAGGTTTTGAAGGATGCTAATTCGGGAGGCCCGAGTATTTTGATGTTTGGTTATGTCTTACTGTGATTTTTCATTTTATTTTATTTCGGATGAATGTATTTTAATTTGTAAGGTATTTTCTATCTCCATATGGTCTATACCGAATTTGGATCCTGTGTACGGTTGTGTGAGTTGACATATATGAATTATACTCCATATCGGAGTTTTGATTAATAAACGTGGTTCGGTACCGCGTCTATGGATGTTAAAGTTTATGTTGTGATCTCGCCTGGTGGGTCCTAGTGGGGGTCTACGGCACTGTAATAGCTGCCGTTTTTGGGGTGCTATAAATGTGCTGTGGAGAAGATCGGTGTTGCTGAAGCTACAACCATCGGTGCCCTACAGCACACCCATGACAAGCTGAGTGGCCACAATCACAAAATAAAAGCCCTCACTACAGCCATAAGCAAACTAACACGAGAAGGGAAGCAAGTGAAAGAGACTATGAATCAAATCGGCAATACAAGATAAATTGGATATTTTGGAGAAACTATGCACCTAATCTGCAAAAATAACGAAAAAGTCTCCGCCCTTGATAATGCTAAAAATAGGGAAGAAGTTCGTGAGTACATGCAGAAATAAAGAGAGATAGAAAAGAGAAGCCCATGAAATCTCTACTAGAAGATTTAGTCGCCCAAGCAATTAGCCGACTGACTGCTCTGGGATTAGACAAGGGGTTGTAGGATGCAAGATTGGCACTTCTAAAAAGATGAAATTTACCGATCGTATAGAAATTACAAGTGCACATTACATAAGTAGCCTGAAGTACTGTTGCCTACAAATAAGTTGTTAGAAATATGCCCTCGAATGCCATTCAGAGGATGAGATGGTGAGAGCATTGTATTATAATTATGAATATTTATTACAATAAGGCATTTATTATTACTATATTATTGTATATCACTGGCATCGTGATTTGGTATATTGAACAATAAGTCCTTGCATTCGAGATCAATTATCCCACTCCTCATGGAGGTAAGGAAATAAGCACTGGAAGTATTTTAGCTCGAACGCTTAATTTGTTCGCAAGTTGAGAAAACTTAATGGGCAGTAAGTTTAGACAAGGCTTGTATAACATGTACTTTGACATGTAGAGTGCCTGTCTTCAGTAAATATTAGTGGAAGCACACTTTATATATATACTAATGGGATTAATATCCTCAAACACGACTCGCCTCGATTAGGTCACATGGATATCATTCAGGGATTGTCAATGACTGAATCAAAAGGGTGTGATAGGTATACGTTGTAACACCCCCAAAACCGTATGGGAATTATTACACGCCGTGGATCCTTCCCACAAGAATCTACCAGGCTAAACATCACCAAACGACCAAGTGTTTGCCCGACCGGGGCAAACAATACAATGATACGGACCGTTAAAGTCAATTATAAACAACTACACGGACTGGTGAGGTCGTACAACTGACGTAAACAGAAAAATACAACTCTTTACTGTAACACCCGAATTCGCAACTGGGACATTACACGTCGTAGAACCCTCGTGAGGTCTACCAGGCTAACACATGACACATAAACCATAATGTAATCTCAAATGGTGCACTCAAAAAGTAAATAAGGCCATGGCCTCGGCAAAAACATTTTAACGGAATACATGAACATAAGTTAAATACCAATTCATTGCCCACGCAGGGGACTTAAACCAAGTTCAAAAATAAACAGTCTGACTTCATAACACAACAATGCATCGACAAAACATAAAAATACAGACTCGAGCCACATCATCAAGTCAGCCCGTCCTTTGCGTGCATGTCCCGTGCCTGCTCTTCAGCCCTCCCGGTACCTGAAATGCATAAGACGCATTTCCCCCATTTAAGGGGTTAGCATTCGAATAGCTAGTGCAAGTACACAATTACACAACATTATATGCATACACGATTCAACGCAAACAAAACACTAGGGAAAAGTCATTTTAAAAAAAATCAATATTCCGGAATATCACATTTACACCAAAACAATATATCATCCAACTTTCCACATCACATTCATCCACGTTTGGTAACTCGCGACCGTACCCATTAGTATCGGCCCCCAGAGGTCCCGTCGGACCGTCCCCAGGTGAGAAACCACTTCCTCGGCCGTACCAATTAGTATTGGCCCCCAGAGGTCCCGTCGAACCGTCCCCAGGTGGAAGAACATCAACGCACGCACCCAAGTCCACTTCCGTGGCCGTACCCATTAGTATCGGCCCCCAGAGGCCCCATGTCATCCCCAGGTGGAAGAGGAACCATTACAATCGTTCGATAAACCAGTTTACATCATTCGTATCAAAACCGTACACACACAATGAAATATAATACATGTACTTGCCTTGGATA
Source organism: Orobanche coerulescens (assembly GCA_033398695.1). NCBI lineage: Eukaryota > Viridiplantae > Streptophyta > Magnoliopsida > Lamiales > Orobanchaceae > Orobanche > Orobanche coerulescens. Next base: position 98,910,907 of record CM065817.1, on the reverse strand, counting down.
ATATGACGCGAAGGAAACGACAAAGAAATAGGTTTCGGTCCGAACAATCCTCTCAAATCCGACCCTAACACAATAATGATATACAACCAATCTCAACAACATGAAAACGAAGAAATTCATCCTAGTTCTACCCGTTGGGACAATTCATCGGGCACCAAGAGTGCATAGGGAAATGAGATCGGTCAACGGTGTAATAACGAGATTTCATCCCATCCAATAACAAGGAAACCAAGGGTCACGAGTATACTATCGAAATCTAACAGCAATCATCGGTTAAATCGGATTAAAAGACAAAATCACCACCAAACCCTCCCCAAATTCATACTAGGGTATAGGAAATATTACCTCTTGAAGATCCAAGCACTTTAATCCGAAGAACACGTGTTAGATCCACAATCCGAGCTTCACGATCGAAAGGAGATGAAGAAAATCACACAATCAAGTGGTAGATGGAGAAAAATCCCCCTCTCAAACCTCTCTCTCTCTCTCGTACGGTGGAAGGAAGGAAGACAAATGACTGAACTCGCTGGAAAAACGCAGTTATAGCACTTGACCGCATTGTGTGCCGCGGAACAGCTGAAGTGTGCCGCGGCACAGGGCCAAAAATTGCGCCCAGTGATCGGCAGTGTGCCGCGGCCCTTCCGGCATGTGCCGCGGCACACAGTACAGAAAGTTTGGCCGCTAAGTGCAACACGGGTGTGCCGCGGCCCGGACGAGTGTGCCGCGGCAGTGACTCGGCAGTGTGCTGCGGCCCTGTCGGCGTGTGCCGCGGCACAAAGCTTCGGCCGAATCGACAATGTGTGTGCCGCGGCGCACAATCCTTGTGCCGCGGCCCACACCCCTTTAGGGTCCCAAAATGATGAAAAATGATCCGGGAAGAGAATAAAAGCAATATGAATCGATATTCGGGAAACAATAACACGAAATGGAAGTACGGGAACCCCAAAACGGTCCGAGGTACACAACCAAAATCGAACAAGGAACAAATTCCCTAAACTTATAGGAAATTACAAAAACAGCCCAAATACCCGAAAATCACGATACAACGTCGGATTAACAATCCGAAGCTCACAACATGCTCTACTCAACCATACGAACTCATGGAAATAGGAAAAAAATGATGAAATCGGATGAGTTTAACGAGAATCGAATACACATGCGATAAAATATAACTCAATGTGAAATTACGCAAAAACATCATCGAGACTCATCCCAACGGAGAAACTCCAAGAACAAAAATAGATTCAGAATTCCAAAATAGTGCCAAGCGAGTTGACCGAGACGAATATACACCGAAAATAGAATTTACCAAAAATAGAAAACACGGATATTACATTATCTCCCCCTAAAAAATAAGTTTCATCCCGAAACTTACAACACGAATAACTCGGGGTATCTCGATCTCATACTCTCTTCCGTCTCCCATGTGGCTTCCTCGGACCCATGCCTCGACCATTGCACTTTAACTAAAGGAATGGTTTTGTGCCTGAGCTGCTTCACTCGACGCTCTAAGATCTGAATCGGCCTCTCCTCGAAGGTGATGTCGGGCCCCAACTCGATCTCTCCAAAATCAATAATATGGCTAGGGTCTGGTACGTACTTCCTAAGCTGGGAAACATGAAATACATTATGCACGTGGCTCAGGGATGGCGACAAGCCTAACCGATATGCAAGATCTCTAACTCTCTCTAGAATTTCGAACGGCCCAATAAATCTCGGACTAAGTTTACCCTTCCGACCGAAACGGTAAACTCCCCATGTCGGCGACACCTTAAGCAACACATGGTCTCCCACCTCAAACTCCAACGGTCGGCGACATGTATCGGCATAAGACTTCTGCCGGCTCTGGGGTGTTACCAATCTATCACGAATCAGGGCAATCTTCTCTCTCGTCTCAACTACCATATCGAGCGCAGTACCAATCAGCTCGGACGCATCGTCCCAACACAACGGCGATCTGCACCTCCTCCCATACAATGACTCAAATGGTGCCATTTTGATCGAGGCGTGCCAACTGTTGTTGTACGTGAACTCAATCAACGGCAAGTGCGACTCCCAATCATCCTTCCAATCTAAGGCACAGGCTCTCAACATATCCTCCAACGTCTGGATCGTCCGTTCTGACTATCCGTCAGTCTGAGGGTGGTAAGACGTACTGAGTTTCAACTCAGTCCCCAAAGCCCGATGAACCGCCTGCCAAAAATGTGATACAAATCGGCCATCACGATCTGAAACAATACTCTTAGGAGTCCCATGCAATCTCACGATCTCCGCAATAAACACTCACGCCAGCCTCTCCGGTCCCCAAGTATCCTTAATACTCAGAAAGTGAGCTGATTTGGTTAGTCAATCAACAATAACCCAAATCATGTTCATTCCAGTCCGAGTCCTAGGCATCCCGGTAATGAAGTCCATAGAGATGTCTTCCCATTTCCATTCCGGAATGGGAAGTGGTAAATAACAACCCGCGGGTCGCTGATGCTCAATCTTAACCTGCTGACAGGTCAAGCACTTCGCCACAAACTCGCTAACAACCGTCTTCAAATTGCTCCACCAATAGTTACTCCTCACATCCTTGTACATTTTGCTCGTACCAGGATGTATGGAATAAGGCGTAGTATGAGCCTCACTCAAAATCTTCTGTCTCAACTCAATGACATTCGGTACACATAGTCTGCCGTGAAATCTCAAAACTCCGTCATCCTGAACCACAAATCCAGGGGCTTTCCCCTTTCTCACATCCTCCCTCAGCTGGACTAAAAACGGATCATCATACTGTTTCGCCTTGATATCATCAGTCAAGGACGAAGTGATCTCCAACGCACATAACTGACCCTGAACTCTCTGAACCCAAACCTCGATATTCTGACAAATAAAATCCCGCTGGATCCTACTCTGTGGTGTAAGTACCTCTAACATCTGTAATGCCATCGGTTTCCTGCTTAACGCATCAGCCACTACGTTAGCCTTACCCGGATGGTAAAGTATCTCGAGGTCGTAATCTTTAATTAGCTCCAACCACCTACGCTGCCTCATATTCAACTCTTTCTGACTGAAGATATACTTCAGACTCTTGTGGTCCGTAAAAATCTTACACGACGATCCATAGAGATAATGTCTCCATATCTTTAAGGCGAAAACGACCGCAGCTAACTCCAAATCGTGCGTGGGGTAATTTGCCTCATACGGTTTCAACTGGCGGGACGCATAAGCAATCACCCTGTCTCTCTGCATCAAAACACATCCGAGCCCAAGGCCCGAAGCATCACTAAATACCACGAAATCCTCTTTCCCCTGAGGCAATGCTAACACGGGTGCGGTAGTTAGCCGCCTCTTCAACTCGTCAAAACTACCCTGTCTGTCTGCGGTCCACTCGAACTTCTGGGTTTTCTAGAGTAACTGAGTGAGCGGTGTAGCGATCTTAGAAAATCCCTCAACAAATCTACGGTAATAGCCTGCAAGTCCCAGAAAACTCCTCACTTCCTTCACGTTTTTGGGCGGTTCCCAAGCCATCACCGCCTCTATTTTCTGTGGATCTACCCGAACTCCTTCTGCTGAAATCACATGCCCGAGGAACATCACTTCCTTGAGCCAAAACTCACACTTAGAGAATTTCGCATACAACTGCTCAGCTCTCAAAATGTCTAATACAATCCGGAGATGTAAGGCGTGCTCCTCCCAACTCCGTGAATAGATCAGAATGTCATCGATAAAGACGACTACGAATTTATCCAGATACTCAATAAAAACTTTGTTCATTAATTGCATGAACACTGCTGGGGCATTGGTTAGCCCGAAAGGCATAACCACAAACTCGTAATGGCCATATCTCGTCTGAAAGGCAGCTTTCGGTATATCGATGTCCCGAATCCTCAACTGGTAGTAGCCCGATCGCAAATCAATCTTCGAAAAGACTGTCGCCCCCTGAAGCTGATCAAACAAGTCGTCTATCCGGGGCAAAGGGTATTTATTTTTGATGGTCAACTTGTTTAATTCTCGATAATCGATGCATAAACGAAGCGATCCATCCTTCTTCTTAACAAAAAGTACGGGCGCACCCCAAGGCGATGCGCTCGGTCGAATATACCCTTTATCTAACAATTCTCCCAACTGATTCTTTAACTCTAACATCTCCGGCGGTGCCATACAGTACGGCGCTCGAGAAATGGGGGCTGCAGTCGGCTCAAGATCGATAGGAAACTCAACCTCTCGCTGTGGTGGTAACCCCGGCAAGTCGTCTGGGAAAACGTCGGGATACTCACTAACAACTGGAATTGACAACATGTCAACCCCACCATCCTCCGCCTGCAGAGCATAACACCAATAGCCGACACAACCCTGGTTCAGAAGTTTCAACGCCTTTAAGGCGCTAATCACACTCCCCGATCTCCCCGGCTTACGACCGATGAGGGTATGCTCGGTGCCGTCCTCGGCTACTATCGAGATGGTACGAGTCCGATAGTTCATGATAACACCGTGACGCTCCAACCAATCGTCCCCGAGGATTAAATCCCCACCCTTAAGGTCTATAACAATGAGATTCGAGGGCCAATCTCGGTTCCCGATCCTCACTGGGCAATCCCTAACTTCCCGGTACCCAACCATACGATCCCCGCTAGGCGTACCCACTACAAACGGTTCACACTCAGACAAGCAGTTAAAGCCAATACGATTCACACAATCCGATGCAATAAAAGAATGGGTAGCACCCGAATCAAAAAGAACTGAAACTGGATGAGTAAGGATCTGAGTGGTACCTGACGCCACCGGAACATCTGCCTCCTCTGTGCGCCTCATCTGATACAATCGGGGGTGAACTGAACCCGAACTCGAGGATGCGCGGCGATCCGGCTGATTCCGACCTGTACCACGACCCGAACCCTGCGGAACATGAGTAGCTGGAGTGCTGTGATCCCTCTGATCGGCAGTGGTAGTCGGAACTCTAGCTGCCCTGGTGGCCCTCTCACAATGAGCTGCCCGATGCCCGGTCTGTCCGCAAGTAAAGCAAGCAATTAACGGAAATGGGCAATCCTTCACAACGTGCTCGGGCTGACTGCAATTAAAACAAACTCTCCTGCCAGGTGCAACGGACTGGACTGATCGGTTACCCTGAGATCCACCGGCCTGATGAAACGGCCTCTTCCCAGGCGTAGGAGCAGAACGAGACCTCGAAAACTGTCCACCTTTACCGGCCGAGAACCCACCGGTATTCTTCTGCTTCTTAGCTTCCGAAACCGACTCTGTTTCTGGGAAAGCCATCTCGATCGCCAGAGCGCGATCCTGGTATTCCTTCAAAGTGGCACACATGATCGGTGCCATACTCTGCCTGATGTGCGGCTTCATGCGCATATTGAAGTAACGGATTTTATCAGCCTCCGTTCTCACTTGATCTCTTACGAAACCCAACTGCTGGTTGTAAGAAATGATGGCCTGAGAAATAGGCACATCCTGAGGTGTAGCGGTGAAGAACTCCACAATTCTGCGCTCCTTAACTGGCGGTGGACAATATTCTGCTTCCATAGCAGCCTTGAATTCCTCCCAAGTAGCCCGACGGCCTCGGGGCGCAATGACCTCCCACCATTCCACAGCTTCCTTATCCAGGAGGTACTGGGCAATATGTACCCTCCTGTCTTCAGGACAAGCTACGGCATCAAAGGTCCTGGACAACTGAAAGAGCCAATTCTCCCAACCGAGGGAGTCAGAAGATCCGGAGAAACGAGGAGGGTGCATTTTAGTCACTGCCTGAAGCCACTTACTAGCTTCCTCTTCGGGTCTCGGGGGCGGATTCGGGCGTCCACCTTGAGCTATCTGAGCAAGCTGGGCTACTAACTGCTGAAGTACGGCAGTAGCCCTGGCATCGGCATTATTACTCGACGGCACTGAGTGAGAGGCTGAGTCCGCAGAGGACTGGGAAAGTGAGCCCTCTTCATTATCAGCACCCCGACCACGGCCTCGGCCGCGTCCCCTAGCTGGTCTACCACGACCTCTCAACATACTAAAGGAAGAATGAAAAGGACAAGGTCAGAAGGATTCACAATTGACAAAGTTGGTATCACAATTCATAATTCCGAACAACGCAAGAAAACGAATTACAAAATTATAAGAGTTCGAGGAGACTTACAGCCACGGGTCGCATGACAAGACGGTAGTATGATGATATTAGGCTCAACGACTGACTCTATTGACGAAATTGTCAGACCCAAAATTTACCGACAGCCTAGGTATTCAAAACCTAAGCTCTCATACCATAAATGTAACACCCCAATTCGCAACTGGGACATTACACGCCGTAGAACCCTCGTGAGGTCTACCAGGCTAACACATGACACATAAACCATAATGTAATCTCAAATGGTGCACTCAAAAAGTAAATAAGGTCGTGGCCTCGGCCAAAACATTTTAACGGAATACATGAACATAAGTTAAATACCAATTCATTGCCCACGCAGGGGACTTAAACCAAGTTCAAAAATAAACAGTCTGACTTCATAATGCAACAATGCATCGACAAAACATAAAAATACAGACTCGAGCCACATCATCAAGTCAGCCCGTCCTTTGCGTGCATGTCCCGTGCCTGCTCCTCAGCCCTCCCGGTACCTGAAATGCATAAGACGCATTTCCCCCATTTAAGGGGTTAGCATTCGAATAGCTAGTGCAAGTACACAATTACACAACATTATATGCATACACGATTCAACGCAAACGAAACACTAGGGAAAAGTCATTTTAAAAAAAATCAATATTCCGGAATATCACATTTACACCAAAACAATATATCATCCAACTTTCCACATCACATTCATCCACGTTTGGTAACTCGCGACCGTACCCATTAGTATCGGCCCCCAGAGGTCCTGTCGGACCATCCCCAGGTGAGAAACCACTTCCTCGGCCGTACCCATTAGTATCGGCCCCCAGAGGTCCCGTCGAACCGTCCCCAGGTGGAAGAACATCAACGCACGCACCCAAGTCCACTTCCGTGGCCGTACCCGTTAGTATCGGCCCCCAGAGGCCCCATGCCATCCTCAGGTGGAAGAGGAACCATCACAATCGTTCGATAAACAAGTTTACATCATTAGTATCAAAACCGTACACACACAATGAAATATAATACATGTACTTGCCTTGGATAATATGACGCGAAGGAAACAACGAAGAAATAGGTTTCGGTTCGAACAATCCTCTCAAATCCGACCCTAACACAATAATGATATACAACCAATCTCAACAACATGAAAACGAAGAAATTCATCCTAGTTCTACCCGTTGGGACAATTCATCGGACACCACGAGTGCATAGGGAAATGAGATCGGTCAACAGTGTAATAACGAGATTTCATCCCATCCAATAACAAGGAAACCAAGGGTCACGAGTATACTATCGAAATCTAACAGCAATCATCGGTTAAATCGGATTAAAAGACAAAAATCACCACCAAACCCTCCCCAAATTCATACTAGGGTATAGGAAATATTACCTCTTGAAGATCCAAGCACTTTAATCCGAAGAACACGTGTTAGATCCACAATCCGAGCTTCACGATCGAAAGGAGATGAAGAAAATAACACAATCAAGTGGTAGATAGAGAAAAATCCCCCTCTCAAACCTCTCTCTCTCTCGTACGGTGGAAGGAAGGAAGACAAATGACTGAACTCGCTGGAAAAACGCAGTTATAGCGCTTGACCGCATTGTGTGCCGCGGCCAGCTGAAGTGTGCCGCGGCACAGGGCCAAAAATTGCGCCCAGTGATCGGCAGTGTGCTGCGGCCCTTCCGGCATGTGCTGCGGCACACGGTACAGAAAGTTTGGCCGCTAAGTGCAACACGGGTGTGCCGCGGCCCGGACAAGTGTGCCGCGGCAGTGACTCGGCAGTGTGCTGCGGCCCTGTCGGCGTGTGCCGCGGCACACGGTACAGAAAGCTCGGCCAGGAACTGGACAATGTGTGTGCCGCGGCGCACAATCCTTTTGCGGCGGCCCACACCCCTTTAGGGTCCCAAAATGATGAAAAATGATCCGGGAAGAGAATAAAAGCAATAGGAATCGATATTTGGGAAACAATAACACGAAATGGAAGTACGGGAACCCCAAAACGGTCCGAGGTACACAACCAAAATCGAACAAGGAACAAATTCCCTAAACTTATAGGAAATTACAAAAACAGCCCAAACACCCAAAAATCACGATACAACGTCGGATTAACAATCCGAAGCTCACAACATGCTCTACTCCACCATACGAACTCATGGAAATAGGAAAAAAATGATGAAATCGGATGAGTTTAACGAGAATCGAATACACATGCGATAAAATATAACTCAAGGTGAAATTACGCAAAAACATCATCGAGACTCATCCCAACGGAGAAACTCCAAGAACAAAAATAGATTCAGAATTCCAAAACAGTGCCAAGCGAGTTGACCGAGACGAATATACACCGAAAATAGAATTTACCAAAAATAGAAAACACGGATATTACATTTACAATGGATGCCAATGTAGGGGTAAAGATACAAAATAGCGGAAGGCGGAATATGACTCTGACAATACAACACAACTTGACTTAACTCCCAACTCTCGATTAGTATCGTGGCCCGTCGCTTCCTGTGCCGATCCTGTGACTGCTCCCCAAACCTACAATCACCTGGATACAAAACAGACATCCATCCCCCGATTACTTGGGGTTAGCAAAATTCCAGTATTTTGCTAGTGCAAGTATAATACGATACGAAAGGCAACAAGTAAATAGCAACCACGAATTTGGTACGGAAATCAACTATCAAAATGTTCCCGAGAAGTTTTAGAATTTCGAACTTAAGCAAAGAAATATTTGAAACGAACTCATCATCTCGGGGATTTTTAAAATAGAAATTCTTTTAGACCTCGAGTCCCAATTAACAAAACCTTTTTGAAAGCGTTAGGGCCTCAGCCCGATTTTTGTTTCAAAACACACTAGTTGAGATATCATAATGGGTCTGTGACCCAACTTTAAAAAATCAGCCAATCAATCACTGTTACACGATCATTGTTCGTACACATCATGTACCGAACTCCAGAGGCCTCGACGGACCCTACCCGGACCACACGCATTGTTCGTACACATCATGTACCGAACTCCAGAGGCCTCGACGGACCCTACCCGGACCACACACGTTATTCGTACACATCATGTACCAAACTCCAGAGACCTCGTCAGACCCTACCTGGACCGCACGATCACTGTTCGTACACATCATGTACCGAACTCCAGAGACCTCGTCAGACCCTATCTGGATCACACGCATTATCATGACACAACTCGTATTGATCAACTCAATACATCACCATAAGCAACACACACTATTATTGTTGGGATTCGGTGCCTAAAACGAAGTCCCAGTGGAAGCGGTAAAACGAAAATTAATTCGATCCGAATCCCTACGAGGATCGATCGAGCTACGTATATACGAATATATAAACGAAAAGCAAGAGTCGTAAGAAACTAACCCTCGAAGTCCGTTGATTAAATGGTAACCTTCTCTTGAGCTATTCCCCAAGCTCTTGAACGATCCAACGCCGAAAGCACCGCGTCTCTACTTGCCACGCGCCGGAGAAACGAACGGAATGACAACACCTTGCTATCCTCCGAGGATACGGCTAGAGCTAGGTGATGAATCTATATATGTAAAGAGTACTACACTATAAGTGTTTTAATCTTACTCTCTCTTTATGTCTTGATATTTTTCTCTAAGAAAAACAAGAACAAGGTTGAAGAAGAAGATGACTAAAGAGAAAACAATTTTCTCTCTCTCTCTCAAACTCAATGATACGTAAATGCCAAGAAGTATTGTGAGGATGAGAGATCAAAGTCTTCTATATATTCTTATTCAACCCACATGAAAACAAATACATATATCATGATTTGATTCCCCATATAATGTATATGATACTTGTCCCCTCAATCACATGAGATTCCAAAACCATGATGGGGACAAGTCAATACACACACATGGTAATAAGTGGGGTGTTGGCCCATGCTAGAAAACGGTCGAGTTCGGTTCGTTTCGGACTCCCGTGAGTCCAAACAGATAAACTCCTATTCCGTTCCGATGTATTTATGTCGTTTAATTAATCCAATTAATTAAACATATCAAATACAAAATAACATAATTAATTTCTCCAAGAAATAATTATATTCATGAATTAAATTAATCACCCAGTAATTTATTTAATTCATTAGGCCGTAAATCAATTTATCCAATAAATCGATTTAAACATCCAATGTTCCAAAATTAGATATCCAATATCTAATATTCATAATGAGAGAATTAGCTCGATTCATTCCGTTGTCAATCCTAATGCGCGACTCGGTAGGTCCGTCTCAGTCAGCAATGGGAGGAACCAAAGAGTAGTAGCACCACCTAGCCAGCCTGGTGGCCTACACTGTACCCCGACTGAGAACGAATGATTCGGATCATTCAAGAACCATTCTGTGGTGAATACCAGTATACGTATAAACCCTTCTTTCAAATGTCCCGATCAAGTTATAGGGTCACGGTCAGTCAAACCATATCTGTACTTGACGCTATGCATGCGTTAATGCAAATCGAGATCATCGAGCTGTCGTGTATCTAATACAACTAGCTCCAATGCTTTGGCCAAAGACTTATTATCTCATCTGCCAATAACCGCATAGGACATATAACCCGCTCACTAACGGGAGAAAGAATTCTATCTTGGTATTGATAGGACTCGCTACTTGCCGTCAAGATGCACATCGAGGTTGACCCCGCCTTAGGTTTACGAGGTCGAACTACTCTAATGAAAATCTTGACGTCACAAGCACATCCCTACTAAATCCTCAAGTCGAAGGTTCACGAATACCTATCACAACCTTTCGATTCCGTCATTGGTATCTGAGAGTGAAATCCATGTGACGAATCGAGGGTGAGTCGGTTGAGTATACTAATCCAATTAGCATACCTATAACGTGTGCTCCCACTAACCATTAGTGTTCGAGGCACTCTCCATGTCAAAGAACACGTCATACAAGTCTTCACATAAACTTAACGCCCACCAAGTTTCATCGACTTATGACGATTAAGTATTTGAGCTATAACCTTTCCAGTGCCGACCCCCTTATCCAATAAGGAGTGGAACGTTTTGCTCTCAAATACATGGACTAGTTTCTATATGTTTATTTACGAGTTAGGAATGCCAGTAACTACCAGTAAATAAAGAAACATTCATTTGCCTTATATAAATGGTTTACATAATTACAAGTACAATGCCCTCACTCAACAACCTCTGAGTGGCATTCGAGGGCATACTCCTAACAATTATCAATATGTCAAACCATTTATCAATACACTGTAATACATATTCAAGTATGTAATCAACCGACACAAATATCATAATCACCACGGTCACCCAAACATGGCAAATCATGCTCGACATGAACCATAGGATTAACACAACCAACACAATTCCAAAACGTTATCCAAGTGAGGATATCATCACTACCATCAATCGTTCACAATTATAAAATCACACGAAGTATATTCACGAAGATAAACCAAATCATCATAAATCTAACACAAAGTCTTTATTCACAAGACACAAATCATATAGCAAGATACTTGCCTCGACAACCGATACCGCCCACTCCGACGAATACGGATCAACCGGGAAACCTCGAACACCTACAATCCTCCAGCAAAAACAACGAAGATACGATTACAACGAGAATCAAGACCAAAAACAACGGAAATCCCACCAAACTATCGAAGGGAAACTCATTGGGACATTTAATCGAACATTCCATGTTCGATAACTCCCAAGAACACTCGAACCGCCAATCGAGTTAAACAAACAAGAAATATGGAAATACAACCCATAGAACACGATTAATAATGCCCAATAACATCAATCGATTCATCAAAATTGGACGAACAACGAAGATCAAGAAGGAATCCCGAAAGTCAACCCTAGGAGATTTCAAGAGTTTACCTCGATTCGACCAAGAACAAGGATTGGATGATGATATAACCTACAAGAGCCTTCCAAAACGTCTTGGATTTGAGTGAAATCGACAAAAGGACTCCTCTTTCCAAACCCCCCGTTCGTCAGCCGCCGCAAGAAGGAAAAATTGGAGTGAAATAAGGTCTGCCCGTCACCTGGCCTATATAATGCCGCGCAGGTTACGGCCGTAACAGGCGGTACCTTACGGCTGTAATCGGAATTTGCGCACGGAAGTAACCGGCACCTCCCAGGCCACTGGCCAACTCGCTCGGCATATTACGGTCGTACCCAGCCACACATTACGGCCATAATCGATCATCCCTGGGCTACTGCCCAACCTGTGCGGGTGCCTTACGACCGTAATCGGCAAGGCATTGCAACCGTAACCGGCCATGCATTACGGTCGTAACATGCCCTGCATTACGGCCGTAACTCGGCCAGTTCTTACGGTCGGGACTCGATCGTTCCGACAGTCCGGTTAGGCGTTCGACAATGTCTCAGTCGCACTAACGCACCGGCTATGATTCAAAATAATAACGAGCAAATTACGAAACATAACATAGCACACCACACGCACACATTTAATCAAAGAAACGCACACAACAATAAGTCTCACTCGACGATATAATGGTTTTGGAATGATCATATCATTCGTCCTCAGTTAGGTTGCGGTGTGGGCCACGAGACTGGCTCAGTGGTGCTAACACTCATTGGATCCTCGCAATGCTAACTGAGACGATCCTACAGAGTCGCGGCACAGAATTGAAGACGGGTTATATTTAGCTTATGCTCTCTTGTTTAATATTGGACATTGGATGTCCAATTTAATTTATTGGATAAATTAAATCGGTCTCGTGAATTAAATAAGTTAATAGGTAATTAATTTATTCATATAATTTCTTTGAGAATTTATATTTTATATAATTAATTAATTAGATTAATTAATTGTATTAATATTGAAACAAGCCAAGGTTTATCTATCGGATTAGATACACGAGGGTCCGTTTCACGGACCAAAATGAACCAACTCCTTTATTCTCAATATGGCCGCCCTCTCCCACATTTCACATGGTGTGAAATTGATAATTTTGTCTTTGTGAAAGACATTATTATGGTGTGGGATTATTTATATACTTTTGGAGTATATAATAACATGGCATAATTGATGTCATGTGTGTGGTGTGTTCTGTTTATAAAACAAACTTCATTCACCATTTTGGGAAGAAGAGCCCACGGCCAAAAGCAAGAAAGTGAGAAGGAGAGAAAATTTCCAAGTTTCTACACTTAAATTCTTTTTGTATTTTTTGAGAGAAAATAATTTTTATAAAATACTTAGAGTATTTATAAAAAAAATATATAAGCTAATTCTATCAATTTCTATCCGTATAATTAGAGTATAAATTAATAGAAATATTTTCGGGTCATCTTCCGATGCGTAGAGGCACGGTAATTTCGGTGCTCGGGAATTTCTAAAAGTTCATTCGATTGGATTCGTATTTGTGCTCGGAATAAAGAAGAATTTATAAAAGGTCTATGAGGGTATGAATTCTATGATTCTTATCTTCATCAAATTTATTCATATTCATTTATATGATGCTTGATGGATCCGTTTTAGGGGTTTGGTTTTTATCCAGTTAGACCGTTTTATTTTCCGCTGTCGATTTTAATCACCGAATCCCAACAAAGGCAACCTTAAAAATAGTAGCTAAAGGAATGGAAAAATAATGAGTTGAACGGGTAATTTTTTACCTTAGTAAAAGAATCATCCATCCTTATGTTAGTATTACGCTCTAAGTCTACTGTCTAATAATATAATGTGGAGACATTTATTATTATAATATTAATTATATTATTGAATTAATATTCTTCATACGATCATCAAGTATGTGACTTGATAGTAATGCTCGTTAAAGCATTAAAGAATATTTATTCTAGATATCCCTAGTAATATGATTACTAGTATGATAATGATACGATGGCTATATTTTACTGGTCATGAACATGAGATGTTATATCACGTCATAGATACATATAGAGACATCGTATTGAATATGACCTAACAAAGAGAATTATATATGGATTAAGTCATTATAATTCCTCTGATTGTTATATATTATTTAACTCCTTATTACCTAAAGACACTACAGTTTCCTACATAATGAGTATCGTATTTTAGAACAATACCAACGTCTTCTGTAATAAGGGACCATACAGTTTGTGATTAGATACGGTACGATTTATGCAGAGGAGTAGCTTGTCCAGAGGGGACTTGTCCCTCCTATAAAACGGATAAGATATCCATGGGCTCTTGAAAAGTTAAATTGTTTAAATGCATGGTCATGCTCAATTTGATCAATAAAGAGTTATTGATAAATATTTGAACTGGACAATTGTAACTTGAGATCAAGAATATTAATTAAGCTATATAAGGTCCACTTATCCATGCCTTATGCTTAATTAGGATATCGCGCAACGAGAGGATTAAATATTATTCAGTAACGGGATTTCGTTCGTGCTGTCGAATTAATTCTTTTAATGCGGGTAGTCATAATGTCTAGCTAGAGGCCGCTTATGATTTATGAGTCGTAAAAATTTTTTTATACTCATTTCCGTATTAATTAGAACCTATAGGGTCACACACTTAAATGAGCAGAGCAACTATTTTGTTCCGGTTGATTGTGGTTGGTGAAAGGGTTGGTGAACCCTTAGCCATGTAGAGGGCTATATAATAGTATCTTGTGATAGCCCTCACACTTGACCAAACATAAGAGAAGACATATTTTGTGTAGAGAGAATCAGAAATCTTATTTTGATATTTCTCTCTCAAAAATCTTGAAGATAATATTCAAGAGTTGAATACACAAAAGGATCAAGAATATATCTTCATATCTTTGAAGATTGATTCTTTGATTAAGAAAAATATTTAGAATACTCATCTAATCTTCATCTAATCTTATGAGTTTGATCTGTAATAACATATTGAATAAGATTCATAGTTGTTATTTTAGATCAAAGTTCAAGAACATTTGAATAAAATTCTTGGTGTTCTTGTTCTTACCATAATCAAGAACATACCTATATTCAAATTGATTTAAGTGAAATCTTTATTTAATCGGAGCTAACCATTCGTTAGAAGCTTGGGACTTGTTGGTTGTGTGGATACTGCAGAGGACGCTCGCTTCTTGCAACGTCTCTAAAAGGCTCGATCGAAAACACGCTACAAGAGGTAACAATCTTGTTCTTCGTACTTTGATAATATGCTTGGATCCTCAGAGGGTTTTACATATTATATATACTTTTGCTGTACTATTTCGACATATAATTAGATCATAAATCTTATTAATTCAAGAAAAACACAAACAGTGGTATCAGAGAGACTAGTATATTTTCATTATTTGGATTTTCATATATGTTGATATATAATGTTCATATATGGGATGTATGATGTTTATATATGATATATAAATTTTATCTATGTATATTTATATATATGGTGATATATATAAATTTAATAGATTTGTGTTTCGATCTATATATATATATATAATACCTATCTTAATATGTCTATGGTGATATATATATATATATATATATATTGACTTATATGTTTGATCTTGACATATATGGTTCTTTGATATATGGAGATTCATGTGATAATTTAGTTCTACTAATAATCCAAGAATCAAAGAACATATGATTTGATCTACATATAATTTTATGTTAGGATTAAGAATTTTAAGAGGTGCATATGAACGTAAATTTGTTTATGTAAAGATTATGCCTCTTTAAAATTTTCATATGAACATAATTATATTTTGATTCCGATATTGTATAAATATATATTTGATCTATTTGATTTATACATTTATATTGCTCAAACGATATTAGTTATTATATACATAAGATGTATACATGTAGTATACATTAGATGTATACTCAAAGAAAAAAAAATTACATATCTGATGAGAGGGGCTGCCATGCGGTCTGGGGTATCAGATCACGATCCAAGCCCTGTGTGCTGGTGCGGTCTGGACCAAGGGATCGCGATGCAGGATGTTCGGATCGCGATCCAGGCCACTTCCGGGGTCGTTTCAGCCTCGTTTTCTTCGTGTATTCCTAGAAATTAATTTTTCGTTTTACCCGGCTTGATATTAGGCCTTGGAACTTTATAACTTATCGATTGTCAATATCTGGAATATTTTATATATTATATAACTTATCGATGGTCGATATTTGGTATATTTTATATATTATGTGCTTGTGAATGCCTAAATGGTTAATGCATCGTGGGTGGTATAGCCGTACTAGATCAATTAGATTGATGATTCAATTGTGGTTGTAATATTCATAATACGACTTGTATGTCGTGCATTCCTATTATCTTGTTGTAATTTCTCTTCTCATCTTACTCCCCCCGAATGTAACTCGAGGTTTCTATTACAAAATATAAAGATATAGTTTAGATTAGTTCCAGCTATAAAAGGAAGACGAAGGAGACGAGCAACGACGTTATCGAAGATTACACCGAACGACCTATTGATATTTACGAATATCATAATAGGATCTATGACTATACCACACCACACCAAATTGTTCATGTGAATGTATGAGATGCATCATATTTACATTGCATATGATTGTATGAGATGCATCATATTTTAGCATATGATTGTATGAGATGCATCATATTTTTTTATTTGCTTAATAATCGTTATTTCCAAATAAATCAAACTCATTAAAAATTTTACATGTATGAGATACATGGTAATAATTTTGAGATAATCAATTTTTGAAAAAATAGTTTTATTAAAATCAATTGATATGAAACATAAGTCTCAAGAGCCAACTATTTTCAAAACACTCGTCAAACTTTCGATCATTTCTAATATGGGTCTACCAAAGCAGGGTGTATGGATTTTATCTTAAGGAGGCGAGATGAATAAATATGCCTATACATATGTTTTAAATGGTTAAGACTTATATAGGTTATACAAAACGGTTTTGGACCTATGGCTTATTTGGGATTAATACGATTAAAACGACATAAGATGTCATCCCAAATAATAATCTAAAGCATTTTTTAATTACAGGGGATATGCCAAAGCTGTGTCTGTGGTTATTTAGATTATAATTCATATATGTGTATGTGATACATAATATTTGAGACTAACATGTTGACATAAGATATCATCTCTATTGATAAAAACTAAACTTCTTTTATTTGCGAGGGACATGACATAGCTGTGCTTGCATTTACATGATCGTTAGATTTTAAAATCAACATATCTCACAAATAACTTTGCATATTAATATTGTAGAATCAATGGCATCAATCAGTACAAACTCATTGCGATGAATTCTTGACAAAGAAAAACTTTCTGGCACAAATTACCTTGATTGGTCAAGGAACTTGAGAAATGTTCTCAAAGCTGAAAAGTAGTACATTCTGGAAAACTCAATTCCTGATGAACCAGAATCAACCACCACCAAAGCTCAAAAAGATGCTTATAATAAGCATATGAATGATTCTTTGGATGTGACATGCCTTATGCTAGCAACTATGAACTCGGAGCTGCAGATACAGTTCGAGGACATGGAAGCTTATGAAATGATGGGTCAATTTAAGGAAATGTTCCAAGAGTAAGCCCTCCAGGAGAGGTTTGCCACTACGAAGGCATTGAATGGCTGTAAATTGTCTTCAGGTAGTTCTGTGAGTGCTCATGTCCTAAAGATGAAGGGATACATTGAGCATCTTGAAAGGCTAGGAGCTCCTATCAGTCAGGAACTCGCTACAGATATGATCTTAGCATCACTGCCTTCAGAGTACGATCAGTTTGTAGTAAACTTCAACATACACAACATGGAGAAAACTATTACTGAGTTGCATGGGATGCTAAAACAAACTGAGACAAACATTAAGAAAGTTGTTCCTAATGTTTTAATGGTTCAAAAGAAATGGAATAAAAAGAAGGGGAATAAGATGGCCCCGAGAGATAAAGGTAAGGGTAAAATGCAAATG
The DNA here is from genome assembly GCA_033398695.1 of Orobanche coerulescens. NCBI lineage: Eukaryota > Viridiplantae > Streptophyta > Magnoliopsida > Lamiales > Orobanchaceae > Orobanche > Orobanche coerulescens. Next base: position 98,892,889 of record CM065817.1, on the reverse strand, counting down.
TTGCCTAAACCCAAACCTAAACCTTTCAAGAAGTCATCGAAACAACCCAAAGAAGGGGCTTGCTACCACTGCAATGAAAATGGTCACTGGAAAAGGAATTGCAAGGTCTACCTGGAAGAAATGAGGAAACGGAAGAGCAGTGAGACTACTGCTTCAGGTATTCTTGTTATAGAAGTCAATTTATCTACTTCTTCATCATGGGTATTAGATACCAGTAGTGAAGCTCACATTTGTGTGAATGCGCAGGGGCTGCAAAGGAGTAGACAACTGGCAAAAGGTTAAATGGACCTATGAGTTGGAAATAAAGCAAGAGTTGCTGTTATTGCCGTGGGGACTTATGATATAAAGCTACCAAGTGGATATGTAATGGAACTTAATAATTGTTATTGCGTTCCTGCTATGGGTAGAAACATTATATCAGTTTCTTGCCTTGATTTCCAAAGTTATGACTTTACTATTAAGAATAGTGTAATGTCCATATTTAATAAAGGTATTTTTTATAGAGATGCCTTGATGAGTGGGAGATTAAATCCCATAAATCTTGAAAGTTCCAATTTGTCTATAACAAGAATGTCAAAAGACTAAAATCAAATGATTTAAACCAAACATATTTCTGGCATTGTCGTTTGGGCCATACAAACAAGAAACGTATAACCAAACTCCATAAAGATGGAATCTTGGACACATTTGATTTAGAATCATATGATACGTGTGAATCTTGCTTATTAGGCAAAATGACCAAAGCTCCTTTCACGGGCCATACTAAGAGAGCTGTAGATTTATTGGGCTTAATACATACTGATGTATATGGACCAATGAATACAAATACAAGAGGAGGTTTTCAATACTTCATAACGTTCACAGATGACTTAAGAAGATTCGGATATATCTACTTATTGAGTCATGAGTCTGATTCGTTTACGAAATTCAAGCAATTTCAAAATGAAGTACAAAATCAGTTAGGCAAAACTATTAAAGCACTACGATCAGATTGTGGTGGTGAATATTTGAGCCATGAATTTGATGATCATCTCAAAAGTTGGGGAATTGTTTCACAACTAACTCCACCTGGAACACCTCAATGGAATGGTGTGTCAGAACGGACAAATCGAACCTTGTTAGACATGTTTAGATCAATGATGGGTCAAGCTGATCTTCCAAATTCTTTTTAGGGTTACGCCTTAGAGACTGTTGCATTCATTTTAAATCGAGTATCATCTAAATCAGTTCAAAGCACACCATATGAGATATGGACAAGGAAACAACCTGTTTTGTCTTTCCTTAAGATTTGGGGTTGTGAAGCTTATGTGAAGCGGCTTATCACTGATAAATTATCACCCAAATCGGATAAATATCTTTTTTTGGGATATCCTAAGGAAACTAAAGGACATTACTTTTACATCCCATCAGAGAACAAAGTGTTTCTTGCTCGATCTGGAGTATTCCTTGAGAAGGAATTTATTTCCAAAAAAATAGTGGGAGTAAAATTACTCTTTATGAGATGAGAGAACCACAAATAGATACTGAAACTTTATATAAAACTGATTCAAACTCACATAGAGATGTTGAGACCACTTCTTCTATACCAGCTCTGCGTAGGTCTATACGTAATCATCGTGAACCTGAGAGATATGGATTTCTCATCACAGATGACAACAATGTGGAACTCATGGATCTAGATGAGCCCACAACCTACAATGAAGCAACTACTAGCATTGAATGTGAAAGTTGGCTTGAAAGGATGAAATCCGAAATGCAATCCATGTATGATAATAAAGTATGGACTTTAATTGATCTTCCTAAAGGTTCTAAATAAATTGGTTACAAATGGATCTTTACAAAGAAAAATGACATGGATGACATTGTACAAACATACAAATCACGACTCGTGGCGAAAGGATACAGACAGACTCATGGTATTGACTATGATGAAACCTTTTCGCCAATCGTAATGATGAAATCAATTAGAATTATACTTGGCAGAGCAACATATTATGACTATGAGATACGGCAAATGTAACACCCCAAAAGGCGGCTATTACAGTGCCGTGGACCCCACACTGGGACCCACCAAGCGATATCCAAAAACAGATTAAATAAGTATTACTTGTGATACCGAACCACAATAAATAGTTATTACTTCGATTAGGAGTTTATCAAAATTATGGCCAACGGCCTTAAGATACACAGGATCCGAAAAACAAGTATAAACCATATGGAGATGTAATATACTTCAAAATACCAATACAACCAGACAGTAATTTAAATAAGGCAGAATTAAGTAATGTTACACGGTTTAAAACATAACCGGACAACAATAGACTTGGGGCCCCCGAACTAGTATCTCTCGAACCCTTCGCCGTCAACATGCTCTTCCCGTGCCTTGTCTTTGCCTCGACCTAAAATACAACACAAGTATTTCGCCCATAACACAGGGTCAGATATACATGATAATTAATTCTTCCGAGATTATATAATTCACATATATAGATCTCAAGGAAAACATCCCGACTATTAATCATACCCCTCGGGCGTATGAAACAATCAGTCACAAACCATCGAACACATCCAATCATACATGGACTATAAACGATTAACAATATGGCTCAAGATGGACATCACAGTACACCCGATCCGGAAATGTGTCAGTGTACATGTCCACCCCGTATACGGAATCCAGAATATACGTGTGACTATGTACCTAATTAGCCTCACGAACTACGTCTCGTGTGCACAGTCCAATACGGAAACATCCACGTATGACTATATAAGTGACTGGCTAAAAATCCTACACAATATCCAATCGGCACGCAGATATGATTCCAGAAATTTCACGATACAACATGACAACGAAATACATATCCGATTAAGGATCAAGAAAACTCACCGAAGTGACAACAAGGACCAATGAGATCAACGATTCAAAGCGACGTACTTGGGAATGCAACCCCATGACGAAAACGGAATAACGTCAAAGACAATGTCAAATCACGACAAACATTTCATACACATGAAATGTATAAACATTACAAGAATCTAATCATCATTATAACCAAGCAAGATAACTTACCTCAATACGGAGACGAGAATAATCCTCTTCTTGTCGAAACGAACGAACGGTCCTCGACTAATATCGTTTACTCGAACAATCAACCTTAAATGAAATACATTTTACTCAATAATATATTCGTATAATTATCAATATAGTATTAGTAAGACGACACCCTACAATCCATTGGAATAGTTCTGCTATCTCAAAATATCAAAGTCTTATACCAAGAATTCTTTTTACCTAATTTCAACCATAAAATCGATTCACAATACTTCTACCGAATGTTCATATGATTCTTCATAAATAAGAATTTTATCAAGAACATGTTAAACAACCACTTATGTTGTCAATATCATCTTATGGTGTTTACACTTTCCAGAACATTACAATGTTGAAAGGAAAAATCTGCACAATTATGTTCATCAACATGTCTCATCTAAATTGAATATTAAGCTTACATTAAGGTCATATTAGTTATGAGATTACACCATGATCATAAAGGTTATCAAAATCATTCTTATAAACCTGGAGGATTCATTAAAATCATTTATGAGTTCACTACCTTAAGAACACCACAAGATGATCAAACATATTCTTAGGTTATCAACACATCCGGTTAATAAGAAGTTATTGTTGTTTTCACAAATATCCTTATCAATTCTCAAAGTCTTGCTGGGCTGAAACAAAAGGAGGTTATAACTCTCAAGAATTCTGAACAAGAGAACATCCTCCTACTTCTAACATTGACAAGTTCTTCCCAATGTAATTAAATACCTAAAATGGTGTTTAAACACTTTATGATATCAATTCTATTGGTTAAATCCAACTATTGTGAAGTTAACCGATTCAACGATGTTCTACTGAGTTAAATTCGTCCAGCAAGATGAGTATGATAATCACAACATGGTTAGTATCACTATATCCTCAAGAATACATCCATTTCAAACCCTCATTTATCATATTCATCAAGAAGTGTTCAAAAAGTTGGATTAAAACTATGTTTTACTTGATTAATCTAACTTTAGGTGAAGTATACTTCATTACCAACATCAACATATGAAAACAATACAAAGAAGAAAGTACACGTACCTCCAGAAACGAAGAACAACCTCAACACTACGAGAAAGTACACTCCAAGCTCAAGAACACCTGCTAATCTTCAAGGAAATGAGCTCCACTCCAAGATTTAAGGCTTAAACACAAGTTGGAGGCGGTTGATATCGATTTGGGAGTACAGAGGGACGATTTATGGAGAGAGAATCGGTTTAGAGTTGTGAGGAAATGAAAAACAGACTGGTCCTATAAATAGACTGTGCAGACTTAGCGCACGCTATCGGGAAGCTTTAGCGTACGCTAACACACTGACGTACGCTAACCGGTTAATATTACGTACGTAAGTGGCTTACAGTAGCTACTGTCTTGAATCCGCAGGCCACTAGCGCACGCTAATGAAAAGGGGCTACGCGCGGTAATAAAAGTTGACTCTGGCCAACACGACAGCTCAGACATCACCCACATGCATGCCAACGGATAACAAGTTCATGTGTTGAAGTCAACTGATGTCAGATTCCTTCTTAGCGTACGTAACAGACAAGGCATTACGTACGCTAGATCACAATTTTAGCGTACGTTGGTTAAGATATGTAGCGTACGCTACACTAACAGAAAAACTTCAAAAAATGTAACTCTCCAATTGACAACGAATCACCAAGTATGAAATGAAATAACAACGATATGAAGCTCAAATATATAATACCTCAACATAATACTAAATGCAATGATCCACGATAATCAATTTATCTGAATATACAACGACAGATAAAAAAAGAAAAATTACAGTCGGATATTACATACTCCTGTAATATCCAGATTTATTACGGTGTATTTCATCTGTATTCAAACCCTATATTATTCGGATTTATGGTTTTGATTATTGGAGTATGATATTTCTTGCATTGATATCTTTGTACACAAGTATAACAACATGCAAAATTTCTCATGCAAACTCGTGATAGCGCACGCTAAGAATGTAGCTTAACGCGCGCTATCGGGCTACTACTAGCGCACGCTATGCATGTAGGAGTTGCGTGCGCTAAGAACTCAATTATTGAGCGAGACGGCTAGCACATGCGCCAGCCGGGATATGGGTCCGGATAAGATTCCCGCGGATGAACACAGGCAGTTCAAGTCAACTCTTATTAGCGCGCGCTAAGGAAGCTTAGTAGCGTGCGCTAACTTGTTAAAATGCAGAATATTATAAATGGGACAACAACCCGTTTTGGCTTACATTTCATTCGTCCATTCTTCATTCTTGAGAGGCCAGAGAGCTGTAATAATCCTTCTACACACTTAGAACACACCTTGTTGGTCTTTGTATATTGGTTATCACTTGGGAGTAATCATTGAAGTGGAATAGCACCTTGGAGTGGCATACAACCAACCGGAGTCGGATTCTACCTTACGTTTCAGTGATTTTCATCATATTAAGGTATGTTCAACTTATCTCCAGACTTAGAGTTGGATTCTAAAGAATTGGATGATCATATTATCGAGATATTGATTTTCATAAGTGAATTATCCAAAGTACATCATGTTTGGAATATTGAGATGAATAAGCCTTAGGTACCTTGATTATGATCATCATGATTCGAATCTTATTACATTGAACAAGTAAAGGAAGCTTCTATCATTGGTAATCCGAATCTAGTAGATGACTTCATAACAATCATGGACTTGACTTTAACATCATTATTGTTAGATGAATCTAAGGGATTGATCATGGAAGGATTTATCTAGTATAGATGGAATGTTAAACAACTACAGCATGATAATTTCGATGGATATAAGGTGTTGATATCAACCGTTAAGCCTTTCGAATCGTCATATGAAGAATTGTAGTCGAAATGGAATATGATTTTATAATGGTATGCATATCCTTGAATTCGAAGTTGTTGCTACCCGTAAGATCATTCATAAACGTAGGTACATAATATTCATGGAGGTAACATGGATTATCACGGAAGATTTCATTGTTTTGATCATGATGAGAACAGTTTACTGCCCAGTAGTAAACTGCCATGCACAGATAGCGCACGCTAAGCTATAAAGATTAACGTGCGCTATCGAGCACGAGTTAGCGTACGCTACGTTTGGTACGTAACGTACGCTAGGCCATCAGAAGTCGATCGGTGATCAGTGAAGTACTGACCATGCCTAGTTAGCGTACGCTAGGCTTTGTTGTTTGCGTGCGCTATCGAGTAGACTTAACGCACGCTACACAGAGTACTTAGCGTGCGCTAAGCAGTTCAGGCAGATTACATTTTATGAACTTTTGGCCGTAAATCGAATTGTTAAACATTCGTACGATGTGAGATAAATCCTATATCATTTCTTTTGTTAAGTTTTGATCTTGTTACGTGATTGATTGAGGAGGACGACCTTCGAGTGTTCGTTTTCGTGGAAGTATTGTTCTTGTCTTCAAATCGAGGCAAGTACCTTAATTGTTTTATGAATTGTTGTTATACATATTGTCGTGCATGTATGTCGTTATTGTATGTCCACCTCGTGTTGGTCCGACGGGATCATCGGGGGATCTATGCTAGCGTGCGCTGGATCATCGGATGGGTTTTTCCACCACGGGTTGGTCTGACGGGATCATCGTGGGTTCTAGGCAGTGAACGCTGGATCGACGGAATTACCATGTGTATGTTATGATATCATGTTGTGATTATCAGTTGTGTATGTTATGTTTGAGTTTCTCGTAGGAGAAGACTCGTTGGATATTTTATCATTTACGTTATTATTATTATTATTATTCTGCGTGTGACGTTGAAATAATATGTTGTGGTACTTGTACTAGCCTCGTTGTGCTAACCCCTTCGGGGGTGAACATTTGTTTATGTTCAGGATCCAGGAGAGCGGGAAAACAACCACTGGAGCTGCGTGACGACGAGGGTGCAGAGTGATGTTTCGGCCGGGTTCATTTGTCTGTTGTTTATTGGTTATTTCAATAAGTACTCGAGTACGAGGTCGTTTATGATGGATTTGAATTTGGTGATGTATTATTGAGTTTCTGTTGAACAATTGTACTTTCAGTATTTGGTCAGGACTGTTGTATCTTAATTCCGTATTTCCATTCGTTAGTACCTTTTAATGTCTGTTCAATTCTTCAGCCTTGTAAATCCTTATGTAAAGGATTTACGGCGCTGTAATATTCCTGAATATATCGGGGGTGTTACAGAATATGGTATCGGAGCTAAGATTATGGATATCTTGGTCGTTGGGTTAAAATAGGGGTCATTTATGTCTTTTGAGGTAACCGATCGTGAATGACATCACTGCACTGCCTACGTCTTCATGCGAACAGTGGTTGTAAGTTCCTAAACTCTATCTCGTTCTTTACATGTTGTGTCTCTTTACACTCGAATATTAGAACGATGTTGTTTCCTGTATATTGAGTATTTATGCTTACAGTATGTTGAGAGGCGGACGTGGACGTGGTCGCGGTCGTGGACGCGGACGAAGAAATGCTGAAAGGGAAGCGTCGCCTTCTAACCAGGCCACTCATAGCTCAGGCGAGCCACAACAATCTATTAATAACGAACCAGATCCTGCTGTACCAGAGATCCTTCGTCAAGTGGTGAACCAGATGACTCAGTTCGCCCAAGTCGTGGACCGAATGCAAGTGGCGGTGGGACTACGGCGAGGAGAGAGACGGCAAGGGATCCCGGACATGGGAAATCGAGGTGGCCGGTGGGTGCAAGAGGTGGCGAAGATGCAACCACCCAAATTCGACGGTATTTCGAGACTCCCACAGGACCATTGGTTGAAGGAACTGGAGAAAATATTTGCCAATTAAGCGCCTGCACGGCCAGGAGAGCCTCTATCGCTCAATATTTTTACGATAGGGAAGCGTCCGAATGGTGGGAAGCCATCGGCACTGTAGACCATGATGCCGATTGGACAGAGTTTAGATTGATGATGGAAGCTCGATGTATTGCCCTCGTCTGTGAGGGAAGCCAAAATTCGGGAGTTTTTCTCGCTCGGCCTTCCGATGTGCGGTATCGAGCAATTAAGACATTTAACCAAAGGTGGCATTTGTTCGACATCCGGTCGTAGCAGGATGCGAAATGATGATCCATTTCGATATGAGGATGAAACCAAATCCAGGTACATGTCCGGATTTGAATGTACCACACTCGTCAATACCAGGATAAGGCGTTGGCGTATGAGATCAAGGAAGCGGCTATGGGGAAATTTTCTAATCAAGAAACGAAAGTCTCTGGTACTTTTACGAGCACAAGAACAGCGGGCCCGTAAGGCCCAAGTCATCCTTTCACTCTTTCAAGAAACCTCCGCACTTTTGATTAGGAGCGGAAAGAACTTCGGAGCGACATCAACTATTACTGATGTTACCAGGAATGCTTTAACTGCGCCCAGACGGGGCACTATCGACGGAATTGCCCCCTTCCTGCCGTGACTTGTTTTGATTGTGGACGAGAGGGACATCGGGCAGTGTTTTGTGAAGAGGCTGCAAAGTCTTTTAGAGCCCGTACACCACAGCCAGTCCAGAAGGAAACCAATATTCAACAGACGCAGCAAAGTGTTCAGATGCCTCAGAATTTTGGCCGCGGACGAGGCAGAGGACAATGGGATCGAAAGGGGACATCGAGTGCCGGATCTGCTCCCCCACGTCTGTACGAGATGAGGAGGACAGACGATCACGATCTTCTTTGCCGCATCAGTCTTGTCGAGATCCTTTCCCGGCCGATTAGCGTTTTATTCGATACAGGAGCTACGCATTCTTTTATATCTTTGTCTTGTGTAAATCGTTTGAATATTTCCGGTTTTCATACTTGTGAACCTTATGTTGTTGGTTTACCGAGTGGAGAGAGGATTGTCGGAAACTTAGAAACTAGAAATTTCCCAGTATCATTTGGAGGCGAGTGGCTCTCAAATCGATCGTGATAGAAATGCAAGGAGACGACGATACTCGGAGACGATTGGCTTAATCGATATGGAGCAATTGTAAACTCAAGGAGGAATATCTCGTTGATCGACGATGGTTCCAAATATTGTTCGAGGTGGAAACCGGAAGCTTAGGAAAATTGATCAAGGCGATGAAAGTCACAAATTGTTGAAACAGTGTATCGAATGCTGGTGTTATGCAATGAAGAAAGAAGACGAAATTGTGGAACTTTCATCCATTCTGTTGTGAGCGAATTTCGGATGTATTTCTGACGAGTTACTGGACTACCTCCACAAAGGGATGTAGAATTTACCATTGGTGGAACCGGAGCTACACCAATTTCTAAGGCGCCGTATCGTATGGCACCTACCGAGATGTACGAATCAAGAAAGCAGTGAAGGAGTTACTGGACAAGGGCTATATTCAGCCAAGCATTTCACCCTGGGGAGCGCCAGTTCTTTTTCTCCGAAAGAAGGATGGATCGCTCCGACTGTGTATTGACTATCGAGAGCTGAACAAGATGACGATTAAGAACAAGTATCCGTTGCCACGGATTGATGATCTGTTTGACCAGTTGCAAGGGGCAACAGTATTTTCTAAAATCGATCTGAGATCAGGGTATCATCAGCTGAGGATTAAGGAATCTGATGTTCTGAAATCAGCGTTCAGAACTCGCTACGGACATTATGAGTTTGTAGTGATGTCGTTTGGTCTCACGAACGCACCTGCTGTATTTATGCAATTGATGAACAGAGTGTTCATTGAATTTTTGGATAAATTTGTGGTCGTGTTCATTGATGACATTCTAGTGTATTCTAAGAGCCCGGAAGAACATGCGCAATATTTGCGGATTGTATTGGAACTTTTGAGAAGCGAGCAATTGTACGCCAAACTTTCTAAGTGTGAATTCTGGCTAAAAGAAGTAATGTTCCTCGGCCATGTGGTGTCAGCAAAAGGAGTGCAAGTGGATCCTCAGAAGATTGAAGCAATTATGGATTGGAAGCCTCCAAAGAACGTGAAAGAAGTCCGAAGCTTCTTAGGACTTGCTGGATATTATCGTCGATTCGTGGAAGGGTTTTCTAAAATCTCCCGCCCACTTACTCGACTCCTGCAGAAAACTCAAAAGTTTGAGTGGAACGAGTCGTGTCAGACTAGTTTTGATGAGTTAAAGAAGAGATTGACGACGGCACCGATTCTATCACTTCCACAGGGAACTGGAGGATTTATAGTTTACAGTGATGCTTCGAACCAAGGACTCGGGTGCGTATTGATGCAGAATGATAAGGTGATCGCTTATGCGTCGCGACAGCTGAAACCTTATGAAGTGAATTACCCAACACATGATTTGGAGCTTGCAGCAGTAGTTTTTGCTTTAAAGATCTGGAGGCATTATCTGTACGGGACTCACTGTCAGATCTTTACGGATCACAAGAGTCTCAGGTACATATTCAGTCAGAAAGAGTTAAACATGCGGCAAAGAAGATGGTTAGAGCTGATTAAGGACTATGACTTGGAGATTTTGTATCATCCAGGCAAAGCGAATGTAGTGGCCGATGCACTCAGCCGCAAGCCTGTTTCTATTCAGATGCTGACCTCCCAACTTAGCCTTCAACGAGAGATGATTCGAGAAGGAATTGAAGTGTGGTTACAAAGAATCCAAGGACAACTGTGCGTGATGGAGATAACTTCATCATTAACCGAAGGAATCAAATCTAGACAGGCAGATGATCCTCTGATGATTCGGTTACGTGATGAAGTGATCAAAGGAGAGGCCCCCGGATTCATAATTCATGATGATGGAGTTTTGAGATTTCAGAACCGACTCTGCGTTCCCGATGATGATTCTGAAATAGACGATTATGAAGGAAGCCCACAGTTCGCCCTATTCTATCCACCCGGGCACCAGTAAAATGTATAAGGACTTGAAGCAGAATTTCTGGTGGGGCAACATGAAGAAAGATGTAGCGGACTATGTTTCGAAATGCTTGACTTGTCAGCAGGTTAAGATCGAGCATCAACGACCTGCCGGAATGTTGAAGCCGCTCCCAATTCCTGAATGGAAGTGGGAGGACATATCGATGGACTTCATCACAAATATGCCGAGAACCAGGACAGGAATGAACATGATTTGGGTGATAGTTGATCGTTTAACCAAATCAGCTCATTTCCTAGGCATTAAAGATACGTGGGGTGATACGAATTACGTAAGTAATACGTATGAAATGCAACGGAAGATTAACAAGTATCAAAGTATCACTTGAATTTTACTAAGGGTGGCCGAAATTTGATGGTGTTCGGCCGTGATGTAGTATGATGTACGGAGTTTGATGTGTTTTATCGAACTAGACCTATAACTCGATAAAAGGTAATCTCTTCCCAAGACCTTTTGAGAATTGATCAAGTTAAAATCTCGAGACGCGTCGAAACAATAACTAAAGTTTGTTGAACTCGTTCAACGTATATTTCAAAGGAAATACAAGGTTTATTATGATTCAAGATATGTTACAAATACAACGAGCACTACTATATATAGTAGTTTCCATCCGAAAGAAAATACAACAAAACGAGAAAACGAAACTTCCTAGCAACATCCTAATCGGCCGAAAATATCAAGGAGATACCAAGCAATCTTGGATTTTATTGTTTGATTGAGACATGAGGAAATCTTGGTCTTTATTTCATGATGGTGACATGAAGGATCCTTGATGAAAGTCTTCACAAATCATCCCTTCTTGCAAGCTTCCAATCGGCCGATCTTAATCAAGGAGTGAGGAGGATTTGGTGTAGATTTGATGAAGATATCTTTGATGGTGACATGAAGAACATGCTTGAAGAAAGTCTTCCTCAATTTCATGATATGGCCGATTTTTGTGGGGAAGGAAATCATGGTGAATTTTGGTGTTATTAGGTGATGAAAGTCTTTCTCAATATCTAGTAGGGCCGATTTGTTGATGTCATGTATCTTGACAATCATGAGTCCCTTTCAAGCATGATACGGCCGGTTTTTCATGCTTTCGGACCGATTCCGTCGTCGAGTTTTATGTTATTCCGATTCCGATTAACAACGCAACTCCAATCCGATTAACATTTTCTCCTAAGTATAACGATGCATGTCTATGCGAATTTGCATCATCATGGAGGTCGATTTTTATTGGAGCTTCTTCGACTGGAATATTAGATATCGTATCATTCCCTCCGTCTTTGAAAGGAATTGACCTCAATTCCGTAATGCCATCGTCGTCAAGGTAAGGCGAGAGATCACCTACGTTGAAAGTCGCGTGTACTCCGTATTCGCCCGGAAGTTCGACTTTGTATGCGTTGTCGTTCACTTTTTCCACAATTTTGTACGAACCCTCGGCTCTCGGCATCAATTTGTTCTTCCGTTTGCTTGGGAATCTTTCTTTTCTCAAATGTATCCAAACTAAGTCGCCAACATCAAATAACCTCGCTTTTTTATTTTTGTTCGACTTCCGTTTGTAAATTTCATTCACTTGTTTAATCCGTTCCCGTATCTTTTCATGTAACTTCATCATTGATTTGAGTTTTGCTTCGGCGTCTTTGTGAATCAATTCGTTGCTCGGCAAGGGAATCAAGTCCAATGGCAAGTGCGGATTTAATCCGTATACCACTTCAAAAGGTGAATGGGCCGTGGCATAACCGGGTGATCGGTTGTATGCGAATTCCGCATGAGCAAGTTTAACGTCCCAATCCTTCGTGTTTTATTTACCAACCCTCGCAATAATGCTCCCAAGGTTCGATTAGTTACCTCGATGCATCTGGTCGGTTTGCGGGTGATGTGAAATCTTGAATAGGAGTTTAGTACCTACTTTCCTCCATAAAGTATTCGAAGTAACTCGAAATTTGGAATCTCGATCCGACACGATAGTTTTGGAACTCCGTGCAAACGAACTACTTCCGGAAGTACAAGTCCGCCACATTGCTTGCATCATCGGTTTTGTGGCACGCGATAAAGTGAGCCATTTTCGAAAAAGCGGTCGGCGACCACCATGATCGAGTCTTTGCCTCGTTGAGTACGAGGTAAAGCCACAATAAAATCCATCGAGACATCCTCCCACGGTCGTAGCGGTATTGGCAGCGGCATGTATGTACTCGACTTGAACGAACTTTTCATCATGTGACAAGTTACGCATTTGCTCACGATTGTGCTTACGTCACCATACATCTTCGGCCAAAAGAAATGTTCTTTTAGCACCTCTGATCTTGGTCGAGCGAAATGACCGGCTAGTCCTCCTCAGTGCGCCTCCCGAACCGGAATTCCCGAATTGTATGTCTCGGCACACATAATTTATTTCCCTTGAAAAGAAAGCCATCCTGTAAAACAAATTCCTCAGACGGGGCCGTTTTACAACGGTTAAAAATTTCCCGAAGTCCAAATCGTCGTTGTAATGATCTTTCAAAGTCTCGAACCCCAACAAACGAACATCTAGCATCGACAGTAAGGCATACCGTCTCGATAGTGCATCCGCCACTACATTACTCTTCCCGCCTTTGTACTTGGATGAAAAGTGAAAAGATTGTAAAAATTCCACCCATTTTGCATGTCTCGGGCTTAGCTTACTCTGTCCGTTGATGTATTTCAACGACTCGTGATCCGAATGCAGCACGAAATGTTTCGACGCAGATAATGACTCCAATGATCGAGTGCTCTTACGATAGCATAGAACTCCTTGTCGTAAGTACAATAATTCACTCGGGCGCCACTTAACTTCTCCGAAAAATAGGCAATGGGACGGCCTCTTTGAATAAGCACTGCCCCGATTCCAACTCCGCTAGCGTCGCATTCTACCTCAAACGGTTGTGAAAAATCGGGTAACGTCAAAATCGGCGCTTCACATAATTTTCCCTTTAAATTTTCAAAAGCCTTTTGGGCCGCCTCGTTCCATGCAAAGGTTCCCTTTTGGACACTCCGTGATCGGACTGGAGATAGTGCTAAAGTCCCGTATGAATCGTCGGTAAAAAGAAGCGAGGCCATGAAATGACCGGACCTCCGTGATTGTCCTTGGGGTCGGCCACGACTTGATTGCCGCGATCTTCTCTTGGTCGACCGAAACTCCGTCTTTCGAAACAACATAGCCGAGAAAGACAAGACTCTCGACTAGGAAAGTACACTTCTCCGTTTTCCATAAAGTTTTGTTCCCTTAGCGTCTCAAATACGTACCGCAAATGTTCGAGATGTTCCTCTACGGACCGATCAGATCAAAATGTCGTCTAAGTACACGACAACAAACTTTCCCAAGAAAGGTTTAAGAACCTCGTTCATCAACCTCATAAAAGTGCTCGGGGCGTTGGTGAGGCCGAATGGCATCACAACCCATTCGTAAAGTCCATTCTTTGTTTTAAACGCCGTTTTCCATTCGTCGCCTTCTCGCATGCGGATTTGATGGTATCCGCTCCGTAAATCAACTTTGGTAAATATAATCGATCCATGTAACTCGTCCAGCATGTCGTCTAGTCTCGGGATGGGAAACCGATACTTGACGGTGATGTTATTCACGGCTCTACTGTCAATACACATTCGCCATGTTCCGTCTTTTTTTGGTACAAGTAGAACTGGAACCGCACACGGACTTAAACTTTCTCGGACATATCCGTGATTCATGAGTTCATCAATTTGGCGTTGTAGTTCTTTGGTTTCTTCAGGATTACAACGATACGCCGCTTTGTTCGGTAATGGAGCTCCCGGTATAAGATCAATCTGGTGTTCAATTCCGCGGATAGGTGGTAATCCTACCGGCAAGTCTTCGGGGAATACGTCCGAAAACTCGTGTAATAGAGCATCTATCTCTTCCTCATGGTGCGATTTGGTGGCAAGATTTCGGACCTCTTTGATCATCATCAAATAAACACGTTCGCCATCGTCAATGGCGTGTTCGACTTCTTTCTCGTTTGCAAACATCGTAAGTTTCGGTCCTTCGACTTTTTTCGAACTCATCGTCCGGATAGCTTGAGGTGACATAGGTTTAAGAACAATTTTTTTACCTTTGTCACGTAACTCATACTCATTACTCCTCCCTCGATGTAGTACGTCCCGATCAAATAACCAAGGTCTTCCTAATAACACGTGACATGCGTCCATCGGTAGTACATCGCATGTAATATCATCGCCATACGAACCCATGGTGAGTCCGACCTTCACTTGTCTTGATACTTTCACTTTGTTTCCATCATCGAGCCAATGGAGTGCATACGGCTTAGGATGGGCCGTGGTGATCAAACCGAGTTTTGAGACCATCTCGCTTGATGCCACGTTTGTACAACTTCCACCGTCAATGATCAAGCTACACCACTTATCTCGACACGACACTTCGTGTGGAAGATTTGGTCTCGTTGTTCTTCGTCACTGGGCGGCCTTCGTTTGTAACATGCGAAGGACGAGGTTCGTGTCATAGTTCGGGCATCGTATGCCTCGCATTCTTCTTCTTCTTCGTCGACTTCTAAGTTAAAAACGTCTCCAACTCTTTCTTCTTCGGCTAGTAATTCCTCTCGGCGGCTATGGCTTCTCGTAACGTCACAATCCTCCGATTTGGACAAGCACTTTGATAGTGTCCAAATCCTTGACATTTGAAACACCGGACTTTAGATAGGCTTGTTTCTTTTGGTGTGATAGGAGTTTTGGAATGGTAGTAACGGGTTGGTTTGTGGTGACAGCTTTGGAAACGAGCTAGAACTCGCGCCAAAGTTGGTATTTCCGTATTTAGGTGGGAATTCGGGTTTAGAGAGTTTTGTTTTGTTTTGATTTTCCAACTTTATGCAAAGTCCGCATAAAGTATCAAAGTCGGAATAGGGGTAGAGTTCCACGGAATTAGCAATATTTTTGTTCAAACCTCGTAGGAAACGGACATCCGCAATTCTTCGCTTTCTTCAAGTTCTCCCATCAAGGATAAGTTTTCAAACTCCTCGATGTACTCCTCGACACTTAGCTTTCCTTGCGTGAGTTCGAAATTTTTCGATACAAGCTTAACTTGTGTGTAGTCGGGACATATCTCTTTCGTAGTTTCTTTTTAGAGAATCCCACGAACGTATCTTCTCTTTTAAACACGAACTCTTTGTGTCTTCATTCGCTCAAACCAAAGGGAAGCTCCTTTCCAAGTTTGAGGATCGCATACTTGCAACGTACCTCGTCATTGAGATCCTTGAACTCAAACATTCGTTCAATTTTTCTTTCCCACTCCAAATAAACCTCGGGATCGGTGCCGCCTACGAACTCCGGAGTTCGCTTGTCTTGTATTCATCAGCATGTCGTGGTGCATGCATGGTGTCGTATCCTCGTCGTGCTTGGATTCTGGGCTCCGGTAAGCCACGAAGAACGTCACGTAGTTGTGCTACTTCTTCATCGGTGAATGCCATCTTCTTGAGTAACATCGAGAACTGTGAGACAAATGGCTCGTACCACTTATGATACGAATTACGTAAGTAATACGTATGAAATGCAACGGAAGATTAACAAGTATCAAAGTATCACTTGAATTTTACTAAGGGTGGCTGAAATTTGATGGTGTTCGGCCGTGATGTAGTATGATGTACGGAGTTTGATGTGTTTTATCGAACTAGACCTATAACTCGATAAAAGGTAATCTCTTCCCAAGACCTTTTGAGAATTGATCAAGTTAAAATCTCGAGACGCGTCGAAACAATAACTAAAGTTTGTTGAACTCGTTCAACGTATATTTCAAAGGAAATACAAGGTTTATTATGATTCAAGATATGTTACAAATACAACGAGCACTACTATATATAGTAGTTTCCATCCGAAAGAAAATACAACAAAACGAGAAAACGAAACTTCCTAGCAACATCCTAATCGGCCGAAAATATCAAGGAGATACCAAGCAATCTTGGATTTTATTGTTTGATTGAGACATAAGGAAATCTTGGTCTTTATTTCATGATGGTGACATGAAGGATCCTTGATGAAAGTCTTCACAAATCATCCCTTCTTGCAAGCTTCCAATCGGCCGATCTTAATCAAGGAGTGAGGAGGATTTGGTGTAGATTTGATGAAGATATCTTTGATGGTGACATGAAGAACATGCTTGAAGAAAGTCTTCCTCAATTTCATGATATGGCCGATTTTTGTGGGGAAGGAAATCATGGTGAATTTTGGTGTTATTAGGTGATGAAAGTCTTTCTCAATATCTAGTAGGGCCGATTTGTTGATGTCATGTATCTTGACAATCATGAGTCCCTTTCAAGCATGATACGGCCGGTTTTTCATGCTTTCGGACCGATTCTGTCGTCGAGTTTTACGTTATTCCGATTCCGATTAACAACGCAACTCCAATCCGATTAACATTTTCTCCTAAGTATAACGATGCATGTCCATGCGAATTTGCATCATCATAGAGGTCGATTTTTATTGGAGCTTCTTCGACTGGAATATTAGATATCGTATCATGGGGACCAGAGAGGTTGGCACGAGTATTTATTTCGGAGATAGTTCGATTGCATGGTACGCCGAAGACCATTGTTTCTGATCGAGACGGTCGTTTTGTGTCTCACTTCTGGAAAGCAGTTCATAAGGCCTTGGGGACCGAATTGAACTTCAACACAGCTTATCACCCGCAGACTGACGGACAATCTGAGTGGACTATACAAACGGTGGAAGACATGCTAAGGGCCTGTGCCTTAGATTGGTCAAACGATTGGGAAGTTCATCTACCATTGATTGAATTTACCTACAACAATAGTTGGCATGCTTCCATTAAGATGGCACCGTTTGAGGCATTATACGGGAGGAGATGCAGATCGCCCCTATGCTGGGACGATTCATCGGACTTGATCGGAACAGAACCAGAGTTGATCGTGCAGACTCGAGAGAAGATAGCCTTGATTCGTGAAAGGCTGTTGACCGCCCAAGGTCGCCAGAAATCTTACGCAGACGTACGCCGTCGCCCATTGGAGTTCAATACTGGAGACCATGTGCTTTTGAAGGTTTCTCCTACTCGGGGAATCTTTCGCTTCGGAAGGAAAGGAAAGCTGAGTCCGAGATATATCGGACCATTTGAGATCCTCGAGAGAGTTGGAGAGTTGGCATACAGATTGGCGTTGCCGCCGTCATTGTGCCATGTTCATAACGTGTTCCACGTATCCCGGTTACGGAGGTATATACCAAATCCCAGTCATATCATTGATTTCGGCGAGATCGAAGTCGAGCAGGATGGGACGTTTGAAGAAAGACCGGTCAAGATACTCGAGAGTCGAGTTAAGCAGCTGAGGAACAAACAAATCGTTTTGGTCAAAGTTCAATGGACACGTCACGGAATGGAAGAAGCCACCTGGGAAACGGAAGCTGATATAAAGTCTAGATATCCCGAGTTATTTTTGTCTTGAGTTTCGGGACGAAACTCCTTTTTAGTAGGAGAGTATGTAATATCCAGATTTATTACGGTGTATTTCATCTGTATTCAAACCCTATATTATTCGGATTTATGGTTTTGATTATTGGAGTATGATATTTCTTGCATTGATATCTTTGTACACAAGTATAACAACATGCAAAATTTCTCATGCAAACTCGTGATAGCGCACGCTAAGAATGTAGCTTAACGCGCGCTATCGGGCTACTACTAGCGCACGCTATGCATGTAGAAGTTGCGTGCGCTAAGAACTCAATTATTGAGCGAGACGGCTAGCACATGCGCCAGCCGGGATATGGGTCCGGATAAGATTCCCGCGGATGAACTGGGCGATTAAAGTCAACTCTTATTAGCGCGCTAAGGAAGCTTAGTAGCGTGCGCTAACTTGTTAAAATGCAGAATATTATAAATGGGACAACAACCCGTTTTGGCTTACATTTCATTCGTCCATTCTTCATTCTTGAGAGGCCAGAGAGCTATAATAATCCTTCTACACACTTAGAACACACCTTGTTGGTCTTTGTATATTGGTTATCACTTGGGAGTAATCATTGAAGTGGAATAGCACCTTGGAGTGGCATACAACCAACCGGAGTCGGATTCTACCTTACGTTTCAGTGATTTTCATCATATTAAGGTATGTTCAACTTATCTCCAGACTTAGAGTTGGATTCTAAAGAATTGGATGATCATATTATAGAGATATTGATTTTCATAAGTGAATTATCCAAAGTACATCATGTTTGGAATATTGAGATGAATAAGCCTTAGGTACCTTGATTATGATCATCATGATTCGAATCTTATTACATTGAACAAGTAAAGGAAGCTTCTATCAATGGTAATCCGAATCTAGTAGATGACTTCATAACAATCATGGACTTGACTTTAACATCATTATTGTTAGATGAATCTAAGGGATTGATCATGGAAGGATTTATCTAGTATAGATGGAATGTTAAACAACTACAGCATGATAATTTCGATGGATATAAGGTGTTGATATCAACCGTTAAGCCTTTCGAATCGTCATATGAAGAATTGTAGTCGAAATGGAATATGATTTTATAATGGTATGCATATCCTTGAATTCGAAGTTGTTGCTACCCGTAAGATCATTCATAAACGTAGGTACATGATATTCATGGAGGTAACATGGATTATCACGGAAGATTTCATTGTTTTGATCATGATGAGAACAGTTTACTGCCCAGCAGTAAACTGCCATGCACAGATAGCGCACGCTAAGCTATAAAGATTAACGTGCGCTATCGAGCACGAGTTAGCGTACGCTACGTTTGGTACGTAACGTACGCTAGGCCATCAGACGAGTCAGTCGACTGATCAGTGAAGTACTGACCATGCCTAGTTAGCGTACGCTAGGCTTTGTTGTTTGCGTGCGCTATCGAGTAGACTTAACGCACGCTACACAGAGTACTTAGCGTGCGCTAAGCAGTTCAGGCAGATTACATTTTATGAACTTTTGGCCGTAAATCGAATTGTTAAACATTCGTACGATGTGAGATAAATCCTATATCATTTCTTTTGTTAAGGTTTGATCTTGTTACGTGATTGATTGAGGAGGACGACCTTCGAGTGTTCGTTTTCGTGGAAGTATTGTTCTTGTCTTCAAATCGAGGCAAGTACCTTAATTGTTTTATGAATTGTTGTTATACATATTGTCGTGCATGTATGTCGTTATTGTATGTCCACCTCGTGTTGGTCCGACGGGATCATCGGGGGATCTATGCTAGCGTCTGTTTGGATCATCGGATGGGTTTTCCACCACGGGTTGGTCAGCGGGATCATCGTGGGTTCTAGCGATGAACGCTGGATCGACGGAATTACCATGTGTATGTTATGATATCATGTTGTGATTATCAGTTGTGTATGTTATGTTTGAGTTTCTCGTAGGAGAAGACTCGTTGGACATTTTATCATTTACGTTATTATTATTATTATTATTCTGCGTGTGACGTTGAAATAATATGTTGTGGTACTTGTACTAGCCTCGTTGTGCTAACCCCTTCGTGGGTGAACATATGTTTATGTTCATTATCCAGGAGAGCGGGAAAACAACCACAGGACCTGCCTGACGACTAGGGAGCAGATTGATGTTTCTAGGGTTCATTTATGCATTGTTTATTGCTTATTTCAATAAGTACTCGAGTACGAGGTCGTTTATGATGGATTTGAATTTGGTGATGTATTATTGAGTTTCATTGAACAATTGTACTTTCGGTATTTGGTCGGATCATTGTATCTTAATTCCGTATTTCCATTCGTTAGTACCTTTTAATGTCTGTTCAATTCTTCAGCCTTGTAAATCCTTATGTAAAGGATTTACGGCGCTGTAATATTCCTGAATATATCGGGGGTGTTACAACTACCCCCTTAAAAAGAGTTTCGTCCTCAAAACTAAGGGGTAAATAACTTGGGGTATCTCACTCGCATACTATCCTCGGTTTCCCACGTAGCCTCCTCGACTCCGTGTCGTGACCACTGAACCTTCAGTAGGGGGATCGTCTTGTTCCGCAATTGCTTAATCCTCTTCTCGAGTATCCGCACAGGACGCTCCTCGTACGAATGATCCTCTGCTAATTCAATCTCTTCAAACTGAAGTACATGGCTCGGATCAGTAACATATTTCCTCAACTGGAAGACATGAAACACATTGTGAATTCGACTCAAATCCGGTGGCAAAGCCAATCGATAGACCAGTTCACCTACACGCTCCAAAACCTCAAACGGCCCAATGTACCTTGGGCTCACCTTGCCCCTCTTCCCGAAACGAAAAACACCTCGGGTAGGAGATACCTTCATTAACACATGGTCACCAACCTCGAACTCAAGCGGTCGTCGACGGTGGTCAGCATAGGACTTCTGTCGACTTTGAGCCGTTAACAACCGACTCCTAATCAAAGTGATCTTCCCACGGGCTTCTAATAACATATCGGGTTCCGTACCCAGATATTCTGACAGTTTGTCCCAACAGAAAGGGGACCTACAATGATGGCCATACAATGCCTCATACGGAGCCATCTGAATCGAAGTATGCCAACTATTATTATAAGTGAATTCCACCAAAGGTAGCTAGGCTTCCCAATCGTCCTTCAATCAAGAGCACATGCTCTCAACATATCCTCTAGAGGTATTCGTCGGCAAAACCGTCCCAACTTTAGACAACGCGGTCGTTGTCAGATGGCGACGGCGTCGGGAAGCCGTCGGGAAATTAACAACAGTCTGAAAATGCGTCGGTAATATTTTACCGTCGAGCATTTTTCCAACAGCCTACAACCGTCAGTAATGGCATCAATATTTGTTTTACGGACGTTCGTGCTTATTTTACCAATAGAAATTGGCATCAGTATGCATACCTATCGTTTCCTGATGACTGTTGTTGTAAGCAAGTTCGATTAACGGCAAAACATACTCCCAATTTCCACCTTGATCCAATACTATAGTTCTCGACATGTCTTCTAGTGTTTGAATCGTCCTTTCCGATTGTCCATCAGTCTGTGGGTGGAAAGTTGTACTAAAGTTTAGATGTGTACCCAATTCCACCTGTAGGCTCATCCAAAATCTATAGGTAAATTTTCGATCTCGATCTGATGTGATTGATATCGGCACTCCGTGTAAAGGCATAATTTCACGGACATAAAACTGTGCTAACTTCTCAGATCTATAAGTGATCGGAATAGGCATAAAGTTAGCTTATTTTGTGATTCTGTCTATTATAACCCATATAGCAGTGTTTCCTCGTTTGGTCCTCGGCAAACCAGTCACAAAATCCATCGCTATTCAATCGCACTTCCATTTTGGAATGGTCAATGGCTGTAACTTCCCATAAGGTCATTGGTGTAGTGCTTTCACTTGCTGACAAGCCAAACATTGCTTGACAAAAGAAGCTACATCCCATTTCGTACCATCCCACCAGAAATTTCTCTTCACGTCAAGGTACATCTTGGTACTTCCTGGGTTAGTGGTGTAGGGAGTATCATGAGTTTCACTCATAATTTCATTATTTAGCTCCTCATCATGTGGAACATATTCTCTCTTCGGACAAAATTGCGTTATCAGTCGATTCACGGTAACTTCCTGGGTTATCGGATCTAATTCTCGTACGTAGTTTCTCAAATGCTTCACCTATCCTCTGCGCATTCACTATCCGTCCTCTCATATCTGGTGTCGTCACTAACGTCGCTACACGACCCATTATTATTTTAGGTGGATAAACCATCTCTAAACTCATTCCTTCAAAATCTTGGATTAATTCCCCTTCTGCGGTAATTAGGTATCATAACTGTGATTGAGTCTTACGACTCAGGGCATCTGTTACCACATTAGCCTTGTCGGGGTGATAGTTAACACCACAATCATAATTCTTTACCAATTCGAGCCATCTCTATCTCATGTTTTAAGTCCTTCTGCTCGAAAAAGTACTTTAAACTCTTATAATCAGTAAAAATTTCACGTCACTCCATAAAGGTGATGTCTCCATATCCTTAATGAGTGCACAACTGCGGCTAGTTCCAAATCATGTGTGGGATAATCCATTTCTTGACGTGTAAGCTATCACTTTCCCATCTTGCACCAATACAAACCTGGCCCATTCTTAGAAGCATCAGTGTAAACCACATACTCCTGGTACTGCTAAAACTGGTGCAGTAGTCAATCTTCTCTTGAGTTCCTGAAGACTCTCATCACATTCATCCGACTTAATTCCTTTCTGCAACAGTTGTGTCATTGGTCTAGAAATCTTGGAAAATCCTTTGATGAACCTTCGGTAGTACCCAGCTAGACCCAAGAAACTCATAATCTCATTAGGATTGGTTGGTGACTTCCAGTCACGTACTACTTCCACTTTAGCTAGGTCCACCTTAATACCATCTGCTGACATAATGTACCCAAGAAATATTACTTCTTTCAACCAAAATTCACACTTACTGAATTTGGAAAAAAGTTTTTCAATTCTGAGTGTTTCCAACACTATTCTGAGATGTTCTTCATGCTCTTCCTCGCTTCTAGAGTAAATGAGAATGTCGTCTATGAACACCAAGGTAAAATCCAAATACGGATGGAAAACTCTGTTCATGAGATCCATGAATAATGTGGGAACATTAATTAAACCGAATGGCATGACTATAGACTCATAGTGTTCATATCTTGTTCGGAATGCTTTCTTGGGTATATCTTCCAGTCGAATCTTCAACTGGTGATACCCAGACCTAAGGTCTATCTTAGAAAACACAGTTGTTCCCTTGAGTTAGTCAAACAAGTCATCTATCCTCGACAGAGGATACTTGTTCTTGAGTGTGAGCTTGTTCAATTCCCTGTAATATATACACATTCTCAGCATGCCAGCCTTCCTCTTCACAAAAAGGACAGGTGCTCCCCGTGGAGAAACACTCGGTCTGATGAAATCGAAATCTAATTGCTCTTGCAGTTGGATCTTGAGTTCCCGTAGTTCTTTCGGTGCCATCCTGTATGGTTCTTTCGACACTAGGGCTGACCCTGGCTCCAGGTCGATGTTGAAATCCACTTATCTATTCGGTGGTAAACCTGGTAACACTTCTGGGAATACATCCTCGAATTCCCACACAATTGGCACATCTCTTATCGTCTTCTCTTCTCTAACTTCCCTATACAGGTAAACAACGAAAGCTTGAGAATCCTTTTTTGTCATCATCTTCTTGGCTTTCAGGGCAGAGATAAACGGGTGCTCCTCTACCCATTAATGTCGTGAAAGTCTGTTGGCTCCTTTCCCGGTGGTTGGAAGGAAATTTTCCTCTCATGACAAAGAATTGTGGCATAATTCTCGGCTAATCAATTCATTCCTAGGATTATATTGACATACCATATCGCCATACCAATTTAGATTATTAGTTACTATTTTAAGGTTTCTGAGTTCTAACTCCAAATTAGAATAAACATATGTGGTAGTTGAAATTCCGCCTGGTGGTGTAGATACACTCATGACATGACTACCACATCCCGGTATAATGTTAAGATTTATAGCAATAAATGAATGCGATGCTCCAGTATTAAACAAAACAATTATAAGTAGGTTAATAAGTTTGCCCATACCTGCCAAATTACCATTATCCTTCTCGGGTTGCTTTTGATTGATGACATATGACCTAGCATTCTGATTCTGCTGTTTAGGTAGTGGCCGTAGTTGCAGTTGTCCTTGCAGTGCCCTCAGTGGCTGGGGTTGACCCTGGTGGGTTGGTCTCTCTCACTATTGCTGCTTAGGACAATTCCTCATGATATAGCCTTTCTGACCACACGTGTAACAACTTCCAGTATCCAACAGACAGGTGCCATGATGCTGCTTGTTACACTTGGAACATACGGGGTCTGCAACTCGTCCCTGGTTGTTGCCTCCCTGAGCAGTAACTATTTGTCGTCCCTGATTGTTTCCTCCTTGAGCTTGAGGCTATCCATGAGGTGAATTTTCCTGCCACAGCTTCCTGTTAGCCTGGTTGTTGCCATTGCTGTTATTATTTCCACCATTGTTCTATCCTTCCCATTTACACTCCCACTTATATTCGTGGAAATGTGTCTGAGTGGGTGGCGGTGTAACTGCGGGTGCCCGTTTCTCTTCTGGCATTGCTGCCTTAATATAGAGAGCTCTGTTCAGTGATCCACTGTAGCTCAACCTTCCATGGCTAGCTAAGGACACGCCTATCTCATGCCCCAGTCCTGATATAGATTTCCCTGCCATCTTCTCATCAGTATCAACTTGGTCTGGAGCATAACTTGCTAACTCACAGAACATTATGTCGTACTCAGTCACTAATATCCTCCCTTGCTTCATATTATAGAACTCAACTGCCTTCTTGACCTTGAAGGTTCTTGGAACATACTTGTTATGCAGTGCTTCCTTGAATTCCTCCCAAGAGTAGTTTTCCAATTGCTCAGCCGTCAGGATCTTCCTGTGTGCTTCCCACCAGAAGTCTGCAGATCCAGAGAGTTGGAAGAGCACATAAGAAACACATTCTTGGTTGGTACCCCTTAGGAAGTTGAAATTCATTCCATAGCTCTAACCCAAAGCTCAGCATCGCTCGGGTTTCCTGACCCATTGAAAGTAGGCGGATTCTTCTTGAGGAAAAGCTCTTCAATAGCGCGTTGGGGGTGAAGGAGGAGGTGGTGTAGGGTCGCGTTCATGCCCTCCTCTCATTCTTTCTCTTCTGGGTGGGATTCAGTGGTTCACATAATCATCATTAGTTCATTCTCATTATTCCATAATTATCGTCATACTTGATCATAATGCATCAACTTATATACTTGAAAAAGTAATACCCGTAGCAAGATCGAGAAAGAGATTAGAAAGTAACAACATCATACTCATGAGAAGAAAATCCCATCAAGAACCAAAATATATATATATATATATCAATATATCACATGCATCATAATAGAAAAATTGTCTTCAACGAGGTCTTACTGACTTCCGCGGTGTTGTCTTCGTGGTCGCCATACTATGAAGAAGGTACACGTACAATAGATCAACATCTCACTATAATAGAACAACTCTACTAAAGGGTTCTCATACAAAGGATATAAATCTCATCCTAAGTTCTCGACTCGAATTCTGGACTCTGAGAAACACCTAACACATAAAATAATAATATACTCTCTAACGGGATACATTGTGAAAGTTATTCGGGTTCCAACGTAAATGGACATCTGGATAGAAAATAACCATACTCGGATTACTCGCATTACTCGTACGTAAGTGATATTCGTTGGAGACGTCAATGCATCATTAATCCTCATTATTACATTATCATCGTTCGCCCTTCACATTCGTGTATATGCTGAAATACTTGAGGTGTATAAGTTTTCGTTCGCATAATAGAAGACCCTAAGGAAGTTTCTAGGTTCTCCTCTTTCATGCTTCTTCATCAGCAACAATTCATGCGTAATCGTAAAAAAAGTTTCGTATATTACACACTTTGTCATACATATCATTCCGTACATATTCATAATTAACATCTCATAAAAGCTCGTAAAGAGATACATTTTTCATGGCAAAGAAGTTTGAATCATAAAGACTTGTGACTGGGTGTTGGGTTGACAATTGATTCTTATATCAGTTTAGAGAATCAAACAAAACTTCACTTGAAAGAACATAGACTCAGAGCGAACGAACCTCTATGATACCATACTGTCACAACCCCTTATCCCTAAGGACGGCACAGCCAGGGCGTGACCCAGGGGTAGGAATTAAGAAGCGGGGAAGAAAGAGGCAAACATATGTTTCATAAGGAATAGGGGTGGACTTCCACGAATAACCCATCAAGGCATCACGAAGGGGAATCAATACCGTAGGAATGACTTAAAATCCAAGGTAAGAGTACATAGTAATAATATTAGCCTTGGACTCAAGTCAGCCACTATTAAGTAACAAGAGCCATATTGGAAACCAGCTCAAGCCGAGAGCCAAATGCAGGTCTCAAAAAACTCAACCACCAACACCTACTACTTCATTATTGTAATTGAGCATAGATACACCAACCCAGCGCCCCCATACGCAGGGTAAGATTATCATTCTAATATCTTCATGAATTTTCAGAATTCGAGGATGCATTTGAAGACCCATCCAGCCATAAACTGAAGCCAATCTCCAAGTCTTTGGATTTGACAGGAGAGTGAATGGAATCACTTTAAGTAACCATAGCAAGGCCGGCAGCTATTCCGACCCTGCCCATAGGGACCTGGGCAAGTCTTGAAACGGCTTAGAGACCTATGCAAGTCTATAAACGGCCTCGGGGGTGGGAAGATTGGTGAAAACAACCAACGACCCGATCGAACTGCCCTTAGGGCAGGGTCGGAATAGCTGTCGGCCTTGCTATGGTTACTTAAAGTGATTCCATTCACTCTCCTGTCAAATCCAAAGAGTTGGCGACTGGCTTCAGTTTATGGCTGGATGGATTTTCAAATGCATCCTCGAATTCCGAAAATTCATGAAGATATTAGAATGATAATCTTACCCTGCGTATGGGGGCGCTAGGTTGGTGCATCTATGCTCAATTGCAGTAATGAAGTAGTAGGTGTTGGTGGTTGAGTTTTTTGAGACCTGCATTTGGCTCTCGGCTTGAGCTGGTTTCCAATATGGCTCTTGTTACTTAATAGTGGCTGACTTGAGTCCACGAATTCTTCTCAGATATCGAAGGTCACGAGGCAGATGACGGAATGGCCCTTCCTAGTGTATGGCCGGCATTGGGTTGGAGTTGGGCCCAAATTTGAGAAGTGACTTAGTAGGTGCTTGGGTTTTGTTTAAGGACTTTTTTCAGCCTACTCTCTAACTGTTCGTAAGGTTACTCGATGGTTGGCTTCTTTTTAATGGTTGGATTGGGTTCCTCGAAAGAAACCTTGAATATTGAAGAATCACGAAGATGTGGTGCATATTTTGTTCCTACCCTGCGTATGAGGGGCGCTAAGTTGGTTCAAATTTGCTCATTGAAGTAGTGAGAAAGTAGATGTTTATGGTTGATTTTGTGTGACTTGTATCTAGCTATCGAAGGAGTCCTGTCGTATCTGCATTTCAAGATGCTCAAGCTCTCGCTCAGGATCAAAGACGGATGGCTCATGTTCAACTGCTGGATTGGGAATTTTTTAATGAAACCTTGAATATCGAAGAATCATGAAGAAATGCGGTAATTGGTTATACTCTACGTTGGGGAGCGTTGAGTTGGTTTGTATGTACGCATTGCAGTAATGAGGAAGTATGTATTTTTGGCGGATTTTGTTAGACCTATATTTGGCTTTTGATATGGTCCTTTCGTATCTGCATACTCCAAGATGCTCTTGCTTGCGCTAAAGATCAAAGACGGATTGCTCCTGTTTAAGTGCTGGATTGGGAATTTTGAATGAACCCTTAAATATCGAAGAATCATGAAGAAATGCGGTAATTGATTATACTATATGTTGGGGAGCGTTGAGTTGGTTTGTATGTACGCATTGCAGTAATGAGGAAGTAGGTATTTGTGGCGGATTTTGTTAGACCTTTATTTGGCTTTTGATATGGTCCTTTCGTATCTGCATATTCCAAGATGCACAAGCTCGCGCTAAAGACTCATTGATGGATGGATCCTGGTGATTTGCTGGATTCACTTTTGGCTCTGAACCAAGGCCAGATTCTCAGTTGGCGCTCAAACTTGACCTAGGTAGGTCGTTAAAGTACCTAATTCTTACACAGCTCATGGTGCATTTCAACAGATATTCAAACTCGAACCAGACACTCAGCTGAAGATATTTGTTTGTGTCGTTTGTTGTGTGGCTATGTTTGGGATTTGGCCTCCCAAAAATTTACTTGCTTTCTTGTATTTAGTTAGCTTGTTTTATTTCATTTGTGGCTATGTTTGGGATTTGGCTCCCCAGAAAATATCGACTTTGTAAGGGAATAGGCCCCCCTAAAACATCTTTGTGCTATGATATGACACTCGTTTTTAAAAAAAAAATAAAAAGTTTAGAAAAGGCTTCATAGTACATTACAAACGACGTGACTTAAAAAGCAAAATTATAAAAAGAGTTTGCAGCGGAATGTTGGTTACATATATAAAGATATGTAACCAGGGCTTAATATCGTTTGTAGACAAAAGACTTCCACTCAACACCATTCGTCACATTCTCTGCTCAACCTGCATATTTTAAAAGATATACAGGGCTGAGTACAACGTACTCGGTGAACATATGCCAAAAGATAAAACATGCTTTCATATTTTTCATCATTAGGGATGTCAATGGGTCGGGTAGGGTACGGGTATGCCTCCTCCATACCCTACCCTATTTGATTTGGATCGGGTTCGGGTATTGCCCATCGGGTAATCGAGTACCCAATGGGTATTCGGGTACCCATATACCCTATATTTAAAAATATAAATATTTTTTAATATATATCATATATACATATAATGCAATTAATAAATTCAATTTAGTATAATAAATATCTAAAATATAATATGTTATATAGTAATATATATAACATATAATATAATATAATATTTATGTTTAACATATAATAATAATATATTTATAAATACAAATGGGTATGTGGGTCGGGTAATCGGGTCGGGTAATCGGGTAATATACTATACCCATATCCTACCCGTACCCAGTCATAAAATTTCGGGTTCGGCCGATACCCGACCCGATTTCGGGTTTATCCGACGGGTAGGATCGGGTACGGATAAAGTTGACATCCCTATTCATCATGCATATAACACACGAGGTTTTCAAGAAAATCATATGTTCACTAAATCATTTCATTTCATTGCACATATCATCAGATTCACAATATCCGTAATTACGCCGGGGAAGGTGGCCACCTCCCGCGAATGTTACTCCCGAGATCAGCCACTCCAAAGAGAGCTCAAAATCCCGAGTACTGCGACACTAACCCTGGCCAACGACCTTTGTCTAGCTCAGGATCCGATCATTTCATAAGTTGGCAAGCAAACGGTGATAGGTTCATAAGAATCCACATAAAAGTTTTTATGCATCATAATTATTGAAATCATAATTTTTCTTGTAAAACATTTCATCAAAATATAGCTAAGCTCAAATCATTTTCGTATAGAAAGCCCACCTGGACAAGTAAGATACGTAAGCAAAATGATTTTCGGCTCTTTCTTACGCTTCAATCTGCTGCTCCACCTTTCATCGAAAACAACTAAGTTTAGCGATCGTTCGATCTTAACGAAGTCTAACGAACAACAGACTCGATCCACATATTTGGACTTTAGGGTTTTGCATTCGACTTAAGTTTAATAGTAAAATCTATAATTCTCATAGAGAACCCAACTGACCATATAACATATAGAGCTACTAACAGCGGTAACATCATCAAACACTTAACGTAATCAAAAACATAAATATGAAATGCTAGAAAGAATCAGAATTCTGTAGTTGCACAACAATAACTGAACAGTGTGTCTTACACCAATGGAAAGCCACTGAAGTCTAGTTTTATTTCCATTTTATAGATCTCAAAAATATTAATGTGGAGAAAATTATGGCCGTTTCCGTGAAGTGTAGCAAAACTGCCAATTTCCGACGAAAATGGGAAAACCGTCATATTAATATAGAGATTATTTTTAGCAACCAAAACCCTAAACATGCAAAATCTAATCATTCATATCATAACACATGTAGGAGTCGACATACAAGCATACTTCTCGACACTACGAACTCCATTTCATAATCTTTTTTGAGAAATATCAAACATCATCTGTTGGGAATAGTGCCCTAGGACATTCGATGTGGCTAGATTTGTAATTATGATATTTAAATAAAGTTATTTGATATCATCCATTTCTCGTTGATTATTTAAGATGTGCATGTTTTAATAATATAATAATTGAATAATAGTTATTCGTGAATAATAAGATTATTCAAATGTCCCTGGTCCAATCACGTAGAGTGGAGACTCAAGTAATTAATATACTAATATAAGTTTGATTGATATTCATCGGATGATTATGCGTATGGTACGAATCAAACTTATGGGTATTGGTTGGAGAACGCAATACTGGACAGACCCGCATTGAGATCATTGCATGGAAATATCATAAGTGTCTCAATATAATTGTATGTCAATAAATCATTGAACCTGAGATTATCATAGAGCCCAACATGATAACTGTTATGCCTTGACGTGATCCAACATCATCTGAAACATCGTGATCATAAATATTAACGATTGGAATTAGTGGGAGTCATGTAGACAGTAATGATTAATCAAGATGAGGATTTGTACCTCTCTTTAGGTAGAGAGATATCTGTTGGGCTCCTCAATAAGTAGAACTGAAGAAAATGCATGGTCATGCTCAAATAAAGAGTCATTTGATTCAATCAATCTACATAAGATCGAGAAAGTATTTGAACATAAAAAGTATGACAATTTCCATGACTTAGTTCAAATATGATATTGGGCGACAAAGGAATTTGACACGTTAAATAGTTTAATTGACTATAAACTTGTATTAGGGTTGTCATAATGTCTTGCTAGAGACCGCTTATAATTTATTACTTAATAAGGCATTAAATAATTGCCAACATAATATAAGCATTTTGGGTCACACATACGACAATTAAAGACAAGCAGAATAATTTATCTACGGAAAACTAAACAATATAATAAAAAAAAATTAACAGAATTTTATAGACAAACGTAAACAACTTAACTTAGCTACTAACTAGATAAACAACTAGTTGTGGATGCAATTCATAATTATACAAAAGTTACTACAATTACAAAACCACAAAATAGAAATTTTCATAGTTCAATATGGATGACATAGTCTAAAAAATACCGTAACAATATGTGTGAGATACATCCACAAGCCAGCCTTATGATAATCATTGTATGGTTCTTCATGAAACATGATCGCTGCTTTAATCCCCACTGAACATTTAGAAGAAGAATAGAAAGGGCTTTAACATACTAATTTAGACAGTCAGAAACAGTCTTATGTATTGTTATTTGATTAACATGTACTCTGTGCTGACACTTTTTCTCTCTAATAAATTTATACACACATTTGATTATGTAATTGTGAAAGACAAATTTTAGTCCACAAAAATCCTTTGAAGTTTTCTTCTTACCAGGGACCAAATGAAGGTTGCCATCTCAAAGGCATTATGCAATTAGATAATGCGCCACAAGTAGAATATGTTAGAAACGAATTTCTACCATTGTCTATCATAAGGTGAAGGTATATGATGATCACCTGAAATGATATGAACTGTATTAGGCGCAACAATATTTTTGGTTTTCCAAACCAAAAAAGATCATCACTTGGCTTCACTTGGCTTCCGACAGATGGATCCTTTGGTTCCACAATTTCAAGTGCTAACAAGGACACAATGTGTTGTTTTGTTCCCACCAACATGGCAAATTTTGTATTGAGATTACAGGAGAAAATATGAGAAGTGATCCAGGAGAAGTGTTTATCGCAAAAAAGGGTAATGGATATGTAACAGAACTTACAATTGCACAAATAAATGCAATCCAGAAGTAAATATTTAGGCATGTGTCACAAGACCTAGTTAGACATTAAAATTAAATGGCTCCATTAAAAAGAAATTAATCTGATTTGTAGCTTCACCATGTATGTTTATGAAGATGCATATTATGGCATAGCCCCAGAGCGGCCAGCTGCAAAATCAAGAATTCTTTTTTGTTAATTATGGACAACAAAAACATATCTTCCCAAAAAAAGTTGATGAACGTATATGTCAGACTTCTTAAAGCATATAGGGCTGGGATTTTTAGAACCGAGAACCGACGAACCGATTCGAACCGCAAAGGAACCGTCGGTTCGGTTCGGTTCTTAAATTTTTCTTTTTTTTTTTGCGGTTCGGTTCAGTTAAAATTAAACGGTTCGGTTTGCGGTTCCAGTTAAAATTGACGAAAAGGAACCGGTAAAACCAGTGGAACCGCGGAACCGAGAGTATGCATGTTACTTAGTACAGTCAGTATTGTTATTCTACTGTGATCTGTCATCTATTCTTAATATTAAATAAATATAATTGTATTTGTATAACTTAATAAAAAGTGAAGAAACCCTACCTCACTTCTTGCGCCGCCTACCTCACTCTAATCTCACTTCTCTATCTCTTACACTGAGACTCACAGCCTCACTTCTCTCAAGTCTCAACCCCGATCGGCATCTTCGGTCTTCCTCCAGGTTCTACTTCTCGCAGAGAATCCCGATCGGCATCTTCCTCCAACCTTCCTAGATGGCATCTTCCTCCAATCTAGGTGTTAATCAAGTACCCTCAACTAAGAAATCCGATTCTCACAGTGATTCATATTGTTCGTCGGATGAAGAAAAAATCGGTAAGCACCAAAAACTAAATTTGATTGCTTAATTAGTTAACTAATTTTTTGTTTTTACAAATCATTCAAGTGTTCTTTTGTTTTATTCTGTGACTTCTGTTATTAAATCGAAAAAATGAGATGCTGGTATACTTTTTATTCATATTATTCTGTTATTAAAATTTAAACCGATTGCCATTTTATTTTATATCTTCCTTTTTTCTGGTTTGATTGAGAGAAGAAAGAGGAATGGTGTTAAAAATGGGAATGGTGGTAACTGTAAGAATTAGGATTCTGTTCGTTTTAAGTTCCGACCGCGATGGTCTGTTCCTCCTCCCCCGCCTCAGCTTCTGCCGCCACCTCAAAACTGCAAAAAAAAGACGTTTTAAGAATACAGTTCTAGTGCCATTTTATTTTCATATCTTCCTATTGTATGTTTTATAGTTATGTAAGTTTCTTGATGTCACTTTATTGGTGTTAAAAATGGGAATGGTGGTAAGAAATAGGATTCTCGAAACCCTTCTGTATTTTTTTACTTTTCAGTTTTCAGTTTCTGCAATTTTACCCCTGTGCTAAGACTAATTATATTTATGTTTTCATTTAGCGGTCAAGAACTTACTGTTGTAACAAGGAACAAGAAACAAGAAATAAGGAACAAGAAGAGGAAAATCACTACTGTAACAAGGAAAAAGAGACAGGGAACAGTGAAATCTGATGTGTGGCCTCACTTCACCAGATATAACGAGCCTCTCGTTGAAGTAGTTGATGGGCTGGAGAAGGTTGTTGGGAGCAGACAATGTTGTAAATGCAACTACTGTGGGACAACTCTTGCGTGTGATTCTCGAGGTAACAACACTAGTACCCTTAGAAAACATATTGAGATTGTATGTAAGAGTTATCCTCGTAAAGTTAATATAGAAGAAGGGGGGCAGCAAATGTTAACTAAGAATAGCATTATGTCTGATGGTGTGAGAATGTTAGGTAATACTGTTTGGACTAAGGAGGCATGTACTCATGCAGCTACTAGGATGACAGTTATAGATGAGTTGCCATTTAGCTTCATTGAAAACACTGGCTTTAAGCATTTCTGTGATGTTGCAATCCCTAAATGGGAGCCTCCAACTAGGAAGATGATTGTTAAGAACTTTCTGAAAATGTATGCTGCTAAGAAGGCTGAATTGAAGTGTGAGTTACAATCCCGTTCAGTGTGTTTGACAACAGATACATGGACTAGTTGTCAAAATATTAATTATATGGTAATCACAGCCCACTTTATTGACCATGCTTGGAAAATGCACAAAAGGGTCTTAAATTTTTGTGTTATCCCTAATCATAATGGCACTACGATCGGAAAGATATTAGAGAATGCACTGCTTGAGTGGGGTATTGAGTGGGGTATTGAGAATGTGTTGACAATTAGTGTAGATAATGCATCATCAAATAAAGTTGTCATTGATTATCTTAGAACTCAAATGGAAGATTGGGACAAGAGGCCACTATTGGGGGGGAGATTTATGCATGTAAGATGCCTTCCTCATATTGTGAATTTAATTGTGAGGTCTGGATTGAATTTAATGAGCAAATCAGTAGCTGCCATTAGGAATGCTGTGATGTATGTGAGAAGTTCTCCGGCTAGAATGGATGTTTTTAAAAGTTGTGTAGAAAAGACAAAGCTAGAATGTAAGAAAATATGCATTTTGGATGTACAAACAAGATGGAACTCGACTTATCTAATGTTGGACACTGCCTTGGAGCTCAGAAGGGCATTTGATAGGATGGCATCTGAAGAAGATTCAAAATATAGGTAAATAAAATTCTATTAAAACTTCTATTAGTTATTTTGTCAAATTCAAAAAATCATGTATATTCTCTATGTTCTTTACTTTGTAGGTCATACTTTGATGAGGATGATGCCGAAGACGAGGGGGATGAAGAAAGTCAGGAAGTAGAATGTATTTTGGCTCCAACACGGTCTAGAGCATCAAAGAAGAGGGTTGGGCCACCAAAAGCTTCTGAGGCAGGCGAGTCTTTGAAGTATTTGTAAGTTTTACGAGGGTATATTATCAAGTTCTTGTGAATGTGAGTTCTCAATTGAAACTCTTTGCTCGATTAGCTTTTCATGATATAGTTTCGATTAAAGTGAGATCGATGAGTTATATGAAAAGCTATAGATGAACAGTCAAATCTGGTGATTTGATGTTGTATGAAATGGCAAAAAAATGAAAAAAAAAATCTGACAAGTACTTTGACAAGGTGGATGATATCAATGAGTTATTTCTTGTGGCACTTGTGTTGGACCCGAGGTATAAGCTTAAGTATCTAGAAAGAAATTTTGAGAAAATGCTTGACATGAATAGGGTACAGGTCAAAAGAAGGTCACATGGTGTGAAGGACATGTTGGTCAGTCTTTGCGATGCTTATAGCCAAAACACCAAGTCACATACTTCCCAAAAGAGTAGAACCGAATCTAGTGAGGGTACAAGTCAGAGAACAAGAAGAAATATTTGTGGGAAGAAGAAGGACATGCTTGAGGACTGGAATAGGCAACTCGAAGAAGGTGAACAAATGGTGGTTGGGTCCGAGATAGATAGATATTTGCTTGATCCTATTGAGAAGCCAAATGATCATGTTGAGTTCAAGATTTTGGATTGGTGGGCACGTAATGGCAGCAAATATCCCACCTTGGCGATTGTTGCAAGGGATGTACTTGCCATTCAAGTTTCAACAGTCGCTAGTGAGTCAAGTTTTTCAACTGGAAAAAGGGTTATTGACCCGCATAGAAGCTCAATGACTCCTAAAACAGTAGAGGCTCTTATTTGCCTTCAAAATTGGCTGAAGTCGGATAGTGTCATGGGGCTTTCATATCTCCCAACTGTCGAAGAAATAGAATTTTATGAAGATGTTGAAAAAGGTAGTCGTGCTTTCTATTTGATATTTCGTAGGATTTCAATCATGCTTTGTATCTTTCCGAGGTAGCCTTAGATTTTTAGTCTTGCTTTTAATCGAATTTTATTTCCCAGGCCTAATTCATTTTTCTGTTTTCTATTCATTGTTCGATTTTTTTTATTATGTATGCAGAACAACTTGAAGAAGAAAGAGATCAGCTTCAGAAATTTCAGAAAACTACTAGTGAGCAACCAACAAGTGATTCAAAGTGCGGAAAAGTGGAGTCCAATTTGGCATCCAAGAAGTCATCCAAATCAAACAAAAAAATGAGAAGATGAATCTGAAGTTTTAATGATTTGAATTTCAGTTTGAATATTGAAGTTGTGTTGTGGATGTAATGGCATGAATTTTGTTTATTGCCTTATTGGTGTATTTTATCTGAAGTCTGAACCTGTATTCACTGCCTTATTGGTGTAATGGATGCTACAGACATGAATTAAAAATTAAAATTGTATTGCTTTGCATTGCATCATAAACAGGTTTGCAAGGAGTATTTTTTCATTTAGGAAATGTACTGTATCATAAACAGGTTTGCAAACAGGTTTGCAAACAGTTTTGTAAAATTAAAATTGTATTTTTTTCATTGCATCACAAACAGGTTTGCAAACAGTTTTGTAAAAAAATTCCAACACAGAAATCGGTTTCAGTTCGGTTCCGGTTCGGTTCGGTTCCAAATCGGTTCAGTTCCAAATCGGTTCTAGCAAAAAAAATTGACAGAACCGAACCGCAAAAAAAATATGTGGTTCGGTTCCGGTTCCTGTATTTTGTTCCTTGGAACCGAGAAGTCCCAGGCCTAAAAGCATATGCCTGACTACACTATATATTTGTTAAGGTATGATATCGCATGTGGAACTCGAAAATATTTTACCTTATTCCAACCATTCCATAAAATTCTTCTTCCATGCTTCGGACCATATAATTATGGAAATTATAAGACAGTGGTAAGTTGTTAATCTGAAAAAAAAGATACAAAAATACAGATAAAGTCAAGATAGATTTGGTGCATAGTTGATAAAAATACAGTAAGACTTATGGTGATAATTTTTTCAAATGCCGAACAAGCCACGCAAAATCTGCAATAAATCACAAGTATTTATGTATGTCCCATATATTTGGAGACATAAACAAAGATCAAGGTGCAGTATAAGCCATACAAGGTTGTCCATTGTCATAAAATAATTCAAGAAAATGCATGACTGTGTATGCAGCCACGCACTATGACAGCATGGAAAAGACTAGAACAGGGGAAATGAAATACCCACGGTGATGAAACCCAGTCGTAGTGCAAAGTAATCTGACCTCTGAGTAGTACTCCTAAACCGTCTGAAAAAACAAAGCTGCGCAACAATAGAAACGTTACTCACACATATGTTTATATCACTATAACACGAAACCATAGTTCACGGAATAAACTGCCTTTCCACATAATATATTTAGCAGTAAACTATACACCGTTGGAAAAGTCTCAGAGTCTAGTTTCTCACGCAAAAAACAGTTCATGAAAGTAAATTTCTTACATGAAGTTATGACTGTTTTAGTAGGCGGTGGTCAAGCTGTTCAGATTGGTAGATATAACACTAGTTGGCAACTTTCTACAACATTACATATTTTCTACCTTACCCACTGGCCAGAAAGCGAAAACAGAGCTCCAGATATTCATATGAGCAAGAAATAAAGGTTGTATGACATTATGTCATGCTCAACGTTGGCAACAAAAAAAAAAAAAAAAAGAATTATGTGTGGACTTGAGATAAATTCTGCAGAAAGAAGTTTATAGTGCTAAATTCGTGTAAAACATTATGAAGGTTTAGACACAATTTACAAGTTTGGAAGCACCACAAACACACCTGCTTTCATAAGTGGATGTTGGTGAAAACAACTGCTGTAAAATCCAGAGATAAAAACAGAGGGAATGAAGCAAATGTGAAAAAAAAAAATGAAAATCTGGAAGCAGTGAAATGACTCATTTCACATGATAAACTGCTTTCCTACATAATTTATCTGGCAGCAAACCTTATGTCATTAGAAAGATCTAAGAGTCTAGTTTTTATTGCAAAAAACGGTTTGCAAAAATAATTTTCTACATGGAGTTATGACCATTTTAGTCAGTAGTGGTCAAGCAAATCGATGAACAAATTATATATATAATATATATATATATGTGTGTGTGTGTACTACCTAGTAGTTACATTATATAGTATATAAATGAACAGATCCGGTAAAGAAGAGAGCAAATCGAACATACCCATTAGATAAAAGAGGAAATCAAGCCTTATTGAGAGTAAATCGAGCAGAGAATATTTAGCAAAAAAAATCGAGCAGAGAAAATATCAACTTAGATGAACAAATCAATTTCGAACAAGCTAGAGTTTATATTTGATTTAAATTGAGCTGATGAACAGATCGAAAAAGCTAGTATTTGGTTTTGATTTTTTTGAATTGGGTGAGTGTGAATGTTTCTGTGTTGTGTGCGTGAGTGTGCTATTGTTGTGTGTGTGCTGAAGCCAGAAAAGCGTAAGGGGGGAAATAAAAAATATTCTAACGGGGAAATGAAATATTGGATTTAGGAGGAAACAAGGGAAAAAAAATATGAAACGTGATATTTTTATAATTTTGCTAATTTTTATAGTGGTATTTTAGATATAAACTAAATTAAACCAAACTAAATATATCCAATATATCCCACTCAGAGCAGAGTCTGTGGAGGATAAGATATATGCAGACCATACTTCTACTTTTTACGGTAAGGAGGCTGTTTCCGTGAAGACTCCCAGCTTAGTGCACAACAAAATATTGAGTGATATATACAAAGAATCATATGATTCGAAAAAGCTCAGTACCATAACTGTGCCCATGGCTTAATTCACATGAGACTTATCTAAGGGGAATTTGGCTACTACACTCTCGATGACCTCTGCTCTATTAGAAGCGATGTTGACTCTGCGCACATCTCCCTGTCAAAAATAAACCACACGCAAAAGCCACTAGGATAATATATAAAATAAAAATAAAAATGGACTGCTTTACGTCAAAGCTAACCGAGACAACCCAACTCTAAGACTCTCTACTATAGAACCGCTCCCTAAAAGAATCAACTCGATTTGGCGCCCAAGAAAGACTCTATCAGCCGGATAAGTTTAAGGCCTCCAAATCAAATCTGATGTCCAAATAGAGATTTGACATCGAATCGAAAATAAATAGAAAAAAAATATTATGTGCAATCATGATGAGACTAATTAGAATGAGTAGTATTTTTGGAAGGTCTATATTATAAAACCACACAAGATTAATTTTAAATTTTCTAATTTTTGGTGCACATCAACAAAATCAATAGAGCTTAACATCCGTACGGTTGGATCGTCGAAAACAGTATTTGAAAAAATATTATGTGCAATCGAGACGAGACTAGTTAGAATGAGTAGTATTTTTAGGAGGTTTATATTAATAAACCACACACGATTAATTTTAAATTTTGTAATTATTGGTGCACATCAACAAAATCGATAGATATTAACATCCGTACGGTTGGATCGTCGGAAAAAAATTTGAAAATTTTTTATGTGTAATCGGGACGAGACTAGGTAGAATGAGTAGTATTTTTAGGAGGCTTATATTATAAAAGCATACAAGATTAATTTGGAATTTTATAATTTTTTGTGCACATCATACAAATTAAATGATCTTAACATCCGTACAGTTGGATCGTCAAAAAAATATTTTCAAAATATACATTATGTGCAATCGGGATAAAACTAGTTAGAGTTAGTATTTTTAGGAGGTTTATATTATAAAATCATACAAGATTAATTTGGAATTTTCCAATTTTTGGTGCACATCACACAAATAAATAGGTCTTAACATCCGTACGATTGGATCGTCAAAAAAAATTAAATAAAAAATATTATGTGCAATCGGGACGAGACTAGTTAGAATGAGTAGTATTTTTGGGAGGTTTATATTATAAAACTATAAAATATAATTTTATATTTTCTAATTTTTGGTGAACATCAACAAAATCAATTAACATCAGTGTGGTTGTATCGTGGAAAATATTTAAAAAAAATATTATGTGCAATCGGGATGAGACTAGTTAGAGTGAGTAGTATTTTAGGAGGTTTATATTATAAAACCACACAAGATTAATTATAAATTTTCAAATTTTTGGTGCACATCAATAAAATCAATAGATATTAACATCCGTATAGATGGATCTTCGAAAAATAAATTAGAAAAATATTATGTGCAATTGGGAAGAGACTAGTTAGAATGAGTAGTATTTTTGGGAGATTTATATTATAAAACCATACAAGAATAATTTTAAATTTTCTAATTTTTGGTGCACATCAACAAAATCAATAGATCTTAACATCCGTATGGTTGGATCGTCGAAAAAAACTAAAAAAATATATTATGTGCAATCGAGACTAGTTAAAAAGCGTAAAACATTACACAATGATTTTTCATAGGCAACCGTAGTTGTCCTTATTATCACACAGTGGTTTTTATAAATAACTACTGGCTGATACTCTTAACGATTATACTATTGTAAAATGATTTTTTTAATAGAAAACGGTTGTCTGCAAATTTTCATTAATTTTGTATTAAAAAATATACAAATTCAATTCGAAATATCTCCCCCAATTTTTTCCACCAAATATTTTATTATTTCCCACCAAATTCAATTCAAATTATTTCTGTAGTTCAGATTACGGTTTCATAAACACTTGTCTCGGGTTATATGATACAAGTTGACTAAAAAATCCATCGTTTGTCAGCTTGTTTTCTTACAATGGTATTTATAAATCATTGTTTGAGGTTCACTAAGACAATGATATGAATAAACTGCTGTCTAACTTACACAGCGTCATTTAAACACCATTGTTGTAATATCTGGGGATAATTTTTTTCGTTTCACTGTTGTGTTGTACGTATTCATTTGGAATTGTACAAGTGGTGTTGTATTTGACTGATATAATGTATATTGTATTGAGATATTTCGGAATCTAAATATTTATACTTGTAGTCGGTTTGGTTTCGTCGGTTGGATGTTGCTTGGTGAGTTTGGAATTTTGGCCAAGTATATAGCCATAGCGTACGCTACATGTGTAGCATTACGTACGCTATTGTGTTGAGCTTACGTACGTTAAACCGTGAGGGTTACGTACGTAACGTTGGGTATCAGATCGATGCTAACTTTCGGCGTGTGGGACCGGGCCAGGCTGGATTCGCGGAGTTCGATTGGGACAGGCAGGTCAACGCACATTACGTACGCTATACCTTGAGGTTAACATACGTAATGGTAAGGTTTGTTACGTACGTAATTTAGTTAACGTACGTAATAGGTACCCCATTTTAAGGCAGTGAGTTTTGGACTACATAGCGTACGCTACGTAGAGGCGATAATGTAGGTTAAGTCCATAATGTACGTTAAGGATGGAGGATAGCAGCCGTAATGTGATGTGCATATTATAAAGACATGATTCGTCTTTCATTTTCTCACGATCCATTTCCGATTTCTGTCCCTAGAAATCATCTCTCCGCATCTCTTAGTGAATTCCAGCCTCTTCCAACTTGATTTGTATCTTCATAACTTGGATTGAAGCTTAGGAACTTGGAGTTTGGAGTGTTTCTTGATGGTTTGAGGTTGTTCTTCACTTCTTCAAGAGGTATGTGTTTAATCTTGTGTTTATCTCGAGATTATGTTGTTGCTATTGTTGATTACTTCGTGTTTTGATGGATGGATGGAGGATAGCATGATTCTTGATGAGTTTTTATAACTTATGATTAAGAGCATGATGATTATGTCTTGAGGAGGAGTTGTTCTTGATGTTTTAAGATACTTGGAGGTTATAATCATGTCTAGGAAGAGTTATGTTAAGATTGTTAGATGATTAACATAGCTTTGAGATGATTATTGTTGTTGGTTGTGTTCTTGAGAGATTATAACCATTTTGATATAGGATTATGATGAATTATGTGATGATTGTCATAATATGGAAATGGTTGAGTTGATCTTGTTTGTTAATCCGAATTCTTGTCGAATTGGTGGAGTATTATCGGTTGGACATCATGTTTGTTGTGTTGATGATGTTCTTGAGGCGTAAGTGTTGATATTGGTGATTTTATCATTTTGAGATGATTGATTTCATGTTGTTCCTGATAATCCTTGTTGAATTGTTTTTCACAAGTGTTAAGAACATAATGATCAGGTTAATTGATCATTGAGGTGTTGGAGGATGTTAGAATTTATAGTTGGAGACTATGATATTCGTTTGTGTGGTTTGATCGATTCGTGATTGAATCGGGATTGTCTTTAGTGTTGTTTTCCATTGATTTTGTGTTATTGAATGAATTATATTTCATTCAAGGTTGTTCGAGTGTTTGTGACTGTCGGAGGACGTCGTTCGTCGTTTCTTGTGTAATATCCGCAATTTTCGATTTTTGGTAAATTTCTTTTTTCGGCCGGAGTCCGTTTTGATGGCTCGCTCATGACCGTTTCGTCATTCTGAGAATGATTAATTCTACACTTTTTGTCATCCGAGTTCGTTTCGGTGTTGTTTTGTTGAGTTCTGTGCTTTTTAGCGACTTTTCCGCACTTGAGTTCGATTCTTGCGAATCTCGTCAAAGCTAACATTTGAGTTTCCCGCAAGTCCGTTTAACTTTGTTAGGCGTGTTGTGAACCGGTTTGGTTATTCGATCACGTATCGTGATTTAGGCGTTTTGGGCCATTTTGTAATTTCTTGAAAGTTACGGGTATCCATATCTGTATTTGTCGTCTTGACCCTTTTCTTGGTCGCGTATGATTAATTATTGCATTACGTTTTCATCTCGAGTCGTTGATGTCGTCATGAACTTTTCGTCGTGTTCGTTAGTGCGTTTTGGAAATCGAGGCATCGGGTCGTGGCGGGTGGCTCTTGGCCGGACCGGTGCGGCCTTATCGGAAATCTTGGGCAGCAGCGAGCCGGCGAGAACCGCGTAAGCGCACGCTATGGGCGGGGCAGTGCGCGCTAGCTCGGCGATGTAGCGCCGCTGTCGAGTCGGCCAGACGCTCTGTGCCCGGGCACAAGCGAGGTATTACGAGGTTGGACTCGGTCGGGATCGGCGAGTAGCGCACGCCATCTGCCGGTCGTAGCGCCTTAACCGGCATGGGTAGTGCGGCTGCCGGCCGACTAGCGTGCGTTCACGGGATGAGTTGTTAGTCCGGTGGCTCTCGGGCCAGTCGCTAGCTGCGCGAGCTTCCGGCCGTAGCGCACGCTAGCGGGAGTCGGCGGTCGAGTCATGGTCGGCGGGGTGTCGGTGGTGCGGGTCATGCGGGCCATGGCGAGAGTGCTCGGCCGTCTTGGCGATAAGCGCCACGCTAGTTCCGCCCGATATATATATGACAGAACAGCGACTTTCTCCGTCATTTTCATTTCATTTCTCTTGATCATGGTGGGGTTTCGGAGGAGACGAAACCATGTTGTTGAACAACAAATCCATGAAGTTTATGAGTTTATATCACCGATCGATCGTCTATAACATCCTTCGATCCAGTAATCAAGGTTAGATCTTTAGAACCCTACTTTTGGGTAGATTTGGGGGTTTTCGCGTTTTGTCCGATTCGTTCCGTTTTGTCGATTAATTCATGATGAATATGATTAATCTTGTTGGTATTCTTAGTTTCCCTACGGATTCATGGTATATTTCGTGATTTTTACGGAATCGAGAGGGTTTGGTTGTGGTCCGCCCTCGTTGTTGTTTATATACGAATATACATGAATCGTAGGCGGGTTTTCGGGTGTATTCCAATTCCGTATTCATTTAGAAATGATTGTGATTGTATTCTTCGAATCGTTAGGTTCGGTTTCATTGGTTCCTAGCATTCGTCGGTGACTTTCCTTTCCGTTCGTTGCGTCGTCAATAATTCAAGGCAAGTATTTTTGGAAACCTTTATGCTTAACATGGAATGGTAATGTATTTTGTGTGTGATTTGCTCACCTCGTGTTGGTCCGACGGGATCAAGGAGGGAATCAAAAGGGTTGAGTCCTCGATTCATGAGTTTGTATAGCTAGCCAGCGCGGGAGGGTCCTTAGAGGCCTCGTGCGGGAATCTATGATATTACTCTGTTCCCAAGGCGATGCGGGTGCGTGTTTTGTTTTTATAATATAGCCAGCGCGGGAGGGTCCTTAGAGGCCTCGTGCGGGAATCTATGATATTACTCTGTTCCCAAGGCGATGCGGGTGCGTGTTTTGTTTTTATAATATAGCCAGTGCGGGAGGGTCCTTAGAGGCCTCGTGCGGGAATCTATGATATTACTCTGTTCCCAAGGCAAATTGTTCGACTGTTTGTTTCCGGAAAAAGACATGTCTAGTTTTGGTTTTTGAATTGATATTGGTGCATGTACTATGAAATGTGTAAGCGATT
Organism: Orobanche coerulescens; assembly: GCA_033398695.1. NCBI lineage: Eukaryota > Viridiplantae > Streptophyta > Magnoliopsida > Lamiales > Orobanchaceae > Orobanche > Orobanche coerulescens. Next base: position 98,848,313 of record CM065817.1, on the reverse strand, counting down.
GGTTTGCCTTGAATACTTGTACTAGCGTAATTGCTAACCCCTTTGGGGACCCGTTGTCGGGGAAATTCTTGTTATGGATTTCAGGTTATGTTCAGCCAGACGAGCGGGCGCTGGGATGGTACGAGGATGTCGGCCAAGGTTGTTGACATGTGCAATTGAGTCTTGTTATTTCCTACTGTCTCTTTTGATGTGGATGTTTTCCAAATTGTAAACTTATAGATTGTACTCGCGAGTACTTAGGCTTTTCCTCTCAGATTATGATTGGTCTTTGTTGGAGTTACTGTATTTGTCGGTTGATGTTTATTATGCCGGTTGTACCGGACGTATTGTTTTATGTTCTTGTTGTTAACAATTGTTTCCTTGCTAACCGAGACGGTTAGTCGAGAGGTGTTTTCTTGTGTTAGCCTGGTGGATCCCAGGTAGGGGTCCACGACGCTGTAATACACCTCGAATATCTTGGGGGTGTTACATCTTAGGAGGACGTTGATCGTGGAAGGACTTTCTCGCCTTCAGTTTGAGGCAAGTTTTATACTTGTACTAGTCAATGAGATTAATATTATCATGTACGTGTATGAATGTGTTGTATCATTTCGAGACTTGGTCTCTCTATGATTTTGTTGATATCAGGGTATTGTTTGATACGATACCCTTCGACAAATTATGCCAAATGTTATTGTTGTTCGGCAAAAGCCGTTCAGGGCATTGAGATACTCGTTGTTGATGTTATTGTCGATAGCCGGTTTGCGGTATCGATGTATCGATTATTGTGGTTGATATTGATGTCGGTTTAGGACATTATTTTGATCATTATTATTGATATTGGTGTTTTGCTATTGATGATGTAATTGGCCGATTGAAGGCATTAACGTATTCGATTATCATCTCCGCCATCGGTAACTGATTAAAGTTACTGAGGCATCAGTTGTATCATTGTTATCGATTGGCCATTCTAAGGAAATCGAGGTATTGAATTAGGATTATCGAGGACATTTCCCATCTGTTATGTCATTGTGATCGATTGGCCATTCTAAGACAATCGAGGTGTTGATTTGGGACTGTCGAGGATAGTTCCCATCTGTTGAGTCGTTGTGATCCATTGGCCATTCCAAGGCAGTCGAGGTATTTGAATTGGGACCGCTGAGGACGGTGCCCATCCGTGAGTTATTGTTGTCGTGTTGGCCGACTTAAGGCAGCACACTATCATTCTTGTGAACTCGGTAATTTTGTGATCGTTGAGGGTTGATGATTCTAAGATTGTTGTGTTATGATTGTTGATCGTGTTAATCGGTCCTTATTAGGGACTGTGATCCCAGGATGGTTGTTTAGGATATTGTTGTTCATGTCGATCTTTCACTATCCGTGTATCATTGTTCACTTTGGTGAGTCTATTGATCCTTATTGGATGTGTTATTCTTTGAGTTTCGTTGTCATGTTGCATCGTGACATATCTGGAATAATATTTGCACGCCAATTGGTTATGTGTAGGATTTTTAGCCAGGCACACGATGGTCATGCGTGGATGTTTCTGTATGGGACTGTGCACACGAGACGTAGTTCATGAGGCTAATTAGGTACATTGTTCCACGTATATTCTGGATTCTGTATACGGGGTGGACATGTGCACGGACGCATTTCCGGATCGGGCATACTGTGATGTCCCTCTTGAGCCTTATTGTTTTGTTCGTTCATAGTCCGACGATTTGCGACGGGTTGTTCATATGCTGAGGGGTATGTTCGATAGTCGGGTTTGTTTCTTTGAGATCCGTATTGTGATGATATACAGCTTCGGGCTGTTAGGCTTTCAGGCCATTGTGATTATTGGCAGCTTCGGCTGAGTGATTTTCAGACCATTTTGATATTTTGGCAGCTTCGGCTGAGGGGCTTTCGGGCCATTGTGATGTATTGGTATTTCCGTTGGAGCCTTCTGGCATTGTGATTTGTATCTAGTCAGCGTTGTTTTGGTTTACCTTTGGGTAATTTCATTATTGTGTTCTATATTGATGATTCGCCGTTGGGCACTTGTGTTCTAACCTGTTGAGCAAAATATTGATCGTATGCCGTGGCCATAAGTATTTCATGAATGCTCGGTTCTTACCTTGGTTTGTGAGCATCTCGTATTACCATTGTTGTACTGTTTATTTGCCTTTGGATGCATATCATGTTGTACATGTATTTGATGTTCATTATCTGGATGACTGACCCCGTGGGGGCGGAACATATTTTCATGTTTTAGGTGCTTGCGAGAAGAGATTTGATACACAGGGGCATGACGATGGCGACAAGGCATTCGGGCGATACTAGTCCGAGCTGTTTTCGGTGTTCATGTCGGTCAAATAGTTTGGAGTACTCCAGTTTCGTCAGTTGTTGTCATTGTTGTATTATCCGAGCGCGCCTCGTGGATGTTGATGTATTTTTATTTTGGCCATGTAGGCCTATTCTTGTCGTTGAAATTCCATATCGGAATAGTATGTCGGATATCATAGTTGTAACACCCCCGATATGTTCAGGAATATTACAGCGCCGTAAATCCTTTACATAAGAATTTACAAGGCTAAATAAATGATAAAAAACAATGACAGATACCAAATTATGAAATCACTAAATATACATTACGACAGTTCTGGTTCAATACCGAAAATACAAATATCCAAAAGGAGAATATTAATACACCACTGAAATCCCAACATCACAAATTACGACGTACTCGAGTACTTATTAAAATAACCAACAACAGATAATAAACCCGGCCGGAACATCACTCTGCACCCTCGTCGTCATGCAGCTCCAGTGGTTGTTTCCCCGCTCTCCTGGATCCTGAACATAAACAAATGTTCACCCCCGAAGGGGTTATCACAACGATGCTAGTACAAGTATAATAATCATATAACAGTGATGTAATCAACAATCATCATAACAAGTTTCTCCAACGAGAAATAAAAACAACACTTATCACATCACAACAGTATCAACATACTGATGGTATTCCAACGATCCAGCGCACACATCTATAGATTCCCATGATGATCCCGTCGGACCAACGCATGGTGGAACTACCTGTCCAACGATCCAGCGCACACAGCTATAGATTCCCATGATGATTCCCGTCGGATCAACGTATGGTGGACATTTAATCACAACACATATACACAATACAATCGCAATATAACTGTCATAATATCAACAATTCTAATTAGAGTACTTGCCTTGGTTCGAAGACAAGAATAAAACTTCTGCGAATATCAAAATACTCGAAGGTCATCCCCTTCGATCAATCATGTTGCTAAGCTCGAACCTTAACAAAAGAAATAACATAGAATTCATCTCAAGTCGAATGAATATCTAACAATCCAAATTACGGTCAAAAGTTCTTAAAATAAAATCTGTCTGGCTTGCTTAACGCACGCTACATATCCTATGTAGCGTACGTTAAGGCTACTCGTTAGCGCACGCAATAATACGCAGCCTAGCGTATGATAACCATGCACGGTCAGTACCTCACTGATCAGTCGATTGACTCATCTGATGATATAACGCACGCTAAATTCCAAGCGTAGCGTACGCTAAACATGCCCGATAGCGTACGTTAATTTACATAGCTTAGCGTATGTTAAGCGTGCATGGCAGTTCACTACTGGGCAGCAGACTTGTTCTAACGGTGATGAAACTTACGAATTCCTATTAACGTACGTTATCCGTCTACATGCCATGTTCATAAACTTATGAATGATCTTATGGATTCAAACATCTTTGAATTTCAAGGAAATGAATATCATCACAACTATTATATCCAGCTTGATTATCATTCTCATGTGAAGTTCGTGATTTCAGGTTTATGCACTAGATTCCATTGTCATTTACACATTCAGACCTCATCTTAAAGGTGAACTAACAATTCCAACTACGATGTTTCAATGACGATATTATAAGCATAAACATTCCCACTTATAAACATGATGCTTGTTGAATAATTCATCAATGGAATTCAATATCTTGATAGCATGATCATCTTATTCTTCGGAACACGAATCTAAGGCTGGAGATAGAATTAACATACCTTAAGATGAAGAAATCACTGAGCCAAAAAGGTAGAATCCGACTCCGGTTGGTTGTATGCCAATCTAAGGTGCTACTCCACTTCAATGATCAATCACAAGTGATATCCAATCTTTAATGAGTCAGGTAGAGGTGGTCTAAGTGTTTGAGGAGGATATAATGCTTTCTGGTCTCTCAAGAACGAAGGATAATCGAAGGAAATGTAAACCAAGTAAAATGGGTTGTTGTCCCATTTATAACATTTCTGCACCTACGTTAATTAGCGCACGCTATCTCTATATCCTTAGCGCACACTAACTAGCGTTGACTCCAAATCTGTCCAGGTTCGCCCGCGGGAATCTTATCCGGACCCACGTCCGGCTGGTGCATGCGCTAGCCGCTAAGCTCAATAATTGACTGCCTAGCGCACACAATTCTTTATACATAGCGTGCGCTAGTTGTATGCCGATAACACACGTTAAGCTACATTCTTAGCGTGCGCTATCACGAGTTTGCATGAGAAATTTTGCATGCTATTATACTTATGTACAAGGATACAAATGTGAGAAATATCATACTCCAATTATCGAGATCACAATTCCGAATAATACAGGGTTTAAATACAGATGAAATATAAAATAATAAATTCGGATATTACATACTCTCCTACTAAAAAGGAGTTCCGTCCCGAAACTCAAGACGAAAATAACTCTAGATATCTAGACTTCATGCCATCTTCCGTTTCCCAAGTGGCTTCTTCCACTCCGTGGCGTGACCACTGAACTTTGACCAAAACGATTGGTTTGTTCCTCAATTGCTTAACTCGACTCTTGAGTATTTTGACCGGTCTTTCTTCAAATGTTATCCTGAGCGACTTCAATTTCGCCGAAATCAATGACATGACTAGGATCCGGTATATATCTCCGTAATTGGGATACGTGGAACACGTTATGAACATGGCTCAATAAAGGCGGTAATGCCAATCTGTATGCCAACTCTCCAACTCTCTCAAGGATCTCGAATGGTCCGATATATCGCGGACTCAGCTTTCCTTTCCTTCCCAAATGGAAGATTCCTCGAGTAGGAGAAACCTTTAAAAGTACGTGGTCTCCAATACTGAATTCCAATGGGCGACAGCGTACGTCTGCATAAGATTTCTGTCGACTCTGGGCGGTCAACAACCTTTCACGAATCAAGGCTATCTTCTCTCGTGTACGATCAACTCTGGTTCTGTCCCGATCAAGTCTGATGAATCGTCCCAACATAGGGGCGATCTGCATCTCCTCCCGTATAATGCCTCAAACGGTGCCATCTTAATGGAAGCATGCCAACTATTGTTGTAGGTAAATTCAATCAACGGTAGATGAACTTCCTTATCGTTTGACCAATCTAAGGCACAGGCCCTAAGCATGTCTTCCACCATTTGAATGGTTCTATCGGATTGTCCGTCTGTCTGCGGGTGATAAGCTGTACTGAAGTTCAATTCGGTCCCTAAGGCTTTATGAACTGCTTTCCAAAAATGAGACACAAAACAGCCGTCTCGATCAGAAATAATGGTCTTCGGTGTACCATGCAGTCGGACTATCTCTGAAATAAATACTCGTGCCAACCTCTCTGGTCCCCACGTGTCCTTAATGCCTAGAAAATGAGCTGATTTGGTTAAACGATCAACTATCACCCAAATCATGTTCATTCCTGTCTTGGTTCTCGGCATACTAGTGATAAAGTCCATCGATATGTCCTCCCACTTCCATTCAGGAATCGGGAGCGGATTCAGCATTCCGGAAGGTCGTTGATGCTCGATCTTAACCTACTGACAAGTCAAGCATTTCGAAACATAGTCTGCTACATCTTTATTTATGTTGCCCCACCAAAAGTTCTGCTTCAAGTCCTTATACATCTTACTCGTGCCCGGGTGGATAGAATAAGGCGAGCTGTTAGCTTCCTTCATAATCATCTGTTTCAGAACATCGACATCGAGAACGCAGAGTCGGTTCTGAAATCTCAAAACTCCATCATCATGAATTACGAATCCGGGGGCCTTTCCCTTGATCACTTCATCACGTAACCGAATCATCAGAGGATCATCTGCCTGCATATATTTGATTTCTTCGGTTAATGATGAAGTTATTTCCATCACGCACAGCTGTCCTTGGACTCTTTGTAACCATACTTCAATTACTTCTCGAATCATCTCTCGTTGAATGCTGAGCTGGAAGGTCAGAGTCTCCAGCATCTGGATAGAAACAGGCTTGCGGCTAAGTGCATCGGCCAAAACATTTGCTTTTCCTGGGTGATAGAGAATCTCCAAGTCATAATCCTTAATAAGTTCCAGCCATCTCCTTTGCCCCATGTTCAACTCTTTCTGACTGAAGATATATTTGAGACTCTTGTGATCCGTAAAGATCTGACAGTGAGTCCCGAACAGGTAATGCCTCCAGATTTTCAAAGCAAAAACTACTGCTGCTAGCTCCAAATCATGCGTAAGTTAATTCACTTCATAAGGTTTTAGCTGTCGTGACGCATAAGCGATCACCTTATCATTCTGCAAGTCCTTGGTTTGAAGCATCACTGTAAACTATGAATCCTCCAGTTCCTTGTGGAAGTGTTGAAATCGGTGCTGTCGTCAATCTCTTCTTCAATTCATCAAAGCTATTTTGGCACAGCTCGTTCCACTCAAACTTTTGTGTTTTCTGCAGTAGTCGAGTAAGTGGGCGGGAAATTTTTGAAAACCCTTCCACGAACCGATGATAATACCGAGCAAGTCCTAAGAAACTCTGGACTTCTTTCATGTTCTTTGAAGGATTCCAATCCATAACCGCTTCGATCTTCTGAGGATCTACTCGGACTCCTTCAGCTGATACCACATGACCGAGGAACATTACTTCCTTTAGCCAGAATTCACACTTAGAAAGTTTGGCGTACAATTGCTTGCTTCTCAAAAGTTCTAATACAATCCGCAAATGCTGCACATGTTCTTCCGTGCTCTTGGAATAAACTAGAATGTCATCAATGAACACAACCACAAATTTATCCAAATATTCGATGAACACTCGGTTCATCAATTGCATGAATACAGCAGGTGCGTTAGTGAGACCAAACGGCATCACTATAAACTCATAGTGTCCGTAGCGAGTTCTGAACACTGATTTCGGAACATCAGATTCCTTAATCTTCAGCTGATGATATCCTGATCTCAGATCAATTTTAGAAAATACTGTTGCTCCTTGTAACTGGTCAAACAAATCATCAATCCGTGGCAACGGATACTTGTTCTTAATCGTCATTTTGTTCAGCTCTCGATAGTCAATACACAATCGAAGCGATCCATCCTTCTTCCGGACAAAAAGAACTGGTGCTCCCCTGGGCGAAACGCTTGTCTGGATATAGCCTTTGTCCAATAACTCCTCCAGCTGCTTTTTCAATTCATACATCTCAGTAGGTGCCATACGATACGGCGCCTTAAAAATTGGTGTGGCTCCGTGTAATATCCTGAATTTTAGGAATACATACCAACTAAATATGGGACTTGTAAATTTATTTGAATGTATTGGAGATATATTTCTGGTCTTGGAACATTTAAAATAAGAAAGAGATACCGGAAATGTTAGTAGAAACAAGATTGGACATTTTCTCGGAGGTGTCATGGACAAGTATCAACTTTGAAAAATCACCATGAATTTTTGGGATGTTCTAAAATTCTGAAAATTAACAGTATTATATAGATTTGAGTTAGATTTCTAGTGGTCCAAACAGTGAGTCAATCCGAGTTTGGACGAGAAAGTTATGGTCGAATTAGTAAAAACTATTTGCAGAACTTTAGTTCCGTCAACGAATATTCACCCATGCAGCGATGTTACAGACATAATTCATAAAAATCCAACCGTCGGATTAATATGGACTTTTGGCAGTCAGTTCTAAACACATTAAAGTCTATTTTGGATGGTGGAGATTGTATTTGGATGAACAATGTGACCGTAATAATTAAAAGAACGAGAGGTTCCTGTTTTTCGGATTCATATTGAGAAGTCTCGGTATTTTATAGATTTCCGAAGATTTAACTGTTGGATTGCGCTGAATTTTGGATATGTTATTTATCAAATAGTTTTATATAATATGAGCGGTGAAGATTATATTTGGATTTTGTTAGCAAGAGTTATGACTCTCGGACAGTAGTTGTGTTTTGAAGAATGTGTTTTGTCCCACATCGGTTGAGAATAAAGATGAGAAGCCTTGCTTACACTATAAGAATGTATTTTTATCCCACATCAGTTGGGAACAAAGGGGAAAAAGCCTTCTTATTCTATATAAGGAGTCTTGATGTCTTTCTCACAAGTACACCCAAGTAATACACTTTAGTTTTATTTGATTTAAATTAAATTCCTTTCTTGTATTCTCTTTAAAGAGAGTGGTGAGAAGGGTGAGAATCATGTAGACTTGTAAAAGTGTAGGGTTGTCGAGTTAACAGAAATAAATTCTATATGATTGTAGAAATTTATCATATAGTGAAGTCTCTTTTGAGTGGATCGTGGTTTTCTTCCGTATCTGGAGTTCCATTTTTGGTAGAGCATCCATGATTGAATAGCTCGATGAAGGGCAAGACGTAGTCCGATTTTACTTAAGTTTGGATAGATTGTTTCCGACTCATGGTCCTTCATTTTGAACGGTTGGATCGTGCATTGGAGTTCTATATTGTGAGTTATTGCTACTGCACTTTACTGGGCAGATTCGGCTTCGTCGTATCGACATTGAGGCAAGTTATTACTTGTTCAGTTATAGTGTTTCGATAAGTAATTTCAATTGCATGTCATAAGTATTCTGTGTTGTATTTCATATTGACGAATGTATAAATGGAATCTTGTAAGGATTGTAGTATGCAGTAGATGTTATTGATGATACTTGGATATTCTTGGTCGATGAGGTGTGTTTGGAAGGAATCCGAATAGAGGTATGTTTTTGTGGTAATCGTACATGAATCCGAATAGAGGTATGTTTTTGTGGTAATTGTACATAGAGAATTGTGTACGGGAAAGTATTCGTTATTGAGGTATTATACGGTATTGTTGTGATATTGGAATTTTGACGAGAATCGTTGGATAAATCGGGAGTGGTAAGGTTATAGTTTGTGGTTATCATTCTCACTATGCATGACATATGATTAATTATGTTTATGTATTTGTGGTTATTTGTCGGGCATTATGGTTGACCCCACTGTGGGACTTATTTTTCAGGTATTGGAGATTTGATAGAGCGGCCGTGAAGAGACGAGGATCCCGAATGATACTGGCTATGGCATATAATGGGGAATCGTGTATTGAATGTTTATTTATTCTTGATGTAAAATGTATTTTTGAACTATATTTTATCCGCTGCGTGAGTTCTTTCAAATGACTTTCGGTATTTTGCAAATTGAGTTTTATTTCGTAAAACCGATTCCCTAAATCGAGTTTTGGCATTTTGGCCTTGAAAGTTTTATGACGGTTTGACAAATGATTTTGTGAGTTTTGGAAAATACTACAGTCATCGGACTTTTGGCGTTTTGAACGTTTTTAAAAATGATTTTTAGCATGGTGGGTTCCGGCACGGAATCCACGACGTGTAATATTCCCGGGCTGAACCGGGGGTGTTACACTCCGGGTTCCAGCTCGATAGTGAATTCTACATCCCGTCCTGGAGGTAGTCCAGGTAACTCGTCATGGAATACATCTAGAAATTCGTTCACAATAGGAATGGATGAAAGTTACACAATTTCGTCTTCCTTCTTCATTGCATAGCACCAGTATCCGGTACAGCCCTATTTCAACAATTTGACAGCTTTCATCGCTTTGATCAACTTTCCTGAGCTTCCTGGTTTCCATCCTTCAAACAGTATTTCGGAACCATCGTCAGCAATCAGCGAGATATTCCTCCTTCAGTAGTTTACAATAGCTCCATATCGATTAAGCCAATCGTCTCCGAGTATCAGGTCATCTCCTTGCATTTCTATCACAATCAGATTTGAGAGCCACTCTCTGCCTCCAAACGATACAGGGAAATCTCTAGTTTCTAAGTTTCCAACAATTCTATCTCCACTCGGTAAACCAACAACATAAGGTTCACAATTATGAAAACCAGAAATATTCAAACGATTTACACAAGATGAGGATATAAATGAATGCGTAGCTCCTGTATCGAATAAAATGCTAACTGGTTGGGAAAGGATCTGAACAGTACTTGATGTGACAGCAGCATCCTGATTGTCTGTTCTCCTCATCTCGTACAGACGTGGGGGAACAGACCCGGCACTCGATGTACCCTTTCGGTCCCACTGTCCTCTGCCTCGTCCGCGGCCAAAATTATGAGGCATCTGAACACTTTGCTGCGTCAGTTAGATACTAGCTTCCTTCTGAACTGGCTATGATGTACGGGTTCCATTGAACTTAGTGGCATCCTTGCAAAACGTCGCACGGTGCCCTTCCTGTCCGCAATCAAAACATGTAACTGGAGTGCGCAAACAATCACGCCAAAGGTGGCCTGGGCGACCACGGTTAAAGCACCTCCTAGCTGTATCCTTCGTGGCTGACATTGTTCCGAAATTCTTTCCGCTCTTAGATAGGTGCGGAGGTTTCTTGAAAGGGTGAAAGGATGACTGGGCCTTGCGGGCCCCACTGCTCTTGTGCTCTGTGAAACTACCAGAGACTTTCTGTTTCTTGGATTCTGCAAATTTCTCCATTGCTGTTTCCTTGATCTCATACGCCAATGCTTTATCCTGGTATTGACGGAGAGTGGTACATTTAAAACCGGACATGTACCTCTGGATTTCTGGTTTCATCCTCATATCAAAATGGATCATCATTTCTGCATCTGTTCTGACCAGATGTCGAACAAATGCCAGCTGCTGGTTAAACATCTTAATTTCCTGGGATACGGGTTCGTCTGATGGCTGAGCAGAGAAAAACTCCCGAACTTTGGCTTCCCTCACAGGACGAGGGCAGTACTGAGCTTCCACCATCAATTTAAATTCTCTCCAGTCAGCATCATGATCTGCAGGCCGGATGGCTTCCCACCACTCGGATGCTTCCCCTATCAGAAAGTAATGAGCAATAGAGGCTCTCCGGTCGTCTGGGCAATTAATTCCGGCAAAAATTTTCTCCAATTCCTTCAACCAATGGTCCCATATGGGTGTCTCAGAAAAGCCGTCGAATTTGGGTGGTTGCATCTTCGCCACCTATTGCAGCCATTGGTCACCTCGATTTCCCATGTCTGGAATCCCTTGCTGTCTATCTCCCTGCTGTAATCCCACCGCCACCTGCATTCGGTCCACAATCTGGGCGAACTGAGTCATCTGGTTCACCACTTGACGAAGAATTTCGGGCACAGCAGGTTCCGGTTCATTATTAATAGATCGTTGCGGCTCGCCTGAGCTGTGGCTGGCCTGATTAGAAGGCGAAGCTTCTCTTTCGTCATTCCTTCGTCCGCGTCCGCGACCACGTCCACGTCCACCTCTCAACATACTGTAAGCATAAATACTCAATATACAGGAAACAATATCGTTCTAATGTTCAAGTATAAAGAGATACAACATGTAAAGGATGAGATAGAGTTTAGGAACTTACAACCACCATTCGCACGAAGACGTAGGCAGTACAGTGATATTATTCGCGGCCGGTTACCTCAAAAGATGTATACAACCCCTATTTCAACCCAATGGCCAAGATATCCATAATCTTAGCTCCGATACCATATTCTGTAACACTCCAGATATGTTCAGGAATATTACAGCGCCGTAAATCCTTTACATAAGAATTTACTAGGCTAAATAAATGAAAAAAAACAATGACAAATACCAAATTATGAAATCACTGAAAATACATTACGACAATTCTGGTTCAATATCGAAAATAGAAATATCCAAAAGGAGAATATTAATACACCACTGAAATCCCAACATCACAAATTACGACGTACTCGAGTAATTATTAAAATAACCAACAATAGACAATAAACCCGGCCGGAACATCACTCTGCACCCTCGTCGTCATGCAGCTCCAGTGGTTATTTCCCCACTCTCCTAGATCCTGAACATAAACAAATGTTCACCCCCGAAGGGGTTAGCACAACAATGCTAGTACAAGTACAATAATCATACAACAGTGATGTAATCAACAATCATCATAACAAGTTTCTCCAACGAGAAATAACAACAACACTTATCACATCACAACAGTCTCAACATACTGATAGTATTCCAATGATCCAGTGCACACAGCTATAGATTCCCATGATGATCCCGTCGGACCAACGCATGGTGGAACTACCTGTCCAACGATCCAACGCACACAACTATAGATTCCCATGATGATTCCTGTCGGATCAACGCATGGTGGACATTTAATCACAACACATATACACAATACAATCGCAATATAACTGTCATAATATCAACAATTCTAATTAGAGTACTTGCCTCGGTTCGAAGACAAGAATAAAACTTCCGCGAATATCAAAATACTCGAAGGTCGTCCCCTTCGATCAATCACGTTTCTAAGCTCGAACCTTAACAAAAGAAATAATATATAATTCATCTCAAGTCGAACGAACATCTAACAATCCAAATTATGGTCGGAAGTTCTTAAAATGAAATCTGTCTCGTTTGCTTAACGCATGCTACGTATCCTATGTAGCGTACGTTAAGGCTACTCGTTAGCGCACGCAATAATACGCAGCCTAGCATACACTAACCATGCACGGTCAGTACCTCACTGATCAATCGATTGACTCGTCTGATGATATAACGCACGCTAAGTTCCAAGCGTAGCGTACGTTAAACATACCCGATAGCGTATGTTAATTTACATAGCTTAGCGTACGCTAAGCGTGCATGGCAGTTCACTACTGGGCAGCAGACTTGTTCTAACGGTGATGAAACTTACGAATTCCTCAGTGACTAACGTACGTTATCCGTCTACATGCCATGTTCATAAACTTATGAATGATCTTACGGATTCAAACATCTTTGAATTTCAAGGAAATGAATATCATCATAACTTTTATATCCAACTTGATTATCATTCTCATGTGAAGTTCGTGATTTCAGGTTGATGCACTAGATTCCATTGCCATTTACACATTCAGACCTTATCTTAAAGGTGAACTAACAATTCCAACTACGATGTTTCAATGACGATATTATAAGCATAAACATTCCCACTTCTAAACATGATGCTTGTTGAATAATTCATCAATGGAATTCAATATCTTTATAGCATGATCATCTTATTCTTAGGAACACGAATCTAAGGCTGGAGATAGAATTAACATACCTTAAGATGAAGAAATCACTGAGCCAAAAAGGTAGAATCCGACTCCGGTTGGTTGTATGCCAATCTGAGGTGCTACTCCACTTTAATGATCAATCACAAGTGATATCCAATCTTTAATGAATCAAGTAGAGGTGGTCTAAGTGTTTAAGGAGGATATAATGCTTTCTGGTCTCTCAAGAACGAAGGATAATCGAAGGAAATGTAAACCAAGTAAAATGGGTTGCTGTCCTATTTATAACATTTCTGCACCTACGTTAATTAGCGCACGCTATCTCCATATCCTTAGCGCACGCTAACTAGCGTTGACTCCAAATCAGTCCAGGTTCGCCCGCGGGAATCTTATCCAGACTCACGTCCAACTGGTGCATGTGCTAGCCGCTAAGCTCAATAATTGACTGCCTAGCGCACGAAATTCTTCATATGTAGCGTGCGCTAGTTGTATGCCGATAACACACGTTAAGCTACATTCTTAGCGTGCGCTATCACGAGTTTGCATGAGAAATTTTGCATGCTGTTATACTTATGTACAAGGATACAAATGTAAGAAATATCATACTCCAATTATCGAGATCACAATTTTGAATAATACAGGGTTCAAATACAGATGAAATACACAATAATAAATCCATATATTACAATAGTAGTGTCTGTGATTTTCCCTTTTGGTCAGTTTGTTGCATTTTATTCGTGTTCGCCTGGTGGGTCTCCTGGTGTGGGGACCACGACACTGTAATAACTCAATGGGATTGGGGGCATTACAAAAGATGGTATCAGAGAGCATGGGTTGTGAGATACCCTGATATGTGAGTTATGTGGCTCTATCGACGCGGTAGTAGTGGGGCTGTCAGGTTATGACAATCTGAACAGTCGAGTTTTGTGAGTCGTGATAGTTGGACGACTGTATGAGTCATTCTTTCATCGAGTCATCACCAGTGAAGACTAGTATCGCAAGACCTCGAAGCTTCGTATGACCTGTGTAAGGACTCGATTCTCTTTATGTTCATACATTCATTATGCCATTGATTATACATGTTTTGTTGAAACCTGTATGTGATATTTGTGTTACAATTGATTCATGATTAATTGTTTTGGAGCGTGTGGGCTCTGTATTGGATATGATTAACATGATTGATGTGATTGGTGTTAGGAGTATGCCCTCGAATGCCACTCAGAGGATGTTGAGTGAGGGCATTGTACTTGTTATTATGTATATCATTAAAATAAGGCAATGGATGTTCTTTGACATGGAGAGTGTCCGTCGAACACTAATGGTTAGTGGGAGCACACGTTATAGGTATGCTAATTGGATTAGTATACTCGAACCGACTCACCCTCGATTCGTCACACGGATTTCACTCCAGGACTGTCAATGACGGAATCGAAAGGTTGTCATAGGTATTCGTGAACCTTCGACTTGAGGATTTAGTAGGGATGTGCTTGTGATGTCAAGATTTTCATTAGAGTAGTTCGACTCTGTAAACCAGAAGGCGGGGGTCAACCTCGACGTGCGCCTTGACGGGCAAGTAGCAGGTCCTACTGAATACCATGATAGAATTCTTTTCCTGTTAGTGAACGGGTTATATGTCCTATGCGGTTATTGGTGGATGAGATCATAAGTCTTTGGCCAAAGCATTGTAGCTAGTTGTATTGGATACATGAGAGCTCGATGATCTCAATTTGCATTAACTCATGCATAGCGTCAAGTACAGATAGAGTTTGACTGACCGTGACCCTATAACTTGATCGGGACATTTGAAAGAAGGGTTTATATGTATACTGGTATTCACGAAAAAATGGTTCTTAAATGATCCCAATCATTCGTTCTCAGTTGGGGTACAGTGTAGGCCGCCAGGCTGGCTAGGTGGTGCTACTACTCTTTGGTTCCTCCCATTGCTGACTAAGACGGACCTACCGAGTCGCACAATAGGATTGACGACGGAATGAATCGAGCTTATTCTCTCATTATGAATATTAGATATTGGATATCTAATTTATTGGGATATTGAGTGCTTAAATTGATTTATTGGATAAATTAATTTACGGCCTAATGAATTAAATAAATTACTTGGTGATTAATATAATTCATGAATATAATTATTTCTCGGAGAAATTAATTATGTTAATATTGTATTTGATATGATTAATTAATTGAATTAATTAATTGATATAAATACATCGGAACATAATTGGAGTTTATCTGTTTGGACTCACGGGAGTCCGAAATGAACCGAACTCATCCGAATCCTTCTAGATTGGCCACCCCCCTCACCTACTCCCATTGATCTTTGTCTCCATTTCAATAATGGATGACCCATGACCTTTAGAGATAGAATATCTCTTATTATATGGTAAAGGGGATTTGAGGAGATAAGGTTGGAAGAATATAATGAAGACTTGCTCTCACTTCCTAACTTGGTGCATTCATACGGTTCAAGAGTGAGAGAGAGAGAAAATAGTTTTCTCAATTGTCTTCATCTTCTTCTTCATTTATTCTTGGTGGTTCTTGGAGAAAAATCAAGAAATCAAAGAGAGATAGTGAGTTACACACTTAGAGTGCTATAATCACAATCAAAAGATTCATCATCACAACTCTAGTCGTATCCTTATAGGATAGAAAGGTGATCGTCGTTCCGTTCGTTTCTCCAGCGCGTGGCAAGTAGAGACGCGATACTTTCGGTGTTGGATCATCCAAGAGCTTGGAGCGGATTGGATTGTAGGGAAATCAACTAAAACTTAGGGAATCGCTCAAGAGAAGGACACCATTTAATCAACGGACTACAAGGGTATGTTTCTTATATCATCTTGTGTTTTGTTTAATATTCATGTATACGTAGCTCGAACGATCCTCGTAGGGATTCAGATCGAATTAATTTTCATTTTACCGCTTCCGCTGGGCCTTCGATTTAGGCATCGAATCCTAACAGTGGTATCGGAGCGTAGGTCTAGCGCTCGTATATACGATATTGGCATTTGTAATGCTTGATTAGATGGTGAATGATTTGGAATCAGTTATAGTCATAATCGTGGTGTATGTTTTTTGTTCATTGTAGTTGTATTTTTCGTAAGTTTATATCTAAATATAAATCTCTAATTTCTGGGAAATGTGATTTATATTGAAGATATGAAAGTCGGAAAATATTGATATTGGATATCCGGTCGAAAATCTAGCTCCGAATCATCGTCGGACGACTTTTCGGACAAGGGCGTGAAGCTGCGGCCGACCGACCGTGTCGGCGGCAGGGCCGTGCACACGCCCGGCCGATCTCGGATGATGACCGGCGTGCCATTCGGCATGGGCCGTGTCTGGCCGGCAGGCTGTCGGGACAACCCGACCGTGTCATTTGACATGGCCGTGTCTGGCAGGCCAGCTTTAGAGGCTGTCGGGGTAACCTGACCGTGCCATTCGGCACGGGCCATGTCTAGCCGGTAGACTGCCGATGGTGACTCGGCAGTGGCAGGCCAGTTTCGCCCCGGCTCGATTTTTTCATGTATTCCAGAAAATTAATCTCCCGCATGTTAAATTGGACTTAATATGATTAAAATGATTTATGGTATTTCATTTTATAAGGGAATTTGATTAATTGGAATATTTATGGGTGACCGAATACTTTGAACGTTTTCATATTACCAATTATGTGAATTGATTGGATCGATTTTATTTATTTTTTGTATGTTGATTAGATCAATGTATCTCTACGCAATCCGTTTATATAGTATTTATTGGATGAATGCTTTTGAATGAGATGTGGTTCATGGACATAGTTTTGAATCGTTTGGTTTTTCTATTGGGTTGTAAAGGCCATTTTGAGCCTATTTATTTTACAAGAAATATTTGTATCTAGGATGCATTTCTTCAATGTAAAATTTATATGTAATGACGAAGACCGGAGGAAGATCCGTTTCGAGAAGACGAAGATTTGTAATTAGATAAAGAAGTTTTTTGTTTCTAGGAACGGTCCATGAACTACATGTTGGTAGCAACTAGGTTGTGAATGGTTGTTCATATTGTATGAATGCACAAACGCGCTTAAATGAATTAATGTACAAAGTGTAACATTAATCGCGAAAATTCTCCCACAACAAATTATTAAGTTTATAAGGTTTCAAGGTTTTCCTTCCCTCCATCGAGCTTTCGGGAAATTTAAATCCAAACCAAATGTGCTATGCTTCCGAGTTATCGGGATAGTCATTCGGGGAGGATGGATAAATTACCGGGAGCACATTAAATGCCTTCGGTTGGAGCAAATTTTATCCCTAGAAACCTGATAGGTTGCCAGATAAGATTCAATTGTGAAATTGATTTGCGTCGATGGTATAAACTTAACTTGTTCATGAACTATAGAAATCGTATAGGTTGAGGGGAGTGAACAAGGGGAAAAGAGATCGAATCATCCATTAGATGGGTTGGTGTTGGATACCACTTTATGAAAATTAATAGACTAGAAACCTGTTTAGTTGCCCTCTATTAAGATTTTATAAAGAACTCGATCACCACTATGAAGTAGAGCGAATGATACTTCTGGATTTCACATGAGAGTGTGTTATTTCGATAAAAATAGTGGAAGCTGGGTAACAAGAATAAAAAAGACCTTAATTCTATACTCAAATCATAATTGAACGAGTCACTAATTAATCTGTCGTACTTAAATGCAGTCATAACTCTCAATATGACAATGAACCCATTCGCAATTCTACTCGAAAAGTACACCTTGATCGGACCTAACTTTGTGGATTGGCTCCGCAATCTGATGATAGTCCTCAGTATAGAGGCACTGGGACACGTCTTGGAGACGGACATTCCGACGCCTCCATCGCGGACAAGAGCCAATCAAGAAGAGATTGAAAATCACTAAAAGTGGATTAAGGATGACGTAGAAGTCCGTGCATACATGATGACTTCTATGTATAATGAGCTTCAGAGAGCTCATGAGAAAATGACTTCTGCTAGGCAGATTCTGTCTCACTTAACCGAGATTTATGGTGAGCACAGTCGAACGACTAGATATGAGATATCCAAGCAACTGTTCGGTACAAGGATGAAGGAAGGTGAGAAGGTTGGGGACCACGTCCTCAAAATGATATCTATGATCGAGAGATTGGAGGCTCTTGATTTTAAGATGTATGCTTCTCTTCAAACCGACCTTATCCTACAGTCTCTCCCTGATTCCTTCTTACAGTTTGTTATGAACTTCAACTGCAATGAGATTGCATGTAACTCAGCTGGGCTAATGAACAAACTAGTGACCGTTCAGTCTCAGATGAAGACTTCGCGGATGAAGGAGTCTGCCCTTGTGATTTCTTCTGGATCGCTGAGGTCCAAGAATAAGAAGAAAAAGACCAAGAAGCGGACGGGACCAAAAGTCAAGGACCTTAAGGGTAAGGCCAAGGCCCCGATGGTTCTGAAGAGCAAGAAGAATGACACTTGTCTCAAGTGCAGTGAGCTGGGCCACTGGGCAAGAGACTGTCCGATTCTTCATGGCGCTTCAGGTACAGAACTTTTAGTTTTGGAAACAAATTGTTCTGCTATTGTATTTTCTACTTCTTGGATACTGGATTCTGGTACTAGTTCTCATATTTGTACCGTGAATCAGGATCAGGATCAAAGTAGCAAGCTTGGAGCTGGGGAAGTGATGATCACTGTCGGAAGCGGGCATAGTGTCGAGGCAACCGACATAGGATCACTTCATTTGGGTTTAGATCCGGATTTATTTTAACTTTAGAAGATGTACTTGTTTTGCCCAAGGGGCATAAAAACATTGTATCCATTTTGGTCATGGATCGGAAAGGCTTTTCATTCTTCATTGATGATGGTTCCTGCAAAATTTATTTTATAAATAAACTAGTGGGTACTGCTATATTGTTACATGGACTGTATCAGCTAAACCTTAGTAACAAAGTTATTGTGAATACTATGACTAGGAAGCGTGGTAGGGATGAAACTAATCAAGTTTTGAAATGGCATCTTAGACTTGGTCATGTTGGTCAGACCAAGGTTTACAGAATGGAAAAATATGGGCTCATGGGTCCATTGGGATCGGATCCCTTTCCTACTTGTGAATCTTGCCTTAAAGGCAAAATGACTAAGTCCCCCTTCACATGGACTTTTGAAAGAGCCGCCGATAAACTAGGATTAATTCATACCGACGTATGTGGTGCTTTGGAAGCAGCACGTGACGGATATCAGTACTTCATTAAGTTTACAGATGATCATACTAGGTATGGTTATGCATACTTAATGAAACATAAATTCGAGGCCTCTGATAAATTCCAGGAATTCAAGGTCCTAGTTGAGAAACAAACTGGAAATCATATCAAAGCACTTCGGACGAACCAAGGTGGCGAGTATATGAGTACAGAGTTTTACGAGTTCCTAAAAGAACATGGAATAGTATCACAACTAACACCTCCAGGTACTCCTCCATTAAATGGTGTCATAAAGAAGGAAGCGGACCTTGTTTAACATGGTCCATTACATGCTGGGCTATACTGACTTACCGATTTACCTGTGGGGGTATGCACTCCTGACTGCCGCTTATATCTTGAACAGATGTCCTTCCAAATCCATTCCTAAAACTCCACATGAGATGTGGGAGGGCAGGAAACCAAGTCTTAACCACATTAGGATTTGGGGATGTCCCGCCTATGTCAAGAAGACTAAGGTGGAAAAGTTGGAAGCTAGGTCTGCGAAGGGACGTTTCATTGGATTCCCGTCTGGGACGATGGGATATCTATTCTACATGCCTGAAGATCGAAGGATCATTGTTGCTTTACAAGCACACTTCCTGGAAGATGAGTTCATTCAGGAAGGCGGAGCAGGTAGAAGTATTTCTTTAGAAGAATATAATGAAACTCCTCAAGAGACACATGCAAGAAACTGAACCGAACCTTCAAACACAAGTACAACCACCTCGTAGGTCTAGTAGGGTGTCTCATTTACGAGAGGTATGGGCTTGTGCACTTGGAGGAGCCGGGTCTCCATGAGGTTCCAAGTGATAGCCAAGAGACCGACCGACGACCTATGACCAAGCGATGGTGGATGTAGACTCGTGAAATGGCGTGAAGCTATGGAAGGCGAGATAGACTCGATGCATGTCAATCGGGTTTGGACTCTAGTAGACCGCCCCAAGGGCATAGTGCCTATTGGGAACAAGTGGATCTACAAGAGAAAGGCGATGGTGATGGCAAGGTTGACGCCTATAAGGCCGGGCTAGTGGCAAAGGGTTATACCCGGAAGGAAGGGATCGATTACCACGATACCTTCTCGCGATAACCATGATCAAGTCTATTCGCATGATGCTTGCTATAGCTGCCTACCACGATTATGAGATATGGCAAATGGACGTAAAGACGGCTTTCCTTAATGGATTCCTCGAGGAGGAAATCTATATGGAGCAGCCTAAAGGCTTTGTGTCCGAAGTCGATATTCAGAAAGTGTGCAAGCTTCAGCGTTCCATTTATGGACTGAAGCAAGCGTCGCGTAGTTGGAATCTTCGTTTTGACGAGGCATTCAAAGAGTTTGACGTCGTGCAAAATGAAGAGGAACCTTGTGTATACAAGAGGGTTAGTGGGAGCAAGATCGCATTCTTAGTACTATATGTAGATGACATTCTACTAATAGGAAATGATGTGGGAATGCTCAGTTACGTAAGCTTGGCTTTGAGTAATTTCTCCATGAAAGACTTGGGAGAAGCTACCTATATTCTTGGTATTCGACTCTCTAGGGATAGAGCGAAGAGAACAATAGGTCTTTCCCAAGCCCTCTATATAGACAAAATCTTAAAGCGATTTAAGATGGATGATTCTAAAAGAGGGTTCCTACCGATGCGACATGGAATAAAACTCACCTTGAAGATGTGTCCTCAAAGTGAGGAACAACGAAAGGAAATGAGTAATATACCATATGCTTCGCCGTGGGTAACCTTATGTATGCTATGTTGTGTACAAGACTGACATCGCGCATCTTTGTAAGCGTGGTGAGTAGGTTTCGAGCAAACCCGTGTAGGGAACATTGGACTGCAGTAAAGAACGTTCTCAAGTACTTAAGAAGGACTAGAGATATGGTTCTTATGTATGGGGGTGGAGAATTGGATGTTGTGGGATTCCGATTCGGACTTCCAAGGGCGAAGGACGACTCGATGTCCACTTACGGCTACATATTTACTCTTAATGGAGGAGCGATATCTTGGCGTAGTGCTAAGCAAAGCGCGTGCGATTCCACTGTCAGTGAGTATCAAGCGGCCTCGGAGGCTTCAAGGAAGGGTTTTGGATTAAGAAGTTTAGGAGAACTTCAAGTGATACCATGTCTTTGAAATTTTGTTCATTTGTCTTGCGACAACGACGGAGCCGTAGCGCATGCCAAGGAGCCGAGGTTTCACAACACACCAAACATATTGAGAGGAAGTATCATCTCGTAAGAGAATTTGTTCGCAAGGGATACATTGTCTTTGCCAGAGTAGACTCGGCCGACAACGTCGCCGATCCACCGACAGCCACTTTCTCGGACTAGCTTGGAGCGTCATCGGAGAATATGGGTATTAGATACCATAGTGTGTGGCATTGAGTGCAAGTGGGAGATTGTTAGGAGTATGCCCTCGAATGCCACTCGGAGGATGTTGAGTGAGGGCATTGTACTTGTTATTATGTAAATCATCAATATAAGGCAATGGATGTTTCTTTATTTCTTGGTAGTTCTTGGCATTCCTAACTCGTAAATATACATGTAGAAACTAGTCGTGTATTTGAGAGCAAAACGTTCCACTCCTTATTGGATAATGGGGCGGCCTTTGGAAAGGTTTATAGCTCAAATACTTAATCGTTCATAAGTCGATGAAACTTGGTAGGCGTTAAGTTTATGTGAAGACTTGTATGACGTGTTCTTTGACAAGGAGAGTGCACATCGAACACTAATGGTTAGTGGGAGCACACGTTATAGGTATGCTAATTGGATTAGTATACTCGAACCGACTCACCCTCGATTCGTCACATGGATTTCACTCGGGACGATCAATGACGGAATCGAAAGGTTGTGATAGGTATTCGTGAACCTTCGACTTGAGGATTTAGTAGGGATGTGCTTGTGACGTCAAGATTT
The DNA here is from genome assembly GCA_033398695.1 of Orobanche coerulescens. Classification (NCBI taxonomy): domain Eukaryota; kingdom Viridiplantae; phylum Streptophyta; class Magnoliopsida; order Lamiales; family Orobanchaceae; genus Orobanche; species Orobanche coerulescens. Next base: position 98,825,888 of record CM065817.1, on the reverse strand, counting down.
TCATTAGAGTAGTTCGACCACGTAAACCGGAAGGCGGGGTCAACCTCGACGTGCATCTTGACGGGCAAGTAGCAGTCTCTTGAATACCAAGATAGAATTCTTTCTCCGTTAGTGAGCGGGTTATATGTCCTATGCGGTTATTGGCGATTAGATCATAAGTCTTTGGCAAGCATTGGAGCCAGTTGTATTAGATACCACGGCATTTCGATGATCTCGATTTGCATTAACGCATGCATAGCGTCAAGTACGAGATAGGGTTTGGTGACCGTGACCCTATAACTTGATCGGGACATTTGAAAGAAGGGTTTATCGTTCTTGGTATTCACGACAGAATGGTTCTTGAGTGATCCCAATCATTCGTTCTCAGTTGGGGTACAGTGTAGGCCGCCAGGCTGGCTAGGTGGTGCTACTACTCTTTGGTTCCTCCCATTGCTGACTGAGACGGACCTACCGAGTCGCGCATTAGGATTGACGACGGAATGAATCGAGCTTAATCTCTCATTATAAAATTAGATATTGGATATCTAATTTTGGGACATTGGATGTCTAAATTGATTTATTGGATAAATTAATTTACGGCCAAATGAATTAAATATATTACTCGGTGATTAATTTAATTCATGAATATAATTATTTCTTGGAGAAATTAATTATGTTATTATGTATTTGATATGATTAATTAATTGGATTAATTAATCAATATAAATACATCGGAACGGAATCGGAGTTTATCTGTTTGGACTCACAGGAGTCCGAAACGTACCGAAATCTAACGTCTCCTTCTAGATGGCCACCCCTCTTTCCTTCCCTTTTCCTTGGTCATAGTCTCCACATGTTGGTGGAAGACTTATGTTCAATCAAGGGGACAAATATCACACCTTGGTGATATTGTCTAAAGTAGGATATCTTGGGGAGTTGAATAAGAATATAAGTGGAGACAAACTCTCACTTGCTACTACACAATTCCATCCGTGAGCTTTGAAGAAGTGAGAGAGAAAATTATTTTTCTTAGTCTTCATCTTCATCTTCTTCTTCACTTTTGTTCTTGAGTTTTCTTGGAGAAAATTCAAGATACATTGAGAGAGATATATTATACACTTAGAGTGTAATAATAATAAAAGCTTCACCACTTGATTCTAGCCGTAACCTTAGAGCTTAATCGAGTGTTGTTGTTCCGGTCGTTTTTCCGGTGCGTGGCAAGTAGAGACGCGGTGTTTTCGGCGTTGGATCGTTCAAGGGCTTGGAGCGGATTGAACTCGTAGAGATCAAACTAAAGCTTGGGGAATAGCTCAAGAGAAGGTTTCCATTTAATCAACGGACTTCGAGGGTTAGTTTCTTACGACTCTTGCTTTTCGTTTATATATTCGTATATACGTAGCTCGATCGATCCTCGTAGGGATTCGGATCGAATTAATTTTCGTTTTATCGCTTCCGCTGGGCCTTCGTTTTAGGCACCGAATCCCAACATCATTCGTTCTCAGTTGGGGTACAGTGTAGGCCGCCAGGCTGGCTAGGTGGTGCTACTACTCTTTGGTTCCTCCCATTGCTGACTAAGACGGACCTACCGAGTCGCACAATAGGATTGACGACGGAATGAATCGAGCTTATTCTCTCATTATGAATATTAGATATTGGATATCTAATTTATTGGGATATTGGGTGCTTAAATTGATTTACTGGATAAATTAATTTACGGCCTAATGAATTAAATAAATTACTTGGTGATTAATATAATTCATGAATATAATTATTTCTCGGAGAAATTAATTATGTTAATATTGTATTTGATATGATTAATTAATTGAATTAATTAATTGATATAAATACATCGGAACATAATTGGAGTTTATCTGTTTGGACTCACGGGAGTCCGAAATGAACCGAACTCATCCGAATCCTTCTAGATTGGCCACCCCCCTCACCTACTCCCATTGATCTTTGTCTCCATTTCAATAATGGATGACCCATGACCTTTAGAGATAGAATATCTCTTATTATATGGTAAAGGGGATTTGAGGAGATAAGGTTGGAAGAATATAATGAAGACTTGCTCTCACTTCCTAACTTGGTGCATTCATACGGTTCAAGAGTGAGAGAGAGAGAAAATAGTTTTCTCAATTGTCTTCATCTTCTTCTTCATTTATTCTTGGTGGTTCTTGGAGAAAAATCAAGAAATCAAAGAGAGATAGTGAGTTACACACTTAGAGTGCTATAATCACAATCAAAAGCTTCATCATCCCAACTCTAGTCGTATCCTTATAGGATAGAAAGGTGATCGTCGTTCCGTTCGTTTCTCCAGCGCGTGGCAAGTAGAGACGCGATACTTTCGGTGTTGGATCATCCAAGAGCTTGGAGCGGATTGGATTGTAGGGAAATCAACTAAAACTTAGGGAATCGCTCAAGAGAAGGACACCATTTAATCAACGGACTACAAGGGTATGTTTCTTATATCATCTTGTGTTTTGTTTAATATTCATGTATACGTAGCTCGAACGATCCTCGTAGGGATTCAGATCGAATTAATTTTCATTTTACCGCTTCCGCTGGGCCTTCGATTTAGGCATCGAATCCTAACAGTGGTATCGGAGCGTAGGTCTAGCGCTCGTATATACGATATTGGCATTTGTAATGCTTGATTAGATGGTGAATGATTTGGAATCAGTTATAGTCATAATCGTGGTGTATGTTTTTTGTTCATTGTAGTTGTATTTTTCGTAAGTTTATATCTAAATATAAATCTCTAATTTCTGGGAAATGTGATTTATATTGAAGATATGAAAGTCGGAAAATATTGATATTGGATATCCGGTCGAAAATCTAGCTCCGAATCATCGTCGGACGACTTTTCGGACAAAGGCGAAAGTCGGCGGCGACCGACCGTGTCGAGCGGCAGGGCCGTGCTGCCACCGGCCTTGATCAGACTGTGGGATGACCCGAGCGTGCCATTCGGCATGGGCCGTGTCTGGCCGGCAGGCTGTCGGGACAACCCGACCGTGTCATTTGACATGGCCGTGTCTGGCAGGCCAGCTTTAGAGGCTGTCGGGGTAACCTGACCGTGCCATTCGGCACGGGCCATGTCTAGCCAGATCGCCGATGGTGACTTCAGCGATGGCGAGCCGATTTCGCCCCGGCTCGATTTTTTCATGTATTCCAGAAAATTAATCTCCCGCATGTTAAATTGGACTTAATATGATTAAAATGATTTATGGTATTTCATTTTATAAGGGAATTTGATTAATTGGAATATTTATGGGTGACCGAATACTTTGAACGTTTTCATATTACCAATTATGTGAATTGATTGGATCGATTTTATTTATTTTTTGTATGTTGATTAGATCAATGTATCTCTACGCAATCCGTTTATATAGTATTTATTGGATGAATGCTTTTGAATGGGATGTGGTTCATGGACATAGTTTTGAATCGTTTGGTTTTTCTATTGGGTTGTAAAGGCCATTTTGAGCCTATTTATTTTACAAGAAATATTTGTATCTAGGATGCATTTCTTCAATGTAAAATTTATATGTAATGACGAAGACCGGAGGAAGATCCGTTTCGAGAAGACGAAGATTTGTAATTAGATAAAGAAGTTTTTTGTTTCTAGGAACGGTCCATGAACTACATGTTGGTAGCAACTAGGTTGTGAATGGTTGTTCATATTGTATGAATGCACAAACGCGCTTAAATGAATTAATGTACAAAGTGTAACATTAATCGCGAAAATTCTCCCACAACAAATTATTAAGTTTATAAGGTTTCAAGGTTTTCCTTCCCTCCATCGAGCTTTCGGGAAATTGAAATCCAAACCAAATGTGCTATGCTTCCGAGTTATCGGGATAGTCATTCGGGGAGGATGGATCAATTACCGGGAGCACATTAAATGCCTTCGGTTGGAGCAAATTTTATCCCTAGAAACCTGATAGGTTGCCAGATAAGATTCAATTGTGAAATTGATTTGCGTCGATGGTATAAACTTAACTTGTTCATGAACCATAGAAATCGTATAGGTTGAGGGGAGTGAACAAGGGGAAAAGAGATCGAATCATCCATTAGATGGGTTGGTGTTGGATACCACTTTATGAAAATTAATAGACGAGAAACCTGTTTAGTTGCCCTCTATTAAGATTTTATAAAGAACTCGATCACCACTATGAAGTAGAGCGAATGATACTTCTGGATTTCACATGAGAGTGTGTTATTTCGATAAAAATAGTGGAAGCTGGGTAACAAGAATAAAAAAGACCTTAATTCTATACTCAAATCATAATTGAACGAGTCACTAATTAATCTGTCGTACTTAAATGCAGTCATAACTCTCAATATGACAATGAACCCATTCGCAATTCTACTCAAAAAGTACACCTTGATCGGACCTAACTTTGTGGATTGGCTCCGCAATCTGATGATAGTCCTCAGTATAGAGGCACTGGGACACGTCTTGGAGACGGACATTCCGACGCCTCCATCGCGGACAAGAGCCAATCAAGAAGAGATTGAAAATCACTAAAAGTGGATTAAGGATGACGTAGAAGTCCGTGCATACATGATGACTTCTATGTATAATGAGCTTCAGAGAGCTCATGAGAAAATGACTTCTGCTAGGCAGATTCTATCTCACTTAACCGAGATTTATGGTGAGCACAGTCGAACGACTAGATATGAGATATCCAAGCAACTGTTCGGTACAAGGATGAAGGAAGGTGAGAAGGTTAGGGACCACGTCCTCAAAATGATATCTATGATCGAGAGATTGGAGGCTCTTGATTTTAAGATGTATGCTTCTCTTCAAACCGACCTTATCCTACAGTCTCTCCCTGATTCCTTCTTACAGTTTGTTATGAACTTCAACTGCAATGAGATTGCATGTAACTCAGCTGGGCTAATGAACAAACTAGTGACCGTTCAGTCTCAGATGAAGACTTCGCGGATGAAGGAGTCTGCCCTTGTGATTTCTTCTGGATCGCTGAGGTCCAATAATAAGAAGAAAAAGACCAAGAAGCGGACGGGACCACAAGTCAAGGACCTTAAGGGTAAGGCCAAGGCCCCGATGGTTCTGAAGAGCAAGAAGAATGACACTTGTCTCAAGTGCAGTGAGCTGGGCCACTGGGCAAGAGACTGTCCGATTCTTCATGGCGCTTCAGGTACAGAACTTTTAGTTTTGGAAACAAATTGTTCTGCTATTGTATTTTGTACTTCTTGGATACTGGATTCTGGTACTAATTCTCATATTTGTACCGTGAATCAGGATAGGATCAAAGTAGGAAGCTTGGAGCTGGGGAAGTGATGATCACTGTCGGAAGCGGGCATAGTGTCGAGGCAACTGACATAGGATCACTTCTTTTGGGTTTAGATCCGGATTTATTTTAACTTTAGAAGATGTACTTGTTTTGCCCAAGGGGCATAAAAACATTGTATCCATTTTGGTCATGGATCGGAAAGGCTTTTCATTCTTCATTGATGATGGTTCCTGCAAAATTTATTTTATAAATAAACTAGTGGGTACTACTATATTGTTACATGGACTGTATCAGCTAAACCTTAGTAACAAAGTTATTGTGAATACTATGACTAGGAAGCGTGGTAGGGATGAAACTAATCAAGTTTTGAAATGGCATCTTAGACTTGGTCATGTTGGTCAGACCAAGGTTTACAGAATGGAAAAATATGGGCTCATGGGTCCATTGGGATCGGATCCCTTTCCTACTTGTGAATCTTGCCTTAAAGGCAAAATGACTAAGTCCCCCTTCACAGGGACTTTTGAAAGAGCCGCCGATAAACTAGGATTAATTCATACCGACGTATGTGGTGCTTTGGAAGCAGCACGTGACGGATATCAGTACTTCATTAAGTTTACAGATGATCATACTAGGTATGGTTATGTATACTTAATGAAACATAAATTCGAGGCCTCTGATAAATTCCAGGAATTCAAGGTCCTAGTTGAGAAACAAACTGGAAATCATATCAAAGCACTTCGGACGAACCAAGGTGGCGAGTATATGAGTACAGAGTTTTACGAGTTCCTAAAAGAACATGGAATAGTATCACAACTAACACCTCCAGGTACTCCTCCATTAAATGGTGTCAGAAAGAAGGAAGCGGACCTTGTTTAACATGGTCCATTACATGCTGGGCTATACTGACTTACCGATTTACCTGTGGGGGTATGCACTCCTGACTGCCGCTTATATCTTGAACAGATGTCCTTCCAAATCCATTCCTAAAACTCCACATGAGATGTGGGAGGGCAGGAAACCAAGTCTTAATCACATTAGGATTTGGGGATGTCCCGCCTATGTTAAGAAGACTAAGGTGGAAAAGTTGGAAGCGAGTTCTGCGAAGGGATGTTTCATTGGATTCCCATCTGGGACGATGGGTTATCTGTTTTACATGCCCGAAGATCGAAATATCGTTGTTGCTTTGCAAGCACACTTCTTGGAAGATGAGTTCATTCAGGAAAACGGAGCAGGTAGAAGTATTTCTTTGGAAGAATACAATGAAACTCCTCAGGAGACACCTGTGCAAGAAATTAGAACCAAACCTTCTGAAATACATGTACAACCACTTCATAGGTCTTGTAGGGTGTCTCATATACCTGAGAGGTATGGCCTTGTACATTTGGAGGAGATGGGTCTCCATGAGGTTCCAAGTGATAGCCAAGAGACCGACCCAATAACTTATGACCAAGCGATGGCGGATGTAGACTCCATGAAATAGACTGTAGCAGTCTTCATGTAGTTGGGACCTTCGTTTTGACGAGGCAGTCAAAGAGTTTGACTCCGTGCAAAATGAAGAGGAACCTTGTGTATACAAGATGGTTAGTGGGATCAAGATCGTATTCTTAGTACTATATGTAGATGACATTCAACTAATAGGAAATGATGTTGTAATGCTCAGTTCTGTGAAAGTTTGGCTTTCGAGTAATTTCTCCATGAAAGACTTGGAAAAAGAAACCTATATTCTTGAGATTCGACTCTACTGGGATAGATCGAAGAGAATGATAAGTTTTTCCAAGCCCTCTATATAGATAAAATCTTAAAGCGATTTAAGATGGATTATTCTAAAAGAGGGTTCCTATCGATGCGACATGGAATAAAACTCACCTTGAAGATGTGTCCTCATAATGAGGAACCACTACTACAAAAACAGGGTTTTAACAGCGGTTCTGGAGCCATATTAATAGCGGTTCTAGAACCTATGATTGTTAACAAGATGAAAGGAAGTGAGTAATATACCATATGCTTCGAAAGTGGGTAGCCTAATATATACTTTATTGTGTACGAGACCTGACATTGCGCATGCTGGGAGCGTGGTAAGTAGGTTTCAGGCTGACCCAGTTAGGGAACATTCGACCATTGTAAAGAACGTTTTCAAGTACTTTAGAAGGACTAGAGATCTGGTTCTTAAATATGGTGGTGGAGAACTGAATGTGGTGGGATTCACTGAATTGGACTTCCAAGGACAGAAAGATTCGATGTCTACTTCTGGCTACTTATTTACCCCTAATAGAGGAGCAGTATCTTGGCATAGTGCAAAGTATAGCGCGACTGCTAATTCCACCTGTTAGGCTGGGTATAAAGAGGCTTCAGAGGCCTCCAAAGGAAGGATTTAGAAGTTACTAGGTACACTTCACGTGACACCTTGTGTGTTGGGATTCGGTGCCTAAAACGAAGGCCCAGCGGAAGCAGTAAAACAAAAATTAATTCGATCTGAATCCCTACGAGGACCGATCGAGCTACATATATACAAATATTAAACGAAATACAAGAGATACGAGAAAACATACCCTTGTAGTCCGTTGATTAAATGGTATCCTTCTCTTGAGCTATTCCCCGAGCTTTGCTTGATCTCTACGAATCCAATCCGCTCCAAGCTCTTGGATGCCAGCGCCGAAAGGATTGCGTCTCTACTTGCCATGCATCGGAGAAATGACCGGAATGATAAACCTCGTTATCCTCTAAGGATACGGATAGAACAAGGCTGTAGAAGCTTTCGATTGTGATTATAACACTCTAAGTGTATAACTCACTATCTCTCTTTGATTTCTTGATTTTTCTCCAAGAACAACCAAGAACAAAAGAAGAAGAAGATGAAGACTAATGAGAAAACAATTTCTCTCTCTCACTCTTGCCAAAAGGAGCCGTATGAATTCCCCTAGATTAGGAAAATGAGAGCAAGTCTTCATTATATTCTTCCAATATTACCTCCTCAAATCCCCTTTACCATATAATAAGAGATATTCTATCTCTAAAGGTCATGAGTCAACCATTATTAAAATGGAGATAAAATACCAAGGGGAGTAGGTGAAGGGGGCGGCCAATCTAGAAGGATTCGGACGAGTTTGGTTCGTTTCGGACTCCCGTGAGTCTAAACAGATAAACTCCGATTCCGTTCTGATGTATTTATATCGATTAATTAATCCAATTAATTAATCATATCAAATACATAATAACATAATTAATTTCTTCAAGAAAAAATTATATTCATGATTTAAATTAATCAACCCAGTAATTTATTTAATTCATTAGGCCATAAATTAATTTATCCAATAAATCAATTTAGACATCCAATGTCCCAAAATTAGATATCCAATATCTAATATTCATAATGAGAGAATAAACTTGATTCATTCCGTCGTTAATCCTATTGCACGACTCGGTAGGTCCGTCTCAGTCAGCAATGGGAGGAACCAAAGAGTAGTAGCACCACTTAGCCAGCCTGGTGGCCTACACTGTACCCCAACTGAGAACGAATGATTGGGATCATTCAAGAACCATTCTGTCGTCAATACCAGTATACGTATAAACCCTTCTTTCAAATGTCCTGATCAAGAGATAGGGTCACGGTCAGTCAAACCCTATATGTACTTGACTCCATGCATGTGTTAATGCAAATCGAGATCATCAAGCTCTTGTGTATCCAATACAACTAGCTCTAATGCTTTGGACAAAGACTTATGATCTCATCTGCTAATAACCGCATAGGACATATAACCCGCTCACTAACGGGAGAAATAATTCTATCTTGGTATTCAGTAGGACCTGCTACTTGCCTGTCAAGGTGCACGTCGAGCTTGACCCCTGCCTTCCGATTTACAGGGTCGAACTACTCTAATGAAGATCTTGACGTCACAAGCACATCCCTACTAAAGAAGGTTCACGAATACCTATCACAACCTTTCAATTCCGTCATTGACTGTCCCGGAGTGAAATCCGTGTGACGAATCGAGGGTGAGTCGGTCCGAGTATACTAATCCAATTAGGAGACCTATAACGTGTGCTTCCACTAACCATTAGTGTTCGACAGGCACTCTCCATGTCAAAGAACACGTCATACAAGTCTTCACATAAACTTCGCCCAATCAAGTTTCATCGACTTGCGAACGATTAAGTATTTGAGCTATAAACCTTTCCAGTGCCGACCCCCTTATAAGGAGTGGAACGTTTTGCTCTCAAATACATGGACTAGTTTCTATATGTATATTTACGAGTTAGGAATGCCAGTAACTACCAGTAAATAAAGAAACATTCATTTGCGTTATGATAATGATTTACATAATTACAAGTACAATGCCCTCACTCAACATCCTCTGAGTGGCATTCGAGGGCATACTCCTAAAAATCTCCCACTTGCACTCAGTGCCACACACTATGGTATCTAATACCCATGTTCTCCAGATGAAGCTCTAAGCTAATCTGAGAAAGTGGTTTGATCAGTGGATCAGCGACGTAGTCGGCTGACTCTACTCTATGCAGCACAATATATCTCTTTACGAACAAATTCTCTTACGAGATGATACTCTCTCTCAATATGTTTGGTACTGTTATGAAACCTCGACTCCTAGGCCTGTGCTACCGCTCTGGCAGTACGGCACAAGGTGTCATGTGAAGTTTACCCAGTAACTTCTTTAGCCTTCCTTTGGAGGCCTCCAAGGCCGCTTTATACTCAGCCTAACAGGTGGAACCAGAAGTCGCGCTATATTTGGCACTATGCCAAGATACTGCTCCTCCATTAAGAGTAAATGTAGCCAGAAGTAGACATAGAATCGTCTTTCTGTCCTTAGAAGTCCAATACAGTGAATCCCGTCACATTCAGTTCTCTACCGCCATACATAAGAACCATATCTCTAGTCCTTCTCAAGTACTTGAGAACGTTCTTTACGGCAGTCCAATGTTCCCTAACTAGGTCAGCCCGAAACCTACTTACCACGCTCCCAGCATGCGCAATGTCAGGCCTCGTACACAATAAAGTATATATTAGGTTACCCATTTCCGAAGCATATGGTATATTACTCATTTCCTTTCATTGTTCCTCACTTTGAGGACACATCTTCGAGGAGAGTTTTATTCCATGTCGCATCGGAAGGAACCCTCTTTATGATATTATCTATATAGAGGGCTTGGGAAAAACCTATTGTTCTCTTCGCTCTATCCCGGTAGAGCCGAATACCAAGAATATAGGTAGTTTCTCCCAAGTCTTTCATGGAGAAATTACTCGAAAGCTTAGCTTTCACAGAACTGAGCATTCCCACATCATTTCTTATTAGTAGAATGACATATACAAATAGTACTAAGAATGTGATCTTGCTCCCACTAACCCTCTTGTATACACAAGGTTCCTCTTCATTTTGCACGAAGTCAAACTCTTTGACTGCCTCGTCAAAACGAAGGTCCCAACTACATGAAGGCTGCTACAGTCTATTTCATGGAGTCTACATCCACCATTGCTAGGTCATTGGTCGCGGGTCGGTCAATTGTTTATCACTTGGAACCTCATGGAAACCCAGTTCCTCCAAGTGCATAAAACTATACCTCTTAGGTAATTGGGACACCCAACTTGACCTACGAGGTGGTTGTACTTGTGTTACAGAAGGTTCGATTCCAATTTCTTGCACAGGTGTCTCCTGAGGAGTTGAATTGTATTCTTCCAAAGAAATATTTCTACCTGCTCCGCCTTCCTGAATGAACTCATCTACCAGGATGTGTGCATGCAAAGCAACAACGATCTTTCAATCTTTGGGCATATAGAATAGATAACCCATCGCCTCATTTGGGAATCCAATGAAACGTCTCCTCACGGACCTCACTTCCATTTTGTCCACCTTAGTCTTCTTGACATAGGCGGGACATCCCCAATCCTAATGTGATTAAGACTTGGTTTCCTGCCCTCCCACATCTCATGTGGAGTTTTAGGAATGGATTTGGAAGGACATCTGTTCAAGATATATGCAGCAGTCAAGAGTGTATACCCCCACAGGTAAATTGGTAAGTCAGTATAGCCTAGCATGGAACGGACCATGTCCAACAAGGTCTGGTTCCTTCTTTCTGACACACCATTTAACTGAGGAGTGCCTGGAGGTATTAGTTGTGATACTATTTCATGTTCCTTTAGGAACTTGTCAAACTCTGTACTCATATCCTTGCCACCTCGGTCTGGCCGAAGTCCTTTGATATGATTTCTAGTTTGTTTCTCAACTAGGGCCTTAAATTCCTGGAATTTCTCAAAGGCCTCGGATTTATGTTTCATTAAGTATACATAACCATACCTAGTATGATCATCTGTAAACATAATGAAGTACTGATATCCGTCACGTGCTGCTTGCAAAGCACCACATACGTCGGTATGGATTAATCCCAATTTATCATCGGCTCTTTCAAAAGTCCCTGTGAAGGGGGACTTAGTCAATTTGCCTTTAAGGTAAGATTCACAAGTAGGAAAGGGATCCGATCCCAATGGACCCATAAGTCTATTTTTTCCATTTTCTAAACTTTGGTCTGACCAACATGACCAAGTCTAAGATGCCATTTCAAAACTTGATTGGTTTCATCCCTACCATGCTTCCTAGTTATAGTATTCACAACAACTTTGTTACTGAGGTTTAAATGATACAATCCATTTAACAACGTAGCAGTGCCCACGAGTTTATTTCTAAAATAAATTTTGCAGGAACCATCACCAATGAAAAATGAAAAGCCTTTCCGATCCATGACCAGAATGGATACAATGTTTTTATGCCCCTTGGGAAAAACAAGTACATCTTCTAAAAACAAAGCCGGATTCTAAATCCAAAAAAAAGTGATCCTATGTCGGTTTCCTTGACACTATGCCCACTTCCAACAGTGACCATCACTTCCCCAGCTCCAAGCTTCCTACTTTGTTCCAGATCCTGATTCATGGTACAAATATTAGAACTAGCACCAGAATCCAGTATCCAAGAAGTAGAAAATACAGTAGCAGAATAATTTGTTTCCAAAACTAAAAGTTCTGTACCTGAAGCGCCATGAAGAATTGGACAGTCTCTTGCCCAGTGGCCCAGCTCACCGCACTTGAGACATGAGTCCTTTTTCTTCTTGCTCTTTGGAACCATCGGGGCCTTGCCCTTACCCTTTAAGTCCTTGGCTTTTGGTCCCGTCTGCTTCTTGGTCTTTTTCTTCTTGTTCTTAGACCTCCGAGGTCCAGAAGAAATCATAAGGGCAGACTCCTTCATCCGTGGAGTCTTCATCTGAGACTGAGCGGTCACGAGTTTGTTCATTAGCCCAACTAAGTTACACGCAATCTCATTGCAGTTGAAATTCATAACAAACTGTGAGAAGGAATCAGGGAGAGACTGTAGGATAAGGTCGGTCTGAAGAGAAGTATCCATCTTAAAATCAAGAGCCTCTACTCTTTCGATCATGGATATCATTTTGAGGACGTGGTCCCCAACCTTCTCACCTTCCTTCATCCTTGCACCGAACAATTGCTTGGATATCTCATATCTAGCTATTCGACTGTTCTCACCATAAAGCTCGGTTAAGTGTGATAGAATCTGCCTAGCAGAAGTCATTTTCTCATGAGCTCTCTGAAGCTCATTAGACATAGAAGCCATCATGTATGCACGGACTTTTACGTCATCCTTAACCCACTTTTCATGGTTTTCAATCTCTTCTTGATTGGATCTGGTCCACACTGGAGGCGCCTGAATGTCCGTCTCCAAGACGTATCCCAGTGCCTCTATACTGAGGACTATCATCGGATTGCGCAGCCAATCCACAAAGTTAGGTCCGTTCAAGGTGTTCTTTTCGAGTAGAATTGCGAATGGGTTCATAGTCGTATTGAGAGTTATGACTGCATTAAGTATGACAGATTAATTAGTGCCTCATTCAATTATGTTCTGAGTGTAGAATTAAGGTCTTTTCTATTCTTGTTACCCAGCTCCCACTATTTTTATCGGAATAACACACTCCCATGTGAAATTCGGAAGTATCGTCGCTCTACTTCATAGTGGTAATCGAGTTCTTTATAAATCTTAATAGAGGGCAACCGAACAGGTTTCTAGTTTATTAATTTTCATAAAGTGGTTCTTAGGCGTATTTTTATGTGCTTATTTATCATTATTTTATATCTATTTTGAGCCTAAATCTACATAAATGAGCTTTTAATGCACTATTCTTATATGTTTTGTAGGAAATTGGAGTCCGGAAGCTCGAACGGCGAAAAACTGGCCGAAACGACAATTTTGGCCTGGGGCCGCGGCACCCATATGCTGAGCCGCGGCACACGCACGGCACACAGAGAACGCCGAGCGAACTATACCGGGGGCCGCGGCACAAGGATGCTGAGCCGCGGCCCAGGAAGAAAAATAGGCGCCCAGGTATAGGCGCTGAAGGTTAGGGGCCGCGGCACACATTTACTGAGCTGCGGCCCACGGGGCGGTTTTGAAGAATTTGCCGCGTTTCTGGGCCGATTTTGAAGCCCTTTTTCGACCCAATCCCCAGACGCGTTTTGGAGGCTAAGGATAGCTATAAATAAACATTGAAGGTCAGAAAAAGAGGATCATCGAAGACATCATAGGAAGGGATTGAAGAACACAAGAATCCAGGGAGAGCGGAAATGAGGAGATTAGTGGGCGACGACAAGACCACGGATCCCTTACGGTTTTCCTGAATTTTTCCGCATCTTATTTTCTAGATCTGTTCTAGTAGGATCGTAATTGTAGCCGATTACATGACGGTTTTATTTATTTATTTTTATTTCAATTCACTCGTTATTCGTATTGAGTTGGATTTTTCTCGTTGTTCTTAATGCCTTTTAATTGTCTGGCCAACAGTTGAATTGATTTGAATGTCTTTATGGATTCGGGAGATGAAATTTAGGCATAGTTCTTGTGAGAAAAATCATGATTTTCGTGGGATAGGGATATACTCATGGGAATTGTGAAGCCTGTTTATTGTGGGAATTCATGAACAGTTTTAGCTATTAATTATCTAATTCGAATAGGGATATATCGAGTTAATAATTCTTAGTATTTTCTATCGACCTTAGGAAAGACTTTAGAATAATTTAGGAATTCCTGGCTTACAATCAATTGAATAAAAGTGAATTGAATTAAATAAAAATCATTCCTGATTGTTTGAGGTGAAAATCATAATCCTATGCCCTTATTATTATTATTTTTATTATTACTATTATTATTTTCTCTTTATTTTTCTGCAATTAGTTTAGAAATAAATTCTATTTAATTGTTCTTCAAATAAAATTACGAGTTGACTATATTTTGGTACTTAGTGAAATCAGTCCTCGAGGGAACGATATCTTACTTATCACTTTATTACTTGTTGACACCGTGTACTTTCGGCATAGTGTGAGGGATTTCTTCACAACAAGTTTTTGGCGCCGTTGCCAGTGACTGATTCTTCGCTAATATCATTACCAAGCGACTCTAATTTTAATTTGAAGTTTTTTTTTAGTTTCTACATTTTATTTCTTTCTTATTTTTTTCATTATGTTCTCCTATGATTATTGTGACCCTTGGCATTTCATAAATTTCGATGATCTTAGTAATTTGCCTAATAGGGTCAGTCAGCCCCCTCCCCCAAAACAAAAGACCATGCTTGAACATTGTGTAGACACTCTCAAATATCCTGATAGTACCCCTCTTGAGCGAGAATGTGCAAGTCGTGGTCTTGAGATTCACTATGGTTATTTTCGAGCTCATCGATTTAGTAGTGAAGTTGAGGGGGAGGTTGAGAAGAAAGACATGCTGAGTTTTAGGGTCGATCCCCCAACACCTGATAATTACATAAAGTGTGATGAGCTTGTAGAAGAAGTTACCATTGATGATGTTTCCAAAGAAATTTCATTAATTTGTCATCAAACTTCGAATAATAAGGTGAACACTTTTGTGCCTAAAATTTTATTAACGGTGCCACGCATAATTTTTCCTAAATCCATATTGGGAGAGATTGGCCCCATCACTTTTGATTTTGTTGAGGCTGATCCTTTGAGTTCTAATGAGGTTGTTCATGATATGTCTTTATTATTTACCCATTCGAACTCTGCTTATTTTTTCATACCTTATAATTATTATATTCTTTCATTATTTTTTGGTTGTCCGCATAATTATTCTTACTCATTATTTTTGGCAACCAGGCATGAACCAAAGCCTCCCTTGTGGAATAAGAGGCTTATAGATTGCAAGAAGGGGGTATTTGGCAATCTCCCTAGAAAGAAGCCATGTTAATTTTTTATTTGCCATGTCGTGCTCAAGACGTAAAATAGAGCGCTTGATGGGAGGCAACCCATCATTTTTACTTGCTTTCTAGTTAGTTGTTTTTATTTGATTTTTCGTTAATAATTTTCTTTTTTTTTCTTTGTTTTGTTATTTCGTTTGGATTCATGTATTCTTGTGGCCCTTATTTCTCTAATATTTTTTTAACCCCAATGAGTATTATCCTTCATATTCTAGTCTTTCTTGACTTAATGTCTATAGTATTTCATGACTAGAGACTAAGTTTGGGGGTCCCTGGTGATGTTGGGCATTATTTGAAGTATGGATTGACAGACAATTCCACTCAGACATGTGATGGCGTTCAAGAAGACATTTGGAATAAGATTCACTTTTCCTTATCTCTTTTATTTTCACATGAGTGTTATTGTTGATGATTTTATGTGTAGTGGAATAAATTGAAGCATGCGATATTTTCTTAATTTTTCTTGGTTATAAATTGCAATTTCATTATTGCTTTATTTTTCGTGAATTTTTCGTGCTTCCGTGTGTAAACCTGATGTTACGATACTGATTTCTTTTTGAAGAAACGGTTGACTTTTGGTAGAGTTTGCAGTCATCGATATATGTTTCCTCTGAGCATTCATTTAGGTCTATATTTTTCGTTTTTGTAGAAATCTTAGCGTATAAGAAAGGAGACATACGTGTTTTCAAATCGCCGTCTATACGTTTGGTTACACTTTTCGCGTAGCTAGTCGTCCAGTAACATGAGTCTTGTTGGCACTTAAAGTGAGTTTAGAGTCGGACAGTTTTTCCCAAAAAGTCGAGAATTTATACATGTTCTGTGATGGGAAGTCTAGTAACCGGGGGTATTCACGTGACCCGTTGTTTACTCTCGCGTAAAACAGCAACCTTGACATGCGGGAATTGCTATTCGAGTTTTTTCTCCGCTGAAGAGGGGGACTTAGTAACTAGAAGCATCCATGTGCCCCATGAGTGTCTTTTACGTCAAACGGTTCCCCAATATATGAGAATGAAAATCCACCCTAGAATTATCCCGATAAAACATCCCGAGATCCTAACCTAGTGGTTAACTCGAATCTTTATTATGATCATACATAAGGGAATGCTGTACGAGGAGTAATTTTGACGATGAAACTCTTAAATTTTTGCCATTAGACTGTGGGACTGGTCAAGTTAGCTTGTTTAATCTAACCATTCATATTCGAGGTCGGTTAAATTCACGCTTGTTAATCTTTGAGCTTGATTTTCCTCATAAACGATTGATTAGCACTAAAAATGGTTACTTTGTGGAATCAGTGTCCTTGATGTGACTCACTATTAAGATACTCGTATTATTCTTTGAGAATTTCAGGGTAGTATTGATTAAGTTGAGCACTATGGATGTGCACGATCATTCACCATACTTTTTATTTGAAAATTGATTTTTGCTTGAGGACAAGCAAATGCTCAAGTTAGGGGGTATTTGTTAGGCGTATTTTTATGTGCTTATTTATCATTATTTTATATCCATTTTGAGCCTAAATCTGCATAAATGAGCTTTTAATGCACTATTCTTATATGTTTTGTAGGAAATTGGAGTCCAGAAGCTCGAACGGTGAAAAACAGGCCGAAACGATAATTTTTAGCCTGGGGCCGCGACACCCATATGCTGAGCTGCGGCACACGCACGACATACAGAGAACGCCGAGCGAACTGTACCGGGGGCCGCGGCACAAGGATGCTGAGCCGCGGCCCAGGAAGAAAAATAGGCGCCCAGGTATAGGCGCTGAAGGTTAGGGGCCGCGGCACACATTTACTGAGCCGCGGCCCACAGGGCAGTTTTGAAGAATTTGCGGCGTTTCTGGGCCGATTTTGAAGCCCTTTTTCGACCCAATCCCCAGACGCGTTTTGGAGGCTAAGGATAGCTATAAATAAACATTGAAGGTCAGAAAAAGAGGATCATCGAAGACATCGTAGGAAGCGATTGAAGAACACAAGAATCCAGGGAGAGCGGAAACGAGGAGATTTGTGGGCGACGACAAGACCACAGATCCCTTACGGTTTTCCTGAATTTTTCCGCATCTTATTTTCTAGATCTGTTCTAGTAGGATCGTGATTGTAGCCGATTACATGACGGTTTGATTTATTTATTTTTATTTCAATTCACTCGTTATTCGTATTGAGTTAGATTTTTCTCATTGTTCTTAATGCCTTTTAATTGTCTCGCCAACAGTTGAATTGATTTGAATGTCTTTATGGATTCGGGAGATGAAATTTAGGCATAGTTCTTGTGAGAAAAATCATGATTTTCGTGAGATAGGGATATACTCATAGGAATTGTGAACCCTGTTTATTGTGGGAATTCATGAACAGTTTTAGCTATTAATTATCTAATTCGAATAGGGACATATCGAGTTAATAATTCTTAGTATTTTCTATCGACCTTGGGAAAGATTTTAGAATAATTTAGGAATTCCTAGCTTACAATCAATTGAATAAAAGTGAATTGAATTAAATAAAAATCATTCCTGATTGTTTGAGGTGAAAATCATAATCCTACGCCCTTATTATTATTATTATTATTATTATTATTATTATTTTTATTATTACTATTATTATTTTCTATTTATTTTTCTGCAATTAGTTTAGAAATAAATTCTATTTAATTGTTCTTCAAATAAAATTACGAGTTGACTATATTTTGGTACTTAGTGAAATCAGTCCTCGAGGGAACGATATCTTACTTATCACTTTATTACTTGTTGACACCGTGCACTTGCAGCATAGTGTGAGGGATTTCTTCACAACAGTGGTGTCCAACACCAATCCATCTAATGGATGATTCGATCTTCTTTTTCCCCTTGTTCACTACCCTCAACCTATACGGTTTCTATGGTTCATGAACAAGTTAAGTTTATACCATCGACGCAAATCAGTTTCACAATTGAATCTTATCCGGCAACCTATCAGGTTTCTAGGGATAAAATTTGCTCCAACCGAAGGCATCCAATGCACTCCCGGTAATTTATCCCTCCTCCCCGAACGACTACCCCGATAACTCGGAAGCATAGCACATCCGATTTGGATTTCAATTTCTCGAAAACTCGATGGAGGGAAAGAAAACCTTGAAACCTTATAAACTTAATAATTTATCGTGGGAGAATTTTCGCGATTAACGTTACACTTTGCACATTAATTTATTTAAGCGCGTTTGTGGCATTCATACAATATGAAACAATCATCCACAACCTAGTTGCTACCAACATGTGGTTCATGGACCGTTCCTAGAAAACAAAAACTCCATAATCTAATTACAAGTCTTCGTCTTGAATCTTCGTCCTCTCGAAATGGATCTGCCTCGGTCTTTGTCATTACATATAAATTTTACATTGAAAAATTGCATCCTAGATACAAATATTTCTAGTAAAATAAATAGGCTCAAAACTGCTTTTACAATCCAATCGATTAAAACGAATGATTCAAAAACTAAGTCCACGAACCACATCCCCATTCAAAAGTATTCATCCAATAAATACTATATAAATGGAAAGCGTAGAGATACATTGATCCAATCAACAATACGAACCGATCCAATCGATTCACAAAACCGGTAATATGAAAAATGTTCAAATAATTCGGTCACCCATAAATATTCCAATTAATCAAATTTTCCCTTATAAAATGAAATATCATAAATCATTTTAATCATATTAAACCCAATTTAATATGAGGGAGATTAATTTTCAAGAATACACGAAAAAATCGAGACGGGGCGAAACTGGCCTGCCACGACCGAGACACTGCCGACAGTCTGCCGGACAGACACGGCCCGTGTCGCCTAACACGGTAGGGTCATGCCGATAGTGTCCTAGACTATCCTGCCAGACTCGGCCGTGTCCAAATGACACGGTCGAGTCACCTACGGAAGCCTGCCGGCCAGACACAGCCGGTGTCACCAGACATGACCGGGTCGTCCTGCCTGGCACGACCCGTGTCACCAGACACGGCCGGGTCTGCATGGCAGTGGCTTGCAGACTGCCGGACACGGCCGTGTCACCCAGGACACGGCCGAGTCACCCTCGGCCAGATTTGACCCTTTGTCCAAAAAGTCGTTCGACGACGATTCGGGGCTAGATTTTCGACCATATTTCCCAGAAATTAAAATTTATATTTAGACATAAACTTAAGAAAAATAAAACTATTATGAATGAAAAACATATACCACGATTATGACTAAAATGATTCCAAATCATTCATCATCTAATCGAGCATTCCAAATGAAAATATCGTATATACGATCGCAAGACCTACGCTCCGATACCACTGTTGGGATTCGGTGCCTAAAACGAAGGCCCAGCGGAAGCGGTAAAACAAAAATTAATTCGATCTGAATCCCTACGAGGATCGATCGAGCTACGTATATACGAATATTAAACGAAATACAAGAGATACGAGAAAACATACCCTTATAGTCCGTTGAGTAAATGGTATCCTTCTCTTGAGCTATTCCCCGAGTTTTTCTTGATCTCTACGAATCCAATCCGCTCCAAGCTCTTGGATGATCCAATGCCGAAAGGACCGCAACTCTACTTACCATGCACCGGAGAAATGACTGGAACGACTAAACCTCGTTATCTGCTAAGGATACGGCTAGAACAAGGCTGTAGAAGCTTTCGATTGTGATTATAACACTCTAAGTGTATAACTCACTATCTCTCTTTGATTTCTTGATTTTTCTCTAAGAACAACCAAGAACAAAAGAAGAAGAAGATGAAGACTAATGAGAAAACAATTTCTCTCTCTCACTGATGAGTCGATTTTTGATCGTCTCATTCTGTTCTATCGAGCTGCACTTTCATTTGTTTTTCGAGTGTTTTTGCCCTTTTTACGCGTGGTATGTTGTGTTTTTGTTTTGTAGGTATCCTGACGAAGATTGTGGTGAAATATGCGCTTTCATAGCTAATATTGGAGTTTATGACAATCAAAAGCTAAAACGGGGCCTAAAACGACGAAAGATTTAAGCAATATTGGTCGAATCTCCTAAATACCAGAATCTCCACTCCGAATTGAGATGTATTCTCTTTTGATATAAATTCCTCGTGAAATTAGCTTCGAAACGGTATATCATATGCTAAAATCCGAGGTGAATTGATACAAGAACGAAGGATCAAGCCGAAGAAGACCAAAAACCGGACTAGGCCGCACTGTGCAACCGGACTAGGCTGCGGCAGCGCTCGGCTGCATCAGGTAACTCGGCCGTGCCATGGGACACGGACGGGTCTCATTCCAGCCGAATCGCACTTTCCGGATGAGAAGGACTCGACCGTGCCTTTTGGGACACGGCCGAGTCACTTTCGGCCATTTCGCCTTTCCCGCATAGTGCTGCACGGCCGTGTCACGGGACACGGCCGAGCCCCTTGACAGACTACTTTCCGTTATTCAGCGCAGTGCGACACGGCCGTGTCCCAGGACACGGGCCGTGCCACTTTTTGGTTCATGTCACTTTCCTTGATATTTTTGCATACTTTTAAGCCTTTGTCTTGATTTTTTTTGGCTAAAAAACAAAGTGGAGTGACCCCTTGAGAGGTGTACTTGTCTTGTGAAGAAGATATTTTGTGGAAAAACACAAGATTAGGGAGGAAAAACACCAAAAGAGTGGGAAAGAGAGAGATTTTCATCATCTTCCTTGTGTGTTCTTGGAGTGAGAAAAATACTTTAGTGAGATATAATAATTCCTTGTATAAATTTGTTGTGAGTTCTTGTAAGAAGATCATCAAACCTTCATCGGGAATTCGATTTCGGCATTTACAAGGGAAGTTTTTACCATGTTTTGTTCTTCAATTTCCATTATTGTTGTTGAATTAATCATGTGTGGCTAAACACTTCATATGGGTTTTTAGATATAGCCACACACATGTTTTTGATTATTAGTTCCTTTTGATTTTCCGGATAAAGTTTGGGATTGTTCCTCTTGTTCGTTCTTCGTTTAAGAACTTTTGAATTAGATCATCAAACCTTTTTCATTGTTGTTATTATTATTCGAATCGAGGGTTTTTATCGGTGTTCGCCATCAAACGACCCGGAAGAAACGATTGTGAATGTTCTCGAGCTTTTTCGCGCGATCTTTTAACGATTTACCTCATCAAAAGTAGTCGGTTAATTGATTGTTAGCTAGGGTTTCGTCCCCATCAAAAGAGTATCCCTTAATTTTCGTTGAAGAACAATCGTGATTTTTAGAATTTCCGCCATCAAACGGATTTCTTTTAATCGTGAGCAATCGATAATTCCTAACCTTATTTATTTGAGTATCGGAACTAATAATTGATTACGTGTGTGTCGGTGACTCTAAATTCCCATATTAATCTCATTATTGTTATCTCTCATTTATCCGACTATCAAATTGGTGTTGTTATCACTTAGTTCAATTTAAATTTTGTGCATTAGTAATTGTAATCATAATCAACCAATGATGTATTTTAATTTAATTTACTTTTGTTCATTCGACTATTTGCCGAACATTATCGAATTTTAAACCGTTTCCAATTCCTCGAGAGATCGACCTCGGAGTTACTTGCCGCTTACTACAAGAGCAATTCGTACACTTGCGAGTATTTAATTTGAATCCATCAAGTTTTTGGCGCCGTTGCCGGGGAATTGGCATTTAATTTTTGATCTTGTTTTAATAATAGTTGAATTGTTTTTCTTGATTATTTTTCCGTTTTCATTATTTTCGATAAAGTCTAAAAATTCGCTCTAATTTCTCTTGTTTATGCTTGGTAGGAGATCGTTGGGAAACCCGATTCTTCCACCCATAGATGAGGTTCAAAGAATTAGAGCACCAAAAATAATAGCGCAATCATCAATGGCAAACGACGAGAATAACCCGGATCTTGAAGAGCACCAATTGCTTGAGAGAGAAAACATTCGTCAACCAAGGTTTCCGAGATATGATAATGTTAGGCGCAATCAAGGGATACTGGAAGCTCAACAAGGGAGGTACTTTTATCCGAGACAACCACCCGTCGGAATGCAATATGGAGCGAATTATTATCCCGGACCTCAATATGGGATGGAGGCGAACTATAACATGCCGCAACAACCTCCTTCGAACATCTTATGAGGGTCTATGCAAAGCCCGTAGTGATCTCCGCCTTTCATGCATCCAATTAGCACCGCCGCAAGGAACTACCACATAAGCGGATTTCACATCGAGCAATTGCCCTTATTTCACGGATTAGCACGAGAGGATCCGTTATCATTCATCCGAGATCTCTATGTTGCGATTGATAACTTCCCATTGAACGGGTTGAGCGAGGATCAACTAAGAATGAAGTGCTTCCCTTATACACTCAAGGATGGGGCGAAACAATGGTTGATGACTTTGGCGCCGGGCTCACTGAAAACGTGGGATGAAGTTTACGACAAATTCATTACCAAGTACTTCTCTCATTCGAAGACTACACAATTGAGAGCCCAAATCTCAACATTCGGACAACAAGACGGAGAGGCATTTCATGAAGCATGGGACCGATTCAAGATGCTCCTCATTCAATGCCCACACCATCACTATCCGCTTCAACTACTTAATCAATTCTTCTATGATGGGTTGACACAATATTGCCAAGGAGCGGTAGATAACGCCGCCGGTGGTTCGTTTTGGGGGTTAACGGAGAGACAAGCTTATGACGTATTTGAATTATTGGGGCTAATTCTCAACAAAAAATGTGCGTGTTCATAGAGGAGTTGTGAACCAAGTAAGCGAGAAGGACGAGATGCAATCTAAAATCGATGAGTTAATGAAGGAACTAAGACAACTCAAGATTCAAAATAAATCTTCGAGCTCACGAGTTTGCGAAATTTGTTGGGGACCCGGACATCATGCTAATTCTTGCCCTTATATTTTTCCGGAGAACAAACCGAACAAGTTAATTGGGCTATGGGACAAAGCAGGAAGGCCCGAGTGGGAGGAGAGGAGGAATAATTATGGCGGAAACGCAAGAAATGCACCTCTCCCAAATACTTATCACCTGATGGCATACGACGCAAATGTCCAAACTCAATACAACGGAGGAAACCAAGCCCAACAACCAACGCGAAGTGAACCACCTCCACAACAAAGGAACTCTCTTGAGGAGAGTATTGCGGCATTCATTAAGGAGGGCAAGGAAAACCGAGTGGAGAACAATAAAAGGTTTGAATCTTTAGAAGTTTCGATGAAGAAAATGGAGATTCAAATTGGGCAACTTGCTACCGAGGCATGCAAACAAGAAACGGGTAAACTACCAAGTCAACCCGAGCAAGTTCAAGCTATTACCACCATCCGAAGTGGTAAAGTGATAAATAAAGAGATAATTTCCGAAGCGAAAGAGAGGGGCGGTGAGAAAGAAGAATTGCCGAGTCAATCGGAGAAATCTATGGTGATTGAAGAGGATGAGTCGAACGATGAAGAAATCCGAGTAACTGTTACCCAATCTTGCGAGACTCGAATTCCATGGGACAAATCTAAAGATCCAATCGAGAAGCCAATTGAAGAGAATAAGAGCGAACCGGTCAAATCAATGCATCGAAAGGAGGACCTAGAAAGCTTTGCCATGGAAGTTCTTTTCGTGGAGAAAGAAGTTCCCACTGTGAACTTAGGAGCGAGTATTAATTTAACACAAAAACCAATATACTCGCCACTAGGTTTGGGGGAGGTAATAGTCCCGATGGATTTCGTGATACCAAACATAGAAGAAACATCACCAACAAAAATCACGTCACTTATTCTTCAAGGAAGACATTTCATGGTGACGATGATAATGAAAATTGAAATGGTGACAAAAGCGCTCACAATGGAAATCCATGGAACCACTCTCCACATCCTTACAAAGGAAAACGAGCGAAAAATGACGAGCTATATGGTTGGACCTAGCACATTTCCATTTAATCCGGATAGAAGAATCAAGAAGTCGAGCTAAAGACTATAAAAAAGCGCTGCTTGGGAGGCAACCCAAGGGAGTTTTAATTTTTATCGCTTTTATTATTATTATTATTGCATTAATTTTGTTTTTGTCTGTGGCGTGTGTAGGTAATCTAATAAAGGAAGTATTCATCTGAGGAAGAAACCTAGCCTATTGAAAGTAGAGACCCGAGCACAAAAGCATGGTGCCCCGCGATCAAAAACCACACATCTTAATCCGGTAGTTTTATTTTCTTTCTTTTTAATTTGCATTTTCGCATTTTTCCTGACCTAATCTTTCTGCTTGGGGATAAGCAAAGGTTTAGGTTTGGGGGGGTGCAACTTCTTCGATTTTTTTTTTTTTGTTTGCGTGATGTTTGTTTCCTTTCTTTATTTTTTTTCTTGCGTGATGTCGTAGTTGGATTGCAATAACCTTGTTAACTGTTGGGTATATGGATGATTAATCGTGTTTGTGTTTGGCTCGTAGAGTTTAATAAATCTAATTGATTGCTTGACCTTGCGTGTGAATGTATAGTTTTTGGTTACTTGATTTGACGTGTAAGGAATGAGTATGGAAGTCCAAAAGCCGTGAGTCCTTGTGCCTAATTAAACCGTTCACTTTTAGCGGTGAAATTCTTTCATGAGTGATTTCTCTTCTTATGGATTGTATTCTTTAGAACTTGCATGATTCTGTCGGATGCCGTGTTGATATTTACATACACGAGGAATGATTAGGGCTGCCCATTTTTTGTCTTGAACCTACTTATCTAAAAATATCCACCAATTCATATCAATATCCTTTGCTAGCCTCGTTGAGCCTTTAGCCGTAATTTTGTTCGAAAAACCCGCATCTTATTGCTCCATATCCAAAAGCCATAACTTACCCAAGTATTGGTCCACGTAAGAGCATGAGAGGGTATATTTGAAAAACGAAGGTGTGCAAAGTTTGTGGTGTAGAGAGGCAAAAATCTTCTCTCCCGTTCCCCTGAAAATAATAAGCCCAAAAAAAAAAAAGGGGTGATCCTAATAATAATAGTGGGATAGAAAAAATAGGGGAGGAGAGGAGTGAGCCTAAGAAAAATAAAAGGGAAGTCGTTGGGTTGTGAGAAATAGGCCAATATCATAAGAATTACACTTAACAAGGCCTAGAAAAAAAGAGGGAGATATATATATACGGGAGAATTGAAGTAGAATGATCGATCTTGCTTTGAGTTTTTATTTCATATATATGAGGATCGTATATGCTCTACTTGGACTGAACTTGTAACTACTAGCCAAATTTTCCCAACCTGAGCCACAGCCCTGTTACAACCAAAAGTAAGACCCTATGACTCATGTTTTATGAATATTGATGCGTTTGATGAATAGAAGAAGTGCAAGCATATAGTAGAACTTTCCATTTGAATCGAGTTGAGCGTATTGACCTATCTAAACACTTGAGAGATGAGTGAATCGATATAATTCAGTGAGGGACTATTAAGACTTGTTTTCTTTCATGTTCAATCAAGTGCCATTGCTTTCCACTCATTTGTGAGTTCAGGCTTCCATGATGAATTACGAGACTTTACGATACTTTTACATTCTCGGTTGATTATATGTATACCCGATGATTAACTTGATTATTCAATCCTTCTTGTTTATTTGTCGTGTGTTTTATTTCTTTTTGCTTGAGGGCAAGCAAAGTTTAGGTTTGGGGGGATTTGATGAGTCGATTTTGATCGTCTCATTACATTCTATCGAGCCGCACTTTCATTTGTTTTTCGAGTGTTTTTGCCCTTTTACGCGTGGTATGTTGTGTTTTTGTTTTGTAGGTATCTGACGAAGATTGTGGTGAAATATGCGCTTTCATAGCTAATATTGGAGTTTATGACAATCAAAAGCTAAAACGGGCCTAAAACGACGAAAGATTTAAGCAATATTGGTCGAATCTCCTAAATACCAGACTCTCCACTCCGAATTGAGATGTATTCTCTTTTGATATAAATTCCTCGTGAAATTAGCTTCGAAACGGTATATCATATGCTAAAATCCGAGGTGAATTGATACAAGAACGAAGGATCAAGCCAAGAAGACCAAAAACGGACTAGCCGCACTGTGCAACCGGACTAGGTCGCGACAGCGCTCGGCTGCATCAGTAACTCGCCGTGCCATGGGACACGGCCGGTCTCATTCCAGCCGCGAATCGCACTTTCCGGATGAGAAGGACTCGACTGCCTTTTGGGACACGGCCGAGTCACTTTCGCCATTTCGCCTTTCCCGCATAGTGTCTTTGCACGGCCGTGTCACGGACACGGCCGAGCCCTTGAGAACTACTTTCCGTTATTCAGTGCAGTGCGACACGGCCGTGTCCCAGGACACGGGCCGTGCCACTTTTTGGTTCATGTCACTTTCCTTGACATTTTTGCATACTTTTAAGCCTTTGTCTTGATTTTTTTGGCTAAAAAACAAAGTGGAGTGACCCCTTGAGAGGTGTACTTGTCTTGTGAAGAAGATATTTTGTGGAAAAACACAAGATTAGGGAGGAAAAACACCAAAAGAGTGGGAAAGAGAGAGATTTTCATCATCTTCCTTGTGTGTTCTTGGAGTGAGAAAAATACTTTAGTGAGATATAATAATTCCTTGTATAAATTTGTTGTGAGTTCTTGTAAGAAGATCATCAAACCTTCATCGGGAATTCGATTTCGGCATTTACAAGGGAAGTTTTTACCATGTTTTGTTCTTCAATTTCCATTATTGTTGTTGAATTAATCATGTGTGGCTAAACACTTCATATGGGTTTTTAGATATAGCCACACACATGTTTTTGATTATTAGTTCCTTTTGATTTTCCGGATAAAGTTTGGGATTGTTCCTCTTGTTCGTTCTTCGTTTAAGAACTTTTGAATTAGATCATCAAACCTTTTTCATTGTTGTTATTATTATTCGAATCGAGGGTTTTTATCGGTGTTCGCCATCAAACGACCAAAGAAACGATTGTGAATGTTCTCGAGCTTTTTCGCGATCTTTTAACGATTTACCTCATCAAAAGTAGTCGGTTAATTGATTGTTAGCTAGGGTTTCGTCCCCATCAAAAGAGTATCCCTTAATTTTCGTTGAAGAACAATCGTGATTTTTAGAATTTCCGCCATCAAACGGATTTCTTTTAATCGTGAGCAATCGATAATTCCTAACCTTATTTATTTGAGTATCGGAACTAATAATTGATTACGTGTGTGTCGGTGACTCTAAATTCCCATATTAATCTCATTATTGTTATCTCTCATTTATCCGACTATCAAATTGGTGTTGTTATCACTTAGTTCAATTTAAATTTTGTGCATTAGTAATTGTAATCATAATCAACCAATGATGTATTTTAATTTAATTTACTTTTGTTCATTCGACTATTTGCCGAACATTATCGAATTTTAAACCGTTTCCAATTCCTCGAGAGATCGACCTCGGAGTTACTTGCCGCTTACTACAAGAGCGATTCGTACACTTGCGAGTATTTAATTTGAATCCATCAAGTTTTTGGCGCCGTTGCCGGGGAATTGACATTTAATTTTTGATCTTGTTTTAATAATAGTTGAATTGTTTTTCTTGATTATTTTTCCGTTTTCATTATTTTCGATAAAGTCTAAAAATTCGCTCTAATTTCTCTTGTTTATGCTTGGTAGGAGATCGTTGGGAAACCCTATTCTTCCACCCATAGATGAGGTTCAAAGAATTAGAGCACCAAAAATAATAGCGCAATCATCAATGGCAAACGACGAGAATAACCCGGATCTTGAAGAGCACCAATTGCTTGAGAGAGAAAACATTCGTCAACCAAGGTTTCCGAGATATGATAATGTTAGGCGCAATCAAGGGATACCGGAAGCTCAACAAGGGAGGTACTTTTATCCGAGACAACCACCCGTCGGAATGCAATATGGAGCGAATTATTATCCCGGACCTCAATATGGGATGGAGGCGAACTATAACATGCCGCAACAACCTCCGGTCGAACATCTTATGAGGGACTATGCAAAGCCCGTAGTGAACACCGCCATTTCATGCATCCAATTAGCACCGGCCGCAAGGAACTACCACATAAGCGGATTTCACATCGAGCAATTGCCCTTATTTCACGGATTAGCACGAGAGGATCCGTTATCATTCATCCGAGATCTCTATGTTGCGATTGATAACTTCCCATTGAACGGGTTGAGCGAGGATCAACTAAGAATGAAGTGCTTCCCTTATACACTCAAGGATGGGGCGAAACAATGGTTGATGACTTTGGCGTCGGCTCATCAAAATGTGGGATGAAGTTTACGACAAATTCATTACCAAGTACTTCTCTCATTCAAGACTACACAATTGAGAGCCCAAATCTCAACATTCGGACAACAAGACGGAGAGGCATTTCATGAAGCATGGGACCGATTCAAGATGCTCCTCATTCAATGCCCACACCATCACTATCCGCTTCAACTACTTAATCAATTCTTCTATGATGGGTTGACACAATATTGCCAAGGAGCGGTAGATAACGCCGCCGGTGGTTCGTTTTGGGGGTTAACGGAGAGACAAGCTTATGACGTATTTGAATTATTGGGGGCTAATTCTCAACAAAAAAATGTGCGTGTTTATAGAGGAGTTGTGAACCAAGTAAGCGAGAAGGACGAGATGCAATCTAAAATCGATGAGTTAATGAAGGAACTAAGACAACTCAAGATTCAAAATAAATCTTCGAGCTCACGAGTTTGCGAAATTTGTTGGGGACCCGGACATCATGCTAATTCTTGCCCTTATATTTTTCCGGGAGAACAAACCGAACAAGTTAATTGGGCTATGGGACAAAGCACGGGAAGGCCCGAGTGGGAGGAGAGGAGGAATAATTATGGCGGAAACGTAAGAAATGCACCTCTCCCAAATACTTATCACCTGATGGCATACGACGCAAATGTCCAAACTCAATACAACGGAGGAAACCAAGCCCAACAACCAACGCGAAGTGAACCACCTCCACAACAAAGGAACTCTCTTGAGGAGAGTATTGCGGCATTCATTAAGGAGGGCAAGGAAAACCGAGTGGAGAACAATAAAAGGTTTGAATCTTTAGAAGTTTCGATGAAGAAAATGGAGATTCAAATTGGGCAACTTGCTACCGAGGCATGCAAACAAGAAACGGGTAAACTACCAAGTCAACCCGAGCAAGTTCAAGCTATTACCACCATCCGAAGTGGTAAAGTGATAAATAAAGAGATAATTTCCAAGCGAAAGAGAGGGGCGGTGAGAAAGAAGAATTGCCGAGTCAATCGGAGAAATCTATGGTGATTGAAGAGGATGAGTCGAACGATGAAGAAATCCGAGTAACTGTTACCCAATCTTGCGAGACTCGAATTCCATGGGACAAATCTAAAGATCCAATCGAGAAGCCAATTGAAGAGAATAAGAGCGAACCGGTCAAATCAATGCATCGAAAGGAGGACCTAGAAAGCTTTGACATGGAAGTTCTTTTCGGAGAAAGAAGTTCCCACCGTGAACTTAGGAGCGAGTATTAATTTAACACAAAAACCAATATACTCGCCACTAGGTTTGGGGGAGGTAATAGTCCCGATGGATTTCGTGATACCAAACATAGAAGAAACATCACCAACAAAAATCACGTCACTTATTCTTCAAGGAAGACATTTCATGGTGACGATGATAATGAAAATTGAAATGGTGACAAAAGCGCTCACAATGGAAATCCATGGAACCACTCTCCACATCCTTACAAAGGAAAACGAGCGAAAAATGACGAGCTATATGGTTGGACCTAGCACATTTCCATTTAATCCCGGATAGAAGAATCCGAAGAAGTCGAGCTAAAGACTATAAAAAAGCGCTGCTTGGGAGGCAACCCAAGGGAGTTTTAATTTTTATCGCTTTTATTATTATTATTATTGCATTAATTTTGTTTTTGTCTGTGGCGTGTGTAGGTAATCTAATAAAGGAAGTATTCATCTGAGGAAGAAACCTAGCCTATTGAAAGTAGAGACCCGAGCACAAAAGCATGGTGCCCCGCGATCAAAAACCACACATCTTAATCCGGTAGTTTTATTTTCTTTCTTTTTAATTTGCATTTTCGCATTTTCTGACCTAATCTTTCCGATTGGGGATCAGCAAAGGTTTAGGTTTGGGGGGTTGCAACTTCTTCGATCTTTTTTTTTTTGTTTGCGTGATGTTTGTTTCCTTTCTTTATTTTTTTTCTTGCGTGATGTCGTAGTTGGATTGCAATAACCTTGTTAACTGTTGGGTATATGGATGATTAATCGTGTTTGTGTTTGGCTCGTAGAGTTTAATAAATCTAATTGATTGCTTGACCTTGCGTGTGAATGTATAGTTTTTGGTTACTTGATTTGACGTGTAAGGAATGAGTATGGAAGTCCAAAAGCCGTGAGTCCTTGTGCCTAATTAAACCGTTCACTTTTAGCGGTGAAATTCTTTCATGAGTGATTTCTCTTCTTATGGATTGTATTCTTTAGAACTTGCATGATTCTGTCGGATGACGTGTTGATATTTACATACACGAGGAATGATTAGGGCTGCCCATTTTTTGTCTTGAACCTACTTATCTAAAAATATCCACCAATTCATATCAATATCCTTTGCTAGCCTCGTTGAGCCTTTAGCCGTAATTTTGTTCGAAAACCCGCATCTTATTGCTCCATATCCAAAAGCCATAACTTACCCAAGTATTGGTCCACGTAAGAGCATGAGAGGGTATATTTGAAAAACGAAGGTGTGCAAAGTTTGTGGTGTAGAGAGGCAAAAATCTTCTCTCCCGTTCCCCTGAAAATAATAAGCCCAAAAAAAAAAAGGGGTGATCCTAATAATAATAGTGGGATAGAAAAAATAGGGGAGGAGAGGAGTGAGCCTAAGAAAAATAAAAGGGAAGTCGTTGGGTTGTGAGAAATAGGCCAATATCATAAGAATTACACTTAACAAGGCCTAGAAAAAAAGAGGGAGATATATATACGGGAGAATTGAAGTAGAATGATCGATCTTGCTTTGAGTTTTTATTTCATATATATGAGGATCGTATATGCTCTACTTGGACTGAACTTGTAACTACTAGCCAAATTTTCCCAACCTGAGCCACAGCCCTGTTACAACCAAAAGTAAGACCCTATGACTCATGTTTTATGAATATTGATGCGTTTGATGAATAGAAGAAGTGCAAGCATATAGTTGAACTTTCCATTTGAATCGAGTTGAGCGTATTGACCTATCTAAACACTTGAGAGATGAGTGAATTGATATAATTCAGTGAGGGACTATTAAGACTTGTTTTCTTTCATGTTCAATCAAGTGCCATTGCTTTCCACTCATTTGTGAGTTCAGGCTTCCATGATGAATTACGAGACTTTACGATACTTTTACATTCTCGGTTGATTATATGTATACCCGATGATTAACTTGATTATTCAATCCTTCTTGTTTATTTGTCGTGTGTTTTATTTCTTTTTGCTTGAGGGCAAGCAAAGTTTAGGTTTGGGGGGATTTGATGAGTCGATTTTTGATCGTCTCATTCTGTTCTATCGAGCCGCACTTTCATTTGTTTTTCGAGTGTTTTTGCCCTTTTTACGCGTGGTATGTTGTGTTTTTGTTTTGTAGGTATCCTGACGAAGATTGTGGTGAAATATGCGCTTTCATAGCTAATATTGGAGTTTATGACAATCAAAAGCTAAAACGGGGCCTAAAACGACGAAAGATTTAAGCAATATTGGTCGAATCTCCTAAATACCAGAATCTCCACTCCGAATTGAGATGTATTCTCTTTTGATATAAATTCCTCGTGAAATTAGCTTCGAAACGGTATATCATATGCTAAAATCCGAGGTGAATTGATACAAGAACGAAGGATCAAGCCAAGAAGACCAAAACGGACTAGCCGCACTGTGCAACCGGACTAGGTCGCGACAGCGCCGGCTGCATCAGTAACTCGGCCGTGCCATGGGACACGCCCGGTCTCATTCCACGAATCGCACTTTCCGGATGAGAAGGACTCGACTGCCTTTTGGGACACGGCCGAGTCACTTTCGCCATTTCGCCTTTTCCCGCATAGTGTCGCACGGCCGTGTCACGGACACGGCCGAGCCCCTTGACACTACTTTCCGTTATTCGGTGCGGTGCGACACGGCCGTGTCCCAGACACGGGCCGTGCCACTTTTTGGTTCATGTCACTTTCCTTGACATTTTTGCATACTTTTAAGCCTTTGTCTTGATTTTTGGCTAAAAACAAAGTGGAGTGACCCCTTGAGAGGTGTACTTGTCTTGTGAAGAAGATATTTTGTGGAAAAACACAAGATTAGGGAGGAAAAACACCAAAAGAGTGGGAAAGAGAGAGATTTTCATCATCTTCCTTGTGTGTTCT
Organism: Orobanche coerulescens; assembly: GCA_033398695.1. Classification (NCBI taxonomy): domain Eukaryota; kingdom Viridiplantae; phylum Streptophyta; class Magnoliopsida; order Lamiales; family Orobanchaceae; genus Orobanche; species Orobanche coerulescens. The sequence goes on along the minus strand of CM065817.1, from coordinate 98,793,068 downwards.
TGGAGTGAGAAAATACTTTAGTGAGATATAATAATTCCTTGTATAAATTTGTTGTGAGTTCTTGTAAGAAGATCATCAAACCTTCATCGGAATTCGATTTCGCATTTACAAGGGAAGTATTTACCATGTTTTGTTCTTCAATTTCCATTATTGTTGTTGAATTAATCATGTGTGGCTAAACACTTCATATGGGTTTTTAGATATAGCCACACACATGTTTTTGATTATTAGTTCCTTTTGATTTTCCGGATAAAGTTTGGGATTGTTCCTCTTGTTCGTTCTTCGTTTAAGAACTTTTGAATTAGATCATCAAACCTTTTTCATTGTTGTTATTATTATTCGAATCGAGGGTTTTTATCGGTGTTCGCCATCAAACGACCGGAAGAAACGATTGTGAATGTTCTCGAGCTTTTTCGCGATCTTTTAACGATTTACCTCATCAAAAGTAGTCGGTTAATTGATTGTTAGCTAGGTTTCGTCCCCATCAAAAGAGTATCCCTTAATTTTCGTTGAAGAACAATCGTGATTTTTAGAATTTCCGCCATCAAACGGATTTCTTTTAATCGTGAGCAATCGATAATTCCTAACCTTATTTATTTGAGTATCGGAACTAATAATTGATTACGTGTGTGTCGGTGACTCTAAATTCCCATATTAATCTCATTATTGTTATCTCTCATTTATCCGACTATCAAATTGGTGTTGTTATCACTTAGTTCAATTTAAATTTTGTGCATTAGTAATTGTAATCATAATCAACCAATGATGTATTTTAATTTAATTTACTTTTGTTCATTCGACTATTTGCCGAACATTATCGAATTTTAAACCGTTTCCAATTCCTCGAGAGATCGACCTCGGAGTTACTTGCCGCTTACTACAAGAGCGATTCGTACACTTGCGAGTATTTAATTTGAATCCATCACTCACTCTTGCCAAAAAGGAGCTGTATGAATTCCCTTAGATTAGGAAAATGAGAGCAAGTCTTCATTATATTCTTCCAACATTATATCCTCAAATCCCCTTTACCATACAATAAGAGATATTCTATCTCTAAAGGTCATGAGTCATCCATTATTAAAATGGAGACAAAAGACCAAGGGGAGTAGGTGAAGGGGGCGGCCAATCTAGAAGGATTCGGATGAGTTTGGTTCGTTTCGAACTCCCATGAGTCTAAACAGATAAACTCCGATTCCGTTCCGATATATTTATATCGATTAATTAATCCAATTAATTAATCATATCAAATACATAATAACATAATTAATTTCTCCAAGAAATAATTATATTCATGAACTAAATTAATCACCCAGCAATTTATTTAATTCACTAAGCCGTAAATTAATTTATCCAATAAATCAATTTAGACATCTAATATCCCAAAATTAGATATCCAATATCTAATATTCATAATGAGAGAATAAGCTCGATTCATTCCGTCGTCAATCCTATTGCGCGAATCGGTAGGTCCGTCTCAATCAGCAATGTGAGGAACCAAAGAGTAGTAGCACCACCTAGCCAGCTTGGCTGCCTACATCAGACAATTGAATCGAGAACGAATGATTGGGATCATTCAAGAACCATTCTGTCGTGAATACCAGTATACATATAAACCCTTATTTCAAATGTCCCGATCAAGATATAGGGCCAAGGTCAGTCAAACCCTATCTGTACTTGACTCTATGCATGTGTTAATGCAAATCGAGATCATCGAGCTCTCGTGTATCCAATACAACTAACTCCAATGCTTTGGTCAAAGACTTATGATCTCATCTGCCAATAACCGCATAGGACATATTGTAACACCCCCAATTTCACTTTGGAAGATTACACGCCGCAGGACACCCAAGGGTCCCACCAGGCTGACGACACACAAGTTAAATTACAATCCAATACACAATCACCACGACATAATAGTCCAACACAGGACACAAAACATGAGTTAGGCCTCGGACGCAGCCAAAACAGTAGAGTTAAACACCATTCACTCAACGCAAACATCACACACCATCGTACAACCCAACTCAAAAATAATACAAAATATAAAAACCGACTCTGACATTACAAATACAACGACTAATACGAGCTCTCTAACATCCGGTGTGCTTGTCAACTCCGTGTGCACCACATGTGGGCTCCTGTCCCTCGAGAGTACCTGAAATGTACAAAACATTCCACCCCAACAAGGGGTTACCAACAACCGCTAGTGCAAGTATAGTATTACAATATTTTAATCCATAGGCATTTCCAAATTAATTCAAAATCCAAAACAGTTCAAGTCATGATATTCCGGAATATCAATATCGATCATCAGTAAAAACACTCCGACAATCCTCGTGACCCGGTCCGGCCCTCAAGCCACCAAGTCCCTGTGTGCCCCGTCGAGCAACCCCAGGTGAGAATGTCCACTCAAAGTATCTCTCGTGACCCGGTCCAGCCGCTAAGCCACCAAGTCCCCGTGTGTCCCCGTCGAGTCAATCCCCGAGTGAGAGTACCCGAGAACAACCTTTCAACTCTCATCAGTAACTAATTCATCATAGAAATGCATGCCATAAACTAATGCAATAAAGTACTTTCCTGGATTTTCTAACTCTCAAAGAAACAACAACGAACAAGGCTACGGTCCGAACTATCTTCCAAATCCCGCTCCTAATAAACACCGAGGCTCAACCATTTACAATTTTGTTGGAAACACTAGAATTCATCCTAAGTTCTACTCTTAGGACCATTTCATCGAGCACTATGGGGGCATAACGGGTTTTGCTCGATTTACAAAAGAAGATTTGGAATCAATCCACAAAACCTTGAGGAAATCATGAAATCATACTTATGCAACTATATTCAACTATAATTCATCATAAATTTGGAGCTAAAACGGTTGGAGAAACGGGATCCCCAAAACCCCCAAACTTCCCCAAAGTTAGGGTTCTAAGGAAGGATTACCTCAATTCCTTGGTGAAAATGATGTTGGATTGATGGATCTTTGCTTGAAGTTGAAAAGATCTGAGTTTCAACTGTGCTCCGCCGAAACCCTCGCCTACACAACCCTGGAGTCGTCTAGAAACTCGGAGAAGAGGAAAGAAGGTGAAAAATGACAAGTGTTGACCGCAACACATGTATTTATATGGGTGCGCCCTAGCGCGCGCTAGTGCTTCCCGGATAGCATGCGCTATCGGCCTAGCCAGCCTCTGCACCCTTCGCCGCCACTCGAGCCGGGCGTGCACTACGTCCGACAAGCGGCGCTACTCGTCGAGTTAGCGTGCGGCATCGCCAGAGATGCGCGCGGCTGCCACCTTAGCGTGCGCTCCCTGGTGTCCAGTCCAAGTCCAGAAACCTTTCTGCCCTATTCAGAAACCCTTCTGCCCATCCCGGTAGCGTGCGCTACGACCGACCAGCGTGCACTACGCCCGACGAGTTAGCGCACGCAACGACCATCTTAGCGCGCGTTACCTGTTGGTCTGGCCGAAGTCCAGACCTCACTATCCTTACTGTCTGGGCCGCTTAGCGCGCGTTATCACCCGACAGTGGCGTGCGCTACCCGCTCCTCTAGCGTGTGCTTGCTCAATTTTTGTCCCAGTCCAGTGCCCTCTGGACTGCCCCATGCTGCCGGTTAGCGTGCGCTATTCTTCCGGCAGTAGCGTGCGTTGGCCTACGACCTCCGTTGCGTACGCTACCCACATAACTTAGCGTACGCTAACCCTAGGTTTCAGAAGCGATACAAGCGGTACGACACACCGTTAACGAATATTAGCGGAATACTGGCAAGAAACACAACATACAGGCTCAATCTCGAATCAAACACATGATACCAATATTCGAAAAAATTACAAACCAAACCACAAAGTTCATGAATTTATAATTATGGCCAATAAAAGGTACGATTATTACATTCTCTCCCCCTAAGAATAAGTTTCATCCCGAAACTTACGTACTGAATAATTCGGGGTATCTAGACTTCATATGCTCTTTTGTCTCCCACGTGGCTTTTTCCGATCCATGTCTCGACCATTGTACTTTAACCAAAGGGACAACTTTATGCTTAAGTTGTTTTACTCGACGCTCTAAAATCTGGATTGGTTTTTCCTCAAAGGTGATATCGAAATTCAATTCAATCTCTCCAAAATCAATGATATGGTTAGGGTCCGTACGTATTTCCTCAACTGGGAAACATGAAATATATTATGCACATGACTTAGTGAAGGCGGAAGGCCCACACGGTAAGCAAGTTCACCAATTCGGTCTATAATTTCGAATGGCCTAACATATCTTGGACTGAGTTTACCCTTCTTCCCGAAGCGATAAACTCCACGGGTTGGCGATACTTTTATCAACACATGATCACCGACTTCGAACTCTAGCAGTCGACGTCGATTGTCGGCATATGACTTCTGTCGGCTTTGGACGGCCAAAAGCCTCTCGCGAATCAAAGAAATCTTTTCCCGGGTTTCCACTAACATATCCGGCTCCGTCCCAATCAGTTCAGAGGAATCATCCCAACACAATGGTGACTTACATTTCCATCCGTATAGAGCCTCAAACGGTGCCATCTTAATCGACGCATGCCAGCTATTATTGTAGGCAAATTCGATTAGTGGCAAATGCTATTCCCAATCATGCTTCCAATTTAAGGCACATGCTCGCAGCATGTCCTCAAGGGTCTGAATTGTCCGTTCAGACTGCCCATCAGTCTGAGGATAGTACGATGTACTGAGCCTCAGTTCCGTCCCTAAAGCTTGGTGAACGGATTGCCAGAAGTGCGACACAAATCTACCATCTCGATCGGAAATAATGCTCTTAGGAGTCCCGTGTAACCTCACAATTTCTGCGATGAATACACGAGATAGTTTCTCGGGCCCCCAATTATCCTTAATTACCAGAAAGTGAGCTGACTTGGTTAGTCGATCGACAATAACCCAAATCATGTTCATCCCCGTTCGCGTCCTCGGCATATTGGTGACAAAATCCATTGTTATATCCTCCCATTTTCATTCTGGGATTGGTAGCGATTTTAAGCAACCCCGCTGGCCGTTGATGTTCAATATTGACTTGCTGACATGTCAAGCATTTCGACACGTACTCTTCAACATCATTTTTGATATTGCTCCACCAATATTTATTCTTCACGTCCTTATACATTTTGCTTGTACCGGGGTGAAGAGAATACGGTGTAGTGTGCGCTTCCCTCAATATGGTCTGTTTAAGCTCGACGTCTGCGGGTATACAAAGTCTACCTCTAAACCTTAAAACGCCATCATCTTGAATCATAAATCCGGGAGCTTTTCCTCCAATCACGTCCTTTCTTAGTTGGACTAGTAACGGATCCTCCAATTGCTTCGATTTGATTTCATCGACCAAAGACGACGTGATTTCCAAAGTACATAATTGTCCTTGAACTTTCTGAAGCCAAATCTCTATATCTTGCCTAATTATGTCTCGACGGATCTCGTGTTGATATGTAAGTATACTCAGCATTTGGAGGGCTACGGGTTTCCAACTCAATGCGTCCGCTACCATGTTAGCTTTTCCTGGATGATATAATATTTCAAGATCGTAATCCTTAATCAGCAACCATCGGCGTTGTCTCATATTTAGCTCCTTTTGGCTAAATATATATTTTAGGCTTTTGTGATCCGTGTAGATTTTACATGAAGAGCGATAAAGGTAATGCCTCCAAATCTTTAGCGCGAATACAACTGCCGATAACTCTAAATCATGTGTAGGATAATTAATTTCATATGGTTTCAATTGTCGGAACGCATATGAAATTACTCTACCTCTCTGCATTAAAACACAACCTAATCCAAGTCCGGAAGCATTACTATACACTTCGAAATCATCGGTGCCCTGAGGTAACAATAACATGAGCGCCGAAGTTAACCGTCGTTTAAGCTCATCAAAACTGTTTTGCCTCTCATCAGTCCACTCGAACTTCTGAGATTTCTGGAGTAACTGAGTAAGTGGTCGAGCGATTTTTTAAAATCCCTCGACGAATCTGCGATAATATCCGACAAGCCCTAGAAAACTTCGGGTCTCCTTCACACTTCTAGGTGGTTCCCACTCAACAATGGCCGCTATCTTTTGGGGATCCACCCGAACTCCATCAACCGAAATTACATGACCAAGAAATGTCACCTCTTTAAGCCAGAATTCGCACTTTGAGAATTTAGCGTAAAGTTTCTCCATTCTCAAAGTGTTCAACACCACTCGGAGATGTTTAGCGTGATCATCCTCATTCCGGGAGTAGACAAGAATATCATCAATGAAAACGACCACAAACTTATCAAGATAGTCAATGAAAACTTTGTTCATCAGCTGCATAAACACGGCAGGAGCATTGGTTAGACCAAACGACATAACCACAAATTCGTAATGGCCTTACCGAGTATGGAAAGCAGTCTTTGGAATATCAGAATCCCCAATCCTCAGCTGGTAATATCCTGATCGCAAGTCAATCTTAGAGAAAACTGTGGCACCCTAAAGTTGGTCGAACGAGTCATCTATTCGAGGTAAAGGATATTTGTTCTTAATGGTTAACTTATTCAATTCACGATAATCAATGCATAGACGGAACGATCCGTCCTTCTTCTTAACGAAGAGGACCGGTGCACCCCAAGGTGATGCACTAGGTCAAATATACCCTTTATCCAGAAGCTCGCCCAATTGTTTCTTCAGTTCTAACATCTCGGAGGGTGCCATACGATACGGCGCTCGAGAGACAGGTGCTGCGCTTGGCACAAGATCAATCGGAAACTCTACCTCTCTAGACGGAGGTAATCCCGGTAGATCATCCGGAAATACATATGGGTATTCATTCACAACTGGAATCGACAATAATTCGGCTTCATCGACGTTTGTGCTCATGGCGTAACACCAATAACCAATACAGTTTTGTTTTAATAATTTTATCGCCCTAACAGCGGAAATCACCCCTCCTGAACTACCCGGTTTATGACCCAAGAAAGTATGCTCGACACCATCTTCTGCTATTATAGAAATAGTTCGCGTTCGATAATTCATGATAGCACCATGACAATTCAACCAATCATCTCCCAGAATTACATCCTCTCCTTTCAGATATACCACAATGAGGTCTGAAGGCCAATCTCGACTCTCGATATACACAAGACAATTTTTAATCTCTTGGTTCCCAATCAAATGCTCCCCACTAGGAGTACTTACTACAAATGGTTCGCACTCAATCAAACACCCAAGATCCAAACATTTCACACAATCAAGGACAATACACGAATGGGTAGCTCCTGAATCAAATAATACTGATACAGGTTGAGAAAGTATTTGCATGATACCTGCAGCTACCGGGGCCTCTGTGTCGTCCGCGCGTCTCATCTGGTACACTCTTGGTTGTGCCGAACCGACACTGAATGCAGCTTGATGATCCAACCGGCCTCGACCTCTTCCACGTCCCAAAGTCTGTTGCGGCTGATTAGATGTAGTCCCCGGGTTCACACTCGGAGTTGGTGCCGAACTCTGTTGTTTAACAAATCTAGTGGCAGCCTCACAATGAGCCGCCCGATGACCGGCTTGTCCGCATGTGAAATAAATAACGGGAGGAAGTGGACACTCTCGAAATTGTTGGACTCTTTGATTACGATTGAAACATTGTCCCCTACCAAAGGCAAAAGACTGGCCCGGTCGAAAACTCAGAGCACTACTGGCTTGCTGAACGGACTTCCCGATAGCGGAATGAGAAGCGTGAGATTTATGAAATCCACCACTCTTACTTCTTGAAAAGCCACCCATCGTCTTCGGCTTCTTGATCTCGGTACCCGAACTCGACACAGAAATGACCATTTCGATGGCCAAGGCACGATCCTGATACTCCTTCAAAGTAACACATCTGAAAACCGCCATAGCCTCGCGAATCCTGGGCTTCATTCTCAAATCAAAGTAACGGATTTTATCCGCTTCAGTCCTTACTTGCCCACGAACATGGTTCAGTTGCTGATTATATGTGACAATGGCCTTTGTGACAGGTACATCTTGAGGTGTTTCCGAAAAGAAATCTGCGATACGTTTTTATTTAACAGGCTAGGGACAATACTCTTCCTCTATCTCAGCTTTAAACTTGGACCAAGTGGCCATACGATCCGTAGGTCTCACGGCTTCCCACCAATCCGCAGCCTCCTTGTCAAGGAAATACTGCACAATAGGGACCCGTCTCTCTTCGGGGCACGCAACGGCATCAAAAATCCTGCCAAACGGAAACCACCACCCTTCCCAGCCCAACGTATCAGACGCACCAGTAAAACGGGGAGGTTGCATTTTTATCACTCCCTGAAGCCATTTACTCTCATCAGTCGGCTGGTCATGATGTCCGGACTCATTCAACTTGACTAACTGTGCTGCTACCTGCTGGAGTATAGCAGCTATGCCGGCATTCACATTAGAGTCAGCCGATGGTTCTTGATTTACAGTATTCAGAGAAGCGGTGTTCGGCTCCGTATGAGATGCCGAATCAGATGCATCATTAGAAGGTGTGCCAGATTCATTAGTGGTACCACGACCACGGCCTCTGCCGCGTCCACGTCTGCCATGTCCACCACGACCTCTCAACATACTGAGATATAAAAGGATTGAAATTATCAGGACAGTTCACAATCCAAGGAATTCAAATCTTCTCTATAGCGACAAGGCACAAAGAGAGTTCAAGGAGTCTTACCACCACGGGTCACACGGCTCGACAGCAACACACGGTATTGAGCTCGATCAGTTTATACAACTCTTACGACTTGACAACCCAAATAACCAAAGGCCTAGGTAATCCCGAAACCTAGGCCCTGATACCATAAATGTAACACCCCCAATTTCACTTTGGAAGATTACAGGCCGCAGGATACCCAAGGGTCCCACCAGGCTGACGACACACAAGTTAAACTACAATCCAATACATAATCACCACGACATAACAGTCCAACACAGGACACAAAACATGAGTTAGGCCTCGGCCGTGGCCAAAATAGTAGAGTCAAACAGCATTCACTCAACGCAAACATCACACACCATCGTACAACCCAACTCAACAATAATACTAAATATAAAAACCGACTCTGACATTACAAATACAACGACTGATACGAGCTCTCTAACATCCGGTGTGCTTGTCAACTCCGTGTGCACCACATGTGGGCTCCTGTCCCTCGAGAGTACCTAAAATGTACAAAACATTCCACCCCAATAAGGGGTTAGCAACAACCGCTAGTGCAAGTACAGTATTACAATATTTTAATCCACAAGCATTTCCAAATTAATTCAAAATCCAAAACAGTTCAAGTCGTGATATTCCGGAATATCAATATCGATCATCAGTAAAAACACTCCGACAAGCCTCGCGACCCGGCCCGGCCCTCAAGCCACCAAGTCCCTGTGTGCCCCGTTGAGCAACCCCAGGTGAGAATGTCCACTCAAAGTATCTCTCGTGACCCAGTCCAGCCGCTAAGCCACCAAGTCCCCGTGTGACCCCATCGAGTCAATCCCCGAGTGAGAGTACCCGAGAACAACCTTTCAACTCTCATCAGTAACTAATTCATCACAGAAATGCATGCCATAAACTAATGCAATAAAGTACTTGCCTGGATTTTCTAACTCTCAAAGGAACAACAACGAACAAGGTTACGATCCGAACTATCTTCCAAATCCCACTCCTAACAAACATCGAGGCTCAATCATTTACAATTTTGTTAGAAACATTAGAATTGATCCTAAGTTCTACCCTTAGGACCATTTCATCGAGTACTACGGGGGCATAATGGGTTTTGCTCGATTTACAAAAGAAGATTTGGAATCAATCCACAAAACCTTGAGGAAATCATGAAATCATACTTATGCAACTATTTTCAACTATAATTCATCATAAATTTGGAGCTAAAACAGTTGGAGAAACGAGATCCCCAAAACCCCCAAACTTCCCCAAAGTTAGGGTTCTAAGGAAGGATTACCTCAATTCTTTGGTGAAAATGATGTAGGATTGATGGATCTTTGCTTGAAGTTGAAAAGATCTGAGTTTCAACCGTGCTCCGCCAAAACCCTCGCCCGCACAACCCTGGAGTCGTCTAGAAACACGGAGAAGAGGAAAGAAGGTGAAAAATGACAAGTGTTGACCGCAACACATGTATTTATATGGGTGCGCCCTAGCGCGCGCTAGTGCTTCCCGGATAGCATGCGCTATCGGCCTAGGCCTGCAGCCCAGACCCTTCTGCCTAGCCGAGATGGCATGCACTACGTCCGACAGTGTGCGCTACTCAGTCGAGTTAGCGTGCGCTGTACCGCCGAGTTAGTGCGCGCGGCTGCCGCCTTAGCGTGCGCTCCCTGGTGTCCACTCCAAGTCCAGAAACCTTTCTGCCCTATTCAGAAACCCTTATGCCCATCCTGGTAGCGTGCGCTACGATCGACCAGCGTGCGCTACGCCCGACAAGTTAACGCGCGCAACGACCGTCTTAGCGCGCGTTACCTATTGGTCTGGCCGAAGTCCATACCTCACTGTCCTTACTGTCCGGGCCGCTTAGCGCGCGTTATCACCCGACAGTGGCGTGCGCTACCCGATCCTCTAGCGTGTGCTAATAAAATGCAGTAGCGTGCGCTAGCTCGATTTTTGTCCCAGTCCAGTGCCCTCTGGACTGCCCCATGCTACCGGTTAGCGTGCGCTATTCTTCTAGCAGTAGCGTGCACTGGCCTACGACCTCCGTTGCGTACGCTACCCACATAACTTAGCGTACGCTAACCCTAGGTTGCAGATGCGATACAAGCGGTACGACACACCATTAACGAATATTAGCGGAATACTTGCAAGAAACACAACATACAGACTCAATCTCGAATCAAACACATGATACCAATATTCGAAAAAATTACAAACCAAACCACAAATTTCATGAATTTATAATTATGGCCAATAAAAGGTACGATTATTACATATATAACCCGCTCACTAATGGGAGAAAGAATTCTATCTTGGTATCCAGTAGGACCTGCTACTTGCCCGTCAAGATGCACGTCGAGGTTGACCCCCACCTTCCGGTTTACAGGGTCGAACTACTCTAATGAAGATCTTGACGTCACAAGCATATCCCTACTAAATCCTCAAGTCGAAGGTTCACGAATACCTATCACAACCTTTCAATTCCGTCATTGACTGTCCTGGAGTGAAATCCGTGTGACGAATCGAGGGTGAGTCAGTTTACTAATCCAATTAGCAGACCTATAACGTGTGCTCCCACTAACCATTAATGTTCGACAGGAACTCTCCATGTCAAAGAACACGTCATACAAGTCTTCACATAAACTTAACGCCCAGTCAAGTTTCATCGACTTGCGAACGATTAAGTATTTGAGCTATAAACCTTTTCCAGTGCCGACCCCCTTATCCAATAAGGAGTGGAACGTTTTGCTCTCAAATATATGGACTAGTTTCTATATGTATATTTACGAGTTAGGAATACCAGTAACTACCAGTAAATAAAGAAACATTCATTTGCCTTATGATAATGATTTACATAATTACAAGTGCAATGCCCTCACTCAACATCCTCTGAGTGGCATTCGAGGGCATACTCCTAACATTGTGCTGCGCTGCAAGAGCGGTAGCACATGCCTAGGAGCCGAGGTTTCATAACAGTACCAAATATATTGAGAGAGAGTATCATCTCGTAAGAGAATTTGTTCACAAAGATATATATTATGCTGATAGAGTAGAGTCAGCCGACTACGTCGCTGATCCACTGACCAAGCCATTTTCTCAGATTAGCTTAAAGCGTCATCTGGAGAACATGGGTATTAGATACCATAGTGTGTGGCATTGAGTACAAGTGGGATATTATTAAGAGTATGCCCTCGAATGCCACTCAGAGGATGTTGAGTGAGGGCATTATACTTGTTATTATGTATATCATTAAAATAAGGCAATGGATATTTCTTTATTGACTGGTAGTTACTGGCGTTCTTGACTCTTAAATATATATATAGAAACTAGTCCATGTATTTGAGAGCAAAACATTCCACTCCTTATTGGATAAGGGGTCAGCACTGGAAAGGTTTATAGCTCAAATACTTAATCGTTCGCAAGTCGATGAAACTTGACTGGGGGGCGTTAAGTTTATGTGAAGACTTGTATGACGTGTTCTTTGACATGGAGAGTGCCTGTCGAACACTAATGGTTAGTGGGAGCACATGTTATAGGTATGCTAATTGGATTAGTATACTCGAACCGACTCACCCTCGATTCGTCACACGGATTTCACTTTCGGACTGTCAATGATGGAATCGAAAGGTTGTGATAGGTATTCTTGAACCTTCGACTTGAGGATTTAGTAGGGATGTGCTTGTAACGTCAAGATTTTCATTAGAGTAGTTCGACCCTATAAACCGAAAGGCGGGGGTCAACCTCAACGTGCATCTTGTCGGGCAAATAGCAGGTCCTACTGAATACCAAGATAGAATTCTTTCTCCTGTTAGTGAACGGGTTATATGTCCTATGCGGTTATTGGCGGATGAGATCATAAGTCTTTGGCCAAAGCATTGGAGCTAGTTGTATTGGATACACGAGAGCTCGATGATCTCGATTTGCATTAACTCATGCATAGCGTCAAGGGGATTTGAGGAGATAAGGTTGGAAGAATATAATGAAGACTTGATCTCACTTCCTAACTTGGTGCATTCATACAGTTCAAGTGTGTGTGAGAGAGAAAATAGTTTTCTCAATTGTCTTCATCTTCTTCTTCATTTCTTCTTGGTGGTTCTTGGAGAAAAATCAAGAAATCAAAGAGATATAGTGAGTTATACACTTAGAGTGCTATAATCACAATCGAAAGCTTCATCATCCTAGCTCTAGCCGTATCCTTGGAGGATATCAAGGTGATCGTCGTTCCATTTGTTTCTCCGGCGCGTGGCAAGTAGAGACGCCGTACTTTCGGCATTGGATCACCTAAGAGCTTGGAGCGGATTGGATTGTAGGGAAATCAACTAAAGCTTGGGGAATCGCTCAAGAGAAGGACACCATTTAATCAACGGACTACAAGGGTATGTTTCTTGTATCATCTTGTGCTTCATTTAATATTCGTGTATACGTAGGTCGATCGATCCTCGCAGGGATTCGGATCGAATTAATTTTCGTTTTACCACTTTTGTTGGGCCGTCGATTTAGGCACCGAATCCCAATAATTGTTTATCTGTTGAGTATATATACTCGTGTTTGGCTATTGGCTTAGCATTCTGGATTGGCCGCTGAGGCGTATTTGAGCTATGATCATGATCGAACGTTATTCCTTCAGTATGGGTAGAGGAATCCGAGGATGTGACAGAGGGGGTAAAGGCTGCAGAGCGGGCCAGAACCTAGAACCTCATGTCTATGCGCGTGCGGATGCCGAGATGAATCAGAGTTTGGACGGTGGCATTAGCTACGCGACCGATTCTCCTTCGGGACGTCATACTCGAGAAGTCGATCAGACTGAGAGTGGACACGTCGATCCTTTCTTGGTTATGAGAAGCATAATAGCCCATATGACTCAGATGATGCGGATAGTGGAGACTATGCAGGCCTCGATGATTCATGGTCCACCGCAACAGGGATTCGAGGTGCTGTTTTATGGGCATACTAGGGGAGTGAGTCAGATTGTTGGAGATATCTATCGTCAGAAGCCTGCTTTAGAGGGTTCGTCGGAACCAGCTGATATTTTTCATTGGCTTGAACATTTTGACGAACTCTTCGATATGGTTCAATATCCAGAAGAGAGTAAGGTGGCAGTAACGGCTTACTACCTGAGTAAGGGCGATTATTCTTGGTGGCTTTCTGTGAAACCCACCGATCGTGATTGTGTTTGGAGCGAGTTCAAGACTCTCATGTTAGAGAGGTATTATCCGGCTTCACTCCGTGAAGCCAAGTTTTTAGAGGTTTTGAACCCTGAATTCGTCGAGCACGAGGGTGTTAGTGTCATTGCTGAATAGTTTCATGGACTTCTTCAATTTGCTTCGTCTGTTATCCGTACTGAGGTGGATAAGATCTACTTTAGCAAGAGGCTAAACCCACAGTTGAGGATGCAGTTGTTCAATCATAATTGTAACTCACTTGGTGAATTCATCGAGAAGGCTCTTGGAGCAGAGCTTTTGATCAAGGAGCTTACTCGGGAGAACACTTCAGTTTCTTATGGTGAGAGGACTAGGATGCCGGTTCTTTCAGAGGAACATCGGGCTCCGACGTCCAAGAGGTCATTTTCTAGTCGTCTTCGTGCTGGGAAAGCCTCTTCGTCTTATACGATGAGTCCAGTGTTATTTGCTTTAACTATGATTCAGTGGGGCACATCATCACTCGTTGTATGGTGCCAAATTTTGTTTGTCGTTCATGTGGGAGGCAGGGACACCTTTAGAAGTACTGCAGGAGTTCTAGTGCCAGTAGGTCTTGAGAGAGCTCTCAGGCCTTGAGAGATTTTGTTACTCCAATCTGTACTTCATCCAAGGGGTCCTATCAGGCTTCGGAATCCAGAGGTAAGAACAGCCGAGAAGGAGCAGCGAGATCAGATTTGGGTCTTGCTCGAGTCAACGAGATCGAGGAGATCGATGACCTAGAGGATATCGATGTTGGGTACATTTGAGATGTAGCCTTGATTTGTATTTTCCTTTCCTTGTTTTCGGATTGATGTTTAACTTAATCTATATTGTGATATTCTGGTTGTGAACCGCTTGTTGTTGATCTATCTTGTAACGATAATATTTGATAAATCTCGAGATTTGAGGTCATTTGATGCTTTCTTCTTTCCTTTTGGTATTGTGCCCGAGATTTTGTGATAATCTGGGTAATTTTTCATTGTGATTCGAGACGTCAAGTTGTGAGGACTTGGGCGCGCAATTGATATGGTCCCGAGGACTATGTATGTGTCGTTATTATCTTTGCGTGGCGTGAGTCAGTATTTGTATGGGCATCAGATGCCGAAGAGAATGGAGAAGTGTACACTGATGATTGTAGACATGCACAATGAGCGGCTCCTGCGGGATGTGTACGCCGGTGTTACAAGTCATGCGGTTGGTACGACTTTCTGGTTGGTCTCTGGCGGAGGAGTCATGATTCGACAAATCTCGCACATGGTTGAGTGTTTTCATCACTTAATTTTTGCCCTGTTCGGGCAGGGAGACGCGGGGACCCGAGGGGTTGGCCCAGTTACTCAGGCGGAGTTGTTCGTAATAAGGAGTATTCCTGGAGATGTTGATTTCAGATCCCGATGGATAGTTCATATCCCGAGATGTTTACCCTTAGTTTCAGGGACGAAACTCTTTTTAATGGGGGAGTATGTAATATCCAGGGGTAATTTTTTTCGTTTCACTGTTGTGTTGTACGTATTCATTTGGAATTGTACAAGTGGTGTTGTATTTGACTGATATAATGCATATTGTGTTGGGATATTTAGGAATCGAAATATTTATACTTGTCGTCGGTTTGGTTTCTTCGGTTGGATGTTGCTTGGTGAGTTTGGAATTTTGGACAAGTATATAGCCATAACATACGCTATGTGTAGCATTACGTATGCTATTGTGTTGAGCTTACATACGTTAAACCGTGAGGGTTACGTACGTAACATTGGGTATCAGATCGATGCTGACTTTTAGTGTGTAGGACCGGGCCAGGCTGGATTCACGGAGTTCGATTGGGACAGGCAGGTCAACGCACATTACATACGCTATACCTTGAGGTTAACGTACGTAATGGTAAGGTTTGTTATGTATGTAATTTAGTTAACGTACGTAATGGGTACCCCATTTTGAGGCAGTGAGTTTTGGACTACGTAGCGTACGCTACGTAGAGGCGATAACGTACGTTAAGTCCATAACGTACGTTAAGGCTGGAGGATAGCGGCAGTAATGTGATGTGCAGATTATAAAGACATGATTCGTCTTTCATTTTCTCACGATCCATTTCCGATTTCTCTCACTAGAAATCATCCCTCTGCATCTCTTAGTGAATTCCAAACTCTTCCAACTTGATTTGGAGCTTCATAACTTGGATTGAAGCTTAGTAACTTGGAGTTTTGAGTGTTTCTTAATGGTTTGAGGTTGTTCTTCACTTCTTCAAGAGGTATGTGTTTAATCTTGTGTTTATCTCGAGATTATGTTGTTGCTATTGTTGATTACTTCGTGTTTTGATGGATGGATGGAGGATAACATGATTTTTGATGAGTTTTTATAACTTATGATTAAGAGCATGATGATTATGTCTTGAGGAAGAGTTGTTCTTGATGTTTTAGGATACTTGGAGGTTATAATCATGTCTAGGAAGAGTTATGTTAAGATTGTTAGATGATTAACATATATTTGAGATGATTATTGTTGTTGGTTGTGTTCTTGAGAGATTATAACCATTTTGATATAGGATTATGATGAATTATGTGATGATTGTCATAATCTGGAAATGGTTGAGTTGATCTTGTGTGTTAATCCAAATTCTTATCGAATTAGTGGAGGATTGTCGGTTGGACATCATGTTTGTTGTGTTGATGATGTTCTTGAGGCGTAAGTGTTGATATTGGTGATTTTATCATTTTGAGATGACTGATTTCATGTTGTTCTTGATAATCCTTGTTGAATTGTTTTTCACAAGTGTTAAGAACATAATGATCATGTTAATTGATCATTGAGGTGTCGGAGGATGTTAAAATTCATAGTTGGAGACTATGATATTCGATTGTGTGGTTTGACCGATTCGTGATTGAATCGGGATTGTCTTTGGTGTTGTTTTCCATTAATTTTGTGTTATTGAATGAATTGTATTTCATTCAAGGTTGTTCGAGTGTTTGTGACTGTCGGAGGACGCCGTTCGTCGTTTCTTGGGAGGACGTTGATCGTGGAAGGACTTTCTCGCCTTCGGTTTGAGGCAAGTTTTATACTTGTACTAGTCAATGAGATTAATGTTATCATTTATATGTATGAATGTGTTGTATCATTTCGAGACTTGGTCTCTCTATGATTTTGTTGATATCAAGGGATTGTTTGATACGATACCCTTCCGCAAATTATGCCAAATGTTATTGTTGTTCGGCAAAAGCCGTTCAGGGCATTGAGATACTCGTTGTTGATGTTATTGTCGATAGCCGGTTCGCGGTATCGATGTATTGATTTTTGTGGTTGATATTGATGTCGGTTTAAGACATTATTGTGATCATTGTTATTGATATTGGTGTTTTGCTATTGATGCTATAATTGGCCGATTGAAGGCATTAATGCATTCGATTATCATCTCCGCCATTGGTAACCGATTAAAGGTACTGAGGCATCAGTTGTATCATTGTTATCGATTGGCCCTTCTAAGGTAATCGATGTATTGAATTGGGATTATCGAGGATAGTTCCCATCCGTTGCGTCATTGTTATCGATTGGCCATTTTAAGCCAATCGAGGTATTGAATTGGGATTATCGAGGACATTTCCCATCTGTTGTGTCGTTGTAATCGATTGGCCATTCTAAGGCAATCGAGGTGTTTATTTAGGACTGTCGAGGATAGTTACCATCCATTGAGTCATTGTGATCGATTGGCCATTCCAAGGCAGTCGAGGTATTTGAATTGGGACTGCTGAGGACGGTGCCCATCCGTGAGTTATTGTTGTCGTGTTTGCCGACTTAAGGCATCACACTATCATTCTTGTGAACTCGGCAATTTTGTGATCGTTGAGGGTTGATGATTCCAGGATTGTTGTGTTATGATTGTTAATCGTGTTAATCGGTCCTTAGGGATTGTGATCCCAGGATGGTTGTTTAGGATATTGTTGGTCGTGTCGATCTTTCACTATCCGTGTATCATTGTTCACTTTGGTGAGTCTGTTGATCCTTATTGGATGTGTTGTTCTTTGAGTTTCGTTGTCATGTTGCATCGTGACATATCTGGAATCATATCTGCGTGCCAATTGGTTATGTGTAGGATTTTTAGCCAGGCACACGATGGTCATGCATAGATGTTTCTGCATTGGACCGTGCACACAAGACGTATTTCGTGAGGCTAATTAGGTACATTGTCCCACGTATATTCTGATTTCCGTATACGGGGTGGACATGTGCACGAACACATTTCCGGATCGGGCGTACTGTTGTTCATAGTCCATGTTGTATTGGATATGTCCGATGATTTGCGAAGGGTTATTCATACGCCAAGGGGTATATTCGACAGTCGGGTTTGTTTCTTTGAGATCCGTATTGTGATGATATACAACTTCGGGCTGTTTGGCTTTCAGGCCATTGTGATGATTGGCAGCTTCAGCTGAGATATTTTCAGCCCATTGTGATATTTTGGCAGCTTCGGCTGAGGTCTTTCAGGCCATTGTGATGTATTGGTATTTCCGTTGGAGCCTTCGGGCATTTTGATTTGTATATAGTCAGCATTGGTTTGGTTTACCTTCGGGAAATTTCATTATTATGTTCTATATTGATGATTCGCTGTTGGATACTTGTGTTCTAACCTGTTGAGCAGGATATTGATCGTATGCCGTGGGCATAAGTGTAACACCCCCGATATATTCAGGAATATTACAACGCCGTAAATCATTTTACATAAGAATTTACAAGACTGAAGAAACGAAAAGACAATAACAGATACCAACTTATGAAAGTAACTGAAATAAAATACAAACAGTTCTGACCAATACTGAGAATACAAATATCCAAAGGAAAAATATTAATACATCACCAAATCCAGATCATCACAAACGATGACGTACTCGAGTACTTATTAAAACAACACAATCAACAGACAAATAAACCCGGCCGGAACATCACTCTGCACCCTCGTCGTCATGCAGCTCCAGTGGTAGTTTCCCTGCTCTCCGGGATCCTAAACATAAACAAATGTTCACCCCCGAAGGGGTTAGCACAACGATCCTAGTACAAGTACCACGACATATTATTCAACATCTCACGAAGAATAATAACAACATGAATGACAAAATACCAATGAGTCTCCTCCCACGAGAAACTCATAAATAACATACACAAATGATAATCACAACATGATATCACAACATACACATGGTAATTCCGACGATCCAGCGTTCGCTGCCTAGAACCCACGATGATCCCATCAGACCAACCCGTGGTGGAAAAACCCGTCCGATGATCCAGCGCACGCTCGCATAGATCCCCCGATGATCCCATCGGACCAAAACGAGGTGGACATACAACAACGACATATATGCACAAAAATATGTATAACATCAATACATATAATAATTAAAGTACTTGCCTCGATTCGATGACAAGAATAATACTCCCACGAATATCAATACGCTCGAAGGTCGCTCCCTTCGATCAATCACATTGCGAAGCTCGAACCTTAAATAACAAAAATAATATAGAGTTCATCTCAAGTCATACGAACACCTAACAATCCAAATTACGGTCGGAAGTTCATAAACGTAACCTGTCTGCCCTGTTTAACGTACGTTACATACCCTTGGTAGCGTACGTTGAGCCTACTCGTTAGCGTATGTAAGCTACAAGGTCTAGCGTACGCTAACCATGTTTCGACAGTCAGTCTCTGATCAGTCGACTTGACTCGTCTGATGATATAACGTACGTTACATACCAACCGCAGCGTACGTTAACCTTGCCCATTAGCATATGTAAGCTTCCGAGCATAGCGTACGCTAAACAAGCATCCGACAGTCTCACTGAACAGTCGACTGTCTTGGTTTATGATGAAGCGTACGAAATCTTCAGTGATTAACGTACGTTACTCTTCTACATATCATGCTCATACATTTATGAATGATCTTATGGATAACAACATCTTCGAATTCAAGGATACGTGTATCATCACAACACCATATTCAATCTTGATTACAACTCTTATGCAAAGTTCGGTTATCTAAGGTTGATGCATTAAATTCCATTATCATCATTACATTCAGACTTTGTTTCAAAGATGAACTTAACAATTCCAACTCATAAGAAAGGATACAACCTTCAATGATTCTTTCTTAAGTCCGTTTAACAAAAGTCATATCAACTCAAAGTCTACGATCAATATGGCAATGCTATTCAATACGGATAATCAATCTCAGAACATTACTCTCATCATTTGACGTAATAGGATTCCAACTATGATGTTTCAAAAATGATACCATAAGCATAATCATCCCAACTTCTAAACATGCTGTTTGGTTGAATAATTCATCAATGGAACTCATTATCTCGATAGCATGATCTTCATATTCTTAAGAACACGAATTCATGGTTGGAGATAGTATAACATACCTTAAGATGAAGAAAACACCGAGACAATAGGTAGAATCTAACTCCGGTTGCTTGTTTGCCAATCCAAGATGCTTCTCCACTCCATGATCAAGCATAAATGGTACCCAGTCTTCAATGATCAAGTAGAGACGGTCTATAAGTGTTTAAGGAGGCTGGGATCTCTCTGGGCAAGAAGGATGTTGAAGGCTATGTAGAATGAACGAGCTGAAATGAAATGGGTTGATGTCTTATTTAAAATTTTCAGTCCTTAACGTACGTTAGCCTTCATGCATAACGTATGTTAGCCTCTTAGCGTACGCTACCCAGCATAATTTAGCGTACGCTATCATCCTGATAGTTAACTGTCCTCATTTCTAAACTCGATTACGTATGTTACACCATCAAGTTACGTACGTAAGTAACACACATTAGCGTACGCTAGACACAATCCTTAGCGTACGTTAACAATCATTGACTTCAAAAGTGCCCAGGTTCATCTAATGGAATCTTATCCGGACCCATGTCCGGCTGGCGCATGTGATAGCCACCCAGCTCAATTATTGACTGCCTAACGTACGCTATGCTTCATTCATAGCGTACGCTAACTCTGGCCGATAACGTACGTTAAGCTACATTCTTAGCATACGTTATCACGTATTTGCATGGGAAAGTTTACATGTTGCCATACTCATGTACAAGGATACAAATACGAGAAATATCATACTTCAATTATCGATATCGCAATTTCGAATAATACAGGGTTCAAATACAAATGAAATACTCAATAATAAATCTGGATATTACATACTCTCCTACTAAAAAGGAGTTTCGTCTCGAAACTCAAGACAAAAATAACCCTGGATATATATTCGGAAATTCGTTCACAACAGGAATGGATGAAGGTTCCACTTTTCCATCTTCTTTCTTCATTGCGTAACATCAGTATCCGGTACAACCCTGTTTCAACAATTTGACAGCTTTCATTGCCTTGATTATCTTTCCTGAGCTTTCTGGTTTCCATCCTTCAAACAGTATTTCAGAACCATCGTCAACTATCACTGAGATATTCCTTTTCCGGTAGTTTACAACAGCTCCACATCGATTCAGCCAATCATCTCCGAGTATCAGGTCGTCTCCTTGCATGTCCATCATAATCAGATTTGAGAGCCACTCTCTGCCTCCAAATGATATAGGGAAATCTCTAGTTTCTAAGTTTCCCACAATCCTCTCTCCACTCGGTAAACCCACAACATAAGGCTCACAATTATGAAAACCAAAAATATTCAAACGATTTACACAAGACAAGGTTATAAATGAATGCGTAGCTCCTGTATCGAATAAAACGCTAACTGGCTGGGAAAGGATCTGAACAGTACCTGATGCAACAGCAGCATCCTGATCGTCTATTCTCCTCATCTCGTATAGATGCGGGGGAATGGATCCGGCACTCGATGTCCCCTTTCAGTCCCACTGTCATCTGCCTCGTCCGCGACTAAAATTCTGAGGCATCTGAACACTTTGCTACGGGCTCTAAAAGACTTTGCAGCCTCTTCACAGAACACCACACGATGCCTCTCTAGACCACAAACAAAATAAGTCACGACAGGTAAGGGGCAATTTCGTCGATAGTGCCCCGTCTGGGCACAGTTAAAGCACTTCCTGGTTACATCCGTCGTGGATGATTCTGCTCCAAAGTTCTTTCCGCTCTTAGATGGGTGCAGAGGTTTCTTGAAAGAATGATAGGATGACTAGGCCTTGCGGGTCCCACTACTCTTGTGTTCCGTGAAACTATCGGAGACTTTGGAGCGCATGCTAACATAGATACCCCGATGATCCCGTCGGACCAACACAAGGTGGACATACAACAACGACATATATGCACAACAATATGTATAACATCAATACATAGAACAATTAAAGTACTTGCCTCGATTCGATGACAAGAATAATACTTCCACAAATATAAAAATGCTCGAAGGTCGCTCCCTTCGATCAATCACATTGCTAAGCTCGAACCTTAAATAAAAGAAATAATATAGAGTTCATCTCAAGTAGTACGAACACCTAACAATCCAAATTATGGTCGGAAGTTTATAAACGTAACCTGTCTGCCCTGTTTAACCTACGTTACGTACCCTTGGTAGCGTACGTTAAGCCTACTCATTAGCGTATGTAAGCTACAAGGTCTAGCATACGCTAACCATGTTTCGACAGTCCCTCTCTGATCAGTCGACTTGACTCGTCTGATGATATAACGTACGTTACGTACCAACCGTAGCGTACGTTAACCTTTCCCGTTAGCATACGTAAGCTTCCGAGCATAGCGTATTCTAAACAAGCATCCGACAGTCTCACTGAACAGTCGACTGTCCTGGTTTATGATGAAGCGTACGAAATCTTCAGTGATTAACGTACGTTACTCTTCTACATATCATGCTCATACATTTATGAATGATCTTATGGATAACAACATCTTTGAATTCAAGGATATCTGTATCATCACAACACCATATTCAATCTCGATTACAACTCTTATGCGAAGTTCGGTTATCTAAGGTTGATGCGCTAAATTCTATTATCATCATTACATTCAGACTTTGTTTCAAAGATGAACTTAACAATTCCAACTCATAAGAAAGGATACAACCTTCGATGATTCTTTCTTAAGTCCGTTTAACAAAAGTGATATCAACTCCAAGTCTACGATCAATATGGCAATGCTATTCAATATGGATAATCAATCTCAGAACATTACTCTCATCATTTGACGTAATAGGATTCCAACTATGATGTTTCAAAAATGATACCATAAGCTTAATCATCCCAACTTCTAAACATGATGTTTGGTTGAATAATTCATCAATGGAACTCAATATCTCGATAGCATGATCTTCATATCCTTAAGAACACGAATTCAAGGTTGGAGATAGTATAACATACCTTAATATGAAAAAAACATCGAGACAATAGGTAGAATCCAACTCCGGTTGCTTGTTTGCCAATCCAAGATGCTTCTCCACTTCAATGATCAAGCATAAATGATATCCAATCTTCAATGATCAAGTAGACGGTCTATATGTGTTTAAGGAGGCTGGGATCTCTCTGGGCACGAAGGATGTTGAAGGCTAAGTGGAATGAACGAGCTGAAATGAAATGGGGTGATGTCTTATTTATAATTTTCTGTCCTTAACGTACGTTAGCCTTCATGCATAACGTACGTTAGCCTCTTAGCGTACACTACCCAGCATAATTTAGCGTACGCTATCATCCTGATAGTTAACTGTCCTCATTTCTGAACTCGATTACGTACGTTACACCATGAGGTTACGTACGTAAGTAACACACATTAGCGTACGCTAGACACAATCCTTAGCGTACGTTAACAATCGTTGACTTCAAAAGTGTCCAGGTTCATTCAATGGAATCTTATCCGGACCCATGTCCGGCTGGTGCATGTGACAGCCTCCCAGCTTAATTATTGACTGCCTAACGTACGCTACACTTCATTCATGGCGTACGCTAACTCTGGCCAATAACGTACGTTAAGCTACATTCTTAGCATACGTTATCATGTATTTGCATGGTAAAATTTACATGTTGACATACTCATGTACAAGGATACAAATACGAGAAATATCATACTTCAATTATCGATATCGCAATTCCAAATAATACAGGGTTCAAATACAGATGAAATACTCAATAATAAATCCGGATATTACAATAAGTATTTCATGAATGCTTGGTTCTTACCTTGGTTTATGAGCATCTCGTATTACCATTGTTGTACCGTTTATTTTGCCTTTGGATGCATATCATGTTGTACATGTATTTGAAGTTTATTATCTGGATGACTGACCCCGTGGGGGCGGTGTAACACCCCCAATATATTCAGGAATATTACAGCGCCATAAATCCTTTACATAAGAATTTACAAGGCTGAAGAAATAAAAAGACAATAATAGATACCAATATATGAAAGTAACCGAAATAAAATACAACAGTTCTGGACCAATACCGAGAATACAATTATCCAAAGGAAGAATATCAATACATCACCAAATCCAAATATCACAAATGATGACGTACTCGAGTACTTATTAAAACGATACAAACAACAGATAAATAAACCCGACCGGAACATCACTCTGCACCCTCGTCGTCATGCAGCTCCAGTGGTTGTTTCCCTGCTCTCCTGGATCCTAAACATAAACAAATGTTCACCTCCGAAGGGGTTAGCACAACAATGCTAGTACAAGTACCACAACATATTATTCAACATCTCACGAAGAATAATAATAACATGAATGACAAAAATACCAACGAGTCTCCTCCTATGAGAAACTCATAAATAACATACACAAATGATAATCACAACATGATATCACAACATACACATGGTAATTATGATGATCCAGTGTTCACTGCCTAGAACTCACGATGATCCCGTCAGACCAACCCATGGTGGAAAAACCTGCCCAATGATCCAGCGTACGCTAGCATAGATCCCCCGATGATCCCGTCGGACCAACACGAGGTGGACATACAACAACGACATATATGCACAACAATATGTATAACATCAATACATAGAACAATTAAAGTACTTGCCTCAATTCGATGACAAGAATAATACTCCCACGAATATCAAAACGCTCGAAGGTCGCTCCCTTCGATCAATCACGTTGCTAAGCTCGAACCTTAACAAAAGAAATAATATTGAATTCATCTCAAGTCGTACGAACACCTAACAATCCAAATTACGGTCGGAAGTTCATAAAACGTAACCTGTCTGACCTGCTTAATGTACGTTACGTACTCTTGGCAGTGTACGTTAAGCCTACTCGTTAGTGTATGTAAGCTACAAGGTCTAGCATACGCTAACCATGTATCGAAAGTTCCTCTCTGATCAGTCGACTTGACTCGTCTGATGATATAATGTACGTTATGTACCAAACGTAGCATACATTAACCTTGCCCGCTAGCGTACGTAAGCTTCAGAGTATAGTGTACATTAAACAAGTATCCGACAGTCTCTCACTGAACAGTCTACTGTTCTGATTTACGATGAAGCGTACAAAATCATCAGTGATTAACGTATGTTACTCTTCTATATATCATGCTCATACAATTGTGAAAGATGTTACGGATTAAAACATCTTCGAAATTCAAGGATACGTCTATCATCACAACACCATATTCAATCTCGATTACAACTCTAATGCGAAGTTCGGTGATCTAAGGTTGATGTGCTAGATTCCATTATCATCATTACATTCAGACTTTGTTTCAAATATGAACTAACAATTCAAACTCATAAGAATGGATACAACCTTCGATGATTCTTTCTTAAGTCCGTTTAACAAAAGTGATATCAACTCCAAGTCTACGATCAATATGGCAGCGCTACTCAATACGGATAATCAATCTCAGAACATTACTCTCATCATTTGACGTAATAGGATTCCAACTATGATGTTTCAAAAATGATACCATAAGCATAATCATCCCAACTTCTAAACATGATGTTTGGTTGAATAATTCATCAATGGAACTCATTATCTCGATAGCATGATCTTCATATCCTTAAGAACACGAATTTAAGGTTAGAGATAGTATAACATACCTTAAGATGAAGAAAACACCGAGACAATAGGTATAATCCAACTCCGGTTGCTTGTTTGCCAATCCAAGATGCTTCTCCACTCCATGATCAAGCATAAATGGTACACAGTCTTCAATGATCAAGTAGAGACGGTCTATATGTGTTTAAGGAGGCTGGGATCTCTCTGGGCACGAAGGATGTTGAATGTTATGTAGAATGAACGAGCTCAAATGAAATGGGATGATGTCTTATTTAAAATTTTCAGTCCTTAACGTACGTTAGCCTTCATGCATAACGTATGTTAGCCTCTTAGCGTACGCTACCCAGCATAATTTAGCGTACGCTATCGTCCTGATAGTTAACTGTCCTCATTTCTGAACTCGATTACGTACATTACACCATCAAGTTACGTACGTAAGTAACACACATTAGCGTACGCTAGACACAATCCTTAGCGTACGTTAACAATCGTTGACTTCAAAAGTGTCCAGGTTCATCCAATGGAATCTTATCCGGACCCATGTCCGGCTGGCGCATGTGACAGCTGCCCATCTCAATTATTCACTGCTTAACGTACGCTATGCTTCATTCATAGCGTACGCTAACTCTAGCCAATAACGTACGTTAAGCTACATTCTTAGCATACGTTATCACGTATTTGCGTGGGAAAATTTACATGTTGCCATACTCATGTATAAGGATACAAATACGAGAAATATCATACTTCAATTATCGATATCGCAATTCCGAATAATAAAGGGTTCAAATACAAATGAAATACTCAATAATAAATCTGGATATTACATACTCTCCTACTAAAAAGGAGTTTCGTCCCGAAACTCAAGACGAAAATAACCCTGGATATCTAGTCCTCATGCTATCTTCCGTCTCCCAAGTGGCTTCTTCCACTCCGTGGCACGACCACTGAACCTTGACCAAAGCGATTGGTTTGTTCCTCAATTGCTTAACTCGACTCTCGAGTATCCTAATCGGTCTCTCTTCAAACGTGCCATCTGAACGACTTCGATCTCGCCGAAATCAATGACATGACTAGGATCCGGTATATACTTTTGTAACTGGGATACATGGAACACATTATGAACATGGTTCAATGAAGGCGGTAATGCCAATCTGTATGCTAACTCCCCAACTCTCTCAAGAATCTCGAACGGTCCGATATATCTCGGACTCAACTTCCCTTTTCTTCTGAAACGAAAGATTCCCCGAGTAGGAGAAACCTTTAAAAGTATGTTATTTCCAGTACTGAACTCCAGTGTAAGATTTCTGTCGACTCTGGGCAGTCAACAGCCTTTCACGAATCAAGGCTATCTTCTCTTGTGTTTGTACGATCAATTCCAGTTCCGTCTCGATCAAGTCTGATGGATCCTCCCAGCATAGGGGCGATCTGCATCTCCTCCCGTATAATGCCTCAAACGGTGCCATATTAATGGAAGCATGCCAAATATTGTTATAAGTGAATTCAATCAACGGCAGATGAACTTCCCAATCAGCTGACCAATCTAAGGCACAAGCCCTTAGCATGTCTTCCACCGTTTGAATAGTCCTCTCGGATTGTCCATCTGTCTGCGGGTGATAAGCTGTGCTGAAGTTCAATTTGGTTCCCAAGGCCTTATGAACTGCTTTCCAAAAATGAGACACAAAATGTCCATCTCGGTCAGAAATAATGGCCTTCGGCGTACCATGCAATTGGACTATCTCTGAAATAAATACTCGTGCCAACCTCTTGGGTCCCTACGTGTCCTTAATGCCTAGGAAATGAGCCAATTTGGTTAGACGATCAACTATTACCCAAATCATGTTCATTCCTGTCTTGGTTCTCGGCATATTAGTGATAAAGTCCATCGATATGTCCTCCCATTTCTATTCAGGAATCGGGAGCGGCTTCAGCATTCCGGTAGGTCATTGATTCTCGATCTTAACCTGCTGACAAGTCAAACATTTTGAGACAAAATCCGTTACATCTTTCTTCATGTTGCCCCACCAGAAGTTTTGATTCAAGTCCTTATACATATTGCTGGTGCCTGGGTGGATAGAATAGGGCATGCTGTGAGCTTCATTCATAATTGTCTGTTTCAGAACATCGACATCGGGAACGCAAAGTCGGCTCTGGAATCTCAATACTCCATCATCATGAATTACAAATCCTGGCGCCATTCACTTGATCACTTCATCTCGTAACCGAATCATCAGAAGATCATCTACTTGCTTAGATATGATTTCTTCGATTAACGACGAAGTCATTTCCATCACACACAGTTGTCCTTGGACTCTTTGCAACCATACTTCAATTTCTTCGCGAATCAATTCTCATTGAATGCTGAGCTGGGAGGTCAGAGTCTCCAGCATTTGAATAGAAACAGGCTTGCGGCTAAGTACACCGGCCACTACATTTGCTTTCCCCAGATGATAAAGAATCTCCAAGTCGTAGTCCTTAATTAGTTCCAGCCATCTCTGTTGCCGCATGTTCAACTCTTTCTGACTAAAGATGTATTTGAGACTCTTATGATCCGTGAAGATCTAACAGTGAGTCCCATCTAGGTAATGTCTCCAGATTTTCAAAGCAAAAACTACTGCTGCCAGCTCCAAATCATGCATTGGGTAATTCACTTCATAAGGTTTCAGCTGTCGTGACGCATAGGCGATCACCTTCTCATTCTGCATCAATACACATCCTAGTCCTTGGTTCGAAGCATCACTGTAAACTATGAATGCTCCAGTTCCCTGTGGGAGTGCTAAAATCGGTGCCGTCGTTAATCTCTTCTTTAATTCATCAAAGCCAGACTGGCACATCTCGTTCTACTCAAACTTTTGAGTTTTCTGCAGTAGTCGAGTAAGTGGGCGGGTAATTTTGGAAAACCCTTCCACGAACCAACGATAATATCCAGCAAGTCCTAAGGAACTCCGGACTTCTTTCACGTTCTTAGGAGGCTTCCAATCCATAACTGCTTCGATTTTCTGGGGGTCTACTCGGTCTCCTTCTGCTGATACCATTTGACCGAGTAACATTACTTCTTTAGCCAGAATTCACACTTAGAAAGCTTGACGTACAAATGCTCATTTTTCAGAAGGTCTAGAACAATCCGCAAATGCTGCGCATGTTCTTCCTGGCTCTTAGAATAAACCAGAATCTCATCAATGAATACAACCACAAACTTGTCCAAATATTCTATGAACACTCGATTCATCAATTGCATAAACACGGCAGGTGCATTAGTGAGACCAAACGGCATCACTACAAATTCATAATGTCCGTAATGAGTTCTGAATGCTGATTTTGGAACATCAGATTCCTTAATCCTCAGCTGACGATATCCTGATCTCATATCGATCTTAGAAAACACTGTTGCTCCTTGTAACTGGTCAAACAAATCATCAATTTGTGGCAACGGATACTTGTTCTTAATCGTCATCTTGTTCAGTTCTCGATAGTCAATACAAAATCGAAGTTATCCATCCTTCTTCCGGACAAAAAGAACTGGTGCACCCTAGGGCGAAACGCTTGGCTGGATATAACCTTTGTCCAGTAACTCCTCCAGTTGCTTCTTCAATTCGTACATCTTGGTAGGTGCCATACGATACAGCGCCTAAGAAATTGGTGTAACTCCTGGTTCCAGCTCGATGGTGAATTCTATATCCCGTCGTGGAGGTAGTCCATGTAATTCGTCAGGAAATATATCCGAAAATTCGTTCACAACAGGAATGGATGAAGGTTCCACTTTTCCATCTTCTTTCTTCATTGCGTAACACCAGTATCCGGTACAACCCTGTTTCAACAATTTGACAGCTTTCATTATCTTGATTATCTTTTCTGAGCTTCCTGGTTTCCATCCTTCAAACAGTATTTCGGAACCATCGTCAGCTATCACTGAGATATTCCTCTTTCGGTAGTTTACAACAGCTCCACATCGATTCAGCCAATCATCTCTGAGTATCAGGTCGTCTCCTTGCATCTCCATCACAATCAGATTTGAAAGCCACTCTCTGCCTCCAAATGATGTAGGGAATTCTCTAGTTTCTAAGTTTCCCACAATCCTCTCTCCACTCGGTAAACCCACAACATAAGTCTCACAATTATGAAAACCAGAAATATTCAAACGATTTACACAAGACAAGGTTATAAATGAATGCGTAGCTCATGTATCGAATAAAACGCTAACTGGCTTAGAAAGGATCTGAACAGTACCTGATGCGACAGCAGCATCCTGATCGTCTGTTCTCCTCATCTCGTATAGATGCGGGGGAATGGATCCGGCACTCGATGTCCCCTTTCAGTCCCACTGTCCTCTGCCTCGTCCGCGACCAGAATTCTGAGGCATCTGAACACTTAGCTGCGTCTGTTGGATACTGGCTTCCTTTTGAACTGGCTGTGGTGTACGGGCTCTAAAAGACTTTGCAGCCTCTTCACAGAATACCAAACTATGCCTCTCTAGATCGCAATCAAAATAAGTCACGACAGGTAAGGGGCAATTTCGTCGATAGTGCCCCGTCTCGGCATAATTAAAGCACTTCCTGGTTACATCCATCGTGGCTGATGCTGCTCTGAAGTTCTTTCCGCTCTTAGATGGGTGTAGAGGTTTCTTGAAAGAATGATTGGATGACTAGGCCTTGTGGGTCCCACTACTCTTGTGCTCCGTAAAACTATCGGAGACTTTCCGCTTCTTGGATTCTGCAAACTTCTCCATTGCTGCTTCCTTGATTTCATACGCCAATGCTTTATCCTGGTATTGACGGAGAGTGGTACATTCAAAACCGGACATGTACCTCTGGATTTCTGGTTTGATTTCTGGACATGTACCATCGGAGACATTCTCATTCAAAATAGATCATCATTTCTGCATCTGTTCTGACCAGATGTCGAACAAATTCTAGCTGCTGGTTAAATGTCTTAATCGCATGTGATACTGGTACATCTGAAGGCTGAGCGCAGAAAAACTCCCGGACTTTGGCTTTCCTCACAGGACGAGGGCAGTACTGAGCTTCTATCATCAATTTAAATTCTATCCAGTCCGCATCATGATCTACAGGCCGGATGGCCTCCCACCACTCGGACGCTTCCCCCATCAGAAAGTACTGAGCAATAGAGGCTCTCAAGTCATCAGGGCAATTAAGCCCGGCAAAGATATTCTCCAATTCCTTCAACCAATGATCCCAAGTAGGAGTCTCAAAAATACCGTCGAATTTATGTGGTTGCATCTTCGCCACCTCTTGCAGCAGTCGGTCGCCCCGAATTCCCATGTCTGGGATACCTTGATGCCGATCTTTCTGTTGTAATCATACTGCCACCTGCATTCGGTCCACGACCTGGGCAAACTGAGTCATCTGGTTCACCACATGACGAAGGATTTCGGGAACAGCAGGTTCCGGTTCATTATTAATAGATCTCTGTGGCTCGCCTGAGCTGTGGCTGGCCTGATTAGAAGGCGAAGCTTCTCTTTCAGCATTCCTTCTTCCGCGTCCGCGACCGCGACCACGTCCACGTCCACCTCTCAACATACTGTAAGCATAAATGCTCAATATGCAGGAAACAATATCGTTCTAATGTTCAAGTATAAAGAAGTATAACATGCAAAGGATGAGAGAGTTTAGGAACTTACAACCACCGCCCGCACGAAGACATAGGCAGTACAGTGATGTTATTCACGGCCGGTTACCTTAAAAGACATATATGACCCCTATTTTAACCCAATGGCCAAGATATCCATAATCTTAGCTCCGATACCATATTTGTAACACACCCGATATATTCAGGAATATTACAGCGCCGTAAATCCTTTACATAAGAATTTACAAGGCTGAAGAAACGAAAAGACAATAACAGATACCAAATTATGAAAGTAACTGAAATAAAATACAAACAGTTCTAACCAATACTGAGATTACAAATATCCAAAGGAAAAGTATTAATACATCACCAAATCCAGATCATCACAAATGACGACGTACTCGAGTACTTATTAAAACAACACAATCAACAGATAAATAAACCTGACCGGAACATCACTCTACACCCTCGTCGTCATGCAGCTCCATTGGTAGTTTCCCTGCTCTCCTGGATCCTGAATATAAACAAATGCTCACCCCCAAAGGGGTTAGCTCAACGATGCTAGTACAAGTACCACAACATATTATTCAACATCTCACGAAGAATAATAACAACATGAATGACAAAATACCAACGAGTCTCCTCCTACGAGAAACTCATAAATAACATACACAAATGATAATCACAACATGATATCACAACATACACATGGTAATTCCGACGATCCAGCATTCACTGCCTAGAACCCACGATGATCCCGTCAGACCAACCCGTGGTGAAAAAACTCGTCCGATGATCCAGCGCACGCTAGCATAGATCCCCCGATGATCCCGTCGGACCAACACAAGGTGGACATACAACAACGACATATATGAACAACAATATGTATAACATCAATAAATAGAACAATTAAAGTACTTGCCTCGATTCGATGACAAGAATAATACTCCCACGAATATAAAAAAACTCGAAGGTCGCTCCCTTCGATCAATCACATTGCTAAGCTCGAACCTTAAATAAAAGAAATAATATAGAGTTCATCTCAAGTAGTACGAACACCTAATAATCCAAATTACGGTCGGAAGTTTATAAACATAACCTGTCTGCCCTGTTTAACCCACGTTACGTACCCTTGGTGGCGTACGTTAAGCCTACTCGTTAGCGTATGTAAGATACAAGGTCTAGCATACGCTAACCATGTTTCGACAGTCCCTCTCTGATCAGTCGACTTGACTCGTCTGATGATATAACGTACGTTACGTACCAACCGTAGCATACGTTAACCTTGCCCGTTAGCATACGTAAGCTTCCGAGCATAGCGTACGCTAAACAAGCATCCGACAGTCTCACTGAACATTCGACTGTCCTGGTTTATGATGAAGCATACGAAATCTTCAGTGATTAACGTACGTTACTCTTCTACATATCATGCTCATACATTTATGAATGATCTTATGGATAACAACATCTTTGAATTCAAGGATACGTGTATCATCACAACATCATATTCAATCTCGATTACAACTCTTATGCGAAGTTCGGTTATCTAAGGTTGATGCACTAAATTCTATTATCATCATTACATTCAGACTTTGTTTCAAAGATGAACTTAAAAATTCCAACTCATAAGAAAGGATACAACCTTCGATGATTCTTTCTTAAGTCCATTTAACAAAAGTGATATCAACTCCAAGTCTACGATCAATATGGCAACGCTATTCAATACGGATAATCAATCTCAGAACATTACTCTCATCATTTGACGTAATAGGATTCCAACTATGATGTTTCAAAAATGATACCATAAGCTTAATCATCCCAACTTCTAAACATGATGTTTGGTTGAATAATTCATCAATGGAACTCAATATCTCGATAGCATGATCTTCATATCCTTAAGAACACGAATTCAAGGTTGGAGATAGTATAACATACCTTAAGATGAAAAAAAGATCGAGACAATAGGTAGAATCCAACTCCGGTTGCTTGTTTGCCAATCCAAGATGCTTCTCCACTTCAATGATCAAGCATAAATGATATCCAATCTTCAATGATCAAGTAGAGACAGTCTAAATGTGTTTAAGGAGGCTGGGATCTCTCTGGGCACGAAGGATGTTGAAGGCTAAGTGGAATGAACGAGCTGAGATGAAATGGGGTGATGTCTTATTTATAATTTTATGTCCTTAACGTATGTTAGCCTTCATGCATAACGTACGTTAGCCTCTTAGCGTACGCTACCCAGCATAATTTAGCGTACGCTATCGTCCTGATAGTTAACTGTCCTCATTTCTGAACTCGATTACGTACGTTACACCATGAGGCTACGTACGTAAGTAACACACATTAGCATGCGCTAGACACAATCCTTAGCGTACGTTAACAATCGTTGACTTCAAAAGTGTCCAGGTTCATCCAAGGGAATCTTATCCGGACCCATGTCCGGCTGGCGCATGTGACAGCCGCCCGGCTCAATTATTGACTGCCTAACATACGCTACGCTTCATTCATCGCGTATGCTAACTCTGGCCAATAACGTACGTTAAACTACATTCTTAGCATACATTATCATGTATTTGCATGGGAAAATTTACATGTTGACATACTCATGTACAAGGATACAAATACGAGAAATATCATACTTCAATTATCGATATCGCAATTCCGAATAATACAAGGTTCAAATACAGATGAAATACTCAATAATAAATCCGGATATTACAATAAGTATTTCATGAATGCTCGGTTCTTACCTTGGTTTATGAGCATCTCGTATTACCATTGTTGTAGCGTTTATTTTGCCTTTGGATGCATATCATGTTGTTTGATGTTTATTATCTGGATGACTGACCCCGTGGGGGCGGTGTAACAACCCCAATATATTCAGGAATATTACAGCGCCGTAAATCCTTTACATAAGAATTTACATGGCTGAAGAAATAAAAAGACAATAACAGATACCAATATATGAAAGTAACTGAAATAAAATACAACAGTTCTGGACCAATACCGAGAATACAATTATCCAAAGGAAGAATATCAATACATCACCAAATCCAAATATCACAAACGACGACATACTCGAGTACTTATTAAAACGATACAAACAATAGATAAATAAACCCGGCCGGAACATCACTCTACACCCTCCTCGTCATGCAGCTCCAGTGGTTGTTTCCCTGCTCTCCTTGATCCTAAACATAAACAAATGTTCACCCCCGAAGGGGTTAGCACAACAATACTAGTACAAGCACCACAACATATTATTCAACATCTCACGAAGAATAATAATAACATGAATGACAAAAATACCAACGAGTCTCCTCCTACGAGAAACTCATAAATAACATACACAAATGATAATCACAACATGATATCACAACATACACATGGTAATTCTGATGATCCAGCATTCACTGTCTAGAACTCACGATGATCCCGTCAGACCAACCCGTGGTGGAAAAACCCGCCCGATGATCCAGCATACGCTAAGCATAGATCCCCCGATGATCCCGTCGGACCAACACGAGGTGGACATACAACAACGACATATATGCACAACAATATGTATAACATCAATACATAGAACAATTAAAGTACTTGCCTCGATTCGATGACAAGAATAATACTCCCACGAATATCAAAACACTCGAAGGTCGCTCCCTTCGATCAATCACGTTGCTAAGCTCGAACCTTAACAAAAGAAATAATATTGAATTCATCTCAAGTCGTACGAACACCTAACAATCCAAATTACGATCAGAAGTTCATAAAACGTAACCTGTCTGACCTGCTTAATGTACGTTACGTACTCTTGGCAGTGTACGTTAAGCCTACTCGTTAGCATATGTAAGCTACAAGGTCTAGCATACGCTAACCATGTATCGACAGTTCCTCTCTGATTAGTCGACTTGACTCGTCTGATGATATAACGTACGTTACGTACCAAACGTAGCATACGTTAACCTTGCCCGCTAGCGTACATAAGCTTCAGAGTATAATGTACATTAAACAAGCATCCGACAGTCTCTCACTGAACAGTCTACTGTTCTGATTTATGATGAAGCGTACAAAATCCTCAGTGATTAACGTATGTTACTCTTCTATATATCATGCTCATACAATTGTGAAAGATATTACGGATTATATTATTAATCTTGTTAAGTTATTCAAGATAATCATTTCAAGAATTTCATCAGATAATCATGTCACTTCAGTAAATCATTCATATAATCACTAAGTTAGAGCATGTATACTCATTTTCATCATCTCATGACGTAATCATAACGTGATAATCATGCGGGAAATATAATCATTATGCGACCTTCTACTTCAGTATGGAGAGAGCTGTCAGGGGATGCACGGGGAGAGGCCGCAGTGCGGGCCGAAACCCGAGAAATAATCACTCGCTGCCGGGAAATCGTGCCCAGGACTTGGCTCGATCAGAAGATGTTCGGGTTGATCCACTCACTTTTATGTAGGCCATGATGACCCATGTGCAATTGCTCAATCATCATTGCGCCACTCTGGCCGGATTAATCGAGAGAACTCTCCCGTATGAGCCAGCTGCTAAGGAAAGTGCTGAACAACAACCTTCATCTCGCCAAG
The DNA here is from genome assembly GCA_033398695.1 of Orobanche coerulescens. Taxonomy (NCBI): domain Eukaryota; kingdom Viridiplantae; phylum Streptophyta; class Magnoliopsida; order Lamiales; family Orobanchaceae; genus Orobanche; species Orobanche coerulescens. The sequence goes on along the minus strand of CM065817.1, from coordinate 98,757,078 downwards.
AAATCGAGAAGCGTAATCAATCCGAAGGCGGTCCAACCTTCAAGAAGCCTCGTGAGTCCTATCGCTTCGAGCGACCTCCTACGGCGAATAATCGTGTGGGATCTCGATCCGAGCGCGCCTTCGCCATCACTGTTTCAATTGTGGAACGCCGGTCATTACAAAGACCGAGTGTCTGAAACCGTCTATCACGTGCTATAATTGTGGGAATTTTGGGCATAAGGCCCGTTTTTGCCGAAAGGACTCCAAGTCAGCTCCGGTGGCATCTCAGGCCCCGAAGCAATCAGCGTTTCAGAATCAGACTGCTTTGTCAACGTCGTTTAAGATAATAGAAGCAAATAGAGTTGGGGCTCATGTTTATCAGACGGGAGCGTCCGGTTCGGGGGCCGGCAAGTCCCAGATTCATGTGATGAGGAGGATCGACGATCCGGTGGCCCGAATGATTTCAGGTATACTCGTAATTTTATTTCAACCTGTGTGTACCTTTTGATGCTGGTACACCGCATTCATTTATTTTCGAATCATGCTTGAATAGACTTATTTCGGGATAGTCCTATTGCTTGTGGACCTCATACCATCGGTCTACCTGACGATGGAAGAATTTTCGGAAATCATACCGAAGTAAGCTTAGTGACCGCGAGTGGTTGGTGGACCTAATCGTGGTGAATTTATCTTAGGACGATGTAATTTTAGGTATTAGTTGGTTTCATCGTCTTGATACTATCCTCAGTGTTTGTTAGCGTTTGGTCGCTATCTTTCCGTCGTTGGTTGTCGAATGTGTGCTTCAGGGAAGTAATCCCCGTTGTTCCAGAAGAATTATTATTATGACGGAAGCAGAGAAATTCCGCAATCGAGCTGTTCAATCATTCATTGTATCATTTTCATCGATTGGCCTATCTAAGGCAATCGAGTTATTCAATCATTCATTGCATCATTTTCATCGATTGGCCTTTCTAAGGCAATCGAGCTATTCAATCATTCATTGTATCATTTTCATCGATTGGCCTTTCTAAGGCAATCGAGCTATTCAATCATTCATTATATCATTTTCATCGATTGGCCTTTCTAAGGCAATCGAGCTATTCAATCATTCGTTGTATCATTTTCATCGATTGGCCTTTCTAAGGCAATCGAGCTATTCAATCATTCATTGTATCATTTTCATCGATTGGCCTTTCTAAGGCAATCGACCTATTCAATCATTCATTGTATCATTTTCATCGATTGGCCTTTCTAAGGCAATCGAGCTATTCAATCATTCATTGTATCATTTTCATCGATTGGCCTTTCTAAGGCAATCGAGTTATTCAATCATTCATTGTATCATTTTCATCGATTGGCCTTTCTAAGGCAATCGAGTTATTCAATCATTCATTGTATCATTTCCATCGATTGGCCTTTCTAAGACAATCGAGTCATTCAATCATTCCTTGTATCATTTTCATCGATTGGCCTTTCTAAGGCAATCGAGTTATTCAAACATTCATTGTATCATTTTCATCGATTGGCCTTTCTAAGGCAATCGAGATGTTCAATCATTCATTGTATCACTTTTTATCGATTGACCATTCTAGGCCAATCGAAATGTTCAATCATTCATGGTATCATTGTCATCGATTGACGACATTTTTCCAGACGAGTTACCTGGTTTGCCTCCACAGAGAGATGTGGAATTCACGATTGAGTTGGGGCCGGTACGTACCCATCATCGAAGGCACCGTATCGGATGGCCCCGACCAGAACGCAGGAGTTGAAGATTCAACTTGAAGAATAGTTCGAGAAAGGTTATATCCGTCCGAGTGCGTCCCCGTGAGGAGCACCAGTGTGATCTGTCAAGGAGTAGGATGGCTCGTCTCGTGTGTGTATTAATTATCAGGAGTTGAACAGGGTGATGATCAAGAATAAGTATCCTTTACCCCGTATAGTTGATCTCTTAGATCAACTTCAGGGAGCTTCAGTATTTTCCAAGATCGACTTAAGATCTGGCTATCATCAGTTACGGATTCAAGAGTCGGATATTGCGAGGACGGCGTTTCGAACACGCTATGGTCATTATGAGTTTGTGGTTATGCCGTTTGGATTGACTAATGCACCTGCGGTATTCATGGAGTTAATGAATCGGGTTTTCATCGACTTTTTGGATCAATTTGTTGTTGTCTTCATCGACGACATTTTGATTTATTCTCGTAGCCGAGAGGAACACGAGGTTCATCTTCATCAGGTTCTCGACGTGTTGAGACGGGAGCAACTTTATGGAAAGTTTTATTAATGTGAGTTCTGGATGTCCGAAGTGACTTTTCTTGGGCGTGTAATTTCATCAGACAGAGTTCTTGTCGACCCTCAGAAGATGGAGGCTATCCGAGATTGGCAACCTCCGAAAGATGTTAAGGAAATCCGAGGTTTCCTGATTAGCCGACATTATCCGACCCACGACCTGGAGCTAGCAGCCGTGGTTTTCGTGTTGGAAATTTGGCGTCGTTACCTTTATGGCGTCACCTGTCAGATCTTCACCGATCACAAGAGTTGAAGTATATATTTACTCAGAAGGAGTTAAATATGCGACAAAGACGGTGGTTGGAACTAATCAAAGATTATGATATCGAGATCCTTTACCACCCAGGCAAGGCGAATATTGTCGCCGATGCCTGGAGTCGTAAGTCCGTTCAGGAGCAGATGCTTGCTCGTTTATCAGTTCAGAAGGAGCTTCAGCAGGGATTCCTTAGACCCAAGATCGAGGTCCGCATCGCCGATCGCGTATGTCAAACCGCTCCCTATTCCAGAATGGAAGTGGGAAGATATTTCTATGGATTTCATCACGAGAGTGCCGACGAGTCGTCGGGGCATGAATACGATCTGGGTGATCGTGGACCGCTTAACTAAGTCAGCTCATTTCCTTGAGATTAAGGATACGTGGGGTCCCGAGAGACTTGCCCAGCTGTTCATCAAAGAGATAGTGAGATTGCACGGTACTCCAAAGAGTATCGTTTCTGATCGTGACGGGTGATTCGTGTCTCATTTTGGAAATCAGTTCATCGTGCTTTGGGAACTCAGCTTAATATCATTACCATTTTTCATCCTCAGTCCGACGGACAATCAGAGAGGACTTTTCAGACATTGGAGGGCATGTTGACGGCATGCGTCCTCGATTAGTAGATGATTGGGAAGCCCAATTACTGTTGCTTGAGTCCACGTACAGTTTAGTTGGCATGCTGCGATGAAGGTAGCACCTTACGAGGCCTGGTACGGTCATCATTGTCGATTTCCCTTGTGTTGGGACGACCCATCATAGTCAATCGGCACCGAGCCCGATATACTTATAGCCGCCCGGGAGAAGGTAGCTTGATCAGGAGTCGTCTGTTGACTGCTCAGAGTCGACAGAAATTATATGCAGATAATCGTCGACCACTAGAGTTTGAGATGGGTGACCACGTTTTGGTCAAGGTATCCCCGAGTCGAGGTATCTTCCGTTTCGAAAAACGGGGGAAATTGAGTCCGAGATTCATTGGATCGTTTGAGATTTTGGATTGAATAGGCGAGTTAGCTTATCGATTGGCTTTACCTCTGGCGTTGAGCCAAATTCATAATGTATTGCACGTCTCGCAATTGCGGAAGTATGTTGCCGACCCGAGTCACATACTTCAGTTCGACGAAATCGAGATCGCAGATGACCATTCGTATGAGAAGCGTCCCATACGAGTGTTAGAGCGGCAAATCAAACAGTTGAGGAATAAGGCGATTCCTTTGGTTAAGTTTCAGTGATCTAGACACGGAGTCGAAGAGGCTACTTGGGAAACCGAGGAGAGTATGCGGGAGAGTCATCCCGAGTTGTTTGACCCTTAGTTTCGGGGACGAAACTCCTTTTAAGGGGGGGAGTATGTAATACCCGGTTGTAATTCATTCATTATCATTCAGTAACTATCAGTCAGTAATTATCACTCAGTAATTTTCACTCATTAATAATCATTCATCAGTCATGATTCATTCATTTGCGTTCATTTGACATGTTGTAACCGTATATCAGTTACCGATCGTTATTTCATCTCCGTTTGAGTGTCGGAACGGGAGTATTATCATTATCATCGTGATTGGTGGTCTTGTGCTGGAAGTATTATTTTTGGCATGTGTTGGTCTTGTTCGCGTTCGCAAACGTTTGGTATGTCGAATCATTCATCGATCGTAGCGAGAAATCGGAGTTGTCGGAATTTCATCTTGTCTAGCGACGAGTTACGGCCGTAAGGAGTGTCGGATACGGCCGTAATAGACGTTCGTTGTTTTCAGGCCATTACGGCCGAGCGGGACTTACGGCCGTAAGGACTTCGGCATACGGCCCTAAGTTGGGCAGTACGGCCATAAGGCTTGGCCGGATACGGCCGTACGTGTCGAGCAGGGTGCCCAGACGTTTTTGGCCGAAGGCGAGTTACGGCCGTAAGGGTGTCGGCATACGGCCGTAAGGCGAGGGAGATACGGCTGTAAGGCTTGGCCGGATACGGCCGTACGCTGCAGGCAAGATGCCTGGTCATTTTCGACGAAGAGGGCTTACGCCCGTAAGTTTGGCCGGATACGGCCGTATCATCCGAGTTACGGCCGTAAGGTATGCGGGTACGGCCGTAAGGATGTCGGCGGATGTTTTTGACGAAGGCGGGTTACGCCCGTAACTCAGGGGCGGTTACGGCCGTAAGTCTGTCGGCAGGCTTTCGGACGAAGCCGAGTTACGGCCGTACGAGTTGGCCGGTTACGGCCGTAAGGCCGTTGACCTGGAATGTTACGGCCGTAAGAGGGCCGAGTTACGGCCGTAACTTCCGGCAGTTTATATAGGGCTGGCCGGGACTTTTTCATCATTTTCATCCTTTTCTTCATTTTGTTCCGAGAGAGAGACTTGAGGGAGGGATTTTTCCATCCTCAATCACTTGAGTGTTAGATTTTCATCATCCTCATTTATTTGGGAAGCTCGGATACTCGATTTAACTCGTGTTCATCGGATCGAAGTGGTTGGATCTTCAAGAGGTAATTTCTTCAACATCTTGGATTTCGATTTTGTGTTGAGATATGATGTTTTGGACGTTATAATCATGTTATATGAAGGGATATGTATATGATTATGAGTTTGTATAAAGATTCATTGGATTATTGAGGGATTATTCAAGAACACTTTGAATATCGAGTTGGAATTGGGGGTTTTCGATTAATTGTCGTTATAATCACGTTTTTGGATATTCGTTTTGGATTATTAATCGTATTGAAGATGTTTTGTTGGTTTGAAACACTTCTCGGGGGATTTGATATTGGTATATTGAGGTTTGATTGTAAACAATCGGAGTTTGGCCGCAACGTGTTTGATTTAATGCCTCAATGGACTTGGTTTAGTCGTATCGACGTGTTGAGTTCGTTATATTCATGTTTGTTACGTATGTTGAACGGATTGTTGGTAATTGTGTTATTCAAGGTTGTTCGAGTGACCGATATCTCAATTAGGACGTTGTTCGTGGAAGGATAATTGTCACCGGTGTTGTGTAAGTTAATTCTTACTCGGTTAAAAGGATATTCATCCCTTTTGTTGTTGTTCATTCATAATCATAACTCATTCATCATTATATTAACCGTATCAAAACTTGTCAATTAATCACTTCAGTCATAAGGAACGACGGTTCCAATCATTTCATTGAGCTGTCATTTATTTCACTATCATTCCATCTCGGTGAGTCATTATTCATTTTCGATGTCACTTTTGTTATATCGTGGCATTCCGGGTCATACTGGCGTGCCGGTTGGTATGTGTAGGATTTTCATGTCGGACACATTTATGTCGTGTGTTGGTTGTTGGCCTCACATTGGACTGTGCACACGAGTCGATTGCTTTGTGAGACTGATTAGGTACAAGACCACGCGTGTATTCGATCGATACTCGTTGGTGGCTTGTGCACGGACACATTTCAATCCCGGGCGTAGTGTGGCGCCACCCTTTGAGCCGTACTGTTAGTTGATTCATACAGCATGTTTGATTGCGTATGTTTTCAACAAGATTGGGTTATAATCTAACTGATTCATTTTGATCGAACTTGTAGTTTATACTACATATTTATATGATTGTGTTTATTCAACTCTTGAGGATTGTTGTTCTGTAATCGACTCTACTGGGATCCTGCTGTGTCATGGCAAGGCAAAAGCACGGGAATAGCATGCTGACGTCGAGGAGTCCCAGTGATACTAGTAGGGGGCCCCGATCTTTCAGTTATTCATGTTATTGTCCTTTATTTTCCGCTGCAGACTTTCATTTGGATACTCCGTTTCATTCAGTGTGGTGTATTTTATCTTCATATAAAATATACTAGTATTCGGTATTGTCCTGGTGTGTTGTACTTAAACTCCTCATCGGAGTATTTGGTAATATAATGTGGTTCGGTACTACAATTATATGATTTAATTCATCATTTTCATTCGCCTGGTGGGTCCCAGTCGGGGATTCACGGCACTGTAATATCCGCCTAGTTTGGGGTGTTACAATAAGTGAATCTCAATATAACAGTATGTCAATAAATCCTTGAACCTGAGATTATCATAGAGTCCAACATGATAACTGCTATGCATTGACGTAATCCAACGTCATCTGAAACATGGTGATCATAAAGGTTAGCGATCGGGATTAGTGGGAGTCATGTAGAGGGCAATGAATAATCAAGATGGGGATTTGTCCCTCTCTTAAGTGAGAGAGATATCTGCTGGGCCCCTCGATAAGTAGGACTGAAGGAAATGCATGGCCATGCTCAAATGAAGAGTCATTTGATTCAATCAGTCTACTTAAGATCGAGAAAGCATTTGAACATAAATAAGTATGACAGACTCCATGACTTAGTTCAAATATGATATCGCGTGACAAAGGGATTTGACACGTTAAAAGGTTTAATGGACTATTAACTTATATTATTTGGGTAATCATAATGTCTTGCTAGAGGCCGCTTATGATTTGTTATTTAATAAGGTATTAAATAATTGCCAACATAATATACGCCTTTTGGGTCGCACGTACGACAATTATATACAAGTAGGAATAAATATCAACTGGGAATAATAAATATAATATTGGATATTATATTTATAAGGAGATTAAATAATAAGTAATATATATAATATTGGATATTATATGTATTGTATTATTTAATAAGTTGAGGGGCAACTAAGCAAATACTAGATTATTGAATCTAGGGATTACTTAGTATAAATAAGAGATCCATGACAAGGAGTTGTCATAAGAACTCCTACAAAAAATCGCCCCCTTCCAAGAAGAAGAAGAAAAAGTCGACCTCTTCCTCATACTGTAGGAGAACGAAGTCGGTCGTCTAACCCTCTTCCCTTAGTTGATCCTGATCAATAGTACAATCCTTCTAGTAAGGAACTTGTGTTGTACTATTTATCAATATTATTCGTAAGGATCTAGCAATCCGGCTTGTGGAATTATTCGTGTGTGGATCACCAAAAGAGGAAGGAGATATTCATCTGCTTCTAGTCCGGATCTAGAATTGTTCAATCGGATTAAGGTAATTCGATTAACTCTTTAATTACACAATTAAATTACTGTATGAGATCCTAAATTGGGTTTTCACATTTATTATTCCGCTGCGTTTTTACTCCGATTATTTTGTATTCGATGCATAGAGAACCCAATAGCCCACGCAGGGGTCAAATACAAAATACTCCCGTACAACAGGAAAAATACTGCAGTGGAAATAAAATACAACTAAACCAATACGACGTCAAATGGGTCCTCGTGTGATTAGTATCGTTCATCTTTCATCATCCTTCATGCCGACCCTGTGCTATGCTCCCCAAAACCTGAATGCAATACAGACGTCCACCCCACTGTTTTGCTAGTGCAAGTATAAAATATGAAAACAAGCCATACATATCCTACTACAAGGACTAAGAAATCATAAACATACTTCCCAAGGTAAATCACTGATCAAAACGGTTAAATCGAAAGAAAGGGGTAAACCCGATATACACCTTGTAAAAAAACAATTTACGATCTCGGGAGTTTTGAAAACATTTGGGATTTAAGAATTCTAAAACCTTTCGAAAACATTTAGGGACACAGCTCAAAAGTCATTTTCCTAAAGCACAATTTCGATAACAATACACGGGGTCCCCGACACAATCATATCATAACAACATGTTTCCACAGATTATTCGCGTCTCATGATAACAAGCCACGAACCTCAGATGCTCCCGTAGAACATACCCGAGTGAATAACCCACAGGGAAACCACATCGAATCACATGTCACCGTAACAACAGTCACGTGACCACACACACAGATACATTCATAACCAAATCACAACCATAAGTTATCCCGGCATCGCGATAACAAGCCACGAACCTCGGAGTCCCCGCAAGACATACCCGATAGATAAACACACAAGTTATCCCCGGCATCGCGCTAACAAGTCACGAACCTCGGAGTCCCCGCAAGACATACCCGATGGATAACCCTACGGTCACGCCCGACCCATACTAGCAAGTTTGGATCCCGGAGATTCAACGATCCTACCCGGAGGCACATCACAACAACAACCACACAACAATAATCAACTATCAAGCCAAGCAACATTAAGCATCACAATCTCCTTTCAAAGGGGTAACAACCAATATCACCTGTCACATATTCACCGAACAAGCACACATAACCACACGTAATCCTCGGTAAATGATTACGGTTTATTACATTCACTAAATGTGATCATAAGTCTTTCAACAAACGAAGTTGACACTCATAGGTCAAAAACACACTTATTCACGAAGCATCCGAGTTATCGTTGAAAGACAACATTTATCGAGAACATACCGATACTTTTTTAACATTCATTAAACATCCGGATTTTACATAAAATCATTTACCAACAATTATGCCTATGAAACATGAAACGTATGGACAAGATACTTGCCTCGATACCGCGAGCAATGAAAATGACGAACGGACACAGTCGGGTAACCCTCGAACTTCCAAGATCGACCAAAAACCCGACAACTCCACGGAAGCCACGAAAACAAAAATCAATACGAATCAATAACACTAAACGACGTCCGAATCAACAAGGAAAACAATAAGGATTCGAGGGTTCTTCAAGGAAATCGGAAATCAATGTTCCAGGTTGGTAAAAATCGATAAACGAGTTACAAAATCCAAAGATCAAGGCCAAGGCAACAAGAATACCATAACCAATTCATTAATCTCGGATAAAATCGATGAATCATGAAGAAACCCCCAAAAATCATACAATCAAGGTTCTAAGTAAGGAAATACCTTGATTCGACGAAAAAGACGGATTAGATGTTGATATAATCAATAAGAATCTTCCAAAACGCCTTAGAATCGATTAGAACCGGCCAAGAACTCGATTTCCCGAGTCTCCCGTCGCCAGCCACCACAGAAACAAAGAAGAGTGTAAAAAATAAGGCCTGGCCGAAGCCCAGGCCTATATATGTGACAGGGTTACGGCCGTAACCGGCAGTGCCTTACGGCCATAACTCGGTCAACGTGCGTTAGCGTACGCAATGGCCGAACACTTGCGTACGCAACCATCACAGCTTACGGCCGTAATCGGCATAGCCTTACGGCCGTAACCGAGATCCCAGACCACTGGTCGAAATTTGCCAAATCCTTACGGCCGTAACCGGCCAGCGCCTAACGGCCGTAACAATACTTACGGCCGTAACCGTATAGGCTTTATGGCCGTAATCGAGTACCCCAGGCCCAGGTGTCCGAAAGCCTTACGGCCATAATCGGCCAGGCCTTACGGCCATAACTCGCTCCAGCCCACACCTGACCTTCCGGCTCGATACTCGACGACGTCTCGATCACGCGAATGCACGGGATATGATCCAAAACAATAACGAACAGGCTTCGAAACTCAACGTATCACAATACAAGCATGCGATTCCAAAGATGCGGACGACAACAGTCCGTTCTACCGTCAACGAAATCGAAATGAAGGTCTCGGGTAGTACATTACCATAGCGTGCGCTAACCAATAACCGTGGCGTGTGCTAACGACTCAGAAGGATAGCAACTGAACATCTCATAAATGGGTATGACGACGGACACCCACAACTTTGGGAAATTATAAAACGGTCCCAAATATCCGAAAATTATGATACTACAACAAACATCCAAACCGAAGTTCACAACACGTATAACAACATTAAATGAACTTATGAGACCCGGGACGACAGTTTCGAACGAGATTCGCAAGAATCGAACTCAAATGCGGAAAAAAGCACGGAACTCAGCAAAGCGACACCGAAACAAACTCGAACGTCAAAAAGTGCAGAATCAAATACTCTCAGAACGACGAAACGATCATGAACGAGTCGTCAAAACGGACTCCCGCCGAAAAAAAAAGAAATTACCAAAAATCGAAATTGCGGATACTACATACTACCCTCCTTAAAAGAAGTTTCGTCCCGAAACTTAAAACAAGTAGGGAGAAGCAATATCCCGCCAGGAAAACTCAACGAGATACACAAGAAATGCATAACTTACACCCAACGGCGAAACGTTACAAGCAACACAAAGGAATATACGGCATGAAAACACGCCCCACGACGACCAACACAACGCCACCAGTAGAGACATAATAAAACCAACAAGTGACAAGCATCATCAAACAGATAATACAATCAAGTCGATTATCCGAACTATTACAAAACACAAAGCACCTGCTACAAGGAAACACACACAGTCGAGAAAATAGAAAATAAACACAAACGATCAAATAACAATGATCGAACAACAACGATCGAAAAATAATGATCGAGTAACAACGATCCAACAACAATGATCAAATGACAACGGTCGAACAATGGCTCCAAAGTTCACACTTCAACTCAAGACATCATATGATCCGGTGATAACAACAAGATGTGCATCCAAATAAGAGCCACATGAAATGGAATGGCAATTGAAAGGTCACAACGACAAATGAGTTATTATGAAACAATACCACACTCATTCGACCAACAAAAGCAAGGGACAGGACAAGCTCAGAAAATGTCAATGAACATAAATGAGTCGACAGAGTCGAAAATACAGGAGTTCAAATTCCGATCCTCTTCGAATAAAAGAACTTAATCTCTGAAATTCGAAACAACAAGGTAAGGAAATAACATAACATACAACGGATAGACCACGCCCCTCAGGGACTCCTCGGAGTCGGTCCTGATATCAGTGCTCAAGTCCGTGCCTCGGAAGGCTCGGTGACCAACTCGCAAAATTGAACCTGGTGTCCCTCAAGCCCGCACTTGTAACATGTTACTGGCGGAGAAGGACGATGTGCACGAACGTGTCCCGACACATTGCAGTTAAAACACCTCCTAGATTTACCAGGAGTCAAAGCAAACGACTTGGAACTCTCAGTTCCACGCATCGAGCGATGGAGCTTCACAGCGGAAAGACTACGACGTTGCAAACTAGAAACACCAACTCCTGCACTTTCCACAAGGTCATCGGACTTCTTCTTCTTCTTCTTCTTCGACTCGGGCACACGTTCCATCGATAAAGAGGCTAGTTCACGGGCTAAAGCTCGATCTTGATAGTCCCTCAATGAAGTGCAAGTGAGTCCCGACATATACACGCGAATCTCTGGCTTCACCCGTCTGTCAAAATGAAAGATCTTCTCTCCCTCGGTCCTTACCAGATCTCGCATATAACTGAGTTGTTTGCTATAATCGATGATAGCCTGTGACACTGAAATATCTTACGGTTCTGCCAAATAAAATTCGTGAATCCTCTACTCTCTAATCGGTTTCGGACAAAACTCATCTTCCATAAATGCCTGGAACTCCGCCTACGTGACATTACGATCACGAAGTTTAACAGCTTGCCACCAATTAGCAGCATCTTTGTCAAGAAGGTACTGAGCAATAGGTACCTTCCGCTCTTCAGGACAATAACTGCCTCGAATATCTTTTCCAACTGGAAAAGCCAACCATCCCAACCTAATGCATCTGCAGCACCAGCGAAATGAGGGGGGTTCATACGAACCACTTCTCGGAGCCACTGATTTGCACTAGTGTTCTGGGTCATATCTGTAATGCGCTGAACCGCCTGAGTCAATTGAGTCATCTGCGTAGCTACCTGCTGTAAAATAGTAGCAACACCGACACCGATATCATCACCAGCAGCATGATCCCGATCACGTACCCGGTCGCCACGACCACGACCTCTGCCCCTCGGCATACTGAATAAGCAACCACTCAGCACAACAGGAAATCATAACACGCAACACTTGCAACGATTACCATCATAAAACAACACATACAAACTATAAAACCCAGATTTTTGAACATGTTAAAATACCCTTTAATCTCAATTCTATAAAAGATGTTTAATTATTTAAAATATTGCATTACGATTATAACCTAAGTATTTAAATCGTTAACATTTGAACAAATTAATGTAATATGAATATAAGACTTATACTGAAATAATTTGTACATATTTAAAATTGTCAAACGTTTTCTATTTTTGTCCCTAGTCGAATGATTGTTGTACACAAACATATGGAATCGTGAATCATGTCAAGGTTCGTGATGGGTTTTAAATTTGGCAAAGTATTCCATCAATCCCCATAATTTAGGCATTTTCCTTTTTTGAAATCCCTCCCCACTCGCCTATATATATATATATACATATATATATATATATATATATATATATATATCACACACATACTTCACAAAACTAAAAACCCTAAAACCTAAAACTAAAAACGGCGGCTACCTAGTTCTCTACCATTCTTGTTCGATCGAGGCGTGCACAAAGGAAGGCTTGGTGGTAGATTGAAAGTCTCGGGTGCGTTGGTATGATTAAACACGTTATATGATGGCTTAAATGAATTCTGGAATTAAGACAGCTTGTATACCTGAATTTGTGAACGAGATAGGTCATGATATATAACGATTTAATTCAGTTTCTTTTGATGGAAACCTAGTTTTATGTCTTAGTTAAGTTTTTCAATTGGTTTGGAGTGATTTCAAGTTGTTTTGGTCATGTTTTTAATTTTTGTGTGATTAAGTGTTGAATCTGAAATTCGGGAGTCTGAAATCAGTCCAATTTGTCGATTTTCGATTCAAAAAATATAATGAGTTGGGCCATGAAACTCTCCAGTATGTAACTTCTATATGATTAGTAATACCATGAATGTTTAGGAATTTTTCCTGGATGTTTTGTTAGGTCGTTGAGGCGGATACTTTTTGGGTACAACTGCAGGTCAGTTTTCTGAATAGTCTGAGTTTGAGTATTTTTCGTGTAGGGTTAATCTAACTAATAAATTCGGGGAAAATTCGTGTGGGTTCTAAATCTATTGAAGTACCTGTGTGAATTTTTGTGAATTTTACTTTTGAGTTTTGATGTGGTTCAAAAAATTTGTCAAGTTGTGACCTGTTCATAGATAAAAGTTGATAAAAAGGTTAAAAGGCTAATAAGGGTTACGGTTGTATTGAATTTATCTCCAGGTATGCTGTCAGGTTTTGGGGTCATATTGAAAGGGGTCCATTTTAATGATACTCACGTGTTTTTGGGTTATTCTTAAGTCTAAAATCAAGTTCTGGAAAGGTACTTTCTGAATATGTAAGTCTTGTAATTTTTAGAAGTCGAAAGAATGTCTTTTCTGATTTTACAATTTCAAGTGTCAAACCTATCACTTAGTAATCCGAATTTCTACCTTGGTTTATGATTTTTGTTTTGAAATCAGTAAGGAATCATTAACTCAAATTGGACTAGGCTTAAATATAAGATGTGTTTGGCCTCTGTGATTTTTGGTGGAAATTTTAGAGCAGTACATCATGGTCTCTTAATTGCTTACTTTTTGAGTCTCAGATCTGTCACCGAATCTGGACAAGTTTTGATAAGGAATTTTTGTTCTATAGCTATACTACCTGGAAATTCTACAAAAAATTACACAAAGTAGAAAACATATGTACCTACCTGGAGTAATTTTTCTAAGGCTCCAGGAGGTGCACAAATATACTTTAAAAATCCGGAAACGTGGTACATGTTTTGATACTAAAAGCTGAGTTTTCTTAAAAAGGTGGTTACACACTCAAAGCCTATTATATTACTAATATGAGTAACCTAATTCATTTGGACTTAAAGTAATAATTGATTATTGATCCGTATAGGTTCCGTGAAGCGGGAGTGATCATGTATCTTGTGATCCATCTATCTTTGTTTACTTTTGCTGTTGAATAAGGTACAGATATTCCGTACTCTTTCAGCAAGAGTACAACTACTTTCTCTCTCATGACCTTTCTCTCTCTTCTATATTATTTGCCTATCTTATTTTGGACTGTTGATATTCGAACTCTTCGTTTGAACCTTTGACATTGCATCTTTGATTTGATATATGTGAATTGAACCTTTGATATTAGCCCTTTGATTATTCGAACCTTTGATATTGAACTTTGACTATATGATTATGACCTACACTTTGATTTGGACTTGTACTTTTTGACCCTTCAGTATTTATCCAGGTATTATCTGTTCCCAGTTATGGGGGGTCCATGACCGTAGCATTGATGCACCAATGTTATGACTCAAGTGTGGTTGGAGAGATGTACCACACCGTCCCTTATCTGTTATCTGCTATGGCCATTATTATGATTATGACTTGTTTGCAGGGGCGTATGGATGTTATTTGTTTGGGCTACTATGATGATATGGATATATATTATATTTGTTTGGAGATTGGGCATGCTTGCATGTAGTCCCTTCACATTTGGGAGTTGATCACTCCATTGAGCTACTATTTGTTTGGATATTTGTTTAGGCCTGGGGTAAAATACTGAATCCACATTCATACACTTTATACTTAAACTTTGATATCCTTTTGATTATCCATTGACACCATATGTATTCTATCTTCGCATTCCTTTGATTATCTTATCTCGTTTGATCTGTTTTGTTATTTGCTTTATATCTGTTCACTAAGCTTTTTATGCTCAGCCGCTTTTCTTTTCCATGCGGCAGGTACTTAATCTAGGAGCAGGGTTATTAGCTTGGGGATGAGAGAGAGTGTATTACCCTATAGCTTTATTTAAATAATGGACTTTATTTCCTTATCGTTATTTCCGGATTTCCGACATTTGTATCATACTTTCTTTTGTTTGGTTTCGGGGACACTTGGTGTTGTTTTAGTCCCCCTTTTGATACTCTTTTGATAATTTTTATTTAAGACTTCCACTGTTTGATTTGAATATGTTGTATGTGATGTCACCATAAAGTGACGCTTCTACCCTTGCCGGGTTGGGGCATTACAATTTATGGTATCGGAGCGACCTGGTTTGAAGCTTCAGGGCTTAGGCTATGACCTGTGAGATTGGGTAGACACTAGGCTTTCGGTTCGTCTTTTCTTTTTCGTACTTACATTCGTTTGTCTTTAGCTAATCGTTTGGTATCGTTTTATATGGTGAACACACACAACGGTGCTGGTGGTGATAAACCTCCTGATTATGATGGTATGGTTGCTCGAGCAGTAGCTGCTGCTATCCCTCAGATTCTTGAGACTCTACGAAATACTGACGGGGCCAGGAACAACAATGAGGGTATTCATGTATGGATTGAGCATTTCAAAAAGTTGAAGCCCATCTCTTTCAAGTCCGCCGCTACTCCTACCGAGGCGGAGGACTGGATTACTCATTGTGAGAAGTTGTTTCAGTAGTGAGTTGTCCCGATGAGGTGAAAGCACGTTTAGCCGCTTTCAAGCTTGAGGGTGATGCCCTCAATTGGTGGAAGGCGCATGTTCAGGCGAAAGGCGATAATTATGCTGAGACGTGTATTTGGGCAGTGTTTCGTGAAACCTTTTATAAGAGGTACATCCCTTTCTCAGAACAGCAGAGATATGAAAGGGAGTACGATACGATACACCAGTTAGAACGAGAGAACTCGGCGGAGTACATGGAGCATTTTCTTAGGTTGGCTAGCTTCGTGGGACCTACTGTGACGGGGGATAAACACAGACAGGCTCGTCACTACAAGTGGGGATTGAAGCATTAGGTGCTTGACCGTATTGTTAACACGGAGTATGCTGATGTGTCGATGGTTTGTGATGCGGCACGTAATATTGAGCGGTTACATGAGGGTGGGGTGTCGAACAAGAGGAATCATGATGGGGACAGGATACAGTCTGGGTCTTCTGGGCAGCAGAACCGGAGTTTTGACCATCAGGGTCGTTCTGAGCAGGGTTTTGATCACCGCGGTCATTCGGACCGTCAGTCTGAGCACATGGGACAGTTCAACCGGGGACATGATCAGGGTCGATAGGTCCAGAGGGGTTCTGATTATAGATCTACGGGTAGGAATGGTGACAGGTCAGGTAACACCAACCAGTGGCAGTTTTCGAGGGGCAATCAACAGAATAGGTACTCGGGTTCTGGGTCTTTGCATGAGCAGTACCATTCTGGGAACTCATCGGGTTAGTAGAGGCATGCTGAGATTTTGCCACCCCCACCACTTTGTCCTACATGTGGTAAGGCACATCCCGGGCCATGCCACAGAGCTTCGGGAGCTTGTTTCGAGTGCAGTGCCACTGATCATCGGGTGAAGTATTGCCCAAAGAGGACTAGCATTGTTCCTACAAGCTCTTCTCAACCTTCTACTTCCTCCGGCCGTGTTTACTCTCTTACTCGCGAGCAGGCGGGTAAATCTACAGGTACCATTACGGGTTTTCTGCATATTGGTGATCATACCGCATTTGTTTTATTTGATACTGGCACAACTCATTCTATTATATCTGTCACATTCTCTAAGAAACTGAAATTAAGCCCAACACCATTAATTGATCCCTTATCTATATCTACACCTATGAAAAACAACGTTATCATTGATCATGAGTTTGTTGATTGTCTGCTACGTTTTCATGATCGCATACGTCCGGATAATCTTCATCCGCTTGACATGTTTGATTTTAATTTGATTCTTGGTATGGACTGGTTGAATTCTCACTGAGCCACTATTGATTGTCATGCGCGGAAGGTGATATTTGGAGATTTGTTTAAACCTGAATTTGTGTACTCTGGTTCCCAACCACTTCGATCTGTTAAGATCATATCTGCTTTGAAGGCGCGTACTTTAATATCCCATGGTTGTGCGGGTTTTATCGCTTCTATTCAGGACACTTCGAAGGAGATTCCTATTATCGACAGTATCCGAGTTGTCCGTAATTTTGCCGATGTACTTCCGGAAGAGCTTCCGGTTCTTCCTCCTAATCGCGATGTAGAATTTGGCATTGATTTGATTCCGGGTGCGGAACCCATTTCTAAGGCTCCCTACCGTATGGCTCCTGCGGAACTGAAAGAGTTGAAAGATCAACTGCAGGAACTCCTTGAGAATGGATTCATTCGTCCAAGTGTATCTCCTTGGGGAGCACCTGTACTATTTGTGAAGAAGAAGGACGGTAGTATGAGATTGTGTATAGACTACCGGGAGTTGAATCATATTACCATCCGTAACCATTATCATTTGCCTCGTATTGATGATTTGTTTGATCAGCTCCAAGGAGCTAAATGTTTCTCCAAGATCAATCTTAGGTTCGGTTATCATCAGCTTCAGGTTAAGGAGCAGGATATCCCTAAGACTGCTTTTCGAACTCGCTATGGACACTATGAGTTTTGGGTTATGCCTTTCGGACTGACTAATGCTCCGGCAGTGTTTATGGATCTTATGAACCGCGTATTCCATTCTTTTCTCGACAAGTTTGTTATCGTTTTCATCGACGACATTTTGGTTTATTCGAAGTCCGAGGAGGAGCACGAGCAGCATCTTAGTACGGTTTTGCTGGTTTTGAGGCAGAAGAAGTTGTATGCGAAGTTCTCCAAGTGTGAGTTCTGGCTTAGTCAAGTATCTTTCCTTGGTCATGTTGTATCTGCTAGTGGTATCACTATGGATCCGGCGAAGGTTGAGGCTATCACTAAATGGCCGAGACCTACTACGGTGACCGAGGTCTGGAGTTTTCTTGGTTTGGCAGGTTACTATCGGAGATTTGTCGAGGGATTCTCACAACTCGCCTCGCCATTGACTAAGCTGGTGTGGAAGGGATTGAAGTTTGATTGGACCGATGAACAAGAAGAGAGTTTTGAGACTCTGAAGCAGACACTTGTGTCAGCTCCCATTTTGACACTTCCATCTGGTACAGGCGGATATCAGATTTATAGTGATGCTTCCAAAAAGGGTTAGGTTGTGTTTTAATGCAGCACGGGAAGGTTATTGCATATGCCTCACGCCAGGTGAAACCCTATGAGGAGAACTACCCTACGCATGATCTAGAGTTGGCTGCAGTTGTTTTTGCTCTTAAGATCTGGAGGCATTATCTGTATGGGGATTCTGTTGATATCTTCACGGATCATAAGAGTCTCAAGTACATATTTACCCAGAAGGAGTTGAACATGAGACAGCGTAGATGGTTTGAGTTACTCAAGGACTACGACACTAACATTCAGTATCACCCGGGTAAGGCTAATGTAGTTGCCGATGCTCTTAGTCATAAGTCGGGTATGATTGCTAGTCTGAAGTTTGAGCCTAAGATTTTGCATGATCTTGAGCTCATGGAGGTGGAGTTTTGTCTGCCTGGGCGCGACGGTTATTGGGCTAGCTTGAAGGTTGAGTCTAACTTGATCTTGAAGATTAAGGAAGCTCAGCGTGACGATGGTGAGTTATGAGCCATTGTTCAGAATGTGGAAGAGGGGAAACAGTCTGAATTTTGGGTTGATAATGACGGCATTGTTTGGTTAGGAGATCGCCTTTGTGTTACGAGTGATCCTGAACTTCGTGAGACAGTTATGTTAGAAGCTCACAGTTCTCTTTTCACCATAAATCCGGGATCTACTAAAATGTATCGGGATTTGAAATAGCATTTCTGGTGGAACGGGATAAAGCAGGATGTAGCTTCATATGTTGCTAGGTGTTTGACTTGCCAACAGGTAAAGATTGAGCACCAAAGAGCTAGTGGTCTTTTGTAGCCGTTAGAGATTCCCCAGTGGAAGTGGGAAGAGATAACGATGGATTTTGTTACGGGTTTACTGGTCACACGAAAAGGACATGATACGATCTGGGTAGTCGTTGATCGGCTAACTAAGTCAGCTCATTTCTTACCGATCAATAAAGGTTATGGTGTAGCGAAGTTGGCATAAATCTTCCAGCAGGAGATTGTTAGATTGCACGGCACTCCAGTTGCGATTGTTTATGATAGAGATCCGAGGTTTACTTCGCATTTTTGGAACGCGTTACATAAGGCTTGGGGCTCTCGTCTTAAGTTCAGTACCGCTTTTCACCCACAAACGGATGGTCAATCTGAGAGAACTATCCAAACGTTAGAGGACATGTTACGAGCTTGTGCACTTGATTGGACTGGTAGTTGGGATGAGTACTTGTGTTTAGTCGAGTTTGCGTATAACAATAGTTGGCACGCTAGTATTCGGATGGCACCATACGAGATGTTATATGGGCTTAGGTGTAGATCACCTACTATGTGGGACGAAGTAGGTGAACAGATTATTGAGGGTCCTGAAATGATTGAGATCACCAATGAAAAGGTGACTATTGCTAGAGAGAGGCTTAAAGAAGTCAGGTCCAGACAGAAGAGTTACGCCGACAAGCACTGACGTGAGTTAGAGTTTCAGGTTGGCGATTGAGTATTTCGGAAAGTTTCTCCTTTTTGCGGCGTCAAACGTTTTGGCATTAAGGGCAAGTTGATTCCTCGTTTTATTGGTCCTTTTGAGATTTTGGAGCGTGTGGGCGAGATGTCTTATCGTTTGGCTCTTCCACCTTAGCTAGCATATGTGCATAACATTTTCCACGTATCTCTTTTGCGGGGATACAACTATCATCCTCTACATGTGGTGTCATCCCCTTTTGACCAGATTCAACAGACATGTCACTTCCGGAAGAACCGGAAGCCATTCTTGATAGGCAAGAGAGAGTCATGAGAAATAAGGTCATTCGCTTTGTTAAGATTCTTTGGAAGAACCACCCAGCACGCGAAGCGACCTGGGAAACCGAAGAGTCTATGCGAGCCAGCTACCCTCATTTCTTTTCGTAGTCTGGTATGCTTTCGTTTTGTTTCGTTACCTTTCCTTTTTCATTTTTGAGGACAAAAAATTTTTTTAGAGGGAAAGAGTTGTAAAACCCAGATTTTTGAACATGTTAAAATACCCTTTAATCTCGAATCTATAAATGACGTTTAATTATTTAAAATATTGCATTACGATTATAACCTAAGTATTTAAATCGTTAACATTTGAACAAATTAATGTAATACGAATATAAGACTTATACTGAAATAATTTATACATATTTAAAATTGTCACACGTTTTCTATTTTTGTCCCTAGCCGAATGATATATTATACACAAACATATGGAATCGTGAATCATGTCAAGGTTCGTGCTGGGTTTTAAATTTGGCAAAGTATTCCATCAAATCCCCATAATTTAGGCATTTTTCTTTTTTGAAATCCCTCCCCACTCGCCTATATATATATATATATATATATATATATATATATATATCACACACACATACTTTACAAAACTAAAAACCCTCAAACCTAAAACTAAAAATGACGGCTACCTAGTTCTCTACCATTCCCGTTCGATCGAGGCGTGCACAAAGGAAGGCTTGGTGGTAGATTGAAGATCTCGGGTGCTTTGGTATGATTAAACACGTTATATGATGGCTTAAATGAATTCTGGAATTAAGACAGCTTGTATACCTAATTTTGTGAACGAGATAGGTCATTATATATAATGATTTAATTCAGTTTCTTTTGATGAAAACCTAGTTTTATGTCTTAGTTAAGTTCTCCAATTGGTTTGGAGTGATTTCGAGTTGTTTTGGTCGTGTTTTTGATTTTTGTGTGATTAAGTGTTGAATCTGAAATTCGGGAGTCTGAAATCAGTCCAATTTGTCGATTTTCGATTCAAAAATTATAATGAGTTGGGCCATGAAACTCTCCAGTATGTAACTTCTATATGATTAGTAATATCATGAATTTTTAGGAATTTTTCCTGGATGTTTTGTTAGGTCGTTGAGGCGGATACTTTTTGGGTACAACTGCAGGTCGGTTTTCTGAATAGTCTGAGTTTGAGTATTTTTCGTGTGGGGTTAATCTAACTAATAAATTCGGGAAAAATTCGTGTGGGTTCTAAATCCATTGAAGTACCTGTGTGAATTTTTTTGAATTTTACTTTTGAGTTATGATGTGGCTCAAAAAATTCATCAAGTTGTGACATGTTCATAGATAAAAGCTGATAAAAAGGTTAAAAGGCTAATAAGGGTTACGGTTGTATTGAATTTATCTGCAGGTATGCTGTCAGGTTTTGGGGTCATATTGAAAGGGGTCCATTTTAATGATACCAACATGTTTTGGGGAGATTCTTGAGTCTAAAATCAAGTTTTGGAAAAGTACTTTCTGAATATGTAAGTCTTGTAATTTTTAGAAGTCGACAGAATATCTTTTCTGATTTTACAATTTCAAGTGTCAAACTTGTCAATTAGTAATCTGAATTTCAACCTCGGTTTATGATTTTTTGTTTTGAAATAAGTAAGGAATCATTAACTTAAATTGGAGAGGGCTTAAATAAAAGATATGTTTGGCCTCTGTGATTTTTGGTGGAAATTTTAGAGCAGGACATCATGGTCTCTTAATTGCTTACTTTTTGAGTCTCAGATCTGTCACCGAATCTGGACTAGTTTTGATAAGGAATTTTTGTTCTATAGCTATACCACCCGGAAATTCTATAAAAAATTACACAAAGTAGAAAACATATGTACCTACCTGGGGTAATTTTTCTAAGGCTCCAGGAGGTGCACAAGTATACTTTAAAAATCCGGAAACATGATACATGTTTTGATACTAAAAGCTGAGTTTTCTTAAAAAGGTGGTTACACACTCAAAGCCTATTATATTACTAATATGAGTAACTTAATTCATTTGGACTTAAAGTAATACTTGGTTATTGATCCGTATAGGTTCCGTGAAGCGGGAGTGATCATGTATCCTGTGATCCATCTATCTTTGTTTACTTTTGCTGTTGAATAAGGTACATATATTCCGTACTCTTTCAGCAAGAGTACAACTACTTTCTCTCTCATGACCTTTCTCTTTCTTCTATATTATTTGCCTATCTTATTTTGGACTGTTGATATTCGAACTCTTCGTTTGAACCTTTGACATTGCATCTTTGATTTGATACATGTGAATTGAACCTTTGATATTAGCCCTTTGATTATTCGAACCTTTGATATTGAACTTTGACTATATGATTATGACCTACACTTTGATTTGGACTTGTACTTTTTGACCCTTGATTTACCTGTATTATCTGCTCCCGCTATGGGGGTCTATGACCGTAGCATCGATGCACCAATGTTATGACTCTAGTGTGGTTGGAGAGATGTATCACACCGTCCCTTATCTGCTATCTTCTATGGCCATTATTATGATTATGAATTGTTTGCAGGGGCGTATGGATGCATCCTAGATTTGTTTGTTATTTGTTTGGGCTACTATGATGATATGGATATATATTATATTTGTCTGGTTATTGGGCATGCGTGCATGCAGTCCCTTCACATTTGGGAGTTGATCACTCCATTGGGCTACTATTTGTTTGGATATTTGTTTGGGCCTGGGATAAAATACTGAATCCACATTCATACACTTTATACTTAAACTTTGATATCCTTTTGATTATCCATTGACACCATATGTATTCTATCTTCGCATTCCTTTGATTATCTTATCTCGTTTGATCTGTTTTGTTATTTGCTTTATATCTGTTCACTGAGCTTTTTATGCTCAGCCGCTTTTCTTTTCCATGCGGCAGGTACTTAAGCTAGGAGCAGGGTTATTAGCTTGGGGATGAGAGAGAGTGTATTACCCTATAGATTTATTTAAATAATGGACTTTATTTCCTTATCGTTATTTTCGGATTTCCGACATTTGTATCGTACTTTCTTTTGTTTGGTTTCGGGGACACTTGGTGTTGTTTTAGTCCCCCTTTTGATACTCTTTTGATAATTTTTATTTAAGACTTCCACTGTTTGATTTGAATATGTTGTATCTGATATCACCATAAAGTGACGCTTCTACCCTTGCCGGGTTGGGGCGTTACACAAACACCACAGCAACGACGGTATCGTTCGGCGACCTCAGCGGTCCGAATGATATGCAACATAATATTACTAAACATCATGAAACAACCACGTATGTACACAATCATGCAAACTCAAGTTCCAACAACTCGTACGGGTGCGATAACACACAAATCATCACCAAGCGACAACATTCAATACCAACATTACACCTCTCACAGAGGGCTAACACAACAACTGTGTAGCGAACGACTCCACGCTCACACCACCACTAACGGTAATGCTAACATCGTACATACGTTCCCGGGCCTCACACCGAAAAGATAGGTTTTAAAAACGAAAACCACCTTTTGAAAAAAAAATTGGAAACACTAGTTGATTTTGAGTATCACTTTACAAAAAGTTGAACAAACATCATTGTCGAGACTTTGAAAACCATCTTGCGTTTGAACAAAAATAAGGACACTTTTCTTTTAGTGAAAAACTTTCAGAAATATTCGACCCTCGGGTCTAAGCAAAGCATTTCTAAATAATTGAAAATATCTCAAATTATTTTGGTCCCCAACTGGAATAATTTTGAAATATATTACGGCACTAGAAAACACCTCGAAAGTACCGCGAGAAAATAATTCATTTTAAAAGTACGTCTCGAAATTTATTTTCTACAATACTCGAGGTTTTTCGAAAATCTATTAGGCTAGAATGCCTAAAAACTAACACGTAACAACATTCACTTACATACACCAAAATACACGCATCAACTCGTCCAAAACCAAGACAACACCTGTCTTTTACCGAAAACAAACAGTCGAATATCATATTCAAAGGGACATAAATAACGACAGCACTCCTCATATAAACGAAATATGAGAGTCACATAAACGCATCACGAAACCAAGAATCTGCATTGAGACTCCGTCATTTAACACATAATCATATCAGTAACTCGTGTCACACGAGGCACAACACAAAGAAGGGAGACTTACATCCACAGGTCGCACGAAGATGATGATCGCCCCACGATACTAATCACGACCAACCAACTCAGACGAAGCGTCGCGACATGACTCAGTCAGACAAAATCCGACGAGACAAAATTCAACAAACACCACTAAACCCAACAGCCCAGGTTTCCACAACCTAAAGCTCTGATACCATTTATGTAACACCCCCAATCCGCTCAGGTATATTACACGCCGTAGAACCTTTCCTCAAGGATCTACCAGGCTGGTAACAACATCGAACATCTCAGCAATGCCTTTAAGGCTAAAATGACTCAGTAGACCGATTTGGTCTTTCAATACAAAAAATACAACTCAATCTCAATACATGCCCACGCAGGGGTCAAATACAAAAAATACAACTAAACCAATACGACGTCAAACGGGTCCTCGTGTGATTAGTATCGCTTATCTTTCATCATCCTTCATGCCGACCCTATGCTATGCTCCCCAAAACCTGAATGCAATACAGACATCCACCCCCCGAATACTCGGGGGTTAGCAAAACTCCACTGTTTTGCTAGTGCAAGAATAAAATCCGAAAACAAGCCATACATATCATACTCCAAGGACTAAGAAATCATAAACATACTTCCCGAGGTAAATCACTGATCAAAACGGTTAAATCGAAAGATAGGGGTAAACCGGATATACACCTTGTAAAAAAACATTTTACGATCTCGGGAGTTTTGAAAACATTTGGGATTTAAGAATTCTCAAACCTTTCGAAAACATTTAGGGACACAGCCCAAAAGTCATTTTCCCAAAGCACAATTTCGATAACAACACACGGGGTCCCCGACCCAATCACATCATAACAACATCTTTCCACAGATTATCCTAACAAGCCACGGACCTCAGATGCTCTGGTAGAACATACCCGAGTGAATGACCCACAGGGAAACCACACCGAATCACATGTCACCGTGACAACAGTCACGTGACCACATGCACAGATACGTTCATAACCAAATCACAACCATAAGTTATCCCGACATCGCGCTAAAATGCTACGATCCTCCGAGTCCCCGCAAGACATACCCGATGGATAACCACACAAGTTATCCCCGGCATCGCGCTAACAAGCCACGAACCTCGGAGTCCCCGCAAGACATACACGATGGATAACCCTACGGTCACGCCCGACCCATACTAGCAAGTATGGATCCCGGAGATTCAGCTGTAATATCTGCAAATTTTCGATTTTCGGTAAATTTCTTTTTTCGGCCGAAGTCCGTTTAGACAACTCTCTTTTGACCGTTTCGTCATTCGGAGAATATTTAATTCTGCACTTTTTGTCATCCGAGTTCGTTTCGGTGCTGCTTTGTTGAGTTCCGTGCTTTTTAGCGACTTTTCCGCGCTTGAGTTCGGTTCTTGCGAATCTCGTTCGAAACTGTCGTTTGGGGTTTTTCGTAAGTTCACTTAACGTTGTTATACGTGTTGTGAGCTTCGGTTTGATTATTCGTTGTCGTATGGTGATTTTCGGGCATTTGGGCCATTTTCGTAATTTCCCAAAGTTTGGGGTAATTGCCTTCCGTTGTCGAATTTCGAGCCTTCGGGTGGTCGGAATCGTGTGTTCTACTAGCTCTTAGATTCATCTTTGTGAGTACTTCGTAACCGTATCTTCGGTTCGTATTCAGGTTCGGGTTTCGGTGTCGTTTTGTTGAGTTCAGGATTACTAAACGACTTTTCTAAGTATGAGTTCGACTTTGTAAAAATCACCATAAATTCTTGGAAACTCCAAAAAAATTCTGAATCTCTGCAATATTATAAAGCATCAAGTTAGCTTTCCAATGGTTCAAACGGTGAGTCAATCGGAGTCCGGACGAGAGAGTTATGGTCGTTTTAGCTCACCCGCTCGTTATTGGCCGATCACTGCCGGCCGAACTTGGCCGTGTCGTCCGACACGGCCCGAGCCGTCCTCGTCCGCACATGCCCGAGTCTCGGCCTCAGCACCCGACCGAGACGACTCGCACGGCCGAGTCGAACTCTTCCGGATAGGCTGTAACCGATCGCCCAGACGCCCGACCGTGTTCCAGGACACGGTCGAGTCGTGCCGAGTCGCTGTCGGACGGGTCACTATCGGAAGGCCCCTCCGCGCCGCGACCGTGTCTAGCAGGACACGGTCGAGTCCCCCGGCCAGCTCCGCGCCACGACCGTGTCAAGCGGACACGGTCGAGTCTGTCAGCCTATTTAAGGCCCAGCAGTTGTTTTTTCGCCATTTTTTCTCCTTCTTCTACTTCTCTTCCGCGGCTGGGGTTGTTTCTATCATGGAGAGATGTTGTTGTTCAATAAATCCATGAAGTCTTGGAGTTCATATCATCAATCATCCATCCTATAACATCCTTTGATCGAGCGAATCAGGTCAGATTTTCTAGAAATCTAATTTTGGGGATTTTGGGTATTTTGTTCGATTTCGTCCGTTTAATCCGATTTAACTTAGGATTGTGATGGATTGATGATTATTTAGATGTATTATATCATTTCCCTTGTTATTCCATGGTTGGATCGTATCGATTCGTTATTTTGGTCGAGTTCTTGATGGACGCCTTGAAGGTGTCCGGTAAAATGTCATAGAGGGGTTTTCGGGCGTTCTACGATTATTCTTCCTCGTATGATCGATGATTTATTGATTATATGTTGTTAGGGTCGAATTCTTGTGAAGAACTCGAGTCGGAACCCTTTCGTTCGTTGTCTTCTTTGGGGTCCGAGCTTCCCAGTCGAACCGTGTTCTTCGGAGCGTTTGGTAGCGGTTATTAAGGCAAGTATCTTATTATACGACTTGTATCTTGTGAATATTAATTACGTATGATATGTATAACGATTTTGCTTGCCTCCGTAAATATGTTCCGTTTGAGTTGGTTGTGTTTTCCGAAATTTGAAGGCTTTGTGATAATAGTGATATATTGGTATACGTGTTAGGCGTTGTGCCATTTGTGCAGGATTGCGATGTACATATGAGATGGTTGTACACGTGTTTCTTCAATGTATTGTGTACCGAATGTGTGTTGTGTTGGTTAAGAGTCGTTGTGATTATCATGATGTTTGTGTTGTTTTGGTTTACTTGCTTGATTGTACATTCGGCGTAATGTGGAATGACTTGACATTTAATGATTATGAATTGTGTCGAGTCGATGTATGTGTGATCCAGGTAGGGTCTGACGAGGCCTCTGGAGTTCGGTACATGATGTGTACGAACAAAGTGTGTGAACCAGGTAGGGTCTGACGAGGCCTCTGGAGTCCGGTACATGACGTGTACGGACAAGGTGTGTGATCCAGGTAGGGTCTGACGAGACCTCTGGAGTTCGGTACATGATGTGTACGAACGATGCTGTAGCCGGGTAGGGTCCGTTGAGGCCTCCGGAGTTCGGTACATGATGTGTACGAACAATGTGTGTAGTCCGGGTAAGGTCCGTCGAGGCCTCCGGAGTTCGGTACATGATGTGTACGAACAGTGATCGTGTAGCAGTGATTGTTCGGGTAACATTTTAAATATGGATCTCGGACGCATAATGATATATTATTTGGTGTGCTTTGAAATGAGAATCGGGCTAAGGCCCTATTGTTTACGAAAAGGTTTTGTAAATTGGGACTCAAGGTCCAAAAGATTTTCTGCTTTAAAAATCCCCGAGATGATGTGTTCCTTTTCAAATATCTCTTACTTGAGTTCGAAATTCTAAAACTTCTCGGGAACATTTTGATAATGGATTTCCGTATTAAATTCGTAGTTGCTATTTGCTTGTTACATTTCGTATGGTTTGATACTTGCACTAGTAAAACAAAGGAGTTTACTAACCCCGAGTATTCGGGGTGGATGTCTGCTTGCATCCAGTACATGCATTCGGGGAGCAACACAGGATTGGCACAAGAGGATGACGAGCTGCGATACTAATCATGAGTCGAGAGTTGTTTTATTTTCATTGTGTTGTCAGAGTTGATTTCAGTCTTCCGATGTATTGTATTTCGACCCCTGCGTGGGTAATGTTGTTAGTCAGTCTTGTTGATAGAGTTGTGTGACCTCATCAGTATGTGTGTTTATGTGTAAGTGACCTTAACGGTCTGTATTATTATATTGTTTGACCCTGGCCGGGCAAGCATTTGGTTGTTTATGGACGTTTAGCCTGGTAGATCCTTGCGGAAAGGGTTTACGGCGTGTAATATTCCCATACAGTTTTGGGGATGTTACATCAGCGATCCTACCCGGAGACACATCACATACAACAAGCACACAACAATAATCAACTATCAAGCCAAGCAACATTAAGCATCACAGCCTCCTTTCAAAGGGGTAACAACCAATATCACCCGTCACATATTCACCGAACAAGCACACATAACCACACGTAATCCTCGGTAAATGATTACGGTTTATTACATTCACTAAATGTGATCATAAGTCTTTCAACAAACGAAGTTAACACTCATAGGCCAAAAACACACTTATTCACGAAGCATCCGAGTTATCGTTGAAAGACAACATTTATCGAGAACATACCGATACTTTTTTAACATTCATTAAACATCCGAATTTTACATAAAATCATTTACCAACAATTATGCCTACGAAACATGAAATGTATGGGCAAGATATTTGCCTCGATACCGCGAGCAATGAAAACGACGAACGGACACGGCCGGGTAGCCCTCGAACTTCCAAGATCGACCAAAAACCTGACAACTCCATGGAAGCTACGAAAACAAAAATCACTATGAATCAATAACGCTAAACAGCGTCCGAATCAACCCCAAAACAACAAGGATTCGAGGGTTCTTCAAGGAAATCGGAAATCAATATTCTGGGTTGGTAAAAATCGATAAACGAGTTACAAAATCCGAAGATCAAGGCCAAGACAACAAGAATACCATAACCAATTCATTAATCTCGGATAAAATCGATGAATCACGAAGAAACCCCCAAAAATACCTTGATTCGACAAAAAACACGGATTAGATGTTGATATAATCAACAAGAATCTTCCAAAACGCCTTGGAATCGATTAGAACTGGCCATGAACTCGAGTTCTCGAGTCTCCCGTCGCCAGCCGCCACAAAAACAAAGAAGAGTGTGAAAAATAAGGTCTGGCCGAAGCCCAGGCCTATATATGCCGACAGGGTTACAGCCGTAACCGGCAGTGCCTTACGGCCGTAACTCGGTCAACGCGCGTTAGCGTACGCAACCACCACAGTTTACGGCCGTAATCGGCATAGCCTTACGGCCGTAACCGAGCATCCCAGACCACTGGTTGAAATCTGCCGAATCCTTACGGCCGTAACCGGCCAGCGCCTAGCGTCCGTAACCGAATAAGCCTTACATCTGTAATCGAATACCCTAGGCCCAGGTGTCCGGAAGCCTTATGGCCGTAACTCGCTCCAGCCCACACCCGACCATCCAGCTTGATACTCGACGACGTCTCAATCACGCGAACGCACCGGCTATGATCCAAAACAATAACGAACAAGCTACGAATCTCAACATATCACAATACAAGCATGTGATTCCAAAGATGCGGACGACAACAGTCTGTTCTACCGAAGAAAATTCAACGAAACCGGAATAAAGGTCTCGGGTAGTGCATTACCATAGCGTGCGCTAACCAATAAGCGTAGCATGCGCTAACGACTCAGAAGGATAGCAACAGAACATCTCAGAAATGGGTATGACGACGAACACCCACAACTTTGGGAAATTACAAAATGGTCCCAAATATCTGAAAATCATGATACGACAACGAACATCCAAAACGAAGTTCACAACACATATAACAACATTAAATGAACTTACGAGAAACCTGAAATGGCAGTTTCGAACGAGATTCACAAGAATCGAACTCAAATGCGGAGAAGTCGCCAAAAAGCACAGAACTCAGCAAAACGACACCGAAACAAACTCGGACGTCAAAAAGTGCAGAATCAAATACTCTCAGAACGATGAAATGGTCATGAGCAAGTAGTCAAAATGGACTCCCGCCAAAAAAAAGAAATTACTAGAAATCGAAATTGCGGATATTACAGTATGTTGTGAGTTGCTAATATTCCTGCTATGTTGTTGTTTGATACGGGTGCATCTCATTCATTCATCTCTAGGAATCTCTGCATTATGATTGGTTGTACATGTAGTAAAGCTCTTAGATCTCTGTTAGTTAGCATGCCAGCAGATGGAGTAGTTAGTTTAGACTCAATAGCTAATAATATGAAGATAGAGATTAATGAACATAGCTTCTTAGTTGACTTGCACATAGCTGAACTCAGTGATTTTGATGTTATTTTGGGAATGGATTGGTTGGATAAACATAGAGCTGTAGTAGAATGCTCCGAAAGGAGGGTAAACTTATGTTCGTCTGTTGATATCAAAACCATATTCGAGGGAGTAAGACACTGTAGTACCTCGAAGGTGATTTCAGCCATGAAAGCTGTGAAGATGTTGAAGAAGCGCAGTTGCTAAGTATTTCTGGTGAATGTGATGAGGAAAACAACTTCAGAGAAGACGGTAGCTGATGTTCCTATCGTCAAAGAGTATCCAGATGTTTTTCTCGAAGACTTATCGGGAGTTCCGCCGAGTCGTCAAGTTAAATTCTCGATCGATTTAGTGCCAGGAGCGGCACCAATATCAAAGGCCCCTTATAGAATGGCGCTGAAGGAGTTCCAAGAGCTGAAAGTGTAACTTTAGGAACTGCTTGACTCTGGAATTATTCGGCCAAGCGTATCACCATGGGGTGCGCCAATGCTCTTTGTGTATAAAAAGGATGGAAGTTTGAGGGTGTGCATAGACTATCGTGAGCTTAATCGACTCACGATAAAGAATAAATATCCACTTCCTAGAATAGAGGACCTGTTCGATCAACTTGGAGGATTAGGAGTGTTCTCGAAAATAGATTTGAGATCCGGATATCACCAACTGAGGATTAAGGATGACGATATCCCGAAGATAGCATTTCGAACTCGATATGGACACTATGAGTTTATAGTGATGCCATTTGGTTTGACTAATGCGCCAGCAGTATTCATGGATCTCATGAACCGTGTATTTCAACCTTATTTGAATAAGTTTGTCATTGTGTTCAAAGATGACATACTTGTGTATTCAAAGAGCAAGGTTGAACATGAGCAGCATCTTAGAACATTATTGGGAATACTGCGCAAGGAGAAGTTATATGGGAAGTTCAATAAGTGTGAATTTTGGCTTAACCGAGTTGCATTTTTGGGACATATGATCACTTCTAGAGGAATAGAACTTGACCCGGTTAAGGTAGAGGCAGTCAATGATTGGAAGGTACCGAGTAATGCAAATGAAGTTCGCAGCTTCTTGGGTTTTGCTGGTTATTATCGAAGGTTTATCGAGGGATTTGCGAAGATAGTTGCACCAATGACTCGATTGACAAGAAAGGGAGAAGCTTTCTTATGGAATGAGAAGTGCGAAAAGAGTTTCCAAGAACTTAAGTGAAGGTTGACTGCAACACCAGTTTTTACCATCCCCGATCCGACGAGAGAATTCGTCTTCTATAGTGATGCATCCAAGCAAGGCTTGGGATGTTTTTTGGTGCAGCAACTCAAGGTAGTTGCCTATGCTTCGAGGCAACTAAAACCGCACGAGCTGAACTACCCTACTCATGATTTGGAATTAGCAGCGGTAGTTCATGCCTTGAAGATTTGGAGACATTACCTATATGGAGGTAAGTGTGAAATTTATATAGACCACAAAAGTCTGAAATGTATTTTCACACAAAAGGAATTGAATATGAGGCAGCGCAGATGGCCAGAGTTGGTCAAAGACTACGATTGTACAATCCATTACCACCCTGGTTAAGCAAACGTAGTTGCTGATGCACTGAGGCATAAGGTGAGAGGAGACCTAACCTGTATGTTGACCAAAGAGGAAAGCTTGATCAAGGAATTTACAAGAATGAACCTTGAGATGGCTACACAATCGAAGCCAGTTGAGTCGTTATTGGCTAGTTTGGTGGTACAACCAGCCCTGAGGAAGCAGATCAAAGAAGGTCAAGGACAAGATGACTTTTTGTCCAAATGAAAGAACGTACTCTTTCAGGTGAGGATAAGGGATTCAGTGTGTCCGATTATGACACAATGTACTATGAAGGGAGGATTTGTGTGCCCAATGTTGTTAAGCTGAAAGAAGCAATACTGGAAGAGGCACATAATACTCCATATACAGCATACCCCGGAAGTACTAAGGTGTATCAGAACTTTAAGGGGACATTTTTGTGGGAAGGTTTGAAGAGAGATGTGGCAGACTTTGTCAGAAAATGTATAGTTTGTCAACAAGTGAAGGCAGAACACCAACGATCCTTTAGATTACTTAAATCATTCCATATTCCGGAATAGAAACGGGAACATATTACGATGGACTTTGTGGTAGGTTTGCCTCGAATGGAAAGAGGGAACCACGCTATTTGGGTTGTTGTGTACCGACTCACAAAGTCAGCTCATTTCATCCCAGTTAAGATGAATTTCCGAATAGATCAGTATGCTCAACTTTACATCGGTGAGATTATTAAGTTGCATGGAGTGCGAGCCTCTATATTATCTGAAAGGGATACTCGTTTCACATCGCGTTTTTGGGAGAGTTTGTAAGAATCTTTGGGAACGCAGTTGAATTTTAGTACGGCCTACCATCCTCAGACTGATGGTCACTATGAGAGGACTATTAAGATTCTTGAGGATATGTTGCGAGCATGTGTGTTAGACATGGGCAATAATTGGGAACGACTATTGCCTTTGGTAGAATTTGCTTACAACAACAGTTATCAGTCGACGATCGGTATGGCGCCGTATGAAGCCTTATACGGTAGAAAGTGTCGATC
Source organism: Orobanche coerulescens (assembly GCA_033398695.1). Classification (NCBI taxonomy): domain Eukaryota; kingdom Viridiplantae; phylum Streptophyta; class Magnoliopsida; order Lamiales; family Orobanchaceae; genus Orobanche; species Orobanche coerulescens. The sequence goes on along the minus strand of CM065817.1, from coordinate 98,724,121 downwards.
ACCATTGTACTGGGACGAAGTAGGTGAAAGGAAAATCTTGGGTACCAAGATGATTGAACAAACAGTAGGTGTAGTGGATAAGATACGTGAGAGGATCAAGATAGCACAAGACCGTCAGAAGTCTTACGCCGACAAGCGTGGGAAAGATCTCGAATTCTGTGTTGGCGGCAAGGTATTCCTAAAGGTATCTCCTACCAAGGGAATTGTTCGTTTTGGTCCTAGGAGCAAGTTGAGGCCGAGATATATTGGACCGTTCAAAATTCTTGAACGAATTGGAGAGTTAGCTTACCGTTTGGCTTTACCCCCAGAACTTTTGGCCATGCACAACGTTTTTCATGTATCGTTGTTGAGGAAGTATGTGCACGATCCCAGCCATGTCATCAACTATACCGCTGTGGAGGTGAACAAAGATCTTACTTATGAAGAACAACCAGAAATTATTCTCGACCGATCAGTATGGCAGTTGAGGAACAAAGAGGAGGTGTTTGTAAAAATCCAATGGCATAACCACAGTAAAGATGAAGCCACTTCGGAGCGCGAAGAAGAACTTCAAGCCCGTTATCCGAATTTCTTCAATCGAGGTATGTCATTTATTTTCGAGGACGAAAATTTTTCTAAGAGGGGTAGGATGTAATATCCGCCATTTTCATAATATAATATTATTATTTATAATAATATTACTAATGCATTTCATTTCATTTAATCTCATTTAGAGGATCATAAATATTAATTTCGATGTATCACAAGTTCTAGCCCGAGTCATTTTGTCAGTTATGTTCAAGTAGTCATTATTATAATAGTGTTATTATTTATTCAAGCATAATACTAACACTACTATTATTAATGTTATCATTATTTTTATTAATAATATTATTATTACTAATAATATTATTATTACTATTACTATTAGTACTACTATTATTATTATTATCATTATCATTTTTCTGATATTACCAACATTACCAAATTATTATTATTATATTTACTATTATTACTATTACTATTATTATACCAATTATATTTAACCATGTGTTTTAAATTTAGTTAACTATGATTAAACTAAATTAACCATAATTAAGAACTCCCATTGCAGTCGATCGATCGTTCCCCTTCACAGTTCTTTACTTCATCAAACTACTTGATGTATATCCTAAATACAATCCTAGTTCAATCAAAACACTTTAAAACCTATATCTATAAATACAATTCTCATCACAATAATTCACTTTCCACCAAATACACAATACATCATCGACAGAAATCATAAAACAGAAAATACTGCCTACAACCTTCTTTGGGGCACAAGAAAATCTACAGAGTAGAAGTCTGCTCTACAAAAAAAAGAGAGAGAAAATTCTTCATGACAGGAATTTATAGAGCCCCCAACCGAATTTTCTGCCTGGCGTTCATCGACGTCTCAAGAAATTTCACTCAGCCCAGCCGTTTCACCGCCCTATCCTCGACTTTTCTCTAACGAGGTAAAACTCAATACTTAACATATAATATTTTCTTCATGTATTTGAGTCAAAACGAGAAATTTCAACACAAGTCATGAACCAATTCAAATTCAACAACCCAGTTTGTGCGTCATCACCTTCTCCCCGACCGCACAATCAAAAAACACGTTTCAACCCGAAACGGACTGAACATGTGAACCGTACTTAGAAAGCCGAGAGCAAAATCGTAGCCCTACCTTCGATTCGCCAGAACCCTCTGCAAAACCTGAATCCAGAGCGCGGTTAAACAACCCAAAATTCAAACCTGAAACCTGAGTCTCCCCGCAGTTGAGTTCGAACCTAGTCTGATCGGACCGAACCAAGACCAGCAATATCATTGGCCAATCCTATAATTCCACCGCATTGATCCAATAGCCACTCGCCGTTTTCCAGCCTGTACTGTCGCCGGCCATCAAATCGCCTCCACCGCACTCATCGCCGCCATGAGTGATGTGGATGAGATGTGAAGTTTGTTCGTGTGTGTGTTTTTTACGGTAGAGAAAGGGGGGACTGTGGAGAGAGAGGAGTGACCTGACGAGAGAGAGAGATGAGAAGATTTTTCATGTGAGCTTTTGGAGAAAGAGTCGAGAGGAACGAAGAAGTGAGTTTCTGTCGGCTGACCCGTGAGGAGTAGGATTTTATACCCGTAATTTGTAGGTTATTCATTTAGGGCCCAAGCTTCCGATATACTTTTATTTTAACCTCAGTCTTTTTCCAGTCCTTCGTATTAAGCCCCCAGATTTCATAGATCTTGCAATTTCACCCCAATCAGCTTTTAACTCCTATAATTTGTCTCCAATCAGTTTTAGTAGTTTTAATTCAGCCCTATTTTGACTCAGACATTTATTATGTTAACTCTTTAATTAGTATTAATAATCAGTTTCAATTGTATGCATCATATTTTATTTCCAGTCATTATATCATAATATTTTATAATGATTATAATTATTATATGCGGATATTAATAAGGAATTACGGACTTAGGACTGTGAGTCGAGCATCTTCATATTCAAGTTCAAGCAGCATCATTTTATTCAGGTGGAAATGTTCACTATCACTTTAATTGCTTTAATTGGACTGCTATGTGATATTCTATTTATGTTTAAAATTGGTGATACCTGTTGTAAATCAGGATCACTTGTGCACGTGTAAAGAAGTTATCTTAAGATATATGTTGTGTGGGGACACTTGCACAATCTTAATATTCACATGCGTGCTCGATTCCTATTATATATGATATTGTGTGTATGTATTCATGTTGAGGAAAATATTATTGATAGAATAATCATTTAATTGCTTTCCATTAGATTGTATATTATAGTAATATGTGTGATTTCCACGAGTTGAAGGAAGCTCATCCCCACCTATATTGATCCCGCAGGTTAAACCTAGCCAGATGGACGAAGGAGCGAGCCGAGAGGGCATATGATGATATTTATTAAAACGATATTTTTCTTTATGTCTCATGTTTTGAAATAATATTTGGGGAAACTTTTGATTAGAAATAATAATTTTTAAATTTTTCTTCCGCCGCAATTATTAACTCTCATTTATGTCATGTCATTGCCTTAATTAATAGGCATTTATTTTTGTCAGTGTAGCGACTCGATTTTATAGGTGAGAATTTTAATATTCTCAAAAGAGTTCATTTTTTGTCTAAATTTACCCTTTTTACTTAATTTCCCCTATAATTATTCCTAAAAAGTCGGGCCGTTACAACTATACATCATCAAACGGTCAGATTTGAAGAAAGAAACAAAGTCATGCAAAGAGATGAAAAGCTAAACAAAGAAGTCAACTCTCCAATGGATTAATTTGTTAAAAGGATGCAATGTCTCTGAAAAGCTCAAAAGCTCGTACTATAAATATCTAAAGAACTCTTGAGCAAAAGTACGATGCAGTCTACACTTACAAGCAATCAAAGCAATCAAAATCAATACAAGCTAAAACTATAGCATCGTGAAGAGCAAGTATTATAAAGATCAAATACTGAGAAGCTCTAAGAAGTTGGAGAAGACCATCACTCTTGCCTTAAAGTTTAAGTACGTGATACTTTCTTGGACGAGGTTCTTGAAAGTAAAAGGTTGTAAGGCATCCAATGGTTCTTAATTGAAAGGTGATAGACAACTTGAGAGTTGTTGAGGCTTCATCGGATTTTCGATCAATAGGTGATGGGAAACCAAAGGGAAAGAGTTGCAATGACCACAAGTTTTCACTAGTTGAAAGCTGTTGTAACTAGATTTATTGTAACTAATTTTCACTGGTTGAAAGTTATAGTGAATTTAACTCCAAGTGGATTGGAGAGAAGTGGATTAGTAGATAATTACCCCACGTCTGAAACTACTATAAGTGCTGTGTTGTTTTTTTTGCTGTTTTTAAGCATTAAACTTAACTGCTGCATCCATCTTTAACTGTTTCATTTAGTCAACTAAAGTCTTCCACACATTATTTATCAGCTGACCTATGAGCTGTACTTAGGTGAGATTTTAGCTAAGTGTTAAGATCAGCTAAGTTTACCTAGCTGCTCATAGCAGTTGAGTTTATTTAACCAGCTAATTCAGCAAAGAGATTCTAAAAGTCTATTCAACCCCCACCCCACCCCTGACTTTTACCGCACGAACTTTTGACCTGCAAGTGGTATCAGATAGGTTCGTTCAAAATCACCAAACTAGATCCATATACTTGCGTATATCTTATTAAATCTCTCACATTAAGATGGAGCACATGCAACACACGCACTCTAGACTTCCTGTTTTCTTTGTTGATGAGTATGACCTTTGGAAGATAAGAATGCAGGCACATACATCCATTCCGTTAGTAATATGCCATCGAATACCACTACGAGGATGAGAGAGTGAGATCATTGTATTGTTATTATGAATATTATATTAAATAAGGCATTTATTATTTCTATATTATTGTATATCACAGGCATTGTGATTGGTATATAAAATCATAGTCCTTGTATTTGAGAGAAAACATTCCACTTCGGATGGAGAAAAGGAGAAAGGCACTGGAAGTGTTTAGGACTCGAATGCTTAACTGGTTCGCAAGTTGATAAAACTTAACTGGGCAGTAAGTTTAGACAAGACTTATATAACGTGTACTTTGACATATAGAGTGTATGTCTTCACTAAGGGTTAGTGGGAGCACACGTTATAGGTATGCTAATGGGATTAGTATACTCGAACACGACTCAACTCGATTCGGTCACATGGATATCACTCGGGGATTGTCAATGACCGAATCGAAAGATTGTGATAGGGTATACGTGGACCTTTAACTTGAGGTTTCAGTAGGAGATATGCTTGTGACATTAAGTTAGTCATTAGAGTAGTTCGATCCAAACGTCGGTTGGTGGGGTCAACCTCGAAATGCAACTTAGTGGGCAAGTAGTAGTCTCTACTAAATACCAAGATAGGATTCTTTCTCCTGTTAGTGAGCACGTAAATGTCCTATGCAGTTAATGGAAAATGAGATCATAAGTCTTTGGCCATGGGACTGGCTAAGTGTTACTCGCACTCTTTGGTTCCTCCCATTGCCGACTAAGACGAACCTATGGGGTCGCGGCATATGATAGATGACGGAATATAATTAAGGATATTCTCTCTTAATAAATATTAGACATTAGATGTCTAATTTAAATTAATGGATAATTGTTACTTTAATTTATTATATAAATTAAATCGGTCTAGTGAATTAAATAAATTACCGGGTAATTAATTTAATTCATATTATTTCTTAGAGAATTTATATTTAATGTAATTAATTAATTGAATTAATTATTTATATTAATATTGAAACGTACCAAGGTTTGTCTATCGGATTATGTCACGCCCCCAACATCGGGAAGGACGAGGGCGCGACGTACCAGTCGATCAATCAAATAAAGTGTAGCAATAAATAGTGGAAGCTAAATAACGATTGGATAAAATTTTCAATCAACGATCTTAACCCGATATTCTAAGATTCGTTGTAACAAAAGTTGATAATCAAATTACAGTGATCAAAAGTTTGCAGCGGAAAAATAACAGATGATTCAAAGTACGAAACATAGTAAATTATTACAAGTCGGGATAAAAACAGAAATTCTAAGTCTAGGCGGTGGTCTTCTAATCAGTCTCTTCCACAAAGACTTCCTCGTCTTCTGGTGGTTGCTCATTTTCTGGTTTAAAAGGGAAAACAGTGGGGTGCGACAAAAGGTCTCAGTGAGTGGGTGATCATGTGCGAGTGTGGCTTTCTTTCCTTTGAAAATTTTAAGTGATGTATGACTTTGTCAAGTTATAAGAAAAGTGAAAAAGGTTTCAAACATATGCTGCGATTTATCAAAAGATAATTGTTTAGTAGTGAAATAATATAATCCCGTCCCCGTGGACAGATGTCAAGTCAATCAATCAATCAATCAGTCGATCAGTCAATCTAGCTTTGAATCCTACCGATGTGGACTTTGGATTCTAGGCTCTCTTTATTACTCCTAGCAGTATAGGCCGTCGCCCGTCGCCCCGGTAGCTGAGCCTTTGCTCTCACACTTAGCGTGCTTCTTTATCTCTTATCTAGGCTCGGTATGTCCTTAGCTGTGGGTCAATACCCGAATCACACCATAATCACGATTATACCCCAAGTTCGACGACCCAGGTCCCTCAGAACACTCCGTTCCTCGGTTATGGGAATAAGCAACAACAGCAGCCTTATTCATGAACCACAGCCACGCGGCTCGATCCAAGACTCGGTCTAACCGTCCTGACTCGATTTGGGACTCTAGAGGTGGCCCCCGGATTTTAGGTCAGCTCTCTATTTCGTATGGGTTCAAGAGGTGACCCCCATCTGTCGATGTGGCACTTTGTCCCGATAGAGTTAGAGGGCGGACCCGTCTGTGGCACTTTGCTTGTATATCACTTAGTTCCCAGATAGTCACAATTGTCAGTTAGTTGCATAGCACGAGTAACACTTAAACATTCGATCAGTGAGATTAATTGCGTCTTTTGATTAAGTGTGGAATATGGTTACTTATATTTGTGGCACGATAATACGGGATAGGACTTATATATTAATTTGAAAATATTCTCAATATTTCATCAACGGTTTTAAAGGGTTCAAGTCAGATGTATTGGATTGGTAGGTTCGATGAAAAGAAGTCGAGAATTTTTCTGAAGTTGGTCGAAACAATGTTTATGCCCTTAGGTTGAGCCTAAATATTTTGGAGATATGAAATGAACTCGGATGGTCATGAAAATGATATAGGCATTACATATGTAAAGCTCATTATGTACATAATGTTCTAATGCTAACGTGCGTAAAGTCCTCCCAGAGGTCACTGACTGAAATGTGCCCATGTGTTACGTACATAAGTCGTCTTTACGTACGTAAGGCTCCAGTCCATAGCGTACGTTAAGGTTGGAGGATAGCGTACGCTATGAAGAGTTGACTCGTTTGTCATCTAGCACGCCGAAAGTAGCTCCATCCGCATCAAAAGGAAGATTCTGGTCGGGAGACCAACTCACCCGTTACGTACGTAAGCTAGTTACCTTAACGTACGTCATACTTAAATTTTAGCGTAAGTTAGGCATATACTATAGCGTGCGTTATACATTCAATCCTTTAGCCACATATCACATTTTAACCATCTCGGGGTGACCGTCCTTTCCCCCCGTCAGCATTTATCGGGGAACAAGATGTTGGCCACCATCATATTCGCACCATATCTCTAGTCCTTCTCAAGTACTTGAGAACGTTCTTTACGGCAGTCCAATGTTCCCTAACTGGGTCAGCCCGAAACCTACTTACCACGCTCCCAGCATGCGCAATGTCAGGTTTCATACACAATAAAGTATATATTAGGCTACCCATTTCCAAAGCATATGGTATATTACTCATTTCCTTTCATTGTTCCTCACTTTGAGGACATGTCTTCGAGGAGAGTTTTATTCCACGTCGCATCAGAAGGATCCCTCTTTAAGATCTTATCTATATAGAGGGCTTGAGAAGACATATTGTTCTCTTCGCTCTATCCCGGTAGAGCCGAATACCAAGAATTAAGGTTGCTTCTACCAAGTATTTCATGGAGAAATTACTCGAAAGCCAAGCTTTCACAGAACTTAGTATTCCCACATCATTTCCTATTAGTAGAATGTCATCTACATGTAGTACTAAGAATGTGATCTTGCTCCCACTAACCCTCTTGTATACACAAGGTTCCTCTCCATTTTGCACGTAGTCAATCTCTTTGACTGTCTCGTTAAAAAGAAGGTCCCAACTACATGAAGACTGCTACAGTCCATTTCATAGAGTCTACATCCACCATTGTAGGTCATTGGTCGCGGGTCGGTCTCTTGTTTATCACCTGGAGCCTCGTGGAAACCCAGTTCCTCCAAGTGCATAAAACTATACCTCTCAGGTAATTGAGACACCCTACTAGACCTACGAGGTGGTTGTACTTGTGTTACAGAAGGTTCGGTTCCAATTTCTTGCACAGGTGTCTCCTGAGGAGTTTCATTGTATTCTTCCAAAGAAATATTTCCACCTGCTCCGCCTTCCTAAATGAACTCATCCTCCAGGAAGTGTGCATGCAAAGCAACAACGATCATTTGATCTTTGGGCATTTAGAATAGATAACCCATCGCCTCAGATGGGAATCCAATGAAATGTCTCCTCATGGACCTCGCTTCCAGTTTGTCCACCTTAGTCTTCTTGACATAGGCGGGACATCCCCAAATCCTAATGTGATTAAGACTTGGTTTCCTGCCCTCCCAGACCTCATGTGGAGTTTTAGGAATAGATTTGGAAGGACATCTATTCAAGATATATGCAGCAGTCAGGAGTGTATACCCCACCGATAAATCGGTATGTCAGTATCGCCCAGCATGGAACGGACCATGTCCAATAAGGCCTGGCTCCTTCTTTCTGACACACTATTTAACTGAGGAGTGCCTGGAGGTGTTAGTTGTGATACTATTCCATGTTCTTATAGGAACTTGTCAAACTCTGTACTCATATACTCGCCACTTCGGTCCGACTGAAGTGCTTTAATATGATTATCGGTTTGTTTCTCGACTAGGGCTTTGAATTCCTGGAATTTCTCAAAAGCCTCGGATTTATGTTTCATTAAGTATACATAACCATACCTAGTATGATCATCTGTAAACGTAATGAAATATTGATATCCGTCACGTGCTGCTTCCAAAGCACCACATACGTCGGTATGGATTATTCCCAGTTTATCAGCGGCTCTTTCAAAAGTCCCTGTGAAGGGGGACTTAGTCATTTTGCCTTTAAGGCAAGATTCACAAGTAGGAAAGGGATCCGATCCCAATGGACCCATAAGTCCATCTTTTTACAACTTGTAAACCTTGGTCTGACCAACATGACCAAGTCTAAGATGCCATTTCAAAACTTGATTGGTTTCATCCCTACCACATTTTCTAGTCATAGTATTCACAACGACTTTGTTGCTGAGGCTTAGATGATACAATCCATTTAACAATGTAGCGGTACCCACTAGTTTATTTTTGAAATAAATTTTGCAGGAACCATCACCAATGAAAAATGAAAAGTCTTTTCGGTCCATGACCGGAATGGATACAATGTTTTTGTGCCCCTTGGACAAAACAAATGTAATATCCGTGTTTTCTATTTTTGGTAATTTCTATTTTTGTTGTATGTTCGTTTCGGACAACTCGCTTAGCTTTTGGAATTCTGAACCTATTTTGTTCTTGGAGTTTCTCCGTTTGGTCGAGTCTCGATGATGTTTTTACGTAATTTCATCTTGAGTTATATTTTATCGCATGTGTATTCGATTCTCGTTAAACTCGTTCGATTTCGTCATTTACCTATTTCCATGAGTTCATATGGTTGAGTGGAGTATGTTGTGAGTTTCGGATTGTTAATCCGACGTTGTATCGTGATTTTCGGATGTTTGGGCCATTTTGTAATTTCCTAGAAGTTTAGGGTGCTTTTATCCTCCTTGTTGTATTTTAGATTCCTCGGAATTTGGTAGTGTATTTCTTTCAAAACTCAGCTTCGTTGTTATGGATACCTCATGTTTATACTTTTGCTTCTATCCTTGCGTTGCGTTTCGTCGTTGTATCGACTGTGCAGAATTACGTGTTTAGCAGCATGGGACTGCTACATGCATAACGTACGTTATGCATGCTCCCTTACGTACGTTATAGAGGCATCATAACGTACGCTATACCCTATTGGTAACGTACGTTATGGTTTTCGCAAATGAGTACAGATTGTTCGTTACGTACGTTAACCTGTGAGAGGTTACGTACGTAAACTTCATAACGTATGTTAACAACTCGTGTTAACATACGTAACACTCTGTCAGGCGTTTTAATTCCTGACTTAACCTCAGTCGCGTTATCTCATTCCTTCTCATCCCTTTGTGCGAGACGTGAGTTCCTTGAGCGATTTGGAGCAATTTGCCCAGAGCAATCCTTAGAGTTCCTCTGGAGATTTATTATTGTGTACCAAGGGAGGTTAATCATCATCATAATCATCATTCTCTGTCCGAATCGAGGTATACATCGATGAACCCTAGTTTTTTTGGAGATTTCGGGGTTTTTGACATAATTCTTCCTTTTAATCCGATTTAGCTCCGTCGAATTGTTAGATTACGAATGTGTAGTCGTAATCCCTTGTTTCCATTATAGTCTATTGAATTTAACCTCGTAGTTTCGCCATCATAAGATTAAAACCATCTAGGACTTCATAGTGACCGACAAATTGCTCCAACAGGTAGAATTAGGATTAATTCTTACCCTTCCGCAAAATTGAGACTTGTTTGTATACCATTATTGTGTTAGGTTCGGATTTGGGAGGATTGTTCGGACCGAAACCCATTCCTTCGTCATTTCCTTCGCATCGTGTTAACCAAGGCAAGTACATGTATTACATTTCGTTATGTACGTTGCATTTTCGAAATGAATGATGAATTATGGTTTTCGGGTGTGTGAGTTGTGTTCCTTCCACCCGGAGTGTCCGACGGGATGTCTGGGGGTCGATACTAAGGGGTACGGCCGCGGAAGTGGACTTGGGTGTGTGTGTGGTTGAACTTACACCCGGAGTGTCCGATGGGATGTCTGGGGGTCGATAATAAGGGGTACGGCCGCGGAAGTGGTATCCCACCTGGAGCGTTCGACGGGATGTCTGGGGGTCAATACTAAGGGGTACGACCACGGGATACCAGTTGTGATTTTGTGATATCGTGATGATTGGAACTGATTTGATTACCAATGTAGTATTCCGGAATATTTATGGCAAATGATTTCTGATTGAGATGATTGTGTAAAATTCATATTTGTATATAATGTTGTGTAATTGTGTACTTGCACTTGCTATTCGAATGCTAACCCCTTAAATGGGGGAAATGCGTCTTATTCATTTCAGGTACTGGTCGAGCTGAGGAGTTGGCACGGGATGCGCACACAAAGGATGGGATGGCATGATGACGTGGCTCGAGTCTGTATTTTTATGTTTTGTCATTGCATTTGTCGAGTACTGGAATTAGACTGTTTACTTCTAAACTTGGTTTAAGTCCCCTACGTGAGCAATGAATTGGTATTTAACTTATGTTTCATGTACTCCGTTGAAATATTTTGTCCGAGGCCACGGCCTTATTTACTTTTTGAGTGCATATTTTGGGATTTCATTGTGGTTTATGTGTCTTGTGTTATCCTGGTAGACCTCACAAGGGTTCTACGGCGTGTAATGTCCCATTTGTGAATTGGGGTGTTACATTTATGGTATCAGAGCTTAGGTTTTGAATACCTAGGTTGTTGGTAAATTTTTGGGTCTGTCAGTTGCGTCATTAGAGTCAGTCGTTGAGCCTAATATCATCATGCTACCGTCTTTTCGTGCGATCCGTGGCTGTAAGACTCCTCGAACTCTTATATTTCTGTAATTCGTTTTCTTGCGTTGTTCGGAATTGTGAATTGTGATACCAACTTTGTCAATTGTGAATCTTTCTGATCTTGTTCTTTTTATATTTTCATCAGTATGTTGAGAGGTCGTGGTACACTAGCTAGGGGATGCGGTCGAGGCCGTGGTCGGGGTGCTGATAATGAAGAGGGCTCACTTTCTCAGTCCTCTGCGGACTCAGCCTCTCACTCAGTGCCTTCGGGTAATAATGACAATGCCGGGGCTACTGCCGTACTTTAGCAGTTAGTAGCCCAACTTACTCAGATAGCTCAGGGTGGACGCCAGAATCCACCCCCGACACCCGAAGAGGAAGCTAGCAAGTGGCTTAAGACGGTGACTAAGATGCACCCTCCTCGTTTCTCCGGATCTTCTGACTCCCTCGGTTGGGAGAATTGGCTCTTTCAATTATCCAGGACCTTCGATGCCGTAGCTTGTCCCGAAGACAGGAGGGTACATATTGCCCAGTACCTCCTGGATAAGGAAGCTGTGGAATGGTGGGAGGCCGTTGCGCCCACAGACCGCCGAGCTACTTGGGAGGAGTTCAGGGCTGCTATGCAAGCAGAATATTGTCCGCCGCCAGTCAGAGAACGCAAAATTGTGGAGTTTTTCACTGCCACACCCCAAGATGTACCGATTTCTCAGGCCATTATCTCTTACAATCAGTAGTTGGGTTTCATGAGAGATCAAGTGAGGACAGAGGCTGATAAAATCCGTTACTTCAATATGCGCATGAAGCCGCATATCAGGCAGAGTATGGCACCGCTCATGTGTGCAACCTTGAAGGAGTATCAGGATCGCGCTCTAGCGATCGAGATGGCCGCACCGGAATCAGAGTTGGGTACCGAGGCCAAGAAACAGAAAATGGTTGGCAGTTTTTTAGCCGGCAAGAGTGGATGATTTTCGAGAGCACAGTCTGCCCCTACTCCTGGAAAGAGACCGTTTCACTAGGCTGGGGGATCTCAAGGTAATCATTCAGTCCAGTCCGTTGCTTCTGGTGGCAGGGTTTGTTTTAACTGCAACCAATATGAGCATTTGATGAAGGATTGCCCTTCACCTCCAGTTACTTGCTTTACTTGCGGGCAGACCGGGCATCGGGAAGCTCATTGTGAGAGGGCCACCAGGGCCGCTAGAGTTCCGACTACCACTGCCGATTAGAGGGACCACAGCACTCCAGCTACTCATGTCCCGCAGAGTTCGGGTCATGGTAGGGGTCGGGGTCAGCCGGATCACCGTGCAGCATCGAGTTCGGGTTCAGTTCACCCCTGATTGTATCAGATGAGGTGCACAGAGGAGGCAGACGTTCCGGTGGCGTCAGGTACCACTCAGATCCTTACTCATCCAGTTTCAGTGCTTTTTGATTCGGGTGCTACCCATTCCTTTATTGCATCGGATTGTGTGAGTCGTATTGGTTTTGACTGCTTTTTTGAGTGTGAACCGTTTGTAGTGAGTACGCCCATCGGGGATCGTATGGTTGGGGACCGGGAAGTTAGGGATTGCTCAGTAAGGATCGGGAGACGAGATTGGCCCTCGAATTTCATTGTTATAGACCTTAAGGGTGATGATTTGATCCTCGGGGACGATTGGTTGGATCGTCACGGTGCTATCATGAACTATCGGACTCGTACCATCTCGATAGTGGCTGAGGACGGCACCGAGCATACTCTCGTCGGTTGTAAGCCGGGTAGATCGGGGAGTGTGATTAGCGCCTTGAAGGCGATGAAAACTTTGAACCAGGGTTGTGTCGGCTACTGGTGTTATGCTCTGAAGGCGGAAGATGGTGGAGTTGATTTGTCGTCAATTCCAGTTGTTAGTGAATACCCCGACGTATTTTCGGATGACTTGCCGGGATTACCACCACAGTGAGAGGTGGACTTTCCTATCGTCTAGAGCCGAATGCGGCCCCTATTTCTCGAGCGCCGTACCGTATGGCACCGTTGGAGATGTTAGAATTGAAGAATCAGTTGGGAGAGTTGTTAGATAAAGGGTATATTTGACCGAGCGCATTGCTTTGGGGTGCGCCTGTACTTTTTGTTAAGAAGAAGGATGGATCGCTTCGGTTATGCATCGACTTTCGAGAATTAAACAAGTTAACCATCAAAAATAAATACCCTTTTCCCCGGATTGACGACTTGTTTGATCAGCTTCAGGGGGCGACAGTCTTTCCGAAGATTGATTTGCGATCGGGCTACTACCAGTTGAGGATTCGGGACATCGATATACCGAAAGCTGCCTTTCGGACGAGATATGGCCATTACAAGTTTGTGGTTATGCCTTTTGGGCTAACCAATGCCCCAGCAGTGTTCATGCAGTTGATGAACAAAGTTTTTATTGAGTATCTGGACAAATTCGTAGTCGTCTTTATCGATGACATTCTTATCTATTCACGGAGTTGGGAGGAGCACGCCTTACATCTCCGGATTGTATTAGACATTTTGAAAGCTGAGCAATTGTACGCAAAGTTCTCTAAGTGTGAGTTTTGGCTTGAAGAAGTAATGTTCCTCGGGCATGTGATTTCAGCAGAGGGAGTTAGGGTAGATCCGCAGAAGATAGAGGCAGTGATGGCTTGGGAGCCGCCTAAGAATGTGAAGGAGGTGAGGAGTTTTCTGGGTCTTATCGGCTATTATTGTAGATTTTTTGAGGGATTTTCTAATATCACTATACCACTCACTCAGTTGCTCCAGAAGACTCAGAAATTCGAGTGGACCGCAGTCAGACAAAGTAGTTTTGACGAGTTGAAGAGACGACTAACTACCGCACCCGTGTTAGCGTTGCCTCAAGGGAACGAAGATTTCGTGGTATATTGTGATGCTTTGGGCCTCGGTCTCGGATTCGTTTTGATGCAGAGGGATAGGGTTATTGCTTATGCGCCCCACCAGTTGAAACCGTATGAGGCGAATTACCCCACGCACGATTTGGAGTTAGCTGCAGTCGTTTTCACCTTAAAGATCTGGAGGCATTATCTCTATGGGTCGTCGTGTAAGATATTTATGGATCACAAGAGTTTGAAGTATATCTTCAGTCAAACAGAGTTGAATATGAGACAGCGTAGGTGGTTGGAGCTAATTAAAGATTACGACCTCGAGATACTTTATCATCCGGGTAAGGCTAACGTAGTAGCTGATGCGTTGAGACGAAAGCCGGTGGCGTTACAAATGTTAGAGGTACTTACGCCACAGAGTAGGATCCGGCGGGATTTTATTTGTTAGAATATCGAGGTTTGGGTTCAGAGAGTTCAGGTCAGTTATGTGCGTTGGAGATCACTTCATCCTTGACTAATGATATCAAGGAGAAACAGTATGATGATCCATTTTTGGTCCAGCTGAGGGAGGATGTGAGGAACGGGAAAGCCCTTGGATTTGTGGTTCAGTATGACGGAGTTTTGAGATTTCACGGCAGACTATGTGTACCGAGTGTTATTGAGCTGAGACAGAAGATCTTGAATGAAGCTCATACCACACCGTACTCCATATATCCTGGTACGAGTAAAATGTACAAGGATGTGAGGAGTAACTACTGGTGGAGTAATTTGAAGACAGACGTTAGCGAGTTTGTGTCGAGATGTTTGACATGTCAGCAGGTTAAGATCGAGCATCAGCGACCCGCGGGGCTTTTGCGACCACTTCCTATCCCGGAGTGGAAATGGGAGGATATTTCTATGGATTTCATTACCAGTATGCCTAGGGCTCGGACTGGAATGAACACGATTTGGGTTATTGTAGATCGGCTGACCAAATCAGCTCATTTCCTGGGTATTAAGGATACTTGGGGGCCAGAGAGACTGGCACGAGAGTTTATTGCAGAGATCGTGAGATTGCATGGGACTCCTAAGAGTATTGTTTCGGATCGTGATGGCCGGTTTATATCACATTTTTGGCAGGCCGTTCATAGGGCCTTAGGGACCAAGTTGAGACTCAGTACATCCTACCACCCTCAGACAGACGGACAGTCTGAGCGGGCGATACAGACACTGGAGGATATGTTGAGAGCCTGTGCCTTAGATTTGAAGGATGATTGGGAGTCGCACTTGCCATTGATCGATTTCACGTACAACAATAGTTGGCACGCCTCGATCAAGATGGCACCATTCGAGGCATTGTATGGGAGGAGGTGCAGATCATCGTTGTGTTGGGACGATGCATCCGAGCTGATTGGTACTGAGCCCGATATGGTAGTTGAGACGAGAGACAAGATTGCTCTGATTCGCGATAGGTTGTTGACGGCCCAGAGTCGGCAGAAGTCTTATGCCGATACGCGTCGCCGGACATTGGAGTTTGAGGTGGGAGATCATGTCTTGCTTAAGGTGTCGGCAACACGGGGAGTTTACCGCTTCGGCCGGAAGGGTAAACTTAGTCCGAGATATATTAGACCGTTCGAGATTTTAGAGAGAGTTGGAGAGCTTGCGTATCGGTTAGGCTTGCCGCCATCCTGAGCCACGTGCATAACGTATTTCATGTTTCCCAGCTTAGGAAGTACATATCAGACCCTAGCCATATTATCGATTTTGGAGAGATCGAGTTGGGGCCCGACATTACCTTCGAGGAGAGGCCGATTCAGATATTAGAGCGTCAGGTGAAGCAACTCAGGCACAAAACCATTCCTTTGGTTAAAGTGCAATGGTCGAGGTATGGATCCAAGTAAGCCACGTGGGAGACGGAAGAGAGTGTGAGGCCGAGATACCCCGAGTTATTCGCATTGTAAGTTTCGGGACGAAACTTATTTTTAGGGGGAGAGAATATAATATCCCTGTTTTCTATTTTTGGTAATTTCTATTTTTGTTGTATGTTCGTTTCGGACAACTCGCTTAGCTTTTGGAATTCTGAACCTATTTTGTTCTTGGATTTTCTCCGTTTGGCCGAGTCTCGATGATGTTTTTACGTAATTTCATCTTGAGTTATATTTTATCGCATGTGTATTCGATTCTCGTTAAACTCGTTCGATTTCGTCATTTACGTATTTCCATGAGTTCGTATGGTTGAGTGGAGCATGTTGTGAGTTTTGGATTGTTAATCTGACGTTGTATCGTGATTTTCGGATGTTTGGGCCATTTTGTAATTTCCTAGAAGTTTAGGGTGCTTTTATCCTCGTTGTATTTTGGATTCCCCGGAAGTTGGTAGTGTATTTATTTCAAAACTCAGCTTCGTTGTTATGGATACCTCACGTTTACACTTTTGATTCTATCCTTGCGTTGCGTTTCGTCGTTGTATCGACTGTGCAGAATTAAGTGTTTAGCAGTGTGGGACTGCTGCATGCATAACGTACGTTATGCATGCTCCCCTACGTACGTTATAGAGGCATCATAACGTACGCTATACCCTATTGGTAACGTACGTTATGGTTTTCGCAAATGAGTACAGATTTTTTGTTACGTACGTTAACCTGTGAGAGGTTACGTACGTAAACTTCATAACGTACGTTAACAACTCGTGTTAACTTACGTAACACTCTGTTAGGCGTTTTAAATCCTGACTTAACCTCAGTCGCGTTATTTCGTTCCTTCTCATCCCTTTGTGCGAGACGTGAGTTTCTTGAGCGATTTGGAGCGATTTGCTCAGAGCAATCCTTAGAGTTTCTCTGGAGATTTATTATTGTGTACCAAGGGAGGTTAATCATCATCATAATCATCATTCTCTGTCCGAATCGAGGTATACATCGAAAGCTCCATCGAATTGTTAGATTACGAATGTTTAGTCGTAATCCCTTGTTTCCATTACGGTCTATCGAATTTAACCTCGTAGTTTCGTCATTATAAGATTAAAACCATCTAGGACTTCGTAGTGACCGACAAATTGCTCCAACGGGTAGAATTAGGATTAATTCTTACCCTTCCGCAATATTGAGACATGTTTGTATACCGTTATTGTGTTAGGGTCGGATTTGGGAGGATTGTTCGGACCGAAACCCATTCTTTCGTCATTTCCTTCGCGTCGTGTTAACCAAGGCAAGTACATGTATTACATTTTGTTATGTACGTTGCGTTTTCGAAATGAATGATGAATTATGGTTTTCGGGTGCGTGAGTTGTGTTCCTTCCACCCAGAGTGTCCGACGGGATGTCTGGGGGTCGATACTAAGGGGTACGGACGCGGAAGTGGACTTGGGTGTGTGTGTGGTTGAACTTCCACCCGGAGTGTCCGACGGGATGTCTGGGGGTCGATACTAAGGGGTACGGCCGCGGAAGTGGTATCCCACCCGGAGCTTTCGATGGGATGTCTGGGGGTCGATACTAAGGGGTACGACCACGGGATACCAGTTGTGATTTTGTGATATCGTGATGATTGGAACTGATTTGATTGCCAATGTAGTATTCCGGAACATTTATGGCAAATGATTTCTCACTGAGATGATTGTGTAAAATTCGTATTTGTATATAATGTTGTGTAATTGTGTACTTGCACTAGCTATTCGAATGCTAACCCCTTAAATGGGGGAAATGCGTCTTATGCATTTCAGGTACTGGTCGAGCTGAGGAGTTGGCACGGGATGCGCACACAAAGGATGGGCTGGCATGATGACGTGGCTCGAGTCTGTATTTTTATGTTTTGTCATTGCATTTGTCGAGTACTGGAATTAGACTGTTTACTTCTAAACTTATTTTAAGTCCCCTGCGTGGGCAATGAATTGGTATTTAACTTATGTTTCATGTACTCCGTTGAAATGTTTTGGCCGAGGCCACGACCTTATTTACTTTTTGAGTGCATCTTTTGGGATTTCATTGTGGTTTATATGTCTTGTGTTATCCTGGTAGACCTCACGAGGGTTCTACGGCGTGTAATGTCCCATTTGTGAATTGGGATGTTACAACAACTACATCTTCTAAAGTCAAAAGAAAGCCGGATTCTAAACTTAAAAGAAGTGATCCTATGTCGGTCGCCTCGACACTATGCCCGCTTCCTACTGTGATCATAACTTCTCTAGCTCCAAGCTTCCTACTTTGTTCCAGATCCTGATTCACGGTACAAATATGAGAACTGACACTAGAATCCAGTATCCAGGAAGTAGAAAATATAGTAGCAGAACAATTTGTTTCCAAAACTAAAAGTTCTGTACCTGAAGTGCCATGAAGAATCGGACAGTCTCTAGCCCAGTGGCCCAGCTCACCGCACTTGAGACAAGCATCCTTCTTCTTCTTGTTCTTCAGAACCATCGGGGCCTTGCCCTTTCCCTTGAAGTCCTTGACATGTGGTCCAATATTCTTCTTGGTCTTTTTCTTCTTGTTCTTAGACCTCCGAGGTCCAGAAGAAATCACAAGAGCAGACTCCATCCGTGGAGTCTTCATCTGAGACTGACCGGTCACAAGTTTGTTCATTGGCCAAGCTAACTTACATGCAATCTCATTGCAGTTAAATTTCATAACAAATTGTGAGAAGGAATCATGGAGAGACTAAAGGATAAGGTTGGTTTGGGGAGAAGTATCCATCTTAAAATCAAGAGCCTCCAATCTCTCGATCATAGATATCATTTTGAGGATGTGTTCCTCAACCTTCTCACCTTCCTTCATCCTTGCACCGAACAGTTGCTTGGATATCTCATATCTAGCAGTTCTGCTGTGCTCACCATAAAGTTCGGTTAATTGAGATAGAATCTGCCTAGCAGAAGTCATTTTCTCATGAGCTCTCTGAAGC
The DNA here is from genome assembly GCA_033398695.1 of Orobanche coerulescens. Classification (NCBI taxonomy): domain Eukaryota; kingdom Viridiplantae; phylum Streptophyta; class Magnoliopsida; order Lamiales; family Orobanchaceae; genus Orobanche; species Orobanche coerulescens. The sequence continues at coordinate 98,705,083 of CM065817.1, read as the reverse complement.
TCATTAGACATAGAAGCCATCATGTAAGCACAGACTTTTACGTCATCCTTAACCCATTTTCCGTGGTTTTCAATCTCTTCCTGATTTGCTCTGGTCCGCACAGGAGGCGCCGGAATGTCTGTCTCCAAGACGTATCCCAGTGCCTCTATACTGAGGACAATCATCAGATTACGGAGCCAGTCCACAAAGTTAGGTCCTATCAGGGTGTTCTTCTCAAGTAGAATTGCGAGTGGATTCATTGTCATATTGAGAGTTATGTCTACATTAAGTATAACAGATTAACTACTGACTCATTTAATTATGATCTGAGTATAGAATTAAGGTCTTTTCTATTCTTGTTACCCAGCTCCCACTATTTTTATCAGAATAACACACTCCCATGTGAAATCCGGAATTATCATTTTCTCTACTTCATAGTGGTGATCGAGTTCTTTATAAATCTTAATAGAGGGCAACCGAACAGGTTTCTAGTCTATTAATTTTCACAAAGTGGTGTCCAATACCAACCCATCTAATGGATGATTCGATCTTCTTTTTCCCCTTGTTCACTCCCATCAACCTATACGGTTTCTATGGTTCGTGAACAAGTTAAGTTTATACCATCGACGCAAATCGCCACAATCAATCTTATCTGGCAACCTATCAGGTTTCTAGGGATAAAATTTGCTCCAACCGAAGGCATCCAATGTGCTCTCGGTAATTTATCCATCCTCCCCGAATGAATACCCCGATAACTCGGAAGCATAGCACATCCGGTTTGGATTTCAATTTCCCGAAAGATCGATGGAGGGAAGGAAAACCTTGATTTAATAATTTGTCGTGGGAGAATTTTCGCGATTAACGTTACACTTTGCACATTAATCATTTAAGCGCGTTTGTGGCATTCATACAATATGAAACAACCATTCACAACCTAGTTGCTACCAACATGTGGTTTATGGACCGTTCCTAGAAAACAAAAACTCCGTAATCTAATTACAAGTCTTCGTCTTGAATCTTCGTCTTCTCGAAATGGATCTTCCTTCGGTCTTCGTCATTACATATAAATTTTACGTTGAAAAATTGCATCCTAGATACAAATATTTCTAGTAAAATAAATAGGCTCAAAACGGCCTTTACAACCCAATCGAATAAAACGAACGATTCAAAACTAAGTCCATGAACCACATCCCCATTCAAAAGCATTCATCCAATAAATACTAAATAAATGGATAGCGCGAAGATTACATTTATCTAATCAATATATAATCAACAATAAATAGAATTGATCCAATCAATTAAACAATAATCGATAATTTAATTTCATCCGTAGTGAACCCTTAAAATATTTTCTTTGAATTTTCCCTCATCAAAAATTCCAAATTAATGATTTTAACACTAGAAAATTCAATAATCGAAAATATACTGAAAAACGAGACCCAGTGCCGACACTGAAAGCGCCAAGCGGCACGGGCATCTGCTAGGCGGCTACGGACACGCTCGGCCGCCTATAGGAAACGCTCGGCTCCCTACAGGAAGCGCTCGTGTCACGGGCAAACTTTAGTCCGTCGAGTTATGCTGTGCGCCCCTTAGCAACTCGGTCCTTCGGCCACTAAGGCAGGCTTTCCCAACCCTTCCGAGTTAAGTGCGGAAGATTGAAGTATTTTAGAGAGAGAAAATTAGAGAGAGAAACTGCTATTTTGAAAGAAACTTTTATTCACTTGCTCAAACTTGGATGATGTACAAATGAGGGACTTGGAGATCCTTTTATAGGTCTCCTTCTACAACTTCTAGAATATACAATATTCTACATGTATCTAGAACATACAAGAGATCATTAGACAAGCTACATACTTCTATCCCTTTTTATGATCATTCCAGAGGGCTTCCGGAATGTTACATTCTGTATCAAGTACATACAAGAAGTCTGGAGAGCAATCTCGATCCTTCTAGAAGCTTCCAAAGCCAAAGCGCGACAACTCTCCCCCACCTGAATCTTGACGTCCTCTGCGCGCACGACCCGGTGCTCGTGCGGCCCTGACTGCACACGCACGAGCGGGTGCTCGTGCCCGGTGCTCGTGCGTCCCGGCAGTTGGCTGGCAGTGGCGCGCACGACCAGGCGCACGACCGGCCGCTCGTGCGTGCTGGGCAATATATATGATCGAGCAGACGGGGTTTTCACCCATTCTCTCATTCTTTTCCTTCTCTTCTGCAGATGGAGGTGTGGAAAACATGTATAGATGTTGTTCAACTATCAATCCACGAAGTTCTTGAGTTCATATCATTGATTGATCATCCTATATCATCCTTTGATCCAGCGAATCAAGGTAATCTCTTCCTAGAACCCTAGTTTCTTTAATTTTGGGGTTTTTGCGTTTTTGTCTGATTCGTTCCGTATTGTTGATTAATTCATGATGGGTATGATTAATCTTGGTAGTATTCTTGTGTTTAACATCATTTAATCCATTGTTCTTCATCGAATCGAAGTATAATTCTTGATTTTCTTCGAATCGACTTTTTGGGGGATTTGTTCTCGATCTTGTTTTCCATCCGTTTTTGATGGATCGATTGTGGTTAAATGATGTTGTTAAACATATTCTATGGATTGTATATCCATATTTCGACTTGGAATTCCGTTTTTGTGTTTTGACGGAACGAATCGTGTTCTTGGCCGTTTTAGGGGAAACCCTTGAAATTTCGTCGTTTGTTCTTTGAATTCAACGACTTTAGGTCATGCTATGGAATTTGTTTTCATTGTTGCTATTGTTTTTCGTAATTTATTGTCGCGGGTTAGCGTTCGGTGGAGTCGGCGGGTTCGTAGTCGGGTCGTGCCAACCTACTTCGGTCGATTCTACGCATTGTGGTTATTAGAGGCAAGTACCTTGTCCATATAATTCTTGTTTTATGGATACAATAATTAGTGATCATCTAAATGTGGTTGTTTGATCGTTTGAATTGAACTTTCAAAAGATTCGGTTTAGCCTTTTTAAAGGCTCACTTTCAAAATGCGTGTGTTTTGTGTGAATTGTGTGGGTTGTAAGCGACTACGTGAAAAATTGGATATGTTTGGTGTTGGTGTTATGCTTGGTAATGCGTGTGTACGTGCACGGCTTCATTTCGGTGCATTGTGTTTTTGACGTGGTGTTTTGCTTAGTGTTTGATGCCTCTGGGTGAATTGTTTGGATATCTTTGTTGCATTGTGCTATGTGTGTGATTGTGTGGATGTGGGCGGGGTCTACGGTGGCACATGGCATGTGATCATGTGGCCAGGATGCAACAAGCGATTGATCCAACCGTGAGAGCCTAAGAAAAACTACGGTGACACATGGCATGTGATCATGTGGTCAGGATGCAACAAGTGATTGATCCAACCGTGAGCGCCAAAGATGTTGTGATTTGTTTTGCTAGCCAGCTCGTGAGGGTCCTTCGAGGCCTCGGGTGGTATTTGTGGCTTCGTCCCGGTCCTAGGCGATGCATGTGTGTGATTTGTTTCGCTAGCCAGCTCGGGAGGGTACTTCGAGGCCTCGGGTGGGATTTGTGGCTTCGTCCCGGTCCTAGGCGATGCGCGTGCGCGATTATGTTTTGTTGATTTGATGTCCGTCGAGGACACGTGATATGGGTTCTGACCCTGTAAATTGTTAGTGGTTTTCTATTTGCGAAAACAAAAACCCTTGGGCTATGACCCCTGTTGATTTTGGAAAGAGAAGGATTTGATAATCCTAAATTGTTTTCTATTAAAACTCCCGAGGGTATTTTTTAAACCATTTTGCAAACCGTTCTCGTTATTTGTGATCTTTCGGATTTGGAAAGTTTTCCTTAAACTCTTGCCTCGGGAAGTATTCGTTTCGCTGTATTTGAATCTTTGAGGATTTCTGGTTATTGTCATTCGTGGAATATGAATTGTATGGCTCGTATTTGCACTTTGTTCTTGCACTAGCAAAACAGTGGAGTTTTGCTAACCCCCGAGTATTCAGGGGGTGGATGTCTGTTTTTGCATTCAGGTTTGGGAGCATAACACAGGGTCGGCACGAAGGATGATGAAAGATAAACGATACTAATCACACGAGGATCCGTATGATGTCTTTGGTTTAGTTATAGTTTATTTTTCCGCTGCAGTATTTCTTTCCCGTTGTACGGGAGTGTGTTGTATTCGACCCCTGCGTGGGCATGTATTGTAATTGAGTTGTATGTATTTATTGAAAGACCAAATCGGTCTACTGAGTCATTTTATCCTTAAAGGCGTTGTTGAGTTGTTCGATTTTGTTACCAGCTTGGTAGAACCTTGAGGAAAGGTTCTACGGCGTGTAATATCCCTAAGCGGATTGGGGGTGTTACACATGCCACAGCCAGTATCACCCGGGAATCTCATCCCTTCACGACCGCGACTAGCTCGATCTCCGAGTACCTAAAAATAAAGCCCACGACGGGGTCAACCACAATACTCAACAATGATATCGAGCACATCATCATAAATAATTACATACCAACGTAATAATACTGTAAGAATACTACCAACATAATCTTACCGTCATAACCTCACCAATCCATAGCAATCCATAACAAATCAATCCTTACCATAATCCACATTTCGCATTCTCAAATGACGAAATGAACTCAACAACAATCATCTGTACTGTATTCAAATAATACCAAGTGCCCTCAAAATGTTATCATAACTCATAAGTGTGGAATGAACCATCTGTGCCAAATCCTGTCCGTCGGATTGCACAATCAAATCTCAACCTGGATAAACCAATAGCATACAACATATCTGTAGATCAATTACCACAAAACAATGAATACAAGACCCGAAACATCGACGTACAGTCCGAATGCTCATACGATCAATAGCAATGATCAACCAATACATCAACCGAGAATATCACCGACATGTTAAACTCCAATACGATAACAGAGGATTAACAACAAGGACCGAGAATACCACCAACATGATAAACTCCGACATGATCAACAGAGGATCAACAATAATCGAGAATACCCTCAATATGGTAAACTCCAAACGATCAACAAAAGATCAACAAAAACCGAGAATACCATCAACAAGGTAAACTCCAAATGATCAACAATAATGGATCTCAAAGAAATAACTTCGACTGTCGAACATACCCCTCGGGCGTATGAATAACCAGTCGCAAACTGTCGAACATATCCAATCATACATGGACTATGAACGACCAAACAATATGGCTCAAAGGTGGACATCACAGTATGCCCAATCCGGAAATATGTCCGTGCACATGTCCACTCCATATACGGAATCCAGAATATACGTGGGACAATGTACCCAATAAGCCTCACGAACTACGTCTCGTGTGCACGGTTCAATGTGGAACACACATAACCATAGTGTGCCTAACTAAAAATCCTACACAATAACCAATCGGAACGCAGATATGATTCCAGATATGTCACGATGCAACATGACAACGAAACTCAAAGAATCACATATCCAATAAGGATCAAAAAGACTCACCGAAGTGAACAATGACAGACGGATAATGAAAGATCAACACGACCGACAATATCTGAAACAACCCTCCTGGGATCACAATCCCCAAAGGATAATCCATACGATCAACAATCTCAGACAACAGTTCTGGGAACATCCCTCAATGAAACAATCAACACAACCATTAATACCAACAATAGTCCTAGGATCAACATCCCTCAACGAACAACCAATATGAATCTCATTACACGGATCCTCAACATACAACACATACAATAATTTAACAGAATAATTATCCTCATAACTGAACAATATTTAAATTACCTCAAAGTCGAAGACAATATCCTTTCCACGAACCAACATCCCTGAACGAGTACATAGTTATACGAATAATCCCGAAATAAGTATAGTCCATTTATACCAACAAATCACTGTCCCAACATCAATGTCGACACGATAAACCATCCTCGATATCCGACATTCCATATCACTGACCAACAATAACTCACATATCCGTCCTTACTAAACACATTTAAACCATATACACTAGGATTTAATCCAAACCAATGCATAATATACAAACCATCATCCCGACAATTTACATTTATAATATCATTGCTATATGAATTATAAATGAAATGAAATCAAAATCATTCATTAAATATTATAAACTGAACAAGTATAACTTGCCTTGATACCGATACCACGAAGCCATTACCAAAATCCATTGCCTTCGTCTACGAGCTCCTTAGCCCCGACCAAAAGCAATCTACGAACTCTTCGGCCTCAACCGCAACACAACAAACATAATCCACGATCAAATATCTCAACCTATTGAAGTAATCAATCAACAAAAATCCGATAACAATCAATAACCGACATGGCCAACCGACCAAAGTCAATGGCTCAACAATACCTAGATCATATACAAAACCAAACAATACAACTCAAACAATTATGAATTCAAAACCACAACACGATTCATAATCCGATCATCATATCAATAATCAAATTAAACCAATAACAAGGGTCTAAACATTACCGATTCCAAATTTGATCTTAAATACGAGTACAAGTTTCCTCCTTGTGAATTTATAATCAAAACCAATTACCAATTATCATCATCAATCCAGACAATCCGATTAATCCAACATTATAGATAATCATTCCAAGGGTTTCAAATAACTCAATCATTCGATTTGAACACTTGTTCAATACGTATGAACTTCCCAACTTAAAAATGAATAATAATCTCATCAACCTCGGAATCATATTCGTATTCCTATACGAATATTGTACCAAAACACATAACTTAGTTCTAGATATAAATATTCCATATTCATATCCAAAACACCAACACCACTTAAACATATTTATCATATCAATAATCAATTCATATCGATATTAAGGATTTCATAACATACTCGATTCCAACTTCAATTCCAAATATGAATAAAAAAGACTCCTTCTTGTTCATATTCGTAAATTCATAGAAACAAATATTGGTTATTATCATGAATAATCATATTCTAAAATTAACTGTAGACTTTATAATTATCCGTCCACCTCATACGACTCGATAGTATTCCCATTATGTACGGATCAAATGTTCTTATGCCAAGAAAATTTGAATTCATACCTTCAATTCAATCTCATAATTCGGTGATCTCAATAACAGTTGATTTGAGCACGAAGCACGTTTAATCAACATATTCAATTCTGAATTCAGGCTTAAATTCAACATGATATGATTATCCCTTGTTCATATATATCAATCTCATGCCAAACTACACTTAGGATCCTTTGACTCATATGAGCACATATCCTCAATGGAAGATAATATTCTTGTCAAATTCATAATCATGATTCGTATATCATCAAGACCATACGAAAGATCAAATCACCATTCACATAACTTGTCCCTTAACATCCATAATCATCCTCACTTATCCTAAATATCAACATTCCATATTCATATCTAAAATATAAACACTTGAAACATATATTCATCATAATCATCATCTTCTTCAATATACACCTCATATAACATCAAGAAGTACAACAATAATACCATAACCATCATAGTCAAGACATAAACCATCGTATCCTTCAACATATAGTTCATATAACCTCAAGAATCGTAACAACAAGATCATAATCATCTTCATATGAATCATTCATCAACAATAACATCAAAATCCGAATTTAAGGAGAGGATTATCCAACATACCTCTTAGAAGATGAAATACACAAGCAAACACTTCAAGAATCAACAATAGCTCCATATCTCAAGCTCTAATCCCATGTTTCCAAGCTCATAATCGACTTAGAAGAGCTGAAACTCCCTCTCTCAATGTTGAAGGCGAAAAAAACGAAGTGGAGTTATGAACAAAATGAAATGACGGGCATTCACTTTTATAAACTTTCAGCTCATTACGTACGTAACATGCCAAAGTTAACGTACATAACACACCTTTACGCACGCTATCTGACTTTGGTAGCATACGTAAGGATGGTCCAGAGGCTCCTGACTCATTTCGTTCAATGCCTTACGTACATAACCCTTTCTCCATAGCGTACATAATACGTACGTTGACTTGCTACAGTAAAAGCTCATATTACGTACGTAATACACCCTGTATAGCGTACGTAATACGTAGTTGACTTACCCATGCACGTTCTTTGCCGAAATATGCCAACCACGGGTCCCACCTGTCGGCCATATGTCCGATTCCCTCTGTTACGTACGTAATGCCTTATGCATAACGTACGTAAAATATAGAATTTAGCGTATGTAAGTCCTTAAGCTTAGCGTACGTTAAGGGCTCTATACTTAGCCAAATCCAACTATTACTGTCCGTCTTGACATATTGGATACATATACACATGTTGAATACATATACTGGATCTAATAACATTCTCATATGATATACCCGATATCAAAATGAAAGCAACCTGATACACGATATCCTCAATGTAATTGTCGACCAAGTACGACAATTGTACAAATACAATTGTCTTAGTCTTTAAATTATTTTATCCATACTGTATAGACACCAAGCTAATGCAGTATATCTCAGATAAAATAATGCGAAAAATTTACACTGAAAATCCGGGTATTACATACATCAAGTAAGTTCTTTTAATTTCTGCTGTATTTATTATGAATATGTCAATATTTTTCTGTCTCGTAATTTTACCTGCCAATATGAATATGAGCTAAATTTTATATTTTAGGGTTAGGATGACTTAAATTAAATACTCGAGCTTATATTAAATTTATTAATGTGCCTTCTTTAATTTAAATTTATATAATTCATAAATACAAAAATAGAGACCGGAAAGAAATATTTTTGTAAATCTTAATTTAATTAAAAAAGGTTAATTATTAATCTGAAATGTACTATTTAACCCAAGGAATTAAATATGAATCCGAAAGGTATTATTTAGTTGGATGAATTAATAAGATTGTTGAAACTTCTGTTAAAATAATTTTGTGAATACGAAAGTTATCAAATAATTTTTTCTGAAGATATAATATTTATTTAATTATTAAATCTTACATTTAACAAATTGATATAACGCTCGAGTTATTTATTTAACAATTCAAATCCCTAGAATCTTTATTATCAAAAACAGCACAATTCTACATTAAAGTCATTTTTATTCTTACTGCCTTATCTTATTTAAATTGTTGTAATCAAAGTTCTTAAATAGATTTATTTCCTGTATTTGTATTTCTGCAAATTAGCTAAAATCAAAAACCCATTATTTAGAATGTTTAGTTATTATTATTTTGAGAATTCATAATTATTGTAATTTTAACAAATAAAAACGATCCTCAAGTGAAACGACCTTGGCAAACTCATCAATACTACAAATGCCTCGTATACTTGCGAATCGCTATTTTTGCAAGCACATTTTGAGCGGAACAAGTTTTTGGTACCGTTGCTGGGGATCAGTGTTAAAATTATTATTTTTGTGATATTTTCTATGTTCTTTATTTTTGTTTATTATTTTTTTTCTTTTTTGTACTTCTGTTATTTTCTTTGAATGCAAGGGCGTAGATCTCTTAAAGAAGATCTCCAGCCATATATTAGAAATATTAATCAAATTCAATGGGAATCGAGAGAGGAACCAAAAATAGAAGAAAATAAAAAAATACCTCTCGAAATAATACCTGAAGAACTTGATATGGCGAACGAACCACCACCAAGACTAACTTATATACGTGATTTTGCACGGCCTGTTATAGGTACATCTACATCTTGTATTGTATTAGGGGAAGCTGCTAGAAACTATGAATTAAAACATCTTCATTTTAATCAATTGCCCTCATTTTACGGAATGTCAAATGAAGATCCTTTGAACTTCATTCGGGAATTTTATTCCGTAATTCAAACTTTTCCTTTACAACATCTAAATGAGGATCAATTGAGAATGCTATGTTTCTCCTATACTCTAAAAGATCAAGCAAATACTTGGTTAATGTCATTGGCATCTAACTCATTATTAACCTGGGAGGCCGTATACAATAAATTTATGGGAAAATATTATTCTAATCAGAAAACTAAAGATTTTCGAACTAAAATTGCATCATTTAATCAAATAGACGGAGAACCTTTCTATGAAGCTTGGGAAAGATTCAAAGGTCTTCTTACACAATGCCCTCATCACCATTATTCACCTGAACTTTTAAACCAGTTTTTGTATGATGGATTGGGACAAACTTTCCAATACATGAAAGACAATGCTGCAGGTGAAGATGTTGGTACACTTAATGCACAAGAAGTGTTTGATTTATTTGAAATGTTCGGGAATAATTCACAACAGAAAAGTGCACGAGCTAAAAAGACTCGAGACAATGAAATTATCCCTAATAGCGAATTTTCACAAAGATTAGAAGAATTGACCAGGGAAATCCAACTTCTTAGAAATAATTCTCCAACCAAACAATCTGCTGAAACGTGTGGTGTGTGTGGAGTGTACGGACATGGAGCTAATATGTGTAATGCAGTTCTTGAATTAGCACAACCTATTCAAAACTACCAACCTCGCCAACCTCCCCGAAATGATTCTTATTCAAACACTTATAATCCTGTATGGAAAAATCATCCAAACTTTGTATGGGCTAGCACTAACGCCCCTCCACCAAAACTAAATTCTCAGTTTTTATCAAAGCCAAATTACCCTTCAAATCAACCACCAAACCAAATTATGTACCCAATGAATCAACCCTCAAACCTACTATATCAATCATCTCTTGAAGAAACTTTAAACAATTTCATACAATCTACATCACGGCGTTTTGAAATGATAGAATCGAACTCAATTAAATTAGATATAACAGTAAAATGATTAGACACTACGATTGGACAATCGGCAACCCAAGTGGGAGATTTAGCCAGAAAAATCGAAAAAGGGAGACTTCCTAGCCAGCCAGAACAAGCTCAAGCCATCACAATACTCAGAAGCGGAAGAGAAGTCGATAACAAGATAGAACCTCCAAAGATGCTGGATAATAAGGCCAACCGGTGGTAGAGGATAAAGAAAAATACAATCCTAAAACAATAAACTCTTTTCATAAATCTTCCAATCCTTATAAACCACCTATTCCCTTTCCTAGCGGGTTAAGAAATGAAAAACAAGATAAATAATTCGAGGCTCTTTACCAAATGCTTTCAAAAGTAAATGTCAATTTACCTCTAATTGATGTTAGACAAAATGTTCCTGCCTTTATAAAATTCTTTAAAGAGTTATCATCTAAAAAATAAAACTATTTAGAAAATGACAAGGTGATTGACTCAGAAATAGCTAGTAGATTCTTTCAAACTCACCTTCCTCATAAAGAAAATGATCGAGGCAGTTTTATAGCAAAAATTACTTTAAGAAATGGTAAAGAAACTTTTGGATTACTTGATCTCAGAGCCGGGATAAATTTAATGCCATATTCAATTTTTAAACAACTGGTACTTGGAGACCTAAAACCAACTAGAATGTGCTTACAACTCGCAGATAGATCTATCTGATACCCTAAATGTGTCATTGAAGATATTTTAGTAGAAGTAGGTGGTCTAATGGTACCTGTTGATTTTGTTGTACTCGAAGTTGGTGAAGTATCTAATAATAATGACAATGAGCACACAATTTTATTAGGAAGACCATTTATCGCTACCACAAACACATTAATAGATGTGATAAATGGAAGAGTTACTATGACAGTTAGGAGAAACGGTTACTTTTTCTATAAAAGATATTAATCCCATCCCTACCACATCTTTTTCTGAAAATTGCTCTTTTATCGATGTTAATGATCTTTCCGTCGAGGATATTTTTAGAGAAGAATCAGATATTAATGAGAATTATCTTGACGACATGGATGACGGTCTCGAAATAGAGGGGGAGTGGAGTTATTTGCACTTACTGAAGGAAACTTAGAAAAATTTGAACCCAGCTTAGAAAAAACTGAACCCCAAAAAATTTTAGAATTAAAAGAACTTCCTAAACATCTATAATATGTGTTTATAGAAGATGGAAACAAAAATCCAGTCATCATCTATGCTGAAATTTCGAAAGACGAAGAAGATGAGTTAATCAAAGTTCTAAAATAATTTAAAAATGTCATTGGATGGGGATTAAGTGATATAAAAGGAATTAGTCCTTCAACATGTATGCATAAAATTATCCTAGAAGAAGAAGTAAAACCAATGAGAGAAGCACAAAGACGTCTGAATCCTAACATGATGGACGTGGTAGAGAAAGAAATTTTAAAACTTATTATCGAGGATATAATCTATCCTATTGCAGATAGCGAATTGGTAAGTCCAGTATATGTTGTACCAAAAAAGAGTGGGATTACTATAGTTGAAAATGACAAAGGAGAAATTATCCCTACCAGAGTTACTACAGGTTGGCAAATGTGTATTGACTATCGCAAACTTAATGCAGCAACCAAAAAAGATCATTTTCCGTACCATTTATTGATCAAATGTCAGATAAACTTTCTGGTCATAAATTCTATTGCTTTCTTGATGGTTTATCAGGATACTATCAAGTAGCAATTGCACCTTGGGATCAATAAAAAACAACTTTTACTTGTCCATTCGGAACATTTGCTTTTAGGAGAATGCCTTTCCAGCTTTACAATGCACCTGGAACTTTCCAAAGGTGCATGCTTTCTATTTTTCCAACATGGTAGAAGATTTTATTGAGGTATTTATGGATGATTTTTCAGTTTTTGGATCATCATTTCTGATTGCCTCAATAAATTATCTAAAGTCCTACAAAGATGTATAGAAAGTAATTTAATCTTAAGCTGGGAGAAAAGCCATTTCATGGTGGTTAGTGGAATTGTCTTAGGACATATAGTCTCTAGTGAAGGAATTAAGGTTGATAAAGCTAAAATTGATGTAATTGAAAAATTACCTCCTCCAACCAATATAAAAGGTATTAGAAGTTTTCTTGAGAATGCCGGTTTTTACAGAAGATTTATAAAAGATTTTTCAAAAATAAGCCAACCTTTGTGTAAATTACTTTCTAACGATGCCCCTTTTATCTTTGATGAAAAATGTTTAACCGTTTTTAATACCCTGAAAGAAAAGTTAATTTCAGCTCCTGTAGTTATTTCACCAGACTGGACCTTACCATTTGAACTAATGTGTGATGCTTCAAACTATGCGGTGGGGGCAGTTCTCGGTCAAAAAGTTGATAAAGTATATCGTGTACTCTACTATGCTAGTTTTGCTCTCAATGAGGCACAAGTAAATTACACGACCACGGAAAAAGAGTTGTTAGCTATAGTTTTTGCCCTCAATAAATTCCGATCTATGTCGTAGGGTCAAAAGTAATAGTGCAGGGTGATCATGCAGCAGTAAAATATTTACTAAAAAAGCCACAAGCTAAACCAAGACTAATTATATGGATTTTAATGTTGCAAGAATTTGACGTAGAAATCAAGAATAGAAAAGGGAGCGAAAATGTGGTCACTGACCATTTGTCACGACTCATAATTAACGATGACACTCTTGCTTTGCAAAAGTACGATACTATCCCTGAATCACTTCCTCATGAACAACTTTTTCAAATTAATACAACTCCCTGGTATGCTGATATTGTGAATTGCCTTGCATGTGGAACGTTAAAAACAGGCCGATCATTTCAAGAAAGAAGAAAATTTCTCTTCACTTGTCGAAGTTATTTTTGGGATGATCCTTTCTTATTTAGAATCGGTAAAGATGATATTATAAGATGTTGTATTCCCGAAAGTGAACAAAAAGATATTTTGACATTTTGTCATGAGTATAATTGTGGAGGACATTTTGGAGGTTGTAAAACTGCTTTAAAAATTCTCTAATCAGGAATGTATTGGCCTTCACTTTTCAAGGATGCACATCAATTTTATATTTCATGTGACCGATGTCAACGAACAGGAAATATTAGAAAAAGAAATGAAATGCCTTTAACAAATAATTTAGTTATCGAAATTTTTGACGTATGGGGAATCGACTTCATGGGGCCATGTCCTAAGTCATTTAATTTTGAGTACATCCTGGTTGCAGTTGACTATGTGTCAAAATGGGTGGAAGCTATTGCAACACGAACTAATGATGCTCAAACAGTTTTAAAATTTATGCAAGAAAACATTTTAAGTCGTTTTGGCTTTCCGAGAGCAATCATTAGTGATGGGGGATCCCATTTTTGTAACAAGCTTTTTGAAAAACTGATGAAAAAGTACCATATTAATCATAAAATAGCTACTCCTTACCATCCCCAAACATCGGGACAAGTGGAAATGAGTAATAAGCAGATTAAAGGATTCCTCGAAAAAATTGTACAACCTTCAAGGAAAGATTGGTCAGTTAAGCTGAATGACGCACTATGGGCTTATCGTACTGCTTATAAAACGGTCTTAGGAATGAGTCCTTTCCGTCTTGTTTATGGTAAAGCATGTCACTTACCTGTCGAAATAGAACATAAAACCTACTGGGCAATAAAAAGCGTTAATTTTGACTTAATGAAAGCAGGAAAAGAAAGAAAGCTTCACCTCTCCGAACTCGATGAGATTCGAAATGAGGCATATGAAAATGCAAAAATATATAAATAAAAAGTCAAACGACTACATGATAGAAAGGTCATCTATAAAAATTTAAAGTCTCGAATGCAAGTTCTATTATTTAATTCTCGCTTACGTTTATTTCTAGGAAAATTGGGATCTCGTTGGAGCGGTCCATTCACAATCCTAGAAACATATCCTTATGAGGTTGTAAAGCTGTTAAATCCCAGAACGAATGAATCATTTCAGGTAAATGGTGTAACACCCCAAACTAGGCAGATATGACAGTGCCGTGAATCCCCGACTGGGACCCACCAGGCAAATGAAAATGATGAATTAAATAATATAATTGTAGTACCGAACCACATTATATTACCAAGTACTCCGATGAGGAGTTTAAGTACAACACACCAGGACAAAACCGAATACTAGTATATTTTATATGGAGATAAAATACACCACCCTGAACAATTAAACATCTCAAACGGAATTTGCAGCGGAAAATACAAATGACGGAATAACTGAAATGACTGAAATGACTGAAACAAACGGAATGACTGGGGCCCCTTACTAGTATCACTGGGACTCCTCGCCGTCAGCATGCTCTTCCCGTGCCTTTGCCTTACCGTGACCTGAAAACCAAAATCCCCCAACGGGGTCAGTTACACAGAACAACAATCCTCAAGGGTTGAAGATACACAATCATGATTTAACTGAAGTCATGAAATATCCTTAGTTATGTATTACGCTGAAGAGGAGTATCATAGTACGCCCGTAATGTTCTGTGTTAGTGTACAAGACGAATGACCGGACACACCCGTCCTTGTACCTAATTAGTCTCACGGAGTTAAGCTTTACCGTGTGCACGGTCCAATATATCGGTGAACCCAATACATGACCATCGCGTGCCCGACTAAAAATTCCACACAGCCACACCCGGCCACGCAATATGAATCCAGAAGGTCATATGAACGTGAATGACCGCAATGAATATCAATGAATAATAATTCGACAAGGCCAAGATGACTCACCGAGATGAAAATAATAGTGACGTGATTGATAACCCAATGAAATGATTTGGAACTGTCGTTCCTCGTGAATGAAATGATTATTCGACAATTACAAGTCTCAATGTGATTAATACCATGATGAATGAATTATGATTATGAATAATCAACAACAAAAGGAATGAACGTCCTTTTAACCGAGTAAGAGTTAACTTACACAACACCGAAGAAGAATGTCCGTCCACGAACAATGTCCTAAATGAAATGCCGGTCGCTCGAACAACCTTGAATAACACAATTTACCAATAATTCGATCATTACACGAATCAAATACGATCATAACCGACTCAAACGTCGATGCAACAATATCCTAACTCGAATATATCGAAACCAACTCCACGATGAGTATTACAAACCATCAAAACACTTTCAATGATATCAATAATCTCATAGGAATCCACAATTCAAGTTTACAAAAACAACAATCGGAAAATCCCCAAATTAACCGAAGTCAACCTCAAGGGTTCTTGAAATAATTCCGAAAATAGCCATTAAATCCGTAGGAATATATTTATCCAAGGTAGATAATCCATATCTAACATATTCCAATAATAATCCAAGCTTACACGAAGAAATCGGAAGGAAAAACCCAAAAATCCGAAATTCTAGATCCAAGAGAATAATACCTTAGATTTGATGTTAAGGAGTGATGAAGTGATGATTAATCCAACTCAAAGACTTGAAGATGATGATAGATGATAGCAGCTCGAAGAGAACACTCCAAGTCGCCCGAAATCGCCCGACATCGATCAAAAACGAAGAGAAGTGAGAAAATGACGAAACTCAGGCTAACTGTCCAATTTATACTGCTCCAGATTAGCGCACGCTATGACCTGCTATTTAGCGTGCGCTAACGAGTTGTATGAACATTCCAGTGAACTCTGGCTGACCCGTTAGCGTACGCTACTACCTGGTAGCGTGCGCTAACTCTATCCCAATAGCGTGTGCTAACTCCAATTGTTAGCGTGCGCTAGCTAAATATCTGTTGTCCAGTACTGAAGTCCAGAACCTTCTGTCCTCTGATCTGATCTCGGTAGCGTGCTCTACAACCAACAAGTAGCGTGCGCTACTACACCGTATGCGTACGCTAAAAATCACTCATAGCGTGCGCTATGAATTAATCCAGTGCAGTCCAGTAGCCACTGGACTCATCCTGATCCGTCCTTAGCGCGCGCTACACCAAATATTAGCGTGCGCTACTACAACCCACTAGCGCGCGCTACTTACCACTCATAGCGTGCGCTACTTATAACTCACCTGCAACCCAGTACCTTCTGGACTGCAGCCAGGGTAACATTAGCGTGCGCTAATGCTGAGTGGTAGCGTGCGCTACCTGTACTCAATTAGCGCGCGCTAGAAAGAGTACGTAGCATGCGCTACTCCTCACGCACAGCCCACAATGAAAATGACAATGATGATAAATACGGCATGGGACTCCAATTAGATTAGTGATGAACGACGATTGATACACGATATAATTACTCTGAACGATGAATACCATGATTGAATATGAGTGACAAATGATCATTAACGAGTGAAATTACTGAATGATAAATAATGAATGATAATTACTGAATGATAATTACTGAATTACAACCGGGTATTACATACACCCCCCCTTAAAAGAGTTTCGTCCCCGAAACTAAGGGTCAAACAACTCGGGATAATTCCCCCGCATACTATCCTCAGTTTCCCAAGTAGCCTCTTCGACTCCGTGCCTAGACCACTGAATCTGAACCAAAGGAATCGTCTTATTCCTCAACTGTTTGATTCGCCGCTCTAAAACTCGTATAGGACGCTCCTCATATGAATGGTCATCGGCGATCTCGATTTCGTCGAACTGAAGTATGTGACTCGGGTCGGCAACATACTTCCGCAACTGAGAAACGTGAAACACATTATGAATTCGGCTCAACGCCGGAGGTAAAGCCAATCGGTAAGCTAACTCGCCTACTCGATCCAGAATCTCAAACGGTCCAATGAATCTCGGACTCAACTTATGCCTTTTCCCAAAACGGAAGATACCACGACTCGGCGATACCTTGCCAACACGTGGTCACCTGCCTCAAACTCTAATGGTCGACGACGGTTATCTGCATATGATTTCTGTCGACTCTGAGCGGTCAATAAACGACTCCTCATCAAAGCTACCTTCTCACGGGCGGCTATAAGCATATCGGGCTCAGTGCCGATTGATTCTGATAGGTCATCCTAACACAAAGGAGATCGACAATGACGACCGTACAAGGCTTCGTAAGGTTCCATCTTAATCGAAGCATGCCAACTATTATTATACGTGAATTCGATCAATGGTAGTTGGGCTTCCCAATCGTCTTTCCAATCGAGGACGCATGCCCTCAACATGTCCTCTAATGTCTGAATGGTTCTCTCTGATTGTCCGTCGGACTGGGGATGAAAAGCGGTACTAAGATTAAGCTGAGTTCCCATAGCACGATGAACTAATTTCCAAAAATGCGACACAAACCTTCCGTCACGATCGAAAACGATACTTTTAGGAGTACCGTGCAGTCTCACTATCTCTTTGATGAATAACTGGGCAACTCTCTCGGGACCCCAAGTATCTTTAATCTCAAGAAAATGAGCTGATTTAGTTAAGCGGTCCACAATCACCCAGATCGTGTTCATGCCACGACGACTCGTCGGCAAACTCGTGATGAAATCCATAGAAATGTCTTCCCACTTCCACTCTGGAATAGGGAGGGGTTTCAGCATACCCGCCGGTCGCTGATGTTCAATCTTAACTTGTTGACAGGTTAAGCATCTCGAAACAAATTCTGCGACTTCTCGCTTCATATTACTCCACCAGTAATTTTGTTTCAAGTCTTTGTACATCTTGCTGGACCCCGGATGAACAGACTAAGGGGTAGCATGAGCTTATTTCAAAATCGAGTTTTTCAACTCGTCATTCGCCGGTACGCACAACCGATTCTTAAATCTCAAAAGTCCATCCTCGTGGACCACGAATCCAGGGGCTTTCCCCTGAACCACATCCTCATGGATGCGTAACAATGATGGGTCCGAACCCTGATTCTCCCTGATTGCCTCCTCAAGTGACGATGAGATCTCCAACATACAAAGCTGTCCCTGAACTCGCTGAAGCCAGACCTCGATCTCGGGTCTAAGGAATTTCTGCTGAAGATCCTTCTGAACCGTTAAACGGGCAAGCATCTGCTCCTGAACGGACTTACGACTCAAGGCGTCGGCGACAACGTTTGCCTTGCCCGGGTGGTAAAGGATCTCGATATCATAATCTTTGATTAATTCCAACCACCGTCTCTGTCGCATATTTAACTCCTTCTGAGTAAATATATACTTTAAACTATTATGATCGGTGAATATCTGACAGGTAACGCCATAAAGATAATGACGCCAAATCTTCAAAGCGAACACTACGGCTGCTAGTTCCAGATCGTGGGTCGGATAATTAACCTCGTAAGGTCTCAATTGCCGTGAAGCATAGGCAATAACCTTTCCATTCTGCATGAGCACACATCCGAGACCCTGTCCGGACGCATCACTATAAACCACAAATCCCTCCGTCCACTGCGGCAAGGAAAGTACAGGTGCTGACATTAACCGGCTCTTGAGTTCCTCAAAACTCCATTGACACGCGTCGGACCACGTGTATTTCTTATCCTTCCGTAAAAGGCTCGTCAAGGGTTGAGCGATTTTAGAGAATCCCTCCACAAATCGCCGATAATAACCCGCTAATCCGAGGAAACTTCGGATTTCCTTAACATTCTTCGAAGGTAGCCAATGTCGAATAGCCTCTGTCTTTTGAGGATCGACATGAACTCCGTCTGAAGAAATTACGTGTCCGAGAAACGTCACTTCGGACATCCAGAACTCACATTTGGAAAACTTCCCATAAAGTTGTTCTCGTCTCAACACGTCGAGCACTTGATGAAGGTGAAACTCGTGTTCCTCTCGGTCACGAGAATAAATCAAAATGTCATCGATAAAGACAACAACAAACTGATCCAAAAAGTCGATGAAAACCCGATTCATTAACTCCATGAATACCCCAGGTGCATTAGTCAATCCAAACGGCATAACCACAAACTCATAATGACCATAGCGTGTTCGAAACGCCGTCCTCACGATGTCCGACTCTCGGATCCGTAACTGATGATATCCAGATCTTAAGTCGATCTTGGAAAATACTGAAGCTCCCTAAAGTTGATCTAAGAGATCATCAATACGGGGTAAGGGGTACTTATTCTTGATTGTCACCCTGTTCAACTCCCGATAATCAATACACAAGCGAGAAGAACCATCCTTCTTCTTGACAAATAACACTGGTGCTCCCCACGGGGACGCACT
Source organism: Orobanche coerulescens (assembly GCA_033398695.1). NCBI lineage: Eukaryota > Viridiplantae > Streptophyta > Magnoliopsida > Lamiales > Orobanchaceae > Orobanche > Orobanche coerulescens. The sequence goes on along the minus strand of CM065817.1, from coordinate 98,685,171 downwards.
CGGTCGAATATAACCCTTCTCGAACAACTCCTCAAGTTGGTTCTTTAATTCCTGCATTTCGGTCGGGGCCATCCGGTATGGTGCCTTCGATATCGGGGACGTACCAGGCTCCAACTCAATCGTGAATTCCACATCCCTCTGTGGAGGCAAACCAGGTAACTCGTCTGGAAAAACATCGGCATATTCCCTCACTACCGGCATGTCCGTCAACATTACTGATGATTTCTCGGTTTTGGTCATATAGCACTAATAACCAACACACCCCTAATTGAGTAATCTCACTGCTTTCATCAAATTAATGACCTTACCAGAACAGCCGGGATTACCTCCTTGAAACACACACTCAACCCCATCGTCTGAAATGATAGTGATCATACGCTTACGGACACTAATGATGGCATCATGACGATCCATCCAATCAATACCCAAGATGACGTCGTCCCTCGGCAAATCTACTACGATAAGGTCCGATGGCCATACACGACCATGAAACTGAATCGGACAATTCTGAATCTCACGATTACCGATAATTCGTCTACCATCAGGTAGGCCAATGACATAAGGCTTACAACTAGTAGCACTACCCAGACGTAGCCTACTCAAACATGACTCGGAAATGAATGAATGCGATGAACCAGTATCAAAAAGGGTACACACAGGTTGAGATAGAATATCGAGTGTACCTGAGATCATTCGGGCCTCTGGATCATCGGTCTTCTTCATCTCATAAATCCAGGGCTTGCTAGTCCCGGCACCGGATGCTCCCGTCTGCTGGCTATAGGCTCCACCTTTAGTCGCTCCTATCATTTTAAACGACGGTGATTGAGTGGCCTGGTTCTAAACGGCTGACTGCTTAGGGGCCTGAAATGACGTCTGAGTAGGTTTGGAGTCCCTACGGCAAAAACGGGCCTTATGCCCAGCAATCCCACAATTATGACACGTGATAGTCTGTCTCGGACACTTGGTACTGAGATGACCAAGATCCCCACAGTTAAAACAGGTGATGGCCGAACTGGCCACTCGAGACTGAGATTCCGCGGGTTTAGACGTCACAGGAGGTCACTCAGAAAAAGCAGAGCCCACACGAGGTTTCTTGAAGGTTGTCTGACCGCCTTCAGACTGATTACGATTCTTCGATTTCTTGCTAGCAGACGAAGGTTGCTGCCTAGCAATCTCTTTAGCAGTAAGCTCATAGGTAAGAGCTTTCTCAATGAATTCGGCCAACGTGGTGCAATTATGATTAAGCAATTGTAGTCTCATATGGGGTTTCAGCCTCTTGCTGAAATACTTGATTTTATCCGCCTCTGAATGAATGATGGATGAGGCGAAAGGGAGAAGTTCCTGAAATTTCTCGGCAATGGCGAGAACATCCACGTCTACTGAGGGGTCGGGTGTGAGCAATTCTGACAGCTTAGCCTCTCTGAGTGGGGCCGGATAATACCTCTCCATCATGAGAGTCTTGAACTGCTCCCAAGTACATGATCCTTCGGTGGGCTTCAACGACAACCACCAAGAATGAGCGCTCTTACCCAGATAGTAAGCCGCAACTGAAACTTTGTATCCTTCGGGACACTCTACCATCACGAATAGCTTCTCGAAGTGTTCGAGCCAATGAACAATATCCGCCGGCTCAGACGAGCCCTCAAAAGTAGGTGGCCTTTGGCGAGAAATGTCGCCGATGATACTGCTTACATTCCTCTCTTGCCTCTGAGGTGGCGGCGGAGGAGCCTGTTGATTTTGATTGACTAAGTTGTGCATCGTCTCCATAAGTTGTGCCATCTGCGTCATTTGGGCCATCATGCCCTGCATAAAAGCAAGTGGGTCAACCCGAACACCTTCTGACTGAGCCGTGTCCCGGGTACGACTCCCCGATAGTGAATGATCACGTCCAGGTGAATGAGTGGCAGCGTCGCTGCACGATGAATTAGCATTATTTCTCACATTCGCACGTGTATTCACACGAGCTCTGGGGATTCGGCCCGCACCACGGCCTCGTCCTCCTTGTCCTCTTCTTGCTCTCTCCAGACTGAAGTAGGAAAGTCACATGATGATTATATTCCCCGCATGAATATCACGTTATGATTATGACATGAGATGATGAACATGAGCATACGCTCTAACACAGTGATTACATGAATGACTAACTGAGGTGACATGATTATCTGATGAAATTATTGAAATGATTATCTTGAACGAGTTAACAAGATTAATGATATGATCTTCCAGATCAACGACCGAGTAATGAAATGAATTGAGTGATTAATGAGTTAACCTGACCGTCCTGGTCAAAATCACAATGATGATTGAGGATTGTTAACTGATGAATTATGAATGAATGATTATTGCCAGAAATTATACCATGGCATTAGAAGTCTTACAGTTCTTGGTCTGATTGGCTCGGCATTTGCACAGGTCACACGTGACGCGAAAGTCCAATGATACTAGTCCGATGACGATGATTTCAAATGAGACATGACTTGGAGGGTAGTATTCAAAACCACGCTCCGATACCAACTCTGTAACACCCCAAACTAGGCAGATATTACAGTGCCGTGAATCCCCGACTGGGACCCACCAGGCAAATGAAAATGATGAATTAAATAATATAATTGTAGTACCGAACCACATTATATTATCAAGTACTCCGATGAGGAGTTTAAGTACAACACACCAGGACAAAACCGAATACTAGTATATTTTATATGGAGATAAAATACACCACCCTGAACAATTAAACATCTCAAACGGAATTTGCAGCGGAAAATACAAATGACGGAATAACTGAAATGACTGAAATGACTGAAACAAACGGAATGACTGGGGCCCCCTACTAGTATCACTGACTCTCGCCACAAGATGCTCTTCCGTGCCTTTGCCTTACCATGACACGAAAACCAAAATCCCCAACGGGCCGGGCCATACGTAACAACAATCCTCAAGGGTTGAAGATACACAATCATGATTTAACTGAAGTCATGAAATATCCTTAGTTATGAATTACGCTGAAGAGGAGTATCATAGTACGCCCGTAATGTTCTGTGCAAGTGTACAAGACGAATGACCGGACTATTGGGATTCCACAGAAAATAAACGCAACGGAAGAATAAACGGAATCCCTAAGAGGATCGATCAAGTAACGTATATACGAAAAGAAAAATACGAAGATCAAGGAATCAAAGTCCCATACCTATGATGTCTCTGAAAAACCTTCGTATGATGATGATGATGATGAAGAGCCCTTCGTTCCAAGCACCTAAAGCAAGATGCCTCTACTTCACACGCCGGAACTTGATGGAAAAATCGACAAGCTTCCTTTCTTCAAGAATGCGGCTAGGGAAGCTTGTAGGAATTTTCTCTCTCAATGTATTCTTCTTATATATTGTCTCTAAGATCAAGATGAAGTTTTTAACCTTACTCTCTCTCTCAAATTCGTGATTATGAGTTAAAGCAAGAAGAAGTTGTCCTCACTCCTTTTTAAAGACTTTTATTTATAAAAAAATGAAAGTCTACCTTTAACACATGATTGAGGGTATCAAATACACCTCACATATGTCACCTAGTGACATAAAATAAGTATATAAGAGACAAGAGATGGAGGGGGGGCGGCCTTAAGGGAAATTTCCAAGAAGACGAGACGAATTAACTCGGCTCGTAATCGATGTTCACAAAACGAATCCCTCGTACCGGATGTTCGTCAAACGAATCCGTTTTATTTCCAATGTGTTTGGACTAATTAATTAATCCAATTAATTAATTATATCAAACACAAATATATATTTCTCTAAGAAATATAATTTATGAATTAAAGTAATCACCCAGTAACCTACTTACAATTCATAACACCGCTATTTGATTTATCCGATAAATCAAAATTAGATATCTAATATCTAATATTATAAGAGAGATTATTAATTCACATTTATCCATCAATGATCCTATTGCGCGACTCCGTAGGTTCGTCTCACCGGCATTGGGAGGAACTAATGAGTGCGGGCGGACTTAGCCACTTAGCGGCCGCATCAAACCCCGACTGAGAACGAATGAACGAATCATTCCAGAACCATTATGTCGTGAATACTATATACGTATGGACCCTTCATCAGATGTCCCGGTCAAGTCTTCGGGTCACGGTAAAGTCAAACCCTACTGTTGACTAAACTTTATACATGTGTTAATGCAAATCAAGACCGACTGATTAATAGTGTATCTAATACGACTATATCAGAATGCTTTGGCCAAAGACTTATGATCTTATTTGCCATTAACCATATAGGACATTCACCTGCTCACTAACATGAGATAGAATCCTTTCTTGGCGTACAGCAAAGACTGCTACCTGCCCGTATAGTCCGCACTTCGAGGTCGACTCAGCAATTAAGCAAATGAGTCTAACTACTCTAATGACAAACTAAACGTCACAGACACATCTTCTACTGAACCCTCAAGTCAAAGGTCCACGTATACTATCACAACCTTTCGATTCGTCATCGACTCTCCGAGAGTGAATACCGTGTGACTGAATCGAGTATGAGTCGTGTTCGAGTATCTGTCCCACCAATATACTTATAACTATGCTATCAAGACGTGCACACGCCCTAGCATCGATTATACAAGTCTTATTAAAACTTAATGTCTGTTAAGTTTTATCGACTTGCGAACTAGATAAGCATTCGAGCTCTACACACTTCTAGTGCCTATCTCCTTATCTCTATAAGTAGTAGAATGTTCACTCTCAAATGCAAGGACTACTATTCTATATACCAAATCACAATGCCATGATACACAATAATATAGAAATAATAATTGCCTTATTATATATAATATTCATAATTACAATACAATTGCTCTCACTCTCTCATCCTCCGAGTGGCATTCGAGGCATATTCCTAACAATCTCCCACTTGCACTCAATGCCACAAACTATGGTATCTAATACCCATACTCTCCGGATGTCTCTCTAAGACCTTACGAGATAGTGGCTTGGTAAGCGGATCGGAACGTTATTTGCCGTGTCTACTCTGCAGTTGTAACATTCCCATCCCGAACCATTTCTCTAACAAAATGATATTTTCTTGCAATATGTTTGGTGTTGTGGTGAGCCCTAGGCTCCTTAGCACATCAGCGGCTCCGTCGTTGTCACAAAACAAAGGTCACGGGCTTCTCTGCGTTAGGAACCACTTGAAGTTCCTCGGTGAACTTCTTTATCCAAAAGCTTCTTTAGCGACCTCCGTGGATGCCTGATATTCGGCTTGACATGTGGAGATAGCAGTCGAACTTTGCTTGGCACTTCTCCAAGAAACTGCCCCACCATTCAGAGTAAAGATATACCCTGATGTGGACATCTGAGCATCCATGTCCCCCGAAAAATCTGAGTCTGTATAACCTATCACTCTTAGTTCTCCACCGCCGTATGTAAGAACCAAGTCTTTAGTCCTCCTTATGTACTTAAGAATGTTCTTTACAGCAGTCCAATGTTCCTGCCCTGGATTTGACTGAAACCGACTTACTACGCTCACAGCATAGGCAATGTCCGGTCTAGTGCAAATCATTGCATACATAAGGCTACCTACTGCTGAAGCATAAGGTACCTTGCTCATTTCCTTTCTATCTTCCTCACTTTAAGGACACATCTCTAAGGAAAGTTTTGCACCATGTTGCATAGGTAGAAACCCTCTTTTAGAATCTTCCATCCTAAATCGCTTCAGGATCTTTTCTATGTAGAGGGCTTGGGAAAGACCTAACATTCTTTTCGCTCTATCCCGGTAGAGACGAATACCCAGAATATAGGTAGCTTCTCCCAAGTCTTTCATTGAGAACTCTTTAGAAAGCCCAACTTTCACAGAACTGAGCATTCCTACGTCATTTCCTATAAGTAGAATGTCATCTACATATAGTATTAAGAACGCAATTTTGCTCCCACTAACCTTCTTGTAAATACAAGGCTCTTCTACGTTTTGGACAAAATCAAACTCTTTGACTGTCTCGTTAAAACGAAGATTCCAACTCCGTGAAGCTTGCTTCAGTCCATAAATGGCACGCTGAAGTTTGCATACTTTATGAATATTGGTTTGAGATATGAATCCCTTAGTCGCTCCATATAAATCTCCTCCTCGAGGAATCCATTTAGGAATGCCTTTCACATCCATTTGCCATATTTCATAATCTAAGTGGGCTGCTATAGCAAGCATCATGCGAATAGACTTAATCATAGCTACAAAGTAGAAGGTCTCGAAGTAATCGATTCCTTCTCTTTGGGAATAACCCTTTGCCACAAGCCTGGCCTTATAGGTATCAACCTTGCCATCTCCATCAGCCTTTCTCTTATAGATCCATTTGTTTCCAATAGGCACTATGCCTTTAGGACGATCTACTAAAGTCCAGACCTGATTAGCATGCATTGAGTCTATCTCAACTTCCATAGCTTCTTGCCACTTGGTGGAGTCAACGTCTACCATCGCTTGGTCGTATGTAGAAGGATCATTCTCTTGACTACTTTCTGTCATCTCATGGACACCCAGTTCCTCTTGATGCAGATAGCCATACCTCTCAGGTAATTGAGAAATTCTACTAGACTTGCGAGGTTGTATTTGTATTTCAGAAGGTTCGGTTCTTGTATCTTGCATAGGTGTCTCATTTGGTGTTTCTTTTATTTCTTCCAAAGAAATATTTCTACCTGCCCCTCCTTCCGGAATAAACTGATCTTCCAGGAAGTGTGCTTGTATAGCAACGATGATCCTATGATCTTCGTGCATGTAGAATAGATATCCCATGGAATCCCCTGGATATCCTATGAAACGACCTTTCACAGACCTAGTTTCCAATTTCTCTACTTTAGTCTTCTTGACATAAGCAGGGCATCCCCAAATCCTAATGTGATTAAGACTTGGTTTCCTACCTCTCCACATCTCATGGGGAGTCTTATGAATGGATTTGGAAGGACATATGTTCAAGATATGCACAGCAGTAAGGAGCGCGTAACCCCACAGATAAATCGGTAGATCAGTATAGTTAAGCATGGAGCGAACCATGTCCAACAATGTTCGGTTCCTTCTTTCTGATACACCATTTAATTGTGGAGTAGCTGGAGGAGTGAATTGTGACACTATTCCTAGTTCTTTTAAGAACTCATCAAATTCGGTACTCATGTACTCACCACCCCGGTCTGACCGAAGAGTCTTAACACGGTTACCTGTTTGATTTTCAACTAGGGCTTTAAATTCCTTGAATTTATCAAAAGCTTCAGACTTATGTTTCATTAAGTACACGAATCCATACCTCGTATGGTCATCAGTGAATGTAATGAAATACTGAAAGCCATCTCGTGCCACTTCAAAAGGGCCACAGACATCGGTATGGATCAATCCAAGTTTTTCAGCAGCTCTTTCAAAAGTCCCTGCGAAGGGTAACTTAGTCATTTTGCCTTGAAGGCAAGATTCACAAGTTGGATAGGGATCTGATCCCAATGGACCCGTAAGCCCATCTTTCTCCATTTTATGAACCTTAGTCTGACCGATATGACCAAGTCTAAGATGCCACTTAAGTGCTTGGTTCGTTTCATCCCTACCACGCTTCCTAGTTATAGTGTTCACAGTTGTCTTATTCTTTAAATTTAAATGGTATAAACCATTTAATAATGTATCAGTACCAACCAATTTATTTCTGAAATAAATACGACAGGACCCATCTCCAATAAAGAAGTGAAATCCCTTTCGGTCCATGACCGGAATTGATACAATATTCTTGTGCCCCTTGGGCAAAACAAGTACATCATCTAAAGTGAGAATAAAACCAGATTCTAAATCCAACATAAGGGATCCGATATCAGAAGCCTCGACACTATGCCCACTTCCGACGGTGACCATCACCTCCCCTGAATCCAGCTTCCTACTTCGTTCCAAATCCTGATTCATTGTACAAATGTGAGAACTCGCATCGGAATCAAGTATCCAAGAAGTAGAATATACAGTTACAGAACAATTTGTTTCTAAAACCAATAGTTCCGTACCTGAAGGCGCATTACGGTCAAGCTTTGGACAATACCTCTTCCAGTGGCCTAGCTCACCGCAGTTGAGGCATACATCCGTTTTCTTGGCCCCTTTGCTCTTTTGAACCATTGGGGCCTTGCCCCTTCCCTTGTTGATCTTGGCTATCGGACCTAATTGCTTCTTGTTCTTTTTCTTCTTATTCTTGGACTTCCAAGTCTTAGAAGAAATCACAAGGGCAGCTTCCTTTCCCTTTGTCTTCATCTCGAGATCAGGCGGTCGTCGCTTGTTCATTAGCCCAGCTAAGTTACATGCAATCTCATTGCAGTTGAAGTTCATGACAAATTGGGAAAAGGAGTCAGGAAGTGACTGCAGGATAAGGTCAGTTTGGAGAGATGCATGCATCTGAAAATCAAGAGCTTCCAATCTCTCAATCATCGAGATCATCTTGAGGACATGGTCCCCAACCTTCTCTCCTTCCTTCATCCTGGCGCCGAATAATTGCTTTGATATCTCATATCTAGCAGTTCGGCTATGCTCTCCATAGAGCTCAGCCAGGTGCGCTAAGATGGCTCGTGAAGACGTCATCTTTTCATGAGCACGTTGAAGCTCATTGGTCATTGAGCCTAACATGTACCCTCGCACTCTTATGTCATCTTTTACCCATTTCTCATGGGCATCGACATCTTCCGGATTGGCTCGGGTTCTTGCAGGAGCCGCTGGGATGTCCGCCTCCTAGACGTATCCCAGCATTTCCATAGTTAGGACAATCCTCAAGTTCCGAAGCCAGTCCACATAGTTCGGACCAGTCAGGACGTTCTTTTCAAGTAGTATAGCGAGTGGGTTCATTGTCATATTGAGAGTTTTGTTAACTGCAGAGAATAATTTGAGATTCATTAGTGATTGTTTAATTATGATCCGAGTAAAGAATTTAAGGACTTTCTTTATTCATAACTCGGCTCCCACTATTTTATCGGCATTTACACACTCCCATGTTAAATCCGGAAGTCTTGGGTGACTTCATAGTGGTGATCGATTTCTTTACAAAGTTTAATAGAGGGCAACCCATACGGTTTATATTATATTATTCTTTATAAAGTGGTGTCTAATACCAACCCATCTAATGGATGATTCGATCTTCTTTTACCCCTAGTTCACTTACCCTCAACCCATTCGGTTTCTATGGCTCGCTGAACTATCTAAGTTTAAACCGTCAACTCCTATTAGTCTGACAATTGAATCTTACCCGGCAACCCATACGGTTTATAGGGGTTTGATTTGTCACAACCAAAGGCATCTAATGCACTCTAGGAATTTATCAACTTTCCCCAAAAATATTACCCCGACATACTCGGAAGAATAATATTCCGGTTTAGATTTCAATTTTCCATGAGTTTGACGGAGGGTAGGAAACCTCGTAACCTTTATAACTTAGTGTTTGTAAGTGGGAGTATTAACGCGATTATATGTTACACTTTGCACATTAATCCGTTTATAAGCGCGGTTTGTGGTTTGTCAATCATTCAAAATGAAAAACAATAAATAGCAACCTAGTTACTACCAACATATAGCTCATGGACTTTTTCCTAAGTATTGGGCCAAGCCAAATAACGAAAAGAAAATACGAGATTGATTCTTCGTCTTCCAGTCGGTCGTCTTCGGTCTTCGTCATAGCCATATTAATAATTACATCATTGAACAATACGTCCTTTTATACATATTTTCTAGTAAAAATAAATAGGCTCAAAATGGCCTTTACAACCATATCGAATCGAACAAATCAACAACTAAGTCCACGACCTATATCACCATCACATAAGGCATTCCATACAACATGTAACGGTAAATGAAATTAAATAATCAATTAATATATTAATCCAATTAATATAAAAATTAATTTATTTAATTTCTAAAATATTAATCAAATTAATATTTATAATCGTCATTTTAATCCGTTCAAAGTAATCTGGCCAAAACAATATTCTCGTCTAATAATTTCCCTTAAAAAAAAATATTCCAAATATTTTATTAAATCTAATTAAATCCAATTTAAATTTCGGAAATTATTACAACGAAATATAAACACAAAAATGGAGTCCCAGAAAATCCGGTATCAGGCCCATTACGGCCGATTCAAAATCGGGCCGAAACCCGAAACCGCCGGACCGAGTCACTCTGCCATCGCCCGGCAGGCTGGCCGAGCAGCTACATAGCCTACTGAGTCACTCGCCGGCCAGTGCCCAGCAGCCCGGCACTGCAAGTTCGTCATGGTATTCGTGTTTAACCCCGTTTTCTCATTTTTTCGACTCGCCTAAAACGAAAAGTTTCTTAACTTCATGAAGAACATATAAATCAACAAAAATCAAATTTTTCAGATTTATAATTCACATAAAATAGTCGAAACTTGACTTACTACGAACGATTAAATTTCTTCGATTATATCTATTATGATTCTAAATCATAAACATCATCAAATAACATTCCAAATGCAAAGATGATCGTATATACGATATATTTGACCTCGCTCCGATACCACTGTTGGTATTCCACAGAAAATAAACGCAACGGAAGAATAAACGGAATCCCTAAGAGGATCGATCAAGTAACGTATATACGAAAAGAAAAATACGAAGATCAAGGAATCAAAGTCCCATACCTATGATGTCTCTGAAAAACCTTCGTATGATGATGATGATGACGATGAAGAGCCCTTCGTTCCAAGCACCTAAAGCAAGATGCCTCTACTTCACACGCCGGAACTTGATGGAAAAATCGACAAGCTTCCTTTCTTCAAGAATGCGGCTAGGGAAGCTTGTAGGAATTTTCTCTCTCAATGTATTCTTCTTATATCTTGTCTCTAAGATCAAGATGAAGTTTTCAACCTTACTCTCTCTCTCAAATTCGTGATTATGAGTTAAAGCAAGAAGAAGTTGTCCTCACTCCTTTTTAAAGACTTTTATTTATAAAAAAAATGAAAGTCTACCTTTAACACATGATTGAGGGTATCAAATACACCTCACATATATCACCTAGTGACATAAAATAAGTATATAAGAGACAAGAGATGGAGGGTGGGCGGCCTTAAGGGAAATTTCCAAGAAGATGGGTCGAATTTACTCGGCTCGTGTACTGGATGTTCGTCAAAACGAATCCCTCGTGTACCGGATGTTCGTCAAACGAATCCGTTTTATTTCCAATTTGTTTGGACTAATTAATTAATCCAATTAATTAATTATATCAAACACAAATATATATTTCTCTAAGAAATATAATTTATGAATTAAAGTAATCACCCAGTAACCTACTTACAATTCATAAGACCGCTATTTGATTTATCCGATAAATCAAAATTAGATATCTAATATCTAATATTATAAGAGAGATTATTAATTCACATTTATCCATCAATGATCCTATTGCGCGACTCCGTAGGTTCATCTCAGCCGGCATTGGGAGGAACCAATGAGTGCGGGCAGCACTTAGCCAGCCTAGCGGGCCGCACTGTAAACCCCGACTGAGAACGAATGAACGAATCATTCCAGAACCATTATGTCATGAATACTATATACGTATAGACCCTTCATCAGATGTCCCGGTCAAGTCTTCGGGTCACGGTAAAGTCAAACCCTACTGTTGACTAAACTTTATACATGTGTTAATGCAAATCAAGACCGACTGATTAATAGTGTATCTAATACGACTATATCAGAATGCTTTGGCCAAAGACTTATGATCTTATTTGCCATTAACCGTATAGGACATTCGCCTGCTCACTAACAGGAGATAGAATCCTTTCTTGGCGTACAGCAAAGACTGCTACCTGCCCGTATAGTCCGCACTTCGACGTCGACTCAGCAATTAAGCAAATGAGTCTAACTATTCTAATGACAAACTAAACGTCACAGACACATCTTCTACTAAACCCTCAAGTCAAAGGTCCACGTATACTATCACAACCTTTCGATTCGTCATCGACTCTCCGAGAGTGAATACCGTGTGACTGAATCGAGTATGAGTCGTGTTCGAGTATACTGGTCCCACCAATATACTTATAACTATGCTATCAAGACGTGCACACGTCCTAGCATCAGTTATACAAGTCTTATTAAAACTTAATGTCCTGTTAAGTTTTATCGACTTGCGAACTAGTTAAGCATTCGAGCTCTAAACACTTCTAGTGCCTATCTCCTTATCTCTATAAGGAGTAGAATGTTCACTCTCAAATGCAAGGACTACTATTCTATATACCAAATCACAATGCAGTGATACACAATAATATAGAAATAATAATTGCCTTATTAAATATAATATTCATAATTACAATACAATTGCTCTCACTCTCTCATCCTCTGAGTGGCATTCGAGGGCATATTCCTAACACGGACACACCCGTCCTTGTACCTAATTAGTCTCACGGAGTTAAGCTTTACCGTGTGCACGGTCCAATATATCGGTGAACCCAATACATGACCATCGCGTGCCCGACTAAAAATTCCACACAGCCACACCCGGCCACGCAATATGAATCCAGAAGGTCATATGAACGTGAATGACCGCAATGAATATCAATGAATAATAATTCGACAAGGCCAAGATGACTCACCGAGATGAAAATAATAGTGACGTGATTGATAACCCAATGAAATGATTTGGAACCGTCGTTCCTCGTGAATGAAATGATTATTCGACAATTACAAGTCTCAATGTGATTAATACCATGATGAATGAATTATGATTATGAATAATCAACAACAAAAGGAATGAAAGTCCTTTTAACCGAGTAAGAGTTAACTTACACAACACCGAAGAAGAATGTCCGTCCACGAACAACGTCCTAAATGAAATGTCGGTCGCTCGAACAACCTTGAATAACACAATTTACCAATAATTCGATCATTACACGAATCAAATACGATCATAACCGACTCAAACGTTGATGCAACAATATCCTAACTCGAATATATCGAAACCAACTCGACGATGAGTATTACAAACCATCAAAACACTTTCAATGATATCAATAATCTCATAGGAATCCACAATTCAAGTTTACAACAACAACAATCGGAAAATCCCCAAATTAACCGAAGTCAACCCCAAGGGTTCTTGAAATAATTCCGAAAATAGCCATTAAATCCGTAGGAATATATTTTTCCAAGGTAGATAATTCATATCTAACATATTCCAATAATAATCCAAGCTTACACGAAGAAATCGGAAGGAAAAACCCAAAAATCCGAAATTCTAGATCCAAGAGATTAATACCTTAGATTTGATGTTAAGGAGTGATGAAGTGATGATTAATCCAACTCAAAGACTTGAAGATGATGATAGATGATAGCAGCTCGAAGAGAACACTCCAAGTCGCCCGAAATCGCCCGACGTCGCTCAAAAACGAAGAGAAGTGAGAAAATGACGAAACTCAGGCTAACTGTCCAATTTATACTGCTCCAGATTAGCGCACGCTATGACCTGCTATTTAGCGTGCGCTAACGAGTTGTATGAACATTCCAGTGAACTCTGGCTGACCCGTTAGCGTACGCTACTACCTGGTAGCATGCGCTAACTCTATCCCAATAGCGTGCGCTAACTCCAATTGTTAGCGTGCGCTAGCTAAATATCTGTTGTCCAGTACTGAAGTCCAGAACCTTCTGTCCTCTGATCTGATCTCGGTAGCGTGCGCTACAACCAACAAGTAGCGTGCGCTACTACACCGTTTGCGTACACTAAAAATCACTCATAGCGTGCGCTAATACCAAATGCAGTCCAGTGCAGTCACTTATAACTGGACTCAACCTGATCCGTCCTTAGCGCGCGCTACACCAAATATTAGGGTGCGCTAATACAACCCACTAGCGCGCGCTACTTACCACTCGTAGCGTGCGCTACTTATAACTCACCTGCAGTCCAGTACCTTCTGGACTGCAGCAAGGGTAACATTAGCGTGCGCTAATGCTGAGTGGTAGCGTGCGCTATCTGTACTCAATTAGCGCGCACTAGAAAGAGTACGTAGCGTGCGCTACTCCTCACGCACAGCCCACAATGAAAATGACAATGATGATAAACACGGCATGTGACTCCAATTAGATTAGTGATGAACGACGATTGATACACGATACAATTACTCTGAACGATGAATACCATGATTGAATATGAGTGACAAATAATCATTAACGGGTGAAATTACTGAATGATAAATACTGAATGATAATTACTGAATGATAATTACTGAATTACAACCGGGTATTACAAATGGTCACCGTGTTAAACCATATTATGAAGGAGCACATCAAGAACAAGTAATTGAAGTATAACTCTCGTTGAAAAACTTTAAATCAAAATCACACTAACGTCAAGCTAACGACGTTAAACAAGCGCTTCTTGGGAGGCAACCCAAGCTTTATTTTATTTTGTTGTGTGACTTTCTTCTTTTTGCGTAATTTAAATAGAATACTTTGTAAGCTTATTTTTACAGGGCATGGCAAGGAAAAAAGACAATCAAGACACGTGAACATCATTGTCAACCAGATAAGATAAGATCCTATTATGTCCTTTTAAAGAAAGAAACTTACTTAGGAAGAATTGAATTTGATACTTTTAAATTACCCCTTGTGTGTGTGAATTTTATATTTCTTTTAAAAACCCCAGAAAAATAAAAAATGGAAAAAGCCTTAAAAAATATTGAAAAACAATTTCCTTTTCTAAGCCAAAATACAATCTTAAGAATTTACAGAGCTCGACCCGAGCGAATGCGATTATTCATGTTGTATGACATCCCATATGACATTCGCTTTACTATTAAAGCCAAAATAAGAATAGCTGGGGAATCATTCGAACTACCCACTAGATTCTTACCAGGGCTTGGTAAAAGTTCATATGTCAAGAAACGACGAGCCAAGAAAATGTATGTTTGTTATAAATGTGCCTGATGGACTTGTGATCAAAAATGTCGTTCTCTTGGAATTCCTTCCACAAACAGACAAGATAAAATTGAGTTCATAAAGGATGGGCTGAGTAAGGAAAAATTGAATGATATTCAATTATCTCGTGACACGCATCCTAGTGGACTAGTGTATCATGAGATTCTCTGTCTGTGGAAGAAATTCAAATCCGAATATGAACAACGTCTTGAGAATCTGACGGTAAAAGACCCTGTTTGCCAATTTGTAAAATTGGATGGGAAGCATATCTCCGACTCATAGAAGGCGTTTAAGCCATTTCTGGACGTAAAACCAGAGGAAGATGTGAGCCACAATCACAACTACTGTACATACATGCGTGAGTATTTTTATTTTTGTCATTTTGTCAGATTTTCTAAGTGATACGCACTAAATGCATTCATTATTCTATTGAGTAGTTGAAGCGCAAATAACGCAGTCACAAATTTGATAAATTTTTTTGCTTTATTTTGCTTCTATAAATAAACACTGCATTGTTTCTTTTCTACATCTCCCAAACTTGCAATTCTCTCCTTTTCTCTCTAAAATAATTTTTCTTTTAAAAAAATGGAGTCGTCATCATCATCTTCCGCAAAAAGATTTAACTCCATCTGCATTTTTGGTGGAGCTAGTCATGGGAATGAGGCTTGTTTTACTGAAGCAGCCCACAATTTGGGTCGTAACTTAGGAGAAAAATGCATTCATGTAGTTTGCGGAGGAGGAAGTCTAGGATTAATGGGACGCGCTGCTGCTTCTGCCTATATGGAAGGAGTAAAAGTGATGGGAATCATCCCAAAACCTCTGGCTGAAAGTAAAATCACCGGGGCAACCATTGGAGATGAGTTTAGAGCTGTGAATATGCAAGACCGCATAACTCACATGATAAATAATGCCGACGCCTTTATCGCCCTTCCATGTAGTTTTGGCACTCTTGAAGAACTTTTTCATGTGGTTACCAGAGCCCAACTAAATATTCATAAAAAACCAACCGGTCTGCTAAATGTCAATGGTTTCTTTGATGGTTTACTATCTTTCATTGACTACTCTTCTGAAAAAGGTTTTATTTCTGAGCCTGCTAAACGAATCATAGTCATTGCAACAACACGGAAGAGCTGATCAAAAAACTTATTGCATTTGTTCCTGAACTAGATCCAGCTCTAACTAATATTGTTTATATGGAAGATTTCACTGTGCGAAATGCCAAATTGATGCATTCCTTTCCCTTTGATATCCCCCCTTTATTCCTCTTGTTGTTTTTACTTTTTAGCGGGTGTAAAAATCGTGAAAATGATGGCAGCTTAAGGAGTTTCTTTTCGATCTCTTGACGTGCATCTATTCATGATATATGTATTGTTATTTCTATTACTGTAATTTTCTTTTTCTAAAATAAATAAAGTTTTGATGGCAGAATAAGGAGAAACTCAGGACGCTCTTGAAATGCATCTAGGTTATTTGTGTTATATCTAAGGATATATATTATATATGTTTTATTTTTGTGTGTTTCGCCCCACTTAATTAATTTGCAGATTTCTCCGTATCAATAAGAAAATGGCGCATTCAAAGCATCACTATCTTCACAGGGAGTTTTCTTCAACCCTCATTATATTATGCTTGATAATCATATTGCACAAGATAAGTGTGGGGGGTAAAAACTACAAATTCTTATTTACGAATCCTAAAATTAGAAAAAGGGCATTTATATACAAGAATAACTTGAAAATCAAAAACTTAAAAAACGTGTTGCTAAAAATTTTGTTGATGTACTCTCATTTCACATTTCAAAGAAAACATTTATGCTAATTTTGACAAAGAATTTGAAAATGAATTACTAACGGATTGTTCTAAAATGATCAACAGTTAGTCGTTGAATGGTTTAATAATCAAATTCATAAAAATTAAAACTTGTACTTATGAGATTTTGAGCCTTGACTGCTTTATCATATATGCAAGTCTTTTATTTTTTAGTGTACTTTTCATGTTGTAATACTCCAGAACTTGCATTGGGTATATGTGTCAAAACTACATGTGTGCAATTTGTGAAAATTATTTAAATCAAATTTTGTTCAAAAGCCCTTCTAGCTTCTTTATCTACCTAATGATATTTAATTCCCTCGTTAACCCAATTGAGCTTATTGTCTATTTTATCGTTAACCACATACTGAGCTTTTCGTCGCTATAATACTTTGGCCCATACTTGAACGATTAGAAATTATTTTTGACAAGGATGAAGATATTGTGTGGTGAAATTGGGTGGTATATATTGTGGATGGTGTTGAAAATAATGGAGAAATCAATTACTCCGCTGTTTTTTTGGAACTTAGTAACCGGATATATTCATGAGCCCCATGTTTATATTCGCATAAAACAGTTACCTAAGACACGAGTGTGCATAGAAGCAGCTTAAGTATGTTTTTATCTTAGTAACCGGGTGTATTAATGTGAGCCATCGTTTACATTCTCGTAAAATAGATAATTACAACTCAAGTATGATATAAAAAAATAGTTGGTTGGAAAGCAAGAAAAAGAGCTTTGATGAATCGAAACATAAGTAAGGGGATCGATAAAAGCTTCATTAATTAGCTTCTCAGTGCTTACCTATTGATAAACATCGATTCATTTAATTTCTAATTGCCCAGTTCAAGTCACTTTATCCATATTTTCCTACCCCAATCAAAGAGCCGACATTGTAACCAAAAGAAAAGAAAAAATTTCATAAATTTGCAACACACCAAGTGGTAGAGATAGTAGATAATTTGCAAGCCTATGGAAGTTTTTACTTCATTGAATGGATCTGAGCGCAAATACACCCCTTATACACTTGTGAGAGAGATATACACTGTTCCGGTGAGTTTTGTGAATTTAAAGTACTAACCATGATTCTGAATAACTTGACGAATTTTAGAATTTGGTTTAATTCATTTCTTAATGCCTATTGAAATCTTTTGAATATTTGTTTATTTTGAAGTAGAATGAGAATACTTCGGACTTTTAATTGAATTAATAACATTTAATAAGTTAATTTTTTTCTTGATACTCTTACTATATATTTGCCCAGGACGTACAAATGATAAGTGTGGGGGAATTGTTTGGTATACTTTTGTTAGTATTTTTGTTAGAATATTAAATATATATATTTCTGTATTTTGTGTGATAATTTATATTATTTTTCATGTGTTTGCATTATTTTACTTCAAGTATAATTTTTAGTGATTATGTGTAATTTTTGTTATATTAATGGGAATTAAATTTTATCTGCAGATTAGCACACTAGGTGAAGACATATCTGTTATTTTAGGGGCGATATTTTTAAAGATTCCGAATATATTCATGAGTGGTCTTGTTTTATTCATCTCGTCGAGACGATCATTTTGATAAAAAGTTCCTTCGAATCCGAGTTCATATGAAGAAGTTATGGTCGTTCGAAGTTTTTGAGGAAATTTAAAATGCGTAGACCATTAATATCAAGACAAGTGGCGGAACCAGATTCGTCGGATGACGGTAGCATGACATCACAGCATATGCCAACTGAGCCCACATCACGTCACACGTGTATGGACAATCCAATAAGAAACTACCACGTGTCACGCCACGTCAGCAGAGCACACGCCTGTCACACAAGAGCCAATAGAACGACGCCACGTGTCACGCATCGTCAGCAGGTCACACGCCTGCTACACGACCCTCCACCGTGGCAAAAGAAGCCCACTCTCACATGAAGTGCGTGAGTCACACGCGCCTATCCATAACCGTCCGATTGGCGCGTGTTTCTCACGCGCGACTGGAGATTTTTCAGAGATGACGTGGCGGATCATATTGTGTTATTTTTCTTTTTTTTCTTTTTCTTTCTTTCTTTATTTCCTTCTTCCTTCTTTCTTCTTTCCTTTCCCTTATCTACACTAATTGATTTCGAATGATGCAACAAATAATTGAAGAGATAAGATGCTGCAATAATGAGCATCACCTTTCAATTACAATGTACTGCTATAAATAGTTGTACCCTCTCAGCATAAAAGAGGAGTAGGGCAGTAAGGTAGTAGAGAGAGTAGAGAGAGCAGAAATATTGTGTAGCACAATGTAATACAGAATACATATCAGTTTTTGTATTTATTTTCTGTATTTATACTTTATATAATTATACTGTAATACACATAAATAAATGCTGCACCTCAAATTATATTCCAAATAAAGTTTAGTTAATATTATTTTTATCAGATAAAATTCACCTTTATGTTTTTATTTATAATTATAATTTTATATTTAAGTTCGTACGTTACATTCAAGCTGCTTGGATCAATTGGCGTATTGAGATACATTATAAGAATAAACGTCAAAGACTTCGGATAATATCTGAAGTAAAAATGTTATAATTATCGAAGTCTATGTTCGTGTAGTAATAGGTATACTTTAGACTTTGCTTTTTATGTGAAGTCTAATATCCTAATAACCGAAGTCTATCTCGGTTTTTTTTTTCTGATTATGATCCAAATGTGGGGGGTAAGTGAAGTAAAAGAATGCCTTTAACTTCGGTTATTTTATAATTGGCATAGTAAATAAAGAACTTTTTACTTCAGTTATTGAATAATATATATTAGTATTTTCTGCAGTAATATATATTAATATTTTACATTTCAATTTAAAATTCATTGCCAAAATCTATATTCAATTATAACTAACCATCAACCAGAAGATCTCAATAATGTAAGAACCACCAATTTCATATCATTCCATAAAAAAATAACATGCGTTCCAACCAATTCAAAACCAAATACGTATTATAACAAAGACAGAATATGTAAGAATAATCTATCTATTTCATCATGAACAGCACAAATAGGAAAAAAGGATTAAAAAAGATCATATACTTCGAAACGACAAGGTCTCTGTTCAGCACACCATTGCTTTTCATCAGACGATCATACTTCTTGTTCATGGAATCATCTTCTCTCAACTTTCTTCTTCAAATCTTCAATATCGGCACGTGAAGCAAACAAATCCACATAATCACTTTGTTGTTGGTTTAACAAATCTTCTTCCCCAATAAAGAAATTACAATGTTTTGTCTGAAAGCCAAAATTATATTAGCATAATGTGTCGTAACACACATACTACAACATTATCAAACAGTCAAAAATAACTTCTACAAAGTGTGATGAACTATAGAAATATAATGATCGACACAATCCAAATTTCGGCAGCATGTTGATCGACTAAAGTGCCAAACTTCTGATTTCTCTAATATGTAAACACATCACCACAGAATAACAATTCTAGTGATGCATAAAAAAAACATAATGCTAGCCAGCTTTTGGTCAATGCAAATATTCTTCTGATTACACAAAAATGAAAAAAATCTGGGTCATTTCACAATCTCATGATAGTTGGATATTAACCCCCATTTAATTAAACGAAAACCACACAAAACTTTTTGAGTGAATCAAAACCAATCTGACAACCCCAGAGGGTAAGCACAGCAAACCGGATAAACATATGAAATTGAATGAACATAAATTCACCTTTGCATCATTATGACAGTGCCGGCAACTGAATATTTCATTGCAATAGGAGCCCTAACACGGCATCTTCGATGGTAGTGGGAACATCTGTCAATCAAGAAACAAATATTAGCACCAAATCATCAAATGTACCATCAACTAAAATAAATTTAGAAGTGAGCAAGAACAAAGAAGTAGCAGTTTTGCACTTGACAAACTATGTGAATCAAGAACAAAATAGCAAATGTAGTCTTGGTGAGATGGGTTATTATTATTATTATCCTGATCAACATTTTTCTTGAGAGAATTAGTCTTGGTGAGATGGGTGTAGCTGCCCTTCTCCTTGAACAGCTGAGCAAAGTGGGGCTTGCAGTAGAGGATTCCATCCAATGCAGCGTAGGACGAGGTTGTTAGAAAACACCCTCCATGGGCACACCTGAAGCATGACTTGTGGTAGAATTATCCCTCCATTGTCACCTACAGTTAAATCAAATATAATAGTATGTCCATGATCCTTCTTTCTATGGTACAAATATTAGATAATGATTATCTAGATTCTGTAGGGAGGTGCTAAAGAAGAAATAAAATAATAATAATAATGATAATAATAATAATAATAATAGAACGAGATGGGTATGTGTATGAAAGTAGAAGTTAATGGTTTTGATACCCATAATTATTCCCCAATATTTGGAGAATCAAAGAACCAAATATTCACTTTGATTCTTATTCTCAGTCCAAGTCCCAGTCCCACAATATATGCTTAAAAAAAACAAGAAATAGAAATCTAGCTGGGAGAGAACATAGTTATAGAAATGATGATAATAACAACAATATATGCTTGAATAAAGGAATATATATAAAGCAAATAAAAATTACCTAGATTTTGCTATATCATCTTCAAGATTCTTCAGACGCTCCAAATCCCATTCATGCACCTTTATTGACGTATCCTACAAATTACCACACATAATAAGAGAATGGTAGACACCGACAAGTGACAGCACTGTAATATCCGCAAATTTGATTTCCGGTAAATTTTTTTTGGCGGAAGTTCGTTTTGACGACTCGCTTGGGACCGTTTCATCATTCTGAGAATGATTAATTCTGCACTTTTCGACATCCGAGTTTGTTTCGGTGCTGTTTTGCTGAGTTCTGTGCTTTTTAGCGACTTTTCCGCTCGAAACTACTGTTTCGAGTTTCCCGTAAGTCCGTTTAACTTTATTAGACGTGTTATGAACTTCGGTTTGGTTATTCGATCAAGTATCGTGATTTTCGGGCATTTTGGGCCATTTTGTAATTTACCCAAAGTTATGGGTATCTGTATCTGTATTTGTTGTCTCGACCCTTTTCTTGGTCGCGTATGATTAATTATTGCATTATATTTTCATTTCGGGTGGTTGATGTTGTCCGCGAACTTTTCGTCGTGTTCGTTCCGTACGTTTTTGGAAATCGAGTCATCGGGTCGTGGCGGCTGGGCAGCTGGCCTGACAGGTGCGGCACTATCGGAAGTGCTGAGCACTGGCCGAGCAGGCACGGCAGGAACCGGCGTAGCGCACGCTACGGCCGGAAGTCTGCGCGCACTAGCTCGGCACGTATAGCGCACGCTAGCTTGGCCGACCAACGCACGCTATCGGACCGGACAGTAGGGTTTCTAGGGTTCTGGACTCGGGAAGGATCGGCAGGTAGCACACACTACGCCGAGCGTAGCGCGCGCTAGTCGGCAGGCGTAGCGCACGCTGTCGGCCGGCTAGCGTACGTTACCTGGCCGGGCAGTTCAGTCCAGAGGGTTCTGGACAGATCGGCTAGCGCACGCTAGCGCCCGCGCAGCGCGCGCTATCGTGGTCGGGCAGGCAGGATCCGGCCAGCAGATTAAGTCTTCAGTACTAGGCCATGCGGGCCCCGGCTGAAGGTTCTCGGCCGAGGCTGCCCGTTAGCGCGCGCTAGTCCGGAAGGTGTAGCGCACGCTAGGCCGTGCCTGTATAAATATGACAGAGTAGTCATGTTTTCACCCGTTTTTCATTTTCATCTTTTCCTCTCCGCGGCTGGAGGCTTGGCGATCCAGGCGACATGTTGTCAAGTAATTAATCCACGAAGATTGGGAGTTCATATCATCGATTAACCCTCCATAACCTCCTTTGATCCAGCGAATCAAGGTGAGAGTTCCTAGAACCCTATTTTGGGAAAATTTGGGTTTTTTGCATTTTTGTCCGATTCGTTCTGTGTTGTTGATTAATCCACGATGGGTATGATTAATATTAGTACTATTCATGTGTTTAACATCATTTAATCCATGGTTTTTCGTCGAATCAAGATATATTTCTTGATTTCCTTCGAATCGACTTTTTGGGGGATTTGTTCTTGATTTTGTTTTCCATACGTTTTTGATGGATCGATTGTTGTTAAATGATGTTGTTAAGCATATCCTAGGGATTGTATATCCATATTTCGGTTTGGAATTCCATTTTCATGTTTTGACGGGACGAATCATGTTCTTGGCCGTTTTGGGGGAAACCCTTGAACTTTCGTCGTTTGTTCCTTGAATTCAGCGGCTTTGAGTCGTACTTTGGAATTCATTTTCGTTGTTATTGTTGTCCTTCGTATTTTATTGTTGCGGGTTGTCATTCGGTGGAGTCGGAAAGTTCGTAGTCAGTTCGTGCCAACCAACTTCGGTCGATTCTCCGCGTCGTGGTTTCGAGGCAATTATTTTACTATTCATAAAGTATTCACGGTTAAAGCAGCATTTATTGCTGATAGGACAGCATTTAATGCAGCTGGAGAGAGACAAGTCTGAATGCTCTAAAGAGCATTTAATGCAAAGACAGAAAGGATGTCTGAAGCATTAAATGCAATCTGCTTTAATTCAAACATTTAACAGCCGCCAATCAAGAGACAGACATCAACATCTCACCAACCAGCAATGGATTCATTTATAATAGATACATTTCCAAGGTTATAAATACCCCCAAGCTAGAGGACACAAACACGAAGTTATTCATAATCGCAAAAGCTCTGACAAGATCACTGACATTCTAGCGATTACAAAGAAGTATATTTCATTAGCATACAGTAGTATCCAAGCGAAGAAATATATAAGTCCTCAACGCAAAAGCACAACATACAACGATTGTTCATCCGTGATAAAGCTGCTGTTTCAGAGGGTTCTACCATTTCCATTGATTATCATTAGCCCTGTATGGACTAAGGATCCTTGCATATTCCGACCTCTGTGGAAAGAAGCGAGTTGAGAAAGAGCTCAAGTTAATCTGTGTGAACGGCCCAAAGCTACAATCCCTGTATCAATCTGTGTGAACGATATAGATATAGGTTTAGTTAAAGTCACGTAGTTGTGTACGTAGTGCTATTAATAAACTATTTACTCTTGTGTGGAGGACCAGTGGACGTACAGGGGTTTACTTCGAACCACTTAAAACTGTGATATTTACTTTCAGTAGTTACTATTTTCATTGTACTTTGATTTCATAGTATACATTGTAAAATCCTGTAGGCACATAACAAGCTTCTGCTACACAAACTATCTTCGAAAATAGTACAGCTTACTGTGATTCTATATTCAGGTTGTTTACTGTATACTTAGTGGCCAACAAGTGGTATCGGAGAGGTTGATTCTAAAAAGAATCAGTCGATTTTTAACTGAGTCATATCCACAAATCACTAGTTATTGAAAACCACATCACATTTTCATCATCTTGCCTATTTCTCAATGGATACCTCTATGATAAATAAGGTTCCTATATTCTCTACTAACGCGTTTAATGACTGGAGAATTAGGATGGAGGCTCATCTTGCAGCCATGCACGAGGAGCTGATATTCGTCATCCAAGAAGGTCCAATAAAGATAATGAAGGTTAATTCCGCCGCAAGGATAGACGGACAACCTTATGCTGAAACGCTCGATTAGGAGCACGAGCAATGGACATCTGACGATCGCAAGCGTGCGAATCTCGACAATATAGCTATGAATGCGCTGTTTGTGATTCTCGACAAAGGCACATTCTCAAAGGTAAAAAGCCATAAGATAGCTAAGGAAATCTGGGAGAAACTCAAGCTGATTTGCGAGGGTACTGAGCTCTCGAAAGAAAACAAAATTTCCAAACTTACTCAGCAATTTGAATCTTTTGAAATGAAATCTTCCGAAACGATTGAGGAGCTTGACCTCAAATTCACTGGCATTGTCAGTGAACTTGAAGCATTGGGTAAAGTGTATACCCAAAAGGAGAAAAAATTAAAAATCTTTAGATCACTCCCTGCCCAATGGGACATTAAGACTACAACCATGCGTGTATCCTGTAACCTTAATGATATTTCTACTTTTGATCTATTCTTACCTCAAAGATTCAGGTAAACTCTGAAACTCCCTCATCCGGTGATTCTAACTTATGCTATAGCTGTAGGAAACCCGGACATTATGCAAATAAGTGTCCACATCCGAAAGTACAGAAGTTGTGAGAAGCTGAGCAATAAGAAAAGGATGAAAGAAGACGTGTCTGAAAAAACAAGCTCAGGGCCCTGATTGGTGAATCAAAAGCCTCGCCTGCATCCAACAAGACCGAGGAGTGCCATCATGCTGCCACTGACAGTGACTCGTCCGATGATGATCTCGAAGATAAAGCATATATGTGCTTTATGGGTAAAGAAATTCAGGACGATGAGGATAGCGATGACGAAGTAAGCTCAAATTCAATTACTCCAGCAAATGGATCACATACTTTTGAAAACATGATGAATGAATTCAAAACCATTCAAAAGGCCCATGAGAATTTAAAATGAGAAAACGTACAGCTCCAAATTTAAAACTTAGAGCTGAACGAAAATGACGTGCTGAAAAATAATTACGAAAACATGTCTATTGATTGTGAAAACAGCAAGGGCACATTTGAAAAGCTCATGGAAAGCAATCATCAATTTGCCCACAATCTAAATGAGTCTAAGTCTCATAATGAGAGCAAGACAAATGATTTTTCTTTACTCGAAGCCAAAGTAAAAACTCTCGAGAAGCGAGAAGGAGATTTAGAGACCATCCTGAAATCATTCGAGAAATCATCTAAACGGATGGAAGAAATTCTAAGCACTGGGCAGTATGCTCATGATAAAAGTGGCTTAGGATATAACACATTCTCCAATTAGGGAAAAACTATTACGGTATTCTCCAGGGGTGTGGAATCTATTCCTGTACCTGAAGAAATTCCATGCCCTGCAAAGGCTACAGCTGCCCCTCATACAGCGAAGGCTGTGATTCCGCCACCTAGTTCATATCCTAGACAGCGGAAACCTTAGCCTCCTAGACCTATAAGGCATGATCAACAGCATGCTCCCCAAGCATATCAAAAGCACCAACAGCCGTTCATAAAGAAGGCTGTATCTAAGTTTCAAAGGCATTCATCGCAGTACTTTCAACAATACAGTGCACCTAGATATTGGATACAGAAGCCCCGTTATCCATCCAGAAAGTAGATCGCCACGCAGTATCATCAACAGCTCTGGGAATCTAACTGGAGACCCAGAAGACAAGATGTAAGGTCTAAGAAAACTGATCCACCTCCAAGACGACAATCGTACTAGAATAATAATAATAACCCCAGATTTTACATGCATGATTATCAAATTTACAGCGACTACGTGCCTACCTCATGTAGAAATCACAAAACTGGACCGAAAATAACCTACAGTAAACCAATTGCTATTAGGAAAATATGGGTACCAAAAGGCACTAACATACATGGATCCAACAATCAAAAGGGATGTAAATCTACTTAAATTCTATGCTTACAGGATATCAAGGAAAAGGACATCTACATTGACAGAGGATGTTCTCGGCACATGACAGAAGATATCAGCAAGCTACCAGATTATGTAGAACGTCGCGGTCCAAAGGTCGGTGACAAGTCCAAAGGAAGAACAAGAGAGAAGGGAACCCTACTTCTAGGAAAGTTCAAAGTCACCGATGTAGCCTACGTTGAAGGTCTACAGTACAATCTACTTAGTATCAGCCAGTTCTGTGACAAACAGTTCTCGGTGAAATTTTATATAGACCACTGTAGAGTGAAGGACATCAAGACCAAAGATGTTGTTCTCATAGGACGCAGGTCAGGTAATATGTATATTGCTAACTGAAAGCCTACGAGCTCCACTATTTCTTGTTTTTTTGCCAAAGGCACTGCAGATCAAAGCTAGCTATGGCACAAGGGGATGTCTCACATCAACTTCAAGACAATCAACAAACTTTCCATACATGGAATGGTTAGAGGCTTGCCCGATGTGTCATTCCAAAAAGACAGCGTCTGCGCACCCTGTCAGAAAGGCAAACAAGTCAAGACCTCCCTGAAAAGTAAATCATACCTATCCACCCACAGGGTTCTGGATATGCTACACATGGACCTCTATGGTCCTGTAGACCCTGTAAGTTTGGGAGGTAAGAAGTATTGTCTTGTTATTGTTTACGATTACTTCAGGTATTCTTGGACAATATTTCTGAGCAAGAATTAAGAAACTACAAAAAAGTTGCCAGAGCACCTGAAAAAGCATCATAATGAGAAAGGTTTGAGTATCGTGTCCATTCGTTCCGACAGAGGTACTGAATTCAAAAATCACTTTATAGAGCAATATTGTTCGGACAAAGGAATACAGCATGAATAATCAGCATCCTGGACTCCTCAACAAAATAGTGTTGCCGAGCGAAAGACTAGGATGTTAAAGGAGTCTACAATAACCATGATCGCCGCAAGCAGATTGGCGCAACAGTTCTGGGGTGAAGCAACAAATACAACGTGCTACACACAAAATCATTGTATCATAAACAAGCATCACAACAAAACAACCTATGAGGTGGAATAATAAAAATCCATTAGTCTCGTATTTTTCACATCTTTGGATGTCGGTGTTATATTCTGAATAATGGGAAAGATCAACTAAAGACCTTTGACCAGAAGTCGGACGAAGGAATATTTATAGGATACCCCTCTGTCAGCAAAGCTTTCAGGATCTTTAACAAAAAAGCTGACAATCGATGAATCTATCCATGTAGTGTTCGATGAACCTCGTTTCAATCCTAAAGGAGTAGAAGGCTTAACCCAGAATATACGAACACTTTCCATTGATGACCCTCATACTCCAATAGAACCTGTCGTAGACTTAGAAATCCATCCCGCAGCTATAAGATCATAAGTAGTCGAAGTTGATGCCGCACAAGCTGAAGCTGAAGCTACAGCACCTCAAGATACAGTACATGATGCTGAATTAGAACCTGATATGATATGGTTGAAATATCACCCGCAGGAGTTAATTATAGGTGTTATTGATGCTAGTGTATCTACCCCAAGAAGAATATAAAGTACACAAGGAACTGTACTGTGTGCGCAAGAAGAATCCGATTTTGAGAAATCTCATTCTCCATTATGGAAATCTCAAGGTGAACTTAGGAGACTAGTTATGTGCACCCTAGCTCTATTCTTAGCTCAATCCAAACATGTTTCTACCAATGAAGTTTTGAATAATTCTCACTGTACTTCTATGGAAGAAGAGCTTAATGGTTTCGAAAGAAACAATGCATGGTAACTAGTACCCAGGCCAGAACATCAAGTTGTAACTGGAACCAAATGGGTATTTAGAAACAAGAATGATGAGAATAGACTTGTTATCAGGAACAAATCCCGTCTAGTCGCACAAGGCTACAGACAGGAAGAAGGCATAGACTACGATGAGACATTTGCCCCCGTAGCTAAACTAGAAGCCATCAGGATATTCCTAGCTTGTGCCGCCCATAAGAGTTTTATAGTATATCAAATGGACTTTAAGAGCGCATTTCTGAATAGAGACCTCGCTGAAGAAGTCTATGTTGAACAACCACTAGGGTTTGTCAACACTGAAGGCGGAGACCTAGTATACAGACTACGGAAAGGTATGTATGGACATAACCAAGCACCAAGAGCATGTTACGAAACCTTGTCCCTATACCTTACCGATAATAAATTTGAGAAAGGTGCAGTGGACAAGACTCTATTTAAGATACAGGAAGGAGATGACTTGTTAATGGTGCAAACATATGTCGATGATATTATATTTGGTTGTACTAACCTTGCTTAATGTCAAAGGTTCTCTCATCGCATGCAAAGTAAATTTGAAATGAGTATGATGGGGGAACTTAGTTATTTCCTAGGATTGCAGGTGAAGCAATTGCCTACAGAAATCTTTATCAACTATGAGAAGTACAGCAAGGAGCTGCTCAAAAAAATTGGGATGGACAACTCGAAATCCTCGTCAACCCCCATGAGTACTTCCGTGCAAATTAGTGCTGACGAATATGGAAATCCGATTGATCAATCACTCTACAGGAAGCTAATTGGATCACTCCTGTACCTAACAGCTAGCAGGCCCGATATCCAGTTTGTTGTAGGAGTGTGTGCTTGGAATCAAGTAGCACCTAAGGAATCATACTTCACGACACCCAAACGAATCCTTACGTACGTAAAAGGAATAGTGGATGTAGGATTATGGTATCCTAAGGTAGGAGGATTCGATTTGGTTGGCTACAGCGACTCGGATCTCGGAGGCTATAAATTTGATAGGAAGAGTACAATGGGTACTTGTCACTTTCTCGAACCGAGACTTGTGTCATGGTTCAGTAAGAAACAATTGGTCAACTCGCTTTATACAGCTGAGTCGAAGTACTATGCTGCTAGAAGTTGTTGTATGCAGATTCTCTGGATGCAACAACAATTATCAGATTATGGAGTGAGCGTCAGAGAGACGCCAATCATGTGCGATAGAACGAGTGCAATTGCAATAACGCACAATCCTGTATTGCACTTGCGAACTAAGCATATCAATATGAAGCATCACTTCATCAGTAATCATGTTGAGAATAAGTATGTTCAGATCGAAAATATTCATACAAATATTCAGTTGGCCAACATCTTTACAAAACCTCTCAGCACGACTAGATTCTGCATGCTTCGTAAAGAATTGGGAATGCTACAGCCAGACTCCATGTAAGTTTTTACGCTTTTACTCATAAATTGAGGGGGAATGCTCTATGACCCATGAATACAGTATCCACATTAATTAATTATATATCAGAACTAGTCAGATAGTACTGTAGGACAAAGAAGGCATAAAACCTTCCTACAGCTGATGTGTGTATTAATTAAGGGGGAATACAGTACAACCCATGAATATAGTATTAATCCAGATATTGGTGTAAGAATTGAATCCTGTATGTATCTTTTAAGGTGGAACGCTGTATTTTCGCAGATACAACACATACACTATAGGATGTCAATTAATATAATATATTATAATACTGTTCGTACAAAAACATTTTTAAGTCCACGTTCCCTGTTTATATTTCAAATGGTTTACTCTTTAATGCCTTAAAGAGATCTGGACTTCAATGCCTCAAATAACGCGACTTTAATAATTAACACGACTCAATAGAATAGAATGAGTCGATCAAGAATCGACTCATCAAGAAGATGAGCTGTTGGAGAATCGGTTAAGATGGTTCGGACATGTGAGACGAAGGTCGATTGATGCACCTGTGCGGAGGCTTGAAGAATGGGGAGTGTATATGCCGGTGAGGGGGAGGAAGACCTAAACAGACATGGATAAGAGTGATTGAGAATGACATAAGGTTTCTTCGGATTGGAGAAGTTATGATGTTGGATAGGACGACGTGGAGGGAGAGAATTCGGGTGGTGGGAGAGAATTCGGGTGGTTGATTATGTTCGAGGTTTTATTTTTATTTTTTATTTTTTTCCATAATGATTATTACTATTTTTTATTTACTTTTTATTATTTACTTATTTTTGCTTTTTTTTTACGTACTAAACGTTTCACCTATCACTTTTGTCTTTTCATAGGACTATTTTATTGGAGACGACTTGAAGTTTTCAGAGATTGATTCATGTTAGCCGACCGCAAAGCATTTTGGGACTAAGGCTCTGATGTTGTTGTTGTAGTTGTAGTTGTATAAACTTTTCAAAATCTATGGATTTATATGGAGTGCCAAACTCCTTCAGCGCTTAGGGTTTTGAATATCTCAACCCAGAGATTTGAGTCCCTCGTCGGCATAGGGTTTTGCCTCTAAAGATGGCTCGAAACGACAATATTAACGTGTTGAATCCCCCCGGTAGTACTCGCATAACTCCTTAATTATCATATCCGAGTGTGTCAGCATAGATTGCATCCAGGTTTACGAGTCCAGATTTTATCAACTTTTACTGGGGTGAAGAAATCATATATTTGGCAGCCATTTATTTTGCTACTTCCTTTTTTGGCTGTCCGCAAGCATTTTATCGTGTTCGTTCTGTGCGTTTTTTGGAAAATCAAGTCGTCGGGTCATGGCGGTTGGGCACTGGCCGGACAGTGGCGGCAGGAACCGGCATGGCAGCTGGACACTGGTTGGTCAGATGCGGCAGGAACCGGAATAGCACACGCTACTGGCGGAAGGCTATGCACGCTAACTCGGCAGGTACGGCGCACGGTATTCGGCCGCCTAGCGCACGCTACCTGGCTGGGCAGAGATGTTTCTGAGGTTCTGGACTCCGGATGGATCAGCAGGTAGCGCAAGCTACTGTCGCTCGTTGTGCGTGCTAATCGGAAGGTGCAACGCACGCCACCTGGCTGAGCAGTTTAGTCCAGGTGGTTCTGGACGGGTCGGCTAGCGCACGTTAACACCCGCGCAGCGCGCGCTATCGCGGCCGAACAAGAAGGTTCTGGACGGCATGATAGGTCGGCAAGATTAGTTCATGCGGGCCCCGGTCGAAGGTTTTAGTCCGAGACTGCCCGTTAGCGCATGCTAATCCGAATGTTTGCACTCGCTTTTCATTTCCCTTCTTTGCTGTCCGCGGCTGGAGTCTTGGAGAACTTGAATAAATGTTGCTAAACTATGAATCCAAGAAGTCCTGGAGTTCCTATCCTTGATTAATCATTCCATAACCTCGTTTGATCTAGCGAATCAGGGTAAGTTTTCCTAAAATCTTAGTTTTGGGAAAATTGGGGATTTTGTTTGATTTCGTCCATTTGATCTGTAATAACCTAGATTAGTGATGGATTGTTGATTATTAAGTTATATTCTACCAATTTCCTTGTTGATCTATGGTTCGATTGCTAAAGATTCATGGTTTTGTTGAGTTCCTTATCGACACCTTGAAGGTGTCTGGTGAAAGTTCTTAGAGGGGGTTTCGGGTGTTCTACAACTATTATTCATCGTACGATCGTTGATCATTTATGATATGATGTTAGGATTAGGTTTTTTGCGAAGAACTCGAGTCGGAATTCTTCCTTTCGTCATTTTCTTCAGGGATTCGAAGCTTCCCGATCGATCGTGTTATCGTTGTTTCCGCCCGGAGAATTCTAGGTGTTTAAGGTTTCCCGGTTGAGCCGTGTTCGTTGGGGTGTCCGGTATCAATTATCGAGTCAAGTATCTTGCCTATACACTTCATGTTTCGTAGACGTAATAGTTGGTAAGTGACCATGTGTGCGATTGGAATGTTTTTAATGAACTTATAAAAGAATCGGTATATTCTCGATGAAGGCTTTCTTTAAAATCTACTTGTGGGTTTCTAAACGAATGTGTTGTTCTGAGAATGTGTATTTGTGTTGTGCATTGGAATGTCTTGTTTGTGTATGGTACTGTTGTGGGTGATTATGTCGATAGTAGACTTAAAGTTATGTCTTTTTGGCAAGGTGTGTGTGTGTGTGCGTGTGTGTGGACATGTGAGTTATTGATGGGTAGGTGATGTTATGTGATCTGAGGATGTGTCGGACATAGTGGCCATTTCTAACAAGTACCTTGATTTACATTTGATGTACTTCGGGGGAATGAATGTTTGAAAGTATATTGTGGATAGTGATGATTTCTGAAAGTGCGACTTGTAGTCGTGTGCCAAGTAAAACCAGTGAGGGTCCCCTGGGTTCCGTAGACTGAGGCCTCTGCGGTACACTTAGCAGGGTTTATACAACCAGGGAGGCCTGATGAGGACTCTCTGGGGAGAGGTATGTATCTCGCGTGAGATACAGTACCTGTACAGCTCCCGTTGTTGTTTGTGATGATGATGTTTTCGATAATTGTGATATTTCCGGAATATCACAACGTTGTAATTCTCGATGTAAGATAGGTCATATGTAGGGTCTTGGTACTTGGCTAGAATGGCACCAGTAAAGTGTCGTATATGATTCGTTTCTTGGTTGTGATATTTTTGGCATAAGGATGCGGGCTCTGTGATTGTTTTCGTGCATTGTGGTTTGGTTGTGTATCGAGTTTGACCATTGGGTTATTCACTTGAGTATGTGATGTGAGTGATTGGGTCGTGGACCCCGTGTTTTGTGACTGGATTTGCATTTTTGAAAAACAATACTTGGGGCCGTGTCCCTATGTGGTTTTTGATAAGTTGAGGATTCATTAGTCCAAAAATATCTTTCCAAAACTCCCGAGTGTCTTTAAATGCTTTTCAAATTGTCTACTTGTCTCATTCCAACTTTTTACGGTTTGAACAATTTTATCCAATGAAACATCTCGGGAAGTCTTTTGTTAGGTTGAATTGTGGAATTAATCAAGTTATTATATTCTTGGAGTATGTTTTCTATAGCTCATATTTACACTTTATACTTGCACTAGCAAAACAGTGGAGTTTTGCTAACCCCCGAGTAATCGGGAGGTGGATGTCTTTATTGCATCCAGGTAATTGCAGGTTCTTGGAGAGCTAATCACAGGATCGGTGTGAAGAATGATGGAAGACGATGATACTAATCACATGAAGACCAGTATTGAGTATTTTGGCAGGGCATGTCTTCCCCAATGTTGTGATGTCTTCCCTAATGTTGTATTTTCTGATTGTAAGAGTATGATTCGTATATTTGAACCTGCTTTAGGTTTGAGCGGTATCAGAGTTTGTGTGTCTGATTTGTAAATTATGGTGAAAGACCAAATCGGCCTAATGGTTCGTTATTTAGTCATGTCGGCTTGTAATATAATGTATTGTTTATGTATTTAGCCTGGTAGATACTCACAGAGAGGGTCTGCGGCACTGTAATATTCCCGAATAATTTGGGGGTGTAATAGAATATGGTATCCGAGCTTAGGTTGTGGAAAACCTAGGATGTCGGGTCATGTCGTGTATTGTTGAGTCTTGTCCTCTCGGATTGTGTTTGACTGAGTCGTGTCGCGACGCGTCGTCTAGAATTTCGGTTGTGATTAGTATCATGGTTCAGCCATCATCTTCGTGCGACCTATGGATGTAAGTCTCTCTACTATATTGTGCCTTGTGTTATACGAGATTCTGTGATTCTATGTTGTGAAGTGGTGTTTAAATTTGAATTGTGAATACGTGACCTATGCTTGTCTGATTCTTTTAGTGCACTGGAATAAAGAGTGGTGCCGGTGTATATGTGTATATATATATATATATATATATATCTTTGTATAAATCATTTTTACAGGAGCAATGACTTTGGAATTTTAAGGTTTTATTGGGGAGCCACGTAATTTTGTTTTAAAACATCCTCCAGGGGAGGAAAAAGTTTGATTTTCATATGATGACCTCAAGAGCAAATTTTTTTGAGAATTCAAACTAATGACATCTCATTTTCATCTTGGATTATAATCTTTTTTTTTCAAAACGCGATTTTTAAACTCATATGAGGTATACAAAATTTACTCAAAACGTGACTCTCGCTTTCAACTTTTTGATTTCATGACTCTCGGTACAGAGGTATGTTGTGATGATGACATTATTGTTTGGGCAATAATGCTCAAAATTGTGATTAATTTTGTGGTGTGAACGCTAAGTCGTTCGGGATGCACTTGTTGGTAGAGTCCTCTTTACTTAGAGGTAGGATTTCAGTTTTAGATGTTAATTGTCTTTTGACGGTTGCTTATGTGATACTGTAATTATGTGGAAAAATGGTGTTGACGTGTGATTGTATTTGATGGTAATGGATTGTGTTTGATGAATTCATAAATTATGTCTGTTGTGTGTGTGTTCGAAAATGCTTTCCTGAAAATTTCACAAACGTAAGCAAGTTGTGGAAAATCAATTTTTGAAAATATTTTGACGGTGCGATTAATCGGCGGCTTCATGAGGATTTTGAAAATTGTTTGAAACTGGCGAGCCGGCCTTGAATTTTCAAATGGAACCTCGACGATACTGAAAGAGTTCTTTTAAAGTACCTCGGACATTCTGTAAAATGTTACCATCGCTGATTTTTGTAGTGTTGAGAGGATTTTCGAAAATGATTTTTTTGACATATTGTTTTATTTTCAAATAATTCGAGTACATGATTTTAAAAATCTTTCACACCATAATTTTTTTATTTCCAAATACAATGCGATTTTTGTTTTGAAAAATATATCATGAAAGATGAAAAATCTTACTCGATTAAAACTTCAAACTTGGAGTTGGAAAAATTTTCTTTACTGAAACAATTATCGCATGCTAATCTTGCCTTACTCCAAAATGATTGTTGATTGGTGGAAATATTTAGTGCATGTGTGAATGGTTTGATGGTATTGCGTGATTACTCTGTTTATTAGTAACGATGATGATGATGATGATGATGCGTAGTGGCATGGTTATTTTGATGATACTGATTACAAGGGAATTTGATATTCCGAAATATTATTTGCAAATGATTTCAAAATGAGACGGATAAAGTCTTTTGTTTGCGAGTTTTGATAAAACAGCCCGAGGTCCCAAAAGTACTTTCAAAATTTTATTTCGAGTAAACATGCAAATTTGAAGATTTTCAAATGATATAATTTAAAAGGATACCTCATGGACCTTCTTATCGTGTTTCTATTAGATACCCTATGTTTTTATGTTGTGTTGCGTTGGCATTTTAATGTATCATTTTCAGATGTTGGGTTTCATCGTGCTGAGTTGTTACTTACTCAGGATGCCGAGTGGCAGAGGTCGTGGTCGTGACCATGGTGCAGATGGTCATGGGGATTCGATGTGGGACCAAGAGAATATTGCCGGGAAGGTTGCTATGCTTACACCTCGCTCTCGTTGTTTTGGTTTCAGGGACGAAACCTATTTTAATAGTGATAGAGTGTAAGGACCATTTTTTTTCGCTTCCGTATTATTCGACTCGATCGACTCATTTGTGTTCGTTGATACTTCTGACATTGTATTGTTTTTCGCCTTTGTCATTCGAGCGAGTTTTGATATTGCTCCGTATTGCTATGCTTACACCTCGCTCTCGTTGTTTTGGTTTCAGGGACGAAACCTATTTTAATAGTGATAGAGTGTAAGGACCATATTTTTCCGCTTCCGTATTATTCGACTCGATCGACTCGTTTGTGCTCGTTGATACTTCTGACATTGTATTGTTTTTCGCCTTTGTCATTCGAGCGAGTTTTGATATTGCTCCGTATTGATCTGTTTATCATTGTGACCTTTCCAAGTTCGGTTTGATTTCATGTGAACCTCATGTGAAATTGACATCTCGTGGTTCCTACAAGTTTTTTTAATGTCTTGAGTTGAAGTGTGAACTTTGATCGTTGTTGTTCGATTGTTGTTGTTCGACCATTGTTGTTCGATCATTGTTGTTCGATCGTTGTTGTCTGATCTCGTACTGCGATTATTGAGCATCTGGGCCACTTCGTAATTTCCTTAAGTTTCGAGAAATTATCTTCATATGTGATCTTCCAAACCTTTGGGGTTATCAGAATTTCATACGTGTTCAGCGTTAGATTTGTGTTTTGGTTGTTGTGTTGTTCAGATTAATCTACTGTATGATGTTGTTCATTGCTTTTCGTTATCATTCTGGCGTAGCGAATTGAACTGCAAAAATTTTGTAATTCATGAGGTTTGTTGTGAGCTGTCGGCAACAGATAACAGGTGTTATCTAGAGTTGCCCTGACTTGACTGTTCCATGTTTTAAGAATCGGGACGAAACTTATTTTTAGGGGGAGAGAATATAATACCCGCGATTTTTGTTCAGGTTATTTTGAATTTTTTTCGGATATTTCCCGGTTGTCGAACATCGGTATTATTTTCTCGACGACTGATTTTGTGTTTATGGCCATATGTGGTGGTTTATTATATGTTGCTTTCATTTCGGATCGATGATGTTGTCTGCGAGCGTTTTGTCGTGTTCGTTCCGTGCGTTTTCGGAAAATCGAGTCATCGGGTCATGGCGGCTGGGCACTAGCCGGACGATTCTGGCGCAGAAACCATAGCGTCGGCAAAGTGGCAGAACCGGCATAGCGCACGCCATCGTCGGGCACGCGCGCTAACTCAACAGGTATAGCGCACGCTATTCGGCCGCCCAGCGCACGCTACCTGGCTGGGCAGAGAGGTTTCTAAGGTTCTGGACTTCGGAAGTGTAACACCCCAAATTAGGCGGATATTACAGTGTCGTGGACCCCCAACTGGGACCCACCATGCGAATGAAAATTAATGAATTAAATAATATAATTATAGTACCGAACCACATTATCATTAATTAATCCGATGAGGAGTTTCAAGTACAACACACCCAGGAAATACAGAATACATGTATATTTTATATGAAGATAAAATATACAACACTGAATAAGAATAAATATCCAAACGAAAATCTGCAGCGGAAATAAAAATGAAGAAACATGAACGACTGAAAAGGACTGGGCCCCACTACTAGTATCACTGGGACTCCTCTCCATCAACGTTCTCTTCCCGTGCTTTTGCCTTTCTGTGACCTAAAAACAACATCCCCCAACGGGGTCAGTTACACAGAACAACAATCCTCAAGAGTTGAACAAGCACAAACATGATATATCTCTTAGTTATGAAATTAAGCTGAAGAGGGGCATCATAGTACGCCCGTAATGGGACGTGCTAGTGCACAAGACGAGTGTCCGGACACACCCGAACTTATACCTAATTAGCCTCACAGAGGCACGTTACCGTGTTCACAGTCCATTATGTCGGTGAACTCGTACACATGACTATCGTGTGCCCGACTAAAAATTCCACACATAACCACCCGGCCACGTAATATGATCCCAGAAGGTCACATGAACAAAAATGACCATGATGAGTATTAATGAATAACAATCCGACAAGGGTCAAGAGTGACTCACCGAGATAAAATAATAATGAAATGAATGATAACTCATTGAAATGATTGGAACCGTCGTTCCTCGTGAATTGAATGATTAGTTGACAATTACAAGTCTCAATACGATTAATACGTTATGAATGAATTATGAATATGAATGAACAACAATGAAAGGAATGAGTATCCTTTTAACTGAGTAAGAATTAACTTACACAATACCAGTGGTGAAATGTACTCTCACGAACAAACGTCCTTAATGGAATATCGGTCGCTCGAACAACCTTGAATAACATGATTACCAACAAACGCTCAATATACGTATCAAGCAAGATTATAACCAACTCAAAAGTCGATACAACAATAATCAAACTTATTGGGGCATTCTAACGAATACGTTGTAAACATTCTTCCCTTTGGTTACAACCAACCCCAATAGTATCGATACCAAACCTCCAAGGAATGATTCAATTCAACAAAACTTCATTAATGACATCAATAATCCAATAGGAAATCACAACTCAAGGTTACGAAAACATCAATCAGAAACCCCCAAAATAACTAATAAATCCGTAGGAATACATATATCCGAGGTAGATAATCCATATCTAACATATTCCAACATAATAGCAAGCTTACACGAAGAGATATGGAGGAAAACATTCAAAATCCGAAATTCTAGATCCAAGAAATGTTTACCTTGATTTGATGTATTGGAGAGGATGAAATGATGATTAATCCGAATTATAAGCTTGAGTATGTTGAAAGATGATTACAGCTCAAAGAACACTTCTCAAAAAGCCCAAAATCGCCCAAAACCGTCGAGAGGAGGAGGAGAAATGAAAAATGACGAAAGGGGGATAAACTGTCCAATATATAGAAAACCCAGTTTAGCGCGCGCTAGCTCCTGTGCTTAGCGTGCGCTAACGGGTGCACCGAGTAGTTTAGTACCCACTGCCTGCATCATTAGCGTGCGCTACATACATTGGTAGCCTGCGCTAACACCTCTTATTAGCATGCGTTAACCTTGTGTTAGCGCGCGCTACCTAATGGCTGATGTCCAGAGTACCGGAGACCAGAACCTACTGTCCTCTTGCCTTGCTCGCGATAGCATGCGCTACACTAATTACTTAGCGTGCACTACTACACCATTAGCGTACGCTAATATCCACTCATAGCGTCCGCTAAGAATTATTCCATTCCAGTCCAGTACCCACTGAACTCTGCCTGCTCGAACCTTAACGTGCGCTAGACTGATTTCTTAGCGTGCGTTATCCACACAACTAGCGTACGCTACTTACCATTCATAGCGTTACTATAACTCAAATTCAGTCCAGTGCCTTCTGAACTGTCTGCCTGAACCACATTAGTGTGCGCTAATGCTTAGAGGTAGCGTGCGCTACCCGTACTCAATTAGCGCGCGGTAAAGAGAGTACGTAGCGTGCTCTACTCCTCACACACAGCCCACTACAATGATGACAATGATGATATGCGTGGCCCGATTCTCCAGCCGGGTTGAATGATGAATAATAGATGATACACGATACAAAATTACTCCGAACGGTGAATACAATGAATGAATATGAATGATAAATGATTATTAATGAGTGAAAAATTACTGAGTGATGATATACTGAAAGATATGAATGAATTTACAGTCGGGTATTACAGGAAGGATCGGCAGGTAACGCACACTACTTTCGATCGTTGCTGCGCTAATCGGCAGGTGCAACACACGCTATCGGCCACCCAGCGTACGCTACCTGGCCGAGCAGTTTAGTCCAGGAGGTTCTGGACGGGTCGGCTAGCACATGCTAACACCCGCGCTGCGCGTGCTATCGCGGCCGGACAAGAAGGTTCTGGACGTCATGATATGTTGGCAAGATTAGGTCATTCGGGCCCTGGCCAAAGGTTCTAGGCTGAGACTGCCCGTTAGCGCACGCTAATCCGAACACATAGCGCACGCCAATGCGCACCTTTAGAAATATGACTAAGCAGTCATGTTTGCACTCGTTTTTCATTTCCCTTCTTTCCTGTCCACGGATGGAGTCTTGGAGAACTAGAAGACATGTTTCTAAACTATGAATCCACGAAGTGCTGGAGTTCATATCCTTTATTAATCATTCCATAACCTCCTTTGATCGAGCGAATCAGGGTAGGTTTTCCTACAATCTTAGTTTTGGGAAAATTGGGGATTTTGTTTGATTTCGTCCGATTGATTCGTAAGAACCTAGATTAGTGATGGATTGTTGATTATTAAGTTATATTCTACCAATTTCCTTGTTGATCCATGGTTCGATTGCTAAATATTCATCGTTTTATTGAGTTCCTTATCGACGCCTTGAAAGTGTCCGGTGAAAGTTCTTAGACGGGGTTTCGAGCGTTCTACGACTATTTTTCCTCGTACGATCACTGATTATTGATGATATGATGTTAGGGTCAGGTTTCTTGCAAAGAACTCGAGTCGGAACTCTTCCCTTAGTCATTTTCTTCAGGGATTTGAAGCTTCCCGATCAATCGTGTTATCATTGTTTCTGCCCGGAAAATTGTAGGTGTTCAAGGTTTCCCAGTTGAGCCGTGTTCGTTGAAGTGTCTGGTATAAATTATCGAGGCAAGTATCTTGCCTATAAACTGTTAGGAGTATGCCCTCGAATGCCACTCAGGAGATGTAAGAGTGAGGGCATTGTACTTGTTATTGTGTAATATCATTATCATAAGGCATTGTACGTTTCTTTATTTACTGGTAGTCACTGGCATTCCTGACTCGTAAATAATTATAGAACTAGTCCGTGTATTTGAGAGCAAAACATTCCGCTCCTTATTGGACAAGGGGATCGGCACTGGAAAGGTTTATGGCTCAAATACTTAATCGTTCGCAAGTCGATGAAACTTGACTGGGCGTTAAGTTTATGTGAAAACTGTTGGGATTCGGTCCCTAAATCGAAGGCCCAGCGGAAGCGGTAAAACGAAAATTAATTCGATCCGAATCCCTACGAGGATCGATCGAGCTACGTATATACGAATATCAAAACGAATAACAAGAGACATAGAAACTCACCCTTGTAGTCCGTTGATTAGATGGATAACCTTCTCTCGAGCTATTCCCCAAGCTTTAGGCGATCTCCTTTCAATTCAATCCGCTCCAAGCTCTTGAATGATCCAACGCCGAAAGCACCGCGTCTCTACTTGCCACGCGCCGGAGAAACGACCGGAACGACAATCACCTTGCTATCCTCCGAGGATACGGCTAGAGCTAAGTGATGAAGCTTCCAATATGAGATTATCACACTCTAAGTGTATAACTCACAACTCTCATTTATTTCTTGATTTTTCTCCAAGAATCACCAAGAACAAGTTGAAGAAGAAGATGAAGATAAGTGTTTGAACTCAAAGTCTCACTTTCTCTCTCTCTCAATGTATCTCACGGATTACTTATATCTTTTCAAGAGAGTGAGAAGTCTTCTCTTCTTATTCAATTCCTTCCCACATGAGAACAACTCATGTTTAACCCCACCTTGAAAAAGATATCAAATATCTATTCATTAAACACCTAATCAAGATTCCAATTGATTTAAAAATCAAAGTCTTGTCAAGGTGTGGGGAAGGGGGGACGGCCATGATGAAGAAATAGGACGAGTTCGGTTCATTTCGGACTCCCGTGAGTCCAAACAGATAAACTCCGATTCCGTTCCGATGTATTAATATCGATCAATTAATCTAATTAATTAATCATATCAAATACATAATAACATAATTAATTTCTCCAAGAAATAATTATATTCACGAATTAAATTAATCACCCAGTAATTTATTTAATCCATTAGGCCGTAAATCAATTTATCCAATAAATCGATTTAGACATCCAATGTCCCAAATTAGATATCCAATATCTAATATTTATAATGAGAGATTAAGCTCGATTCATTCCGTCGTCAATCCTAATGCGCGACTCGGTAGGTCCGTCTCAGTCAGCAATGGGAGGAACCAAAGAGTAGTAGCACCACCTAGCCAGCCTGGTGGCCTACACTGTACCCCGACTGAGAACGAATGATTGGGATCATTCAAGAACCATTCTGTCGTGAATACCAGTATACGTATAAACCCTTCTTTCAAATGTCCCGATCAAGTTATAGGGCCACGGTCAGTCAAACCCTATCTGTACTTGACTCTATGCATGCGTTAATGCAAATTTAGATCATCGAGCTCTCGTGTATCTAATACAGCTAGCTCCAATGCTTTGGCCAAAGACTTATGATCTCATCTGCCAATAACCGCATAGGACATATAACCCGTTCACTAACAGGAGAAAGAATTCTATCTTGGTATTCAAGGACTGCTACTTGCCCATCAAGATGCACGTC
Organism: Orobanche coerulescens; assembly: GCA_033398695.1. Lineage (NCBI taxonomy): Eukaryota > Viridiplantae > Streptophyta > Magnoliopsida > Lamiales > Orobanchaceae > Orobanche > Orobanche coerulescens. The sequence continues at coordinate 98,643,337 of CM065817.1, read as the reverse complement.
GAGGTTGACCCCCGCCTTCCGGCTGTGGTCGAACTACTCTAATGAAAATCTTGACGTCACAAGCACATCCCTACTAAATCCTCAAGTCGAAGGTTCACGAATACCTATCACAACCTTTCGATTCCGTCATTGATCGTCCCGAGTGAAATCCGTGTGACGAATCGAGGGTGAGTCGGTTCGAGTATACTAATCTAATTAGCATACCTATAACGTGTGCTCCCACTAACCATTAGTGTTCGACAGGCACTCTCCATGTCAAAGAACACGTCATACAAGTCTTCACATAAACTTAACGCCCAGTCAAGTTTCATCGACTTGCGAACGATTAAGTATTTGAGCTATAAACCTTTCCAGTGCCGACCCCTTTATCCAATAAGGAGTGGAACGTTTTGTTCTCAAATACACGGACTAGTTTCTATATGTATATTTACGAGTTAGGAATGCCAGTAACTACCAGTAAATAAAGAAACATTCATTTGCCTTATATAAATGGTTTACATAATTACAAGTACAATGCCCTCACTCAACAACCTCTAAGTGGCATTCGAGGGCATACTCCTAACAATCTCCCACTTGCACTCAATGCCACACACTATGGTATCTAATACCCATGTTCTCCAGATGACGCTCTAAGCTAATCTGAGAAAGTGGCTAGGTCAGTGGATCAGCGACGTAGTCGGCTGACTCTACTCTATGCAGCTCAATGTATCTCTTTGCGAACGAATGCTCTTACGAGATGATACTCTCTCTCAATATGTTTGGGCATTATGAAACCTTAGCTCCTAGGCACAGTGGTACTGCTCCTGGCAGCACGCAGTGTCACGTGAAGTTTACCCAAGAACTTCTAAATTCTTCCTTTGGAGGCCTCAGGGCCGCTTTATACTCACCTAACAGTGGAATTAGCGATCGCGCTATTCTTGGCACTATGCCAAGATATCGCTCCTCCATTAAGAGTAAATGTAGCCGAAGTAGACATAGAATCGCCTTTACGTCCTTGGAAGTCCAATACGGTGAATCCCATCACATTCGAGTTCTCACCACCATATATAAGAACCAGATCTCTAGTCCTTCTAAAGTACTTGAGAACGTTCTTTTATGGCGGTCTAATGTTCCCGGCCAGGTTGGCGAAACCTACTTACCACGCTCCCGGCATGCGCAATGTCGGTCTCGTACACAATAAAGCATATGTGAGGCTACCCACTGCCGAATCATATGGTATATAACTCATTTCCTTTCATTGTCCCTCACTTTGAGGACACATCTTCAAGGTGAGTTTTATTCCATGTTGCATCGGTAGGAACCCTCTTTTAGAATCATCCATCTTAAATCGCTTTAAGATCTTATCTATATAGAGGGCCTGGGAAAAGCCTATTGTTCTCTTCGCTCTATCCCTGAGAGTCGAATACCAAGAATATAGGTTGCTTATCCCAAGTATATCATGGAGAAAATACACGAAATCCAAGCTTTTACATAACTGATCATTCCCACATCATTTCCTATTAGTAGAATGTCATCTACATATAGTACTAAGAATGCGATCTTGCTCCCACTAACTTTCTTGTATACACAAGATTCCTCTTCATTTTGCACGAAGTCAAACTCTTTAACCGTCTCATCAAAATGAAGGTCCCAACTACATGAAGATCACTGATCCATTTCATGGAGTCTACATCCCCCATTGCTAGGTCATTGGTCGTGGGTCGGTCTCTTGTTTATCACTTGGAACCTCGAGGAAACCCAGTTCCTCCAAGTCCATAAAACTATACCTCTTAGGTAATTGAGACACCCTACTAGACCTACGAGGTGGTTGTACTTGTGTTTCAGAAGGTTCGGTTCCAATTTCTTGCACAGGTGTCTCTTTAGGAGTTTCATTGTATTCTTCCAAAGAAATACTTCTACCTGCTCCGCCTTCCTGAATGAACTCATCTTCCAGGAAGTGTGCTTGTAAAGCAACAACGATCTTTCGATCTTCGGGCATGTAGAATAGATATCCCATCGTCCCAGACAGGAATCCAATGAAACGTCCCTTCGCAGACCTAGCTTCCATCTTTTCCACCTTAGTCTTCTTGACATAGGCGGGACATCCCCAAATCCTAATATGATTAAGACTTGGTTTCCTTCCTTCCCACATCACATGTGGAGTTTTAGGAACGGATTTGGAAGAACATCTGTTCAAGATATACGCGGCAGTCAGGAGTGCATACCCCCACAGGTAAATCGGCAAGTCAGTATAGCCTAGCATGGAACGGACCATGTTCAACAGGGTCCGGTTCCTTCTTTCTGAAACACCATTTAACTGAGGAGTACCTGGAGGTGTTAGTTGTGAAACTATTCCATGTTCCTTAAGGAACTCGTCAAACCCCGTACTCATATACTCGCCACCTCGGTCCGACCGAAGTGCTTTGATATGATTACCAGTTTGTTTCTCGACCAGGGCCTTGAATTCCTGGAATTTCTCAAAGGCCTCGGATTTATGTTTCATTAAGTATACATAACCATACCTAGTATGATCATCTGTAAACGTAATGAAATATTTATATCCGTCACGTCCGCTTCTAAAGCACCACATACGTCGGTATGGATTAATCCCGATTTATTAGCGGCTCTTTCAAAAGTCCCTGTGAAGGGGGACTTAGTCATTTTGCCTTTAAGGCAAGATTCACAAGTAGGAAAGGGATCCGATCCCAATGGACCCATAAGTCCATCTTTTTCCATCTTGTAAACCTTGGTCGACCAATATGACCAAGTCTAAGATGCCATTTCAAAACTTGATTGGTTTCATCCCTACCACGTTTTCTAGACATAGTATACACAACTACTTTGTTGCTGAGATTTAGATGATACAATCCATTCAACAAAGTAGCAGTACCCACTAGTTTATTTCTAAAATAAATTTTGCAGAACCATCACCAATAAAAATGAAAAGCCTTTTCGGTCCATGACCGGAATGGATACAATGTTTTTGTGCCCCATGGGCAAAACAAGTACATCTTCTAAAGTCAAAACAAAGCCGGATTCTAAACCCAAAAGAAGTGATCCTATGTCGGTCGCCTCGACACTATGCCCGCTTCCGACCGTGATCATAACTTCTCCAGCTCCAAGCTTCCTACTTTGTTCCAGATCCCGATTCACGGTACAAATATGAGAACTAGCACTTAATCCAGATCCAGAAGTAGAAAATACGGTAGCGAGAACAATTTGTTTCCAAAACTAAAAGTTACAGACCAAGTGCCATGAAGAATCGGACAGTCTCTAGCCCGGTGGCCCACTCACCACACTTGAGACAAGCATCCTTCTTCTTCTTGTTCTTTGGAACCATCGGGGCCTTGCCCTTTCCCTTAAGGTCCTTAGCTTGTGGTCCATCCGCTTCTTGGTCTTTTTCTTCTTATTCTTAGACTTCCGAAGTCCAAGAAATCACAAGTGCGAGACTCCTTCATCCGGGGTCTTCATCGAGGCGAGCGGTCACCGGTTGTTCATTAGCCCGGCTAAATTACATGCAATCTCATTGCGGTTGAAGTTCATAACAAAGCGTGAGAAGGAATCGGGGAGAGACTGTAGGATAAGGTCGGTTTGGAGAGAAGTATCCATTTTAAAATCAAGAGCCTCCAATCTCTCGACCATGGATATCATTTTGAGGACGTGTTCCCAATCTTCTCACCTTCCTTCATCCTTGCACCGAGCAGTTGCTTGGATATCTCATATCTAGCGATTCTTGTGCTCACCATAAAGTTCGGTTAAGTGAGATAGAATCGCCTAGCGAAGTCATTTTCTCATGAGCTCTCTGAAGCTCATTAGACATGGAAGCCATCATATAAGCACGGACTTTCACGTCATCCTTAACCCACTTTTCGTGGTTTTCAATCTCTTCTGATTGGCTCGAGTCCGCATAGGAGGCGCCGGAATGTCCGTCTCCAAGACGTATCCCGGTGCCTCTATCGAGGACAATCATCGGATTGCGGAGCCAATCCACAAAGTTAGGTCCCATTAAGGTGTTCTTTTCGAGTAGAATTGCGAGTGGATTCATTGTCATATTGAGATTTGTCTGCATTAAGTATAGCAGTTAATTAGTGACTTGTTATATTATGTTACGAGTATAGAATTAAGGTCTTTTCTATTCTTGTTACCCGGCTCCCACTATTTTTATCGGAATAACACACTCCCATGTGAAATCGGAAGTATCGTCGCTCTACTTCATAGTGGTGATCGAGTTCTTTATAAATCTTAATAGAGGGCAACCGAACAGGTTTCTAGTCTATTAATTTTCATAAAGTGGTGTCCAATCACCAACCCATCTAATGGATGATTCGATCTTCTTTTTCCCCTTGTTCACTCCCCTCAACCTATACGGTTTCTATGGTTCGTGAACAAGTTAAGTTTATACCATCGACGCAAATCAGTTTCACAATTGAATCTTATCCGCAACCTATCGTGTTTCTAGGGATAAAATTTGCTCCAACCGAAGGCATCCAATGCGCTCTCGGTAATTTATCCGTCCTCCCCGAACGACTACCCCGATAACTCGGAAGCATAGCACATCCGGTTTGGATTTCAATTTCCCGAAAACTCGATGGAGGGAAGGAAAAACTTTGAAACCTTATAAACTTAATTATTTATAGTGGGAGAATTTTCGCGATTAACGTTACACTTTGCACATTAATCATATTAGCGCGTTTGAGGCATTCATACATGTTGTTGCCCAAAATATTTATCCGAAGATTAATACTGCTGGAAGACGGACAACAAACAACAATTGCGGGAGCACTTCTGAGAGTAGATAAATAATACAAGATTTGCCGGGTTTGTTAGGCCCGGGCTTGAATGCTCTCGCGAGATGTTATTAATACAAATATTCGTGGATACAAGTACTAATGAGAGAAATCTGAATACAATGAGTGTAAAAAGACTCTGTTAATCCGGCTCTTGAGCGAAGCTTGGTGTTCTTCGTCCCCGCCGATAATCTGCTGGATGAGATAGGCCGGGAGAAGTAAGACCGGATGATAGCTGTTGCCAAGAGTTGGAGATTAGCCAAGTGCTTGATGTTTGCTTCTGTATAGTGTGAAATCCGAAGGGAGTTTTTTTTAGAAGTGTCCAAGTGCAGGGTGCCTTGCTTATATAGGGGCAGCCGGGTCCTGTCCTGTAGTGGCCGATCGCCTGCCGGCTAATATAATAAGGTGCCGATCGCCCGCCGGCCAATATAATAATGTGCCGATCTCCTGGGCTGTCGGGCTAAAGTCCAAGTAAGATGCTGGATGTCGGGCTAAAGTCCAAGGAAGAGGCTGCCACAGCTGGGCGGTCCAGTAAGGGGCCAACACGCGTCTGGAGTCAGTCAACATGCGGCCCTACTGACAAGCTTTCGGCGGCTTGTCGGCTGGTGGAGAGAATCTGCCAGACTGTGGTCAATGGCCAGAGATTCGCGGATCTTGTCTCGGTCCTTGCACGTGGTGCCAGTCTCAAGGTTCGGCCTTCGCCGACTGGATGGACATCGGTGGAGATCGACATGAGGCGGTCGTCTCTAGCTGGTCATCAGAGGTCGCCATCGGCCAGTGGATGAAGGTCGGCAATGGTCGGTCTCCAAGGGTAGGTCGGAAAGATGCCGAGAGAGGATCGCCCGCTTGTCGGTCGTCAGGAGTCGGTCGCTGAGTACCGAGAGGGGATCGTCCATTAGTAGATCGCCAGGGGTCGGTCGCCGAGTATCGAGAGGCGATCGTATCTGAGGTTGATCGCTCGATACCGGGACTTGTCCTGGGGCCTTCGGTTGGCCAGTCTAGCATGTCCGCTGGGTCAAGGCTTGGTCGCCTGGTCGGAAGGTGTTAATTCTTGACACAACAATTGCCCCCCAGCTTGCTCCTATGTTGAAGACATGGGGCGAGGTGGTTCTTGCTGGCGATCGTGTCTGGATGAGGACGGGCGATCTAAGCTGACTTAGGACTCGGACCTGGGCTATCATAGTCGATTGGCTAGCTATCTTTCGGTCTTGTACCTGCAAAAACAACATTGGCCGATCCCCCATGGAAACTTGGTGGTTTCGCTTTGTTTGAGGAATCGTGCACAATCACGGAGATCGATGGACTGACTCCATGACCGTGTCTTGGTGCGCGAAGACAATGAGTGTCTCGTGACTCACTTTATTATGAGGGTCCTCTGTTAGGCTGCGCCTCGCCTCGTATTTAAACGAAGGGCGTGCGGTCTCGGTCTAGAGGAGTCCTTGCGCGGGGCAGCGTCAGATGAATCAACTCCACGCCCGCGGCTTGTTAGCTCTGCTTCCACCTCGGCCAGCCATGGAGATGGCCGACCTCGACGGTGTACGTTGAGACGGGGTTGTGGCATGTGTCCACTAATTAATGTTGGAGAGCCCTCAGACTATGCCGGCCTCGTATTTAAATGAAGGGCGGGCGATCTAGGCCGAAAGGGACCTTGCATGGCGGCGGCCAGTTCCATCGTTGCGGGACCATGGCTTTATGATGTGCGGTGGGCGATCTTATGCCTTAGTCCGTCATGTTATGTCTTTGGATCAGATGGCCAACGTGTCCACCGGGTTGCTGATGATGTAGCGATCTGGCCGGAAGACTGGCGATCGTCGCTCGGCGGCCGATCGCTTTATTCGTAGGTCGATATTGGCGATCGGGCGGCGGCTAGTCCGTCATTTAAAATGGACTGTAGGTGGGGATCGAGTCCTCCGGTTCTGCTGGGTAGTAGCGATCGGGCTGGTAGACTGGAGGTCGTCGCGCGGGCGCCGATCGCTCTACTCCTAGGCCAAGAAGAAGCCTTTGCCTGGACAGAAAATCTGCGGCTCTAGCCCGGAAGGCTGCATAGGTCGTCGGTAGGGTCTTCGTGAGATGCCTGAACATAGGCGAGAAACCCTGAAAACCTCCTAGGACTGCGTAGAGGGCGGTCTCATCGCTTACGGGCTCGCCGTTGAGAATGATCACGTCTACTCGGTCGATGTAGTCCGAGTCGGACTCTTCTTCTCCCTGCTTGATTCGCATCATGCGAAGGGGACCTTCTGGCCGAGCGGCCCTGGTGGCGAAGTGTTCCGTGAAGACGTGCGCCAGCTCGTTAAAGGAGCCAATGGACCGAGGTGGCAGTGAGGTGTACCACCGGTGGGCGAGGTCGTCCAGTGTCAGAGGGAACATTCGGCACCTGGTCGCGTCCGATGCCCCACACCCGGTCATGTAGATGTTGAACTTGCTTAGGTGCGTCTGGGGGTCCGATCGCCCCTCATACATGGGTGTTTGCGGGGGAGCGATCCTGCGCTGCACCGGGGCGAGCTCGATGTCGATCGCGAGTGGCTCGCTCGGCGCGGCGATCGTCTTCAGGGCGCCTGACCTGTATTGCAGGAGCGCCTTCACGTCGTCGATCTGGCATTGCATTGCGGCAATCGCCGCGGCTCGGCTGCTTGCGGATCGGCTTTGGGAGCGGGGGCCGAGGCGATCGTGTACCGACCTCCAGACCCTACTGCTGCCGACCTCGGGAATCTGGCGAGCGGGAGCCAGGCGGCTGGATCGCCTTGTGGGAGCCGGGTAGGCCGAGCTCCTGGTGACGGACACCAACTCCGTCGTCTCGTAGCTGGGGCCGGACTGCCCCGGTCGCCAGGTCGGGTCACTGCCCAGGCGATCGAAGACAGAGGTGCCCCGGCTGCCGAGCGCCTCTTCTTGCGGATGGGAGCCTCCTGGCGATCGCTCGGCCAGTAACGCCTTGAGCTTCCGCTTGGACTTCCGGCGGGAGACCGAGGGGGTGATAGCAGGAGGCGCGTCGAGAGCACTCCGTCGTTCCTGAAGGGCGGCTATGGCCTCTTCGATCTGTTCATTGGTGCGGAACTGATCGAGCGAGAGGCTCGGGTCGACGTTCCGGGACGGGATCGAGCGTCTCCGACCGCGGCGGCTACCTTCCACCATCGGCTGCGGCTCGGACTGGGACGGAACAGGGGGTCTGGCCGGCTGGTCAGCGGCTTTCTTCGACGCGGAGGCGGAAGACATGTTTTCTGAAGGATTTCTTTGAAGTGCAGTAAGTGTCACTTCAAGTATCTGCCCCGAGAACAGTGAGTGTTCTTTGGGACGGTAGGTATAAAAAATCGAGGGTTGGATCCCCTTCCTCTAGCGCCAATTGTTGTTGCCCAAAATATTTATCCGAAGATTAATACTGCTGGAAGACGGACAACAAACAACAATTGCGGGAGCACTTCCGAGAGTAGATAAATAATACAAGATTTGCCGGGTTTGTTAGGCCCGGGCTTGAATGCTCTCGCGAGATGTTATTAATACAAATATTCGTGGATACAAGTACTAATGAGAGAAATCTGAATACAATGAGTGTAAAAAGACTCTGTTAATCCGGCTCTTGAGCGAAGCTTGGTGTTCTTCGTCCCCGCCGATAATCTGCTGGATGAGATAGGCCGGGAGAAGTAAGACCAGATGATAGCTGTTGCCAAGAGTTGGAGATTAGCCAAGTGCTTGATGTTTGCTTCTGTATAGTGTGAAATCCGAAGGGAGTTTTTTTTAGAAGTGTCCAAGTGCAGGGTGCCTTGCTTATATAAGCGGCGGGTCACATCTGTAGTGGCCGATCGCCTGCCGGCTAATATAATAAGGTGCCGATCGCCCGCCGGCCAATATAATAATGTGCCGATCTCCTGGGCTGTCGGGCTAAAGTCCAAGTAAGATGCTGGATGTCGGGCTAAAGTCCAAGGAAGAGGCTGCCACAGCTGGGCGGTCCAGTAAGGGGCCAACACGCGTCCGGAGTCAGTCAACATGCGGCCCTACTGACAAGCTTTCGGCGGCTTGTCGGCTGGTGGAGAGAATCTGCCAGACTGTGGTCAATGGCCCGAGATTCGCGGATCTTGTCTCGGTCCTTGCACGTGGTGCCAGTCTCAAGGTTCGGCCTTCGCCGACTGGATGGCCATCGGTGGAGATCGACATGAGGCGGTCGTCTCTAGCTGGTCATCAGAGGTCGCCATCGGCCAGTGGATGAAGGTCGGCAATGGTCGGTCTCCAAGGGTAGGTCGGCAAGATGCCGAGAGAGGATCGCCCGCTTGTCGGTCGTCAGGAGTCGGTCGCTGAGTACCGAGAGGGGATCGTCCATTAGTAGATCGCCAGGGGTCGGTCGCCGAGTATCGAGAGGCGATCGTATCTGAGGTTGATCGCTCGATACCGGGACTTGTCCTGGGGCCTTCGGTTGGCCAGTCTAGCATGTCCGCTGGGTCAAGGCTTGGTCGCCTGGTCGGAAGGTGTTAATTCTTGACACAACAATACAATATGAAAAAACCATTCACAACCTAGTTGCTACCAACATGTGGTTCATGGACCGTTCCTAGAAAACAAAAACTTCGTAATCTAATTACAAGTCTTCGTCTTGAATCTTTGTCTTCTCGAAATGGATCTTCCTCCGGTCTTCGTCATTACATATAAATTTTACATCGAAAATTGCATCCTAGATACAAACATTTCTAGTAAAATAAATAGGCTCAAAACGGCCTTTACAACCCAATCGAATAAAACGAACGATTCAAATCTAAGTCCACGAACCACATCCCCATTCAAAAAACATTCATCCAATAAATACTATATAAATGGAAAGCGTAGAGATACATTGATCCAATCAACAATATGAACCGATCCAATCGATTCACACAATCGGTAATTTGATAACGTTCAAAATAATTCGGTCGACCATAAATATTCCAATTAATCAAATTTCCCTTATAAAATGAAATACCATAAATCATTTTAATCATATTAAATCCAATTTAACATGCGGGAGATTAATTTTCAAGAATACACGGAAAAATCGAGCCGGGGTGAAAAGCAGACGACATGGCCGAGTCACCTCGGCGGCTCTACCGGCGATCACGCACTGGCTTGGCGAGTCACACTCGGAAGAATCCGGCCAGACACGACCGAGTCTAGGACACGGTCGGGTCGCCTGGCGATGACTTGGTAGATCGTCGGACACGACCGTGTCATCCAGACACGGTCGAGTCACTTCGGCAAGACACGCCGTGTCTCGACACGGCCGGGTCTCGGTGATGCTTTGGCCACACTGCCGGACACGACCGTGTCACCCAGGACACGGTCGAGTCAATCTCGGCCAAAATACCCTTTTTGTCTAGATTTTCGACCGGATATCCAATATCAATATTTTACGACTTTCATATCGTCAATATAAATCATATTTCCCAGAAATTTAAGATTTATATTTAGACATAAACTTACGAAAAATACAATTATTACGAACGAAAAACATATACCACGATTATGACTAAAATGATTCCAAATCATTCACCATCTAATCGAGCATTCCAAATGCCAATATCGTATATACGATCGCAAGACCTACGCTCCGATACCACTGTTGGGATTCGGTGCCTAAATCGAAGGCCCAGTAGGCGGTAAAGCGAAAATTAATTCGATCCGAATCCCTACGAGGATCGATCGAGCTACGTATATACGAATATCAAAACGAATAACAAGAGATATAGAAACTCACCCTTGTAGTCCGTTGATTAGATGGATAACCTTCTCTCGAGCTATTCCCCAAGCTTTAGGCGATCTCCTTTCAATTCAATCCGCTCCATGCTCTTGAATGATCCAACGCCGAAAGCACCGCGTCTCTACTTGCCACGCGCCGGAGAAACGACCGGAACGACAATCACCTTGCTATCCTCCGAGGATACGGCTAGAGCTAAGTGATGAAGCTTCCAATATGAGATTATCACACTCTAAGTGTATAACTCACAACTCTCATTTATTTCTTGATTTTTCTCCAAGAATCACCAAGAACAAGTTGAAGAAGAAGATGAAGATAAGTGTTTGAACTCAAAGTCTCACTTTCTCTCTCTCTCAATGTATCTCACGGATTGCTTATATCTTTTCAAGAGAGTGAGAAGTCTTCTCTTATTATTCAATTCCTTCCCACATGAGAACAACTCATGTTTAACCCCACCTTGAAAAAGATATCAAATATCTATTCATTAAACACCTAATCAAGATTCCAATTGATTTAAAAATCAAAGTCTTGTCAAGGTGTGGGGAAGGGGGGACGGCCATGATGAAGAAATAGGCCGAGTTCGGTTCGTTTCGGACTCCCGTGAGTCCAAACAGATAAACTCCGATTCCGTTCCGATGTATTTATATCGATCAATTAATCTAATTAATTAATCATATCAAATACATAATAACATAATTAATTTCTCCAAGAAATAATTATATTCACGAATTAAATTAATCACCCAGTAATTTATTTAATCCATTAGGCCGTAAATCAATTTATCCAATAAATCGATTTAGACATCCAATGTCCCAAATTCGATATCCAATTTCTAATATTTATAATGAGAGATTAAGCTCGATTCATTCCGTCGTCAATCTGTCTGCGCGACTCGGTAGGTCCGTCTCGATCGGCAATGGGAGGAACCAAAGAGTAGTAGCACCACCTACCCGGCTGGTGGCCTACATCGTGCACCGAGAACGAATGATTGGGATCATTCAAGAACCATTCTATCGTGAATACCAGTATACGTATAAACCCTTCTTTCAAATGTCCCGATCAAGTTATAGGGTCACGGTCAGTCAAACCCTATCTGTACTTGACTCTATGCATGCGTTAATGCAAATTTAGATCATCGAGCTCTCGTGTATCTAATACAGCTAGCTCCAATGCTTTGGCCAAAGACTTATGATCTCATCTGCCAATAACCGCATAGGACATATAACCCGTTCACTAACAGGAGAAAGAATTCTATCTTGGTATTGATGGACTCGCTACTTGCCCATCAAGATGCACGTCGAGGTTGACCTCCGCCTTCCGGTTTACAGGGTCGAACTACTCTAATGAAAATCTTGACGTCAAAAGCACATCCCTACTAAATCCTCAAGTCGAAGGTTCACGAATACCTATCACAACCTTTCGATTCCATCATTGACTGTCCCGGAGTGAAATCCGTGTGACGAATCGAGGGTGAGTCGGTTCGAGTATACTAATCTAATTAGCATACCTATAACGTGTGCTCCCACTAACCATTAGTGTTTGACAGGCACTCTCCATGTCAAAGAACACGTCATACAAGTCTTCACATAAACTTAACGCCCAGTCAAGTTTCATCGACTTGCGAACGATTAAGTATTTGAGCTATAAACCTTTCCAGTGCCGACCCCTTTATCCAATAAGGAGTGGAACGTTTTGTTCTCAAATACACGGACTAGTTTCTATATGTATATTTACGAGTTAGGAATGCCAGTAACTACCAGTAAATAAAGAAACATTCCTTTGCCTTATATAAATGGTTTACATAATTACAAGTACAATGCCCTCACTCAACAACCTCTGAGTGGCATTCAAGGGCATACTCCTAACAAAAACTTGTATGACGTGTTCTTTGAATTAAAGAGTGCTTGTCGAACACTAATGGTTAGTGGGAGCACATGTTATAGGTATGCTAATGAGACTAGTATAATCGAACCGACTCACCCTCGATTCGTCACACGGATTCACTCTGGGACAGTCAATGACGGAATCGAAAGGCTGTGATAGGTACTCGTGAACCTTTGACTTGAGGATTTAGTAGGGATGTGCTTGTGATGTTAAGATTTTCATTAGAGTAGTTCAACCCAGAAAACCGAAAGGTGGGGGTCAACCTCGACGTGCGTCTTAACGGGCAAGTAGCAGGTTCTATTGAATACCAAGATAGAATTCTTTCTCCTGTTAGTGAACGGGTTATATGTCCTATGCGGTTATTGGCAGATGAGATCATGAGTCTTTGGCCAAAGCATTGGAGCTAGTTGTATTGGATACACGAGAGCTCAATGATCTCGATTTGCATTAACTCATGCATAGCGTCAATTCTCTTGGCACACCTTGCATCTCACGGTTTTTTTAAGAGAGATAGAGAGAGAGGGAGGGAGAGAGAGAGAGAGAGAGAGAGAGAGAGAGAGAGAGAGAGAAAGTTTTTCTCTAAGTCTTCATGTTCTTCATTCATATTTCTTGAGTTTTTCTTGGAGAAAAATTGAGTGAAAATTGAGAGATATGGATTAAAAACTTATAATCTTAATTTGCAAGCTCCTATCATCCTTTTCTAGCCATAACCTTGGAAGTTAATTGGGTGGTCGTTGTTCCGTTCGTTTCTCCGGCGCGTCGCAAGTAGAGACGCAGTGTTTTCGGCGTTGGATCATTCAAGAGCTTGACGAATCGTATTCATGGGTATGATTTCGAATATTACTTTGTTTCATTTTATATTCATATATACGTAGCCCAATAGATCCTCTTTAGGGATTCGAATCGAATTAGATTAGTATATTGCTTCCGTTGCACCTCCGATTTAGGCACCGAATCCCAACAGTGGTATCAGAGCTAGGTTTTGCGATTGTATATACATTATTTAACATTTTAAATGCTTGATTGAATGGTTTATGATTTGGAATCATAATCGTATTAATCGTTGATTTCCAATTGTTCATCTAAAAATTAATTTTTCATGATTTTATGTTACAATATAAATCTATTTTTCTTTTGAAAAACTGATTTAAATGTGTAATATAAAGATTAGAAAAATATTATTTTTGGAATCTTGCCGAAAAAATGAGCCGAAAATGTAAACGGACCCGATAGGTTAGAGATGGTCGGGCACTGCCATGCGGTCCCATTATGCGGACCGCGGTCTGGCCATGTGCCGGCCATGCTCGGCAGCCTGCCGGCCACCTGCCGAGCAGTCCCATTCTGACGACCGCGGTCTTGGCAGGGTGTTGGGCAGTGCCGGGCTTGGCCCGACCGTGTGTTTTTCGACTCTATTTTTTATATTTTGTTTGGTAATTAATTTCCCACAAATTAAATTTGATTTAATTTGACTAAGATATATTTATGGTAATTTTATTCTTAGGGGAATTAATTTAATGAAATATTTTCTCGTTCGGAACAAGTTAAAATTAACAGTTGTGTAAATTAATTGGATTAATTCGTGTGGATGGATTAATTTATATTGATTGGATCAATACTTAGATTAATTTTGATTGCCATTTATTTTAATGTGTTTGGTGCATTATATTTGAATGGTGATGTGGTTCATAGACCTAGTTTTGAATCATTCGGTTTTATTCGATTGAGTTGTAAATGCCGTTTTGAGCCTATTTATTTTACTAGAAAAATTTGTATAGGATGCAATTTTTCAAATGTAAAATTTATATGTAGTGACAAAGACTGGAGGAAGATCCGTTCGAGAAGACGAAGATTCAAGACCGAAGACATGTAATTAGACTACGACATTTTTGTTCTAGGAACGATCCATGAACTACACGTTGGTAGCAACTAGGTTGTGAATGTTTATTCATATGGTATGAATGTTTCAAACGCGCTTAAATGAATTAATGTGCAACGTGTAACATTAATCGCTAAAATTCTCCCACGATAAATTATTAAGTTTAAAAGGTTTCAAGGTTTTCCTTCCTCCATCGAGCTTTCGGAAAATTGAAATCCTAACCGGATGTGCTATGCTTCCGAATTATCAGAGTAGTCATTGAGGGGGGATCGATAAATTACCGAGAGCGCATTGGATGCCTTCGGTTGGAGCAAATTTTTTCCCTAGAAACCTGTTCGGTTGCCGGATAAGATTCAATTGTGAAAGTGATTTGCATCAATGGTATAAACTTAACTTGTTCACGAACCATAGAAACTGCATAGGTTGAGAGGAGTGAACAAGGGGAAAAAGAAGATCGAATCATCCATTAGATGGGTTGGTGTTGGACACCACTTTATGAAAATTAATAGACTAGAAACCTATTCGGTTGCCCTCTATTAAAATTTATAGAGAACTCGATCACCACTATGAATTAATGCGAGCAATACTTCCGGATTTCACATGGGAGTGTGTTATTCCGATAAAAATAGTGGGAGCTGGGTAAAAGACTAGAAAAGATCTTAATTTTATACTCAGATATAATTAAACGAGTCACTAATAAATCTGTCATACTTAATGCAGACAAACATCAACTCTCAATATGACAATGAACCCACTCGCGATACTACTCCAAAAGAACACCTTAATTGGCCCTAACTTTGTGGACTGGCTCCGGAAACTGATGATAGTCCTCAGTATAGAGACACTCGGATACGTCTTGGAGATGGACATTCTGGCGCCTCCGGTACGGACTAGAGCTAATCAGGAAGAAATTGAAAACCACGAAAAGTGGGTTAAGGATGACATAAAAGTCCATGCGTATATGATGGCTTCTATGTCTAATGAGCTTCAGAGAGCTCATGAGAAAATGACTTCTGCTAGGCAGAATTTATCTCACTTAACCGAGCTTTATGGTGAGCACAGTCGAACTACTAGATATGAGATATCCAAGCAACTCTTCGGTGCTAGGATGAAGGAAGGTGAGAAGGTTGGGGACCACGTCCTCAAAATGATCTCTATGATCGAGAGATTAGAGGCTCTTGATTTTAAGATGGATACTTCTCTCTAGACCGACCTTATCCTACAGTCTCTTCCTGATTCCTTCTCACAGTTTGTTATGAATTTCAACTGCAATGAGATTGCTTGCAATTTAGCAGGGTTGATGAACAAACTTATAACCGCTCAGTCTCAGATGAAGACTCCGCAGATGAAGGAGTCTGCCTTTGTGATTTCTTCTGGACCTCAGAGGTTTAAGAACAAGAAGAAAAAGACCAAGAAGCATATGGGACCACAAATCAAGGACCTTAAAGGTAAGGGCAAGGCCCCAATGGTTCCAAAAAGAACAAGAAGAAGAAGGACGCATGTCTCAAATGCGGTGAGCTGGGCCACTGGGCTTGAGACTGTCCCATTCTTCATGGCACTTCAGGTACAGAACTTTTAGTTTTGGAAACAAATTATTCTGCTACTGTATTTTCTACTTCTTGGATACTGGATTCAAGTGCTAGTTCTCATATTTGTACCGTGAATCGGGATCTGAAACAAAGTAGGAAGCTTGGAGTTGGGGAAGTGATGATTACTGCCGGAAGTGGTCATAGTGTCGAAGCAACTGACATAGGATCACTTATTTTGGATTTAGAATCCGGCTTTGTTTTGCATTAGATGATGTACTTGTTGGGGCATAGAAACATTGTATCCATTCCGGTCATGGATTGGTAAGGCTTTTCATTTTTTATTGGTGATGGTTCCTGCAAAATTTATTTTAGAAATAAACTAGTATGTACTGCTACATTGTTAAATAGACTGTATCATCTAAACCTAAGTAACAAAGTCGTTGTGAATACTATGACTAGGAAGCGTGGTAGGGATGAAACTAATCAAGTTTTGAAATGGCATCTTAGACTTGGTCATGTTGGTCAGACCAAGGTTTACAAAATGGATAAAGATGGACTTATGGGTCCATTGGGATTGGATCCTTTCCAACTTTTGAATCTTGCCTTAAAGGCAAAATGACTAAGTCCCCCTTCACAGGGACTTCGAAGAGCCGCTGATAAACTTGGATTAGTCCACACCGGCGTATGTGGTGCTTTGGAAGTAGCACATGATGGATATCAGTATTTCATTACGTTTACAGATGATCATACTAGGTATGGTTATGTATACTTAATGAAACATAAATCCGAGGCTTTTGAGAAATTCCAGGAATTTAAGGTTGTAATATCACCAGTATTACATGCTGTTTCATGTTGAGTACCTCATTTCTTTTTCTATTATATGATTGAATAAATGTACTCCATCGCGATAAATGAATTTTTATATGTTATGTTTGGACCGTGTTATCACGAATGAAGCTTGTCCGCACCTATTATTTTTGTTTGATGTGATTGTGTGATAATTGATGACATGTCGGTGACATACCTTGATATCGGTGGGCAATTATCGGTGCGAATATGATGGTAGCCAACGTCTTGTTCCCCAAGAAATTGCTCGATGAGTCTAAGGGGGAGTCGCGTTATAAGGAATTAATGTGATAATGACTTAGTGAGCAGCAAACCTTACGTACGTTATTCGCTAAGTATTGCGTACGCTAAGTATTTAGACATTACGTACGCTAAGGGTCAGGCCTTACATACGTAATGCAGTATTCGGTCTTCAGACAGGAATCTTCGTCGGATGGTCTGCTTGGTCAGGATAACTTTCGACGCGACAGCGACAGGCAAGTCAATGGGTGTTACGTACGTTAACTAAGCCATTGTTACGTATGTAATGATCGGTGCTGTTTTGGACAGTGAGTTATGGGTTCCATTTACGTACGTTAACTTCACAACATAACGTACGTAACAAGGCTTACATGCGTAAAGCTTTAGTCTTAACGTACGTAAATCCATCCTGGTTTTATTAAAGGACACCTTCCCTTTCATTTCTCCCGATCCAAAAATCGTCATTTCCCCTCATATACTATCGTCCATCTTCCCTAATCCGATTTTAGCCTCCTTAATCAAGTGCTATCTTAGTAGAGTGTGTTGATCAAGCTCCGGATAAGGCTTTGAGGGTGTTATCATTCCGTTCTTCCTTGTTCTTAGGTGTTCTTCCTCGTTCCTCATCGAGTAAGGTAAATTATCCAACTTTTGAATCTTTTCAGTGTTGATAGCTGTGATTTCGTGTGTTTGGGTAGTCTAGAACCCTTGATGATAATCAAACCATTAAAAACTAACATTAATCATAATCGTTAACCCTAAGACTATCTCGGACGAGCAATTCGTGTGCATACCATTGTGAAAATTTCATGCCGGGTGGTAGCCTTAGGACTGAATCTATGTCGACGATTTTAATGTGTTAGTCATATAATTTAGTATGTTGAATCGATTCGATTATCATTTTAAACTAATTAAATTTGCTAAAGTAAGTTAGTTATCAATTACCGTATTAAACGAACAATTGTAAACGGCGATCATACTAGAACCATGCTCGACCACTCCACCCTGTAGTCGAAAGAAAATTCTGAACTAGTAGTAGGTAATTATACGATTTTGGTTGAAGTATAATCACCTTGGATGATTAATGCAAGTAGTATTGTGATTGTAATATTGTGGTAAATTGATAATCTAGGAAATTAAGAATTACGAGTAGCTCATCTTATCGTCAATCGTAGGAACATGGTCTAAACATTAGGGAGTTGTAGTAGGATAGGAACTCCATCAGTAAGGGTGGAGAAACATTGTTATTCGACGTCTTACGAGGTACTGATCGCGAACATGTAATAGGTTGAGCTCTCGGGTGTGTCGTTCAAGCCGTTGTGTTATCAAGGGAGTAACTCTCGTCGGACTTAAGGCAAGTGAATCTTGCTCGGACTATGTTATATTAAAATTTTAGAATTTCATGTGTGCCACTATCTATGGAACTGTGCTCGTGTTATCTATTTTGTCCAAAGTATTCATGAGTAGATACTTCTGTGACCCTTGGATGCGACCTTGGGAGTTTATATGTTGATATACCTTATGGAACTGTGTTGTGGGATAAAACATGAATGGTACCCACATCCGGAGTATTCCTGTGTAGATGCTTCCATGACCCTTGGTTTCGATATTGGGAGTTTATATGTTGACAAAAGAGATATCGTTGAATATTCGGTGATAACATTGTTCTCTGGATTTATCTGATTCTATCAACGAATTTGGTTTGTTTTGTCTAACATAGGTTGACTGAAACGATGCGTCATGTCAAGCAAATTTGTTGAATATGTGAAGGACATTCCCGAAGGTTCCAGTCAGGCTTGAGCAGTGTTGGGAGGAAGCCCTGTTATTTTCTTAAATTGAACTTTGAACATTCCACGTTATGTAATAACCGTGTGTACGGACGTTATTGTTCCTTTGTATTTCAATTCGTACGAATGCTATCATGAGAATGCTTCCGCAAATTACTTGTTAAATAAATTGTTTTTAATTAAACTCTTTAAAAACTTGCCTTGTGGGTCCCACACGGGATTCACGGCACTATGGCGTCTCGATTAATTTTGGGGGCATTAGAGAAAATGGTATCGGAGCCGAACACTCACGTGGAAAGTTTTATCAAAATATTTTGAAAATGTTTTACCTTCAAAAGTCCAACACTCCGAGTGGCTGTAACTCCTCGAGGAATGTCGAAGTGAAAAACACGTAAGTTCTTGTGAATCAGGTATAATGTTTGAATTCAATAGAACTCAAAGAATGTTTGTACTAAACTGACCCTCTAGATCGAACAATCGTCACAAATGGCACGCCGTGGAGCTAGGAGAAATGTAAACGACGCTCAGGGATCCGCTATGAACCAACAGGATGACAGGAACATCAGTGAAACTAATCCAGCCGGAAACCAGCTGCCGCCCATTAATCAGAATGAACAGGAGGCAGAAAACCAGAATAACGGGGGATTGGATCCGGCTTTCATTCAGACCCTCGCCCAGGCCATTGCAATGGGGATCGCTCAGGTCAACCGGGCAGAACGGGTACCAGTCATTAACATAAAAGAGAATGCCGGGAAGGACCGTTGGCTAGAGAGATGTTGAAGGCTAGACCACCATTGTTCGACGGATCTTGAGATAAACATGTAGACGACTGGATCTCCGTGATGGAGACTGCTTTCGAGGTAATCGGTTGCCCGGGGAACCGAAAAGTACCGCTCGGAATCAACCATCTCCGCGACACTGCAGCCCGATGGTGGAGGACCTATAAATCGGAGGACAGGTAGTCGTATGGGCCGAGTTTTCCAAACTATTAAGAGACGAGTACTGCCCCCGATCAGCTCAGACTGCTCCAGCACGGAGTTTGTTCAGTGCAGGACCACAGAACTTGCGTGTACCGGAAATCATTCGAGCTTACAAGATCGAACTAAGCTATGTCACACAGATGGTTCCATTCGAAGATCAACGAAATTTTCACCTTGCTCAACGGTTGTCGGAAGATGTTCAACGTTACATGGCTGGATTTCACTGCACCAATCTGAGGGCATATGAGGACGTAGTTTTTGGGATTCGGTGCCTTAATCGAAGGCCGCAGCGGAAGCGGTAAAATGAAAATTAATTCAATTTGAATCCCTACGAGGATCAATCGAGCTACATATATACGAATATTGAATGAACAAAGAAGATACGAGAAACACATATCCTCGAAGTCCGTTGATTGAATGGTAATCTTCTCTCGAGCTATTCCCCAAGCTTTAGGCGATCTCCCTGCAATTCAATCCGCTACAAGCTCTTGAATGATCCAACGCCGAAAGCATTGCTTCTCTACTTGCCACGCGCAGGAGAAACGACCGGAACGACGATTGCCTAGCTATCCTCCGAGGATACGGCTAGAGCTAAGTGATGAAGCTTCCAATATGAAATTATAACACTCTAAGTGTATAACTCACAATCTCTCTTTGAATTCTTGATTTTTCTCTAAGAACTACCAAGAACAAAAATGAAGAAAAGGAAGAAGAAGACTAGAGAATTATGAAATGAACTCAAAGTTCTTTCTCTCTATCTTTCTCTCAATGAACCGTATGATTGATAAAGTGAGTGAGATGAAGTCTTCCTTTCTTTATTCAATTCATTTTCACATGATACAACTCATCACATGAGTGATCAACCCCACCATGAAAATGATATCATGACCCCAATGTCTTTATCACTCAATAAAGAATGAAACAAACACAAAGTGAAGGTGGGTGGAAAAAGAGGGGGGCGGCTATGTGGATGAATCGGACGAGTTCAGTTAGTTTCGGACTCCCGTGTGTCCAAACAGATAAATTCTGATTCCGTTATGATGTATTTATATCGATTAATTAATCCAATTAATTTTATCATATCAAATACATCATGACATAATTAATTTCTCCAAGAAATAATTATATCCATAAATTAAATTAATCACCCAGTAATTTATTTAATTTATT
Source organism: Orobanche coerulescens (assembly GCA_033398695.1). Classification (NCBI taxonomy): domain Eukaryota; kingdom Viridiplantae; phylum Streptophyta; class Magnoliopsida; order Lamiales; family Orobanchaceae; genus Orobanche; species Orobanche coerulescens. Next base: position 98,622,549 of record CM065817.1, on the reverse strand, counting down.
AGGCCGTAAATTAATTTATCCAATAAATCAATTTAAACATCCAATGTCCCAATCCAATATCTAATATTCATAATGAGAGATTTAAGCTTGATTCATTCCGTCGTCAATCCTAATGCGCGACTCGGTAGGTCCGTCTCAGTCAGCCATGGGAGGAACCAAAGAGTAGTAGCACCACCTATCCAGCCTGTAGGCCTACACCGTACCCCAACTGAGAACGAATGATTGGGATCATACAAGAACCATTCTGTCGTGAATACCAGTATACATATAAACCCTTCTTTCAAATGTCCCGATCAAGTTCTAGGGTCACGGTCAGTCAAACTCTATCTGTACTTGACGCTATGCATGTGTTAATGTAAATCGAGATCGTCGAGCTCTCGTGTATCCAATACAACTAGCTCCAATGCATTGTCCAAAGTCTTATGATCTCATCTGCCAATAACCGCATAGGACATATAACCCGCTCACTAACGGGAGAAAGAATTCTATCTTGGTATTCAGTAGGACCTTCTACTTGCCCGTCAAGATGCACGTCGAGGTTGACCCCCACCTCCCGGTTTATAGGGTCGTACTACTCTAATGAAAATCTTGACGTCACAATCACATTCCTACTAAATCTTCAAGTCGAAGGTTCATGAATACCTATCACAACCTTTCGATTCCGTCATTCAGTGTCCCAGAGTGAAATCCGTGTGATGAATCGAGGGTGAGTCAGCTGGAGTATACTAATCTAATTAGAATACCTATATCGTGTACTCCCACTAACCATTAGTGTTCGATAGGCACTCTCCATGTCAAAGAACACGTCATACAAGTCTTCACATAAACTTAACACCCATTCAAGTTTCATGGACTTGCGAACGATTAAGTATTTGAGCTATAAACCTTTCCAGTACCTACCCCCTTATCCAATTAGGAGTGGAACGTTTTGCTCTCAAATACACGGACTAGTTTCTATATGTATATTTACGAGTTAGGAATGCCAGTAATTACCACTAAATAAAGAAACATCCATTGTCTTATATTAATGGTTTACATAATAACAAATACAATGCGCTCACTCAACAACCTCTGAGTGGCATTCGAGGGCATACTCCTAAAAATCTCCCACTTGCACTCAATGCCACATACTATGGTATCTAATAACCATGTTCTCCAGATGACGCTCTAAGGTAATCTGAGAAAGTGGCTTGGTCAGTGGATCAGCGACGTAGTCGGCTGACTCTACTATATGCAGCATAATATATCTCTTTACGAACAAATTCTCTTACGAGATGATACTCTCTCTCAATATGTTTTGTACCACTATGAAACCTCGGCTCCTAGGCCTGTGCTACTACTCTGGTAGCGCAGCACAAGGTGTCACGTGAAGTTTACCCAATAACTTCTTAATCCTTCCTTCGGAGGCCTTCGAGGCCACTTTATACTCAGCCTAATAGGTGGAACCAGAAGTCGCGCTATACTTGGCACTATGCCAAGATACTGCTCCTCCATTAAGAGTAAATGTAGCCAGAAGTAGATATATAATCGTCTTTCTATCCTTGGAAGTCCAATACAGTGAATCCCATTACATTCAGTTCTCCACCGCCAAATATAAGAACCAGGTCTCTAGTCCTTCTAAAGTACTTGAGAACATTCTTTTCGGCGGTCTAATGTCCCCAAACTGGGTTAGCCCGAAACCTACTTACCACACTCCGAGCATGCACAATGTGAGGTCTCGTACATAATAAAGCATATGTAAGGTTACCCACTCCCGAAGCATATGGTATATAACTCATTTCCTTTCATTGTTCCTCACTATTAGGACACATCTTCAAGGTGAGTTTTATTCCATGTCGCATCGGAAGGAACCCTCTTTAAGATCTTATCTATATAGAGGGCTTGGGAAAAACTTATCATTCTCTTTGATATATCCCAGTGGAGTCGAATCCCAAGAATATAGGTTTCTTCTCCCAAGTCTTTCATGGAGAAATTACTTGAAAGTCAAACTTTCACAGAACTGTGCATTCCAACATCATTTCCTATTAGTAGAATGTCATCTATATATAGTACTAAGAATGTGATCATGCTCGCTCTAACCCTCTTGTATACACAAGGTTCCTCTTCATTTTGCACGAAGTAAAACTCTTTGATTGCCTCATCAAAATGAAGGTCCCAACTACATGAAGACTGCTATAGTCCATTTCATGGAGTCTACATCCACCATTGCTAGGTCATTGGTCGCGTGTCGGTCTCTTATGTATCACCTGGAACCTCGTGGAAACCTAGTTCCTCCAACTACATAAAACTATACCTCTTAGGTAATTGAGACACCCTACTTGACCTACGAGGTGGTTGTACTTGTGTTACAGAAGGTTCGGTTCCAATTTCTTGCACAGGTGTCTCCGGAGGAGTTTCAATGTATTCTTCCAAAGAAATATTTCTACCTGCTCCGCCTTCCTGAATAAACTCATCTTCTAGGAATTGTGCATGAAAAGCAACAACGATCTTTCTATCTTTGGGCATATAGAATAGATAACCCATCGTCTTAGATGGAAATCCAATGAAATGTCTCCTCATGGACCTCGCTTCCATTTTGTCCACCTTAGTCTTCTTAACATGGGCGAGACATCCTCAAATCCTAATGTGATTAAGACTTTGGTTTCCTGCCCTCCCACATCTCATGTGGAGATTTAGGAACGGATTTGGAAGGACATCTGTTCAAGATATAAGCAGCAGTCAGGAGTGCATACCCCCACAGGTAAATCCGTAAGTCAGTATAGCCTAGCATGGAACGGACCATGTCCAACAGGGTCTGGTTCCTTCTTTCTGACACACCATTTAACTGAGGAGTGTCTGGAGGCGTAAGTTGTGATACTATTCCATGTTTCTTAAGGAACTCGTCAAACTCCATACTCATATACTCGCCAACTCGGTCCGACCGAAGTGCTTTGATATGATTTCCAGTATGTTTCTCTACTAGGGCCCTAAATTCCTCAAAGGCCTCGGATTTATGTTTCATTAAGTATACATAACCATACCTAGTATGATCATCTGTAAACATAATGAAGTACTGATATCTGTGACGTGCTGCTTCCAAAGCACCACATACATCGCTATGTATTAATCCCAATTTATCAGCGGCTCTTTCAAAAGTCCCTATGAAGGGGGACTTAGTCATTTTGCCATTAAGGCAAGATTCACAAGTAAGAAAGGGATCCGATCCCAGTGGACCCATAAGTCCATCTCTTTCCATGTTGTAAACCTTGGTCTGACCAACATGACCATGTATAAGATGCCTTTTCAAAACTTGATTAGTTTCATCCCTACCACGTTTTCTAGTCATAGTATTCACAAGTACTTTGTTGTTGAGGTTTGTATGATACAATCTATTTAACAATGTAGCAGTACCCACTATTTAATTTGTGAAATAAATTTTATACGAACCATCACCAATGAAAAATGAGAAGCCTTTTCGGTTCATGACCGGAATGGATACAATGTTTTTGTGCCCCTTGGGCAAGACAAGTACATCTTCTAAAATCAGAACAAAAACCGGATTCTAAACCAAAAAGAAATGATCCTATGTCAGTTGCCTCGACATGCCTGCTTCCGACAGTGATCATAACTTCTCCAGCTCCTAGCTTCCTAATTTGTTCCAGATCCTGATTCACGGTACAAATATGAGAACTAGCACCAGAATCCAGTATCCAGGAAGTAGAAAATACAGTAGCAGAACAATTTGTTTCCAAAACTAAAAGTTCTGTACCTGAAGTGCCATGAAGAATTGGACAGTCTCTAGCCCAGTGGCCCAGCTCACCGCATTTGAGACAAGCGTCCTTGTCCTTACTCTTTGGAACCATCGGGGCCTTGCCCTTTCCCTTGAAGTTTTTAACTTGTGGTCCAGTCTGCTTCTTTTTCTTAGACCTCCGAGGTCCAGAAGAAATCACAAGGGCAGACTCCTTCATCCGCGGAGTATTTATCTGACACTGAGCGGTCACCAGTTTGTTCATTAGCCCTGCTAAGTTACATGCAATCTCATTACAGTTGAAGTTCATAACAAACTGTGAGAAGGAATCAGGTAGAGACTATAGGATAAGGTCGGTTTGGAGAGAAGTATCCATTTTAAAATCAAGAGCCTCCAATCTCTCGATCATGGATATCATTTTGAGGACGTGTTCCTCAACCTTTGCACCTTCCTTTATTTTTGCACCGAACAGTTGCTTGGATATCTCATATCTAGCAGTTTTGTTGTGCTCACCATAAAGTTCGGTTAAGTGAGATAGAATCTGCCTAGCAGAAGTCATTTTCTCATGAGCTCTTTGAAGCTCATTTGACATAGAAGCCATCATGTAAGCACGGACTTTTATGTCATACTTAACCCACTTTTCGTGGTTTTCGATCTCTTCCTGATTGTCTCTGGTCCGTACAGGAGGCGTTGGAATATCCGTCTGTAAGACGTATCCCAGTGCCTCTATACTGAGGACAATCATCAGATTGCGAAGCCAGTCCACAAAGTTTGGTCCAATCAGGGTGTTCTTTTCAAGTAGAATTGCGAGTGGATTCATTGTTATATTGAGAGTTAACTCTGCATTAAGTATGACAGATTAATTATGATCTGAGTATAGAATTAAGGCCTTTTCTATTCTTGTTACCCAGCTCCCACTAATTATGAACTTTTCGAGTTCTTTATAAATCATAATAGAGGGAAACCGAACAGGTTTCTAGTCTATTAATTTTCATAAAGTGGTGTCCAACACCAACCCATCTAATGGATGATTCGATCTTCTTTTTCCCCTTGTGCACTTCCCTCAGCCTATACAGTTTCTATGGTTCGTGAACAAGTTAAGTTTATACCATCGACGCAAATCAGTTTCACAATGGAATCTTATCCGGCAACCTATTAGGTTTCTAGGGATAAAATTTGCTCCAACCGAAGGCATCCAATGCGCTCCCGGTAATTAATCTGTCCACCCCGACCGACTACCCCGATAACTCGGAAGCATAGCACATCCGATTTGGATTTCAATTTCCCGAAAGCTCGATGGAGGGAAGGAAAACCTTGAAACCTTATAAACTTAATAATTTGTTGTGGGAGAATTATCGCGATTAATGTTACACTTTGCATATTAATTGAATTAAGCACGTTTGTGGTATTCATATAATATGAAATAACCATTCACAACCTAGTTGCTACCAACATGTGGATCATGGACCGTTCCTAGAAAACAAAAATTCCGTAATCTAATTAACAGTCTTTGTCTTGAATCTTCGTCTTCTCGAAACAGATCTTGCTCCGGTCTTCGTCATTACATATAAATTTTACATTGAAAGTTGCATCCTAGATACAAATGTTTCTAGTAAAATAAATAGGCTCAAAACGGCCTTTACAACCTGTTGTGCGGCGATTAATACGCCTCAACGGTGATCGGCACAAGGGCCGAGCGACCAAGTCAGCATCATATGAACCAAGGCAGACTCGCCAATGAAGGTTCCAGATCAAGATCAAGTACCGAGCGATCGGCATTCAGGGCGATCGTCTCTTGGCACCTAGCGATCGACCCTAGTGCCCGACCAATGACGACCGTCTTATGCCACATGTAAGGCCGACGTCCGTCAAAGTCTACGAAGACCAAATCTCGGATGAAGACCCACGTGAAGATCTGCAAAAGGCACCACCAGATAAGTTTTTTTGGCTCCAACCCATCACCAGCTATAGACGACAAGGACAGACTCACTTATCGACAGACCCACCGAAAGAGTCCAAGGTGGGACCTCCCAAGACAGCGACGTGAGGCGCGTGTTATCTTCTCATTGGTTCGAATAGCTGGCTGCCAGTAGCGGCTGTGGACTTTAAGGAAACTGGAACATGTGCTGAGACGATCGCCCGCAGTTTAATACAGGAAAGGCGATCGCCCGTTTGGGATTAAGAAATCCCAACTACCTCCACTTCTATAAATAGGAGACCTCCAACATTTGGAGAAGCACGGTTGATTTCAGGCGAGAGATCAGACTTCCATCACAGGAAAAACAGCTAAATTCACACAGTTGAAGCCTACAGCTAAAAACACAGCATTTCATCTTTGTTACAAGAACTCACAGAGCATTAAATCTAGTTCTTCCGGCAATCACCAGCACTCAAGAGCTAGATCACTAGGGTCATTACACTCATTATAATCGTACTCTAACAATAATATTTGTACTCCAAAGCAGTATTCATATTAATAATATCTCGCGAGAGCATTCAAGCCCGGGACAAACAACCCCGGCAAATCTTATGTTATTTACATTCCTTCGTACGTGCTTTCGCATTTTGTTTGTTACTCACCCGTAGCCATATCCAACAAACCATTCCGAATAATATTTTGGGTAACAACAATTGGCGCTAGAATGAGGGGGGCTACCTTTATTTTCTCTCTGACCGTTTCGAAGAACACTCAATGTTCTCCGGAACTTATACTTGAAGAAACACTCACTGTTCTTCAAAGAAAAACCTTCAAGATAATGACATCTGCCACCTCCTCGAAGAGAGCAACCTTACGGGCCGTCGGACGCCATATTCTGGCCCAAACCGAGTCCCAACCTACGGCGGAGGGCAGTCATGGCGACGCAATACTCTCACTCCCGCCCCCAAGGGATGGTTCCAGCCTCTCACTCGATCAATTACAAACCGCGGAATAGATCGAGGAGGCCATGGCCATCCTAAGGGAGCGACGGAGAGCATGCGACGCGCCCACTATTACCACATCAGCCATCCGCCGCGCGGTCAAATGAAAGCTCAAGGAGTTACTTATCGAGCAATCGTCAGAAAGACCCGATTCACAAGAAAAGGCACTTGAGAGGAGGGACAGTTCCATCTTCATCCGGCTTGGAAGTGACCCTTCATGGCGACTGGGGCATTCTGGCCCCAGCCATGAGACGTCGGAGCCCGAATCCATCACCAGGAGTTCGGCATACCCAACTCCCAAAAGGCAAGTCGGCCATTTGGCTCCCCCTCGTCGAAAAACCGATCTCGGCGGCGAAGACCTCATTGCCTATTGAGGATCCAGGAGATCAGTACACGATCGCCTAGGCTCCCGCTCGGAGAGCCAAACCGCAAGCAGCAAGGCTACGGCGATTGCCGCAATACAACGCCAGCTCGATGATATGAAGGCGCTCCTAGAAACTGGGGCAGGCGCCAAGAGAAAGGTCGTCGGACCAAGTGAGCCGCTCACGGTCCAGATCGAGCATGCCCCCGTGCAACCAAAGATCGCTCCTCCTCAAATAGGTATGAGGAGAGATCGGACCCCGACACTCACTTAAGCAAGTTCCGGATCTACATGACCGGATGAGGGGCGTCGGATGCGACGAAATGCCGAATGTTCCCGTTGACATTGGGTAATCTTGCCCATAGGTGGTACATCTCATTGCCACCACGCACAATCAATTCCTTTGAAAAACTGGCGAGCAACTTCACGTCGTACTTCGCCACCAAGGTCGCTCGGCCAGAAGCTCCCCACTGCATGATGAAGATCAGGCAGGGGAAAGACGAGTCCGATGAAGATTACATCGACCGAGTGGATGAAGTAGTCCTCACCGACGAGCCCATAAGCTACGAGCTCGCCCTCTACTCGGCCCTGGGGGTATTCGATTGTCTTTCGCCCATGTTCAGGCACCTCACGAAGGACATCCCCCCAACCTACGTGATCTTCCGCGCCAAGGCTGCCAATTTTGCCAGACAGAGGTTGCTCACCCTTCGCCTAGGCGAGGGGGCAACCGGGGAGCGGAAGACGCCATCTCCCGTTCAAAAGACGGTGATCGCCAAGTCCAAAAAGGCAATCGCCAAGCCACACGACGATTTCAAGGCCTTTGAGGATGTGGAAGCCCATCTCCACCACAACCTCAATATATCTCTGGCCCATATTTATTACGACATCAAGGGGCACGAACGGCTAAGCAAGCCAAAAGCGAAAAGGGACAACGGTCATCTGGACCACGATAAATTTTGTGCTTTCCACAAGAGTCCCGGCCACAACACCAACCAATGCCGCGACCTCCTCAGACAACTCTGGAGGTTGTTAGAGGAGGGCAAGCTGGACAGTTTAGTGACTTAGCTAGAGCCCCGGGCAAAAAGGACAAAGGAAGCAATCGGCGATTGAACAATGACCGTCAATCTCCCAACCCAATCGCCAGAATCAGACGCAACGAGCCAGAGGATTCATACGAGTCAATACCCCCAATCAACCTCGGCGTCCGGATCTATATGCTTCAATCAAGAGGTGGAAACTTCAGAGGTCTTTCCCCAGTTTCCACCATGTCAAACCAAAGGCTACTGCCTGAGCAACGCCTCCAAAAAGAGGATGACTTGCTCGCCCTCTAAAGTTCGTCATCTAACATGATGAACCCAGGCAAGCGATCGCCTCCTCCAACACAACGTATACCATCTAGGACCACCATCTAACATGACAATCCGAGGTAGAAAAGTGCAGCCATGGTTCAGGAGGTCGATGGAACCGACAGCCCGTCCATGCAATGGTCCTTTGGGCAGAGATCGCTCGCCCTTAGTTTAAATACGAGGCGGGCGTAGCTGAAGGACCCTCCAAAACAAATCTGAGGACATGCTCGCCCGCCCTCAAATATACATACAACGAGCGACTTTGTTCTGAAAAGTTACCAGTATGAGTTAAGTATATCAATTCATTTGGTGATGCACGTTAGACAACCATACAAACAAGGAATCAGAGAAGGAAAATACTCATTTTAGAAACTCTTTTCATTTCATTGAAAACACAAGTACAAATCGCCCAAGGGCAAATTACTAAAAAGGAGGAGCGTAAAAAAAATTACAAGCAAAAACAAAAATGAAAGCGGACAAGCTCAGGATGCCCCTGCCGGGCCATTGCCATCGGCCGCTGCATAGACCCGGCCTTCACCACCGGTCGCCGGATTGGCGTGCGCTCCCTCGCCGGTGTCAGGCACTGCCCCCCCGTCCTCCAGGGCATCCGAGTGAACGAGATTATCAGGAGACGGATACCAGCTCAAGTCGACGCCGAGATCCGAGAGGTCCAAGATCGCACGAAGAAGGCAGGTTGCAAAGGGTGCTCTAGCGCATAGGCTTTGAAGTTATCAGCCAAAGGGCCGACCTCGAGCCCTCCCTTCTTATTGGCGCGGATTGCGTCGGCATATGCCATATAGTAGGCAAACTCACTGACGTACTCCACGTTAAGGAAGGGATCGGCCTCGGTCGCCTCCAGCTTTCCCCTCAGCCCAGCGATCGGTTGGTTAGCACACTGGAGCTTGGTGTTGGAATATTTATTCCACATATTAATAAATAGTGTTTTGATGATTAAGTTGCTAAACAAAACAAAACAACATCAAGACGAAGCAAAGCATTGAAGCAGACGAAGCAATATGGACTGCATTAGCGCACGCAAAACATCATAGGCTAGCGCACGCTAACGGGAAGTCATCTGCATATCAGCCAAGTTCGAAGTTACCTGAAGTGAAGTCATCTGATGAGGATAGCGCACGCTACACCTTATACCTAACGCACGCTATCGAGTCCATATTACTGTTGTAAAAATATTCAAACACAGAATGACGTATGCAATGAAGTCAGTATTAGCGCACGCAAGAGATGATATTTAGCGCACGCTAAATATCAGTTTGAATCAAGTCAATCGGAACGTTGGAAAGATTCGGCGGAAAGTCAAGCATCAAACGGATAGTTTGACAAGTGAAGGCAACAGATATATTATGTTAACGCACGCTACTCTATCATGGTTAACGTACGCTAAGTTAGTCAGATAACATACGTAACACGAAGTTCATAACGTACGCTAAAGGAGAAACGAAGCTACTGGACTTAAACTGGAACAGACTAGCGCACGCTAAAGAGAAAGCCTAGCGCATGCTAATTAGTCAAAACAGACTAACGGCTAGTTTGGTGAATAAAGGCTATAAATACCACATCCTTGGTATTATTCCATACAACAACTTCAAGCAAGAGATACATTGATTACTTATTCATATTGATATTATCGTTGTTGCAATATGGAGCTTATATTGTTAGTTTAAGTGTTTATACATTCAACATTATACACGAGAGGTAAAAGAAAAATACGATTGGATTCGGTGCTATTAGGATCAAGGATCCGGCATTGTTAGAATCGCAATCGCTATCTTAGTAAGGTTTATTTAGTACCAATAGAAAGCTAGAAATGATGATTCCTTATCCAATAGAAAAGGAAAAACGGTTTTACTCGGACCGATAGAAGACGAGCTTGTAACGGTAATCCCTCGACCGATAGAAGAGAGGCATAGAGGTTTTGATCTTATTCCTATAGAAAAAGATACATCGAGAGAAGACGTAGGATTCGTTAATAGCCGAACCTCTATAAATCCTTCTGTGATTTATTTTCGCAATTTATTTATGCTTCCGCACAAACGGTACAAATATCCGATTTTACACCAACAATTGGTATCAGAGCGGTTACTCCAATACGCGGCTTAACATCCAAGGATAAGATCCAAAATGGCGTTTTAAATGGCTCCAGTCGAAGGCCTTGCTCTCAACCAACCACCATTTTTTGATGGCTCAAACTTCATGATGTGGAAGAATAAGATGTCTATATTCATCCGAGCATATGACATCGAGCTTTGGAAGGTGATTTGTCTTGGTCCGAAAATTCCGACGAATTCCTACGGTATGCTTAAAAATTTCGAAGAATATGATGATTCCGATTGGAAAAATGATCACTACAATTGTAAGGCAACTCAACTCTTATATTGTGCCTTAAATTCGGAAGAACACAACCGGAAATCATCGTGTGATAGTGCCAAAGAAATTTGGAAAATGCTTGAGGTAACACACGAAGGTACGTCAAAGGATTTAAATACTCTTGATTTTAGTGCTCTCGTTGGTTCTCTTATCAACTACGAGATAGTTCTAAAATCTCGGAATGCCAAACCTAAACCGAAGGAGAGGTCGATAGCCATGAAGGCTGAAATGTCAAGAAAGAAAGAAAAAATCCCGGTGGACGAAAGCGATGAAGAATCAGCATATTATGCCAAGAATATTAATAAGTTCCAACACTTATTAAACCGGAGGAAGAAGGACATTCAAGTGGGTGAATCTAAGAAATTCGACAACACCTGTCGATTATGTGGTAAACCAGGGCACTTTGCTAAGAATTGTCGGGTTAAACCCAAGGAGGTCTTAGTTGCGACATGGAGTGACGAAGATCCTGATGAAGACTTAATAGATCAAAATAACCTTGCATTTATGGCCCGGAGTTCATTCGACGATAGCGACGTCGAAAGTCCAGTAAGTAACTCTTATGAAGAACTTTTTGAAGCATTCGAATTATTACATACCGATTATCAAAATGCTTTAAAAGAAATTAAATCCCTTCAAACTAAAAATAAATCGTTGGAAAATGAAAATTCCAAAATTCTTGAAAAAGGGAAATTTGTTTAAATCGATCATTCAAAATGTGTTGAAAACGAGAATATTTTAAACAATGATCTTGTTAAAATTCAAACCGAGCTAAAAAATTTAGTGAAGAAATTTTCTCTCGGAAACGATAAATTTGAAAACATGCTCTCGGTTCAAAAATACACGTTAAATAAAGAGGGGTTGGATTCAAAACGCGTTCTAAAAACGAATCCGTAAATTTCAAAATACCCCGATGTGAAAAATATTTGAAAATTGGGCACCATTTTCAAACTGCAAAAGCCCAAGACGGACGATAAAAGTTAAGAAAATTTGGGTTCCTAAAGGAACAATTATTTCAAATATCGTCTACGTCTCGAAAGAAAAATCAACTTTCGGTTGGATCCCAAAAAACTAATTTTTAACAGTTGGTATTATACTCGGGGGGAGTAATACTTTTAAAGGGGAGATATTATTTTCAGGGGGAGTTTTATACCCTATTAATGCATATTTTCTTTACATATTAAAATTGGTATCCTTTATATTTTATACTTTTTGCTGAATACAAAAAGGGGGAGAAGGAGTTGAATCAGATAAAAGCGTCATGAAAGATATGACGAGAAAAAACTGCAAAACAGAAGGAGGAGAAAAATAAAAATCGAAGAAGTCGAAAAATAAAAGAAAGCATACAAAAAGGGGGAGAAACGAAGAAGTTGAAAAATTGAAAAATGAAATGTGAAGTAGTCGAAAATGACAGAAAAAGAAAAGGATTGGAGAAACTCACGAAACGATCAAAGCCGAAAACTTTGATTCGTATAAATATACATATAGATATATTTTTATCTTTCAGGTTTTATCCAATTCAAGAGTTGTTTTGTAATCATCAAAAAGGGGGAGATTATTGGAATATTTATTCCACATATTAATAAATAGTGTTTTGATGATTAAGTTGCTAAACAAAACAAAACAACATCAAGGCAATGCAAAGCATCGAAGCAGACGAAGACGCAAAAATTTGCAATCTGGACTGCATTAGCGCACGCAAAATATCATAGGCTAGCGCACGCTAACGGGAAGTCATCTGCATATCAGCCAAGTTCGAAGTTACCTGAAGTGAAGTCATCTGATGAGGATAGCGCATACTACACCTTATACCTAGTTCACGCTAATGGGAAGTCATTTGCATATCAGCCAAGTTCGAAGTTACTTGAAGTGAAGTCATCTGATGAGGATAGCGCACACTACACCTTATACCTAACGCACGCTATCGAGTCCATATTACCGTTGTGAAGATATTCAAACACAGAATGACGTATGCAATGCAATCGGTATTAGCGCACGCAAGAGATGATGTTTAGCGCACGCTAAATATCAGTTTGAATCAAGTCAATCAGAACGTTGGAAAGATTCGGCAGAAAGTCAAGCATCAAATGGATAGTTTGACAAGTGAAGGAACGGATATATTACGTTAATGCACGCTACTCTATCATGGTTAACGTACGTTAAGTTAGTCAGATAACATACGTAACATGAAGTTCATAACGTACGCTAAAGGAGAAACGAAGCTACTGGACTGAAACTGGAACAGACTAGCGCACGCTAAAGAGAGAGCCTAGCGCACGCTAATTAGTCAAAACGGACTAACGGCTATTTGGTGGATGAAGGCTATAAATACCACATCCTTGGTATTATTCCATACAACAACTTCAAGCAAGAGATACATTGATTACTTATTCATATTGATATTATTGTTGTTGCAATATTGAGCTTATATTGTTAGTTTGAGTGTTTATACATTCAACATTATACACGAGAGGTAAAAGAAAAGATACGATTGGATTCGGTGCTATTAAGATTAAGGATCCGGCATTGTTAGAATCGCAATCGCTATCTTACTGAGGTTTATCTAGTACCAATAGAAAGATAGAAAGGTTGATTCCTTATCCAATAGAAAAGGAAAAACGGTTTTACTCGGACCGATAGAAGACGAGCATGTAACAGTAATCCCTCGACCGATAGAAGAGAGGCGTAGAGGTTTTGATCTTATTCCTATAGAAAAATATACATCGAGAGAGGACGTAGGTTTCGTTAATAGCCGAACCTCTATAAATCCTTGTGTGATTTATTTTCCGCAATTTATTTACGCTTCCGCACAAACGGCGCAAATATCCGATTTTACACCAACACTCGGCATCCTTAGCACACATCTCTCCCTTCGACGATGCTAGTTTGCCGTTAAACCGGTACACAACCGCCTTCAGCTCAGTCTCCTCCTGCTGCGCGGCCGCGTGCGACCTGCGGGTGTCCGTCATCTGGTCCCGCATCCGGTCATTCGCCATCCGGGCCCTTTCGAGATCCTGGCTTGCCTGCTTGGCCGCCTCCAAGGAGCTCTTCTACATCGAAACGAGCCTATCGGTAAGCTCGGCCTTTTATTTTCGAGCGACCTCGAGGTCTGCCTGAACACGAGCAGTGGACGGCCGCCCCTCATAATCCTTCACGGCCTGAGCAGCCATCGTCGCCGTTTGAAGGGCCAAAGCAAAGGTCTCCTGCATTTTGTCTGCAGATCGTCGGCGCAAGATCACATCCAGATCGGTTGTCTAAGCCTTCGACAGGGCAGCGGCAGATGAATGTCGCAGGCCTCGCGAGGGGCATTGCTCGACAAAAAATCCAGCACCATCGGCGAACAGTTAGGGTCGGCGCGATGGACCCTGCACCAAGAACGAAAGAGTTAGCATATTTCCAACAAGGAAATGTCACAACCCAAAAATGGAAACTCACCTTGAGACCTTCTCCGGGTCATGGCCAAAGAACGGCCTCCCGCGAGGGGTCTCAGCGCGAGCAATCGCCGTGGCCTCCAGAAAAGTCGATGAAGGCGTAGACCCCTCCGCCATTGGAACCACAAAAAGTGGAGGCACAGCGACCGGCGACGCCACTGTGGGCGCATCAGCAGCAATGGAGGCCAAGGGCCCCTCCGCCCTCTGCCTCTTGCGATTGAGCCGGAGTTGCCCCTCCTCCCGAGGCTCCTGTTCGTCGACGATCGGCTCAACATGAGGTCTCGCCTCCGGGATGGGTCGAATCGGCAGCGAAGGCACTCGGCTCATCTTCTTCACCTGGCGCAGATGACTCATGATCCCAGGGTTCGACATTGCGATCTCTGTCAGGGGCTCTGGGAAGCAGGGGAAGTGGATTTCTACAAAGAAAACGATCGATAAAATTAGCCACCTTCTTCAATCAAAGTCGATCATCAGGCGAAAGAAGATCGTAAATATTTGTACCTGGGACCCTTAAGTGGCGGGGAAAGCGAAACAACCGAGCGGCCAACTAGTGAGCTTCGTTGTTGATCCGGCGAGTGTCGATATGACTGTCTGGAAGACTACGTATTCGCTCCCAGACGATCGCAAAATCAAAAGATAGATCGCCTGCTGCCGGAAAAAGGGTACCTGCAAAAAGAAAGCCAAATTAGATCAGTTCAGGATATATCCGAACAAACGGAGAGTCAAAACCCTTACTCGGATTCCTCTCCCAGAAGCTGGTGGGGATATCCAACTCATCGGTGGGATTATCGTTCGCGGCCGATTTCCACGCACCGCCGACCCAAAACCACTTCGTCAGGTCGCCTCGGACCTTGTTCGGCACCCCAAGAATCACCCGACCCGAGCGACCTTGAATGTGGTAGCCGCCAACGGAACTCTTCTGAGCCGTAAGCTTAAAGAGATGGTTCATCTCCAGTGCCGAAGGAAGATGGAACAACCGATGACCGCCAAACAGAGTAAGGGTGCAGATGATCTGCAGCTAGGCGTTCCGCGTCAGTTGGAGCGGCGCCACATTCCAAGTGGTCAACAAGTAGAACATGGCAAACGGCAGTGGGAACCGCACTCCGGACCCCATGATCGACTCATTAACGGCGACCATACCCTCAGGAGGTTAGTCGGCACGTTCATTTTCGGCGGGCACATAAAGGGAAATGTCAGAGGGGACATGGAAATCCGTCCTACAACGAACCAAATCCTTCCTGGTCGCCGAACTTTTAATCTGGCCAAGGGTACACGGGGAGCGGCACGCGTCCCGGAACAGCGATCGCCTTTCAGGTTCATGAGGATGTGCGATCAAGTATGCACGAAAGTCTAACATAGAAAGTAGGCCGGCCAATCTCTCCATAAGCTCGGCAAAATCTGAAAAGGCTTTGACGAACGCACTGTTTTGCTCCCAGTACGCTTTTATTGCCATATCCTCTTCGTCCAGCGAGCGCTTCCGCTCCGCCTCCACCGACCTAGCCGCGTCAGCTTCGTTGAAAAGTTCTTCAACCTCTGCGGGTTCAATCCCGGCGCGGATAGCCTCGACGGCTGCCTCAACGTGGAACTCCGCAGAGGTTTCATCCCGACCGGTCGAACACCCGGCGGCGGAGGTGCTACCTGTCTCAAACACCTTTGAAACTCCTCCGAAAATATTCAGAAAAGGGAAAAGGAAAGAACTTTTTGTTTCTTACCTAAAGATTCTAGTCGAACGATGCTAGACAACTCAAATCTTCAGAAGAATTGGGCGTTACTTTTCTTCTCAGGTGAATTGCAAATAAGTTGTAACCCAGAAACCCTAGTCCCTTTTATAGGCGAGAGCCGGGGGCTTCTGGACAAATAAACAGATTCTCGAGGGCCTAAGCGCAAGGGTCAGATAAATCCACATTTAATGCCACCCTCATAACCCGCGTGCACGTCGTTTCGAGGGCATGCCAAAGGACAGAGTCTCACAAATCGTCGGACTCCCCCAACAGGAACGCAACACGTGCGCCAGTGACGTTTCAAGACCGCTATTACTTCCCGCTCTTTTCAGCGATCGAGTAGGTCATCCAAATTCAAAATCAAGGTCCGCTCCAGAAGATGATTGCCCGAGTAGGTCGTCCATAAGGTGATGAGTCGCTCGTCTAATTCAAACGATCGCCAGTAGAACCACCTCACCCCATGTCTTTAACATTGGAACAAGCCGCGGGGCAATTGTTGTGAGACGATTAATACGCCTCAATGGCAATCGGCACAAGGGCCGAGTGACCAAGTCAGCGTCATATGAACCAAGGCAGACTCGACAACGAAGGTTCCAGATCAAGATCAAGTACCGAGCGATCGGCATTCAGGGCGATCGTCTCTTGGCACCTAGCGATCGACCCTAGTGCCCGACCAAGGACGACCGTCTTATGCCACGTGTAAGGCCGACGTCCGTCAAAGTCTACGAAGACTGAATCTCGGATGAAGACCCATGTGCAGATCCGAAAAAGGCACTGCCAGATAATGTTTTTTGACTCCAGCCCTTCACCAGCTGTAGACGACAAGGACAGCCTCACCTACCGACAGACCCGCCGAAAGGGTCCAAGGTGGGACCTCCCAAGACAGCGACGTGAGGCGCGTGTTATCATCTCATTGGTTCGCACAGCTGGCTGCCAGTAGCGGCTGCGGACTTTAAGGAAACAGGCCCATGTGCTGAGACGATTGCCCACTTAGTTTAATATAGGAAAGGCGATCGCCCGTTTGGGATTAAGACACCCCAACTACCTCCACTTCTATAAATAGGAGACCTCCAGCATTTGGAGAAGGACGGTTGATTTCACATGAGAGATCAGACTTCCATCACAGGAAAAACAGCTAAATTCCCACAGTTGAAGCCTACAGCTAAAAACACAACATTTCATCTTTGTTACAAGAACTCAGAGAGCATTAACTCTGGTTCTTCCGGAAATCACCAGCACTCAAGAGATAGATCACTAGGGTCATTACACTCATTGTAATCGTACTCTAAAATTAATATTTCTACTCCAAAGCAGTATTCGTATTAATAATATCTCGCGAGAGCATTCAAGCCTGGGACTAACAACCCCGACAAATCTTGTGTTATTTATATTCCTTCGTACGTGCTCTCGCATTTTGTTTGTTACTCACCCGTAGCCATATCCAGCAAACCATTCCGAATAATATTTTGGGTAACAACACAACCCAATCGAATAAAACGAACGATTCAAGAACTAAGTCCACGAACCACATCCCCATTCAAAAGCATTCATCTAATAAATAAGATATAAATGGAAAGCGTAGAGATACATTGATCCAATCAACAATACAAACCGATCCAATCGATTCACACAACCGGTAATATGAAAAATGTTCAAATAATTCGGTCACCCATAAATATTCCAATTAATCAAATTTTCCTTGTAAAATGAAATACCATAAATCATTTTAATCATATTAAATCCAATTTAACATGTGGGAAATTAATTTTCTGGAATACACGAAAAAATCGAGCCGGGGTGAAAACTGGCCTGCCTGACCGAGTCACCCTCCGCAGCCTGCCGGCAGACTGGCCTGGTCCCGAAAGGCAGGACCTAATCACACTCGGCAGCCTGCCGCCCAGGCACGGCCCGTGTCGCCAGACATGGCCGAGTCTGCCTAGCAGTGGCCTGGGGACTTCCAGACACGGCCCGTGTCAGCCTGACACGACCGAGTCACCCTGGCAGCTTCCTGTCTTTTGTCCAAAAAGTCGTCCGACGATGATTCAGAGCTAGATTTTCGAGCGGATATCCAATATCAGTATTTTCCGACTTTCATATCTTCAATATAAATCATATTTCCCAAAAATTAAAGATTTATATTTAGACATAAACTTACGAAAAATACAACAACAACGAATGAAAAACATACATCAGGATTATGTCTAAAATGATTCCAAATCATTCACCATTCAATCAAGCATTCCAAATGCTAATATCGTATATACGATCGCAAGACCTACACTCCGATACCACTGTTGGGATTCGGTGCCTTAATGGAAGGCTGCAGCGGAAGCGGTAAAACAAAAATTAATTCGATCTGAATCCTTACGAGGATCGATCGAGCTACATATATATGCCTATTGAATGAACAAAGAAGATACGCGAAACACATACCCTCGAAGTCCGTTGATTGAATGGTAATCTTCTCTCAAGCTATTCCCCAAGCTTTAGGCGATCTCCATGCAATTCAATCCACTCCAAGCTCTTGAATGATCCAATGCCGCAAGCACCGCGTCTCTACTTGCCATGCGCCGGAGAAACGACCGGCGATGATCACTTTGCTGTCCTCTGAGGATACGGCTAGAGCTAAGTGATGAAGCTTCCAATATGAAATTATAACACTCTAAGTGTATAACTCACAATCTCTCTTTGAATTCTTGATTTTTCTCTAAGATCTACCAAGAACAAAAATGATGAAAATGAAGAAGACAAGAGAATTATGAAATGAACTCAAAGTTCTTTCTCTCTCTCTTTATCTCAATGAACCGTATGATTGATCAAGTGAGTGAGATGAAGTCTTCCTTCCTTTATTCAATTCATTTTCACATGATATAACTCATCACATGAGTGATCAACCCCACCATGAAAATGATATCATGACCCCAACGTCTTTATCACTCAATAAAGAATGAAACAAAGACAAAGTGAATGTGGGTGGAAATAGAGGGCGGCGGCTATGTGGATGAATCGGACGAGTTCAGTTCGTTTCGAACTCCAATGAATCCAAACAGATAAACTCCGATTTCGTTCCGATGTATTTATATCGATTAATTAATCTAATTATTTTTATCATATCAAATATATTATGACATAATTAATTTCTCCCAAAAATAATTATATCCATGAATTAAATAAATCACCCAGTAATTTATTTATTTCATTAGGCCGTAAATTAATATATCCAATAAATTAATTAAAACATCCAATGTCCCAAATTTAGATATCCAATATCTAATATTCATAATGAGAGAATTAATCTTGATTCATTCCGTCGTCAATCCTAATGCGCGACTCAGTAGGTCCGTCTCAGTCAGCAATGGGAGGAACCAAAGAGTAGTTGCACCACCTAGCCAGCTTGGCAGCCTACACCGTACCCCAACTGAGAACGAATGATTGGGATCATTCAAGAACCATTCTGTCGTGAATACCAGTACACGTATAAACTCTTCTTTCAAATGTCCAGATCAAGTTATGGGGTCACGGTCAGTCAAACCCTGTCTGTACTTGATGCTATGCATGCATTAATGCAAATCGAGATCATCGAGCTCTCATGTATCCAATGCAACTAGCTCCAATGCTTTGGCCAAAGACTTATGATCTCATCTGCCAATAACCGCATAGGACATATGGTTCACTAACAGGAGAAAGAATTCTATCTTGGTATTCAATCGGACCTGCTACTTTCCGGCTTACAGGGTCGAACTACTCTAATGAAAATCTTGACGTCACAAGAACATCCCTACTAAATCCTCAAGTCGAAGGTTCACGAATACCTATCACAACCTTTCGATTCCGTCATTGACTGTCCCGGAGTGAAATATGTGTGACGAATCGATGGTGAGTCGGTTCGAGTATACTAATCTAATTAGCATACCTATAATGTGTGCTCCCACTAACCATTACTGTTCGACAGGCACTCTCCATGTCAAAGAACACGTCATACAAGTCTTCACATAAACTTAACGCCCATTCAAGTTTCATCGACTTGCGAATGATTAAGTATTTGAGCTATAAACCTTTCTAGTGCTACCCCCTTATCCAATAAGGAGTGGAACGTTTTGCTCTCAAATACACAGAATAGTTTCTATATGTATATATACGAGTTAGGAATGCCAATAACTACCAGTAAATACAGAAATATCTATTGCCTTATATTAATGGTTTACATAATAATAAGTACAATGCCCTCACTCAACAAACTATGAGTGGCATTCGAGGGCATACTCCTAACAGTAG
This sequence comes from Orobanche coerulescens, assembly GCA_033398695.1. Taxonomy (NCBI): domain Eukaryota; kingdom Viridiplantae; phylum Streptophyta; class Magnoliopsida; order Lamiales; family Orobanchaceae; genus Orobanche; species Orobanche coerulescens. Next base: position 98,602,387 of record CM065817.1, on the reverse strand, counting down.
TCACATCATACGCCGGTACTGTTGTTAGTTTGGATACCGGACATAACCAAAAGAAGCAGAAGACGTCCAATCAGTCTGGAAGCACTAGTAGAATGAACTCGGGGATTAGGTCCTCCTCTAAATCTGCAGTTTCGTTCCAACGGAAAGGGGCATCTGACGGGTCCCCTCACCGAAACTGTTTCAATTGTGGCATTGCTAGCATACCATGAGTGAGTGTCGTAAGGTGGCTACAAAGTGTTTTTCATGCAGAAGAGGTGGACACATGTCTCGCTACTATTCGCGGGTCAATCTTACACCAAATTAATCTCCTCAGAGTCAGCAAGGGTCGGGACAGACGTCCAGAGCATCCGCTATGTCAGATTATCAATCTCCATCTTACCAAACCCCTCCGTGCGGTGTCGGAAGAGGACGTGGGCGCAGGGGAGGCACTGCACCCTCCTCGGGAGCACTGCCATTTCGTGTGTTCGAATTAAGTGCTATTGATTACCGGACTGCACTTGCTATCTCAGGTACACTTCTTATTAATTCCCAGCCTGTTCATATACTGTTTGATACTGGAGCAACGCACTCGTTTATATCTGTGGAATATGTTAACCATTTGAACCTTCCTTGTGTACCTTCTGAATCTTTTACCGTTAAGCTACCCGAGGGTAGCAGGGTGGGGGGTAATTTGGAAGTTCGAAAATGTCCAATCCGCATCGATGATCAGGGCTGGACAGCGTATCTCATGGTTTTTGCTCTCCAGAACGAAGATGTTATTTTGGGTATGGACTGGATGACAATGCACAGGACGATATTAGACACCTATCACCTGACTGTTTCCATTATGACTCGTGATGGTGCCACTCACATAATCAGAGGCCGAGAACACTTTAGTACTAAGGGGTCCCTCAGTCTCCTTACAGTGGGAGTATCTTGTGACGATCGAGGAACGTATTATTAGTGTTATATTCTTCAGGAGGACACCACAGCTGTCGATTGATAACATTCCCGCAGTGAGCGTATTTCCAGACATTTTATTTGCTGAATTACCAGGGTTGCCACCACGATGGGAGGTCGATCTCTCGTTTGAAATTGGGCCAGCAACAACGCCTATCTCCAAAGCACCATACCGGATGGCACCAGCTGAGATGAAGGAATTAAAGTTGCAACTCGAAGAATTGTTAGGAAAGAACTCATTCGTCTGAGTACTTCACCATGGGGTGCACCGGTCCTTTTTGTGAAGAAAAAGGACAACTCCATGTGCCTGTGTATCGATTACAGAGAGCTAAACAAAGTCACCATTAAGAACTGTTACCCACTTCCTAGGATTGATGCCGGATATCACCAATTGAGAATTCGAGAGGAGGATATTCCTAAGACTGCATTTCGATAAAGATATGGACACTATGAGTACATAGTGGTGTCGTTCGGCTTGACCAATGCCCCAGCGTGTAATATCCGCCATTTTTACAGAATAATATTATTATTTATAATAATATTATAATGCATTTCATTTTATTTAATTTCATTTAGAGGGTCATGAATATTTAAAGGAGAATTTTGGGTCCCGAGATGATCGAACAGACAGTTGGTGTGGTGGATAAGATTCGTGAGAGGATCAAGATAGCACATGATCGTCAGAAGTCTTACGCCGACAAGCGTAGGAAGGATATCGAATTCTGTGTTGATGACAAGGTATTCCTGATGGTATCTCCTACCAAGGAAATTGTTCGTTTTGGTCCAAGGAGCAAGTTGAGACCGAGATACATTGGACCGTTCGAAATTCTTGAACGGGTTGGAGAATTAGCTTACCACTTGGCTCTACCCCCGGAACTTTCGGCTGTGCACAACGTTTTCCACATATCATTGTTGAGGAAGTATGTGCACGATCCCAGCCACGTCATCAACTATACCGCCGTGGAGATGAACAAGGATCTTACTTATGAAGAACAACCAGAACTGTCAGTCCGACAGTTGACGAACAAAGAGAAGTTGTTTGTCAAGATCCAATGGCGTAACCACAGTAAAGATGAAGCCACTTGGGAGCGCAAGGAAGAACTTCAAGCTCGTTATCCGAATTTCTTCAATCGAGGTATGTCATTTATTTTCGAGGACGAAAATCTTTCTAAGAGGGGTAGGATGTAATATCCGCCATTTTTACAGAATAATATTATTATTTATAATAATATTATAATGCATTTCATTTTATTTAATTTCATTTATAGGGTCATGAATATTTTTTCGACGTATCACAAGTCCTAGCCCGAGTCAATTTCTCAAGTCAATTTCAGAATATTTAATATTAGTCATGGTTATTAATATTATAATTATTAGAGGTAATATTATTTATAATAATAATATTTATAATAGGAACCATATTAATATTAACGGTATTAATATTTTTATCTTTATCATTTCGATATCATCATTTACATTAGTCTCGATATTATTATTATTCGTATCGATATTATTAATATTATTATTACCGTTATTATTATTATTATTATTTTTATCATTATTGTTATTATTGTTGTTATTATGATTATTATTATCAATGGCCCAAACATATTGTGCTGACCCAAATCAATAATTAATCCCAGAAAAAAATATGCCCTAACCCTAATTTTATACAGTATAAATACAATACACTATGCAGTACAAAATTAAATACACTATACACATCACACACAATTTCACGCCGGAAGAAGAAGAATACATCTGCACACAACTTTTCTATACCGAATCTGCAACTCCATCTTCTCAGGTAAACCAATTCCTCTCCTCTTCCTTTACATATTCCAGCTATGTATTGTATACCCACAGTTAGTTAATTCGTCAGTATTTGTGGATTAATCCAACTCATCCGAGACTGAAATTCAATTCACTAATTTATTATCTCAAACCACAATACCTTATCAGCCAGAAGACCCAAAATGCCTTATTTAATCGGTTCAACTCGTTTTAGCAACAAACCCAAAATCACATGAACAAAAAAAAAACATGGCCGATTGGCTTCTCCACTTCATCAGAATCAGAAAAATACCCAAACTCTAGAATTCAACAGAAATCGAAACCCAGAATCCATTCAGATAGGAAACGAGAATCACATCTCCAGCTTCACCACTGTGGACCACCCCTTCCACCACCAAACTCAGCCCAGCATAATCGGTCAAACCCTCCATTCGCGAGCCATAACCGTGCCGCTGGATTCAGACGAGAATTTGTGAACTCTACTCGAATTTGGAAGCCCTCATATTAACCATCGCCATCGCGACCCGCCGTCGGTTCAAACTCCGCCGCGGCGGTTCTGGAGTTGGAATCCAGGGGGGCTCCTTGTTGGTAGCCCATCCTACTCAGAATCCACGTAGGCACTCCAGGCAGCTAAACCGGCCGAACAGAACCTGAAGTCGGACCGGACAAAAAACCCGATTTCCAACCGGGCTCGCTGAAAACCGGAACGGACGGTGACTCCAAGGCCGACCCGGCGTCTGACCCAGGAAGGCCGAGCAGAGAAAGGACGAAAATGTACCGATTCAAGACTACGGCAGGACCGGCCTGGACGGCGGGAGACCCGAAGCCGACCAGAGCGGTGGGGGGCCCGAGGACCGACCCTATCGGATAGACATCGCCGGAGGTCGGCAAAACAGATCTGCATGCCAATTAACGCATGCAGTCACGCCCCTTCACAAGGCACTCCTTAGAGACCGCCACGTGTCCAAGACTTAAATGCAGACTGACAAGTGTAATGGTCATATTCCCCAAACATGCGCCAGCTGTCATCTCTCCACTGGCCCAAATTGTCTATATATGGAAGAAATGAACAGTAAAAAGAGATCTTTGGATTTTGAGCATTAATAAGAGAGAGAGAGAAAAGAGAGATTTGAGATATACTGAAAAAGAACAAAAAAGACTTGTAATCAACAAGCAATTTGGATAGACCGGCACACATTATTCTGCTCGGCTCTATGCTATCAAAAGGTCATTAATAAAATTTAGTGATCAAATATCTTCCACTTTATTTGTTATTTCCTACGTGTCTTCGATCCATTTGTCCCGATCAGCACACGTGACATTGACCAAACCAGACGTCAACAGATTGGCGCTAGAAGGAGGGCTTGAACCTTCGATAAAAAAGGTAGAGATAGACCCTTCACCAGCAATGTCTCACAACAGTTCGAAAAACCCTCAGCCCGCGACGGAGGAAGAAAACCTCCTTAAAGTGGTTGAATGCTTTAAACACCCTGCCTTCATCCAAGGCATGGCGGCCCTTATGGCAAGAGTTACAGGGGGCGGGACCCTTCAAAAACCCGAGGATCAGCTCGAGGCAGAATCTCAGATGGCCCGCCCCGCTGCCTCGGGGCGAAGCATAAAAAGGACGGCCTCTGCGGCCGCCGGCGAAAGGGCAGAGAGCCACGGCGAAAGCTCACATCCCTCACGGAAAAGTAAGCTTTCGCGCCCCCCCGTCCGTTTTTGATCGCCTTGGGGCAGGGAGGAAAATCGAGAAGGCAAGACTGCCCTACCGCCCGCAGTCGAGCCGTAAGGAAGAGAATGCTCACCACCCGTCCCTAAATCCAACGCAAATATTGCCTCCCACTCCGGGCGATAATTCGAGCGAGATCGAGTTTCTAAAAAAGCGCCTTACGGAGCTCGAAAATAAATAACTCCAGCCATCCCAAAGTTCGGAATGGCTCAACAGCCAGGAGAGTCCCCTGACCCCTAGCGTTCTGGCGGAACCTCTCCCGGAGAAGTTCAAAATTCCTCAAATTCCGCCATACAACGGAGAAACGGACCCTAACGCCCATCTTGGGCATTATAATTCCTGGATGGATCTACATGGGTCTCAGGACGCGTTCCGATGCCGAATGTTTTCCCTAACTCTGGGGGAGAGGGCCCAGAGGTGGTATCGGACGCTGCCCCATCATTCGGTTCAAACATGGGCTCAGCTTTCGGCGATGTTCCGATCCCACTTCATGGGGTCCCTTGTACGGGTCGCCCCACGCTCATCCATTGCTTCCGTGATCCAGGGGCCGAACGAGTCCCTTAAAGATTATATATCCCGTTTTAATAAACGGATATTAGAGATGGAGCCCATGTCTGACGATGCGCTGGCCATTATTGCCCAGGCCGGCCTTCATAAAAATTCTTTCTTTCGCTGGACGGTGTGCCAGAATGTCCCACACACCTACCAGGAATTTTTGGAGCGCGCTAGCTCCCACATAGCTGCCGAGGAAGCCATGCCGGCGCCAATGTTAGTCATGCCCTCCGATCAGAAAGGATCGTATAAAAAGAAAGATGGAAGGCGTGACTACAAAGAGACCCGTCAAGAACCTCGATGGGAAAATAAAACCCCTGCCTCTTCCTCGGCAGCCCCAGCCACTCAAGGTTATCGCCGGCCCGAGCTCATGGCCAATTTCGCTGAAATATATTCCATTGGAGCCGTGGCGATATTCGATCAAATAAAAGGCAAAAACTTGCTCCCAGTCCCCTGGCCGATCTATAAGGATCAGAAGGACATGGACCAGACCCGCTTTTGTAAATATCATGAGTCAGCGGGTCACAACACCGAGCAGTGCCGAGAGCTCGTTGCCGCCCTGATCGCGGTATGCGAAGAGACAGGCTTGAGGCGGTTTACCCGGAACCCGCCTCGGGATTGCCAGGATAGGGCCGACCCGACGAGAGCCAAGAATGATCGGGTGCCTCCGGCCCCCAAATCCCCCCGGGAAATTCTAACAATTATGGGCACCGCCGAGGTCGATGATCATCGGTCCAAGCGCCAGAAAAAGGCATCCATCCGAGAAGCCACCACTTCCTATCAGCGGACCGAGCGTCGAGCAGAAGGGTTTCTATCGGTGGCCGAAGAAGCCCCCAAAACCCCCCAGCTGGCAGTAACTTTTGAGGAATCCGACGCAGGCAGCTTGGACCATCCCCATTCAGACGCACTTGTCATCACTCTGCCCATAATGGGGATCCCGGTCCACAGGGTATTGGTGGAGTCCGAGGCTTATGCAAGCATCATTTACCTTCATACCCTTCGTAGGATGAAGGTAGACCAATCGTATGTCCGGCCCTGCAACGAGGACATCCGGGGATTTGCCAACTGCCGCACCTCCCCGCTGGGGGAAATTGACCTCGCCCTGGAATTTGGTCAGGGGCCGATCAGAAGAACGATGATCACAACCTTTAAGATCATCGACGTGCACAGCGACTACAATGCCATCGTAGGCCGACCTGTGATGTCGTGGCTAAGAGCCACTCAGTCCACCTACCACCTTTGCATGAAATTCCCTACCCCGGACGGCGTCGGGGTACACAGAGGGGATCAAAGGGCTGCCCGGGAATGCAATCTCAGCATCCGGGCTCGCGAGATCAACGCCGCATAAGCCATCCCGGAAAATCTGCCGGAAGAAATGGAGACCACCAACTCCGTACAACAGACGGGACACACCCTGCTTGACCAGGGGCCCGACGGTCCCGGGGCCCCCGAAATAAGAATCGGACAGGCGGCGAACCGCGGTCGTAGGCCCGAGAAAGAGCCGATCTTAGAAGAAGATCCCGTTGACCCGCGGTATCAAAATCCAAAAGGAAAAATCCGCCACGCTGAGCCAACAGAAGAATTGGACCTGGTCGACGTGGATTCATCTAATCCCGCCCGACGGCTAAAGATCGGCCACAACCTCCAAGAACCGATCCGCTCCGAGCTTGTCTTCCATCTAAGACAAAATCTGGATGTCTTTGCTTGGACCCATTCTGATATGTCGGGGATTGATCCGGAACTGGCATGCCACCGACTGAACATCGACCCCAGCTCAAAACCGGTCATCCAGAAGAGGAGAAAGATGGGGCCCGAACGACAGAAAGGGCTGGAAGAGGAGGTAGAAATGCTAATTGATAACGGGTTTATTTGGGAAGCCCAATACCCGACCTGGGTAGCCAACCCGGTTCTGGTAAAGAAGCCGACCGGGCTATGGAGGCTCTGCATTGACTTCTTCAACCTGAATAAAGCCTGCCCAAAAGATAGCTACCCGCTCCCCCATATCGATTACATGGTAGATGCAACGGCCGGGCACGAGCTAATGAGCTTCATGGATGCCTATTCTGGATACAACCAGATCCCAATGCACCCCACCGATGAGGAAAATACCTCCTTCTACTCGGCCCGTGGCTTATACTACTACGGATGATGCCTTTCGGGCTCAAGAATGCCGGCGCGACATATCAACGCCTGGTAAATAAAATGTTCAATAGCCTGATAGGTCATACTATGGAAGTATATGTAGATGACATGTTAGTTAAATCTTTGCGCTCGGCGGACCATGTGCATGACCTCAATAAAATGTTTGCTATTTTGCGAGAGTATAAGATGAAGCTAAATCCTAAGAAATGTTCCTTCGGGGTAGGTTCTGGAAAATTCCTCGGCTACATGGTAAGCCAAAGAGGGATTGAAGCCAACCCCGATAAAACTAAGGCAGTAGCCGAGCTCGTTCCCCCAAACTCGGTCAAAAAGGTGCAAAGCCTAACTGGCCGCCTAGCCGCACTGAGCCGTTTCATCTCCCGCTCAACGGATAAGTGCAAACCTTTCTTTGAGGCGATAAAGAAGAACAAGGATTTTCAATGGACAGAACCTTGCCAAAAAGCCTTCGAAGCTATCAAGAAAGTCCTAGCGGAAGCTCCGATCCTGCAGAGACCGTCCCGAGGGGAACTTCTTAACTTATATCTCGCAGTCTCCGACCCCGCAATCAGCGCCGCTCTGATTCGAACGGAGAATGCGGTGCAACATCCGGTCTATTATGTGAGTCAGGCCCTTCATGATGCCGAGCTCAGATATGCCCCGATCGAAAAACTAGCCTATGCGCTCATAATGGCATCCCGGAAGTTGAGGCCCTACTTTTTGGAACATCAGGTAGTCGTCTTAACCAACTATCCATTAAAACAGGTTATGCACCGACCTGATGTTTCCGTCCGGATGGTAAAATGGGCCGTCGAACTGGGACAATTCGACGTCACTTACGAATCGCGCACTGCTATAAAGGGACAAGCCCTTGCGGACTTCATTGCAGAGTTCACGCCCGTAATTGCCCAGGAGGACGACCGATCAGAAGAATGGTCACTCTACGTGGATGGGTCCTCTACCGCTGACCGATCGGGTGCGGGAATAGTCCTCGTTAGTCCCGACCAGCGCCTGTTCTGCTCGGCTATTCGCCTGAGTTTCCCAACCACCAACAATGAGGCAGAATACGAAGCTCTCTTGGCTGGTCTAGAAATGGCGACCTCTCTTGGCCTTACCCGCCTCACCATCCTGAGTGATTCTCAGTTGATGGTCAACCAGATTAACGGCGAATACGAAGCCAAAGAGCCTAAACTGGTAAAGTACCTCAACTTGGCCCGAGCCCGGATGCAAGGTTTTCAGGAAACTATACAACATATTCCCCGAACGGAAAACATTCAGGCCGACTCTCTGGCCAAACTTGCATCCAGCGCCGGGGCCGAGCATATGGATGAGGTCAGCATAGGGTATCACGCCTCATCGGCCCTGGAGATGGCCGAAATCCAAGCAGCGGAACAGTCAAAACCGCGAGGGTGGATGCAGCCTATAATACAATACCTGCAAAGCGGCATTTTACCCGAAGACCAAGCGCAAGCAAGATCCTTACGAACTCAGTCTGCCCGGTTCACTATCGTGGACAGAGCATTATATAAAAGAGGATATTCGGTTCCGCTGCTGAAGTGCCTATCAGAATCTGAAGCCGAATATCCCCTCAGAGAGGTGCATGAGGGTATATGCGGAAACCACTCCGGCGGCCAGGCGTTGGCCTACAAGTTAATCCGACAAGGCTACTATTGGCCCGATCTAAAAAAAGATGCCATTGCGCTCGTACGAAAATGTGTCCGGTGCCAAATCTTTGCCCCACAGATCCGATCCCCCCCGGAAGCCCTCACGTCCGTATATTGTCCATGGCCATTCGCCAAGTGGGGAATCGACTTGATCGGTCCTCTGCCTAGGGGACGGGGAGGAGTGTAATACGCAATCGTCGCAGTTGACTATTTTACGAAATGGGCCGAGGCCGAACCTATTGCACGAACAACCGAACAGAAGATAGTCGACTTCATATGGAAGTCAATCATATGCCGTTTCGGAATCCCTCAATCCATTGTCTCGGATAATGCGAAACAGTTTGACAACAAGAAATTCCGATCTTTCTGCGACGGTCTCCAAATTCGAAATAACTTTTCCACGCCCTATTATCCACAATCTAACGGGCAGGTGGAGGTAGTCAACAAGATCTTAAAGCAACATCTCAAGACTCGCCTAGAGGAACTCAAGGGTTCTTGGCCAGAAGAACTCCCCGGGACCCTATGGGCCTACCGAACAACGCATAGATCCGCCACCGGAGAAACGCCTTTCTCCTTGGCTTTCGGCTCTGAAGCCGTTATCCCGGTCGAAATCGGGGCACCTACCTACCGAGTAGCACATTTTGAAGAACAGGATAACGACTTGGCCCTCCAAGTGAACCTGCACCTCCTTGCCGAAAAACGAGCTCAGGCAGAAATACAAAACGCCGTATACAAAAGAAGGAGTGAAAAATATTACAACTCCAAGGTTCACCCGAGAAGATTCCAGGTCGGCGACCTAGTCCTAAAGAGGGTTTTGGGCCCGGATCCCGGGCCGCTCAAGCCCAAGCGGGAAGGGCCGTATAAAGTTAGTGAAGTCCTTCAGAATGGAGCCTACCGGCTGGAATATCTGAACGGCCAAAGATTAACTTACCCGTGGAACGCTATGTATCTAAAAAGGTATTATCAATAAGAATTTGATGTTATTCCCTGTCTCAATATTGGTACACCTCGAAAGACCGGCCCCTCCGGCACTATAAGACCGAGCTCGTCTCGGCACCTCGAAAGACCGGCCCCTCCGGCACTATAAGACCGAGCTCGTCTCGGCCCCTCGAAAGACCGGCCCCTCCGGCACTATAAGACCGAGCTCGTCTCGGCACCTCGAAAGACCGGCTCCTCCGGCACTATAAGACCGAGCTCGTCTCGGCACCTCCAAATACCGGCTCCTCCGGCACTATAAGACCGAGCTCGTCTCGGCACCTCGAAAGACCGGCTCCTCCAGCACTATAAGACCGAGCTCGTCTCAGCACCTCAACTGACCGGCTCCTCCGGCACTATAAGTCAGAGCAACCAAGAACGATAAAAAAGCACAACGAAAACGGCAAAAAAGATCTTATTTCATCAAGTCGTTGCTACAAAATACAGACGATTACAAAAGACCTGAACCAGCTTGGCACGCAGGCCGTACATCAGATGAAACAAAAGAAAAACAAAAATAGGCACGCAGGCCATGCTAGAAGCAAAATCTAAAGGAAACTAGTCGGCCCCGTCATCCCGGTCGGCCGCCTGAAAAGATTGCCCCTCGCCTTCGCCTTGCGGAGCCCGACTGGCATCCTCACCCTCGGCCACCTTCGGCTCGTCGGCCCCGGCAATGTCAACATGAAGGTCGGCCGCTTGAGAGGTGATGTAAGCCTCAATCTCCTGAACGGTCTTACCACCTTTCATAAGATCTAAAATCTCGAAACAACTGGAGACGTAGTTCAGATTGATCAGCTCCTCAAAGGCAGGCGTCTCCTTGAAGGCCTCCACCACTTCGGCACGGCCCCTAGCATGGCTCGAAGCCTCGCAGGTGTTGAGGCGCTCGGTCAGGCTTTCGACCTGGGCCTTGGTCTCCTTCAAATGAGCCTCGTGCTCGGCCCGGATTTCCAAGCACTGCTTCTGCGCCTGATCGGCCGCATCGGTCAGCTCCTCGGCCTTCAGCCTCCATATGTCGGCCTGGAGGGCCCGACCGTCCAAAAGCTCCATCTCCCCCCTCAGGGAGGTTATCTCCCCCTCGAGAGACTTGATCAAAGAAGGGCACAGGTGATGCTCCTCTTGTAAAGCCTTGAGGTTGGCCTCTGTCTTCTTGTGCCTCTCGGACGAGGCCAGAAACTCATTGGAGGCCTTCACATAGGTGCACATGGCCCGACTGACCAGGGCATTTCCGAACTGAATCTGCTCGGCCGGATCCATATCGTTGGTCATCATTTCCAGCTTGGGAGTCCAACCCCGGATCGGAATATGACTAGAAACAGCCACCCCAGGAGGGACCCGACTGAGCATCTCAAGAGTCGGGGTGGCGGCCCGGACATAGTCCAGGAACCAGCGCGGCCGTCGCCCCTTCATCTGGTCACATGGCTCCACCCGCTCCTGGTTGACCGGAAGATAATGGCCCTCCAAGTCAATAACGGGCTCCTCCCGATCTGCCCGGACAGGAGTCGGGGCGGACACTACAACTTCAGGGGCAGACGAACCCTCGGCCTTGTTCGCACTGTCCTCAGGCACAGTCTCCACCCTCTTGCGTTTGCCGGCCCGCTCCCTCCGCTCGGCAGCCTCAGCTGCCAGCCTTGCCACACGCTGCGCGGGCGTCTCCTTCCGACCGGATTAAGTCTTTGCCTTAGGAGCTGGAAAAGGAAGACATGTCAAAAAAAAAAAAAAGGGGTACCTGAAGAAGACATTGTGCTCGGATTGGTCTCTCTAAGTCCGGCCGCCCAAAGATTCTCCTCGGACACTAAAAGATGAGACTTCCTTTGCTCCAGAGGAAGGCCCAAAAGCTGCTCGACCCGGTCGTCGAAATCGGCAGAAGTCTCTGACGCTGGGATGCGTTCTGCACAGGCAACAAATGATGAGCGTTAGACAAAAAAGGAACAAAAACAAAAAATACCACACTTACTCATTTTGGCCGTAAAAAGCACAGGAATCCGCAGCTCGGCATCTATAACCCCCGGCTCCCACTCATCCAAAGAACTCCTCCACGGCCCCCCGATAAAGAACCACTGTTCTTTCCAGCTATGAATGGTCTCGGGTACCCCACTAGCTCCTTGTGCATAGCATGCCGGGCCATCAGATAAAACCAGCCCGAGCCGGACCTACCAACCGACCTCCATAGATAGAGGCTGCTGAACTCCTCAAAGCTGGGCTCGGGCCAGCCGTGCTGATTAAAAAGAATAAAAAGGCCCACCACCCAAGCCCAGGAATTCGGATGTATCTGGGGGACAGGAAGGCCCCACTGCCTTAGCCACCAGGAAAGAGTCAACGGAAGCGGAAACCGAAGCCCGGCCAGTAAAGAGCGGTAATACACCGCCGTGCAACCAACGGGCGGACTGTGGGGCCTCTCCTCGGGATTCGGAGCAAACATCCGCACCCTCGCCGGAATTTTAAATCGCAGCCGCCAGGCCGCCAATTGTTCCTCCGTAACGTTACTCGGAATCGAAGCTGAGTCCCAATTCGCCTCCACCAAAGGGGCCGGACGAGGGCGAGCCCGGGCCACCACCGGCTCGAGTCTCTCCGCCGGAGTTTCTCCGACAACTGTCAACGGCGCCACCATTTCCACTTCCCCAGATCCCGGCGACTTCACAAAGTCGTCTCCCTCTTCCTCAACACTCCAGTCGACGGGAGCTTCGCCAATCGATACATCCGCCACACCCGTGCGGTCCGGCGACACGGCCAAAACCACCTCTGTCTCGTCCCTTGTCTCCGACATCTTAAATAGATAAGAAAAAAAAGAAAGAAAAGCGAGCTTACCGGGAAGGTCGGTGAAATCGGAAAAGAAGAAAAAGTCGCCGAAAAAATTTCTTTCTCTCTGCAACAATACGTAAAAATGGCGGAGGAAACACTGAAAGAGGAGACAACATCTATTTATAGGGAAATGTGGGCATTAAATGCCAGGCGCGTAAAGCGAGAAATTCTACTGAACCGTCGCGGGATTCGAGAACGCGTGAGCGCGCCGCCCAGTATACTTGCGCCACGCGTCCCCCCACATGATGACCCCTAAAAACCAGGGAAGCGGTGCGACGCGACTCCCGAAGAGACGTCTGTTCGAAAGGTCCTATCCTCTCACAAAACAGATCGGTCTCAACACCAAACGACTCCAGCCCCGGCCAGCTCGGCACGGCCCTGGACTCAGGGGCCCTTGTTGGTAGCCCATCCTACTCAGAATCCACGTAGGCACTCCAGGCAGCTAAACCGGACGAACAGAACCTGAAGTTGGACCGGACAAAAAATCCGATTTCCAACCGGGCTCGCTGAAAACCGGAACGGACGGTGACTCCAAGGCCGACCCGGCGTCTGACCCAGGAAGGCCGAGCAGAGAAAGTACGAAAATGTCCCGATTCAAGACTACGGCAGGACCGGCCTGGACGGCGGGAGACCCGAAGCCGACCAGAGCGGCGGGGGGCCCGAGGACCGACCCTATCGGATAGACATCGCCGGAGGTCGGCAAAACAGACCCGCATGACAATTAACGCATGCAGTCACGCCCCTTCCCAAGGCACTCCTTAGAGGCCGCCACGTGTCCAAGACTTAAATGCAGACTGACAAGTGTAATGGTCATATTCCCCAAACATGCGCCAGCTGTCATCTCTCCACTGGCCCAAATTGTCTATATATGGAAGAAATGAACAGTAAAAAGAGATCTTTGGATTTTGAGCATTAATAAGAGAGAGAGAGAGAAAAGAGAGATTTGAGATATACTGAAAAAGAACAAAAAAGACTTGTAATCAACAAGCAATTTGGATAGACTGGCACACATTATTCTGCTCGGCTCTATGCTATCAAAAGGTCATTAATAAAATTTAGTGATCAAATATCTTCCACTTTATTTGTTATTTTCTACGTGTCTTCGATCCATTTGTCCCGATCAGCACACGTGACGTTGACCAAACCAGACGTCAACACTCCTTAGAATTTACTCGGTCGCGACTCGCTACTACCTTGCGTTCGTACGTCGCGGGCCTTGTGATTGGTGTGCGTGTGTTCCATCCGATTTTTCAGTGTGTGTGTGTGTCTGTGTGTCTTCTAACCACCCTATTTCCGACCGATAAGGAATTTTGCAGAGAGTTGGATAGAGACGGGAGGGATAGGATTGTTAGAGAGAGGGAGAAGATAGAGAGAGGGACGATAGAATTGTGAGGTTGTTTTCGGCCGAAAGGTGTTACGGGTTTTTATACCCAACCTTTATAGGGTTATTCAATTTAACCCCAAAATTCTAGATACTTCAATTTAGCCCCAGTCTGATATATAATTTTTTCAATTTAGCCCTCACTTTTTTAGTAACATTCAATTTGACCCCATATTTTTTTTATTTACTTCGATATTGACCCCAATCAGCTTTTTAGCTCATTCAGTTTCAGCCCCAAGTTCCTAATTCGTGCATACTTAATCCAATCAACTTTTCAATAATCAAGATTCAGTCCGATTTTGATCAAGACTTTTAAAATGTTGACTTTCAATTAATATTAATAATTAATCTGAATTTACGCATAAGTATTTTAATTTCAGTCATTAATGATATTAACTCTTCGATTAATATTAATAAGCAATTGTAATTTATTTTCAGTGATTATATAGTGATATTTGTATCTTTTCATTTCTGATATAAATAATAAATAGTAAGGATTTTAATTATTATATGTAGACTTTATCGAGGATTTACTGGCTTAGGACCGTGAGTCGAGCATCTTCATTTCAAGTCAGACATCATCATTATTCAGATGGGAATTTTCACTATCACTTTAATTGCTTTAATTAGACTGTATATGTGATATTAAATTCATGTTTATAAATTGACGATACATGTTGTAAATCAGGCTCACCTGTATACGTGTAAAGAGGTTATGTTAAGATTCATGTTGTGTGGGGACACCTGCACAACCCAATATTCACATGCATGCTCGATTCATGTTATATGTGGTATTGCGTGTATGTTTCATGTTGTTGCGGGGACACCTGCGCAACCTCAATATTCGTGTTATGCGTGTCAGATTCATGCTATACGTAATATTGTGAGTATGCATTGACGTTGAGGAAAAATATGATAGATTATTCATGTTATGCTTTCCATGAGATTGTATATTACTGTGGCCAGTGTGATTTCCACGAGTTGAAGGAAGCTCGCCCCCACCTTTATTGATCCCGCAGGTTAAACCGAGCCGGATAGACGAAGGAGCGAGCCGAGAGGGCATATGAACGAGAATTTATTACATGATGTCTTCTTCATGTCAAATGTTTTGGAATTTATTTGGGGAAACGTTGATTAGAAATTTATAAATTATGATTTATTCTTCCACCGCAAAATTTTTTACCTCGTATCTATGATGAAATGTTGCCTTATTTAAAGGTATTAAATTTTATGTCAGTGTAGCAACTCGACTTTGTAGGCGAGAATTTTTATATTCTCAAAAGAAATTACTTTGCCAAAATTTACCTTTTATTTATTTCCCCCATTAATTACCTTAGAAAGTCGGGGCATTACATAGTGGTATCAGAGCGGGTTTTACCTTTCTGTAGACTCGCTAAAATATAAAAGTATCATATGCTCTCAGATTCGCCACTTCGTCACTCCGTCCGAGGTATAAATGAAAGAAATGACTTCGTCTCATATGTGATTAGCATTGTTGCCCTTCATACTCTGTCAATCCGATTCCATGACCGCTTCAGCTCTGCAAAACCTGAGCACATAACAGACACCCATTCCTCGAATACTCGGGGGTTATCAAAATTCCACTATTTAGCTAGTGCAAGTATATAATATACAAGCCATACAGAAAATATTTACGCCAATCCGAACGAGTCACCAAAATAGCACAAATCACAAGATCCACAGATATCACCGAATTGGATCCACATACGCAAATATGCCAATCATTCATATATAAATCATTCATTCTCAAAAGAGGAGTAAGAATACAGTATTTTCTAATAATGCCTCAATGGGTCGGGAGAGATAGTTTAAACTTGTGAGAATAGTTTCTAACAATACATTAGTAAAATAGTTTAGGAAAAACCCTTTTTGACCCGGCTCGAAGTGAATGGTTTAAAAAGTTTTGAAAATCGAGCGGAGGCACTCTAGAAAGAAATTTAAAACATCTCGGGGTCCTCGACCCAATATACAGAAACACTTCCATTTCAAAATCTATCTACGAAAAAACTTTCGTTTCAAAAATCTCTCAGGGTCCTCGACCCAAAACACGCTTTCTCAGCGAATTCCTGCTTAAGACCATCAATGGTTAACTAACCCTCGGAGATCTCGTCAGAACTCCTTGGTCGTTTAACCCTTGACTTTCTACTGATACCAAAATTTTAGAAGATGTTTGAAAGTGATTTAAAAGGCATAATTCCATTTGGTATCAGGGTCTTAGGTATCACACAAGTATCCTCTGCTCTGAAGCCTGCCAGGAGCCTCCTGAAACACCTATGCACCGGCGTTCACTACACTGTGGTGGCCGCCCCTTGCTGATGTCACGCGCCGGCATCACTCCTGCAAGAGACGCCCCTTGAAACACGCATTATGCAACACCGTCGCTACACCATCACACAGGAGCCGCCCATTACAGTATACACAGGCCGGAGCACACATCCCCGCCCTCCGCGGCTTCAGGTACGACGAAACACACAAGAAAATATTCACATTGGCAAACCACACAGGCACTTATTCACGATGGCAACTACACAAGATTCAACCAACAATCCTTACAATCATCAATCAAATATATTCAAGATAAGTCATAAAGCAATTCACACCCACAGAATCACTCGAACAATCATGATCGCAACCATGAGGGTTTCATATCCCAATTCACACATCTCAATATCACAGCAAGTCACAAAGCCGGAAGTACTCCGAACAACCACCACCACTAGAATCACATAAATCTATTTAAACATCCATATCTAATAAAATGATACACACTTGTTCAAGAAATCTATCAAGATCCCCAAATGTCCCAAAATTAAGATTTTAGGAAAACTAACCTTGATTCGATCGATCGGAGGAGGTTATGGGATGATTAATCAATAATATGAACTCAAGAATTTCATGAATTAGTTGTTTGACAACATGTCTCCTTGCTTACCAAAGCTCCGGCCGCGGAAAGGAAAAAAGAGAAATGAAAAATGGGTGGAAACATGACTGCTCGGTCATATTTATACTGGTGTGCCTTAGCGTGCGCGAGGGTGTCCGGCTAGCGTGCGCTAACGGCCAGCCTTGGTCCAGAACCTTAGGTTGGGGCCCGCAATCTTGCGCTAGACATCGGCATCAGCATGCGCTAACGGCCCGCCCAGAACCTCCTGAACTAATCTTCTCGGCCAGGTAGCGTGCGCTGGCTGGCCGAATAGGGTGCGCTAAGCCTGCCGAGTTAGCGCGCGCAGTGACCGACTAGCGTGCGCTACCTGATGGTCTGGCCGGAGTCCAGACCCTACTACCTTGGCTGCCCGACCGATTAGTACGCAATGCCTTCCGACAGTAGCGTGCGCTAGGCCTGCCGAGTTAGCGCACGCAGTTGTCCGACGATAGCGTACGCTAGGTCAGTTCCTGCCGCACCTGCCCGGCCAGTGCCCAGCCGCCATGACCCGACCCCTCAATTTTCCGAAATCGCACAGAAACGAACATGATGAAATGCTCGGTAGGAGTCTCGATCACGAATTCAAAACTCTATTATGCACAGAAAGAAATATAGCGGAAAAAGGTCGTAACGGAATATAATAATATTACAAGTCACAAAAACCGAGACATACAGAAATGGGAAAAATATGATTTTCACACACACGGATCAGACGGACAGACTAGATATTAAAGAGAGCGAGTCAGTAGTTGTTTTGGAAGAGTCTATATTAATTTTTATATATTCAATGTTGCATTTTATGTCGTTGTTGCGTGTCAGGTAATTATCATGAATTATGTTTGGATTGAGTAAAACTTTCACGTTTGGACGAGGCCACAGCCCAATTGTCATTTTTGGTTATATATTCGTATTATCGTGTTATTGTGTGTGTGACGTCAGCCTGTTAAGTCGTCGGCTAAAGGTCAAAGTCATCAGCTAATCCTCCCAGTCGTTGGCTAAAAATACGTCGGCCAATATTTTTCGGCCAAGGTTTAGCCGGCGACTTTTTTGGTAGTCGTCGGGTAAACTTTGAAGTTTAGCCGACAACCTCTAGCTATCGGCTAAAGTTTAGCCGATGACCTCTAGCTGTCGGATAAAGTTTAGCCGATGACTTAGTGTCGTCGGCTAAACCTCTAATCTTTAGCCGACGACTTGAAGTCATCGGCTAAACCCATTTTAAAAAAAAACACATAATTTGGAAGTCCCAAAACCTGTATTTCGTTACCTGCAATTTCAGTATCCACAACAACACAATACACAACTCATGCCAATTGCACCAAAACCATAATACATAACAACACGATACAATACAAAGTTGCCACTGCATATACATAATAAGATCAACATCAACATAATAAAAATGTTTTACAATCCACTACCAAAATCATCTAAATGTCCAAATATAGAAGTAGAAGGATTACCACCATCCCCTAGATCCTCGTAATGAGGCTGTGAAGATGGAGTCTGACCGAAAATAGAAGGCGGTGGAGCAGGTGCCTGCAGTCCAGCCTGAGTAATGGTCTGAGTCAGTGTCATCATATAGTCCATCATGGCCAGCTGCTGCCTCTGGAAACTCTCTAACCGCGTCTCAGTCTGTTGCTCGCTCTCACGTAACCGCGTCTGTGTCCTCCTTTCATTCTTAGCTCGGAGCTCCCTCTCCGCCTTCAACTGCTCCTCGAGAAAGGCAGTCCCTGCATCCCGTCCGCGAGGGCGTCGGAAGCGGGGGGTATCTCTCAATAGGCTCTGACCCTCGGCTCCCATCATCTTAGTGCGGTACCGACTACCTCTTGGTGGGTAGACGGTACGCCACACCCTAGATCGAACATAAGGATCGGCCTGATCGATCTATCCAATGGCGGAATCGAGGTCGGTATCCGCTAAGTTCGGATACTGCTCCGGAGTAATCTCAGCAAGCATCCTCTGGGACTCCTCCCGCACACGCTCCTAAATTATATGAAAATAAATATTTTCAATATCAATAAAAGTATGATACAAAGGCATTTAGTTTATTACCAATATGAAATAAAAAATACATACATGCTCTTCGGGATGGTTCAAATATATTTTCTGAGTCACGTAGACAAATGCATTGTCCACCAAATCAAAAGAAGTGGCCTCGTGCGAAACTCTCGCTAATGACTGCGAACCAAGACTGTGCTGGTCAGTCAGACCAGCACGATTGGTCGTGTTGGTCGAGCTAGTCACCTTCAAAAAAATATTGCAAGAATTACAAGATTTTACAAACAATTAAAAAATTACATATATTATAAATAATTTCATACCATGAACTTCGGGTCGCGAAAATGGGCGCGTAGCCACTTCCACTCGTCTCCCGGAACTTGAATTCTTCCGAGGTAGCCTCTCGGGTATCACCCCAGGCTGTCCAGAACATGTGCATCTCATTTTTCCAAGATTTGTACCTACAACAAACGTTGTACAACATATATTATTCTTAAGAAAAAAAATTACGCAAACAATGTAGATACAAAATAAATTAAAATGACTTACTTATTGGACTGCACCTCGTCACACCAAGTGCGTAGTAGAGAGTCGGGAATGACAAAGCTCACCTATGAACAACATAAATACGCAATAATTTAAAAACATCACACATTGCATTTTGAAACACTATGTGTTGATTGAAAAACACTTATTAAATATTTAATAACTTACCGACATAGCATTGTTAAAAGCATCATTCACGCACTGTGGCACGTCCCCCACTCGGGCCACAAAACGGGGAGTCTGTCCCGAATGACAAAGCCCATATTATGGCCATATGCCGCCGTAGCATCAGAAGACATCACCAGCCGTCCGTGTCTGTCTAGAGGAATCTCGTAACGGCCATTCTTACTGACGTACGAGTCGAGCGCCAGACCCTTTGCCGGGCCATGAGTCTTCTTCTTTTTCTTCTCCTCCTCGACTACATTTTTCCCCTTCTCCTTCTACCTCTCTATCTCCTCGTACAATTTCATCTTCGAAACCCGACAACTCCGCCAACGCATATTGTCTGGCCAAGACTCGTAGACATATGCCTCCTCAGGGATAATCAAACGAATGGGAACTCGTACTCCCGTTTCATCGACCTACGGAATATTTGGAACCATCGGAGGCATGAATAGACTCGGCGGCGTATCGTGGGGCACCGCCGACGAGGAACTCCGTACATTTCCTGATATAGGAGGGCTGGACGTGGGTCGGTGGATGGGAGGCATACGAGTCTCCGTCTGCGAGGGGGTTGATCGTGGTGTCTGAAAGGATAAACGCCGCGCTAGTGCAGCGGGCTCATCGATCGACCGCTGCATATGAACGGAGGACCGTCTCGCTTCGAGAGTGTGATCATCTGTCGCCCTCACAAAATCGTCAGCGTTCATGCCGTTAGCTCTAGTATCTGGCGGGCACGAGCGCTACTCTGAGATATGTACTGAGTAGCGTGATCCGCCCTACTAAAGGCTGCCGAACCGAAATCCCTCCCGAATCGGGAGTGGTCGACTTTGTCGACTTCTTCCCCAAGGCTCTCTTTATTCTCTCCATCTTCAAATAATGCGCATACAACAAAATTAAAGAAACATACAGATATTCAAAAATTCGACATAGTTTCCACAGTAAATTAAACAATCACACAACAGTAATTATCAATGCCATACCACGTTAATCTTTCGATTAACGCCGGCTATACAATCTCTTCCTCCTCAAACAAATTCATCACATATTTCATCAATTCACTCATCAAATAATTTACCTAATTCATCATATTTCACCCAATTCACAAATTCATCAAATATTTCATCACAACTAACAATTGATGAAAACTAAATTAAACACAAAATATGGAAAATACTAAATTCATCAAGTAATCTAAATAAAATCATCAAACAAATACAATAAATTCATCAAACAAATGAAAACTAAATAAAATAGAAAAATGCCACAATTAAATAAAACCTAACCTAATAAACCAAACAATAATAAAAACTACATGAAAAACAACCTAATTACAGATAAAATGAATATACTAAAAATGCACAAAAAAATTCCGGGGGCGGACTGTCGGGCGGCTGGCGTCGACGGTAATATTTGAAATATAATCATCAAACACTATTCGAAAATACAAGGCGAAATGCCAAATCTCGACAGTTTCAAAATGTACGCTAAGCCACCACTAAAACATACCGACAAAATAGTTTAGGAAAAAGGGTTTAACGAAATAACCCAAGTTTGCAAAATACCAAAAAGCCATTTTGAAAGTTATACACGAGTTGGTAAAAATACTGGAAAATCATTTTGAAATATACACACGCAGCGGATAAGAACACAGTTCAAAAGACACACTTCCAGCGGAAATAAAACAACCAGAAAAGAATACCCAATTCTCCAAAAACATGCCACAACCAGTATCAACCGGGAAGCTCATCCCTTCACGACCGCTACTAGCTCGATCTCCGAGTACCTAAAAATAAAGCCCACGATGGGGTCAGCCACAATACTCAACAATGATATTGATCACATCATCATAAATAATTACATACCAATGTAATAACAAAGTAGGAATACTACCAATGTAATCTTACCGTCATAACCTTACCGATCCATAACAATTCATAACAAATCAATCCTTACCCTAATCCACATTTCGCATTCCCAAATGACGAAATGAACCCAACTACATCCATCTGTATTGTATCACAACAATACTAAAATTCTCAAAAGCATCATCATAACTCAGATCCGTGAAATAATCCATCTGTGCTAATTCGTGTCGGTCAGATTGCACTGTCAAATCTCAATCTGGAATAGAAACCAATAACACACAATATATCTGTTGATCAACTACCAAAAAACACTGAATACAAGTCATGAAACACCAACGTATAGTCTAAAAGCTCATACGATCAATAAAAATGATCAACCAATACATCAACCGAGAATATCATCGACATGATAAACTCCAATGCGACAAACAAAGGATCGACGATAACCGAGAATACCCTCAACAAGGTAAACTGCAACACAATCAATAAAGGATCAACAATAACCGAGAATACCCTCAACATGGTAAACTCCAAACACGATCGACAAAGGATCAACAATAACCGAGAATACCCTCAACAAGGTAAACTCCAAACAATCAACAATAATGGATCTCAAAGAAATAACCCCGACTGTCGAGCATAACCCTCGGGCGTATGATCAACCAGTCACAAACCGCCGAACATACCCTACCATAATTGGAGGATGAACGACCAAACAATATGGCTCAAAGATGGACATCACATTACACCCAATCCGGAAATATGTTCGTGCACATGTCCACCCCGTATATGGAATCCGGGATATACGTGGGACATGTACCTAATTAGCCTGATACATCTCGTGTGCACGGTTCAATGCGGAAACATCCACGCATAACCATCATGTGCCCGGTTAAAAATCCTACACAATAACCAATCGGCACGCAGATATGACTATAGATATGTCACGATGCAACATGACAACGAAACTCAAAGAATCAAATATCCAATAAGGATCAATAGACTCACCGAAGTGAACAATGACACACGGATAATGAAAGATCGACACGACCGACAATATCCAAAACAATCATCCTGGGATCACCATCCCCAAACAATGATCAACACGATCAACGATCTCGATACAAACAGTCATGGGATCAACATCTCCCAATGAACAACCAATACAACCATTACTACCAAACACTGGTTCTGGGATCAACATCCCTCAATGAACGGCCAATACGAATCTCATTGTACGAAACCTCAACATATACAACAACTCAAAATACTAATTATCCTCATAACTAAACAATGCTTAAATTACCTCAAAGCCAAAGACAATATACTTTCCACGAACAAACCATCATCCCGAAAATTTACACTTATAATATCATTGCTATATGAAGTACAAATGAAATGAAAGCGAAATCATTCATTAAATATTATAACTGGACAAGTATAAACTTGCCTCGATACCGATACCACGAAGTCGTTACCAACTCCATTGCCTTTGTCTACGAGATCCTCGACCCCGGCCAAAAGCAATCTACGAACTTTTCAACCTCAACCGCAACACAACGGTCATAATCCACGATTAAACATCTCAACCTATTGAAGTAATCAATCAACAATAATCCGATAACAATCAATAACCAACATAACCACCAATCAAACTCAATGGTTTCCACAATATCTAGATCAAACATAAATCCGAACAACCCAAATCCATTAATCATGAACCATAACTACAACACAAAAATACTACACTGTCTGCCTACTTAGCACATGTTAAACACATAGCGTGCGTTAAGGGTCACCAGTTAGCGTGTGTTAGCCAGTCACCTAGTGTGTGCTAACCTCGTGTTAGCCAGTCACCTAGTGTGTGCTAACCTCGTGCAGTTGCATACATTCCAGGCATCGACTAACACCTTGCGACTACGAATATGAATGTAAAGGAAACCATACTCCAAGATCAATCACAACCTTTCCAAATTCAATCCCATCACCATGATCCATATCTTATCAAGAACATACGAACTCAATTACTAAAATCAACATAATGTTGGTTTTAATTACCTTATCCATGTTTATAATCAAAACCATTATATGTCCTGTCACATATTCCTCTTTGATGTGATATATATACCAATAATACCAAGAACACCATGATTCCATATTCGTGTTCTTAACAAAACAACATAATCCGATATGCTAACATGTAAATAATCACCCAACTCATAACCCAAGTCATATATATCCATATATCATCTTAACATCAAAATCCAAAATGAAGGGAAACATTAACCGACATATCTCTTGAAGATAAACAACACCATTCATACCACAAGAATCATATCAATGTCCACATATCAACAACAACACCAACATAACTCGGTGACAAGGAGCACAACATACTCAATCCGGAATTCAACCTCATATCATGATTCATCTCTTCTAAATCGACCACTATAATTACCATGATTCAAAAATCCATATTACATCGGGTTAAACGAATCATGGTCCTTACAATATGAAGAATCTTAATTTACATCCGAAAACTCTTATCACAATTCCATTAACTCTCATAAAACATCATCACATGATAAACCAACATGCTCCCTCAAAAGTAATAATCATTTAAAAATGAACCACTATCAAAATGATACGAGAATTACCTTGTATAGACGAACCAAGAAGAAGAACAATTGAACTCCATTCCAAGAATCATCAATAACTTCAATAATAAGGCTTAAAGCTATGTTCTCCATCTTAATCTTTTTAAGAAGGATCATCTATCAGTGTTTCGAAACCTCGAGTATCCTCCCAAGGCTCTCTTTATCGAGTGAAGGGAAGAAAATAGTCGAAATGCCTCTTAACACCTGTCTGTCCCCTTATATAAATCACATTACTAGCGTGCACTAAACTTTATATTTAGCGTGCGTTATAGCCGTAGCGTGTGCTATCCTTCCTTGATAGCGTGCGCTATCGGGCAGTCCAGAGGTTACTGCCTTGCTTCGCACAATGTTTTACGTAGGTAGAATCCATGCCATAGCGTACGTAACATAGCGTTAACTTGCTACAGTAAAAGGTTCATTAGCGTACGTTATTCTTCACCCATAGCGTGCGCTAATCATAGTTGACTCGGTAGTCTGAACCTACCCCGAAGATGTCGGTGTCCCACATGCCGAAAGCACCCGCGATTACCGAGATTCCCCCTAACCGATCTTAAATTAGCATGCGCTAACCTTAGGATTTAGCATGTGCTAAATGCAGATAATAATCAACCTTGGCCTACCTATCGGCCACCTTCCGAACCTTATCCAGAATACCTTACGTATGTTAGGGGTCCTTCTTAGCATACGTAATCCAAATCTCTTAGCGTGCACTAAGTATACATCATAGCGTGCATTACGTGGCTGTACTTAGTCATTTTCAGCTATTCTTCTCCAACATCTCGACATACAGAATACGAACATACGGCATACTGAATATATATACTCAACTCAATAATATTCCCATAAGATATACCCGATATCAAAATCAAAACAACCTGATACACGATATCCTCAATTATAATTGTCAACCAATTACGTCAATTGTACAAATACAACTGTCTTAGTCCTCAAATTATTTTATCCATAATGTATAGACACCAAGCTATCCAGTATATCTCAGATAAAATAACACAAAAAATTTATACTGAAAATCCGCATATTACATACTATCCTCCTTAAAATAAGTTTCGTCCTCGAAACATGCAATCCTGCCACAAACAATATATCAACCCAAAATTTCCAATTCATCACAAAAGCAATCAATCGTCGCCACAAGCGAATAACCAAAACAGTATACTTACAGGTATGTGAAGCCGATGATCTCCCGTGATACTAGCACACGACTCCCATACAAAGTCTCAACACAATACCAACACACACCAATATCACAAATAGCAATTTCAAAAGATCTCAAAAATTGTGGAACCTCCAAAAATCGGTTTGACCCAAAGGTCAAAAATCATTTTCAAAAGTCACGCTACTACCGTACTGGTAGAGTCACATAACACACACCCAGGGTTTCACAAAACCCAAGCTCCAATACCATCTTCTGTAATGCCCCAAAAATATCCAGGGATATTACAGCACCGTGGGCCCCGCGCCAGAACCCACCAGGCTAAAAACCATTTTCATAAACATTAAAAAATGCTAAAAGTTCGATGACGGTAATATTTTAAATATCCAAAATATTTACCACAACATAGTTCTCAAATACCATCATCAAACAGTATTTGAAAATACAAGGCGAAATGCCAAATCTCGACAGTTTCAAAATGTACACTAAGACACTACTTGAACGTACCGACAAAATAGTTTAGGAAAAGGGTTTAACGAAATAACCCAAGTTTGCAAAATATGAAAAAGCCATTTTGAAAGTTATACACGAGTTGGTAAAAATACCGGAAAGTCATTTTGAAATATACACACGCAGCCGATAAGAACACAGTTCAAAATACACACATGCAGCGGAAATAAAACAACCAGAAAAGAATACTCTATTCTCCAAAAACATGCCACGACCACTATCACCCGGGAAGCTCATCCCTTCATGACCGCTACTACCTCGATCTCCGAGTACCTAAAAATAAAGCTCACGACGGGGTCAGCCACAATACTCAACAATGTTATCGATCACATCATCATAAATAATTACATACCAATGTAATAACAAAGTAAGAATACTACCAATGAAATCTTACCGTCATAACCTTACCGATCCATAACAATCCATAACAAATTAATCCTTACCATAATCAACAATTCGCATTCTCAAATGACGAAATGAACCCAACTACGTCCATCTGTATTGTATCACAACAATACTCAAATTCTCAAAAACATCATCATAACTCAGATACGTGAAATAATCCATCTGTGCCAAATTCTATCAGTGTGATTGCACCATCAAATCTCAATCTGGAATAAAAACCAATAACACACAATATATTTGTAGATCAACTACCACAAAACAATGAATACAAGTCCTGAAACACCAACGTACAGTCCGAAAGCTCATACGATCAATAACAATGATCAACCAATACATCAACCGAGAATATCATCGACATGATAAACTCCAATCCGACAAAAAAAGGATCGACGATAACTGAGATTACCCTCAACATGGTAAACCCCAACACGATCAAAAAAGGATCAACACTAGCCGAGAATACCCTCAACAAGGTAAACTCCAAACGATCAACAATAATAGATCTCAAAGAAGTAACCCCGACTATCGAGCATACCCCTCGGGTATGATCAACCAGTCCCAAACTTTCGAACATACCCTACCATAATTGGAGGATGAATGACCACACAATATGGCTCAAAGATGGACATCACAGTACGCCTGATCCGAAAATGTGTCCGTGCACATGTCCACCCCGTATACGGAATCTAGGATATACGTGGGACATGTACCTAATTAGCCTCACGAACTACGTCTCGTGTGCACCGTTCAATTCGGAAACATCCACGCATAACCATCATGTTCCCGGCTAAAAATCCTACACAATAACCAATCGGCACGCATATATGACTCCAGATATGTCACGATGCAACATGACAACTGTAATATCCGCAATTTTCGATTTTCGGTAAATTTCTTTTTTTGGTCGGCGTCTGTTTTGACGACTCTCTCATGACCGTTTCGTCATTCTGAGAATGATTAATTCTGCACTTTTTGTCATCCGAGTTCGTTTCGGTGTCGTTTTGTTGAGTTCTGTGCTTTTTAGCGACTTTTCCGCACTTGAGTTCGATTCTTGCGAATCTCGTTCGAAACTGCTGTTTCGAGTTTCCCGTAAGTCCGTTTAACTTTGTTAGACGTGTTGTGAACTTCGGTTTGGTTATTCGATCACGTATCGTGATTTTCGAGCGTTTTGGGCCATTTTGTAATTTCTTGAAAGTTACGGGTATCCGTATCTGTAATTGTTGTCTCGACCCGTTTCTTGGTCGCGTATGATTGAATATGGTATTATGTTTTCATTTCGGGTCGTTGATGTTGTCCGCGAACTTTTCGTCGCGTTCGTTCCGTACGTTTTCGGAAATCGGGTCGTCGAGCCCTGGTGGTCGGGTACTGGCCGGACGGTTGCGGGACTGGCCGGACGATTGCGGGCACCGGCCGGACAGATGCGGCAGGAACCGGCGTAGCGCACGCTACTGCCGGAAGGCTGCGCGCGCTAACCGGCAGGTGTAGCGCACGCTAGCTTGGTCGACCAACGCACGCTATCGGGCCGGACAGTGGGGTTTCTGAGGTTCTGGACTCGGTCAGGATCGGCAGGTAGCGCACGCTACTGTCGGTCGTAGCGCACGCTAACCGGCAGGGGTAGCGCACGCTGCCGGCCGACTAGCGTGCGTTACCTGGGTAAGTTTGTTAGTCCAGTGGCTACTGGACAGGTCGGCTAGCGCGCGCAGGCTTCCGGCCGTAGCGCACGCTAGCGGGAGTCAGGCGGACGAGTCATGGTCGGCAGAATTGGTCGTTGGTGCCGGGTCATGCGGGCCATGGCCGAGAGTGCTCGGCCGATGCTGGCCGATAGCGCACGCTAGTCCGGGAAGGCTAGCGCACGCGAGTTCCGGCCCAGTATATATATATGACAGACCAGCCACTTTTCCCTTCGTTTTTCATTTCCTTCCTTCTACGTCCGCGGCTGGCGATTCATGGGTGATGAAACCATGTTGTTTAACAACAAATACAAGAAGTCCTTGAGTTCATAACATCAATCAATCGTCCGTTATCATCCTTTGATCCAGCGAATCAAGGTAATCTTCCTTAGAACCCTATTTTCGTGAATTTGGGGATTTTTGCATTTTTGTCCGATTCGTTCCGTGTTGTTGATTACTTCATGATGGGTATGATTAATCTTGATAGTATTCTTGTGTTTAACATCATTTAATCCATTGTTCTTCGTCGAATCGAAGTATAATTCTTGATTTCCTTCGAATTGACTTTTTGGGTGATTTGTCCCCGATCTCGTTTTTCATCCATTTTTGATGGATCGATTATGGTTAAATGATGTTGTTAAACATATTCTATGGATTGTATATCCATATTTCAACTTGGAATTCCGTTTTCGTGATATGACGGAACGAATCGTGTTCTTGCCCGTTTTGGGGGAAATCCTTGAACTTTCGTCATTCGTTCTTTGAATTCAACGGCTTTGAGTCGTGTTATGGAATTCATTTCATTGTTATTATTGTCCTTCGTAGTTTATGACGTGAGTTGGCGATCGGTGGAGTCGGCGGATTCGTAATCGGTTCGTGTCAACCTACTTTGTCGATTCTCCGCGTTGTTCTTATTCGAGGCAAGTACCTTGTCCATACTTTTCTTGTTTCGTGGATATGATGATTGGTGATCATCTTGATTTGTTTGTTTGTTTGAAATGAGTTTTCAAAAGATTTGGTTAGCCTCGTTAAAGGCCCTCTTTCAAAACCGTGTGTGTTTTGTGATTGGTGTGGTTCGTGAATAACTATGTGAATTCTATGTATATGCTTGGTGTTCATGTTGCACTTGGTATTGTGTGTGGACGTATATTATTTCATTTCGGTGCGTTGTGGTTTGACGTGGTGTTTTGCTAAGTGTTTGATGCCTCTGGGCGAATTGTTTGAATATCCTTGATGTGATATGTTATTTGTGTGAATGTGTGGATATGGTTGAAGGTCTACGGTGACACATGGCACGTGATCATGTGGTCAGGATGCAACAAGTGATTGATCCAACCGTGAGAGCTTGAGATAATCTACGGTGGCACATGGCATGTGATCATGTGGCCAGGATGCAACAAGCAATTGATCCAACCGTGAGATGTGTGTGATTTGTTTCGCTAGCCAGCTCGGGAGGGTCCTTCGAGGCCTTGGGTGGGATGTCGGTGGTAGCGTCCCGGTCCTAGGCGATGCGCGTGCGTGATTATGTTTCGTTGATTTTACGTCCGTTGAGGACACGTGATGTTGGGCTCTGACCCTGTAAATTGTTGGTGGTTTCCTATTTGCGAAAACAAAACATTTGGGCTGTGACCCTATTGATTTTTGGAAAGAGAAGGATTTTATAATCCTAAATTGTTTTCTATTAAAACTCTCGATGGCATTTTAAACTGTTTTGTAAATTATTTCCCTTATTTGCGATCTTTCGGTTTTGGAAATGTTTACCCAAACTCTTACCTCGGGAAGTACTTTTCTTTACGTTTGGATCTTTGAGGATTCCTGATTATTATTGTTCTTGGAACTTGTATTGTATGGCTCGTATTTTTGCACTTGTACTTGCACTAGCAAAACAGTGGAGTTTTGCTAACCCCCGAGTATTCGGGGGGTGGATGTCTATTTTTGCATTCAGGTTTTGGAGCATAGCACAGGTTCGGCACGAAGGATGATGAAAGATGAACGATACTAATCACACGAGGATCTGTTGATGTCGTTTTGGTCTAGTTGTATTTTCTTTTCCGCTGCAGTATCTTTTCCCCGTTGTACGGGAGTTTATTGTATTTTGACCCCTGCGTGGGTATGTGTTTGGAATTGAGTTGTATGTTATTATTGAAAGACCAGTTCGGTCTGTTGAGTCATTTTAGCCTTAAAGGCGATGTTTCGATGTTTGATTTTAGTTATCAGCCTGGTAGATCCTCGAGGAGAGGGTCTACGGCGTGTAATATCCCTGAGCAGATTGGGGGTGTTACATAAATGGTATCAGAGCTTAGGTTGAGGAAACCTAGGCTGTCGGGTCAAGTCGTGTTGTTTGAGTCTTGTTTCGTCGGATTTTATCTGACTGAGTAGTGTCGCGACGCGTCGTCTGAGTTTGTTGGTCGTGATTAGTATCGTGGGGCGATCATCATCTTCGTGCGACCTGTGGCTGTAAGTCTCCCTTCTTTGTGTTGTGCCTCGTGTGACACGAGCTATTTTTATGATTTATTTGTTAAGTGACGGAATCCTCTTATGGATTTTGATTTCTTGATATGTGGTTATTTGACCCTCATATTTCGTTTATGTGTGGAGTAGTGTTGCTGGATTGTGCATGTTTGACTTTATTTCTTTTATCCGCTGCGTGAGTTCTTTTGTAATGGCTTTCGGTATTTTACCGACTGAGTTTTATTTCGAAAATCAACTCCATTAACCGAGTTTTTGATATTATGGTCTTGATCATTTTAGCGAAATTCTTATGACGGTATTTAACATTTTGTAAATGGATTTTGTAAGTTTTTGAAACATTACCGTCATCGGCCTTTTTGGCGTTTTTGTAAATGGTTTTTAGCCTTGTGGGTTCGGACGCGGGATCCACGGCGCTATAAAGTTTTGTGTAATTACCTGAATTTTTTTTTGGGCATTCTAGCCCATTGAATTATTTTTGAAAACCTTGAGTATCTTAGAAAATAAATTTCGAGACGTACTTTTAAAATGAATTATTTTCTCGTGGTACTTCCAAGGTACCACAACATGTTTCAAAATTCTTCTACCTCGAGGACCAAAATGTATTGAGATATTTTCAATGTTTTATAAACACTTTTACTTAGACCCGAAGGTCGAATATTCTGAAAGCTTTTCACTAAAAGAAAGTGTCCTCATTTTTATCAAATGCGAAATGGTTTTCCAAAGTCTCTATAATGATGTTTCACGTTTTTACTTTTTTGGAAATGTGATACTCAAGATCGACCGGTGTTTTTCTAAATTATTTTCCAAATGAGGTTTTCGTTTTTAAAATCTATCCATTCCCGTTTGAGGGCTGGGTATGTATGTATGATGTTGGCTTTGTTGCTATGACGTTAACTCCCGAATATGATCGAGTTGGTGGCATGAACGTTGAGGCGTTGCCACGTATTTGTTGTACTAGCCCTCTGTGAGAGGTGTGAGCTGGTATTTAATGGTTGTCGCCTTGTGGTGGATTGCGTGTGTCACACGAGTGTGAGATGTTGAAGCTTGGGTTTGTACGTTGGTGTACATGTGTGATTGTTTCATGATGTTTGTAATTACGTGCTGGTTATCGTCGTCGTTGAGGTCGCGAACGATACCGTCGTTCTTGTGGTGTATGTGTATATATTATTTTACGATGGTAATCGTTGTATATGATATGTGTTATGATTCTTTGTTGTCTTTGAGTTGGCATCTCCGCTATGTTGTTTTGCGACGTTATGCCCCATTGTATCTAGCATTTGTATTTTCGGTATGCCGAGTGAGGTGTTTCAACCGTGATGTGCCGGGGAATGTACGTGCAATTTGTCCTTCTCGTCGGTAACACATTTGAGTGTGGACTCGAGGACACCGAATTCGTTTGCGAATTGGCTACCGAGACTTTCGGAGTTCGCGCTCAAAGACAGATATCAGAATCGGCTTTGAGAGGCCTTTGAAGGATGTTTCTGTTGATTGCCTGTTGTGTCGTCTCCTTGATTTCGTTGTTGTGAGTTTCGGGGACGACACTTCTTTTAGAAGAGGTCGGATATAATACCCGTATTATTTTTGGCTTCTATATTTTCTCTTTCTCCAGTCTATCGATACACTCATGTTCGTTGATACTTTCTGAACTTGTTCTGTATTTCGGTTTCATCGTTCGAATGAGCTGTGATCTTGTTTTGGGTCGATCTGGTTATCGCTGTAACTTTTCCGAGTTCGGTTCGATTCTTGTGAACCTTGTTCGGAAGTAGCATCTTTTGATTCTACTAATTCTTTTATTCGAAGTGGATCGGATTTGGAACTTCTGTATTTTCGACTCTGTCGACTCGTTATGTTCATTGACATTTTCTGAGCTTGTCCTGCCCCTTGCTTTTGTTGATCGAACGAGGGTGGTATTATTTCGGAATTACTCGTTCGTCGTTGTGACTTTTCAATTGTTATTCCCTTTCCTGTGGATCTTATGCGAGTGTGCATCTTGTTGTTTTCACCGGATCATGTTTTGTCTCGAGTCGAGATGTGAACCTCGGAGTTGTCGGTTGAACCTTATTGTTCTTCGTGATCCGAACATGATCGTTCGATTTTTGTTGTCTCGATCTTTGTGGTTCGATCGTTTGATTGTTCGGTTTTTGTTGATCTCATTTCATGATTGTTGAACATTCAGACTCCTTCGAAATTCCCTTAAGTTCGGGAAGTTAGTCTCGTTTTCAATCTTCCAACCCTTGGGCTGTGGAATTCCGTATTTGTTCAGCGGTTGGCTCGCGTTTTGATTGATGTACCGTTGGGTTGGTCAATCCTATTGATTTTCGTTTGTTGTGTTTTGTGATTGTCCGGATGATCGACTCGATTGTATTGTCTGTTTGATGACGCTTGTCACTTGTTGATTTTATTATGTTTCTACCTGTGGCGTTGTGTTGGTCATCGTGGGGCGTGTTTTCACGCCGTATGTCTCTTTGCATTGCTTGTGGCGTTCCGTCGTTGGCGAGAGTTTCGGTTCTTGTGTATCTCGTTGAGTATTTTCTGGCGGGATGTTGCTCCTCCCTACTTATTTTAAGTTTCGGGACGAAACTTCTTTTAAGGAGGGTAGAATGTAATATCCGCAATTTTCGATTTTCGGTAAATTTCTTTTTTTGGTCGGAGTCTGTTTTGACCACTCGCTCATGACCGTTTCGTCATTCTGAGAATGATTAATTCTGCACTTTTTGTCATCCGAGTTTGTTTCGGTGTCGTTTTGTTGAGTTCCGTGCTTTTTAGCGACTTTTCCGCACTTGAGTTCGATTCTTGCGAATCTCGTTCGAAACTGCTGTTTCGAGTTTCCCGTAAGTCCGTTTAACTTTGTTAGACGTGTTGTGAACTTCGGTTTGGTTATTCGATCACGTATCGTGATTTTCGGGCGTTTTGGGCCATTTTGTAATTTCTTGAAAGTTACGGGTATCCGTATCTGTAATTGTTGTCTCGACCCGTTTCTTGGTCGCGTATGATTGAATATGGTATTATGTTTTCATTTCCGCGAACTTTTCGTCGCGTTCGTTCCGTACGTTTTCGGAAATCGGGTCGTCGAGCCCTGGTGGTCGGGTACTGGCCGGACGGTTGCGGGACTGGCCGGACGGTTGCGGGACTGGCCGGACGATTGCGGGCACCGGCCGGACAGATACGGAAGGAACCGGCGTAGCGCACGCTACTGCCGGAAGGCTGCGCGCGCTAACCGGCAGGTGTAGCGCACGCTAGCTTGGTCGACCAACGCACGCTATCGGGCTGGACAGTGGGGTTTCTGAGGTTCTGGACTCGGTCAGGATCGGCAAGTAGCGCACGCTACTGTCGGTCGTAGCGCACGCTAACCGGAAGGGGTAGCTCATGCTGTCGGCCGACTAGCGTGCGTTACCTGGGTAAGTTTGTTAGTCCAGTGGCTACTAGACAGGTCGGCTAGCGCGCGCAGGCTTCCGGCCGTAGCGCACGCTAGCGGGAGTCGGGCGGACGAGTCATGGTCGGCAGAATTGGTCGTTGGTGCCGGGTCATGCGGGCCATGGCCGAGAGTGCTCGGCCGATGCTGGCCGATAGCGCACGCTAGTCCGGGAAGGCTAGCGCACGCTAGTTCCGGCCCAGTATATATATGACAGACCAGCCACTTTTCCCTTCGTTTTTCATTTCCTTCCTTCTCCGTCCGCGGCAGGCGATTCATGGGTGATGAAACCATGTTGTTTAACAACAAATCCAAGAAGTCCTTGAGTTCATAACATCAATCAATCGTCCGTTATCATCCTTTGATCCAGCGAATCAAGGTAATCTTCCTTAGAACCCTATTTTCGTGAATTTGGGGATTTTTGCATTTTTGTCCGATTCGTTCCGTGTTGTTGATTAATTCATGATGGGTATGATTAATCTTGATAGTATTCTTGTGTTTAACATCATTTAATCCATTGTTCTTCGTCGAATCAAAGTATAATTCTTGATTTCCTTCTAATTGACTTTTTGGGTGATTTGTCCCCGATCTCGTTTTACATCCATTTTCGATGGATCGATTATGGTTAAATGATGTTGTTAAACATATTCTATGGATTGTATATCCATATTTCAACTTGGAATTCCGTTTTCGTGATTTGACGGAACGAATCGTGTTCTTGGCCGTTTTGGGGGAAATCCTTGAACTTTCGTCATTCGTTCTTTGAATTCAACGGCTTTGAGTCGTGTTATGGAATTCATTTCATTGTTATTATTGTTCTTCGTAGTTTATGACGTGAGTTGGCGATCGGTGTGTTTTTGCCCAAAATATTTATCCGAAGATTAATACTGCTGGAAGACGGACAACAAACAACAATTGCGGGAGCACTTCCGAGAGAAGATAAATAATACAAGATTTGCCGGGTTTGTTAGGCCCGGGCTTGAATGCTCTCGCGAGATGGTATTAATACAAATATTCGTGGATACAAGTATTAATGAGAGAAATCTAAATACAATGAGTGTAAAAAGATTCTGTTAATCCGGCTCTTGAGCGAAGCTCGGTGTTCTTCGTCCCTGCCGATAATCTGCTCGAGGAGAAAGGCCGGGAGAAGTAAGACCGAATGATAGCTGTTGCCAAGAGTTGGATGTTAGCCAAGTGCTTGATGTTTTGCTTCTGTACTGTGTGCTCAAATCGTGATATTGCAGAAGAAGTGGCCGAGTGCAGGGTGCCTTGTTTATATAGGGACAGCCGGGTCTTGTCCTTAGGCGGGCGATCGCCTTCCGGCCATTATAATAATGGGGCGATCGTCTGCCGGCCAATACTATAATGGGGCGACCTCCTGGGCTGTCGGGCTAAAGTCCAAGGAAGAGGTGCTGGCGCCAGCTGGGCTATCCAATGAGGAGCCAGCACGCGTCCAGAGTCAATGTCACATGTGGTCCTACTGACAACTTTCGGCGGAATCACTGTCACATGCGGCCCTACTGACAGCTTTCGGCGGCTGCCAGGCTGTGGTCAATGGCCCGAGATTCGCGGATCTTGTCTCGGCCCTTGCACGTGGTGTCTGTCTTAAGGTTCGGCCTTCGTCGACTGGATGGCCATCGGTGCGGATCGACATGAGGCTGTCGTCTCTAGCTGGTCATCAGAGGACGCCATCGGCCAGTTGCTGAGGGTCGGCAACGGTCGGTCACCAAGGGTCGGTCGGCCAGTGCTGAGAGATGATCGTCTCCAGTCGGTCACCAAGGGTCGGTCGCCGAGTACCGGGAGCCGATCGTCTCCAGGAGACGGTCGCCGAGTACCGAGAGAGGATCGTCCGCTAGTCGATCGCCAGGAGTCGGTCGCCGAGTACCGAGAGGCGATCGTATCTGAGGTCGATCGCTCGGCACCGGGACTTGTCCTGGGACCTTTGGTTGGCCGATATAGCTTGTCCGCTGGGTTAAGGCTCGGCCGTCTGGTCGCTGATCGGCAGATCTGCCTTGGCCGCTCGGCAGTGACTCGGTCGCCCGACCTCCTAGGCGATCGCCGGTCGGAAGGTGTTAATTCTTGACACAACAATTGCCCCCCAGCTTGCTCATATGTTGAAGACATGGGGCGAGGTGGTTCTTGCTGGCGATCGTGTAAGGATGAGGACGGGCGATCTTGCTGAGCTAACTTAGGATTCGGATTTGGGCTATCATGGTCGATTGGCTAGCTATCTTTCGGTCTTATACCTGCAAAAACAACATTGGCCGATCCCCCTTGGAAACTTGGTGGTTTCGCTTTGTTTGAGGAATCGTGCACAGTCGCGGAGATCGATGGACCGACTCCATGACCGTGTCTTGGTGCGCGAAGACATTGAGTGTCTCGTGACTCACTTTATTATGAGGGTCCTCTGTTAGGCTGCGCCTCGCCTCGTATTTAAACGAAGGGCGTGCGGTCTCGGTCTAGAGGAGTCCTTGCGCGGGGCAGCGTCGGATGAATCAACTCCACGCCCGCGGCTTGTTAGCTCTGCTTCCACCTCGGCCAGCCATGGAGATGGCCGACCTCGACGGTGTACGTTGAGACGGGGGTCGTGGCATGTGTCCACTGATTAATGTTGGAGAGCCCTCAGACTACGCCGGCCTCGTATTTAAACGAAGGGCGGGCGATCTCGGCCGAAAGGGACCTTGCATGGCCGAAGCAGCCGGTTCCATCGACTGCCAGGACCATGGCTTTATGATGTGCGGTGGAGGCGATCTTATGCCTTAGTCCGTCATGTTATATGCTGGACTGTAGATGGCGATCGTGTCCACCGGGTTGCTGATGATGTAGCGCGATGATCGGCGATCGGCCGGAAGACTGGCGATCGTCGCTCGGCAGTCGATCGCTTTATTCGTAAGTGGATTTCGGCGATCGGGCGGGAGTTGGTCCCTCGTTTAGAATGTTGGACTGTAGGCAGTGAGCGAGTCCTCCGGCTCTTCTGGATAGTAGCGATCGGGCTGGAAGACTGGAGGTCGTCGCTTGGGCTGGGAGACTGGAGGTCGTCGCTCGGGCGCCGGTCGCGGTACTCCTAGGCTAAGAAGAAGCCTTTGCCTGGATAGGAAATCTGCGGCTCTAGCCCGGAAGGCTGCGTAGGTCGTCGGTAGGGTCTTCGTGAGATGCCTGAACATAGGCGAGAAGCCCTGAAAACCTCCTAGGACCGCGTAGAGGGCGGTCTCATCGCTTACGGGCTCGCCGTTGAGGATGATCACGTCTACCCGGTCGATGTAGTCCGAGTTGGACTCTTCTTCTCCCTGCTTGATTTGCATCATGCGAAAGCGACCTTCTGGCCGGACGACCCTGGTGGCGAAGTATTCCATGAAGACGTGCGCCAGCTCGTTAAAGGAGCCAATGGACCGAGGTGGCAATGAGGTGTACCACCGGTGGGCGATGTCGTCCAGCGTCAGAGGGAACATCCGGCACCTGGTCGCGTCCGATGCCCCACACCCGGTCATGTATATGTTGAACTTGTGCAGGTGTGTTTGGGGGTCCGATCGCCCCTCGTACACGGGTGTCTGAGGAGGAGCAATCTTGTGCTGAACCGGGGCGAGCTCGATGTCGATCGCGAGCGGCTCGCTCGGCTCGGCGATCGTCTTCATGGCGCCTGCCCCGGATTGCAGGAGCGCCTTCACGTCGTCGAGCTGACGTTGCAATGCGGCAATCGCCGCGGCTCGGCTGCTTGCGGATCGGCTTTGGGAGCGGGGGCCGAGGCGATCGTGTACCGATCTCCGGACTCCGCTGCTGCCGACCTCGGGAATTTGGCGGGCGGGAGCCAGGCGGCTGGATTGCCTTCTGGGAGCCGGGTAGGCCGAGCTCCTGGTGACGGATTCAAACTCCGTCGTCTCGTAGCTGGGGCCGGACTGCCCCGGTCGCCAGGTCGGGTCACTGCCCAGGCGATCGAAGACAGACGTGCCCCGGCTGCCGAGCGCCTCTTCTTGCGGGTGAGAGCCTCCTGGCGCTCGCTCGGCCAGTAATGCCTTGAGCTTCCGCTTGGACTTCCGGCGGGAGACCGAGGGGGTGATAGCAGGAGGCGCGTCGAGAGCGCTCCGTCGCTCCTGAAGGACGGCTATGGCCTCTTCGATCTGTTCAT
Organism: Orobanche coerulescens; assembly: GCA_033398695.1. Taxonomy (NCBI): domain Eukaryota; kingdom Viridiplantae; phylum Streptophyta; class Magnoliopsida; order Lamiales; family Orobanchaceae; genus Orobanche; species Orobanche coerulescens. Next base: position 98,564,483 of record CM065817.1, on the reverse strand, counting down.
TGATTCGGAACTGATCCAGCGAGTGGCTCGGGCCGCCGTCCCGGGACGGGATCGAGCGTCTCTGTCCGCGGCGGCTACCTTCCACCATCGGCTGCGGATCGGACTGGGACAGAACGGGGGGTCTGGCCGGCTGGTCAGCGGCTTTCTTCGACGCGGAGGCGGAAGACATGATTTCTGAAGGATTTCTTTGAAGTGCAGTGAGTGTCACTTCAAGTATCTGCCCCGAGAACAGTGAGTGTTCTTCGGGACGGTAGGTGTAAAAATTCGAGGGTTGGATCCCCTTCCTCTAGCGCCAATTGTTGTTGCCCAAAATATTTATCCGAAGATTAATACTGCTGGAAGACGGACAACAAACAACAATTGCGGGAGCACTTCCGAGAGAAGATAAATAATACAAGATTTGCCGGGTTTGTTAGGCCCGAGCTTGAATGCTCTCGCGAGATGGTATTAATACAAATATTCGTGGATACAAGTATTAATGAGAGAAATCTAAATACAATGAGTGTAAAAAGATTCTGTTAATCCGGCTCTTGAGCGAAGCTCGGTGTTCTTCGTCCCTGCCGATAATCTGCTCGAGGAGAAAGGCCGGGAGAAATAAGACCGAATGATAGTTGTTGCCAAGAGTTGGAGATTAGCCAAGTGCTTGATGTTTTGCTTCTGTACTGTGTGCTCAAATCGCGATATTGCAGAAGAAGTGGCCGAGTGCAGGGTGCCTTGTTTATATAGGGACAGCCGGGTCTTGTCCTTAGGCGGGCGATCGCCTTCCGGCCATTATAATAATGGGGCGATCGTTTGCCGGCCAATACTATAATGGGGCGACCTCCTGGGCTGTCGGGCTAAAGTCCAAGGAAGAGGTGCTGGCGCCAGCTGGGCTATCCAATGAGGAGCCGACGCGCCCGCAGTCAATGTCACATGTGGTCCTACCGACAACTTTCGGCGGAATCAGCACACATGCGGCCCTACCGACTTTCGCGGCTGTCTACCGGTGGAGAGATTCTGCCAGGCTGTGGTCAATGGCCCGAGTTTCGCTGATCTTGTCTCGGCCCTTGCACGTGGTGTCTGTCTTAAGGTTCGGCCTACGTCGACTGGATGGCCATCGGTGCGGATCGACATGAGGCGGTCGTCTCTAGCTGGTCATCAGAGGTCGCCATCGGCCAGTTGCTGAGGGTCGGCAACGGTCGGTCACCAAGGGTCGGTCGGCCAGTGCTGAGAGATGATCGTCTCCAGTCGGTCACCAAGGGTCGGTCGCCGAGTACCGGGAGCCGATCGTCTCCAGGAGATGGTCGCCGAGTACCGAGAGAGGATCGTCCGCTAGTCGATCGACAGGAGTCGGTCGCCGAGTACCGAGAGGCGATCGTATCTGAGGTCGATCGCTCGGTACCGGGACTTGTCCTGGGACCTTTGGTTGGCCGATATAGCTTGTCCGCTGGGTTAAGGCTCGGCCGTCTGGTCGCTGATCGGCAGATCTGCCTTGGCCGCTCGGCAGTGACTCGGTCGCCCGACCTCCTAGGCGATCGCCGGTCGAAAGGTGTTAATTCTTGACACAACACGGTGGAGTCGGCGGGTTCGTAATCGGTTCGTGTCAACCTACTTTGTCGATTCTCCGCGTTGTTCTTATTCGAGGCAAGTACCTTGTCCATACTTTTCTTGTTTCGTGGATATGATGATTGGTGATCGTCTTGATTTGTTTGTTTGTTTGAACTGAGTTTTCAAAAGATTTGGTTAGCCTCGTTAAAGGCCCTCTTTCAAAACCGTGTGTGTTTTGTGATTGGTGTGGTTCGTGAATAACTATGTGAATTCTATGTATATGCTTGGTGTTCATGTTGCACTTGGTATTGTGTGTGGACGTATATTATTTCATTTCGGTGCGTTTTGGTTTGACGTGGTGTTTTGCTAAGTGTTTGATGCCTCTGGGCGAATTGTTTGAATATCCTTGATGTGATATGTTATTTGTGTGAATGTGTGGATATGGTTGAAGGTCTACGGTGACACATGGCACGTGATCACGTGGTCAGGATGCAACAAGTGATTGATCCAACCGTGAGAGCCTGAGATAATCTACGGTGGCACATGGCATGTGATCATGTGGCCAGGATGCAACAAGCGATTGATCCAACCGTGAGATGTGTGTGATTTGTTTCGCTAGCCAGCTCGGGAGGGTCCTTCGAGGCCTCGGGTGGGATGTCCGTGGTAGCGTCCGGTCTGGCGATGCGCATGCGTGATTATGTTTCGTTGATTTTACGTCCGTTGAGGACACGTGATGTTGGGCTCGACCGTAAATTGTTGGTGGTTTCCTATTTGCGAAAACAAAACATTTGGGTTGTGACCCTATTGATTTTTGGAAAGAGAAGGATTTTATAATCCTAAATTGTTTTCTATTAAAACTCTCGATGGCATTTTAAACTGTTTTGTAAATTGTTTCCCTTATTTGCGATCTTTCGGTTTTGGAAATGTTTACCCAAACTCTTGCCTCGGGAAGTACTTTTCTTTACGTTTGGATCTTTGAGGATTCCCGATTATTATTGTTCTTGGAACTTGTATTGTATGGCTCGTATTTTTGCACTTGTACTTGCACTAGCAAAACAGTGGAGTTTTGCTAACCCCCGAGTATTCGGGGGGTGGATGTCTATTTTTGCATTCAGGTTTTGGAGCATAGCACAGGGTCGGCACGAAGGATGATGAAAGATGAACGATACTAATCACACGAGGATCTGTTGATGTCGTTTTGGTCTAGTTGTATTTTCTTTTCCGCTGCAGTATCTTTTCCCCGTTGTACGGGAGTTTATTGTATTTTGACCCCTGCGTGGGTATGTGTTTGGAATTGAGTTGTATGTTATTATTGAAAGACCAGTTCGGTCTACTGAGTCATTTTAGCCTTAAGGGCGAGGTTTAGATGTTTGATTTTAGTTATCAGCCTGGTAGATCCTCGAGGAGAGGGTCTACGGCGTGTAATATCCCTGAGCGGATTGGGGGTGTTACAACAACGAAACTCAAAAAATCACATATCCAATAAGGATCAATAGACTCATCGAAGTGAACAATGACACATGGATAATGAAAGACAGACACGACCGACAATATCCAAAACAGTCATCCTGGGATCACCATCCCCAAAGAATGATCAACACGATCAACGATCTCAATACAAAAAGTCCTGGGATCAACATCTCCCAATGAACAACCAATACAACCATTACTACCAAACACTGGTTCTGGGATCAACATCCCTCAATGAACGGCCAATACGAATCTCATTGTACGAAACCTCAACATATACAACAACTCAACATACTAATTATCCTCATAACTAAACAATGCTTAAATTACCTCAAAGCCAAAGGGAATATACTTTCCACGAACAAACCATCATCTCGACAATTTACACTTATAATATCATTGCTATATGAACTATAAATGAAATGAAAGCGAAATCATTCACTAAATATTATAACTGGACAAGTATAAACTTGCCTTGATACTGATACCACAAAGCTGTTACCAACTCCATTGCCTTCCTCTACGAGTTCCTCAGCCCCGACCAAAAGCAATCTACGAACTCTTCAACCTCAACCGCAACACAACGGTCATAATCCACGATTAAACATCTCAACCTATTGAAGTAATCAATCAACAATAATCCGATAACAATCAATAACCGACATAACCAACTAATCAAACTCAATGGTTTCCACAATATCTCGATCAAACATAAATCCGAACAACACAAATCAATTAATCACGAACCCATAACCACAACACGAAAATACTACACTGTCTGCCTACTTAGCACACGTTAAACTCATAATGTAGCGTGCGCTAAGGGTCACCAGTTAGCGTGCATTAGATGGTCAGCTAGCGTGCGCTAACCTCGCGCAGTTGCATGCATTCCAGGCATCGACTAACACCTTGCCACTACGAATATGAATGTAAAGGAAACCATACTCCAAGATCAATTACAATATTTCCAAATTCGATCCCATCACCATGATCCATATCTTATCAAGAACATACGAACTCAATTACTAAAATCAACATAATGTTGGTTTTAATTACCTTATCCATGTTTATAATCAAAACCATTATATGTCCTGTCACATATTCCTCTTTGATGTGATATATATACCAATAATACCAAGAACACCATGATTCCATATTCGTGTTCTTAACAAAACAACATAATCCGCTATGCTAACATGTTAATAATCACCCAACTCATAACCCAAGTCATATATATCCATATATCATCTTAACATCAAAATCCGAAATGAAGGGAGACATTAACCGACATATATCTTGAAGATAAACAACACCATTCATACCACAAGAATCATATCAATGTCCACATATCAACAACAACACCAACATAACTCGGTGACAAGGAGCACAACATACTTAAGGAGGATCATCTCTCAGTGTTCCGAAACCTCAAGTATCCTCCCAAGGCTCTCTCTATCGAGTGAAGGGAAGAAAATGGTCGAAATGCCTCTTAACACCTGTCTATCCACTTATATAAAGCACATTACTAGCGTGCGCTAAACTTTATATTTAGCCTGCGCTACAGCCTTAGCATACGCGATCCTTCCTTGATAGTGTGAGCTATCGGGCAGTCCAGAGGTTACTGCCTTGCTTCGCACAATGCTTCACGTACGTAGAATCCATGCCATAGCGTACGTAACATAGAGTTGACTTGCTACAGTAAAAGGTTCATTAGCGTACGCTCTTCACCCATAGCGTGCGCTAATCATAGATGACTCAGCAGTCTGCACCTATCCTGAAGATGCCTGTGTCCCACATGCCAAAAGCACTTGCGATTACCGGGATTCCCTCTAACTGATTTGAAATTAGCGTGCGCTAACCTTAGGATTTAGCGTGTGCTAAATGCAGATAATAATCAACCTTGGCCTACCTATCGGCCACCTTCCAAACCTTATTTAGAATACCTTACGTACGATAGGGGTCCTTCTTAGCATACATAAATCCAAATCTCTTAGCGTGCACTAAGTATACATCGTAGCGTGCGCTACGTGGCTGTACTTAGCCATTTTCAGCTATTCTTGTCCAACGTCTCGTCATACATAATACGAACATACGGCATACTGAATACATATACTCAATTCAATAACATTCCCATATGATATACCCGATATCAAAATCAAAACAACCTGATACACAATATCCTCAATTATAACTGTCAACCAATCACGTCAATTGTACAAATACAACTGTCTCAGTCCTCAAATTATTTTATCCATACTGTATAGACACCAAGCTATCCAGTATATCTCAGATAAAATAACGCGAAAAATTTATACTGAAAATCCAGATATTACATACTACCCCCCTTAAAATAAGTTTCGTCCTCGAAACTTGCAATCCTGCCACAAACAACAGATCAACCCTAAATTTCCAATTCATCACAAAATCAATCAATCGTCGCTACAAGCGAATAACCAAAATAGTATACTTACAGGTACGTAAAACCGATGATCTCCCATGATACTAGCACACGACTCCCATACGAAGTCTCAACACAATACCAACACACACCAATATCACAAATAGCAATTTGAAAGAATCTCAAAAATTTTAGAACCTCCAAAAATCGGTTTGCCCAAAGGTCAAAAATCATTTTCAAAAGTCACGCTACTACCGTACTGGTAGATCCACATAACACACACGCTCGGGTTTCACAAAACCCAAGCTCCGATACCATCTTTTGTAATGCCCCAAAAATATCCGGGAATATTACAGCGCCGTGGGCCCCACGCCGGAACCCACCAGGCTAAAAACCATTTTCACAAACATTTAAAAACGTCAAAAGGCCGATGACGGTAATATTTTAAATATCCAAAATATTTACCAAAACATAATTCTCAAATACCATCATCAAACACTATTTGAAAATACAAGGCGAAACGCCAAATCTCGACAATTTCAAATGTATGCTAAGCCACCAGTTAAACGTACCGACCAAATAGTTTAGGAAAAAGGGTTTAACGAAATAACCCAAGTTTGCAAAATACCAAAAAGCCATTTTGATAGTAATACCCGAGTTGGTAAAAATACCGGAAAGTCATTTTGAAATATACACACGCAGCGGATAAGAACACAGTTCAAAATTCACACTTGCAGCGGAAATAAAACAACCAGAAAAGAATACTCAATTCTCCAAAAACATGCCACATCCAGTATCACCCGGGAAGCTCATCCCTTCACGACCACTACTAGCTCGATCTCCGAGTACCTAAAACTAAAGCCCACGACGGGGTCAGCCACAATACTCAACAATGATATCGATCACATCATCATAAATAATTACATACCAATGTAATAACAAAGTAGGAATACTACCAATGTAATCTTACCGTCATAGCCTTACCAATCCATAACAATCGAAAACAAATCAATCATTACCATAATCCACATTTCGAATTCTCAAATGACGAAATGAACCCAACTACATCCATCTGTATTGTATCACAACAATACTCAAATTCTCAAAAACATCATCATAACTCAGATGCGTGAAATAATCCATCTGTGGCAAATCCAGTCGGATTGCACCGTTAAATCTCAATCTGGAATAGAAACAAATAACACACAATATATCTGTAGATCAACTACCACAAAACAATGAATACAAGTCCTGAAACACCAACGTACAGTCAGAAAGCTAATACGATCAATAACAATGATCAACCAATACATCAACCGAGAATATCATCGACATGATAAACTCTAATACGACAAACAAATGATCGACGATAACCGAGAATACCATCAACATGGTAAACTCCAACACGATCAACAAAAGGATCAATAATAACCGAGAATACCCTCAAGATGGTAAACTCCAAACACGATCGACAAAGGATCAACAATAACCGAGATTACCCTCAACAAGGTAAACTCCAAACGATCAACAATAATAGATCTCAAAGAAATAAACCCGACTGTCGAGCATACCCCTCGGGCATATGATCAACCAGTCACAGACCGTCGAACATACCCTACCATAATTGGAGGATGAACGACTAAACAATATGGCTCAAAGATGGACATCACAGTACGCCCGATCCGGATATGTGTCCATGCACATATCCACCCCGTATACAGAATCCATGATATACGTGGGACATGTACCTAATTAGCCTGACGAACTACGTCTCATGTGCATGGTTCAATGCGGAAACATCCACGCATAACAATCATGTGCCCGGCTAAAAATCCTACACAATAACCAATCGGCATGCAGATATGACTCCAGATATGTCACGATGCAACATGACAACGAAACTAAAAGAATCACATATCCAATAAGGATCAATAGACTCACTGAAGTGAACAATGACACACGGATAATGAAAGATCGACACAACCGATAATATCCAAAACAGTCATCCTGGAATCACCATCCCCAAAGAATGATCAACATGATCAACGATCTCAATACAAACAGTCCTGGGATCAGCATCTCCCAATGAACAACCAATACAACCATTACTACCAAACACTAGTTCTGGGATCAACATCCCTCAATGAACGGCCAATACGAATCTCATTGTACGAAACCTCAACATATACAACTCAACATACTAATTATCCTCATAACTGAACAATGCTTAAATTACCTCAAAGCCGAAGACAGTATACTTTCCACGAACAAACCATCACCCTGACAATTTACATTTATAATATCATTGCTATATGAACTATAAATGAAATGAAATCAAAATCATTTATTAAATATTATAACTGGACAAGTATAAACTTGCCTCGATACCGATACCACGAAGCCGTTACCAAGTCCATTGCCTTCATCTACAAGATCCTCAGCCCCGACAAAATGCAATCTACGAACTCTTCAACCTCAACCGCAAAACAACGGTCATAATCCACGATTAAACATCTCAACCTATTGAAGTAATCAATCAACAATAATCCGATAACAATCAATAACCGACATAACAAACCAATCAAACTCAATGGTTTCCACAATATCTTGATCAAACATAAATCCGAACAACCCAAATCGATTAATCACGAACCCATAACCACAACAAGAAAATACTACACTGTCTGCCTACTTAGCGTACATTAAACACATAACGTAGCGTGCGCTATGTAACACCCCCGATATATTCAGGAATATTACAGCGCCGTAAATCCTTTACATAAGAATTTACAAGGCTGAAGAAACGAAAAGACAATAATAGATACCAACATATAAAAGTAACTGAAAGAAAATACAAACAGTTCTGGCCAATACTGAGAATACAAATATCCAAAGGAAAAGTATTAATACATCACCAAATCCAAATCATCACAAACGACGATGTACTCGAGTACTTATTAAAACAACACAATCAACCGACAAATAAACCCATCCAGAACATCACTCTGCACCCTCGTTGTCATGCAGCTCCAGTGGTTGTTTCCCTGCTCTCCTGGATCCTGAACACAAACAAATGTTCACCCCCGAAAGGGTTAGCACAACGATGCTAGTACAAGTACCACATCATATTATTCAACAACTCACGAAGAATAACAATAGCATGAATGACAAAATACCAATGAGTCTCCTCCTACGAGAAACTCATAAATAACATACACAAATGATAATCACAAGATGATATCACAACATACACATGGTAATTCCGACGATCCAGCATTCACTGCCTAGAACCCACGATTATCCCGTCAGACCAACCCATGGTGGAAAAACCCGTCCGATGATCCAGCGCACGCTATCATAGATCCCCCGATGATCACGTCGGACCAACACGGGGTGGACATACAACAACGACATATATGCACAACAATATGTCTAACATCAATACATAGAACAATTAAAGTACTTGCCTCAATTCGATGATAAGAATAATACTCCCACGAATATCAAAATGCTCGAAGGTCGCTCCCTTCGATCAATCACGTTGCTAAGCTCAAACCTTAAATACAAGAAATAATATAGAGTTCATCTCATATCGTACAAACATCTAACAATCCAAATTACGGTCGGAAGTTCATAAAATGTAACCTGTCTGACCTGCTTAACGTATGTTACGTACCCTTGGTAGCATATGCTACGCCTACTTGTTAGCGCACGTAAGATACAAAGTCTAGCGTACGCTAACCATGCATCGACAGTCCCTCACTGATCAGTCGAATTGACTCGTCTGATGATATAACGTACGTTACGTAACAAACATAGCATACGTTAACCTTGCCCGTTAGCGTACGTAAGATACATAGCTTAGCGTACGCTAAGCATGCATGACAGTTTCTCACTGGGCAGATGACTATCTCGATGTGGCGAAGCTTAGGAAATCCTTAGTGATTAACATACATTATCATGCTCATATAATTATGAATGATCTTACGGATAACAACATCTTCGAATTCAAGGATACGTATATCATCATAACACTATAATCAATCTCAATTACAATTCTTCATGCATAATTCGAAAGGCCTAAGGTCGATATCAATACCTTTATATCACTCAAACTATCATCTTGAAGTTTGTTTGACAATCCATCTTTACAGGACAATTCCTTCCATGTTCAATCACCTAGGTTTGTCTAACAATAATGATGTTAAAACCAAGTCCATGATTACTACGAAGACACCTTCCAAATTCGGATTACCAATCTCAAAAAACTTCATTTACTTGTTCATCGTAACAAGATTCAATTTATGATGTTCTCAATTGAGGTACTTAAAGCATAATCATCTCAACTTCATAAACATGATGTTGCCTTGGTTCATTTGACGCTGACTTTGGTCGCTCGGCCCTTGTGCCGATCGCCGCTGAGGCATATTAATCGCCGCACAACAGTTATCATTGCCTTATATCGGTATGTTGCGCTGAATCGGCATTATGGGTGCCATTTGTGATGTTATGTTCCATAGATCTGAGCGTTTTAGTGTTTAGTATGCCGAGAAAACGAGGTCAGGTTGGTGATTGTGGACGTATTCAGGAGCAGGGTGTGGCTTGTGATCAGAGGCAAGTAGCCGAAGTGAGCAACCATTTTGGTAGAAATCCAACACTCATTACAACTGTACCATTTACGAACCCTATGTCTGTGGCACTAGAGCAGAAGGATTCAGTGGATTCAGCAGGAAGTAAGGGAACGGGGGTCCATAGACGTCAACCTCCGTATCAATCGATTTTGGAACCTTCTCGGCCACCTGGAAAATCCAGGAGATCCAAGGCAGTAACTTTGACTATGAGTAACTAGCCTAGATGCTGCAACTGTAATGTTCTGGGTCATGAACGCGTGAATTATAAGAAGGCGCCGGTAGCTTGCTATAATTGTGGACACGAGGGGCATCAAGTGCAGTACTGCGATGAAGTATCCAGATCAAATGTGACCTCTGAGAGGGACATTCCTATGATAGAGGTGGGACCAGAAAGTAAGAGGCAGAAGACCCCGGGTAACTTTTCCAGAGGTCAGAGAAGTGGGTTTCACGAGCCTACTTCTTTGTATTGTTCTTCTGGTAGCACCCATCGTTCGTTTGGTCAGTCCAAGGATCTTACCCCAGAGGTGAGTAAGGTGACCGGTGTGAAGGTGTGTTTTAACTGTAGCCGTGTGGGCCATACTCGACAGAATTGTTGCTCGCTACAGGTTAACTATTTCAATGGTGGTCATTTAGGACATCAATCGGTGCACTACGAGACCGTCGTTGAGATGTTCGGGAACCGGAGACCCGTTCCTACCCGTGGAGAGCCCAGTGCGGCCCAGTGATATTATACCGTGTTGTATTGTGGGTTATGCCTTGTGTAGAGATTTAATATTGGTTGTGTGAACCTTTTTGCTTCGTTTGTGTTCTACCGCGTTATTTTGTTTAAGTTTCGGGACGAAACTTATTTTTAGTGGGATAGAATGTGATACCAGTATTTTTCATTCCTATATTTTTTCGATTCTAGCGACTCGCCTGTGTTCATTGATACATTTTGGACATGTTTTGTTCTACACTTTTTGTTATTCGAGCAAGTTTTGATATTGTTTCGGGTTAATCAGTATATTATTGCGACTTTTCTGCATTCGGGTATGATTCTCGCGAATCTTGCTCGGAATTGTTATTTTGCCATTCCTACAGGTTAGTTCAACAATTGTGGTGGTGCTGTGAACTTCGGAATTATTATTCGATCTCGTATCGTGATTTTTGGACTGTTGGGCCATTTCGTAATTCCATAAAGTTTTGGGTACTCATTTTCATACCCATTTTTTCTTACCTTCTATCGTTGGAATCGCATGTTCAATTAACATTCTTGTTCATTGTTGAAAATCCCTTGTGAGTGTTTCGTTTAACTTTCTGAATCATTGCATTTCGGGGTCGCTCGGGGCTGGTCAGGCAGTAGAATGGAATCTGCTGCCAGAATGCAGGTTACGGCCGTAACCAACAGTATGTTACGGCCATAAGGTTGTGAGTATTAGGGCCGTAATGTCTTATCGGTAACGGCCGTAACACACCCTCACATTTTAGGCAAAATCCCCGTGAGCTGGGTTACGGCCGTAATATCCTATATGTTACGGCCGTAACACGCCCAGCTATTTAATAGCTGGGCGATGGGTTTCACTTCATTTCACCCCTTTCTCATTCTCTTCTCGCGGGCGATGGTCGATTGAAGCTACGGTTGGATTCTTGGTCGATTCTAATCGATTACAATGTGTTTTGGAGGGTCTTAGGTGATTGCAACATCATCTAATTGGGTGTTCTTCATCGGATCAAGGTATTTTCTTGTTTTTCCTAGAGTTGACCTTTTTGGGGATTTTGTTCTTGATCTCATTTCTAATCCGGATTTTATGAATTGATCGTTGTTAAACATTGTTATTGATCACGTTCTATGGATTGTTTATCCATATTCCGGTTTCATATAATCTGAATCGTGATTTGGTGACATATTGAAGTCTTGAGCATTTAATGCTCGATTAAATGTCTCAATAAGTTTTTCTTCGATTCTTAGGCATGTTTTCCGTTGTCTTTATTCGTTATTCCCTTAGTGATTGCATTGTTGTTGGTTTTCCACGGAGTATATAGGTGTTTGGAGCTAGTTGGTGGAGCCTTGTTTGTCGGAATTTCGCTATCGATCATCGAGGCAAGTATTCTTGTCTATACGATTTATATCGTGTGAATTGGGGTTGCATATGTAATTGTGTTGGTTTGTGTATTTTTGTTGATTGTGCCTTATGTGAATTATCGTAGTTGTTATGTGGTTATATGAAGTTAGTGTTGGTTCATTGCTTGTCTTAGAGATATGTCAATAGAGACGTAGTACCGGGTAGATAGTACACTTAGACATGTGCTATAATGTTTTGGCGATCACTGGGTTGTGTGGGTTAAGTTGTGCGTTATGAGTTGGGTTAGTCGTAATGGTTGATAGCTTGTTTTGCCGTTGATGTGTCGAGATGCGTTTAGGATTGTTAGGTTGTAGTATACCTAGGTCAGTCATAGCTATGCATCGGATATTGTCCAATTCTAGCAAGTGCCTTAATTATATATATTTTGATTGCCTTTCGAGGCTTGTGGTTTGCAACTGTGAATTGTGGAACGTGGGTATGTGTTGTTGTTCTTCCACCCGGAGCATTCGACGGGGCATATGGGGGCCGATACTAAGGGGTATGGCCACATAAGTGGTTTCCCAGCTGGAGCGTTTGACGGGGCGTCTGGAGGCTGATACTAAGGGGTATGGTCGCGGGTTACTAGGTGTGGTTTTCATCTTGAGGATGATGTTGATGTTTCCGATAATTGTGATATATCCGGAATATCACAATGTTTTGGTTCTCGATGTTGATGTACATTATATATTTAATTTTGGTAGTTGGCCACTGGGATATGTGTTGTAAGTGTTTATCTCCTTGACTGTGAGGTTTTGGTATTGGAAAACGAACTTATTGTTTTCGTGTACTGTGGTTTGATGAAATTGTGGGTTGAGATCCCAACGGTTGTGTAAAGGTTGTTTTGTAGAAAATGACTTTGGGTTGAGACCCAATCGTCTTGAGATGGTTTTTCAACTAAGGACTCGAGGTCCATATAGATTTCCTATTTATAAAAATGTTTCTTACATGAACGAGATTTGGGTCGAGACCCCATTATTTTCGAATAAGGTTTTATAATCTTGAACTTGAAGTCCCAAACGACTTTATGTTGTTTTCTAAAACTCCCGAGTTTATTTATATTATTTTCAACGACTTGAGTTTTACCTTAAATATTGAAAACCTCTCAGGTACTTCTTTCACGAGTGTTGTTACTTGAATATAACTGATATTGGCGTGATATATTTTGTATAGACTGAATACTTGTACTAGCCATTCAAATGCTAACCCCTTAAATGGGGGAAATGCGTATCATGCATTTCAGGTGTGCTTAGTTCGTTGGAGCAATCACAGGGACAGCATGGAAGAAGACGAGCCGCGATACTAATCAAGATATAAGAGTCCAGTTTGATGTTGTTGTATTGTTGAGTTATTTTCAGCCTTCCGCTGTATTGTATTTTGACCTCTGCATGGGTATGTACAATAATGAGTTTATTTTTGGGTTGATTTAATTGTGAGACCTCACTGGTCAGTGTAATTAGTATTTGATCTTATCGATCTGTGTTAGTAAGTTGCTTGACCTCGGCCGGTCAAACGTTGTTCGTATCATGGTTGTTATCTTGGTAGATCCTTATAGGAAAAAGGGTCTACGGCGTGTAATATTCCCGGTGGTTTCTGTGGGTCTTACAGTTTGATCATTCATCAAACTTGAATAAATTAAATTGGTCTTAGTGTTGGTTGTACGAAAAGAAATTATGGTTTATGTTGCTCGGGAATTATCAAAGCTTGGCTCGGGTTTTTCCATCAAGATAAAATTATCAAAGGACTACGAGGGTATGACTTCTTTAAATTTTATCTTCGTCTATTTATATTCGATATACGATTCTTGATTGATCCTCCTGGGGGTTCGGTTTTTTACCGGTTAGACCGGTATTTTGTAACACCCCAAACTAGGCGGATATTACAGTGCCGTGGACTCCCGATTGGGACCCACCAGGCGAGTGAAAATTAATGAAATACACAGTGCAAATGTAGTACCGAACTACATTACATCATCAATTACTCCAGTGAGGAGTTTCAAGTAAAACACACCCAGGAGAACAAAATACATGTATATTTCATGTGAAGATAAAATATACAACACTGAATAAATGACAATCCAAACGGAAGTGCAGTGGAAAATACAATCAAGAAAACATGAACAAATAGATAGACTGGGCCCCCTACTACTATCACTAGGACTCCCAGCCATCAACATTCTCTTCCCATGCCTTTTTATTGCCATGACCTGAAAACAATATCCCCCAACGGGATCAGTTACACAGAACAACAATCCTCAAGAGTTGAACAAAATTCAATAATCACATGAATGAATTAAGAAATTGAGTTGAATGATGGGCATCATAGTATACCCGAATGGAATGTGTAAGGGCACAAGTAGCCGAGTGTCCGGAGTCCTGAATACACACCGACAACTTGGCCTAATTAGTCTCATGGAGGCACGTTACCGTGTGCACAGTCCAATATGTCCGGAGTCCCACATATACACATGACCATCATGTGCCCGACTAAAAATTCCACACATCCACCACCCGGCAACGTAATACAATCCCGGAAGATCACAAGAACAAAAGCGTCCGAGATGAGGAATAATGAATAAAAATCCGTCAAGGGTCAAGAATGACTTACCTAGATGGAATAATGGTGCAATGAGTGATAACTTCAAATGAGAAGATTGGAACTGTCGTTCCTCATGAATTAAATGATTAGCTTGATAATTACAAGTCTCAAAATAATTGATATATTATGAATGAATTATATGTATACATGAACAACAACGAAAGGAATGAGTATCCTTTTAACCGAGTAGGAATTAACTTACTCAATACCGGTGATGAAATGTCCTCTCACGAACAAACATCCTTAATGGAGATATCGGTCACTCGAACAACCTTGAATAACACAATTACCAACAATCGCTCAATATACGTATCAAGCACGATAATAACCAACTCAAGAGGTCAATACAACAAATCTAAATTCATTTGGGCATTACGACAACCACTTTGTAAATAATCTTCTATTATTTACAACTAACCCCAAATATATCGAAACCAACCTCTCAATGAGTAGTTCAACTCCAACAAAACATCATCAATACAATCAAATAATCTAATAGGAATACTCCATTAGAGATTACTACAACACCTAGTCGAAACCCACAAAATCCCAAAGTCAACCCTTAGGGTGTTCTTGAATAATTCCCCAAACATTCATCAAATCCGAAATCTACACCAAAAAATCTGTAAGAATACATGTATCCAAGGTAGATAATCCATATCTAACATATTCCAACATAATAGCAAGCTAACATGAAGAGATCGGAAGGAAAACACTCAAATCCCAAAATTCTATATTCAGGAAATGTTTACCTTGATTGGTGTGTTGGAGAGGATTAGATGATGAATAATCTGAACTAGAAGCTTGAAAATGATGATAGTTGAATGCATCTCGATGAAAACTTCACGAAATGCCCAAAATCGCCCAAAACCGACGGGAGGAGGAAAAAATATGATGAAATGACGAAAACCGGACTGAACTGTCCTATATATAGAAATACAGTTTAGCGCGCGCTAGCTCCTGTGCTTAGCGTGCGCTAGCGGGTTTACCGGGTAGTCCAGTACCCGCTGTCTGCATCGTTAGCATGCGCTACGTACCTTGGTAGCATGCGCTAATGTCTTCTTATTAGCGTGCGTTAACCTTGTGTTAGCGCGCGCTACCTGATGGTTGATGTCCAGAATACTGGAGTCCAGAACCTACTGTCCTCTGGTCTGATTGAGCCTTAATACGCGATACCCGATGCTTTAGCGGGTGCTACCAAACTAAACCTTGCGTACACTATACACACTCCTAGCATGCACTACGAATTATTCCATTTCAGTCCAGTACCCACTGGACTGTCTGTTCCAATACGCTAGCGCGCACTGATGGATTCCGTTAGCATGCGCTACAAAAACCATTAGCGTACGTTACTCCGATCATAGCGTGCACTATGAATCTCACCAATCTAGTCCACTGTCTTCTAGACTGTCTGCCTGAACCACACTAGCGTGCGCTAATGCTGAGAGGTAGCGTGCGCTACCCGTACACAATTAGCGCGCGCTAAAGAGAGTACGTAGCGTGCGCTACTCCTCACACACAGCCCACTACAAAGATGACAAATATGATATTCTCGGTCCGATTCTCCAACCAGGTTGAATGACGAATAAATTACTGATACACGATACGAATTACTCCGAACGGTGAATACAATGAATAAATATGATTGATGAATGACTAATACTGAGTGAAAATTACTGAGTGACAATATACCGAATGATAATTAATGAATTTACAACCGGGTATTACATACATCCCCCCTTAAAAATAGTTTCGTCCTTGAAACTAAGGGTGAAACAATTTAGGAAAACTCTACCGCATACTATCCTCGGTTTCCCAAGTAGCCTCTTTGACTCCGTGTCTCGACCACTGAATTTTGACCAGAGGAATCGCCTTGTTCCTCAACTGTTTGATTCGCCGCTCTAAGATTCGTACAGGACGCTCTTCGTACGTATGATCATCCGCGATCTTGATTTCATCGAACTAAAGTATGTGACTAGGGTCGGCAACATACTTTCGCAACTGAGAGACGTGAAACACATTAGGAATTAGGCTCAACGCCGGAGGTAAGACCAATCGATAAGCCAACTCTCCTACTCGATCCAAAATCTCAAACGGTCCAATGACTCTCGGACTCAACTTACCTTTCTTCCCGAAACAGAAAGTACCTCGGCTTGGGGTTACCTTGACCAAAACATGGTCACCCGCCTCGAACTCTAGTGGTCGATGACGATTATATGCATAAGATTTTTGTCGACTCTGAGTGGTCAACAAACGACTCCTGATCAAAGCTACCTTCTCGCGGGCGTCTATAAGCATATTGGGCTCAGTGCCGATGGATTCTGATAAGTCATCCCAACACAATGGAGATCGACAATGACGACGGTAAAAGGCCTCATAAGGTGCCATCTTAATTGAAGCATGCCAACTATTATTATACGTGAACTCGATCAACGGCAGTTGGGCTTCCCAATCATCTTTCCAATCGAGGACACATGCCCTCAACATGTCCTCTAACGTCTGAATAGTTCTTCCTGATTGCCCGTCGGACTGAGGGTGAAAATCTGTGCTGAAATTGAGTTGAGTTCCCATGGCCTGATGAACAGATTTCCAAAAATGCGACACGAATCGCCCATCACGATTAGAAACGATACTCTTAGGAGTACCGTGCAGTTTCACTATCTCTTTGATGAACAACTGGGAAAGTCTCTCGGGACCCCACGTATTCTTAATCTCAAGGAAATGAGATGACTTAGTTTTGTGATCCACAATTACCCAAATTGTATTCATGCCACGATGACTCGTCGGCAAACTCGTGATGAAGTCCATTGAAATATCCTCCCACTTCCACTCTGAAATAGGGAGCGGTTTCAGCATACCCGCTGGTCGTTGATGTTCTACCTTGACTTGCTGGCAGGTTAAACATCTCGAAACAAATTCTGCGACTTCTCGTTTCATATTACTCCACCAGTAATTTTGTTTCAAGTCCTTGTACATCTTGCTAGACCCCGGATGAATAGAATAAGGGGTGGCATGGGCCTCTCTCAAAATCAAGTTTTTCAACTCGTCATCCGCCGGAACACATAACCGATTCTTAAATCGCAAAAGTCCCTCGTGGACCACAAATCTAGGGGCTTTCCCCTAAGTCACATCATCTCGAATGCGTAACAAAAATGAGTCTGAGCCCTATTTCAGTCTGATGGCCTCCTCAAGTGGCGATGAAATCTCCAGCATACAAAGGTGCCTTTGTACACGCTGTAATCAAACTTTGATCTCATGCCTTAGGAATTCCTGTTGAAGCTCTTTCTGAATGGTTAAACGAGCAAGCATTTGCTCTTGAACGGACTTACGGCTCAAGCCATCAGCGACAACATTCGCCTTACCCGGGTGATATTAAATCTCAATATCATAATCTTTAATCAATTCTAACCACCGTCTCTGACGCATATTTAACTCCTTCTGAGTAAATATATACTTCAAACTCTTATGATGGGTGAAAATATGACAGGGACGCCGTAAAGATAATGATGCCAAATCTTCAACGCGAATACCACGGCCGCTAGCTCCAGGTCATGGGTCGGATAGTTGACCTCATAAGGTCTCAGTTGCCGCGAAGCATAGGCAATCACATTACCGTTATACATTAATACACATCTGAGACCTTGTCCGGACGCATCACTATAAACCACAAATCCTTCCGTCCCTTGCGGTAAAGAAAGAACAGGTGCTGAAATTAAACGACTCTTGAGCTCCTCAAAACTCCATTGACACGCGTCATACCACGTGTATTTCTTATCCTTTCGCAAAATATTCGTCATCGGTTGAGCGATTTTAGAAAATCCTTCCACAAATCGCCGATAATAGCCAACTAATCCGAGAAAACTTCAGATTTCCTTAACATTCTTCGGAGGTTGCCAATCTCGTATAGCCTCCGTCTTCTGAGGGTCGACATATACTCCATCTGATGAAATCACATGTCCAAGAAACGTCACTTCGGACATCAAGAATTCACATTTGGAAAACTTTCCATATAGCTGCTCTCGTCTTAACACGTTGAGAACCTGATGAAGGTGAAATTCGTGCTCCTCTCGGTCAGGAGAATAAATCAAAATGTCATCTATGAAAACAACCACAAACCGGTCTAAATAGTCGATAAAAACTCGGTTCATCAACTTCATGAATACAGCAGGTGCATTAGTTAACCCAAACGACATCATCACAAACTCGTAATGACCATAGCGTGTTCGAAACGCCATTCTAGCGATATACGACACTCGAATTCGCAACTGATAATGCCCAGATCTTAAATCGATCTTTGAAAATACTGAAGCTCCCTGAAGTTGATCCAAAAGATCATCGATGCTGGGTAGGGGGTATTTATTCTTGATCGTCACCCTGTTCAGCTCTCGATAATCAATGCACAAGCGAAATGAACCATCTTTCTTCTTGACAAATAACACTGGTGCTCCCCACGGGGATGTGCTCGATCGTATATAAACCTTCTCGGTCAATTCCTCTAGTTGATTCTTCAATTCCTGCATTTCAGTCGTGGCCATATGATATGGTGCTTTCAATATTGGAGAAGTACCAGGCTCCAACTCTATTGTGAATTCCACATCTCTCTGCGTAGGTAAACCAGGTAACTCATCTGGAAATACATCGGCATATTCTCTCACTACAGGAATATCTGCCAACATCACAGATGATTTCTAGGTCTTGGTCATATAGCACCAATAACCTACACACCCCTGATTGAGTAACTTCACTACCTTCATCATATTAATAACCTCTCCGGAACGGGTGGGGTTACCCCCCTGAAATACATAATCGACTCCATCGTCTGAAATAATAGTGACCATACACTTACGGACACTAAGGAAAGTCCGTGCATACATGATGGCTTCTATGTCTAATGAGCTTCAGAGAGCTCATGATAAAATGACTTCTGTTTGGCAGATTCTATCTCACTTAACCGAACTTTATGGTGAGCACAACAGATGTGCTAGATATGAGATATCCAAGCAACTGTTCGGTGCAAGGATGAAGGAAGGCAAGAAGGTTGGGGAACACGTCCTCAAAATGATATCCATGATCGAGAGATTGGAGGCTCTTGATTTTAAGATGGATACTTCTCTCCAAACCGACCTTATCCTTCAGTCTCTCCCTGATTCCTCCTCACAGTTTGTTATGAACGTTAACTGCAATGAGATTGCATGTAATTTAGGTGGGCTAATGAACAAACTTGTGACCGCTCAGTATCAGATGAAGGAATCTGCCCTTGTGATTTCTTATAGACCTCGGAGGTCTAAGAACAAGAATAAAAAGACCAAGAAGCAGACGGGACCACAAGCCAAGGACTTCAAGGGAAAGGGCAAGGCCCCGATGGTTCGGAAGAATAAGAAGAAGGATGTTTGTCTCAAGTGCGGTGAGCTGTCCACTGGGCTAGAGACTGTCCGATTCTTCATGGCACTTCAGGTACAGAACTTTTAGTTTTGGAAACAAATTGTTCTGCTACTGTATTTTCTACTTCCTGGATACTGGATTCTCGTGTTAGTTCTCATATTTGTACCATGAATCAGGATCTGGAACAAAGTAGGAAGCTTGGAGCTGGAGAAGTTATGATCATAGTAGGAAGCAGGCATAGTGTCGAGGCAACCGACATAGGATCACTTCTTCTGGGTTTAGAATCCGGCTTTGTTTTGACTTTAGAAGATGTACTTATTTTCCCAAGGGGCATAAAAACATTGTATCCATTCCGGTCATGGACCGAAAAGGCTTTTCATTTTTCATTGGTGATGGTTCCTGCAAAATTTATTTTAGAAATAAACTATTGTTAAATGGATTGTATCATCTAAACCTCGGCAACAAAGTAGTTGTGAATACTATGACTAGAAAACGTGGTAGGGATGAAACCAATCAAGTTTTGAAATGGCATCTTAGACTTGGTCATGTTGGTCAGACCAAGGTTTACAAAATGTAAAAAGATGGACTTATGGGTCTAATGGGATCGGATCCCTTTCCTACTTATGAATCTTGCCTTAAAGGTAAAATGACTAAGTCCCCCTTCACAGGGACTTTTGAAAGAGCCAATAATAAACTGGGATTAATCCTTACCGACGTATGTGGTGATTTGGAAGCAGCACGTGACGAATATCAATATTTCATTACGTTTACAGACGATCATACTAGGTATGATTATGTATACTTAATGAAACATAAATCCGAGGCCTTTGAGAAATTCCAGGAATTCAAGGCCCTAGTCGAGAAACAAACTGGTAATCATATCAAAGCACTTCGGTCGGACCGAGGTGGCGAGTATATGAGTATGGAGTTTGACTTGTTCCTTAAGGAACATGGAATAGTTTCACAACTAACACTTCCAGGTACTCCTCAGTTAAATGGTGTGTCAGAAAGAAGGAGGTATGCACTCCTGACTGCCGCTTACATCTTGAACAGATGTCCTTCCTAATCCGTTCCTAAAACTCCACATGAGATGTGGGAGGGCAGGAAACCAAGTCTTAATCATATTAGGATTTGGGGATGTCCCACCTATGTCAAGAAGACTAAGGTGGAGAAGTTGGAAGTTAGGTCCGCGAAGGGACGTTTCATTGGATTCCCATCTGGGATGATGGGGTATCTATTCTACATGCTCGAAAATCGAAAGATCGTTGTTGCTTTACAAGCACACTTCATGGAAGATGAGTTCATTCAGGAAGGCGGAGCAGGTAGAAGTATTTCTTTAGAAGAATACAATGAAACTCCTCAGGAGACACCTGCGCAAGAAAATGGAACCAAACCTTCTGTAACACAAGTACAACCACCTCGTAGGTCAAGTAGGGTGTCTCAATTACCTAAGAGGTATAGTTTTATGCACTTGGAGGAACTAGGTTTCCACGAGTTTCTAGGTGATAAACAAGAGTCCGACACGCAACCAATGACCTAGCAATGGTGGATGTAGACTCCATGAAATAGACTGTAGCAGTCTTCATGTAGTTGGAACCTTCGTTTTGAAAAGACAGTCAAAGAGTTTGACTTCATGCAAAATGAAGAGGAACCTTGTGTGTACAAGAGGGTTAGTGGGAGCAAGATCACATTGTTAGTACTATATGTAGATGACAATCTACTGATAGGAAATGATGTGGGAATGCTCAGTTCTATGAAAGCTTGGCTTTCGAGTAATTTCTCCATAAAAGACTTGGGAGAAGAAACCTATATTCTTGTGATTCGACTCTACTGTGATAGATCGAAGAGAATGATAAGTTTTTCCCAAGCCCTCTATATAGATAAAATATTAAAGCGATTTAATATGGATTACTCTAAAAGAGGGTTCCTACCGATGTGACATGGAATAAAACTCTCCTCGAAGATGTGTCCTCTGGATGAGGAACAACGAAAGGAAATGAGTAATATACCATATGCTTAGGCTGTGGGTAGCCTTATGTCTGCTTTGTTCTGTACAAGACCTGACATTACGCATGCTGGAAGGGTGGTAAGTAGGTTTAAGGCAAACCCAGGTGGGGAACTGAATCTGATGGGCTTCGTTGATTTAGACTTCCAAGGAAATAAAGACGACTCAATGTCTATTTCTGGCTAAATTTTACTCTTAATGGCGGAGCAGTAACTTGGCATAGTGCCAAGCATAGCGCGACTGTTGATTCCACCAGTCAGTCTGAGTATCAAGCAGCCTCGGAGGCTTCTAAGGAAGGGTTTTTTGATTTAGAAGTTACTCGGTAAACTTCACATGAAACCATGCGCTACGCCACCTGTTCTCGTTAATGTACGATAACAATAGAGCGATAGCAAAGGCCTGGGAGCCGAGGTTTCATAATAATACAAAATATATTGAGAGAGAGAGAGTATCATCTCGTAATAGAATTTGTTCGCAAAGAGATACATTGTGCTGCATATAGTAGAGTCAGTCGACTACGTCGCTGATCCACTGACCTAGACACTTTCTCAGAATAGCTTAGAGCGTCATTTGGAGAACATAGGTATTAGATACCATAGTGTGTGGCATTGAGTGCAAGTGGGATACTGTTAGGAGTATGCCCTTGAATGCCACTCAGAGGTTGTTGAGTGTGGGCATTATACTTCTAATTATGTAAATCATTATCATAAGGCAAATGAATGTTTCTTTATTTACTGGTAGTTACTGGCATTCCTAACTCATAAATATACATATAGAAACTAGTCCTTGTAATTGAGAGCAAAACGTTCCACTCCATATTGGATAAGGGGGTCGGCACTGGAAAGGTTATAGCTCAAATACTTAATCATTCGCATGTCGATGAAACTTGACTGGGCGTTAAGTTTATGTGAAGACTTGTATGATGTGTTCTTGACATGGAGAGTGCCTGTCGAACGCTAATGGTTAGTGGGAGCACACGTTATAGGTATGATAATTGGATTAGTATACTCGAACCGACTCACCCTCGATTCGTCACACTGATTTCACTCCGGGACAGTCAATGACGAAATCGAAAGGTTGTGATAGGTATTCGTGAACCTTCGACTTGAGGATATAGTAGGGATGTGCTTGTGACGTCAATATTTTCATTAGAGTAGTTCGACCCTGTAAACCGAGAGGTGGGGGTCAACCTCGACGTGCATCTTGACGGGCAAGTAGAGGTCCTACTGAATACCAAGATAGAATTCTTTCTCCCGTTAGTGAGCGGGTTATATGTCCTATGCGGTTATTGGCAGATGAGGTCATAAGTCTTTGGACAAAGCATTGGAGCTAGTTGTATTGGATACACGAGAGATCGATGATCTCGATTTACATTAACGCATGGATAGCGTCAAGTACAGATAGGGTTTGAGTGACCGTGACCCTATATCTTGATCGGGACATTTGAAAGAAGGGTTTATACGTATACTGGTATTCACGATAGAATGGTTCTTGAATGATCCCAATCATTCGTTCACAGTTGGGGTACCGTGTAGGCCGCCAGGCTGGGTAGGTGGTGCTACTACTCTTTGGTCCCTCCCATTGCTGACTGAGACGGACCTACCGAGTCGCGCAATAGGATTGACGACGGAATGAATCGAGCTTATACTCTCGTTATGAATATTAGATATTGGATATCTAATTTGGGACATTGAATGTTTAAATCGATTTATTAGATAAATTGATTTACGGCCTAATGAATTAAATAAATTACTCAGTAATTAATTTAATTCATAAATATAATTATTTCTTGGAGAAATTAATTATGTTATTTTGTATTTGATATGATTAATTAATTGGATTAATGAATTGATATAAATACATTGGAACGGAATCAGAGTTTATCTGTTTGGACTCACGGGAGTCCGAAACAAACCGAACTCGTCCGATTTCCTCATCATGGCCGCCGCCCCTTCCACCTAACTTCCCCTTGTCTTTTGTGTCTATTGTTTAATAGATGATAAGGACTTGTCGGGTGACTTGTCATGTGGCATGAGTTGTAACATGTGAGGTGAAATATCATGGTGGTTGGGAATGTATAAAGAAAGGATGGAAGATAAATCATACCTCTCACCTTTTGATTCTTGGAGATTCATCCGTGAGATTGAGGAAGGAGAGAGAGAAAAAGAACTTAGAGTTCATTTCATGGTCTTCAACTTCATCTTCATCTTCTTCATTCTTATCATAAATTTTCTTCAAGAAATATTGAGAGAAAAATAGAGAGAAAAATAGATTAACACTTAGAGTGTAATAATCTTTATATTCAAGCTCCTATAATCTTGTTCTAGCCGTATCCTTGGAGGATAACGAGTTTTAGTCGTTACGGTCGATTCTCCGGCGCGTGACAAGTGGAGACGTTGTCTTTTCGATGTTGGATCATCCAAGAGCTCGGAGCGGATTGGATACATAGAGATCAAGCAAAGCTTGGGGAATAGCTCAAGAGAAGGAATCTATTTAATCAACGGACTACAAGGGTGAGTTTTTATATCTCTTGTGATTTCGTTTATATATTCGTATATACGTAGCTCGATCGATCCTCGTAGGGATTCGGATCGAATTAATTTTCGTTTTACTGCTTCCGCTGGGCCTTCGATTTAGGCATCGAATCCCAATAGTCGGCCCATAATTGTCACTGAAATTCCACATCGGAATATTGTTTCGGTTATCATAGTAAGGATTGTGGTTTCCCTTGTTGGTTTATTTAATGTATTTTAGTCGTGTTTGCCTAGTGTATCTCCTAATGTGGGGTCCACGGCACTGTAATGACCCAATGGGATTCGGGGGTGTTACGGTCATGGATCCGAAAGGATTTTCATTTTTCATTGGTGATGGTTCCTGCAAAATTTATTTTAGAAATAAACTCGTGGGCACTGCTACATTGTTAAATAGATTGTATCATCTGAACCTTAGTAACAAAGTCATTGTGAATACTATGACTAGGAAGCGTGGTCGGGATGAAACTAATCAAGTTTTGAAATGGCATCTTAGACTTGGTCATGTTGGTCAGACTAAGGTTTACAAAATGGAAAAAGATGGAATTATGGGTCCATTAGGATTGGATCCCTTTCCTACTTGTGAATCTTGCCTTAAAGGCAAAATGACTAAGTCCCCCTTCACAGGGCTAGTCGCTGATAAACTAGGATTAATCCATACCAACGTATGTGGTGCTTTGGAAGCAGCACGTGATGGATATCAGTACTTCATTA
This sequence comes from Orobanche coerulescens, assembly GCA_033398695.1. NCBI lineage: Eukaryota > Viridiplantae > Streptophyta > Magnoliopsida > Lamiales > Orobanchaceae > Orobanche > Orobanche coerulescens. The sequence goes on along the minus strand of CM065817.1, from coordinate 98,539,128 downwards.
CGTTTACAGATGATCATACTAGGTATGGTTACGTATACTTAATGAAACATAAATCCGAGGACTTTGAGAAATTCCAGGAATTTAAGGCCCTAGTCAAAAAACAAACTGGTAATCATATCAAGGCACTTTGGTTGGACCAAGGTGGCGAGTATATGAGTGTGGAGTTTGACGAGTTCCTAAAAGAACATGGAATAGTATCATAACTAACACCTCCGGATACTCCTCAGTTAAATGGTGTGTCAGAAAGAAGGAACCGGACCTTGTTGAACATGGTCCGTTCTATGCTGGGCTATACTGAATTACCGATTTACTTATGGGGGTATGCACTCCTGACTGTTGCTTATATTTTGAGCAGATTTCCTTAAAAATCCGCTTCTAAAACTCCACATGAGATGTGGGAGGGCAGGAAACCAAGTTTTAATTACATTAGGATTTGGGGATGTCCCGCCTATGTCAAGAAGACTAAGGTGGAAAAGTTGGAAGTGAGGTCCGTAAAGGGACGTTTCATTGGATTCCCATCTGGGATGATGGGTTATCTATTCTACATGCTCAAAGATCGAAAGATCATTGTTGCTTTTCAAGCACACTTCCTGTAAGATGAGTTCATTCATGAAGGCGGAGCAGGTAGAAGTATTTCTTTGGAAGAATACGATGAAACCCCTGAGGAGACACCTGTACAAGAAGTTGGAACAAAACCTTCTGAAACATAAGTACAACCACCTCGTAGGTCTAGTAGGGTGTCTCATTTTCCTGAGAGGTATGGCCTTGTACACTTGGAGGAGCTGGGTCTCCATGAGGTTCCAAGTGATAGCCAAGAGACCGACCCAACGACCTATGACCAAGCGATGGTGGATGTAGACTCCGCGAAAAATGGCGTGAAGCTATGTAAGCTGAGATACACTCGATGCATGTCAATCAGGTTTGGACTCTAGTAGACCGCCCCAAGGGCATAGTGCCTATTGGGAACAAGTGGATATACAAGAGAAAGACTAATGGTGATGGCAAGGTTGACGCCTAGAAGGCCAGGCTTGTGGCAAAGGGTTATACCCAAAAGGAAGGGATCGATTACCACGATACCTTCTCGCCCGTAGATATGATCATGTCTATTCGCATGGTGCTTGCTATAGCTACCTACCACGATCATGAGATATGGCAAATGGATGTAAAAACAGCTTTCCTTAATGGATTCCTCGAGTAGGAAATATATATGGAGCAGCCTAAAGGCTTTGTGTCCGAGGTCGATATTCAGAAAGTGTGCAAGCTTCAGCGTTCCATTTATGGACTGAAGCAAGCTTCGCATAGTTGGAACCTTCGTATTAACGAAGCAGTCAAAGAGTTTGACTTCGTGCAAAATGAAAAGGAACCTTGTGTATACAAGAGGGTTAGTGGGAGCAAGATCGCATTCTTAGTACTATATGTAGATGACATTCTACTAATAGGAAATGATGTGGGGATGCTCAGTTCTGTAAAAGCTTGGCTTTCGAGTAATTTCTCCATGAAAGACTTGGGAGAAGCAACCTATATTCTTGGTATTCGGATCTACCGGGATAGAGCGAAGAGAACCATAGGACTTTCCCAAGCCCTCTATATAGATAAGATCTTAAAGCAATTTAAGATGGATGATTCTAAAAGAGGGTTCCTATCGATGCGATATGGAATAAAACTCCTTGAAGATGTGTCCTAAAAGTGAGGAACAACGAAAGGAAATCAGTAATATACCATATGCTTCGGCTGTGGGTAGCCTTATGTATGCTATGATGTGTACGAGAACTGACATTGTGCAATCTATGAGCGTGGAAAGTAGGTTTCAGGCAAACCCAGGTAGGGAACATTGGACTGCCGGAAAGAACGTTCTCAAGTACTTAAGAAGGACTAGAGATATGGTTCTGATGTATGGCAGTGGAGAACTGAATGTGGTGGGATTCATTGATTCGGACTTCCAAGGACAGAAAGACCATTCGATATCTACTTCTTACTACATATTTACTCTTAACGGAGGAGCAGTATCTTGGCGTAGCGCCAAGCAAAGTGTGACTGCTGATTCCACCTGTTAGATTGAGTATCAAGCATCCTTGGAGGCTTCTAAGGAAGGGTTCTATATTAAGAAGTTTCTGGGAGAACTTCAAGTGCTACCATGTGTTGAGCTACCTGTTCCGCTGTACTGCAACAACGACGGAGCTGTAGCGCAGGCCAAGGAGCCGAGTTTTCACAACAGTACCAATCTTCTTGTGCTTCTTTTTATATTCGTATATACGTATCTCGATCGATCCTCGTAGGGATTCGAATCGAATTAATTTTTGTTTTACCGCTTCCGCTGGGCCTTCGTTTTAGGCACCGAATCCCAACAGTAACTGCCCGGTATCTTTATTTACTGCCCATTATCTTTATTATACTCGGCACTTTCATTTAGCGGGTACTTTTGGCGGTTAAAACAATACTGATTTTGTAATGAACTGTCGTGCGGATGTAATAAACTGGTTTTGTACAACTGTCGAGGATAATATTTTAATTCATAGTATCAACTACCGTATTAAAGTGGATTTGTATAACTGGATGTTTTAAACTGCCGAAATTATCTTTTTTATTCATACTATTTTCACAATAATTAGGATTGGGTGTCGTTTGTATTTTTTGAAATAGATTTAAAAATATTTAAAAAATTATTAATTGTCTCGCTGCCATACGAATTAAAACTATTTTAAATCAACATAGTTCAGATTAGAAGATATTCTTAACAACTCTATAGTTGCGATTTTTTTATTAAAATTTATTAATTCTATTTGATTTATGAATTACTTACTAATTAATAGCATAATTATATTATAATTATCTGACTTTAGCTTCAATTAAATTCTCTTATTAAATTCTCTCAAATGGTTAATGTATGAGTTGACTAAATTGGTTCATGATAGTTTGGCCCCAAATTATAAGATTATCCATCAAATAATTTTTATCTTCTTCATGAATCTAATTTGTTGCCGGTGTTAAGTTATCGATGTAATTAGATTTATATTTATATTTATATTTATATTTTACCCTTGGTTGTGCGGAATATATTTGTTGTTATTGTTTAGTTCGATGTGGTTGTAATTAATTACTTAAGAAATTTTCTTAGATTGGTCTATAATCTGAAAGAAATAATGAAAAAGGATAATTTTTTTTCGGGCCCAACTGATCATAACTTAAATTGTCCTTATTTTTTTGGTTTGCATTGACATTTACCTTTGTTATGTTTTTTTTTTTTTTTTTGAGTTGATAAGATTTGAAACATAGTTAGGAGCTGGATGTTTCTAATTGATATATTGATGTATTTAAGAATAAGTAAGAAAAAGCTATAGAACTTAGATAGCCTGCTAAACTTATCATAAAGAAATTTAATTGAAATAAAACAAACGAATTAGAAGTCTTGGAATAAAATGCATTACAAAATTTAAAAGAAATGCGATTTTGGAAATATTGTAAATAAATATGAATAACATAAATAATCATGGAACTCGATCAAGGACTGTCCATCTTCTCTTCCTTGATTACAATACCCTTTGCCTTTTTCACTGTTCGTGTGGCATACATTTTATCATAAAGTGTATGCTTTATGGTCTTACAATCTATGCCTTCGTCAGCTTTCTCTTTGCCTTTGGCCTTCTTAGGCGTGCTGACTTCCTCATCCGAAACATTTTTCTGAATCGATTTATTTAAAAAAACTAGGAACATCATAAAATTAGTATGATATTTTTATTTTATAGTTTTAAGTTCTTACACTCTTATGTAAATTGCTTTTGACTTCGTTTTCACCGATAGTATAAACATCAGATTCTTGTTTGTTTTTACTTAAAAACCAGCGTATTCTGATACTTTGGCTCGGTCAGTGATGAGGTTCCTTACTCCAAAAGATTCTGTATAGTTGTTGTTCTCGTCTGGCTTTATTTGAATTTTGAATAGCATTTTTCTGTTGTGAAGTAAATATTTGATCTGCTCGGGAATATCGTCTAGATCGTCATCCTGTATACGAATAAACAAACATCTTAAGTGTATATAGATTCAGTTAAGTTGACTTGGTGAATATCATTGTTTGCCTTGTTAATCAGTTCTTCCATCAACTCCGAAACTGTTCTACCAATCACTTCAGCACATTTTATCCCACATTGTGACCTCTGCACTTGCAGTGGAGTCGGACACTTTCATAAACAGTCTATATCATGCGTAGTTCATTACAGAGTTATTTTGTTCGATATTTTAATATGTAAATAGATAACCTTTTTGATGTCACACAAACTTCTTTGTCGCATTCAAGACAGTAGTACCTAGGATCTAGATCATGCACTCCCTTTCTGCATGTGTCGCATTCCGTGAAATACCATTTGTTTTTCCTCCCGTACTTGCCAATGGATTTGATAGTAGCACATATCCAATATGAGCCCCATCTTTTATTCTACAAAATTCGTAAATGTAATTGACAAAAATGTCATATTTTAACTTTGAAAATGTAGATGTAGATTTTTTTACCCCTTTATCTTCGAAAATCTCCTCTATAGTTCTGAAAAGATGGCATTCCTCGGCTATATCCATTGGACCACCAGCGGATGCAGAAACAATGCATTCGATATTGGTTTTGTTAACCGTAGCCAACCTGTTATGTTGAACCATAATTAGTAGACAATATAGAGTTTATATGTTGTACACTTATTAATACCTTGTTTTGAAGCTCGAGAAAATCTCCCAGTATTCATTAATGAACATTTGCGTCACACGTCATTGATCTGCAGTAGTGTACTTTCCGTCGAACATCTTAGTTTTACATAGTTGTATCAGGCAAATAACCATCTCCCTTCCATTTTGTTCTATATATGACTACATTTGATCCACCTGAGTCCCCCACAGGGTATGGCAAAGTCAGTGTGACCTACATTGGAATAAGTCGAGGTTTAGTAAAATGAATTCTAGTGCAACACTAAAATTAATACATACTCAGTGTCCTCCAAAATTATGTCAGTAAACTTAGATCGGCGCCCGTTCTTATTTGTAAACTCCTTTGGATTGGATAAATTGGTGACCAATCCCATGATATCTGCGCTAGTTTCGAAAATAATTAAGAATAGAATGTAGAAAATACTCGAATCTGAAATTATGAAATTGGGTAGTACCGTAAAGTTTTCCTGTGACGATGTTGGTGTTTGTCTCGAAATATGCAATGCTTTTAAGCGCAAATCTTAAATTTGGGAATTCTTCTTTCGGATCTTCATATATAAGAGTTGATCCACAAATGTTGATGATGAATGGTGCATCAGTTGTTGGATATGGCATATCATTTAAGGCAACCAAAAATTTAGACATTCTATATAATTTTCCTTCCTGCAGCATGGGCCTTTGCTTCGAAACCCATGGTTTTTTTATTTGAGCATAGATTCTGTCTCCCTGTAAATAAATAGAATTAAAACAGTTGCATCAAGTGATGTAATCACATTATAAAGAATCTTACTGTTTCATCGTGAAATACACATTCAACTATTTTTATATCTCTCCCAGCAAAATCAAATACATCGTACGATCTGGACGTAATCTCATGTTCCAACTGAAATTTTTGGGTTTCAAATCTCTTATATTGCTCCAAATCGGCATGTTGTCTATCTTTTGTTAATATTTCAGGGGAGATCATATCTGCTACTATAGGGAAGGTGGAATGGTGCTGATGTATATTCCTTGGCTGGAGTCTCCTTTTATACTGTTTCCACTTGTACATGCCGGTTATGGAGCAGTTTGTTGTTAGTGACTTAAGTAGTGGGGAATGTGCACCCACCCATTATACCGACAGTTCTAATGGGGCAGTTTTTTCGTAAACCGCCAATATACCCATTACACCTTAACCTGCTATTGTAGACATGGTTGTGTAATTTAATGTAATCCACATCTAATCTAATCTAATAAAATAGAATTTTTGTGTTTATTTATGTTTAATCTTACTGATTTTGTTAATTTTTTTACTTCCATTTAATTTTTCGACGGTTGTATTTATAAAACCGCCAGCCAATACACCTACTATACACAAATTACTATCTGGGCGGTGATCGCTTATGTGTCACGACAGCTGATACCTTATGAAGTGAATTACCCAATGCATGATTTGGAGCTGGCAGCAGTAGTTTTTGCTTTAAAAATCTGGAGATACTACCTATATGGGACTCACTGTCAAATCTTTAAGGATCACGAGTATCAAATACATCATCAGTCAGAAAGAGTTGAGCATGCGGCAAAGGAGATGGCCGAAATTGATTACGGACTACGACTTGGAGAATCTTTATCATCCAGGCAATGCAAATGTAGTGGCCGATGCACTTAGATGCAAGCGTGTTTCTATTCAGATGCTGGAGACTCTGACCTCCCAGCTCAGCATTTAACGAGAATTGATTCGCTAAGGAATTGAATTATGGTTGCAAAGAGTCCAAGGACAATTGTGTGTGATGGAAATAACTTCGTAATTAACCGGAGAAATCAAATCTAAGCAAGTAGATGATCCTCTGATGATACGGTTACGTTATGAAGTGATAAAGGGAAAGGCCCCAGGATTAGTAATTCATGATGATGGAGTATTGAGATTCCAGAGCCGACTGTGCATTCCCGATGTAGATGTTCAAAAGCAGACAATTATGAAGGAAGCTCCCAGCATGCCCTATTCTATCCACCTGGGCACTAGCAAGATGTATAAGGATCTGAAGCAAAATTTATGGTGGGGCAACATGAAGAAAGATGTCTTGAAATGTTTGACTTGTCAGCAGGTTAAGATCTAGCATCAACGACCTTCCGGAATGCTGAAACTGCTCCCGATTCCTGAATGGAAATGGGAGGACATATCGATGGACTGTATCACTAATATGCCGAGAACCAAGACAGGAATGAACATGATTTGGGTAATAGTTGATCGTCTAACCAAATCGGCTCATTTTCTAGGCATTAAGGACACGTGGGGACCCGAGAGGTTGGCACGAGTATTTATTTCAGAGATAGTCCGATTGCATGGTACGCCGAAGACTATTATTTTTGACCGAGACGGACGTTTTGTGTCTCATTTTTGGAAAGTAGTTCATAAGGCCTTGGGAACCAAATTGAACTTCAGCACAGCTTATCACCCGCAGACAGACGGAAAATCCAAGAGGACTATTCAAACGGTGGAAGACATGCTAAGGGCTTCTGCCTTAGATTGGTCAGCTGATTGGGAAGTTCATCTGCCGTTGATTGAATTTACTTACAACAATAGTTGGCATGCTTCCATTAAGATGGCACCATTTGAGGCATTATACGGGGGGAGATGCAGATCGCCCCTATGTTGGGACGATTCGTCAGACTTGATCGGAACGGAACTAGAATTGATTGTCCAAACACGAGAAATGATAGCCTTGATTCGCGAAAGGATATTGACCGCCCAGAGTTGATAGAAATCTTACGCAAACGTATGTCGTCACCCATTGGAGTTCAGTACTGGAGATCACGTACTTTTAAAGGTTTCTCCTACTCGGGGAATCTTTCGTTTCGGAAGAAAGGGGATGTTGAGTCCGAGATATATCGGACCGTTCGAGATTCTTGAGAGAGTTGGGGAGTTGGTATACAAATTGGCATTATCGCCGTCATTGATCCATGTTCATAACGTGTTCCACGTATCCCAGTTACGGAGGTATATACCAGATCTGAGTCATGTCATTGATTTAGACGAGATCGAAGTCGCTCAGGATGGCACGTTTGAAGAAAGACCGATCAGGATACTCGAGAGCCGAGTTAAGCAACTGAGGAACAAACCGATAGGCTTTGGTTAAGGTTTAGTGGTCGCGCCACGGAGTGGAAGAAGCCACTTGGGAAACGGAAGATAGCATGAAGTCCAGATATCCAGAGTTATTTTCGTCTTGAGTTTCGGGACGAAACTCCTTTTTAGTAGGAGAGTATGTAATGTCCGGATTAATTATTGAGTATTTCATCTGTATTTGAACCCTATATTATTCAAAATTGTGCTACTGATAATCGAAGTATGATCTTTCACATATACGTATCCATGTGCATGATAATATCATCACGTAATTTTTCATGCAAATACATGTTAACGTACGTTAAGAGGAAAGCCTAACGTACGTTATGTTGACAAGTATAGCATACACTACCAGTGAAGCGTAGCGTATATAAAGAGGCCAATAATTGAGCTGGGCGGCTAGCACATGCGCCAGCCGGACATGGTTCCAGATAAGATTCCCACGAATGAAACTAGACACTTTTAAGTCAACGGGTATTAACGTACGCTAAGGTAAGGATGTAGCGTACACTAACAGTATTGGTTACGTACGTAACATGGTAAGTGTAGCGTACGTAATGAAGTTCAGAATGAGGACAATTAACTATTAATGACGATAGCGCATGCTAAGGACATCAGGATAACGTACGCTAAATAGCTAACGTACATTACATGGCGAGGCTAACGTACGTTAAGGTCAAAATTATAAATAAGACATCACCCCATTTCATTTCAACTCGTTTATTTCACTTAGCCTTCGACATACTTCGTGCCCAGAGAGATACCAGCCTCCTTAAACACATATAGACCATCTCTACTTGATCATTGAAGATTGGATATCACTTATGCTTGATCATTGAAGTGGAGAAGCATCTTGGTTTGGCACACAAGCAACCATAGTTGGATTCTACCTATTGTCTCGGTGTTTTCTTCAACTTAAGGTATGTTATACTATCTCCAACCTTGGATTCGTGTTCTTAAGGATATGATGATCATGCTATCAAGACATTAAGTTCCAGAGATGATTTATTCGATCAGCTACCACAGCAGCCCCCTCAACCACCGAAGGTTTCTTTAGAAGATGTTGTTGCTCAAATGGTGGCTAACACGAGTCAATTCATGACTCGCACGGAAACTATACTATAGAATCATTCCACTTCTAGTCGGAACTTGGAGGTTCAAATGGGGCAGATTGCAAATCTATTATCATCTAGATCCCAAGGTGTCTTACCAAGTCCTACCGAAATGAATCCCAAGGAATATGTGCAAGCTATTGAGTTACGAGGTGGAAAGAAACTACACGAGCAATCCAAGAGTAGGAAAGAAAAGTGCATTCCCATTAAGAAAGTCAAAGATGAGGAGCCCACTCAAGTAGAGACCACCATGTCCTCAAAGCCCAAACCTAAAGCAGTCTCGGCCACACATCCTACTTATGTATCACCAGTCCCGTTTCCACAGCGTCAGCAAAAGCAAAAGTTAGACAAGCAGTTTTCTAAGTTTCTTGATGTCTTCAAGAAATTGCACATTAATATCCCATTTGCCGATGCTTTGGAACAAATGCCGAGTTATGTGAAATTTGTGAAGGAGACATTATCTAACAAAAGAAATCTCGAAGAATATGAAACGGTGGCATTAACTGAAGAGTGCAGCGCTATTTTGTAGAAAAAGCTTCCACCTAAACTGAAAGATCCAGGAAGTTTCACTATACCTTGCACTATTGGGAACTTGTCGTTTGATAGAGCTTTGTGTGACCTTGGCGCCAGTATTAATCTTATGCCTCTTTCTATTTTCAAGAAATTAGTTATTGGGGAAGCGAAGCCTACTACGGTCTCTTTACAACTAGCAGATCGATCCATCAAGTATCCTAGAGGGATGATAGAAGATGTCCTAGTCAGGGTTGATAAATTCATTTTCCCCGCTGATTTTATTGTGCTCGATATGTTAGAAGATCATGACATTCCGATTATTTTGGGTAGACCATTTTTAGCCACTGGTTGGACCCTTATTGATGTTCAAGAGGGTGAATTGATGCTTCGGGTCCAAGATGAACAAGTAACATTCAAAGTGTTTTAATCTCTCCTGTATCCAAGCAATGTCGAGAAGTATTCTCAAATTGAAAGCTTAGATATTATTGTGGAGGACACACTCCGCAATAGTTCTCTCTTAGAAGCTGTTGGGCCAACATCTAAGAAAAATTTAGAACGCGTCGCATATCTTGGGCATTTGGACCTGTCGTCTTCATCATCCGTTCGCCCATCATTAAAAAATTCCAATGCCGCTGTAAATTCATCCATTGAGAAGAAAACTATGACGAAAATGAAATGGTTGCCAAGTCATTTGCAACATGGATGTTTCGGGAAGTTACTATTGTTCAACTCTTTTCGCAAAGAACATTGGGTGTCCAAACCAAAAGTCGAACAGTTAAAAACGAATGGGCAAAAATTTAAAACACGTAATAACGGTTCGATGGACTTGGCGGAGTCCAAATGGTGTTTGCGATAAGCAAATTGATTTCCAAAAGGTCCGTCTGAAGACTATAAACTTAGCGCTTCTTGGGAGGCAACCCAAGTATTAGTAGTAGATTTAGTTTTCGTTGTTTTTCCATTTTAGGAGACAATTTTTTTGATATTTTTTTGCTTTACTGTGCTTCTTTCACTTGTTTTATGTGATTTCAGTTGAAAAACCTTCGCAGAAAGCTCTCCAGGTCAGATTTTCAGTTAGGGCCGCGGCACACTTACCCTAGAAGCCGCGACACCGGTACTTTGAGTCGCGGCACGCGGCGAAGACACCCCGAACCCATAATAAACTGTACTGCGGGCCGCGGCGCACTTCCTATGTGCCGTGGCCCCTGCTGAGAGTTTTTAAACACACGGGAAGGTTAAGAAATCATTCGGCCGAGACAAAGGTATCACTCCCTAAACTCTTCCTCTTCCGCGGCGCAGGTCACCATCTTCAAATCAATTCTCCTTCTTATCTTCTTCGATCCAACACCAGGTAATCCATATTCCTTAAGTTTATTTGCAACAAGGATTGAGAAGTGGGGTAATGTTTATTTCATTCATTGATGAATTTGTCTTTGTTTTATAAGTTCTATCAAGATTTTGATCGGAATGTATTGAGAATATTGATTGATGCTGATTATGTTTCGTGTGTTGTCATGAATTACCTTGAAATTAATTGTTGTTGGTGATTGAACTCACAAATAATTCTTTTTATCTTGATTTGAGTTTATGCATACCAAGTGTTTGATGTAATGCCCCAGTGAGACTTGCTTGAATAAAAAAATCATCAATCTTATGAAGCGAACACGATTATCTGAAGAGTATATTCCCCCAGCCCTAATAGCTATTTTGAGTTCAATTTTCACATAGTCTCTCGTGTGAAGTTAAGAGTTTTAAACGCTACATTCGTTTCTCAAAATTTATAAAGTTGTGGTTGGTACCTTGTTATACCATTTAGTCGTCTGATATCCTGTTTTTATTTTCCAGGAGCACGTAATGGCGCGTAAGAGGAAGTTGAGCTCCACTAGGGCTAGGACTCAATCATCCCCCCCCCCCCCCCGAGAGGAGAAACCTCTCAGAACCCAACGAATGGGTAATTCCAGCAATTCTCCGACCCTGAGGTCCATCGACTCTTTAATGAAAGAATTCGTCTGTGTCCCATCATTCCTGAGAGGGGATTTACACCCGCCCCCTAAGACGGCGAACTATTATCCATGATCATCGAAATGGGGTGGACAAGATTTGTCGCACAGCCCCGAGACGGCCGTCATCTCTATAGTACATGAATTCTATGCCAGCGCTTTGCTACACCATATGCAGGGAGGACAGATGTTGGGGATGCCGTATATCCGTACTGAGGTCGTTGTCCGTGGTCAGACGGTAGACTTCTCTGCAGCAATGATTCAGAGTTTATACGAGCTACCCGAGGTAGATGAATCGGCGTTCACGCAGACGATGGGTAGCCTCATGAGGGAGTCATTGTTGGAAGAACTTAGCTGGAGTCCGTATGGGAGACGCGTGTCCCGGGGTCCGCAGCTTTCTTCTTTAAGAGCTCCCGTCTCAGTCGGCTAGGGCAAGATTGGCTATATTTCCTCTGCTCGCGGGTCAACCTTACTTCGCAGATCCGCTCTGTCTTGCTTCATCGCGCTCGACTGCTCTATGCCATCACGTCCGGACTTCGATTTGATGTGGCCCCACGTCTAGCCCGGTCCATTCTCCAGTGCATCTAGGCAGGGGCCAATACGGGACTAAAGCATCCCTCTCTAATCTGCGCCTTATGTCGCCAGTCGGGTGTGGTCTGGTCGAATGACGAGCCTACTATCGCACGCCAGGGTCCGATTGACCATCACATAATTTGTCATTTCGACCAATGGGTTGGCGCGCAGGCACACCTGCGAGGACGAGGTTTTCTTTTAGATGAGCCACATGATCACACCTCAGAGCCTCTTCTTCTGACTCATGACCCAGCAACGGATACATAGGATCAGAAGGAGTCTGCTCCACTACTAGTGAGAGATCACCTTTACAGGCGATATTTGACGGCCTGAGGGAGGAGATGTGAGTAGAGCGAGACAGTGTGATCGCAGCTGTGAGACATGAGATGTACGAGCTGGTCCATCGGGCCAATCGGCATGCTGAGAGGCGCTTAGCTGCGAGGGACGCTTACCATCGGGATTACTTAGCAGTGTGGACGGACCATATCCTCCACCCACATGGACCATTCATCCCTCTGACCAGGCCACCTACGCCACCGACTTCCCCTGACGAGGATGATCCCAGTGCCTCAGTTTACTTTCATTCAGGGGAGTACTTGACATGTCCTTTACTTATACTTATATGTCGTCCATTGGGGTCAATGTACTTCTCAAGTTTGGCGGGGTTATTTTTTAGTTGTTATTTAGTCTGTCTTGCTTGTCTTCTTTGGTATTTTTGACATTTCGTGTGTATATCGTGCATCCATGTGTAAGACCGATTATATAATTTTGAATTCTATTGGAAGAACCGGATAAGTCTAGTCGGTTTCACATTATGCTATTTTACACTAGAGTACTCATTTTGGTCAGATTTTTGCGTCAATGTGGTAACCTTGGCATTTCAGGAAATGAGACAGACGTGTTTATAGTGTTCGCATTACTAGAGCCCCCATATATATGTTTGATTGCACTATAGCTAGTCGCCTGGTAACATTGGCCTTTTAAGCATGAAACTAAGTACCTACGTTTAGACATTGGTTCAGACAGTTTTAATTCCCAAAAATGTATACAGCCTAACATTTTCTAGTATTGGAAGTCTAGTAACCAGGTGTATTCACGTAACCCGTAGTTTACATTCGCGTAAAATGATGACCTTGAATAGACATGTGTAAGAGATTGAACTATTGTTCAGAAAAATCGCATATCCGATGATAGGAAGCCAAGTAACCGGATGTATTCACATGACCCGTCATTTACATTCGCGTAAAACAGCAACCTTGAGTCGGACGTGCAGGTGAAGATACTCGAGTTTTTTTTCTCAGCTGTAGAAGGAGACTTAGTAACTATGAGCATTCATGAGCCCCATGGGTGTCTTTTATGTCAAACGGTTCCCTAATACATGAGAATGGAAATTCACCATAGGGTTCTTCCGATGAAACATCCTAGGAGTCGAAACCTAGTGGTTAACTCGAATCATAATAGTTATTAAATAAAAGGGAGTGTTGTCCGGGGAATATCATTTATGCTGAATATCTTATGTTTTTGCCATGAGGCTGTGGGACTGGACGAGTTAGCTTGTTATAACCACTATATTCATATTGTCAGTCGGCTCATTTCACGTTTGTTGATCTTTGAGCCTTGATTTCCCTCATAGGTAGAGATTAGCACTAAAAATGGTTAGCTTGAGGAATCATTGTCCATAATGTGACTCACCAGTATGTTATGCGTATAATTCTTTGAGTTTTCAGGGTAGTATAAATAAGTTGAGCACTATGGGTTGCACGATTGTCCATGATACTTGTATTCTTGTTTGAAATTGATTTTTTTTTTTTTGCTTGAGGACAAGCGAAGGTTTAATTTTTTGGTATTTGTTACATGTTATTTTTGTGCGCTTTATTGTCATTATTCTATCTTTATTTTCATTTAATTCTGTGAAAATGAGCTCCTAATGCATGGCATTTGCATATTCTGAAGGAAATTAGAGTCCTGAAGCTCGAACGTAGAAAAACGAGCCAAAAACAACATTTTTCGGTCGAGGGCCGCGTCGCACCGAAGCTGGGCGCGTCACAGGCACAACACAGAGCAAACTGGCACAAACTGTATCGGGGGCCGCGGCGGCGGGGACCCTGATTTTACCCTGCGATTTTGGCTGTTTTGGATGCGGACTAGACCTAATACTCGGACGCGTTTTGGAGGCGGGAGATGGTTATAAAAGCCTACAGAAGGTCAGAAAAGAAAGCATCGAATGAAGAAGAGGAGAATACCTAGCAGCAGAGAACGAAGGCCAGAGAACGGAAGAAGACAAGTTCTTCAATCATGCTTGAATTTCTTCATCCTTGTGTCTAATTCAAGTATTTGTGAATTATTTTCTAGCATGTCAGGCTAGACCTCTTTATTCTAGGATTGTGATGAAACCGATATTTTGACGAATTTATTCTTGATTTTACATTATTGAAAGTTTTCCCTTATCTATTGAGTTTTCCGCGATTGTTCTTAATGCTTTCAATTGTGTGGCCAATAATTCAATTATTCAAGCTGCTTAACTTGCATCGGAAGAGAATAGTGAGTAGTGATTATTGGGAGAAAACCGTTTTGTCTTGTGAGATAGGAATATACTCATAAGAATTATGAAGCTCGATATTTTGAAGATTATAGAACTTTTTGGCTAATGTCGAATTAAATCACCTAGGAATAGAGTGAATTATTCGCTTTGGAAAATTCCACTGACCTCGAAAGAGGCATTATATTAAATTAGATTCTTCGCTTTCAATTAATTGGGAAATTACATAAATTACATAAATCAAGATTAATTTGGATTAATCGAGGTGAATTCTTAATCCTAGATTCTTCTCCTATTTGATCTCCTTTTACCGGATAATTGACTTCCTTGTTTATTATAGTCTTTCGTTCTTTTTTTCTATAGCTAACTAACCAAAAAAATTTCGGTCATTCAAATAAAATTAAAAATACTAATAAATTGGTACTTAGTACATTAGTACTTGAGGGAACGATACTTTTACTCATCACTTTATTACTTGTTTACGACAATGTGCACTTGCGTTCACAGAAAATACGTAACACCTAATCAAAAAATAAACTGGTAATCATATCAAAACACTTCGTTCGGACCGAGGTGGTGAGTATTTGAGCACTGAGTTTGACGAGTTCCTAAAGGAGCATGAAATAGTGTCACAACTTCCACCTCCAGGAACCCCTCAGTTAAATGTTGTGTCGGAAAGAAGGAACCGAACCTTGTTGGACATGGTTCGTTCCATGCTTAGCCACACCGACTTACCGATTTACCTGTAGGGTTATGCACTCCTGACTGCTGCTTACATCTTGAACAGATGTCCTTCCAAGTTTGTTCCTAAAACTTCACGTGAGATGTGGGAGGGCAGGAAACCAGGTATTAATCATATTAGAATTTGGGGATGTCCCGCCTATGTAAAGAAGACTAAGATGGAGAAGTTGGAAGCAAGATCCGTTAAGGGACATTTCATTGGATTCCAATCTGGTACAATGGGTTATCTACACTACATTCCCGAAGTTCGAAAGATCATAATTGCTTTGCAAGCACACTTCGTGGAAGATGAGTTTATTCAGGAAGGTGGAGAGGGTAGAATTATCTCTTTGGAAGAATACAATGAAACTCTTCAGGAGGCACCTGTACCACAAGTTGGAACTGAACCTTCTGAAACATAAATACAACCATATTGTAGGTCTAGTAGGGTGTCTCAATTACCTGAGAGGTATGGTTTTATGCACTTGGAGGAACTGGGTCTCCACGA
Source organism: Orobanche coerulescens (assembly GCA_033398695.1). Lineage (NCBI taxonomy): Eukaryota > Viridiplantae > Streptophyta > Magnoliopsida > Lamiales > Orobanchaceae > Orobanche > Orobanche coerulescens. The sequence continues at coordinate 98,523,377 of CM065817.1, read as the reverse complement.
GGTTCCAGGTGATAACCAAGAGACCGACCCGCGACCTATGACCTAGCAATGGTGGATGTACACTCCATGAAATGGATTGTAGCAGGCTTCACGTAGTTGGGACGTTCATTTTGACGAGGCCATCAAAGAGTTTGATTTTGTGAAAAATGAAGAGGAGCCTTGTGTATACAAGAGGGTTAGTGGGAGCAAGATCGCATTCTTAGTGCTATATGTAAATGACATTCTACTAATAGTAAACGATGTGGGAATTCTCAGTTATGTGAAAGATTGGCTTTCGAGTAGGTACTCCATGAAAGACTTGGGAGAAGCTACCAATATTCTTGGGATTCGACTCTACCGCGATAGAGCAAAGAGAATGATAGGTCTTTCCCAAGCGCTCTATATAGATAAGATCTTAAAGCGATTTAAGATGGATGATTCTAAAAGAGGGTTCCTTCCGATGCGACATGGAATAAAACTCACCTCGAAGATGTGCCCTTATAGTGAGGAACAACGAAAGAAAATGAGTAATATACCATATGTGTCGGCCGTGGGTAGCCTTATGTATGTTATGCTGACATTGCACACGCTGTGAGTGTGGTTAGTAGGTTTCAGGTAAACCCAGGAAAAGAACATTGGACCGCCGTAAAGAATGTTCTCAAGTACTTCAGAAGGACTAGAGATCTGGCTCTTATGTATGGTGGTGGAGAACTGAATGTGAAGGGCTTCACTTATTCAGACTTCCAAGGACAGAAAGACGAATCGATGTCTACTTTTGGCTATATATTTACTCTTAATGGAGGAGCAGTATCTCGGCGTAGCGCAAAGCACAGCGCGACTGCTGGTTCCTCCTATCAGGCTGAGTATCAAGCGGCCTAGGAGGCCTTTAAGAAAGGGTTTTGGATTAAGAAGTTTATGGGTGAACTTCAAGTGATACCAAATACTGAGTTGCCTGTTATGATATTGTGCGATAACAACGGAGCTGTAGCACAGGCCAAGGAGCCGAGGTTTCACAACAGTACACAACAGATTGAGAGAAAGTATCATCTCGTGAGAGAATTTGTTCACAAAGGATACATTGTGCTGCATAGAGTAAACTGAGAAGACAATGTCATTGATCCACTACCACTTTCTCAGATAAGCTGGGAGCGTCATTTGGAGAACATGGGTATTAGATACCATAGTGTGTGGCATTGAGTGTAATTGGGAGATTGTTAGGACTATGCCCTCGAATGCCACTCAGAGGATGTATGAGAGAGGGCATTGTACTTGTTATTATGTAAATCATTATCAGAAGGCAACTATATGTTTCTTATTTACTAGTAGTCATTGGCATTTTTGACTCGTAAATATATATATATATATATATATATATATTTATATATATATAGAAACTAGTCTGTGTATTTGAGAGCAAACATTCCACTCCTTATTGGATAATGGGACACTGGAAATGTTTATGGATTAAATACTTAATTGTTCGCAAGTGGATGAAACTTGACTGGGCGTTAAGTTTATGAGAAGACTTGTATGACGTGTTCTTTGACTTGGAGAGTGCCTCTCATCACTAATGGTTAGTATACTCAAACCTGTTGGGATTCGGTGCCTAAAACGAAGGCCTAACAGAAGCGGTTAAATGAAAATTAATTCGATCCAAATCCCTACAAGGATGGATCAAGCTACGTATATATGAATGTATAAAATGAAACACAATAGATACGAGAAATATACCCTCGTAGTCCGTTGATTAAATGGTATCCTTATCTTGAGCTATTCCCCAAGTTTTACTTGATCTCTACGAATCCAATCTGCTCCAAGCTCTTGGATGATCCAACGCCGAGAGCACCGCGTCTCTACTTGCCACGCACCGGAGAAACGACCGTAATGACAACACCTTGCTCTCCTCCAAGGATATGGCTAGAGCAAGTTTGTAGGAGCTTGCTAATCAAGATTACAACAGTCTAAGTGTTTAATCTATATCTCTCAATATTTCCTCGAAAATTTCTCTAAGAAAATTATGAAGAAGATGAATGAAGAAGAAGATGGTGAAGAAGACCAAAATAATTCTCTCTTTCCTCTTGCTAGAACCGTGAATATTGCAAGTGTTGGTGGAAAGTTGAGGTCTTCACACATTTATTCTTCAAATCCCCAAGACCAAATCACCAACCAAGATACCTCTTGATTTTGTCCCCTCTTTGTCTAATGTCTTCCACCAATTAAGGTGGATACAAAGACTAAGTTAGGTGAGTTGGTGGGGGCGGCCAACTAGAAGGAGCCGGGATGAGTTTGGTCCGTTTCGGACTCCCGAGAGTCCAAACAGAAAAACTCATATTCCGTTCCGATGTATTTGTGTCGATTAATTAATCTAATCAATTAATCACATTAAATACATAATAACATAATTAATTTCTCCAAGAAATAATTATATTTATGAATTAAATTAATCACCCAGTAATTTATTTAATTCATTAGACCGTAAATCAATTTATCCAATAAATCGATTTAGACATCTAATGTCCCAAATTAGATATCCAATATCTAATATTCATAATGAGAGAATAAGCTCGATTCATTCCGTCGTCAATCCTATTGCGCGACTCTGTAGGTCCGTCTCAGCAATGGGAGGAACCAAAGAGTATAGCACCACCTAGCCATCCCGGCGGCCTACACTGTACCCCAACTAAGAACGAATGATGGGATCATTCAAGAACCATTCTGTCGTGAATACCAGTATACGTATAAACTCTTCTTTCAAATGTCCCGATCAAGTTATAGGGTCATGGTCAGTCAAACCCTATCTGTACTTGATGCTATGCATGTGTTAATACAAATCTAGATCATCGAGCTCTCGTGTATCCAATACAACTAGCTCCAATGCTTTGGCCGAAGACTTATGATCTCATCTGCCAATAACCACATAGGACATATAACCCGCTCACTAAAGGGATAAAGAATTTTATCTTGGTATTCAGTAGGACCTGCTACTTGCCTGTCAAGACGCACGCCGAGGTTGACTGCCGCCTTCCGGTTTACAGGGTTGAACTACTCTAACGAAATATTGATGTCACAAGCACATCCCTACTAAATCCTCAAGTCGAAGGTTCACGAATACCTATCACAACCTTTCGATTCCGTCATTGACTATCCCGGAGTGAAATCCGTGTGACAAATCGAGGGTGAGTCGGTACGAGTATACTAATCCAATTAGCATACCTATACCGTGTGCTCCTACTAACCATTAGTGTTCGATGGGCACTCTCCATGTCAAAGAACACGTCATACAAGTCTTCACATAAACTTAACACCCATTCAAGTTTCATCGACTTGCGAACGATTAAGTATTTGAGCTATGAACCTCTCTAGTGCCGACCCCCTTATCCAATAAGGAGTGGAACGTTTTGCTCTCAAATACACGGACTAGTTTCTATATGTATATTTATGAGTTGGGCCTGTGCTACCGCTCTACCAGCGCAACACAAGGTGTCATGTGAAGTTTACCCAGTAACTTCTAAATCCTTCATTTGGAGGCCTCCGAGGCCGCTTTATACTCAGCCTAACAGGTGGAACAAACAGTCGCGCTAAACATGGAACTATGCCAAGATACTGCTCCTCCATTAAGAGAAAATGTAGCCAGAAGTAGACATAGAATTGTCTTTCTGTCCTTGGAAGTCCAATACAGTGAATCCCATTACATTCAGTTCTCCACTGCCATATTTAGGAACCAGATCTCTAGTCCTTCTAAAGTACTTGAGAACGTTATTTACGGAGGTCTAATGTTCCCTAACTAGATTAGCCCGAAACATACTAACCATGCTCCCAACATGCACAATGTCAGGTCTCGTACACAATAAAGTATATATAAGGCTACCCAAATTCTGAAGCATATAGTATATTACTCATTTCCTTTCATTACTCCTCACCATGAGGACACATCTTCGAGGAGAGTTTTATTCCATATCGCATCGGAAGGAACCCTCTTTTAGAATAATCCATCTTAAATTGCTTTAAGACTTTATCTATATAGAGGGCTTGGGAAAATCTTATCATTCTCTTTGATTTATCCTAGCAGAGTCGAATCTCAAGAATATAGGTTTCTTCTCCCAAGTCTTTCATGGAGAAACTACTCGAAAACCAAGCTTCCACAGAACTGAGCATTCCCATATCATTTCCTATTAGTAGAATGTCATCCACATATAGTATTAAGAATGCGATCTTGCTCCCACTAACCCTCTTGTATACACAAGGTTCCTCTTCATTTTGCACAAAGTCAAACTCTTTGACTGCCTCATCAAAACGAAAGTTCCAACTACATGAAGACTGCTACCGTCCATTTCATGGAGTCTACATCCACCATTGCTAGGTCATTGGTCGCGGGTCGGTCTCTTGTTTGTCACCTGGAACCTCGTGGAAACCCAGTTCCTCCAAGTGCATAAAACTATACCTTTTAGGTAATTGAGACACCCTACTAGACCTACGAGGTGGTTGTACTTGTGTTACAGAAGGTTCGGTTCCAATTTCTTGCACAGGTGTCTCCTGAGGAGTTTCATTGTATTCTTCTAAAGAAATATTTCTACGTGCTCCGCCTTCCTGAATGAACTCATCTTCCAGGAAGTGTGCATGTAAACCAATAATGATCATTCGATCTTTGGGCATGTAGAATAGATAACCCATCGCCTCAGATGGGAATCCAATGAAACATCTCCTCATGGACCTCGCTTCCATTTTGACCACCTTAGTCTTCTTGACATAGGCGGGATATCCCCAAATCCTAATGTGATTAAGACTTCATTTCCTGCCCTCCCACATCTCATGTGGAGCTTTAGGAATGGATTTGGAATGACATTTTTTCAAGATTTATGCAGCAGTCAGGAGTATATACCACACAGGTAAATCGGTTAGTCAGTATAGCCCAGCATGGAACGGACCATGTCCAACAAGGTCTGGTTCCTTCTTTCTGACACACCATTTAACTGAGGAATGCTTGGAGGTGTTAGTTGTGATACTATTGTATGTTCCTTAAGGAACTCGTCAAACTCCATACTCATATACTCGCCACCTCGGTCTGACCGAAGTGCTTTGATATGATTTCCAGTTTGTTTCTCGACCAGGGCCTTAAATTCCTGGAATTTCTCAAAGGCCTCGGATTTATGTTTCATGAAGTATTCATAACCATACCTAGTATGATCATCTGTAAACATAATGAAATATTGATATCCGTCACGTGCTGCTTCCAAAGCACCACATACATTGGTATGGATTAATCCTAGTTTATCAGCGGCTCTTTCAAAAGTCCCTGTGAAGTGGGACTTAGTCATTTTGCCTTTAAGGCAAGATTCACAAGTAGGAAAGGGATCCGATCCCTTTGGACCCATAAGTCTATCTTTTTCCATTTTGTAAACCTTGGTCTGACCAACAAGATCAAGTCTAAGATGCCATTTTAAAACTTGATTGGTTTCATCCCTACCACGTTTCCTAGTCACAGTATTTACAACGACTTTGTTACTGAGGTTTAGATGATACAGTCCATTTAACAATGTGGCAGTTCCCACTAGTTTATTTCTGAAATAAATTTTGCAGGAACCATCACCAATCAAAAATGAAAAGCCTTTTCGGTCCATGACCGGAATGGATACAATGTTTTTTTGCCCCTTGGGCAAAACAAGTACATCTTCTAAAATCAGAACAAAACCAGATTCTAAACCTAAAAGAAGTGATCCTATGTCGGTTGCTTCGACACTATGCCCGCTTCCGACAGTGACCATCACTTCCCCAGCTCTAAGCTCCCTACTTTGTTCCAGATCCTGATTCACAGTACTAATATGAGAACTAGCACCTAAATCGAGTATCCAAGAAGTAGAAAATACAGTAGCAGAACAATTTGTTTCCAAAACTAAAAGTTCTGTACTTGAAGTGCCATGAAGAATCGGACAGTCTCTTGCCCATTGGCCCAACTCACCACACTTGAGACATGCGTCCTTTTTCTTCTTGATCTTTGGAACCATCGGGGCCTTGCCCTTACCCTTAAGGTTATTGACTTATGGTCCAGTCTGCTTCTTGGTCTTTTTCTTTTTATTCTTAGACCTCCAAGGTCCAGAATAAATCACAAGGGCAGACTCCTTCATCCGCGGAGTCTTCATCTCAGACTGAGCAATCACGAGTTTGTTCATTAGTCCAGCTAAGTTACATGCAATCTCATTGCAGTTGAAGTTCATAACAAACTGTGAGAAGGAATCAGGGAGAGACTGTAGGATAAGGTCGGTTTGGAGAGAAGTATCCATTTTAAAATCAAGAGCCTCCAATTTCTCGATCATGGATATCATTTTGAGGACGTGGTCCCCAACCTTCTATCTTTCCTTCATCCTAGCACCGAACAATTGGTTGGATATCTCATATCTAGCCGTTCAACTGTGCTCACTATAAAGCTCGGTTAAGTGAGATAGAATCTGCCTAGCAGGAGTCATTTTCTCATGAGCTCTATCAAGCTCATTAGACATGGAATCTATCATATATGCACGGACTTTCACGTTATCCTTAACCCACTTTTCGTGGTTTTCAATCTCTTCCTGATTAGCTCTTGTCCGCACCGGAGGCGCCGGAATGTCCATTTCCAAGAGGTATCCCAATGCCTCTATACTGAGGACTATCATCATATTGCGGAGCCAATCCACACAGTTAGGTCCGATTAAGGTGTTCTTTTTTAGTAGAATTGCGAGTGGATTCATTGTCATACTGAGAGTTATGTCTACATTTAAGTACGGCAGATTAATTAGTGACTCGTTCAATTATGATCTGACTATAGAATTAAGGTCTTTTCTATTCTTGTTACCCAACTCCCATTATTTTTATCAGAATAACACACTCCCGTGTGAAATTCGGAAGTATCGTCGCTCTACTTCATAGTGCTGATCGAGTTCTTTATAAATCTTAATAGAGGGCAACCGAACAGGTTTCTAGTCTATTAATTTTCATAAAGTGGTGTCCAACACCAACCCATCTAATGGATTATTCAATCTTCTTTTTCCCCTTGTTCACGCGCAAATCAGTTTCACAATTGAATCTTATCCGGCAACCTATCAGGTTTCTAGGTATAAAAATTGCTCCAACCGAAGGCATCTAATGCACTCCCGGTAATTTATCCATCCTCCCTGATAACTCGGAAGCATCGCACATCCGATTTGGATTTCAATTTCCCGAAAGCTCGATGGAGGGAAGGAAAACCTGGAAACCTTATAAACATAATAATTTGTTGTGGGAAAATTTTTGCGATTAATGTTACACTTTGCACATTAATTCATTTAAGCGCTTTTGGGGCATTTATACAAAAACAAAAACTTCGTAGTCTAATTACAAGTCTTCGTCTTGAATCTTCGTCTTCTCGAAATGGATCTTCCTCCGGTCTTCATCATTACATATAAATTTTACATTGAAAATTACATCCTAGATACAAATATTTCTAGTAAAATAAATAGGCTCAAAACGGCCTTTACAACCCAGTCGAATAAAACGAACGATTCAAAACTAAGTACATAAACCACATACCCATTCAAAATCATTTATCCAATAAATACTATATAAACGGAAAGCGTAGAGATACATTGATCCAATCAACAATTCGAATCAATCCAATTGATTCACACAACCGGTAATCTGAAAAAATGTTCAAATAATTCGGTTACCCATAAATATTCTAATTAATCAAATTTCCCTTATAAAATGAAATAACATAAATCATTTTAATCATATTAAATCCAATTTAACATGCGGGAGATTAATTTTCAAGAATACACGAAAAAATAGAGCCGGGGCGAAATTGGCCTGCCACGACCGAGACACTATCGGCAGTCTGCCGTCCAGACACGGCCTGTGTCGCCTGATACGGTCGGGTCGTGCCGGCAGTGTCCTAGACTATCCTACCAGACTCGGCCGTGTCTAAATGACACGGTTGGGTCGTCCCGACAGCCTGCCGGTCAGACACGGCCCATGTCGCCTGACATGGTCGGGTCTTCCCGATAGTCTTCTGAGACTGGCCGGCTGGCACGGCCCGTGTCGCCTGACACGGTCGGGTCAGCCCGGCAGCTTCCTGCCGGTTGTCCAAAAAGTCGTCCGACGACGATTCGGAGATCGATTTTCGACCGGATATCCAATATCAATATTTTTCAACAATCATATCTTCTATATAAATCATATTTCCCAGAAATTAAAGATTTATATTTAGTCATAAACTTACGAAAAATACAACTATTACGAACGAAAACATATACTACGATTATGACTACAAATGATTCCAAATCATTCACCATCTAATCAAGCATTCCAAATGCCAATATCGTATATACGATCGCAAGACCTACGCTCTAATACCACTGTTGGAATTATGTGCCTAAAACGAAGGCCCAGCGGAAGCTGTTAAACAAAAATTAATTCCATCTGAATCCCTACGAGGATCGATCGAGCTACGTATATACGAATATATAAAACAAAACACAAGAGATACGAGAAACATACCCATGTAGTCCATTGATTAAATGGTATCCTTTTCTTGATCTATTCCCCAAATTTTGCTTGATCTCTACGAATCCAATCCGCTCTAAGCTCTTGGATGATCCAATGCCGAAAGCACCGCGTCTCTACTTGCCACGCGCCGGAGAAACGACCGGAATGACAACACCTTGCTATCCTCCAAGGATACGGCTAGAGCAAGTTTGTAGGAGCTTGCTAATCAAGATTACAACACTCTAAGTGTTTAATCTATATCTCTCAATATTTCCTCAAAAATTTATATAAGAAAATTATGAAGAAGATGAATGAAGAAGAAGATAGTGAAGAAGACCAAAATAATTCTCTCTCTCTTTCCTCTTGCTAGAACCGTGAATATTGCAAGTGTTGGTGGAAAGTTGAGGTCTTCACACATTTATTCTTCAAATCCCCAAGAAATTCTTCTTTCACACCTCCCCTCTCTTTCGCTTCAGAAATTGTCTCTTTATTTTTCACTTTACCACTTAGGATGGTGGTAATAGCTTGAACTTGCTCGGGTTGACTTGGTAGTTTACCCCTTTCTTATCTGCGTGCCTCGGTAGCAAGTTGCCCAATTTGAATTTCTATTTTCTTTACTGAAGCGTCTAAAGATTCGAACCTTTTATTGCTTGTTGGAGGTGGTTCACTTTGTGTTGTTTGTTGGGCTCGGTTTCCTCCGTTGTATTGAGCTTGGGCACTTCTGTCGTACGGCATCGGGTTATTGTTTCTCCATGAGAAATTTGGATGGTTTCTTAGCCCAGGATGATAAGTGATTGGGAGATGTGCATTTCTTGCATTTCTGCCATAATTATTTCTCCTCTCCTCCCACTCGGGCCTTCCCGTGCTTTGTCCCATAGCCCAATTCACTTGTTCGGTTTGTTCTTCTGGAAAAGTATGTAGGCAAGAATTAGCATCATGTCCGGGTCCCCAACAAATTTCGCAAACTCGTGAGCTCGAAGATTTATTTTGGGTCTTGAGTTGTCTTAATTCCTTCATTAACTCATTGATTTCAGATTGCATCTCGTCCTTCTCGCTTACTTGGTTCACAACTCCCCTACGAATACGCACACTTTTTTGTTGAGAATTAGCTCCCAATATTTCAAATACGTCATAAACTTGTCTCTCTGTTAACCCCCAAAGCGAAGCACCGGCTGCGTTATCCACTGCACCTTGGGAACATTGAGTCAATTCATCGTAAAAGAATTGATTAAGTAGTTGAAGCGGATACTGATGGTGTGGGAATTGAATGAGGAGCATCTTGAATCGGTCCCATGCTTCGTGAAAGGCCTCTCCGTCTTGTTGTCTGAATGTTGAGATTTGAGTTCTCAATTGTGTAGTCTTCGAAGAAGAGAAGTACTTGGTAATAAATTTGTCGTAATCTTCATCTCGCGTTCTTAGTGAGCCTGGTGCCAAAGTCATCAACCATTGTTTCGCCCCATCCTTGAGTGTATAAAGGAAGCACTTCATTCTTAGTTGATCCTCGCTCAATCCATTTAATGGGAAGTTGTCAATCGCTACATAGAATTCCCGGATGAATGACAATGGGTCCTCACGTGCTAATCCGTGAAATGAGGGCAATTGCTCGATGTGAAATCCATTGATGTGGTAGTTCCTTGTTGCCGGTGCTAATTGGATGCACGAGATGGCGATGTTAACCATGGGCTTTGCATAGTCCCGCATTAGATGCTCAACCGGAGGTTATTGTGGCATATTGTAGTTTTCTTCCATCCCATATTGAGGCCCAGGATAATAGTTCGCTCCATATTTCACTCCAACGGGTGGTTGTCTCGGATAAAAGTATCTCCCTTGTTGAGCTTCAGGTATCCCTTGATTGCGCCCAAGATTCTCATATCTCGAAAATCTCGGTTGATGAATATTTTCTCCCTCAAGCAATTGGGGCTCTTCAAGATCCGAATTCTCCTCGTCATTTTCCATTGATGATTACGCTATTGTTTTTGGTGCTCTAATCCTTTGAACCTCATCTATGGGTGAAAGAATCGGGTTTCCCAACGATCTCCTACCAAGCATAAACAAGAGAAGTTTGAGCGAATTTTTTAGACTTTATCAAAAATAATGAAAACGGAAAAATGATCAAGAAAAAAAAAATTCAACTATTATTAAAACAAGATCAAAAATGAAATGCCAACTCCCCGGCAACGGCGCCAAAAACTTGATGGACAAATTAAAAACTCGCAAGTGTACGAATCGCTTTTGTAGGAAGTGGCAAGTAACTCCGAGGTCAATCTCTCGAGGAGTTGGAAACGGTTTGAAGTTCGATTATCTTTAGCAAATAGTCAAATTGACAAAAGTAAAGTAAATTAAAACACGGTGAATGATTCGATTGAGATGAAAGTTCGTAAAACAAGTGCGTAAAATTAAATTAATTGAAGCGTTAAGAACACCGAATTAAAGATTGGATTTCTAGAGAATATAATTATGAGAATGATATGGGAGTTTAGAATCACTGACACATACGTTATCAATTATTAGTTCCGATACTCAAAGAATTTATGGTTTGGAATTACCGATTGCTCACAAAGAAAACCCATTTGATGGCGGCGAATTCTAAAAATCACGATTGTTCTTTTCGAAAACAAGAGAAACTCCTTTGATGGGGATGAATCTCTACTAACAATCGACTAGCTAATACCTTTTATGGGGTAATTCGCCAAAAGATTGCGGAAAAAGGTTTAGAACATTCACAATCGCTTCTATCGGGTCGTTTGAGGGCGAACACCGACAAAAACCCTTGATTTTGACAATAACAACTATGAAAAAGGTTTGATGATCTAAATCATAAGTTCTCTTGCGTCTAAATAATATTAGTGCACAAATATCATCAATAACGCCGATAGATTACGAAGAACAACGAAAGAAGAACAATCCCAAACTCATACCCGGAAAATCAATCAAAACTAACAACTAAGAACATGTGTGTGGTTCAATCTAAACACCCATATGATAAGATTAGTTACTTATGATCATTTCAACAATAATAGCAAAAATCATAGAATAAAACATGGTAGAAATCTTCCCTTGCGAAATTGAAATCGAGACCCGAGAAAGGTTTGATGTTCTTCCTTCAAAAACTCACAAAATCTTCATACAAGGAATGAAAATCACTCACAAATGTGTCTCTATATGTTTAGAATACAAGAAGGTTGAGAAAAATTGAGTTTTTCCTCCAGAATTTCGGCTCTCCCAAGTTGAGTGTAGGGTTTCCCTTTATATACCCATCAAAAATCGCAAAAAGTGCAGAAAATCGCATTTTTTGCACAAATAGGGGTTGGATCGCAATCTGGGCATTTGGGATCGCGATCCGGGTGTTCAGAGGAACAAGTTTCCTTGCGGTCTGAATTCTGGATCGCGATCCGGACAGTGAGGCCGTGGTCTAGAAGCCATATCTCCTTTAATACACCTCGAAATTTAGGGTATAATATACCGTTGCGAAGCTGATTTAACGAGGAATCCATACTTATATAGAACACCTCTTAATTCGAACTACTGAATCTGAAATTAGAAAATACGACAGGTAGTTTTTCAATCTTCATCGTTTTAGGCCCCGTTCTCGCTCTTGATCGTCATAAACACCAATATTGGCCATAAAAGCGCATATTTCACCAAAATATTCGTCCGAATACCTATAAAACAAAAACACAACATACCACGCGTAAAAAGAGCAAAAACACTTAGAAACAAATGAAAACGTGACTCAATAGAATGGAATGAGACGATCAAAAATTGACTCATCACTGACCTCCCCGGATATGAAGTAATAAAGCACTAGCGTAGAATTCTTGTACGATAGAGATCACGATCGGATCGGGTTGTGCGGCAAATCTTGTCCACCTCATTTCTGTGATCATTGTTAATAGTTCTCCGTCTTGGGGGGCGGGAGTGAATCCCCTCTCAAGAATTATGGGCCGGGGACGAATTTTTTCATTAAAGATTCGGTGGATCTATGGGTCGTAGAATTGCTGGGATTGCCCATCCGTCCGGTTTTGCGAGGTTTCCCCTCTTGGGGGAGATGAACGAGTAGTAGCACGAATGGATCTCAACTTTCTCTTACGTGCCATTATATGTTCCTGGAAATAAACATAGGATATCAGACGACTGAATAACAAGACACCAACCACAATTTATAAAGTGTGAGAAACGAATGTAGCGGAAAAGAAACTTTCACTTCCATATGAGGGATATGGTGCGAAACTTTAACTCAAACTAAGCATTAAGGTAGGGGGAAGATACATTATTCAGAACAACATGTTTGCTTCCAAAGATTTATGATTTTTAGTTCAAGAGTTTCACTGGGACCTTTCGTCAAACACTTGGCGTGCGTAACTTAAATGAAGAACAAAAATAATCATTTGGTGAATCTAATCGCCAACAACAACCAATATCGCAGAAATTCATGACAATACATGCAACACGATTAACATCAATCGATATTCTCAACATATTCCGATCAAAATCTTGATAGAACTTAGAAAAGAAATACAAATTCATCAATGAAAAAAAAAGCATTACCCCACTTCTCAATCCTTGTTGCAAATAAGCTTAAGGAATAAGGATTACCTGGTGTTGGATCGAAGAAGCTAAGAAGAAGAATTTGCTTGAGGAGAAAACTACTGCGCCACGTGGAAGAAGAAGGGTTGAAGAATACCTTTGTTTCGGCCGACTGAATTCTAACCTGCCCAGCCCCTTTAAATTCTTCAGCAGGGGCCACGGCACGGAGCAAGTGAGCCGCGGCCCAGAGTACAGTAGGTTTAGGTGTTGTGGGGCAATTGACAGTGTGCCGCGGCTCAAAACAGCATGCCGTGGCTTCCAGAGCTAGTGTGCCGTGGCTCAGAGCTGTCGTGCCACGGCTCGTGGTACAGGCAACTGGGCGTATTTGTGGACCTTTGGCGTGCCGCGTCCTGTCATCAACGTGCCGCGGCTCTGGGCGCAAGTGTACCACGGCTCAGCACTCTCGTGCTGCGGCCCCCAGTACAGCATGTTTAGCCGAATTTTGAGTGTGTGTGCCGCGTCCCGCTCTTAGTGTGTCGCGGCCCTAAGTTAAAATTTGCCCTGGAGAAGTTCCTGCACAGGTTTTTCAAGTGAAATCACATAGAACATGAGAGAGAAGCATAGCAAAGCAGAAATGCCAAAAAAATAGACTCCTAAAATGAAGGAAAACAATGAAAAACTAAAATCTACAAGTAATACTTGGGTTGCCTCCCGAGGAGCGCTAAAATTATAGTCTTCAGCCGGACTTTGCTAGAATTCACTCAGCGGTGGATAGGACGACTGTCGACTTCCGCGCGTCCATTGGATCACCCGTGTAGATCTTCAACCACTGTCTGTTTACTTTAAATTTTCAATTCTCACATTGTACCTCCACTGCTCCGTGTGGAAATACTTGAACTACAGTGAACGGTCCCGACCATCGTGAGCGTAATTTCCCAGGAAATAACCGCAAGCGAGAATTGAATAGTAAAACCTTTTGACCCGGAACGAACTCTCGATGTATAATGTGCTTATCATGCCACTCCTTGGTTTGCTCCTTATAAAGTTTAGCATTCTCGTAGGCATCATCATGTATCTCCTCCAACTCATTCAACTGCAAACAGCGCTTTTCACCGGCCGATTTAAGATCAAAATTAAGTTTCTTTATCGCCCAATATGCACGATGTTCCATTTCTACCGGCAAATGACAACCTTTCCCAAAAACCAACCTATACGGTGACATGCCAATGGGTGTCCTGTACGCTGTACGGTATTCCCAAAGTGCATCATCGAGTTTAAAGGACCAATCCTTTCGAGATGAGTTGACTGTTTTTTCTAAGATCCACTTTAGCTCTCGATTGGATATTTCAAGTTAACCATTCATTTGGGGATGGTAGGCTGTAGCAACACGATGTGTGACTCCATATTTGTTTAAGACCGCATCAAGGGACTTCTTGTCAAAATGTGAGCCACCATCACTGATAATTGCATGTGGAGTCCCAAAACGCGTGAAAATGTATTTTTTTATGAATTTGATCATGACAATGGACCCATATGTTGGTAGTGCCACCGCTTCGACCCACTTCGAGACGTAGTCCACTACTACTAGAATATATAGGTTCTTATTTGATGGAGGGAATGGACCCATAAAGTCGATCCCCCATACGTCGAATAATTCAACCTCAAGTATAGTGTTCAACAGCATTTCATGTTGTTTTGAGATGTTTCCCGTCCGTTGACACCGGTCATACATGGACACAAAGGAATGAGCATACTTGAATAATGATGGCCAGTAGAAACCTGACTGCAAAACTTTTTCCGCTATCCTATTGCCACCAAAATACCCGCCGTAAGGTGATGCATGGCAATGACTCAACACGCTGTGAATTTCCTCGTCCGGAATACACCTACGAATGATTCGGTCATGACATCTTTTAAAAAGAAAAGGGTCGTCCCATAAGTAGTACTTTGCGTCTGAAATCAACTTCTTCTTTTGATGACGAGAGAAGTCATTCGGAATTATGTTGCTTGCAAGATAGTTCACTAGATCAGCGTACCAAGGTGCTTGTTGCGCATCGAGCTTGTAGAGCTGTTCCTCGGGTAAATTTTCCACAATTGGTGGATGACTCTCCGCCTTCTCGAGGGTATTTTCTAAGCGTGAAAGGTGATCTGCAATGACATTCTCGGTCCCTTTCTTGTCTCGAATATGCAAATTGAATTCCTGTAGTAGAAGCACCCACCTAATCAACCTTAGTTTAGCATCCTTCTTTTCCAAAAGGTATTTGATTGCCGAATGGTCAGTCCACACAACCACTTTTGTTCCCAACAAATAAGCACGGAATTTATCAAAAGCAAAAATCACGGCCAATAATTCTTTTTTGGTCGTGGCATAATTCCTTTGGACGTCGTCAAGGGTTCGGCTTGCGTAATACACAACTGAAACACTTTTCCCCGTCGCTGTCCCAAAACAGCCCCAATGGCAAAATCGCTAGCGTCGCACATTAATTCAAATGGAAGGCTCCAGTCTGGAGCGACTATGATAGGGGCGGTGCTTAGAGCCTTCTTCAAGAGGTCGAAGCTTTCTTTACAAGTCTCATCAAAATCGAACGGGACATCTTTCATGAGCAAATTACACAAAGGCTTTGTGATCTTCGAAAAATCTTTAATAAAACAGCGGTAAAACCCGGCGTGTCCCAAAAAAGTCCTCACCCCCTTTACAGAAGTTGGCGGAGGCATCTTCTAAATCGTTCCAATTTTAGCATGGTCGACTTCAATCCCATGGGCAGATATGCGATGGCCTAGCACAATCCCCTCCTGGACCATAAAATGGCACTTCTTCCAGTTTAACACCAGATTTGTCTCTTCGCATCTTTTCAGGACTTTCTGTAAATTTTTCAAGCATAAATCAAATGAATCACCGAAAACAGAAAAAAATTCAATACAATGCTCTACCATGTCAGAAAAAATAGCCATCATACAGCTTTGAAAAATGTCCGGCGCATTACGTAAACAAAAAGGCATATGCCTATAAGCAAAAATGCCATAAGGACATGTAAACGTTGTCTTTTCTTGGTCTTCTGGTGCTATATAAATCTGATTATACCCAGAATAACCATCAAGAAAATAGTAAAAATCATGTATGACTAATCTATCCAACATTTGATCAATAAACGGTAAAGGAAAGTGGTCTTTTCTAGTGGCTTTATTTAATTTTCTATAATATATGCACATACGTCACCCCGTAACAATTATAGTGGGAATTAATTCATTATTATCATTTTGAATAACCGTTATCCCACCCTTCTTGGACACAACTTGAACCGGACTTACCCACTTGCGATCAGAAATAGGAAAGATCATACCTGCATCGAGGAGTTTTAAAACCTCGACTTTACCACCTCTTTCATATTCAGATTTAACTGACGTTGATGCTCCACAGAGGGTTTGTAGTCTTCCTCCATCAAAATCCTATGCATACAAATGGACGGGCTGATTCCTTTGATATCCGCAATAGACCATCCAAGGGCAGATTTGTACTCCCTTAATACTCTCAACAATTTCTCCTCTTGATCAACCGCCAAGGTGGCAGAAAGAATGAGAGGCAGGGAATCGTCGGGCCCCTAAAATGCATATTTCAAATGATTTGGTAGCTGCTTAAGCTCTAGCTTTGGGGACTCTCAATTGATTATATGGGTGGAGTTGGTGAACTTCCGAGCTCCTCACATGGTCTACGAGTAAAAAATGGTGGTGACGCATCCATTTGTCGTAAATAGGCTACATGCTCTGAATTCAATTCAGTAGAGGATCCGACTAAAACAGACTCCAGTGGATCTGATGGATAGCTCTCCCGAAAATCTCTTCTTACACATGAGTCAATGATGTCAATTTGAAATCAATTCTCAACATCACTAGGATGTTGCAAAGATCGAAATATATTGAAAGTAACTTGCTCCTCTTAAACTCGTAAAGTGAGTTTCCCTTTTTCCACATCAATTAGAGTTCGGTCGGTCGCTAAAAATGGTCTTCCCAAGATAATTGGGATGTCATGGTCCTCCTCCATATCAAGGACAATAAAATCAGCAGGAAAGATGAATTTATCGACCTTGACCAGGACGTCTTCTATTACCCCTCTCGGGTACTTGATAGATCTATCAGCTAGTTGTAAAGAGACCGTAGTCGGCTTGGCCTCCCCAATACCTAGATTCTTGAAAATGGAAAGGGGCATAAGATTAATGCTATCTCCGAGATCACATAAAGCTCTATCAAAGGACGAGTTTCCAATAGTGCATGGTATAGTGAAACTTCCCGGATCCCTCAATTTAGGCGGGAGCTTTTTCTGCAAAAAAGCGCTGCACTCTTCATTCAGTGCAACTGTTTCATATTCTCCGAGCTTCCTTTTGTTAGATAAGATCTCCTTCATAAATTCACATAGCTCGGCACTTGTTCTAAGGCATCGACAAATGGAATATTGATATGCCATTTCTGAAGACATCAAGAAACTTGGAGAATTGCTTGTCCAATTTTTGCTTTTGCAGACGTTGTGGCAATTGTATTGGTGGTGTAGGATGAGTGGTCAAGACTGCTTTTGACTTGGGCTCTTCATCCTTCATTTTCTCAATGAGGCTGCTCTTTTCTTTGCTACTCTTGGGCTGCTCGTGTAGCTCCTTTCCACTTCGTAGCTCGATAGCTTGCGCATTTTCCGTGGGATTCATCTCGGTAGCACTTGGTAATACACCTTGAGCTCGAGAAGATTATAAATTTGCGATCTGCACCATTTGGACTTCCAAATTCCGAATAGAAGTGGAATGATTTTATAGAGTAGTTTCCGTGCGAGTCATGAATTGGCTCGTGTTAGCTACCATTTAAGCAACAACATCTTCTAAATAAACCTTCGGTGGTTGAGGGGGCTGTTGTTGTGGCTGGGTGAATTGAGCTTGCGGAGGTTTATTCATAGGTTGCCCATTCCTCCACGAATGATTGGGATGATTTCGCCACCCTTGGTTGTATGTGTTGGAATATGGGTTGTTATGATGATTTCCATTTCCCAAAAATTGAGCTTTTTCCATCTAAGATTGCTCAAAAGGATTTTCGACTTGACATTCAGCAGTAGGATGAGATCCATTGCACCAATTGAAGTTTCCATGGTGTTGGTAGAAGGAGTATGTGAAAAGGCTTGCAGTTGTTGAGTTAAAGCTGCAACTTGGGCAGATAGTGTAGAGATTGGATCATTGTCTGAAATTCCCATAACCCGCTTTGGATTCACACGTTCTGATGGCCACTGATAAGCATTTGCCGCCATAGCTTCTAGTAAAGAATGAGCTTCATCCATCGTCTTGCCCATTAAAGCACCTCCAGCGGCTGCATCAACAAGAGTGCGTGTAGAAGCACTCAGTCCATTGTAGAACGTTTGAATCTGCAGCCAATCCAGTAGACCATGATGGGGGCATCTCCTTAGCAAATCCTTGTATCGCTCCCATGGCTCATGCAGCGATTCCATCTCAAATTGTCTGAAAGTAGTTATTTTATTCTTGAGTCTCGTTGTCTTCGCCGGTGGAAAGAACTTAGCCAGAAGCTTGTGCTAATTCCGCCCAAGTTTTGATAGAGCCAGGCGGGAGTGAATTCAACCAAAACTTGGCCTTGTCCATTAGAGAGAATGGGAAAAGCCGTAGACGACTGGCATCATTAGTAACTCCATTATTTTTGAATGTGTCACAAATCTCGAGAAACGAAGCAATGTGAGCATTGGGGTCGTCATTCGCCAGTCCGCAAAATTGGCTCGCTTGCACCATTTGGATGATAGCCGGCTTGATTTCAAAATTGTTTGCCTGAATGGTCGGACGTCGAATCCCCGAAAAGTTTGCATTAATTTGTGGAAGTGCATAATATCGGAGTGCCAATGCTGGTTGAACTTGCTGAATAGGGTTGTCAATCCCTTGATTTCCGGTGTTGTCACCCATGGTATCCGTAGTTAATAACTCACGTCTTTCCTTCTTATTTTTCCACAAAGTGCGTTCGAGTTCGGTATCCAAAGGGAATAAACCTTCGTTACCAAATTTTCTCATGCACTAAACGAACTCCTGAAAGGAAAATAAATAAAAACAAATTTACACAAAAATAAAATAATATTCAAATTAAGACTAAAAATACTGAAATTGATATTAGTAAAAAAACAATCACTCCCCGGCAACGGTGCCAACAACTTATTACGTATTTCTGTGAATGCAAGTGCACGTTGTCGTAATCAAGTAATAAAGTGATGAGAAAATTATCGTTCCCTCGAGGACTGATGTACTAAGTACCAATTTATTAGTATTTCTAATTTTATCTGAACAACCAAAATATTGGGGTTGAATAATTATTAATAACTAAATATTGCGATAACTAAAAATAAACAATAAAATCGACAGTCTGATAAAAGGAGATCAAATAGGAGAAGAATCTAGGACCGAGAATCCGCCTTGATTAATCCGAATTAATCTTGATAAATATAATTTATGTAATTTCCCAATTTATTGAAAGCGAAGATTCTAAGTTAATCTAATGCCTCTCCCGAGGTCAGTAGAATTTTCCAAGGTGAATAATTCACTCTATTCCTAGGTGAGTCAATTCAACAATAGCCAAAAAGTTCTAAAATCTTCAAACGAGCTTCGTAATTCGTATGAGTATATTCCATCTCACAAGACAAAACGGTTTTCTCCCAATTTTCACTACTTACTCTCCTCTCCCAATTTAAGTTACGTAGTTATAACAATTCAATCAGAGGACACACAATTGAAATCATTAAGAACAATTGGTGAAAACTCAATAGAAAAGGGAAAAATATCAATAACGTAAAATCAAAATTAATCCATCATAATCTCGGTTTCATCTCAATCCTAGAATAAAAGGGTCTAGCCCGACATGCTAGAAAACAATACACAAATATTCGAATTAAACATAAGGAAGAAATTCAAACACAATTGAAGAACTGGCTTCTTCCGTTCTCTGGCCTTGCTCTCTGCTGCTAGGTATTCTTCTCCTCTCCTTTTATTTTCTGACCTTCACTACATTTTTATAACTATCTTCAGTCTCCAAAAATGCGTCCGAGGATTAGGTTGAATCCGCCTCCAAAACAGCCCAAAATCACGATCTAAATTTAGGGAAACCACGCCGCGGGCCGCGGCCCGGCTTAAGTGTGCCGCGGCCCTAGTCATTAGGCAGCCCAGACCTGGGCGAGATTTCTTTATGGTCCGCGGCTCGTAGGGAGTGTGCCGCGGCCCCCGGTACAGTTTGTACCGCCCTGCTTGGAGCTGTGCATGTGCCGCGGCCCAGACTCGGCGCGACGCGTCCCTTAACCGAAAAATGTCGTTTTTGGCCCATTTTTCCATTTTTGAGCTTCAGGACTCTAATTTCCTTCAAAACATGTAAACACAATGCATTAAGAGCTCATTTACGCAGATTTAAACCCAAAATGGAGATAAAATTATGACAATAATGCGCACAAAAACACATGTAACACCATCATCCGAAAGCGAAGATTCGTGCACATTTTGAATGCTCTATCCCGGTTTTTAATAACCCAGCAACAAAAATCATGGAGATAAACGTACGGTAAACAAAACTTCTTCTCGTGGCATGACGGGTGGACGTTCTTATCCGAACCGTCACCTGTGAACAGCCCCCAGTAGGTCGTTAACAATTCTTCCGACCTGAATGTCTCGAGTTCCTCCGTTTTCAGGCCATCAGACGCTAGCCTGAATAAGCTTTCCAGTAGCTCCTAGTTCACAGAAGTCTCAATTCCTCAAACAGTAGCAGTGATGTCAGAAACATCTCCTCCTATTTCCAGAGAAAAGAACTTGATAGAGGCATCTAGATAGATTCAAAGATACGCTCATCGTAGAGCTCAGGGTGATGACTTCCAAGGCGGTACAAGCCTTGTTGCTTGATTCTGGATACAACCAGTTCCATTCCGTCAACGACAACTATTTGAAGATTAATTCTCTCTATGGCGACAGAGGTGGCGAATATTCGCCCGTCAATGATTGAGTCCTTCTTCTTCAGGGACTGAGAGGAAGTCTGTGAAGTTGCCATTTGATTTGCAGAAAAAGATTTGAAGAAGCAAAGAGAGAATGCAGTAAATTTGCAGAAAGTTTGTAGACTGTTCACTCTTGACTCGTTTGAGAAGCAAAGAGAGAATGCAGTAAATTTGCAGAAAGTTTGTAGATTTGAGCCAATTAGATTTCTGTAGAGTGATTGATAAACCGGCTTTCCAGCTTCGTCAGCACTAATTTGCATGGAAGTGCTCATGGTGGTTGATGAGGATTTAGAGTTGTTCAACCCAAACTTGTTGAGTAGCTCCTTTTTGTACTTCTCCTGGTTGATGAAGATTCCTCTAGGCAACTGCTTTACCTGCAATTCTAGGAAATAACTAAGTTCCCCCATCATACTCATTTCAAATTTACTTTGCATGATATGAGAGAACCTTTGACACAAAGCAAGGTTAGTAGAACCAAATATAATATCATCGACATATATTTGTACCATTAACAAGTCACCACCTTCCTGTATTTTAAATAGAGTCTTGTCCAGAGCACCTTTCTCAAATCTGTTATCGGTAAGGTACAGGGACAGGGTTTCAGACAACACTCTAGGTGCGTACTTAAGTCCATACAGAGCTTTCCGTTGTTTGTATACTAGGTCTCCACCTTCAGTGTTGACAAACCCTGGTGGTTGTTCAACATAGACTTCTTCGGCGAGGTCTCCATTTAAGAATGCACTCTTAACGTCCATTTGATATGCTATAAATCTCTTATGGACGGCAAAAGCTATAAATATCTTGATGGCTTCCAATCTGGCTACAGTGGCAAATGTTTCATCATAGTCTATGCCTTCTTCCTGTCTGTAGCCTTGTGCGACTAGATGGGATTTATTCCCGATAACAAGTCCATTCTCATCCTTATTGTTTCTAAATACCCATTTGGTTCTAATTACAGCTTGATGTTCGGGTCTGGGTACTAGATACCATACATTGTTTCTTTCGAAACCATTAAGTTCTTCTTCCATAGAAGTGATACAGTGAGAATTATTCAAAGCTTCATTGGTAGAAACAGGTTCGGATTGAGCTAGGCATATAGCTAGGGTGCACATGGCTAGTCTCCTAATTTCAGCTTGAGATTTCCATATAGGAAATGGAGATTTCTCAGATTTGGATTCTTCTTGCACACACAGTACAGTTCCTTATGTACTATGTATTATTCTTCGGGCAGATACACTAGCATCAATGTCTCTTATGATTAACCCCTGAGGGTGATCTCTAAGCCATCTACTGTCGGGTTCTAGTTCTGCATCCCCTACTGTATCTTGTGGTACTGTATTTTCGGCTTCATCTTATACAGTGTCAGCTTCAACTACCTCTATTCTTACAGCTATGGGTTGACCTCTACTCCTGTAGGATCATGGTGAGGTTCATCAAACACTACATATACAGATTCCTCGATTGTCAGTTTCCTTTTGTTAATGATTCTGAAAGCCTTGCTGACATAGGAATATCCTACAAATACCTTCATCCGACTTCTCGTCAAAAGTCTTGAGGTGATATTTTCCATTATTCAGAACATAGCACCAACATCCAAAGATGTGAAAATATGAAACTAATGGAGTTCTATTATTCCATACCTCATAGGCTGTTTTGTTGTGATGCTTCTTGATAATACAGCAGCTTTGTGTATAGCATGCTATATTTGTTGCTTTGCCCCAGAACCGCTGCAGAAACTTGCTTGCGGTGATCATGGTTCTTGTGGCTTCCTTGAGCATCCTATTCTTTCGCTCGGCAATATAATTTTGTTGAGGAGTCCGGGAAGCTGAGTATTTGTGTTGTATTCCATTGTTCGAACAGTATTACTCTATTAAGCGGTTAATGAATTCAGTACCCCTGTCGGAATGAATGGACACAATACTCAACCCTTTCTCATTCTGCAGCTTTCTAATGTGCTCAGGCAACTTTGTTGTGGATTATTTGTTCTTGCTTATAAAGATTGTCCAAGCATACCTGGAGAAACCATCAACAATAACTAGACAATATTTCTTACCTCCCAACCTTACAGGGTCTACAGGACCATAGAGGTCCATATATAGCATATCCAGAACTCTGTGAGAGGGCATGTATGATTTGCCTTTCAGGGTGGTTTTGACTTGTTTGCCTTTCTGATAGCGTTTGCACACGCTGAATTTTTGGAATGACACATGGGGCAAGCCTCTAACCATTCACTATCTGACGAGTTTGTTGATTGTCTTAAGGTTGATATGAGACATCCTCTTGTGCCATAGCTAGCTTTGATCTGCAGTCCCTTTGGCAATAAAACAAGGAATAGTGGAGCTCGTAGGCTTCTAGTCAGCAATATACATATTATGTGACCTGCTTCATGTGAGAACAACTTCTTTGGTCAATATGTTCTTCACTGTACAGTGATCTATATAATATTTCACCGAGAACTGTTTGTCATAGAACTGAATAATACGAAGTAGATTGTACTGTAAGACTTCAACATAAGCTACGTCGGTGACTTTGAACTTTCCTACAAGTAGGGTTCCCTTCCCTCTTGTTCTTCCTTTGGACTTATCACCGAAGCGCACTTTTGGACCGCGACCTTCTACATAGTCTGACAGCTTGCTGATATCTTCTGTCATGTGCGAGAACATCCACTGTCAAAGTACCAGATGTCATTTTCTTTGATATCCAGCAGGTACAGAATTTAAGTAGATTTAGGTCCCCTTTAATTTTTGGGTCCATGAATGTTAGTGCCTTTTGGTACCCAAATTTGTCTAACAACAATTGGTTTACTGTAGGTTACTTTTGCTCCTGATTTCTTATGTCCACGTGCGGCTGTTGCGTAGTCATTGTAACCTTGATTATTATGCATTGAAAATCGAGGGTTATTATTATTATTCCAGTACAGTTGCCGTCTCGGAGGTGGAGCCATTTTCTTAGGCCTTACAGCTTGCCTCCTGGGTCTCCAGTTGGATTCCCAGAGCTATTGATTATACTGCACGGCGACCTATTTTCTGAATGGATACCGCAACTCCTATATCCAATATACGCGCACTGTACTGTGGGAAGTACTATTGCGCAGGCCTTTGATATTTAGATACAACCTTCTTTCTAAATAGCTGTTGGTGCTTTTGATATGCTCGGGGAGCATGCTGTTGGTTATGCCTTACAGGTCCATGAGGCTGAGGTTTCCAGTGTCAATGATATGACATTGGTGGTGGAATGGTAGCCTTTACGGTACGCGGGGCAAGTGTTACCTTTATGGGACTAGAGGTCTCTTTAGGTACAGGAATGGGTTCCACACCCATGGCAAACACCGTACTAGTTTACCTTTGTTGGAAAATGAGTTATATGTTAGGATTCGGTGCCTAAAATGAAGGCGCAGCGGAAGCAATATACGAATCAAATTCGATCCGAATCCCTAATAGAATCGATCAAGCTACGTATATGCGAATATACAATGCTAAACAAGAGGGAGATTCGAAATCATACCCTCGTAGTACTTTAATTAAATAGTTGAAGTTTGCGATCACCTCCACAAATCCTGTAACACCCCCAGAATGCAACCGGGAATATTACACGCCATGGACCCCACACCGGAGATCCACCAGGCTGAACACAAACAAATGACCAAATGTTTGACCGGCTGGGATCAAACAACATAAAGACACGGACCAATAAGGTCACACAACAAAATCAAAAGTAATAATTTTTTACAACTCATCCCCCACATCGGGGTCCAAATACAAAACGATAGAACACAGCGGAAGACTGAAAAATAATACAACGACACAACAATAACAACTGCATTCCATATCCCTCGATTAGTATCACTGTCCATCATCTTTCGCACTGATCCTGTGACTGCTCCACGCACCAGCATAAACCTGGACACAAAACAGATATCCACCCCCCGATTACTCGGGGGTTAGTAAAACTCCACTATTTTACTAGTGCAAGTATCAAACTATACAAAATGTGACAAGTAATTACCAATCATAAATCAGACAACCACACTATACCAATCACAATAAACAACCATTCATGTATTCCCTAGATGTTTTATGAATATAGAAACCAACCAAAGTGGAATCTTTGTAAAATGAACTGCCATCTAGGGAATCTTAGAAAACGCAAATCCTAAGTTTGTCAAGAGCCTCTAAGAACTCATGTACTAGGTTTGTCAAAAGCCTCTAGGAACTTATGTCCTAGGTTTGTCAAAATCCTTTACATTAAAACATGCCCAACGATCAATCAAAACGTTTGTGAACTCTTGTCACATAAACCACATACAACAATCATAACACTCGTGATCCCTTGTCACGTGGCTCCATAGGTCCATCAACCCGCACGGACTATGCCAAACACAAATATCATAATACCGTGAACTCTTGTCATGTATCAACACAACAAACATAACACTTGTGATCCCTTGTCACGTGGCTCTGTAGGTTCATCAACCCGCACGGACTATGCCAAACCAAAACAATCACAACTTCCAGTCCCGACTCCGTGATCTCTTGGCATGAGTCACCGTAGGCCCCGTCGAACCCACACGGTTGGACGTACTATGTCCTGACCCCATGATCGACTGCCATGTGTAATCGTAGGCCTCGTCAAACCCACACGACTAGACTTCAGCACCACATACCAAGTTCCGATTCCATAGACCCTTGACATGAATCCTCGTAGGACCCGTCGAACCCACACGAGTGAACTTAGCATCACAACACGTATCCTCACAGTTACATTCACATTTCACCAAGTCCATACATGGCAAATCAATCACATTGATCACCACAAAATCACACATCACGCGCACGCAACACAATCTCTACACTCAAATCATCATCAACGACACACGACCAACATAGCATATAATCAATACACAATACATTGCACAACCATGTGTACAACCAGGCCAACACGATTATCACAATCCTGCACACAAAACACGATACATAATACATATATCCAAGTAACATAGTCATCACCAATCCAATATAATGGGAAACACATAACCAATTCACACGAACCACATTTTCAAAGGTAAACCAACCATCAAAACACAACACACGATTTCTAATCACAAGACACAAGTTGTATAACAAGATACTTGCCTTAATAACCACCACCGAACACTCTGAAGGACACGGTTCAACCGGGAAACTCGGACCCCGAAGAAGACAACGAACGGGAGGGTTCCGACTCGAGTTCTTCACAAGGATTTTGTTCCTAAGACATATCATCAATAAATCAACGATCGTACGAGGAATAATAATCGCATAACGCCCGAATCCCCCTCTAAGACCTTTTATCGGACACCTTCAAGGTGTCGATTAGGAATTCAACAAAACGATGAATCCTAGACAATCTAACCATGGAATAACAAGGGAAATGATAGAATACGTCTTAATAATCATCGATCCGCCACAAATCTAAGTTATTACGGGCTAATCAGACAAGATCAAGTAAAATCCCCAATTTTCCCAAACTTAAGGTTTTAGGAAAACTTACCCTGATTCGGTTGATCAAAGGATGTTTTGGAATGATTAATCGATGATATGAACTCTAGAACTTCATGGATGCATTGTTTATCAACATGCCTTCGACTTTTCCAAGACTCCAGCCGTGGATAGAAAAGAAAGGAAATGAAAAACGAGAGAAAATATGACTGCTCAGTCATATTTACACTGGCGCGTCCCTAGCGTGCGCTAGGCTTCCGGACTAGTGTGCGCTATCGGTCAGTCTCGGACTAGAACCTTCGATCGGGGCCTGCACAATCCGGTCCTGTTGACCTAACCTGCCGACCAGAACCTTCCTGTCCGACCGTGATAGCGCGCGCTGCGCGGACACTTGCGTGCGCTAGCCGACCTGTCCAGAACTCTATGGACTAAACTGCTCGGCCAGGTAACGTGCATGGGCTGGCCGATAGCATGCGCTACACCTGCCGATTAGCGTGCGCTACGACCGACAATAGCGTGCGCTACGTACCGATTCTTCCTGAGTCCAAAACCTCATAAACCTCTATGCCCATCCAGGTAACGTCCGCTGGCCGACCGATAGCGTGCGTATGCATGCCTTTAAGCGAGCGCTTCCATCCGACAGTAGTGTGCGCCATGCCAGTCCCTGTCGGCTCCTGCTGCAACTGTCCGGCCAGTGCCCAGCCGCCCTACCAGTTCCTGCCACAACCGTCCGGCCGGTGTCTAACTGCTATGGCCCAGCAACTCGATTTCCCAAAACGCACAGGACGAACACGACGAAACGCTCGTGGACAACATCATCGATCCCAAACGAAATATCATCCAACAAATAATCACACGCGACCATATAAACACAAAAATCAATCATCGAGAAAAATAATACCGATACTCGGTAACCAAGAAATATCTGGAAAAATCTAAAATAACCGGAACGAAAATCTTGGGTACTACATTCCAAGATGTCTTCTTTTAATATATTGTCTTCAACTCATTCAGCTAAAGTCTTCCCACATGATATCCTTTTTTATTATCACAAGAATGATTCTCATCATTCAAGTCCTTGGTCTTCCATCAATTAAGGTGGAAGACTAGTTCAAGTCAAGATTAACTAGACATCCAATGTCGAATTAGACATCCAATGTCCCAAAATTTAGTAATTTAGTTAATTTCTTAGGCCGTAAATTAATATATCCAATAAATTAATTTAGACATCCAATGTCCCAAAATTAACTAGACATCCAATGTCGAATAAATTAGATATCCAATATCTAAAATTCATAAAGAGAGAATAAGCTCGATTTATTCCGTCGTCTATCCTAATGTGCGACTCGGTAGGTCCGTCTCAGTTAGTAATGGGAGGAACCAAAGAGTGATGACACCACCTAGCCAGTCCTGCGGCCTACATTGTAATCTAATTGAGAACAAATGATTGGGACCATTCTAAAACCTTTATGTTGTGAATATCAGTATACGTATAAACCCTTCTTTCAAATGTCCCGATCAAGTTATAGGGTCACAGTCAGTCAAACCCTATCTGTACATGACGGTATGCATGAGTTAATGCAAATCGAGATCATTGAGCTCTCATGTATCCAATACAACTAGCACCAATGCTTTGGCCAAAGACTTATGATCTCATCTGCCAATAACCGCATATGACATATACCCGTTCACTAACAGGAGAAAGAATCCAATCTTGGTATTTAGTAGAACCTGCTACTTGCCCGTCAAGATGCACATCGAGGTTGACCCCTACCTTCCGGTTTTCTGGGTCGATCTACTCTAATGAAAATCTTAATGTAACAAGCACATACCTACTAAATCTTCAAGTCGAAGGTTCACGAATACCTATCACAACCTTTCGATTTCGTCATTGACTGCCCCAGAGTGAAATTCGTGTGACGAATCGTGGGTGAGTCGGTTCGAGTATACTAATCTCATTAACATACCTATAATGTGTGCTCCCACCAACCATTAGTGATCTACAGGCACTCTCCAAGTCAAAGAACACGTCAGACAAGTGTTCATAAACTTAACGCCCAGACAAGTTTCATCGACTTGCGACTGATTAAGTATTTGATCCATAATCCTTTCGAGTGCCAATCCCCTTATCTAATAAGGAGTGCAATGTTTTGCTCTCAAATACACAGACTAGTTTCTATATATATATATATATATTGATGAGTCAGGAATGCCAGTGACTATCAGTAAATAAAGAAACATACACTTTGCCTCTGATAATGATTTACATAATAACAAGTACAATGCCCTCACTCTAACGTCCTCTGAGTGTCATTCGAGGGCATACTCCTAATAATCTCCCACTTGCACTCAATGCCACACACTATGTTATCTAATACCTATGTTCTCCAGATGACGCTCCAAGCTTATCTGAGAAAGTCTCTTGGTCAGTGGATCAGCGACGTTGTCTACCTACTCTATTCTATGCAGCACAAAGTATCCTTTGCGAACAAATTCTCTCATGAGATGATACTTTCTCTCAATGTGTTTTGTACCTTTGTGAAACCTCAGCTCCTAGGCCTGTGCTACATCTCCATCATTGTAGCATATAACGAAAACAGGCAGCGCAGCACATGGTGTCATTTGATGTCCACCTAGTAGCTTCCTAATCCAAAATCATTCCTTTGGAGGCCTCCAAGGCCGCTTAATACTCAGCCTAACAGGTGGATTCAGTAGTCTCTCTATGCTTGGCACTATGCCAAGATACTGCTCCTCCATTAAGAGTAAAATATAACCAGAAGTAGACATAGAGTCGTTTTTCTGTCATTGGAAGTCTGAATCAGTGAAGCCCGTCACATTCAGTTCTCCACCACCATACATAAGAACCAGATCTCTAGTCCTTCTAAAGTACTTGAGAACGTTCTTTACGGTGGTATAATGTTCCCTACCTGGGTCTGCCTGAAACCTACTTACCACGCTCCGAGCATGCACAATGTCAGGTCTCGTACACAACAAGGCATACACAAGGCTACCCGCCAAAGCATATGGTATATTACTGATTTCCTTTCGTTGTTCCTCAATTTGAGGACACATCTTCAAGGTGAGTTTTATTTTATGTCGCATCGGTAGGAACCCTCTTTTAGAATAATCTATCTTAAATCTTTTTAAGATCTTATTTATATAGAGGGATTGGGAAAGACCTGTCATTCTCTTCACTCTATCCCAATATAGTCGAATCCCAAGAATATAGGTTTCTTCTCCCATGTCTTTCATGGAGAACCTACTCGTAAGCCAAGCTATCACAGAACTGAGCATTACCATATCGTTTCCTATTACTAGAATATTATCTACATATAGTACTAAGAATGCGATCTTTCTCCCACTAACCCTCTTGTATACACAAGGTTCCTCTTTGACTACCTCGTCAAAATGAAGGTCCCAACAACGTGAAGCCTACTACAGTCTATTTCACTGAGTCTACATCCACCATTGCTAGGTCATAGGTCGTGGGTCGGTCTCTTGGTTATCACCTGGAACCTCGTGGAGACCTAGTTTCTCCAAGTGCATAAAACCAAACTCCTCAGGTAATTGAGACACCCTACTAGACCTACGAGGTGGTTGTACTTGTGTTTAAGAATATTTGGTTCCAACTTCTTGTACAGGTGTCTCCTAAGGAGTTTCATTGTATTCTTCCAAAGAAATATTTCTACGTGCCCCACCTTCCTGAATGAACTCATCTTCCATGAAGTGTGCTTGCAAATCAATAATGATCTTTCGACCTTCGGGCATGTAGAATAGATAACCCATCGTCACAGATGGGAATCCAATGAAATGTCCCTTCACGTACCTTGCTTCCAACTTCTCCGCCTGAGTCTTCTTGACATAGGCGGGACATCCCCAAACCCAAATACGATTAAGACTTGGTTTCCTGCCCTCCCACATCTCAGGTGGAGTTTTAGGAATGTACTTGTAAGGACATTTGTTTAAGATATAAGCAGAAGTCAGGAGCGCATAACCCCATAGGTAAATCGGTAAGTCGGTGTAGCTAAGTATGGAACGAACCATGTCCAACAAGGTTCAGTTCCTTCTTCCCAACACACCATTTAACTAAGGGGTTCCTGGAGGTGCAACTTGTGACACTATTCCGTGCTCCTTTAGGAACTCGTCAAACTAAGTGCTCATATACTCTCCACCTCGGTCTGACCAAAGTGCTTTGATATGATTACCAATTTGTTTTTTGACTAGAGCCTTAAATTCCTGGAATTTTTCAAAGGCCTCATATTTGTGTTTCGTTACGTATACATAACCATACCTAGTATGATCATCCTTAAACGTAATGAAATACTGATATCCATTATGTGCTGCTTCTAAAGCAGCACATACATCAGTATGGACTAATCCAAGTTTATCAGTGGCTCTTTCACACGTCCCTGTGAAGGGGGACTTAGTCATTTTGCCTTTAATGCAAGATTCACAAGTTGGAAAGGGATATGATCCCAATGGTGTTAGGAATATGCCCTCGAATGCCACTCAGGGGATAAGAGAGAAGGGGCATTGTACTTGTAATTATGGAATTATCAATAAACGGCAATATGATTCATTCACTATTTACTGTATTTCAAATACGTTCTTGATTTGGTAAAAATTGAAGTGAAGTCCATGTAAATAAGATCGAACATTCCACTCTCGTTATCGGATAATAGAAAATGCACTAGAAGTGTTTAAAGCTTATTTACTCAAACCGTTCGCAAGTCGATAAACTTAATTGGGCATTAAGTTTTGAGTAAGACTTGTATAATTGATGCTAGGACATGTGCATGTTTTGATAGCATATTTATAAGTATATTGGTCGGACCAGTGTACTCGAACATGACTCATACTTGATTCAGTCACACGGTATTCACTCTTGGGGAGTCGATGACGAATCAAAAGGTTGTGATAGTATATGTAGACTTTTGACTTGAGGGTTCAGTAAAATATGTGCCTATGACATTTAGTTTATCATTATAGTAGTTAGACTCATTTGCTTTATCACTGCGTTAACCTCGAAGTGCGGACTATACGGGCAGGTAGCAGTCTTTACTATACGCCAAGAAAGGATTCTATCTCCTATTAGTGAGCAACCGAATGTCCTATACGGTTAATGGAAAATAAGATCATAAGTCTTTGGCCAAAGCATTCTGATCTAGTCGTATTAGAAACACTAGTAATTAGTCGGTCTTGATTTGCATTAACTCATGTATAATGTCTAGTCAACATTAGGATTTGACTTTACCATGACCCGAAGACTTGACCGGGACATCTGATGAAGGGTCTATACGTATATGGTATTTACGACATAATGGTTTTGGAATGATCCCTTCATTCGTTCTCAGTCGGGGTTTACAGTGCAGCTCGCTAGGCTGGCTAAGTGCTGCCCGCACTCATTGGTTCCTCCCAATGCCGACTGAGACGGACCTATAGAGTCGCTCATCAAGATCATTGATGGATAAATATGAATTTATCATCTTTCTATTAATATTATATATTGGATATCTAATTATGATTTATTGGATAAATCAAATTGCGGTCTTATGAATTAAAATTAAGTTACTCGGTAATTAATTTAATTCATAAATTATATTTCTTAGAAAAATATAATTTTATTTTATATAATTAATTAATTGGATTAATTAATTTATATAAATAGATTAAACGGAGTGTATTTAACGGATTCATTTGACGAACGTCCGGTACACGAACCGAGTGACTCGGCCCATTTCCTAGAAATTTCCAAGAAAGCCGCCCCCTCCATTTTCCTTTTTTGACTTGGTGTGGTCTTTGGTGTTGGTGAGATATGGCACCATTTTATAATGATAAGATTCATCTTATCTAATCAATTGATATCTCACCTTTATCAGAAAGTCTTATAAAGTGTATTCAAATCAACATCTCCTGACACACACTTTGATAATAAAAAAACCCACTTCTTCTTGCTTGCTTCGGCCATGAGAAAAAAGTGAGGAGGGAGAAATTTTTTCCTTTATCAAGTTCTTCATCATAGAGGTGAAAATAAGTAAGGAAAATTTGAGAGAAAAATTCCTACGAGTTTCTCTAGCCGTGTTCTTCATAGAACAGAGTCTTGTAGATTTTTCTGGTCAAGTTCCGACGTGTGTGAAGTAGATACATCGGGCTTTCAGTGTTTGCAACGCAGGAATTTTGTGCTCGTGTTTGGGTTCGTGATAATCATCAACATACAAAGATATTATCAAAGGCTTCAAAGGTATGGGACTTTGATCCTTTTATCCTCGTTGTTTTATTTTTTGTATATACGTTACTTGATCAATCTTGTTTTGGGATTCTTTATTGTGTATTATTATTCCGCTGCGTATTCGATTTTGTATCCGGAATCCCAACAAATGGACCTATGAGTCCATCCTTTTCCATTTTGTAAACCTTGATCAGACCAACATGACCAAGTCTAAGATGCCATTTCAAAACCTGATTAGTTTCATCCCTACCATGCCTCCTAGTCATAGTGTTCACAACGACTTTGTTATTTAGGTTTAGATGATACAGTCCATTCAACAATGTAGCAATGCCTACCAATTTATTTCCAAAATAAATTTTGTAAGTACTATTACTAATGAAAAATGAAAAGCATCTTCGATCCATGATCAGAATGGATACAATGTTCTTATGCCCCTTGGGCGACACTAGTACATCATCTAATGTTAAAACAGAGCCGGATTCCAAATCCAAAAGAAGTGATCCTACATCAGTTGTTGTGACACTATACCTGCTTCCGATAGTAATCATCACTTCCCCAGCTCCAAGCTTTCTACTTTGTTCCAGATCCTGATTCATGGTACAAATGTGATAACCAGAACCTGCATCCAGTATCCAATAAGTAGGAAATACGGTAGCAGAACAATTCGTTTCCAAAACTAAAAGTTCTGTACCTGAAGCCCCATGAAGGATCGGACAGTCTCTTGCCCAGTGGCCCAGCTTACCACATCTGAGACATACTTCCGACTTCTCCTTCTTGCTCTTAGGAACCATCGGGGCCTTGCCCTTACCCTTAATGTCCCTACTTTGTGGGCCCATCTCCTTCTTAGTCTTTTTCTTCTTATTCTTGATCTCTGAGATCCAGAAGAAATTAAGGGCAGACTCCTTCACCCGTGGAGTCTTCATCTAAGTGGTTACTAGTTTGTTCATTAACGCTGCTAAATTGCAAGCAATCTCATTGCTGTTGAAGTTCATAACAAATTGTGAGAAGAATGAGGAAAAGATTGTAGGATAAGGTCGATTTGTAGAGAAGCATGCATCCTAAAATCAAGAGCCTCCAAGAGAATCTTTTTGGTGCTAGGATTTTAGGATGCAATGTCATAACAACGTCCCCGACTTTCTCACCTTCCTTCACCCTAGCACCGAAAAGCTCTTTAGATATCTAATATCTAGTAGTTCGTCTGTGCTCACCATAAAGCTTGGTTAAGTGAGATAAAATTTGCCTTGCACAAGTCATTTTCTTATGAGCTCTCTGAAGCTCATTAGACATATAGGCCATCATATAGCCACTGACTCTTATGTCATCCTTAACCCACTTTTCATGGTTTTCAATATCTTCCTGACTGGCTTTGGTCCGCACCGGAGCCTCCGGAATGTCCGACTCCAAGACATATCCCAGCGCCTCCATAATGAGCACTATCATCAGGTTGCGGAGACAGTCCACAAAGTTAGGCCCAATTAAGGTGTTGTTTATGTAACACCCCTGTGATTTATGGAGATATTACAGCACAGTAGATTCTTTTTGGAGAACCTACCAGGCTTAGACCAACATAAAGACTCATTAAAAATTTCCAAACCACAACATTCACTTTATTAAAAACAAGCCGACTTCAACACGACATACATTACAAAACCAAAAACACTTCGTCCGGTAGGACCACAACTGATACAACAGTTCCCAGCTGGTACAACATCATTAACAATTAACAACGACGCAGTATACATCACATGACAGTACCTGCGCGAGTACAAAACCAAAACACGACAATGACCAAGACAATACCAACTCAAAATAGTGCGCGATATCAATGCTGCCCACCAGGCTCGTGTCCGCCCTGTGCTCGATCTCCCACTGGACCTGTACCTGAATAGACAATAAGTATATCCACCTCCGAAAGGATCAGCAAGAAGCCGGTGCATGTACAATGATTATAGGATATGTACAACAAGTGAATAGACAACAAAAATCACAGTGCCATCATAGATATTCTGGAATACCACACCACAATCATCGTCACAAAATAATCACGAGGGTTGTATAGGTATTGTACCTCACTTGAGATACATACCTCTCCCCAGAGGGTCCTCGTCACGCCTCCCTGGTTGTACAAACCTAGCCAAGTGGATCGTAGAAGCCTCGGTCTACGGAACCCAGGGGACCCTCGCTGGTTTTACTTGGCACACAACCTCAAGTCGCACTTTTAGAAATCATCACGTTTGGCACAAATTACATTTTCTGAAATTACCACTTTTCACAAAATCACGTTTCTCACAAATTCACATGAAATACAATAAACACAATCAATGTACTTGCCTCGTTTCGAATGACACAAGAAACAACTAACGGGAGAACGTATGGTCTGAACTCTTTCAACAATTCGATCCTAGTACAACAAAATACCAAATCAAACACAACACCACGTAAACGGAAGGATTTCCTTCAAATTCTACTCTTAGCGACAAACTATCAAATACTACGAAGGTGGAGTTGTTCATACTCCATTTAATAGATGGAAACTCGAACTAAACCCATAGACTTCAAGGAAAACAAGGGATTATGAATTTATAATCATAATCTAACACAAATCAAGGCTTAAAACAGATTAGAAGGACGAGATCAAAACAAAACCCCAAAATTCCCAAAAACTAGGGATTGAACAATATTACCTTGATTTGGATGATGAACTTGATGAAATATTGTTAGATCGAGACTAGGAACTCGGAAATGTTGTTGGACGGTAAAATCTGGTCAAAATTATGCTACCCTACGTTCCAAGTCGCCCAGCCACCAGAGAAGAAGAGAGAGATGGTGAAAAATGACGAATCTAGAACATGCTGCCCATATATATACTGGGAGTGTTTAGCGTGCGCTACGGCCGAAGAATAGCGTGCGCTAACGAGCTGAAAGGTGGTGCATGGTTGGATGGAAGGCGGTCCAGAACCTTTTGTCTGACTCCGATAGCGTGTGCTACCCATATGTTAGCGTGCGCTACCTGCTCCAGCGGTTAGTCCAGAACCTTACTGTCCTCACTGCCCAGCCACGATAGTGCGCGCTACCACACTACCTAACGTGCGCTAGCCTACCTCAATAGCGTACGCTAGTCTACCATTAGCGTGCGCTAATGCCCAATTCAAGAGTCCAGAAAGCTCACTGCCCAGCAGGCATAGCGTGAACTACTCGCACCTGGTTAGCGTGCACTATCAGTGCAATCTAGCGCACGCTAACTGCTACTTTCCAGCATAAAATTCGCGAAGTCCAGCCAGAATGAACACAATCTGAAAATCACAAAAACTCGGCAATTACCAACCGTAAGCACTCCAATATCTATCATCAATACACTCATCTCCAAATAACCACAATTTAACAAGACACATCCAAAATACCACATATAAAATACACGGATATTACACCCTTACCCCCTAAAAAGAAGTTTCGTCCCGAAACTTAAGATTCAAAAAAATTCAGGGTATCGGGCACGCATACTATCCTCGATTTCCCACATGGCCTCTTTAATTCCATGTTTAGACATTGGACCTTTACTAACGGAATTGCTTTTCGTCGTAATTGTTTCACTCGTCGCTCCAATATGGCTACCGGTGGCTCTTCATATGAAACATCATCATTAACTTCAATCTCTTGATAATCAATAACATGGATGGGATCGGGAACATACTTACGCAGTTGTGAAACATGAAATACATTATGAACATGACTAAGCATCGGAGGTAATGCTAGTCGATAAGCCACATCACCTACCTTGTCCAGTATCCCGAAGGGACATTATAACGAGGACTAAGCTTCCCTTTCTTACCAAACCGAATGAATCCACGAGTCGGCGATACCTTTAACAGCACGTAATCTCCTGCCTGAAATTCTAATGGTCGACATCGAACGTTGGCATATGACTTTTGTCGACTTTGGGCAGTCAATAACCTTTGTCGAATAACAACAACCTTCTCTCGTGTTTGAATCATCAAGTCTGGTTTGACTCCAAGTAACTCGTATGGTTCGTCCTAACAAATTGGCGATCTACACCGTCTTCCGTATAATGCTTCGAATGGAGCCATTCTAATTGAACTATGCCAACTATTATTATACGTAAATTCGATCAATGGTAGGTAAATATCCCAATCTTCTTTCCAATCCAACGCACAAGCTCTCAACATGTCTTCCAGTGTCTAGATGGTTCTCTCTGACTGTCCATCCGTCTGAGGATGATAAGCGGTGCTGAAATTCAGTTCAGTACCGAGTGCTTGATGTACTGCTTGCCAGAAGCGTGACACAAAACGACCATCGCGATCCAAAACAATACTCTTTGGGGTACCATGGAGTCTCACAATCTCGGCAACGAACAAACGAGCCAATCTCTCTAGTCCCCAAGTATCTCTAATGCCAAGAAAATGTGCTGACTTGGTTAGTCGATCAATGATTACCCAAATCATATTCATCCCAGTTCTCGTCCTTGGCATTCCCATAATAAAATCCATTGCGATATCTTCCCACTTCCATTCCGGAATTGGTAACGGTTGCAACTTCCCAGCAGGTCGTTGATGCTCAGCTTTAACTTGCTGACAAGTTAAACATTTCGACATGAATTCCGTTACCTCTTTCTTCATGTTTGGACACCAAAAATTCTTCTTAAAGTCTTTACACATTTTACTCGTACCCGGATGAATCGAGTACGGAGAAGAATGTGCTTCATTCCAAATCACTTGTTGAAGATCATCCAGCTTCGGTACACAAATCCTACCTTGAAATTGAAGAGCACCATATTCGTGTATCATGAATCCATGTGCCTTTCGTTTAACAACATCTTCTCGAAGCTGGATAAACAAAGGATCATCTAAATGTTTGGACTTAATGTCCTCAATCACGGAGGATGTGACCTCAAGGAAACGTAATTGACCTTGAGTTACTTGAGGCCAAATTTTCAATCTCCACCTGAGCTTCGGTTGGATGGTAAGTAATTCTAATTTTTGCAACACGAATGAGTTATGGCTCAAAGCATCGACAATGACATTCACTTTACCTGGATGATAAATAATGTCAAGATCATAATCTTTAATCAATTCTAACCATCGCCTCTGGCGCATATTAAGCTCCTTCTGAGTAAAAATATATTTCAAACTCTTATGGTCTGTATACACTCGACATGAAGGACCATACAGATAATGTCTCCAGATCTTTAACGCAAATACCACAGCAGCAAACTCAAGATCATGGGTAGGATAGTTCATCTCATATGGCTTTAATTGACGAGATGCATAAGCTACTACTCTCTCGTTTTGCATCAATACACATCCCAATCCTCGTTTGGAAGCTTCACTATAAATAACGAAACCTTTCGTTCCTTGTGGTAAGGCTAAAACCGGTGACGTAGTCAGCCTCTTTTTCATCAAAACTCCTCTGACACTCATCACTCCATTCAAACTTCTGAGTTTTCTGTAATAACTGAGTGAGCGGTCGAGCAATTTTAAAGAATTCCTCGACAAATCGACGATAATAACTAGCTAATCCCAGGAAACTCCAAACTTCCTTAACATCCCTTGGGGGTTACCAAGCTAAGACCGCTTCCACTTTTTGAGGATCTACCCAAACACCATCAGCTGTTATAATATGACCAAGAAAACTAACTTCTTTCAGCCATAACTCGCACTTAGAGAACTTAGCCTAAAGCTTATCAGCCCTCAAAATACCCAACACAATTCTCAAGTGTTTGGCATGATCCATCTCGCTCTTGGAATAGATTAAGATATCATCAATAAACACCACCACAAATTTATCGAGATATTCGATAAATGTTTTGTTCATAAGTTTCATAAATGCCGCCGGAGCATTTGTCAAACCGAAAGTCATAACTACGAATTCGTAATGTCTATATCTCGTTTGAAATGCCATTTTCGGAATATCTGAATCCCGAATTTTTATATGATATTATCCCGATCTCAAGTCAATCTTGGAGAAAACCGTAACCCCTTGTAGTTGATCAAATAGATCATCGATTCTTGGCAACGGATACTTGTTCTTGATAGTGAGTTTATTCAACTCACGATAGTCAATACATAACCGCAAGGATCCGTCTTTCTTCCGTACGAACAACACCGGTGCACCCCATGGAGACGCACTAGGCCGAATATAACCTTTGTCCAGCAGTTCACCTAATTGCTTTTTCAACTCTTACATTTCTGATGGGGCCATTCTATATGGTGCCTTAGATATTGGCGCCGCCTTAGGCTCTAGTTTGATAGCAAAATCCACGTCACGATGCGGCGGAAACCCAGGCAAATCATCTGGAAATACGTCTGGAAATTCATTCACAACTATAATAGAGGACAACTGTAACTCGCCAATTTCAGACTTCAATGCATAACACCAATAACCGGTATAGCCTTGTCGCAGCAATTTCATCGCCTTCATAGCTCGGATAATCTTTCTCGAAGTGCCAAGTTTCTGCCCTTCAAAAACATGTTTAATACCATCTGGCGCAATTATCGAAATTATTTTCCGGCGATAATTTACTATCGCCCCATGACAATCTAACCAATCGTCACCGAGGATCAAATCTGTTGGGATTCGGTGCCTAAAACGAAGGCCCAGCGGAAGTGGTAAAACGAAAATTAATTCTATCCGAATCTCTACGAGGATCGAACGAGCTACGTATATACGAATATATAAAACGAAACACAAGATATACGAGAAACATACCCTCGTAGTCCGTTGATTAAATTGTATCCTTCTCTTGAGCTATTCCCCAAGCTTTGCTTGGTCTCTACGAATCCAATCTGCTCCAAGACCTTGGATGATCCAATGCCAAAAGATCGCGTCTCTACTTGCCACGCGCCGGAGAAACGAACGGAATGACGATCACCTTGCTATCCTCCTAGGATACGGCTAGAGCTAGGATGATGAAGCTTTTGATTCTAACACTCTTAGTGTATAAATCACACACTCTCAATATATCTCGAATTTCCTCCTAAAGGACTCAAGAATAATGTTATGAACAAGAAGAAGACTTAAAGAAGAGGATTCTCTCTCGCTCTCTCTCTTGCTATGAACCGTGTGTTCAAAAGTGAGTAAGAAAGATTGTAGTCTTCTCTTTTATTCTTTTTCAAGTCACACTTCTTTACCCACCAAATAACCTTTTATTTATTTAAAGAGATATCATATCTCTTATGGTCTTTAGTCTTCCTCCTACCAAGGACAAAAACAAGACAAAAGTGAAGTATAAGTTGGGGCGGACTCTAGAAGGAATCGGACGAGTTTGGTTCGTTTCGGACTCCCGTGAGTCCAAACAGATAAACTCCGATTCCGTTCCGATGTATTTATATCGATTAATTAATCTAATTAATTAATCATATCAAATACATAATGACATAATTAATTTCTCCAAGAAATAATTATATTCATGAATTAAATTAATCACCCGATAATTTTTTCAATTCATTAGGCCGTAAATTAATTTATCCAATAAATTAATTTAGACATCCAATGTCCCAAATTTAATTAGACATCCAATGTCCAATAAATTAGATATCCAATATCTAATATTCATAATGAGAGAATAAGCTCGATTCATTCCGTCGTCAATCCTATTGCGCGACTCGATAGGTCCATCTCAGTCAGCAATTGGAGGAACCAAAGAGTAATAGCACCACTTAGCCAGCCTGGCGGCCTACACTGTACCCCAACTGAGAACGAATGATGGGATCATTCAAGAACCATTCTGTCGTGAATACCAGTATACGTATAAACCCTTCTTTCAAATGTCCCGATCATGTATTAGGGTCATGGTCAGTCAAACCCTATTTGTACTTGACGTTATGCATGTGTTAATACAAATCGAGATCATTGAGCTTCTCGTGTATCTAATACAACTAGCTCTAATGCTTTGGCCAAAGACTTATGATCTCATCTGCCAATAACCGCATAGGACATATAACCCGCTCACTAATGGGAGAAATAATTCTATCTTGGTATTCAGTAGAACCTGCTACTTGCCCGTTAAGATGCACATCGAGGTTGACCCCCACCTCCCGGTTTATAGGGTAGAACTACTCTAATGAAAATCTTAACGTCACAAGCACATCCCTACTAAATCCTCAAGTCGAAGGTTCACGAATACCTATCACAACCTTTCGATTCTGTCATTGACTGTCCCGGAGTGAAATCCATGTGACGACTCGAGGGTGAGTCGGTTCGAGTATACTAATCCAATTAGCATACCTATAACGTGTGCTCCTAGTAACCATTAGTGTTCGACAAGAACTCTCCATGTCAAAGAACACGTCATACAAGTCTTCACATAAACTTAACGCCCAGTCAAGTTTCATCGACTTGCGAACAATTAAGTATTTGAGCTATAAACCTTTCTAGTGCCGACCCCCTTATCCAATAAGGAGTGGAACGTTTTGCTGTCAAATACACGGACTAGTTTCTACATGTATATTTACGAGTTAGGAATGCCAGTAACTACCAGTAAATAAAGAAACATCCATTGCCTTATTATTAATGATTTACATAATTACAAGTACAATACACTCACTCAACATCCTATGAGTGGCATTCGAGGGCATACTCCTAACAAAATCCTCTCTTTTCATGTCAATTACAATCAAATCGGATGGCCAATTTCTACTGCCAATGGTTATAGGACAATTGACAATCTTTCGACCCCCAACTATCCTTTCCCCACTCGGCAGTCCCACAATAAGAGGTTCACATGCATAGAGACCAACAAGACCCAAACGATTCACACAAGACAATGATATAAAGGAATGGGTAGCTCCAGAATCAAACAATACATCTACCATGTGCATACAAATATAAACAATACTTGATGTAGTTGCAGCTCCTACATCATCAGTCCGTCTCATTTCGTACAATCGGGGTGGAGCTGATCTGGTACTTAGAGTATCCTTATTCTCGATTTCGCCTCTGCCACTGCCGCGTCCAACATTAGACGTTGGCTGACCCGTAACTGTGCCTGCCGGAGTAGGAGACTATTTAGAGAAGACGCTACATGCTGACTCACTATACGATGCACGATGACCCTGCTTCCCACACTTAAAACATTCAGCGGGGTGAAATTTACAGTGAGAACTGACATGCCCAGTATTACCACAATTAAAACAAGCTCTTGGCGCTCCTCCACTAGGTTGAGGAGAACCAACGGAAGATTACACAGAAGGTTGAGGCCTACGCAATCCGCTGCCTCGGAAACTACCAGAAACTTCTTAATCCAGAACCCTTCCTTGGAAGCCTCCGAAGCTGCTTGATACTCAGCCTGACAGGTGGAATCAGCAGTCGCGCTTTGCTTGGCGCTACTCCAAGATACTGCTTCTCCATTAAGAATAAATATGTAGCCAAAAGTACACATCGAGTCGTCCTTCAGTCCTCGAAAGTCCGAATTAGTGAATCCCACCACATCAAATTCTCCACCGCCATACATCAGAACCATATCTCTAGTCCTTCTTAAGTACTTGAGAACGTTCTTTACGGCAGTCCAATGTTCCCTACCTGGGTTTGCCTGAAACCTACTCACCACGCTTATAGCATGCGCAATGTCAGGTTTCGTACACAACATAGCATACATAAGGCTACCCACGGCCGAAGCATATGGTATGTTACTCATTTCCTTTTGCTGTTCCTCACTTTGAGGACACATCTTCAAGGAGAGTTTTATTCCATGTCGCATCGGTAGGAACCCTCTTTTAGAATCATCCATCTTAAATCGCTTTAAGATTTTATCTATATAGAGGACTTTGGAAAGACCTATTATTCTCTTCGCTCTATCCCGGTAGAGTTGAATTCCAAGAATATAGGTTGCTTCTCCCAAGTCTTTCATGGAGAAATTAATCGGAAGCCAAGCTTTCACAGAACTGGGCATTTCCACATCATTTCCTATTAGTAGAATATCATCCACATACAGTACTAAGAATGCGATCTTGCTCCCACTAACCTTCTTATATACACAAGGTTCCTCCTCGTTTTGCACAAAGTCAAACTCTTTGACCGCCTTGTCAAAACGAAGGTTCCAACTACATGACGCTTGCTTCAATTCATAAATGGAACGCTGAAGCTTGCACACCTCCTCGAGGAATCCATTAAGGAAAGCCGTCTTTATGTCTATTTGCCATATCTCATAATCGTGGTAGGCAGCAATAGCAAGCATCATGCGAATAGACTTGATCATGGCTACGGGCGAGAAGTTATCATGGTAATTGATCCCTTCCTTCTCGGTATAACCCTTTGCCACAAGCCTGGCCTTATAGCCGTCAACCTTGCCATCACCATCAGTTTTTCTCTTATAGATCCACATGTTCCCAATGGTCACTATACCCTTGGGTCATTCTACTAGAGTCCAGACCTGATTGACATGCATCGAGTCTATCTCCGCTTCCATAGCTTCGCGTTATTCGCGGAGTCTACATCCACCATCGCTTGGTCATAGGTCGTTGGGTCGGTCTCTTGGATATCACTTGGAACCTCATGGAGACCCAACTCCTCTAAGTGCACAAGCCCATACCTCTCAGGTAAATGAGACACCCTACTAGATCTACGAGGTGGTTGTACTTGTGTTTTAGAAGGTTCGATTACAGTTTCTTGCACAGGTGTCTCCCGAGGAGTTTCATTATATTCTTCAGAAGAAATACTTCTACCTGCTCCGCCTTCCTGAATGAACTCATGTTCCAGGAAGTTTGCTTGTAAAGCAACAACGATCTTTCGATCTGCGGGCATGTATAATAGATATCCCACCGTCCAAGACAGGAATCCAATGAAACGTCCCTTCGCGGACCTAGCTTCCTACTTCTCCACCTTAGTCTTCTTGACATAGGCGGGACATCCCCAAATCCTAATGTGATTAAGACTTGGTTTCCTGCCCTCCCACATCTCATGTGGAGTTTTAGGAACGGATTTGGAAGGACATCTGTTCAAGATGTAAGTGGCAGTCAGGAGTGCATACCCCCACAGGTAAATCGGTAAGTCAGTATAGCCCAGCATGGAACGGACCATGTTCAACAAGATACGGTTCCTTCTTTCTGACACACCATTTAACTGAGGAGTACCTGGAGGTGTTAGTTGTGAAACTATTCCATGTTCCTTAAGGAACTCGTCAAACTCCGTACTCATATACTTGCCACCTCGGTCCAACCGAAGTGCTTTGATATGATTACCAGTTTGTTTCTCGACTATGGCCTTGAATTCCTGGAATTTCTCAAAGGCCTCGGATTTATGTTTCATTAAGTATAGATAACCATACCTAGTATGATCATCTGTAAACGTAATGAAATATTGATATCCATCACGTGCTGCTTCCAAAGCACCACATACGTCGGTATGGATTAATCCCAGTTTATCAGCGGCTCTTTCAAAAGTCCCTGTGAAGGGGGACTTAGTCATTTTGCCTTTAAGGCAAGATTCACAAGTAGGAAAGGGATCCGATCCCAATGGACCCATAAGTCCATCTTTTTCCATCTTGTAAACCTTGGTCTGCCCAACATGACCAAGTCTAAAATGCCATTTCAAAACTTGATTGGTTTCATCCCTACCCCGTTTTCTAGTCATAGTATTCACAACTACTTTGTTGCAGATATTTAGATGATACAATCCATTTAACAATGTAGCAGTACCC
This sequence comes from Orobanche coerulescens, assembly GCA_033398695.1. Taxonomy (NCBI): domain Eukaryota; kingdom Viridiplantae; phylum Streptophyta; class Magnoliopsida; order Lamiales; family Orobanchaceae; genus Orobanche; species Orobanche coerulescens. The sequence continues at coordinate 98,479,029 of CM065817.1, read as the reverse complement.
ACTAGTTTATTTCTGAAATAAATTTTGCAGGAGCCATCACCAATGAAAAATGAAAAGCCTTTTCGCTCCATGACCAGAATGGATACAATATTTTTGTGCCCCTTGGGCAAAACAAGTACATCTTCTAAAGTCAAAACAAAGCCAGATTCTAAACCCAAAAGAAGTTATCCTATGTCGGTCGCCTCGACACTATGCCCGCTACCGACTGTGATAATAACTTCTCCCTCTCCAAGCTTCCTACTTTGTTCCAGATCCTGATTCATAGTACAAATATGAGAACTAGCACCAGAATACAGTATCCAGGAAGTAGAAAATACAGTAGCAGAACAATTTGTTTCCAAAACTAAAAGTTCTATACCTGAAGTGCCATGAAGAATCGGACAGTCTCTAGCCCAGTGGCCCAGCTCACCGCACTTGAGACAAGCGTCTTTCTTCTTGCTCTTTGGAACCGTTAGGGCCTTGCCCTTGCCCTTGAAGTCCTTGACATGTTGTCCAGTCTGCTTCTTGGCCTTTTTCTTTTTGTTCTTAGACCTCCGAGGTCCAGAAGAAATCACAAGAGCAGACTCCTTCATCCGCAGAGTCTTCATCTAAGACTGAGCGGTCATAAGTTTGTTCATTAGCCAAGCAAAATTACATTCAATCTCATTGCAGTTAAAGTTCATAACAAACTGTGAGAAGGAATTAGGGAGAGACTGTAGGATAAGGTCGGTTTGGAGAGAAGTATCCATTTTAAAATCAAGAGCCTCCAATCTCTCGATCATGGATATCATTTTGAGGACGTGTTCCCCAACCTTCTCACCTTCCTTCATCTTTGCACCGAACAGTTGCTTGAATATCTCATATCTAGCAGTTCTGCTGTGCTCACCATAAAGTTCGGTTAAGTGAGATAGAATCTACCTAGCAGAAGTCATTTTCTCATGATCTCTCTGAAGCTCATTAGACATGGAAGCCATCATATAAGCACGGAGTTTCACGTCATCCTTAACCCACTTTTTGTGGTTTTCAATCTTTTCCTGATTGGCTCTGGTCCGCACAGGAGGCGCCGGAATGTCCGTCTCCAAGAGGTATCCCAGTGCCTCTATACTGAGGACAATCATCATATTGCGGAGCCAGTCTACAAAATTAGGTCTAATCAGGGTGTTCGTTTCGAGTAGAATTGCGAGTGGATTCATTGTCATAATGAGAGTTACGTCTGCATTAAGTATAACATATTAATTAGTGACTCATTATATTATGTTCTGAGTATAGAATTAAGGTCTTTTCTATTCTTGTTACCCAGCTCCCACTATTTTTATCGGAATAACACACTCCCATGTGAAATCCGGAAGTATCGTCGCTCTACTTCATAGTGGTGATCGAGATCTTTATAAATCTTAATAGAGGGCAACCGAGCAGGTTTCTAGTCTATTAATTTTCATAAAGTGGTATCCAACACCAACCCATCTAATGGATGATTCGATCTTCTTTTTCCCCTTGTTCACTCCCCTCAACCTATATGGTTTCTATGGTTCGTGAATAAGTTAAGTTTATACCATCGACGCAAATTAGTTTCACCATTGAATCTTATCCGGCAACCTATCACGTTTCTAGGGATAAAATTTGCTCCAACCGAAGGCATCCAATGCGGTTCTGGTAATTTATCTGTCCTCCGTGAATGGCTATCCCGATAACTCGGAAGCATAACACATCCGGTTTGAATTTCAATTTCCCGAAAGCTCGATGGAGGGAATGAAAACCTTGAAACCTTATAAACTTAATAATTTATCGTGGAAGAATTTTTGCGATTATTGTTACACTTTCACATTAATCATTTAAGCGCATTTGTGGCATTCATACAATATGAAACAACCATACACAACCTAGTTGCTACCAACTTGTGGTTCATGGACCGTTCCTAGAAAACAAAAACTCTGTAATCTCATTATATGTCTTCGTCTTGAATCTTCGTATTCTCGAAACGGATCTTCCTCCGGTCTTCGTCATTACATATAAATTTTACATTGAAAACTGCATCCTAGATACAAATATTTCTAGTAAAATAAATAGGCTCAAAACGGCCTTTACAACCCAATCGAATAAAACGAACGATTCAAAAACTAAGTCCACGAACCACATCCCCATTCAAAAGAATTCATCCAATGAATACTATATAAATGGAAAGCGTTGTGATACATTGACCCAATCAGCAAAACAAACTGATTCAATCGATTCAAACAATCGGTAATATAAAAACGTTAAAAATAATTCGATCAATCACAAGTATTCCAATAAATTAATTTTCCCTTATAAAATGAAATGCCATAAATCATTTTAATCATATTAAATCCAATTTAAAATGTGGGAAATCATTTTTAGGAATACACGAAGAAAACAAGCCCGAAACGGGTCTGAAAATGGGCTGAACCGCGCCTGAAAACAACCTTGGGCAGCAGTAGGGCTGCCCAGCAGCCCTGGGCCGTGGCCCCTTGAGCCTGGGCCGCGGCCCCCAGTCCAGTACCCTTTCCAGCGGGCTGCAACAGCCCTGGGCCGTGGCCCCCGAGCCCTGGGCTGCGGCCCCCCCTTTCTGGCCCACTCCCGGACCGTCCAACGGCAATTCGGGGCTAGTTTTTCGACCGGATATCTAGTATCTATATTTTCCAACATTCATATCTTCAATATAAATCACATTTCCTAGAAAATTAAGATTTATATTTAGATATAAACTTAGGAAAAATATTACTACAACGAACGTAAAACATATACCACGATTATGACTATAATGATTCCAAATCATTCACCATCTAATCAAGCATTCCAAATGCTAATATCGTATATACGATCGCAAAACCTTGATCCGATACCACTGTTGGGATTCGGTGCCTAAAACGAAGGCCCAACGGAATCGGTAAAACGAAAATTAATTCGATCTAAATCCCTACGAGGATCGATCGAGCTACGTATATACGAATATATAAAACGAAACACAAGAGATACGAGAAACATACCCTCGTAGTCTGTTGATTAAATGGTATTCTTCTCTTGAGCTATTCCCCAAGCTTTGCTTGGTCTCTACGAATCCAATCCGCTCCAAGCCCTTGGATGATCCAACGCCGAAAGACCGCGTCTCTACTTGCCACACGCCGGAGAAACGAACGGAATGACGATCACCTTGCTATCCTCCTAGGATACGGCTAGAGCTAGGATGATGAAGATTTTGATTATAACACTCTAAGTGTATAAATCACACACTCTCAATATATCTTGAATTTCCTCCAAGAGGACTCAATAATAATGTTATGACCAAGAAGAAGACTTAAAGAAGAGGATTCTCTCTCTCTCTCTCTCTCTCTCTCTCTCTCGCTATGAACCGTGTGTTCAAAAGTGAGTAAGAGAGATTGTAGTCTTCTCTTTTATTCTTATTCAAGTCACACTTCTTTACCCACCAAATCACCTTTTATTTATTTAAAGAGATATCATATCTCTTATGGTCTTTAGTCTTCCTCCTACCGAGGACAAAAACAAGACAAAAGTGAAGGATAAGGTGGGGCGGCCTCTAGAAGGAATCGGACGAGTTCGGTTCATTTCGGACTCCCGTGTGTCCAAACCGATAAACTCTGATTCCGTTCCGATGTATTTATATCCATTAATTAATCTAATTAATTAATAATATCAATTACATAATGACATAATTAATTTCTCCAAGAAATAATTATATTCATGAATTTAATTAATCACTCGGTAATTTATTTAATTCATTAGGCCGTAAATTAATTTATCCAATAAATTAATTTAGACATCCAATGTCCCAAATTTAATTAGACATCCAATGTCCAATAAATTAGATATCCAATATCTAATATTCATAATGAGAGAATAAGCTCGATTCATTCCGTCGTCAATCCTATTGCGCGACTCGATAGGTCCGTCTCAGTCAGCAATGGGAGAAACCAAAGAGTAGTAGCACCACCTAGCCAGCCTGGCGGCCTACACTGTACCCCAACTGAGAACGAATGATGGGATCATTCAAGAACCATTCTGTCATGAATACCAGTATACGTATAAACCCTTCTTTCAAATGTCCCGATCAAGTTATAGGGTCACGGTCAGTCAAACCCTATCTGTACTTGAGGTTATTCATGTGTTAATGCAAATCGAGATCATTGAGCTTCTCGTGTATCCAATACAACTAGCTCCAATGCTTTGGCCAAAGACTTATGATCTCATCTGCCAATAACCGCATAGGACATATAAGCCACTCACTAACGGGAGAAAGAATTCTATCTTGGTATTCAGTAGGACTTGCTACTTGCCCGTTAAGATGGACGTCGAGGTTGAACCCCACCTCCCGGTATATAGGGTCGAACTACTCTAATAAAAATCTTAACATCACAAGCACATCCCTACTAAATCCTCAAGTCGAAGGTTCATGAATACCTATCACAACCTTTCGATTCCGTCATTGACTGTCCCGGAGTGAAATCCGTGTGACGAATCGAGGGTGAGTCGGTTCGATTATACTAATCCAATTAGCATACCTATAACGTGTACTCCCACTAACCATTAGTGTTCGACAGGTACTCTCCATGTCAAAGAACACGTCATACAAGTCTTTACATAAACTTAACGCCCAGTCAAGTTTCATCGCCTTGCGAACAATTAATTATTTGAGCTATAAACCTTTCCGGTGCCAACCCCCTTATCCAATAAGGAGTGGAACGTTTTGCTCTCAAATACACGGACTAGTTTCTATATGTATATTTACGAGTTAGGAATGCCAGTAACTACCAGTAAATAAAGAAACATACATTGCCTTATTATTAATGATTTACATAATTACAAGTACAATACCCTCACTCAACATCCTATGAGTGGCATTCGAGGGCATACTCCTAACAAAATCCTCTCCTTTCATGTCAATTACAATCAAATCGGACGGCCAATTTCTACTGCCAATGGTTATAGGACAATTGACAATCTCTCAATCCCCAACTATCCTTTCCCCACTCGGCAGTCCCACAATAAAAGGTTCACATGCAGATAGACCAACAAGACCCAAACGATTCACACAAGATAATGATATAAAGGAATGGGTGGCTCCAGAATCAAACAATACATCTACCATGTGCATACAAATATAAACACTACTTGATGTAGTTGCATCTCCTACGTCATCAGTCCGTCTCATTTCGTACAATCGGGGTGGAGATGATCTGGTACTTAGAGTATCCTTATTCTCGGTTTGCCTCTGCCACTGCCGCGTCAAACATTAGACGTTGGCTGACCCGTAACTATGCCTGCCGGAGTAGGAGACTGTTTAGGGAAAACGCTACGTGCTGACTCACTATACGACGCGCGATGACCCTGCTTCCCACACTTAAAACATTCATCGGGGTGAAATTTACAATGAGAACTGACATGCCCAGTATTTCCACAATTAAAACAAACTCTTAGCGCTCCTCCACTAGGTTGAGGGGAACCAACGGAAGATTGCACAGAAGGTTGAGGCCTACGCGATCCGTTGCCTCAGAAACTACCAGAAAATTTTGGTTTCTTGGAGCTCGAAATCGCAGGAACCGGAACTGTAACCATCTCATAAGCAAGCACTCTGTCCTGGTATTCTCTCATATTAGTACACCCAAAACCCATCATATACTTTCGGACCTCCAGTTTCATCCTAGCATCAAAATGAAGTATCTTATCTACTTTATTCCTGACCCGGTCTTGGACATACACTAACTGCTTGTTTGTCTTGATTGCCTTGGAAATATGAACATCTTCAGGTTGCGCTCTGAAGAACTCAACTGACTCGGTCTAATCGTACAGGCGCTGGACAATATTGTGCTTCCATTAATTCCTTAAACTCCTCCCAAGTGATATCACGGTCCCTGGGCATAACAGCTCTCCACCAGTCCGATGTGTCATCAACCGTCAAATATTGAGCAATTGGAACTCTCTTGGCTTCAGGGCAGCCAATACCGTCAAACATCTTCTCCAACTCGAATCACCAATGATCCCAGTTGTTTGCATCACCGGAACCATTAAATCTGGGAGGATTCGTCTTCATAATTTCTTGAAGCCATCGATCCTAAACTATCCTGCCAGTATTAATATTCTCCACCACTTGAGGTAATTGGTGCACTTGTGTTACCACTTGCTGAAGAACGTTAGGAACTTCGGCCTTTGCACTCCCACCTGCACCTCCCGACGGAATCGGGTCTGATCTAGCTACAGAATGATATGCCGAGTCTGAAATGGACATCTCGGATTCAGATATCACTACTCTACCACGGCCTCGGCCACATTGATGGACAGCTCTACCTCTCGGCATACTGAAGAATAAGAATGGTTCAACAAGGAAAGGATTACAACATTAGATGACACAATGATAAAGACAATTACTCCCGTGGGAAGGAAACAACCAACATCTGAAGAGTCTTCCAGCACAGGCAACATGGGGTGGTAGCATGCCAATGATACGTAGACACCAACTGACTCACTTTAACAGACCCAAAACACCGACAGCCTAGGTATCCATAAACCTAAGCTCTGATACCATATTCTGTAACACGCCTGTGATTTACGGAGATATTACAGCGCCGTAGATTCTTTTTGGAGAACCTACCAGGCTTAGACCAACATAAGACTCATTAAAATTTTCCAAGCCACAACATTCACTTTATTAAAAACAAACCGACTTTAACGCGACATACATTACAAAACTAAAAACACTTCGTCCCGTAGGACCACAACTGATACAACAATTCCTAGCTGGTACAACAACATTAACAATCACCAACGACGCGGTATACATCACATGACAGTACCTGCGCGAGTACAAAACCAAAATGCGACCATGACCAAGATAATACCAACACAAAATAGTGCACGATATCAATGCTTCCCACCAGGCTCGTGTCCGCCCTGTGCTGGATCTCCCACTGGACCTGTACCTGAATACACAACAAGTATATCCACCCCCGAAGGGGTCAGCAAGAAGCCGGTGCAAGTACAATGATTCTAGAATATGTACAACAAGTGAATAAACAACAGAAATCACAGTGCCATCACATATATTCCGTAATACCAAACCACAATCATCATCACAAAATAATCACAGGGGTTGTATAGGTATTGTACCTCACGCGAGATACATACCTCTCCCTAGAAAATCCTCGTCAGGCCTCCCTGGTTGTACAAACCCAGCCAAGTAGACCGCAGAAAACTCGGTCTACGAAACCCAGGGACCCTTGCTGGTTTTACTTGGCACATGACCTCAAGTACGACTTTTAGAAATCATCACTTTTGGCATAAATCAAATTTTCTGAAATTACCACTTTTCACAAAATCACGTTTCTCACAAATTCACACGAAGTACAATAAACACAATCAAAGTACTTGCCTCGATTCGAATGACACAAGAAAAATGAATGGGATAACATACGGTCCGAACTCTTTCAATGATTTGATCCTAGTACAACAAAATACCGAATCAAACACAACACCACGTAAATGGAAGGATTTCCTTCAAATTCCACTCTTAGGGACAAACTATCAAACACTATGAAGGTGGAGTTGTTCATACTCCATTTAATAGATGGAAACTCGAACTCAATCCGTAGACTTCATGGAAAACAAGGGATTATGACTTCATAATCATAATCTAACACAAATCAAGGCTTAAAACAAACTAGAAGGACGAGATCTAAACAAAACCCCAAAATTCCCAAAAACTAGGGATTGAACAATCTTACCTTGATTTGGATGACGAACTTGATGAAATATTGTTAGATCGAGACCAGGAACTTAGAAATGTTGTTGGACGGTGAAATCTGCTCAAAACTATGCTACCCTACGAATCTAGAACAAGTTGCCCATATATATACTGGGAGTGTTTAGCGTGTGCTAATAGCGCGCGCTAACGAGCTCAAAGGCGGTTCATTGTTGGATGGAAGGCGGTCCAGAACCTTCTGTCTGACTCCGATAGCGTGCGCTACCCATATGTTAGCGTGCGATAACTACCGTCACTAGCGCGCGCTAGCTAGAATACTAGAGAGCGCTACCTGCTGCAACAGGTTGTCCAGAACCTTACTGTCCTCACTTGCCTTCCACGATAGCGCACACTACCACACTATCTAACGTGCGCTAGCCTACCTCAATAGCGTACGCTATTCTACCATTAGCGTACGCTAATGCCCCATTCCAGAGTCCAGAAAGCTCACTGCCCAGCAGGCATAGCGTGCGCTACACACAAGAGTAGCGTGCACTACTCGCACCTGGTTAGCGTGCGCTATTAGTGCAATCTAGCATGCGTAATCTAGTATAGTGAGTGGATTCACTGTCATTTTTGAGAGTTTTATGTCTGCATAAAGTACACTAGATTGATTAGGGACTCGTTCAATTATGTTCTGAGTTTAGAATTAAGGACCATTGTATTCTTTTAACCTAGCTCCCACTATTTTTATTGGAATAACACATTCCCCTGTGAAATCCGGAAGTATTCGTTCGCTTTACTTCATAGTGGTGATCAGGTTCTTTATAAATTTTAATAGAGGGAAACCGCACAGGTTTCAGGTCTATTAATCTTCATAAAGTGGTGTCCAACACCAATCCATCTAATGGATGATTCGATCTTCTTTTCCCCCTTGTTTACTCCCTCAACCAATACGGTTTCTATAGTTCGTGAACAACTTAAGTTTATACCATTGACGCTAATCAGTTTCACAATTGAATCTTATCCGGCAACGGAACAGATTTCTAGGGATAAAATTTTCTCCAACTGAAGGCATCCAATGCACTCTCGGAATTTATCGACCCTCCCCGAGCGACTACCCTGATAACTCGGAAGCATAGATCATCCGGTTTGGATTTCAATTTTCCAAAAGCTCGATGGCGGGAAGGAAAACCTCGAAATCTTTTATACTTAATATTTTGTCGTGGGAGAATTTACGCGATTAATATTACACTTTGCAAATTAATTCATTTAAGCGCGTTTGTGGCATTCATACCATATGAATAAAACATTCACAACCTAGTTGCTACCAACATGCAGTTCATGGATCGTTCCTAGAACAAAAGAATCGTAATCTAATTACATGTCTTCGGTCTTGAATATTCGTCTTCTCAGATGGATCTTCCTCCGGTCTTCGTCATTACATATAAATTTTATATTTGAAAAATTGCCTATACAAATTTTTCTAGTAAAATAAATAGGCTCAAAACTAGGTCCATGAACTACATCCCTATTCACAAGCATTCATCTAAGAAATACTAAATAAATGGATTATATATTAAATATACTGATCCAACCAATATATAAAATTAACCATTAAATAGAATTGATCCAATCAATTCACACAATCGGTAATGTGAAATCGTTAAAAATATTTTGGTCAATCATGAGTATTCCAATCAATCAGTATTCCCTCATAAAATGAAATATCAAAGATCATTTTAATCATATTAAATCCAATTTATAAGCGGAGATTAATCTTCTGGAATACACGGAGAAAACGAACCTGAAACCGGTCCGAAATGGGCCTGGACCGCAATCCAAACATCTTAGACCGTGGTCCCAGGGTCCAGACCACATGGTTGGGCCAGAAACAGGGTAGGATCGTGATCCCAAGTTCCGGACCACACGACAGCCCCGTTCGGTCCATATTATGGGCCGTTCAATAGCAATTCGCAGCTTGATTTCCGACCGGATATCCAATATCAATATTTTCGACTTTCATATCTTCAATATAAATCATATTTACAAGAAAATAAAGATTTATATATAGATATAGATTTACGAAAAATATAACTACAATGAATAATCGAACATATACAACGATCATGACAATAAATGATTCCAAATCATAAACCATTCAATGAAGTATTCCAAATGCTATATATCGTATATACGATCGCAAGACCTTGCTCTGATACCACTGTTGGGATTCGTTGTCTAAAAAGATCGCGCAGCGGATGCAATATACGAATCAAATTCGATCTAAATCCCTAAGAGGATCGATCAAGATACGTATATATGAATATATAAAACTAAACAAGAGGGGGATTCGAAGTCATACCCTTGTAGTCCTTTGATTATATGGTTGAGGTTTGCGATCTCCTCCACAAATCCGATACGCCAAGCTTTTGGTGATTTTCGCCACGAATCTGATTTGTCAAGCTTTTGAAATCCCAAGCACCGAAATACCGTGCCTCTACTTGCCACACGTTGGAAGTCGACCGGAATAACTCCCACCCTATTATCCTCCAAAGATACGGTTAGAATAAGGTGGTGAAGCTATAGAAATTGATGTATATACTCTAAGTATAGTAATCAATATATTCTCTCACAATCTTCTCTAAGATGATGATGAAGTAAAAAAGAAGAAGACAAAATAAACACTTTTCTCTCTCCCTTGAATGTTATTGCCGTGAATTCTCACTTAATAAGAGAGTGGAAGATGTCTTCTTTTAATATATTGTCTTCAACTCATTCACCTAAGTCTCCCCACATGATATCCTTTTTTATTGTCACAAGAATGATTCTCATCATTCCTTGGTCTTCCACCAATTAAGGTGGAAGACTAGTTCAAGTCAAGACTAAAGGGTGGGGGCGGCCTTTAGAAGTTTACTGAAGAGTTTGGTATATTTTGGACTCCTAGAGTCCAGTCAGATAAACTCTATTCCGTATCGATATATTTATCTCAATTAATTATTTCAATTAATTATTTATATCAAATACAAAATAATATAATTAATTTCCCTAAGAAATAATTATATATGTTAATTAAATTAATTACCGAGTAATTTATTTAATTAATTAGGCCGTAAATTAATTTTTCTAATAAATTAGTTTAGACATTCAATGTCCCAAAATTAATTAGACATCCAATATCCAATAAAGTAGATATCAAATATCTAAAATTCATAAAGAGAGAATAAGCTCGATTTATTTCGTCGTCTATCCTAATGCACGACTCGGTATGTCCGTCTCAGTTAGCAATGGGAGGAGCTGTAACACCCCCAAAATATCCCGAGGTATTACAGTGCCGTGAATCCCACGTGGGACCCACAAGGCTAGTTAGAAAATAGACATTTTAAGAAAATCGTGATAAAACCTTAAATTCAAGGGTTACATGACAAGAAACGAAAGATTTAAGGAAAAATGTAATTCGGAGAATTATTACACAACACATGTTTTTCCAAAGAAAATAATTTATTCCAATTTAAGCAACGGCTAGAGATAATTCCAACACCGCTCAAGTCTGACCGGACCCCTCGGGAATGTCCTGCACATGATGAACAATTTTACCTGGTATATTTTACCTGGTATGACGAGTCATACCAGGTTGCCAGGGTCAGAGAATGCATATCAAATAATAATTACTAACAACAATATGTAACATTTTTACAATCACCGTATCTAGCAATCACAAGGAATATTTCATCATTCAACCGACGTGTCTTCCTCTTTATCACATAAACCCCCAAGGTCGCAACCAAGGGTCACGGAAGTATCCACACGGGAATACCCCGGAACATAGGTGCCCAATTCGGGTCTTACCCCCTAACACATTTCCACACGGGTACCATACAGGTTTTATCCCCAACACATCGGCCCATTTATAACATCTTTAGAGAAAGACAACGTCGGCTTTTATCAAAATGGCACGTACACACATACGGTATAACATTGATATTAGAAATTCACGAGCAAGATTTCACTTGCCTATGATCCGATAGTAGGTGCTTTATGATAATGAAGTCCCCACGCCCGCTCGAGCTTAACCTAGCCACGAGACATCCGATTAACACTTCGTACGGATCATAATGAATAAAACTAGTCTCCCTTTCCTAACCGGATTCCTAGTGTAGTTTTAATTGTCGGTATGAGTATCGTTTCCAAGTTTTCAAGTGTCGTTTATCTCGTTCAATCTTATAGTTAACATTAGGTATATTGATTTACTCAAGAAGATAATCCCACCATTCTTCGGTTGTCAACAAATTATTATGGCGAAATCGAATCTTATGCTATCTAATACAATTCTATATTCCGAATACTACAATCGACGGATTTTATTGCACAATAACCCCGGTGGTTTAACAACCAATATTAATTATACTATCGAATTACTTCCTAGTTTGCTAAGTGTCAAAATTTACAAGGTGAGGGTGACTACGAACAATAGAACATACGGTGACGGATTACTACGAATTTCCCCACAATTGATTCGTCAAACTTTACATTCCTAGTGATGATTTGAAGTGAAATTTCGTTTGCATGAAACGAAACATATAAGAAACGGAATTTCTCGTTACTACAATTCATCCGACAAGATTGTCTACAAGTTTAGCAAAATCTAACCCATACCCGCAATATAACAAGTATTAACTAAGAAAACATCGAAGATATAACTCCAGGGATTGGTGGCTTACCTTTTTGGAAGAAAATAGTGAAGATAGTTGACGGATTCACAAGAACTACGAGGAGAACGAGAAGTGACTTGAACGACTTGGATAATCTTCGCCGGAGCTCAAGAATCCACCTCCTTAATGTTAATTCAAGTGTTTAAGGCTTAAGAACCGGGTATAGGGCTAGGAATTTCTCCAAGGGTGGTAGTTTTGTGGTGTTGGGTCGTGCAAATGAAGAAGGGAGTTATCATTTTATAAAGCTCGATTTTGATAACGTCGTTAACGATAAGAGTGTTACGTCGTAAGGTGTATTACGTGCGTAAGGTGCGATGACAACGTCGTAAAGAACTAATCGCCGAAATGTGCACAAGTGTTACGTGCGTTAATTTTGGGACATTACGTGCGTAACAAGCAGTTGACTCGTTTGTCATCTAGCCCGCCGAAAGTAGCCCTGTTCGTGTCAAAGAAAGATTCTGGTGGAGACCGACCCACCCGTTACGTACGTAATATGGCCGCCTTAACGTCGTAACCATTGAAATTTAGCGTACGTTAGGCATGGGTTATAGCGCGCGTTAGATGAATTTTTAGCCTCAACCACATTCTAACCATCTCGGGTGACCATCCCTTCTCGTCAACAATTATCGGGGAACAAGACGTTGGCCACCGTCATATTCGCACCGACGATCGTCCCACGGCATCAAGGTGCGTCACCCCCGTTTCATTCACATCGTACAATTATATAGCACTCAATAGAATACATAAATAGAAATGACGTCACATTACCAAACATTCACACAGTACAAAGTAATCAAGCATGGAATACCGGAGGTATTACATATCACCCCTCTTAAAATAGTTTCGTCACGAAACTTAAGAAAATAACTCGGGATGACTCTCCTTCATGCTCGACTCGGTTTCCCAAGTCGCCTCTTCTGTGCCGTGGTGCGACCACTGAATCTTCACGAGGGGTATGGCTTTATTTCTTAACATCTTCACACGCCGATCCAGAATGGCGATCGGTATCTCCCTAAAGGTAGCGTCATCGGAAATTTCCACTTCTTCGAAATTGAGCGTGTGGCTCGGGTCATAGACATACTTCCTTAACTGGGAGACGTGAAAAACATTATGCACTCCATCTAGATGCGGCGGTAGAGCTAATCGATACGCGAGTTTCCCTACCCGGTCCAATATCTCAAACGGACCTATAAATCTCGGGCTTAACTTGCCTTTCTGGCCGAAACGCCGAATACCTCGCATAGGTGATACTTTGACCCAAACATGATCCCCGACCGTAAATTCTAACGGTCGCTGTCGGTTTTCGGCATAAGATTTCTGCCGGCTCTGTGCGGCCAGCATGTGTTTCCGAACTACAGAGATCTTCTTAATGGACTCCTGGATAAGATCCAACTCGGTAACCGCGGTGTCGGAGGCATCATCCCAGCATAACGGTGACTTGCATCTTCGCCCATACAGGGCCTCAAATGGTGCCATGCCTATGCTTGCATGCCAGCTGTTGTTGTACGAGAACTCCACTAACCCCAAATGTCTAGCCCAATCCTTTCCCCAATCGAGAACGCATGCCCTCAACATATCTTCCAAGGTTTGAATCGTCCGCTCGGTCTGTCCATCTGTCTGAGGATGATAAGCCGTGCTAAAGTGTATCTGTGTCCCCATAGCTTTATGGACAGCTTTCCAAAACGAGATACATATCGGGTGTCCCTATCCGAAATGATGGACGAGGGAACACCATGTAGCCTTACGATTTCTCGATGAAAATGACAACACTGCTCTGTCCCGGTTGTCTCTTGAATAGGAATGAAATGTGCTGACTTTGTCAATCGATCAACAATGACCCAAATCGTATCCTTTCCTCCCACCGCCGTAGGTAGCTTAGTGACAAAGTCCATTGATATGCTCTCCCATTTCCACTCCGGGATGGGTAGGGGTTGCATAATTCCAGTGGTCTGCGGTGTTCGATCTTCACTTGTTGGCATGTCATACATCGGGCGACGAACCTAGCAACCTCCCACTTCATGTTCTTCCACCAAAAACTCGTCTTAGATCCTTGTACATCTTGCTTGCTCGGGGTGAATAGAATAAGGGGTGGAGTGCGCCTCCTTCAATATAGTTTGCTTGATCCGTCATTCGGTGGAATACATATCCTGTTCTTGAACCTCACCGAGATCACCACGAATCTTATAGTCGGAAACATCCCCTTTCTCGATTCTTTCACCAATCGCACGTAATTCGGGATCTTCCATCCGTGCTAGGCGTATCTCGTCTAGTAAGGACGAAAGTATATTGATTGAGCATAATCGTCCTTGCCTACGTTGTACCCATACTTCGGTGTTGCTTCTCCCGATCTCTTCTTTGTAGTTCGGGCTGAAGCTGTTATCTTGGATACCATCATCTCTTGTGTAGTTTTTCGACTAAGAGCATCAGCTACCACGTTGGCTTTTCCGGGATGATAGGAAATTTCCACATCGTAGTCCTTGATTAGCTCCAACCAACGCCTCTGTCTCATGTTTAGTTCTCTTTGCGTGAAGATATATTTCAAACTTTTATGATCCGTGAAAACCTTGCAAGTAACTCCGTAAAGATAGTGCCTCCAAATCTTGAGGGCATGCACCACCGCGGCTAGCTCCAAGTCATGTGTCGGGTAATTTACTTCGTACGGCTTCAGTTGTCGGGATGCGTACGCAACGACTCTGCCATTCTTCATGAAGACACATCCTAGTCCATGCTTGGATGCATCCGTATATATAATGAATCCTTCTGTACCTTGTGGTAACACTAGTACTGGGGCAGTAGTTAACCTACTCTTGAGCTCGTCGAAGCTCTTCCGCGATCTGCATCCATACAAATTTGGTGCTCTTTCTCGGTAGGTTTGTTAACGGTCGGGCGATACAGAAAAAGCCTCGCGAATCTTCGATAGTATCCCGCCAATCCTAGGAAGCTCCTAACCTCCTTGACATTCTTCGGTGGTTCCCAACTCGTTATTGTCTCGATCTTTTGTGGATCGACCTTGACACCTTCTCTTTGAAACAACATGTCCGAGAAAATTTACCTCGGCATCGAGTCGCACTTGGGCAGTTTCGCATAAAGTTGGTGTTGTCTTAACACGCCCAAAGACTTGCCTCAAATGTTCCTCGTGTTCCTGTCGGCTTCGAGAATATATCAGGATGTCGTCAATAAAAACCACAACGCTTTATCGAGTAAATCAATCAAAACTCTATTCATCGGTTCCATGAAAATGGTCAGCATTAGTTAACCCGAATGATACCATGATGTATTCGTAATGCCCATACCTCGACCGAAATGCAGTCTTGGGTATATCTTCCTCCCGAATTCTCAATTGGTGATATCCGGACCGTAAATCGATCTTTGAAAACACGACTGCCCCTTGTAACTGATCCAAGAGGTCGTCAATCCTTGGTAGCGGATAACGATTCTTGATAGTAACCTTATTCAGCTCCCTGTAGTCGATGCACAAGCGTAGAGAGTTATCTTTCTTCTTAACGAAAAGTGCCGGCGCGCCCCACGGCGAGGTGCTTGGGCGGATCAGCCCTTTCTCCAACAGATTTTCGAGCTGTATCTTTAATTCCTTCATCTCGGCCGGTGCCATTCTGTAAGGAGCTTTGGAAATAGGTCTCGTTCCCGGTTCGAGTTCAATGGCAAGGTCAACTTCTCGGTGCGGTGGCAGCCCTGGTAGTTCATCAGGAAAAACGTCTGGAAACTCATTCACCACCGGAATGTTTGTGATTGCAAGTTGTGAAGTGTCCTCTCGAAGAACATAACACCAGTAGTATTCATTTCGAGAGCTGCAGGAGGATTCTGATGCGATAATGCTGAGAGAACCTTTTGTACTAAAATGTTCACGTCCGCTGATGACATGTGTGGTACCATCATGAGCCGAAATGGAGATAGTCAGGTGGTAGGTATCCAAGATCGTTCTGTGCAATGGCATCCACCCATACCTAATATGATATCTTCATTCGGAGCGGAAGACCATAAGATTAGCGGTCCACTGTGATCGTTGATGCAGATCCGGCGCCTCGAACCTTTTGATCGCCGCATAATCTACTACCCTCGGGTAGTTTTACAGTAAAGGGTTCACAAGGTACACAAACAAGTTTTAAGCGTTCAACACATTCCACAGATATAAACGAATGGGTGGCTCCGGTATCAAATAGTACATGCACTGGCTGAGAGTTAACAAGAAGAGTACCTGAAATAGCTGGCGCAGGCTGACCATCCGTAGCCCTCAGCTCAAACACACGAGACGGCACTGACTCAGAGAAGGACGAGGTACCTCCGCCGCGCCAACGGCCTCGTCCGGCACCGTGCAGTGGTGGTTGGTTCTGGTGGAATGGAGCTCGGTAGCTGGAAACAGCAGGCGTCCTAGGGGATTGCACGAGCCTTGTTGACTTGGTTGCGAAGCCGGGCTCGAGTGGAATTGGCCCGCCAAAGAATAACGAGACATGTGTCCACTCTTTCCGCAAGTGAAATATTTGGTAGCCGTCTTCTGACACCGATCCTTAGTATGCCCGGTCATGCCACAATTGAAACAGTCCCTACGGTAAGGCCGATCAGATACACCCTTCTGTTGGTACGAAACCGCCGACTTAAAAGAAGATGCGGGCCCCGAATTCGTTTTGTTGTTGCTCCTGTGCTGAATCGATGTCTTCGCTTCTTCGAGTTATGCCCGATGTCGGTGTTAACAATCTGCACGCATATGCCGTGACTACGCCCTCGTATGCTCTCGTGGTAGTGCGGTGAAATCCGGCGGCATAGCGTTGTACATCCTCCCGGTAACCTCTCATGCAAGATGGCATATTCGTTGATCTTCTCGATGGAACCATCTCGGGAGATGTAACTTAGCTCGGTTCGGTATGCCCGGATGATCTCTCGTACGGCATGTTCGTGGGCCAAAGATCGAAAAGTCTCGTGCGCGAGCGGTTCGGGCTGATGCGGGGATAAGACGCTCCGTAGTAGTCGGGCAAATTCGGTCCACCCGACCACTCGGTCCTCTCGCTCGTAAGTCCTCCACCATCGTGCGGCGGTGTCACGAAGTTGATTAATTCCGAGCGGCACCTTTTCGCATTTCTCGGGCATCCGATCACTTCAAGGCGCCTCCATTTCGAAATCGATCGTCCACGTGTTTCTCTCTGTCCGTCAAATAATGGAGGCCTAGCCTTCAAGATCTCTCCCAACCATCGATCCCTTCCTGCGTTTTCTTCCACATTGATGACCGGTATCCGTTCCGCCCGATTGACTCGAGCAATTCCCATGGCGATCGCCTGAGCAAGGACCTGAACAAAAGTTGGATCCATGCCTCCCGGGTTGTTGTTCTGGCGTTCCGCCTCCTGATCATTTTGATTAACTGGTGGCGGCCGGCCTGACAGATGGGTCTCGCGGTGTTCCCGTCCTCATTGTGGTTCGCGGCGAACCACGAGCGTCATTCACCACCCTTCTAGCTCCTCGGCGTGCCATCACTAACGGTATTAATCTAAAGCCGCCCACGCATGGTTTATAATTAAATGTTGCACAAAATAAAAACACACACATATCACTTACTTGCATTCCCATGAGGAGCTTCGATCGCTTGGGGTGTTGGACTTTGAAAAGAATTAGGACAAAGTTTATTCAAACCAGAGTTTCGCTCGATACCATTTTCTCGTAACACCCCCAAAATATCCCGAGGTATTACAGTGCCGTGAATCCCACGTGGGACCCACAAGGCTAGTTAGAAAATAGACATTTTAAGAAAATCGTGATAAAACCTTAAATTCAAGGGTTACATGACAAGAAACGAAAGATTTAAGGAAAAATGTAATTCGGAGAATTATTACACAACACATGTTTTTCCAAAGAAAATAATTTATTCCAATTTAAGCAACGGCTAGAGATAATTCCAACACCGCTCAAGTCTGATCGGACCCCTCGGGAATGTCCTGCACATGATGAACAATTTTACCTGGTATGACGAGTCATACCAGGTTGCCAGGGTCAGAGAATGCATATCAAATAATAATTACTAACAACAATATGTAACATTTTTACAATCACCGTATCTAGCAATCACAAGGAATATTTCATCATTCAACCGACGTGTCTTCCTCTTTATCACATAAACCCCCAAGGTCGCAACCAAGGGTCACGGAAGTATCCACACGGGAATACCCCGGAACATAGGTGCCCAATTCGGGTCTTACCCCCTAACACATTTCCACACGGGTACCATACAGGTTTTATCCCCAACACATCGGCCCATTTATAACATCTTTAGAGAAAGACAACGTCGGCTTTTATCAAAATGGCACGTACACACATACGGTATAACATTGATATTAGAAATTCACGAGCAAGATTTCACTTGCTCGTGATCCGATAGTAGGTGCTTTATGATAATGAAGTCCCCACGCCCGCTCGAGCTTAACCTAGCCACGAGACATCCGATTAACACTTCGTACGGATCATAATGAATAAAACTAGTCTCCCTTTCCTAACCGGATTCCTAGTGTAGTTTTAATTGTCGGTATGAGTATCGTTTCCAAGTTTTCAAGTGTCGTTTATCTCGTTCAATCTTATAGTTAACATTAGGTATATTGATTTACTCAAGAAGATAATCCCACCATTCTTCGGTTGTCAACAAATTATTATGGCGAAATCGAATCTTATGCTATCTAATACAATTCTATATTCCGAATACTACAATCGACGGATTTTATTGCACAATAACCCCGGTGGTTTAACAACCAATATTAATTATACTATCGAATTACTTCCTAGTTTGCTAAGTGTCAAAATTTACAAGGTGAGGGTGACTACGAACAATAGAACATACGGTGACGGATTACTACGAATTTCCCCACAATTGATTCGTCAAACTTTACATTCCTAGTGATGATTTGAAGTGAAATTTCGTTTGCATGAAACGAAACATATAAGAAACGGAATTTCTCGTTACTACAATTCATCCGACAAGATTGTCTACAAGTTTAGCAAAATCTAACCCATACCCGCAATATAACAAGTATTAACTAAGAAAACATCAAGATATAACTCCAGGGATTGGTGGCTTACCTTTTTGGAAGAAAATAGTGAAGATAGTTGACGGATTCACAAGAACTACGAGGAGAACGAGAAGTGACTTGAACGACTTGGATAATCTTCGCCGGAGCTCAAGAATCCACCTCCTTAATGTTAATTCAAGTGTTTAAGGCTTAAGAACCGGGTATAGGGCTAGGAATTTCTCCAAGGGTGGTAGTTTTGTGGTGTTGGGTCGTGCAAATGAAGAAGGGAGTTATCATTTTATAAAACTGGATTTTGATAACGTACGTTAACGATAAGAGTGTTACGTACGTAAGGTGTATTACGTACGTAACAGTGCGATGACAACGTACGTAAAGAACTAACTGCCCGAAATGTGCACAAGTGTTACGTACGTTAATTTTGGGACATTACGTACGTAGCAAACAGTTGACTCGTTTGTCATCTAGCCCGCCGAAAGTAGCCCTGTTCGTGTCAAAAGAAAGATTCGCCTGAGACCGACCCACCCGTTACGTACGTAATATGGCTGCCTTAACGTACGTAACCATTGAAATTTAGCGTACGTTAGGCATGGGTTATAGCGCGCGTTAGACAGAATTTTTAGCCTCAACCACTTTCTAACCATCTCGGGTGACCATCCCTTCCGCTCGTCAACAATTATCGGGGAACAAGACGTTGGCCACCGTCATATTCGCACCGACGATCGTCCCACGGCATCAAGGTGCGTCACCCCCGTTTCATTCACATCGTACAATTATATAGCACTCAATAGAATACATAAATAGACATGACGTCACATTACCAAACATTCACACAGTACAAAGTAATCAAGCATGGAATACCGGAGGTATTACAGGAGCCAATGAGTGATAGCACCACCTAGCCAGTCCCGCAGCCTGCACTATAACCTAACTGAGAACGAATGATTGGGATCATTCTAAAACTTTTATGTTGTGAATACCAGTATACGTATAAACCCTTCTTTCAAATGTCCCGATCAAGTTATAGGGTCACGGTCAGTCAAACCCTATCTGTGTAATACCCGTAATTTTGTTCCCCGGAAATTTTCTATTTTTGGCAGAAGTCTATTTCGACGACTTGCTTGGGACCGTTTCGTCATCCTGAGAATGATTAATTCTACACTTTTTGTCATCCGAGTTCGTTTCGGTATCGTTCTGTTGAATTCCGTGTTCTTTAGCGACTTTTCCACGTATGAGTTCGACTTTGTTAAATCACCATAAATTCTTGGAAACTCCAAAAATTCTGAATCTTGGCAATATTATAAAGCATCGAGTTAGCTTTCCAATGGTTCAAACGGTGAGTCAATCGGAGTCCAGACGAGGGAGTTATGGTCGAAATAGCTAAGTCACTCTCATTTTCCAGATTCGGCCAAAACCGCCTGTACCCGGTGCCGCGGCACACCTGGGCTGAGCAGCGGCACACTGCCGAGCCCTGGGAGATATTTTCGGGCCTGTGCCGCGGCACACTCGGCCTGGGCCGCGGCACACCTGTCAGTCAGCCCTATATCTGCGTTTTTTTTGTGCGATTCAACTGATACCTTTTCATTTCTTCACCTTCACACGGGAGAGTAGGCTTGAGAGAGGGAAGTTTCTTCATCTATCACTTGAGTGGGTGACTTCCTTCATCTATTTTCGATTTTTTGAAGCTCGG
Organism: Orobanche coerulescens; assembly: GCA_033398695.1. Lineage (NCBI taxonomy): Eukaryota > Viridiplantae > Streptophyta > Magnoliopsida > Lamiales > Orobanchaceae > Orobanche > Orobanche coerulescens. Next base: position 98,457,921 of record CM065817.1, on the reverse strand, counting down.
ATCATCGATCTATCGCGTATTCTCCGGATCAAAGTACTTGGATCTTCTAAGGTAATTTTATCAAACCTCTTGGATTTCGATTTTGGGTTGGGTAATGATGTTTTGGGTGTTAAAATCATGGGGTATGAAGTGATATACGCATGATTATGGACATGTTTGAGTATTCATCGGATTATTGAAAGATTATTCAAGAACACTTCGAATTTTGTGTTGGAAATTGGGGATTTTGTTTGACTTCATCCTTTTAATCCGTAGTAATTTAGATTAGTGATGGATTGATGATGATTTAGGTGTATTCTATCATTTCCATCGTTATTCCGCGGTTGGAGTGTATTGATTCATCGTTTCGGTTGAGTTAGTAGTCGACGCCTTGAAGGTGTCCGACAAAAGGTCTAAGAGGGGGGTTTTGTGCGTTGTACGATTATTATTCATCGTACGATTGTTGATTTATCATTGATATGACTTAGGGACAAAATCCTTGTGAAGAACTCAAGTCGGAACCCTTCCGTTCGTTGTCTTCTTCGTGGTTCAAGCTTCCCGGTCGAACCGTGTTCTTCGGGATCTTCGGTAACGTTTATTAAGGCAAGTATACATTTATGATTGTACGTTCTCGACTTTGAAAGTAAGAGGAATTGATGGTATGATATGAACGAACCGTTTTTATGGCATTCATAGAAATATTGATGGCATATCATGAACGAACCGTTTTTACGGCATTCATAGATATATTGTTGGCATGTAATGAACGAACCGTTTTGACGGCATTCCTACATGTATCGGCGTATGAGGTGAACGAACCGTTTCTACGGCATTCACATACGTAACGGCGTATGAGGTGAACGAACCGTTTTTACGGCATTCACATACGTCCTATGAGATTTTAGTTATTCCGGAATACTAGTCTTAAATTGATGAATTGACGGATATTGATGAATTGACGGATTACATTTACTTTATTGTCGAGGAGTATTATGTTTCATACTATTATACTTGCACTAGCTATTCGACGGCTAACCCCTTTATGGGGGAAATACGTTTCATGTATTTCAGGTTCCAGGAGAGCGGACAGGTGGGTACCGGGTCGACATGAAGATGGTGGGCAAGTGTGATACTGTGTCTTGTCTCCGGTTATTTTCTTGGATTCCTCCATTCAGTGTTGTTGTACTGGAATGGATTTTTAAATACTCGAGTATTGTATTTCAGTTTCCTTGATGTTCCGGCCTGTGTTGCCGAGGTATTGATTTGTGTAGTGATGTATATGGTTTCATTGGTTATGGTTTTGAATACCATTTGTATCGTCTTTCTTTCCATTGTATGTAGACCTTCTCGGTCAAGTTTATAGTTCCGCGTAAGTTTAGCCTTGTGGGTCCCACGGCGGGGCTCACGGCGCTGTAATATACCCTGAAAAACTTGGGGGTGTTACAGAATATGGTATCAGAGCTTAGGTTTATGGATACCTAGGCTGTCGGTCTTTTGGGGTCGATTGAGTCGGCATTTGCCCACAGTATCACTACTCTGCCATCATCACAGTGCGACCGGTACTTGTAAGTCCTCTCACTCTTCTTGTACTTTTCTTAATCGTTTCGTTTATAGCTTGGTATTCTTGGGATTTGGTCACTTCGAGAATGTGCGATTCGGATTATACTTACGCACGGATGTGCCCTTCAGAATGTTAGCTGAAAGTAGGAAGAATCGTGGCCGTGGTCATGGACATGAACTCTTCCTTGAGATTTTGTTAAGTTGCTAATTGCGATAGTGGTGTGTATCGGTATTATGTTGAGACTTTGTTTAGGAGTCGCATGCTAGTATCGCGGGAGATCTTCGACTTCGCAGACTTGTAAGTATGTTGTTCGGATTATTCGATAATTCTTGGTGAATTTAAATTTCCGTTGAAATGTTGTTTGTGCGAGTGATTGCAAGTTTCGAGGACGAAACTTATTTTTAAGGGGGGTAGAGTGTAATACCCCGATTTTTCGGATATAATTTTTTTCGTTTATATGTTGGATGTCGTTGATGGACAATTGTACTTGAGGATGATGTGAACGTATGACAATATTATTGAATGTGTTTATGTCGAGAATAGCAAAAATGGCTAAGTACAGCTACGTTAGCGCACGCTAACACCAGATCGCCATTAATGGAATCTTAGCTTCGGCGGGCGGACCCGGCCATGTTCGACGCGTGTCCAGATAAGGTCAGCAAGAGTTGTCGTGTAGAGCTAGCGCATGTTAAAACCGTATGATTAGCGCACGCTAATTCCATATCGGTCAAAGGAATCCCGGTAACCGCGGATGCTTTCGGCATGTGGGGGCACGATACTGTAGCAAGTCAACGCCTATTAGCGTACGCTAATGCATGGACATTACGTACGTTAGATGAATTTCGAAGCAATGTAGTAGCTTCTGGACTGCCCGATAGCGCACGCTATCAAGGAAGGATAGCGCACGTTAGTCATGTAGCGCATGCTTAATATAAGGTCTAGCACGCGCTACTGATGTGTTTTATAGAGAGGATAGACGAGTGCTGAGAGGCATTTTGTCCATTCTCCTCCCTTCGGTCAATAGAGAGAGAGAACCTTGGGAAGTACTTGAAGTTCCTAAATATTGAGAGATGATTCTCTTAAACAAGATTAAGATGGAGAGCTCGGATTTAAGTATTGTTCTTGAAGTTTTTGATGATTCTTGGAATGGAGTTAAAATTATTCTTTTTCGTGGTTAGTCCATACAAAGTAATCCTCGTATCCCTTTGATAGTGGTTCATTTTTTTTTTTTCTTTAAGGATTACTACTTGGGAGGGAATATGTTGGGAATCGCGCATTTTGATGTTCGTTCTTATTTCAATGTAAATGCATATATTGAACTGTACTTTTATCCGTTGCATGAGTATTTTTGAAATGGATTTTGGTATTTTGCCAACTGAATTTTATTTTGTAAAACCGATTCCCTAAACTGAGTTTTCAGCATTTTAACCTTGATCGTTTTGACGGTATTTGGAAAATGATTTTTTTTAGTATTTGAAAAATATTACCGTCATCGGTCTTTTTGGCATTTTTGAAATGACGTGGAAATTTGTGCTTAGCCTGGTAAATCCTTGTGAGAAGGGTTTACGGCGTGTAATATTCCCAGGAGGATCTGGGGTGTTACAATCTTGGTATCATGTGATAATGCTATACGAGATTTATTGGAATCGTAATAAGAGATTTCGGATGTTGATATGATTATTGAGATCTTCTTCATATGACGATAAGGGTTTTGTTGTGATTCTTGAGGTTGTATGAATGACATGATGAAGGAAATGATAACATGGAGATATATACCTCGGATATGTTGTTCTGAACGTGATTTGGGATATTTCATGTTCTTGCAGAACTCTTGAATTATCCGAGGTGATGAAAATTTTAAGAAGTGTTGATGTTTTGAATATGAATATGGAATATTCATATCTAGAGCTGAACTATGTGTTGGAAATAATATTCGTATAGGAAATACGAATGTGATTATGAGCTTGATGAGACTATTATTCATCTCTGAATTTGGAAGCCCATACGTGCGGAGCAAATATTCAAGTCGAATGATTGGATTGTTTGATAACCTTAGAATATGATGATCTATAATGTTGAACTAATTGGATGGTTCAAATTAACGATGATCATCGAAAAAATTTTAACTACGGATTTATGAGAAGGGAACCGTATCAATTCGTATTTAAGAATTGAGTTTGGGACTTTTAGACCTTTATTATTGGTCCTCATTTGTTGCGGATATGATCATCATATTTCGACTCGTATTGTGGACAGGGTTTGTCAGTGTCTGAGTTGGATTGTTCAGACTGTGTTTAGTCGAGATATGGTTCAAACGGTTGAGTTTGTGATTTGGTGGTGTTGATATTGGTCGTCATCAAACCTGTTGATTATTAATCCTTCGTCTTACAATAAGGTATGATGTTTGATCGTGAATTATGACTGTTGTGTTGCGGTTAAGGTTGAAGGGTTCGTAGATTAACTTGGTCGAGACTGAGGGAATTCGTAAGACGAAATCAACTGAATTGGTAACAGTACGTTGTATTGATATCGAGACAAGTTTTATACTCGTACTAATCAATGAGACTAATGTTATCGTGTAGGCGTACGATTGTGTGTATCATTTTGGGACATGGCCTCTTTATGATTGTATTGATATCAGGGGATTGGTTGACACGACGCCCGTCGGCAAATTATGCCAAATGTTACTGTTGTTTGTTAAAGGCCGATTCGAGGCATTGCGATACTTGTTGATAAAGTCGCTGTCGATTGCCGGTTCGCGGTATCGACGTATCGATTGTGATTGTGATGGATGTTCCATTGAGATATTGTGGTGATCGTCGTCATTGATATCGGTGTTTTTCTATTAATATTATATTAACCGATTGGAGACGTTTGATATACCCTTTTTTTTTTTCATCTCCGTTTCGGTGGTCGGTTTAAGACACCGGGACACCTATTCTAACGTATCATTGATTATCGATTGACCGTTCTAAGGTAATCGAGGTATTGAATTGGGATTATCGAAGATAATTCCCATCCGTTATCAAAGATATTCTCATCCGTTGTATCGTTGTTATCGATTGGCCATTCTACGATAATCGAAGTATTGAATTGGGACTATCGAGGAGAGTTCCCATCCGTTGAATTATTATTGTCGTGTTGGCCGACTCAAGGCAGCACACTATTATTCTTGTGAACTCGATAATTTTGTGATCGTTGAGAGTTGGGGATTTCCCGAATTGTGGTGTTGTGATTATTGCCGTGTTAATCGGTCCTTAGGGAATTCTGATCCCAGGATGGTTGTTTTAAATATCGTTGGTCGTGTCGATCTTTCATTATTCGTGTGTCATCGTTCACTTGGTGAGTCGTATGATCCGTATTGGATGTTTTATCCCTTGAGTTTCGTTGTCATGTTGTATCGTGGCATATCTGGAATCACGTCTGCGTGCCGATTGGTTATGTGTAGGATTTTTAGCCAGGCACTCGATGGTCATGCGTGGATATTTCCGCATTGGACCGTGCACACGAGACGTAGATCTTGAGGCTAATTAGGTACATTGTCACACGTATATTCTGGATTCCGTATACGGGGTGGACATGTGCACGGACACATTTCCGGATCGGGCGTACTGTGATGTCCCTCTTGAGCTTTATTGATTGATCGTTCGTAGTCCATGTTGTATTGGATATGTCCGACGATTTGCGACTGGTTGTTCATACGCCGAGGGGTATGTCCGACAGTCAGGTTGGTTTCTTTGAGAACTATTTTGTGATGATTCTGACTTTGGGTACATTCGGCTTTCAGGCCATTGTGATGTATCGGTATTTCCGTTGGAGCCTTCGGGCATTGTGAATTCGTATCTTTTTCGGCATTGGTTTGGTTTACCTTCGGGTAATGTATTGTTGTGTTCTATATTGATGATTCGTCGTTTGGGCATAAGTTTCGGTTCTTGTGTATCTCGTTGAGTTTTCCTGGAGAAATATTTCTTCTCCCTACCTGTTTTAAGTTTCGGGACGAAACTTCTTTTAAGGAGGGTAGAATGTAATACCCGTAATTTTGTTCCCCGGAAATTTTCTATTTTTGGCGGAAGTCAATTTCGACGACTTGCTTGGGACCGTTTCGTCATCCTGAAAATGATTAATTCTACACTTTTTGTCATCCGAGTTCGTTTCGGTATCGTTCTGTTGAATTCCGTGTTCTTTAGCGACTTTTCCACGTATGAGTTCGACTTTGTTAAATCACCATAAATTCTTGGAAACTCCAAAAATTCTGAATCTTGGCAATATTATAAAGCATCGAGTTAGCTTTCCAATGGTTCAAACGGTGAGTCAATCGGAGTCCAGACAAGGGAGTTATGGTCGAAATAGCTAAGTCACTCTCATTTTCCAGATTCGGCCAAAACCGCCTGTACCCGGTGCCACGGCACACCTGGGCTGAGCCGCGGCACACTGCCGAGCCCTGGGAGATATTTTCGGGGCTGTGCCGCGGCACACCTGTCAGTCAGCCCTATATCTGCGTTTTTTTTGTGCGATTCAACCGATACCTTTTCATTTCTTCACCTTCACACGGGAGAGTAGGCTTGAGAGAGGGAAGTTTCTTCATCTATCACTTGAGTGGGTGACTTCCTTCATCTATTTTCGATTTTTTGAAGCTCGGATCATCGATCTATCGCGTATTCTCCGGATCAAAGTACTTGGATCTTCTAAGGTAATTTTATCAAAACTCTTGGATTTCGATTTTGGGTTGGGTAATGATGTTTTGGGTGTTAAAATCATGGGGTATGAAGTGATATACGCATGATTATGGACATGTTTGAGTATTCATCGGATTATTGAAAGATTATTAAAGAACACTTCGAATTTTGTGTTGGAAATTGGGGATTTTGTTTGACTTCATCCTTTTAATCCGTAGTAATTTAGATTAGTGATGGATTGATGATGATTTAGGTGTATTCTATCATTTCCATCGTTATTCCGCGGTTGGAGTGTATTGATTCATCGTTTCGGTTGAGTTAGTAGTCGACGCCTTGAAGGTGTCCGACAAAAGGTCTAAGAGGGGGGTTTTGTGCGTTGTACGATTATTATTCATCGTACGATTGTTGATTTATCATTGATATGACTTAGGGACAAAATCCTTGTGAAGAACTCAAGTCGGAACCCTTCCGTTCGTTGTCTTCTTCGTGGTTCAAGCTTCCCGGTCGAACCGTGTTCTTCGGGATCTTGATGCGTTTATTAAGGCAAGTATACATTTATGATTGTACGTTCGACTTTGAAAGTAAGAGGAATTGATGGTATGATATGAACGAACCGTTTTACGGCATTCATAGAAATATTGATGGCATATCATGAGCGAACCCGTTTTACGGCATTCATAGATATATTGTTGGCATGTAATGAGCGAACCGTTTTGACGGCATTCCTACATGTATCGGCGTATGAGGTGAACGAACCGTTTCTACGGCATTCACATACGTAGCGGCGTATGAGGTGAACGAACCGTTTTACGGCATTCACATACGTCTATGAGATTTTAGTTATTAGGAATACTAGTCTTAAATTGATGAATTGACGGATATTGATGAATTGACGGATTACATTTACTTTATTGTCGAGGAGTATTATGTTTCATCTTGTTATACTTGCACTAGCTATTCGACGGCTAACCCCTTTATGGGGAAATACGTTTCATGTATTTCAGGTTCCAGGAGAGCGGACAGGTGGGTACCGGGTCGGCATGAAGATGATGGGCAAGTGTGATACTGTGTCTTGTCTCCGGTTATTTTCTTGGATTCCTCCATTCAGTGTTGTTGTACTGGAATGGATTTTTAAATACTCGAGTATTGTATTTCAGTTTCCTTGATGTTCCGGCCTGTGTTGCCGAGGTATTGATTTGTGCAGTGATGTATATGGTTTCATTGGTTATGGTTTTGAATACCATTTATATCGTCTTTCTTTCCATTGTATGTAGACCTTCTCGGTCAAGTTTATAGTTCCGCGTATGTTTAGCCTTGTGGGTCCCACGGCGGGGCTCACGGCGCTGTAATATACCCTGAATAGCTTGGGGGTGTTACAATGTGTACGTGACAGTATGCATGAGTTAATGCAAATCGAGATCACTGAACTCTCGTGTATCCAATACAACTAGCACCAATGCTTTGGCCAAAGACTTATGATCTCATCCACCAATAACTGCATATGACGTATACCCATTCACTAACAGGGGAAAGAATCCAATCTTGGTATTTAGTAGAACCTGCTACTTGCCCGTCAAGATGCAAGTCGAGGTTGACCCCCATCTTCTAGTTTTCGGGATCGAACTAGTCTAATGAAAATCTTAACGTCACAAGCACATCCCTACTAAATCCTCAAGTCGAAGGTTCATGAATACCTATCACAACCTTTCGATTCCGTCATTAACTGTTCCAGAGTGAAATTCATGTGATGAATCGAGGATGAGTCGGTTCGAGTATACTAATCTCATTAGCATACCTAAAACGTGTGCTCCCACTAAACACTAGTGATCGACAGGCACTCTCCTAGTAAATGAATACGTCATACAAGTCTTCACATAAACTTAACGCCCAGTTAAGTTTAATTGACTTGTGAACGATTAAGTATTTGAGCCACAAACCTTTCCAATGCCGATCCCCTTATCCAATAAGGAGTGGAATGTTTTGCTCTCAAATACACGGACTATTTCCTAATATATATTTATGAGTCAGGAATCCCAGTGACTACCAGTAAATAAAAAAACATACAATTTGCCTTCTGATAATGATTTACATAATAACAAGTACAATGCCCTCACTCTAACATCCTCTTATTGGAATTCCAGGGCATACTTCTAACATTATATCCTAAGCCACTTTTATCATGAGCATGTTGCCCGGTGCTTAGAATTTATTCCATCCGTTTAGAGGATTTCTCGAATGATTTTAAGATGGTCTCTAATTCTCCTTCTCGATTTTCGAGATATTTTACTTTGGCTTCGAGCAAAGTATAATCATTTGTCTTGCTTTAATTATAAGACTTAGCCTGATTTAGATCTTTAGCAAGTTGATGATTGCTTTCCATGAATTTTTCAAATGTGACCTTGCTTTTTTCGCGATCAATAAACATATTTTCGTAGTTATTTTTCATCAAGTCATTTTCTTCTTTCAGCTCTAAGTTTGAAAGTTCGAGCTATATGTTTTCTCATTTCAGAGTCCCATGTGCCTTTTGAATCTTTTTGAATTCCTTTATCATGTTTTCAAAAGTATGAGATGCATTTACAGATAGTTGATGTTGAGCTCACCTCATCATTGTTGTCTTCGTCGTCATGTATTTCTTTGGCCATAAAGCACATATAGTCTTTATCTTCGATCTCATCATCAGACGAGTCACTGGCTGAAGGCACTCCTCGGATTTGGTTGATGGGGGCGAGGCTCCTGATTTACCAATTAGGTCCTTGAGCTTGTTTTTCCAGACACGCCTTCTTTCATCCTTTTCTTGTTGCTCGGCTTTCGGCAACTTTTGCACTTTCGGGTGCGGACACTTATTTGCATAGTGCTCGGGTTTACTATAGCTGTATCACATGTTAGAATCACCAGAAAGAGAAGATTCGGAACTTATCTTATGAAACGGCTTGGTCCTGAAGGAAGTCTTTCCAGACTGTTTGGTGAACTTTTTGAATTTATGCATAAGAATGGCCATTTCATCTTGTGACAGGATATCAGCATCACTGTTAGCAGTCTTGTGGGCGGACTTGGATGTGCTAGGTGCGGAGCTGTGTCTCCTGTCAGATACAGTAGCCAGTTGAAACACCCCAAATCTCATAAGGGATATTACATGCCGTAGAATCTTCAAAAGGTCTACCAGGCTAATACACCATGCACGATACATAATAATTTCTTAACAACACATTAATAATCTAAATAGGGTTGTGGCCTTGGCCAATACATTTTAGTTCAATTTAGAAAGACAGAGAGTAAAATAAGTTCATTGCCCACGCAGGGGACTTCAACGACATCCTCAAGACAATAACAAGTTTACTCGACTAACTCCATCAACCATGTAGACATAAAAACTGTTAGGAGTATGCCCTCGAATGCCACTCAGAGGATGTTGAGTGAGGGCATTGTACTTGTTATTATGTAAATCATCAATATAAGGCAATGGATGTTTCTTTATTTACTGGAAGTTACTGGCATTCCTAACTCGTAAATATACATGTAGAAACTAGTCCGTGTATTTGAGAGCAAAACGTTCCACTCCTTATTGGATAAGGAGGTTGGCACTGGAAAGATCTATAGCTCAAATACTTAATCGTTCGCAAGTCGATGAAACTTGACTGGGCGTTAAGTTTATGTGAAGACTTGTATGACGTGTTCTTTGACAAGGAGAGTGCCTGTCGAACACTAATGGTTAGTGGGAGCACACGTAATAGGTATGCTAATTAGATTAGTATACTCGAACCGACTCACCCTCGATCCGTCATACGAATTTCACTCTGGGATAGTCAATTATGGAATCGAAAGGTTGTGATAGGTATTCGTGAACCTTCCACTTGAGGATTTAGTAGGGATGTGCTTGTGATGTCAAGATTTTCATTAGAGTAGTTCGACCCTATAAACCGGAAGGCGGGGGTCAACCTCGACGTGCATCTTGATGGGCAAGTAGCAGGTCCTACTGAATACCAAGATAGAATTCTTTCTCCTGTTAGTGAACGGGTTATATGTCCTATGCGGTTATTGGCAGATGAGATCATAAGTCTTTGGCCAAAGCATTGGAGCTAGCTGTATTCGATACACGAGAGCTCGATGATCTCGATTTGCATTAATGCATGCATAGCGTCAAGTACAGATGGGGTTTGACTGACCGTGACCCCATAACTTGATCGGGACATTTGAAAGAAGGGTTTATACGTGTACTGGTATTCACGACAGAATGGTTCTTGAATGATCCCAATCATTCGTTCTCAGTCGGGGTACAGTGTAGGCCACCAGGCTGGCTAGGTGGTGCTACTACTCTTTGGTTCATCCCATTGCTGACTGAGACGAACCTACCGATTCGCACAATAGAATTGACGACGGAATGAATCAAGATAATTCTCTCATTATGAATATTAGATATTGGATATCTAAATTTGGGACATTGGATGTTTAAATCGACTTATCAGATAAATTGATTTACGGCTTAATGAATTAAATATATCACTGGGTGATTAATTTAATTCATGAATATAATTATTTCTTGGAGAAATTAATTATGTTATTTTGTATTTGATATGTTTAATTAATTGGATTAATTAATCGATACAAATACATCGGAACGGAATCGTAGTTTATCTGTTTGGACTCACGGGAGTCCGAAAAGAACCGAACTCATCCGTTTCTGCATGGTAGCCGCCCCCTATGTTCCACCCACTTTCCTCTTGTCTTGTTGTTTTCATTTTATATGAAAAAGATGACTTTGTGGGGTTTTATCTCATGTGACATGAGTTGTTCACATGATGGTGGATAAGAATAAAAGGAGGAAGACTTCATATCTCTCCCATATGATACCTACGTTAAAGTGAGATAGAGAGAGAGAGAGAGAGAGAGAGAGAGAGAGAGAGAGAGAGAGGGAGAGAAACCATTTTCTCAATTGTCTTCTTCATCTTCTTCATTCACTTCCTCTTCATTTTTCTTGGAGAAAAATTGAGAGAAATTATTGAGAGATATATTATACACTTACTAGTGTAGTAATAAAAGCTATTATTAGTGTAGTAATAAAAGATTCATCACTTGATTCTAGCCGTAACCTTAGAGGTTAATCAAGTGTTGTTATTCCGGTCGTTTTTTCGGCACGTGGCAAGTAGAGACGTAGTGCTTTCGGTGTTGGATCGTTCAAGGGCTTGGAGCGGATTGAAATCGTAGAGATCAAACTAAAACTTAGGGAATAGCTCAAGAGAAGGTTACCATTTAATCAACGGACTTCGAGGGTTAGCTTCTTACGATTCTTGCTTTTCGTTTATATATTCGTATATACGTAGCTCGATCGATCCTCGTAGGGATTCAGATCGAATTAATTTTCGTTTTACCGCTTCCGCTGGGCCTTCGTTTTAGGCACCGAATCCTAACAGCGGTATCGGAGCGTAGGTCTTGCGATCGTATATACGATATTAGCATTTGGAATGCTTGATTAGATGGTGAATGATTTGGAATCATTTTAGTCATAATCGTGGTATATGTTTTTACGTTCGTTGTAGTTATATTTTTCGTAAGTTTATGTCTAAATATAAATCTTAATTTCTTGGAAATATGATTTATATTGAAAATATGAATGTTGGAGAATATAGATATTGGATATCCGGTCGAAAAACTTGCCTCGAAATGCCGTTGGGCCAGTCGGGAGGTCCGGGAGCGGGGCCGTGGCCCGTGGTTCGGGGCCGCGGCCAGGCTGTGCGGCCGGCACAGGCAAATCAGACTTGGGGGCCACGGCCCGTGCTCCGAGGCCGCGGCCCGGGGCAGCCCGCCACTGCTGGCCGGGTGCCGAGCGTGACTCGGCCATGCCAGGCCTGTCTGCCGGCATGCTACCGAGGGTGACTCGGCCATGGCAGGCCATTTTTGCCCCGGCTCGATGTTTTCATGTATTCTTGAAAATTAATCTCCCACATGTTAAATTGGATTTAATATGACTAAAATGATTAATGGTATTTCATTTTATAAGGGAAATTTGATTAATTGGAATATCTATGTTCGACCGAATTATTTTGAACATTATCATATTACCGATTGTGTGAATCGATTTGATCGGTTCGTATTGTTGATTGGATCAATGTATCTCTACGCTTTCCATTTATTTAGTATTTATTGGATGAATGCTTTTGAATGGGGATGTGGTTCGTGGACTTAGTTTTTGAATCGTTCGTTTTATTCGATTGGGTTGTAAAGGCCGTTTTGAGCCTATTTATTTTACTAGAAAAATTTTGTATCTAGGATGCAATTTTCAATGTAAAATTTATATGTAATGACGAAGACCGGAGGAAGATCCATTTTGAGAAGACGAAGATTCAAGACGAAGAGTTGTAATTAGATTACGGAGTTTTTGTTTTCTAGGAACGGTCCATGAACCACATGTTGGTAGCAACTAGGTTGTGAATGGTTATTTCATATTGTATGAATGCCACAAATGCGCTTAAACGATTAATGTGCAAAGTGTAACGCTAATCGCGGAAATTCTCCCACGACAAATTATTAAGTTTATAAGGTTTCAAGGTTTTCCTTCCCTCCATCGAGTTTTCGGGAAATTGAAATCCAAACCGGATGTGCTATGCTTCAAAGTTATCGGGGTAGTCATTCGGGGAGGACGGATAAATTACCGGGAGCGCATTGGATGCCTTCGGTTGGAGCAAATTTTATCCCTAGAAACCTGATAGGTTGCCGGATAAGATTCAATTATGAAACTGATTTGCGTCGATGGTATAAACTTAACTTGTTCACGAACCATAGAAACCGTATAGGTTGAGGGGAGTGAACAAGGGGAAAAAGAAGATCGAATCATCCATTAGGTGGGTTGGTGTTGGACACTACTTTATGAAAATTAATAGACTAGAAACCTGTTCGGTTGCCCTCTATTATGATTTATAAAGAACTCGATCACTACTATGAAGTAGAGCGACGATACATCCGGATTTCACATGGGAGTGTGTTATTCCGATAAAAATAGTGGGAGATGGGTAACAAGAATAGAAAAGACCTTAATTCTATACTCAGAACATAATTGAATGGGTCACTAATTAATCTATCGTACTTAATGCAGACTCAAATCTCAATATGACAATGAATCCACTCGCAATTCTGCTCGAAAAGAAGACCTTAATGGGACCTAAATTTGTGGATTGGCTCTGCAATCTGATGATTATCTTCTGTATAGAGGCACTGGGATACGTCTTGGAGACGGACATTCCGGCGCCTCCTGTGTGGACCCGAGCCAATCAGGAAGAGATTGAAAACCACAAAAAGTGGGTTAAGGATGACGTGAAAGTCCGTGCTTATATGATGGCTTCCATGTCTAATGAGCTTCAGAGAGCTCATGAGAAAATGACTTCTGCTAGGCAGATTCTATCTCACTTAACCGAACTTTATGGTGAGCACAGCAGAACTGCTAGATATGAGATATCCAAGCAACTGTTCGGTGCAAGGATGAAGAAAGGTGAGAAGGTTGGGGAACATGTCCTCAAAATGATATCCATGATCGAGAGATTGGAGGCTTTTGATTTTAAAATGGATACTTCTCTCCAAACCGACCTTATCCTACAGTCTCTCCCTGATTCCTTCTCAGAGTTTGTTATGAACTTCAACTGCAATAAGATTGCATGTAATTTAGCTGGGCTAATGAACAAACTTGTGACCACTCAGTCTCAGATGAAGACTCCGCGGATGAAGGAGTCTGCTCTTGTGATTTCTTCTGGACCTCGGAGGTCTAAGAACAAGAAGAAAAAGACCAAGAAGCAAACTGGACCACAAGTTAAGGACCTTAAGGAAAAGGGCAAGGCCCCGATGGTTCCAAAGAACAAGAAGAAGAAGGATGCTTGTCTCAAGTGCGGTGAGCTGGGCCACTGGGCTAGAGACTGTCCGATTCTTCATGGCACTTCAGGTACAGAACTTTTAGTTTTGGAAACAAATTGTTCTCTCTTGTATTTTCTACTTCTGGATCTTTGGATTAAGTGCTAGTTCTCATATTTGTACTGTGAATCAGGATCTGGAATAAATTAGGAAGCTTGGAGCTGGAGAAGTTATGATCACAGTCAGAAGCAGGCATAGTGTCGAGGCGACCGACATAGGATCACTTCTTTTGGGTTTAGAATCCGGCTTTGTTTTGACTTTAGAAGATGTACTTGTTTTGCCCAAGAGGCACAAAAACATTGTATCTATTCCGGTCATGGGCCGCAAAAGGCTTTTCATTTTTCATTGGTGATGGTTCCTGCAAAATTTATTTTAGAAATAAACTAGTGGGTACTGCTACATTGTTAAATGGATGGTATCATCTAAATCTCAGAAACAAAGTAGTTGTGAATACTATGACTAGAAAACGTGGTAGGGATGAAACCAGTCAAGTTTTGAAATGGCATCTTAGACTTGGTCATGTTAGTCAGACCAAGGTTTACAAGATGGAAAAAGATGGACTTATGGGTCCATTGGGATCAGATCCCTTTCCTACTTGTGAATCTTGCCTTAAAGGCAAAATGACTAAGTCCCCCTTCACAGGGACATTTGAAAGAGCCGCTGATAAACTGGGATTAATCCATACCGACTTATGTGGTGTTTTGGAAGCAGCACGTGACGGATATCAATATTTTATTACGTTTACATATGACCATACTAGGTATGGTTATGTATACTTAATGAAACATAAATCCGAGGCCTTTGAGAAATTCCAGGAATTCAAGGCCCTAGTCGAGAAACAAACTGGTAATCATATCAAAGCACTTCGGTCGGACCGAGGTGGCGAGTATATGAGTATGGAGTTTGACGAGTTCCTTAAGGAACATGGAATAGTTTCACAACTAACACCTTCAGGTACTCCTCAGTTAAATGGTGTGTCAGAAAGAAGGGACCGGACCTTGTTAAACATGGTCCGTTCCATGCTGGGCTATACTGACTTACCAATTTACCTGTGGGGGTATGCACCCCTGACTGCCACTTATATCTTAAACAGATGTCCTTCCAAATCCGTTCCTAAAACTCCACATGAGATGTGGGAGGGAAGGAAACCAATTAATCATATTAGGATTTGGGGATGTCCCGCCTATGTGTAGAAGACTAAGGTGGAAAAGTTGGAATCTAGGTCTGCGAAGGGACGTTTCATTGGATTACCGTCTGAGATGATGGGATATCTATTCTACATGCCCGAAGATCAAAAGATCATTGTTGCTTTACAAGCACACTTCCTAGAAGATGATTTCATTCAGAAAGGCGGAGCAGGTAGAAGTATTTCTTTAGAAGAATACAATGAAACTCCTCGGGAGACACCTGTGCAAGAAACTGGAACCGAACTTTCTGAAACACAAGTACAACCACCTCGTAGGTCTAGTAGGGTGTCTCATTTACCTGAGAGGTATGGTCTTGTGCACTTGGAGGAGCTGGGTCTCCATGAGGTTCCAAGTGATAGCCAAGAGACCGACCCGGCAACCTATGACCAAGCAATGGTGGATGTAGACTCCGCGAAATGACGTGAAACTATGGAAGCTGAGATAGACTCAATGCATGTCAATCAGGTCTGGACTCTAGTAGACCGCCCCAAGGGCATAGTGCCTATTGGGAACAAGTGGATCTACAAGAGAAAGACTAATGGTGATGGAAAGGTTGACGCCTATAAGGCCAGGCTTGTGGCAAAGGGTTATACCCAGAAGGAAGGGATCGATTACCACGATACCTTCTCGCCCGTAGCCATGATCAAGTCTATTTGCATGATGCTTGCTATAGCTGCCTACCACGATTATGAGATATGGCAAATGGACATAAAGACGGCTTTCCTTAATGGATTTCTCGAGGAGGAAATCTATATGGAGCAGCCTAAAGGCTTTGTGTCCGAAGTCGATATTCAGAAAGTGTGCAAGCTTCAGCGTTCCATTTATGGACTGAAGCAAGCATCGCGTAGTTGGAACCTTCGTTTTGACGAGGCAGTCAAAGAGTTTGACTTCGTGAAAAATGAGGACGAACCTTGTGTATACAAGAGGGTTAGTGGGAGCAAGATCGCATTCTTAGTACTATATGTAGATGACATTCTACTAATAGGAAATGATGTGGGAATGCTCAGTTCTGTGAAAGCATGGCTTTGGAGTAATTTCTCCATGAAAGACTTGGGAGAATCTACCTATATTCTTGGTATTCAACTCTACCGGGATAGAGCGAAGAGAACACTAGGTCTTTCCCAATCCCTCTATATAGATAAAATCTTACAGCGATTTAAGATGGATGATTCTAAATGAGGGTTCCTTCCAATGCGACATGGAATAAAACTCACCTTGAAGATGTGTCCTCAAAATGAGGAACAACGAAAGGAAATGAGTAATATACGATATGCTTCGGCCGTGGGTAGCCTTATGTATGCTATGTTGTGTACAAGACCTGACATCGCGCTTGCTGTAAGCGTGGTGAGTAGGTTTCAGGCAAACCCAGGTAGGGAACATTGGACTGCTGTAAAGAACGTTCTCAAGTACTTAAGAAGGACTAGAGTTATGGTTCTTATGTATAGCGGTGGAGAATTAGATGTGGTGGGATTCACTGATTCGGACTTCCAAGGACTGAAGGACGTTTCGATGTCTACTTCTGGCTACATATTTACTCTTAATGGAGGAGCAGTATCTTGGCGTAGCGCCAAGCAAAGCGCGACTACTGATTCCACCTGTCAGGCTGCGTATCAAGCAGCCTCGGAGGCTTCCAAGGAAGGGTTCTGGATTAAAAAGTTTCTGGGAGAACTTCAAGTGATACCATGTCTTTGTTTACTGTCATTTGAAGCTGCGACAACGGAGTAGCATGTGCCAAGGACCCGAGGTTTCACAACAGCACCAAACATATTGAGAGGAAGTATCATCTCGTAAGAGAATTTGTTCGCAAGTGATACATTGTGCTGCACAGAGTAGACTCGGCCGACAATGTCGCCGATCCACTGACCAAGCCAATTTCTCAAACTAGCCTGGAGCGTCATCTGGAGAACATAGGTATTAGATACCATAGTGTGTGGCATTGAGTTCAAGTAGGAGATTGTTAGGAGTATGCCCTCGAGTGCCACTTAGAGGATGTTGAGTGAGGGCATTGTACTTGTTATTATGTAAATCATCAATATAAGGCAATGGATGTTTCTTTATTTACTGGAAGTTACTAGTATTCCTAACTCGTAAATATACATGTAGAAAATAGTTCATATATTTGAGAGCAAAATGTTCCACTCCTTATTGGATAAGGAGGTCGGCACTGGAAAGGTCTATAGCTCAAATACTTAATCGTTCGCAAGTCGATGAAACTTGACTGGGCGTTAGGTTTATGTGAAGACTTGTATGATGTGTTCTTTGACAAGGAGAGTGCCTGTCGAACACTAATGGTTAGTGGGAGCACACGTAATAGGTATGCTAATTATATTAGTATACTCGAACCGACTCACCCTCGATTTGTCATACGGATTTCACTCTGGGACAGTCAATGATGGAATCGAAAGGTTGTGACAGGTATTCGTGAACCTTTGACTTGAGGATTTAGTAGGGATGTGCTTGTGATGTCAAGATTTTCATTTGAGTAGTTCGACCCTATAAACCGGAAGGCGGGGGTCAACCTCGACGTGCATCTTGATGGGCAAGTAGCAGGTCCTACTGAATACCAAGATAGAATTCTTTCTCCTGTTAGTGAACGAGTTATCTGTCCTATGCGGTTATTGGCAGATGAGATCATAAGTCTTTGGCCAAAGCATTGGAGCTAGCTGTATTAGATACACGAGAGCTCGATGATCTCGATTTGCATTAACGCATGCATAGCGTCAAGTACATATGGGGTTTTACTGACCGTGACCCCATAACTTGATCGGGACATTTGAAAGAAGGGTTTATACGTGTACTGGTATTCACGACAGAATGGTTCTTGAATGATCCCAATCATTTGTTCTCAGTCGGGGTACAGTGTAGGCCACCAGCACTACCAATGTTTATACTTTAGCCGAAAGCAAAAAGTCGTCGGCTAAAGTCGAAAATCGTCGGCTAAAGTGGCTAGTTGTCGGCTAAAAGTCGGTCGGCCGAGGTCGGTCGGCTAAAGTTTAGCCGACGGAAAATAGGGAATGTCGTCGGCTAAAGTTCGATTTTAGCCGATGGTTAGACAGTCGTCGGCTAAAATAGTTCCAGTTTTAGCCGACGGATATATAGTTGTCGGCTAAAGTTCTCCAGTTTTAGCCGACGGGTACGTAGTTGTCGGCTAAAATGTATATGTTTTAGCCGACGACTACATAGTCGTCGGCTAAAGTATTTTTTTATTTTATTTAAATAAGTACTTTAGCCGACATTTACATAGTTGTCGGCTAAAGTGTTTTATTTTATTTTTTTAAATAAATACTTTAGCCGACGGTGTGTGCAAATGTCCAGTGAAAAAAAAAATCGGATTTCGAAATCACCAAACCTGTTCAGATAACCTGTTATTCCAAATGTACAATACACCACCATACATCACAATCAACATAAATCAATTACGAAAAGCATAATCTAAAAATCACACCATATCAACATGTCATGTAGCAACATTAACAAAATCACTATAAACACCAACGTTAACGAACACGAGTCTAAATAAAAAATATTTAGCAAAAGAACTACTACAATGACAACTAAAATCCTCAAAGATCCGTCAAATTCTTAAAGATAGAAGAAGGTCGGCGGTGGCGGTAATTAGGCGACACTTAGTCTTGGTAGTTAACAGAAAAAATGTCAATGCATCGGCTCATCCAGAATAAGCAATTTTGGTTCACCAATTAGGTCAATAGCGACACTAAGCCGACATTTCATTCCCCCACTATAGCTGCACGATCTTACTTTGGCATCATGAGTGAGTCTCACTTCATACGCTAATAATTTATGTGAAACCTGTAGTTTAGAGAGAGAGAGAATCCATATTTTACATCATAGGAAAAGGAAATCAAGATTTAGTGCAAGATAGTGATTGAAGGAAATACTCCTAGTAGGTGAGGCTTATCTAATACCAAAAAAATAGCTTCTCGTGATTTGAAATCAGAAATGGGAATAGATTCATTAATGTATATATATAATAAAATAATTTGGGTTTGTTGTAAGGTACATACCGCCACAAAAGAATCATTAATCACAGTAGACCACAAACGATCTCCAATGTAGTTGATGGCATAAATGATAACTTCATATACTAGAACTTGTACTTGCTCTACAAGAAGCATTCAACCCTCTTGTAAAAAGAAAATTTTATAGAAGTTATAGTGTTTTTTGTCACAACTGCTTGTAATTCTCCCAATTGTCCTACTTCTAATTCCACAAAAGCTAGTGAATGCTACTTGTTGCAAAATAAATCACTGACAGGTCTCTCCTGCAAAGATTATTTCCAGTAAAGACTTCATATGCCTCTACTTTCTAACATGTACATTCTTTAATTATTAAAGTACTATGTCCTTGTGAAACATCGAGCTTCTAGGTCTACATTCACAAATAAACATCGTTGTTTCACACAAAGAACCTCAACTCTGCAATGCATCTAATCTGTGCTATGGTAGTCATGGTAAATATGAAAGATTCATGAGCATATAATATTAAAAAATGATAACCTCGGTGTTATAGACAAAAAGAAGTAACATCCTAATAATATTGAAGGAATGCTAGCTTTAAGTAGGACTTATTACAACAGTATACCAACATGAACAATATGAAATTAAACGAAATGAACAAATTTACATTAATACCGAAGCTTCTTACAAATATCGCGCAGTCTAATATAAACCTAGAATCCGAATATAATTCTGGAGATAAATGTACCTGGTCAATAGCATAACATGGTGAAACGTGGAGATAAGAATAGCCAATGCATTCGGAGTGGTTGGTTTTTATGCAATGAATGTTGTTGAAGGGGCATCACCTTCTGACTCCTACTGAATTTAAAACTAAAACCAGAAATCTGACAACAGATTGCTAATCCAACAAGAGCGCACAAGAGTTAATTTGCCAAACAAAAAGAAATACCCTTGCACTGCTCTGTCGTTATATTCTCTGGTTCCCTCAATTTTCATAGACTGCTCAAAGTTAAAACCATGACATGGGTCGATATAATATACTAACTCTACTACTAAAGAATAGACTGGAATGGGGAATCTGAAGTGATATGAGAAAGTCATCATCAGGTCTTAGCCTTGTGTGCAGCTCTAATTGTATATTTTTTTTTTAAAAATTAACACCAATCCAGGTATGTATCTGTACAACTTAATAGTGACAGAGATTAATAATATCCCTTTAAAACTTTTTTTTAAATTCACCCAGAACTGACTAACTAAAGAAAGAAGCAAAAAATTATTTAAATGTGCGTAACTCTCCATTATGCCTAAACCTGAGGTAGTAACATATTTTCCTGTAGACCTGCTGCATTGCAGTACTTACCAAAAAACCTATAGCTCTCATTATTGGAATTAGAAAGTACGAAGTCATATAATAGCTTATTAATCAAATGATTAGTCAAACTAAAAGTGTATTATAAATGTTAAAAAATTAAGAATTACATTATCTGCCTCAAGTCTAGCTACTGAATCTCCTGGCAAAAGAGCTGCAAAATTGTGAGTGGGCAGAGTGTTCAAACTCCTGTAGTTTCTGCAATGAATCTGAAAAATTATGTTGAATGTAAGATTTCATATCATACTTGTTAATAGAATGTCGCTATAATGCGACCACAAAGAAATGCAAACATCAAGATTTTAAACAGGAAGTAAAGCATCAACGTACTTATAGTAGAGCTACAGTCGTATTTTCCACAAAGAAATGCAAACATCAAGATTTTAAACGCTAATTATCAAAGTAGGGTTTAAACCTTTGATGCTGGCAAACAAGTAAAGGTGCTCTTGACCAGATAATGTATCCCACAAAATATCAAACTGCGATATCAACATATAAGGATTAGGTTTACTGTTTACCACTTACTAGAAAATTTAAGCTCATGGGTGCATAATAAATTATTAGCTTGTACTAAGTGAAAGTATATATACTAGTCAACTCAGAAATATAACTACTCAATTTTGCGACATTGAGAAAATATAATAAGTAAGAACCTGAGGACAAATTCCTATCATCCTGCGAATGTTTGACATCCCAGTGGAGTTTCGTATGGAATACCCATAAACTAATGCTGCCAATATAAATATATAACATGGCAGAGTTGATAATCCTCACAGTAATTAAAAAAATAAACCAATAATTTTGATTAAAAATAATAGGAAAAAAAATATCACCATCTCCACCAGTCACTGGTGTAATCCCAGTCAAACAATTGATTGCAGTAGTTTTACCAGCTCCATTGGGTCCAAGTAGGCAAAACAGCTGATCCTTGGGAAAGTTTAGCCATATACCCTGCACGTAGAATATCCCTGATGTGCGCCATTTTGCAAATTTCCACAGAAAATGAAATCAAGGTTGCAATTGAATAGAAGGATTTGAAGCTAAGGATTTCAAATTCATAATAAAAAATCAGTAGTGTTGTTTGGGTAATCTCACAAATCAGCGAATTCAAATCCTCCACTTCATGCAATCAGGAACGCAGCCAGGGGGTTGCTCCCCTGGTCCAATGCACAACCCCGGTCTGGGCCATAAATTGAGGGGAATAAAAGGTTTGCCTATGGGGAAAAACCGAACGATCTACAATAACTTGGCCCAATTACCATAACCCAGAATCAACAAACACTTACCAGGAGTCGGCGGCGGTGGCGGGCGGTGGAAAGCGGCGGCGGTGATGGACGCGACAAACTGATGACGGGCGGGTGAAGGTGAACGGAGGACGACGGACCTGAAGACGGACGGAGGACAACGAACGGAGAACGGCTTCGTATTTTTCGGCGGTGGTGGAATTTATCGGCTTCGGATTTTTCGGCTGGCTGAGGAAGAGGGGTGTAGGGTTAGGAAGAAGGAAGGAATGAAGACGACAGTCCCGTTTTTTTTATTTGTAATGTCACTTTAGCCGATGACGAAGAGAATCGTCGGCTAAACTCTAAATGCAACCTCCTTTAGCCGACGACAGCCGCCGGCTAAAATAAAAAATGGAGCCAGCACGACACGACCCGTGTGTAACGACTCGATCGGGTTACAAGACCAAAAACTTTTTGAAAATTTAGAACACTTCGACACGGGCGATGTCAATGGACACGGGCTGTGTCCCTTTAGCCGACGGCTGTCGTCGGCTAAACTAAATCCCAAAAAAATTATATTTATATACTTTAGCCGACAGCTGTCGTCGGCTAACGCCTACTTTATCACTTTTTATATAAATAAATTATATATATATAATTATAAATATATTTATTAAAAATTTAAATAACAACACTTTAGCCGACGACAGCCGTCGGCTAAACTAAATTCAAAAAAAAAAAACATGACCCAGCGGCTGCCGGGGATCGAACCCAGGCCGTTTATATAATTGAAATGGCATTTTGCCACTGGGCCATGTTTATCATTCAAACATTTTAATCCAGTTTTTGTATATATACATATACTGATATTTTATATTCTTGGAATTTAATTATAAATAATATATTTATAAATATATATAATAAGAATATTAATTAATTTGAAGTTTTTTGAATTAGATTAAGAATATATATTTATAAATATATATTTATCATTATATAAATTTTATCACTTTTTATATAATTAAATATATTTATATATAAATTTAATTGTAAATATATATAATAAAAATTATATTTATATACTTTAGCCGACAGTTGTCGTCGGCTAAAGCCTACTTTATCAATTATATATATATATATATATATATTTGAATTTAACTATAAATAAATAAATAAATATATATATATAATAAAATTATATATCTGTATATTAATTTATATAGTTTTTATATAATAATATATTTTATATATATTTGTTTTTTATATAATATTAATAGTTTATATATTTATACTTGTTTTATTATATATATATATATATATATATATAATTACATACACCAAGAAATATTGGAGAAAACGAACTAATTCTAAAACATTTTCATAATTATCCAAATAGATATATTATTATATACGTAATATAATTATAACTGATATTAAAATTCAATAAACATACCTTCAATATGATTTCTTGAATGATCAAACCAAAGAAAATTACTGTTTTTCGTTTTCTTGTTCTGTAATTTCCGAATGTGTTGTAAATGGTCTCTTCAAGTGTTAGATGGTGATATATTCTACACAAAAAAACATGTAAGACTTTAGCCGACGGCATGTCGTCGGCTAAAGTATACTAGCCGTCGGCTAAACTTGACTTTAGTCGACGGCATGTCGTCGGCTAAAGTATACAAGTCGTTGGCTAAACTACAAAACTTTAGCCGACGACTAACTTGACTTTAGCCGACGACAAATAGAAAAGTCGTCGGCTAAACTACTTTAGCCGACAACAAGTTAGCCGTCGGCTAAACTTGCTGACTTTAGCCGACGACTTAGGCCGGCCGTCGGCCGTTCTCCAGCTAGTCGTCGGCTAAAGTGTTATTTTTGGTAGTGCAGGCTGGCTAGGTGGTGCTACTACTCTTTGGTTCCTCCCATTGCTGACTGAGACGAACCTACCGAGTCGCGCAATAGGATTGACGACGGAATGAATCAAGCTAATTCTCTCATTATGAATATTAGATATTGGATATCTAAATTTGGGACATTGGATGTTTAAATCGACTTATCAGATAAATTGATTTACGGCTTAATGAATTAAATATATCACTGGGTGATTATTTTAATTCATGAATATAATTATTTCTTGGAGAAATTAATTATGTTATTTTGTATTTGATATGTTTAATTAATTGGATTAATTAATCGATACAAATACATCGGAACGGAATCGTAGTTTATCTGTTTGGACTCACGGGAATCCGAAAAGAACCGAACTCATCCGTTTCTGCATGGTAGCCGCCCCCCTAAGTTCCACCCACTTTCCTCTTGTCTTGTTGTTTTCATTTTATATGAAAAAGATGACTTTGTGGGGTTTTATCTCATGTGACATGAGTTGTTCACATGATGGTGGAATAAGAATAAAAGGAGGAAGACTTCATATCTCTCCCATATGATTCCTACGTGAAAGTGAGATAGAGAGAGAGAGAGAGAGAGAGAGAGAGAGAGAGAGAGAAACCATTTTCTCAATTATCTTCTTCATCTTCTTCATTCACTTCCTCTTCATTTTTCTTGGAGAAAATTGAGAGAAATTATTGAGAGATATATTATACACTTACTAGTGTAGTAATAAAAGCTTTTATTAGTGTAGTAATAAAAGCTTCATCACATGATTCTAGCCGTAACCTTAGAGGTTAATCAAGTGTTGTTATTCCGGTCGTTTTTTCGGCACGTGGCAAGTAGGGACGTAGTGCTTTCGGTGTTGGACCGTTCAAGGGCTTGGAGCGGATTGAAATCGTAGAGATCAAACTAAAGCTTAGGGAATAGCTCAAGAGAAGGTTACCATTTAATCAACGGACTTCGAGTGTTAGTTTCTTACGATTCTTGCTTTTCGTTTATATATTTGTATATACGTAGCTCGATCGATCCTCGTAGGGATTTAGATCGAATTAATTTTCGTTTTACCGCTTCCGCTGGGCCTTCGTTTTAGGCACCGAATTCTAACAGTGGTATCGGAGCGTAGGTCTTGCGATCATATATACGATATTAGCATTTGGAATGCTTGATTAGATGGTGAATGATTTGGAATCATTTTAGTCATAATCGTGGTATATGTTTTTACGTTCGTTGTAGTTATATTTTTCGTAAGTTTATGTCTAAATATAAATCTTAATTTCTTGGAAATATGATTTATATTGAAAATATGAATATTGGAGAATATAGATATTGGATATCCGGTCGAAAAACTTGCCTCGAAATGCCGTTGGACGGTCCGGGAGGGGTCCGGGAGCAGGGGGCCGTGGCCCAGGGTTCGGGGGCCGCGGCCTGTGGTCATGGCCCGGGCGTACATCAGACTGGGGCCACGGCCCGAGCTCCAGGCCGCCTGTGGCCATGGGCAGCCACGCTGGCCGGCAGCTGCCGAGCGTGACTCGGCCATGCCAGGCCTGTCTGCCGGCATGCTACCGAGGGTGACTCGGCCATGGCAGGCCATTTTCGCCCCGGCTCGATTTTTTCGTGTATTCTTGAAAATTAATCTCCCACATGTTAAATTGGATTTAATATGATTACAATGATTAATGGTATTTCATTTTATAAGGGAAATTTGATTAATTGGAATATCTATGTTCGACCGAATTATTTTGAACATTATCATATTACCGATTGTGTGAATCGATTTGATCGGTTCGTATTGTTGATTGGATCAATGTATCTCTACGCTTTCCATTTATTTAGTATTTATTGGATGAATGCTTTTGAATGGGGATGTGGTTCGTGGACTTAGTTTTTGAATCGTTCGTTTTATTCGATTGGGTTGTAAAGGCCGTTTTGAGCCTATTTATTTTACTAGAAAAATTTTGTATCTAGGATGCAATTTTTAATGTAAAATTTATATGTAATGACGAAGACCGGAGGAAGATCCATTTCGAGAAGACAAAGAGTTGTAATTAGATTATGGAGTTTTTGTTTTCTAGGAACGGTCCATGAACCACATGTTGGTAGCAACTAGGTTGTGAATGGTTGTTTCATATTGTATGAATGCCACAAACGCGCTTAAACGATTAATGTGCAAAGTGTAACGCTAATCGCGGAAATTCTCCCACGAAAAATTATTAAGTTTATAAGGTTTCAAGGTTTTTCTTCCCTCCATCGAGTTTTCGGGAAATTGAAATCCAAACCGGATGTGCTATGCTTCAAAGTTATCGGGGTAGTCATTCGGGGAGGACGGATAAATTACCGGGAGCGCATTGGATGCCTTCGGTTGGAGCAAATTTTATCCCTAGAAACCTGATAGGTTGCCGGATAAGATTCAATTGTGAAACTGATTTGCGTCTATGGTAGAAACTTAACTTGTTCATGAACCATAGAAACCGTATAGGTTGAGGGGAGTGAACAAGGGGAAAAAGAAGATCGAATCATCCATTAGGTGGGTTGGTGTTGGACACTACTTTATGAAAATTAATAGACTAGAAACCTGTTCGGTTACCCTCTATTATGATTTATAAAGAACTCGATCACCACTATGAAGTAGAGCGACGATACTTCCGGATTTCACATGGGAGTGTGTTATTCCGATAAAAATAGTGGGAGCTGGGTAACAAGAATAGAAAAGACCTTAATTCTATACTCAGAACATAATTGAATGAGTCACTAATTAATCTATCGTACTTAATGCAGACTCAAATCTCAATATGACAATGAATCCACTCGCAATTCTGCTCGAAAAGAACACCTTAATGGGATTTGATATGTTTAATTAATTGGATTAATTAATCGATACAAATACATCGGAACAGAATCGTAGTTTATCTGTTTGGAATCACGGGAGTCCGAAACGAACCGAACTCATCCATTTCTGCATGGTAGCCGCCCCCCTAAGTTCCACCCACTTTCCTCTTGTCTTGTTGTTTTCATTTTATATGAAAAAGATGACTTTGTGGGGTTTGATCTCATGTGACATGAGTTGTTCACATGAGGGTGGAATAAGAATAAAAGGAGGAAGACTTCATATCTCTCCCATATGATTCCTACGTGAAAGTGAGATAGAGATAGAGAGAGAGAGAGAGAGAGAGAGAGAGAGAGAGAGAGAGAGAGAGAGAAAAAACCATTTTCTCAATTGTCTTCTTCATCTTCTTCATTCACTTCCTCTTCAGTTTTCTTGGAGAAAATTGAGAGAAATTATTGATAGATATATTATACACTTAGAGTGTAGTAATAAAAGCTTCATCACTTCATTCTAGCCGTAACATTATAGGTTAATCAAGTGTTGTTATTCCGGTCGTTTTTCCGGTGCGTGGCAAGTACAGACGCGATGCTTTCGGCGTTGGATCGTTCAAGGGCTTGGAGCGAATTGAAACCATAGAGATCAAACTAAAGCTTGGGGAATAGCTCAAGAGAAGGTTACCATTTAATCAACGGACTTCGAGGGTTAGTTTCTTACGACTCTTCCTTTTCGTTTATATATTCGTATATACGTAGCTCGATCGATCCTCGTAGGGATTCGGATCGAATTAATTTTTGTTTTACCGCTTCCGTTGGGCCTTCGTTTTAGGCACTGAATCCTAACAAAAACAACATAAATAACATAAACTAGAGCCTCGTCATCATGCTTGTCCATCTTTTGCATGCGATTCCCGTGCTGGCTCCTCAGCTCGCCCGATACCTGAAATGCATGAAACGCATTCCCCCCATTTAAGGGGTTAGCATTCGAATAGCTAGTGCAAGTACACAATTACACTACATCATATGCAGATACGATTCAACACAATCAATTCTTTGGAAAATGTTTGAAATCAATATTCCAAAATATCACATTTGCATCAAAACAATATATTAACTCGTTTCAACATCACAACTATCCACACTTGGTAAGTCGCGGTCGTACCCATTAGTATCGGCCCCTAGAGGCCCCGTCGGACCATCCCCAGTCGGGAAACCACTTCCGCAGCTGTACCCATTACTATCAGCCCCCAGAGGTCCCGTCGAACCATCCCTGGGTGGAAGAACAGCAACACACACGATATCACAGTTCATCATTTGTATCGAAACCGTAACACACATAACGGAATGTAATACATGTACTTGCCTCGATTATTACAATGCGATAAAATGGTGAACAAAAAGGACTTCGGTCCGAATACTCTTCAAAATTTTGTTCCTATCACATAACAACATACAATCAACCACAACCTCTCGGAAACATAAGAATTCGTCCTAAGTTCTACTCGTTGGAACAATTCGTGAGACACTATGAGAGTATAATTACAATGATCGATTTACGATAGGATATCATGACATTTAATACATAAAACTTCAAGGAAAATAGAGGATTATGATTACATAATCATAATCTAACTTCAATGTAGGTTAAATCGAATTGAAAGGACAAATTCCCAACAAAACCTCCAAATTCCCAAAGTTAGGGTTCTAGGGATTATTACCTCAATTTGAAGACGAACAACGGATGATTTGGCGTTAGGATGATGCTATGAGGTTGTAATATACTTCTCAATTGAGGTTTAGGAGAAAATCGATCGAACCCTACCTCACTGGAACATTCCAGTCGCGAAAGGGAAAAGAAGTGGTGAAGACTGTCTAAAATTGGCCGCTGCCAGAATATATATTGGCATACGTTACGGTAGTAACGAGACTAGCTTTACGGCCGAAAGTGGGCGGACAAACTTTATGGACAAAATGCGAAGGTTCTTTACGTGCGTTACTCAGAAGGTATTATGGCTGTAATATATCCTTCCTTACGGCCTTAATGGTTTGTCCTTACGGCCGTAACTCGGCCCTGAAAACAGATCATACCTGTTTTCATATAATGGCTCGACAACAACTAGAATAAGAGTACAAGGGCAGTACCAAATGGATATACGAAGGTCTTATACTGACGAGACAAGCATAAAATCATCACATGACTCCGGATTAACAAACAACCCAAACATACGGAAAAATCTATACTCAAGTTCGAATAATCATACTTGAATCTATAACATGCTGAAATGTATCAAACGAACTTGTAGGAATGACAAAAGAACAATTTAGAGTAAAACTATACTGCTCAAGCTTAGGTATGGATAAATCATCGAAATACACGATTTAAACGGAACGGAAGACTACCGATAAATATCTTCAGAACATCAAAGGGGGTGATAAGGAGTTGTCAACATAGAATGATATACAAGAAAATGTAATTATTAATTATAAAAGGTACGGATATTACATTCTACGCCTCTAAAAAGAAGTTTCGTCCAGAAACTTAAAGAATAAAAAGCTCGGGGTAAATAGCACGCATACTCTTTTCAGTTTCCCATGTCGCTTCCTCAATACCGTGCCTCGACCACTGTACCTTAACTAAGGGGATGGTTTTGCTCCTAAGTTGCTTGACTCGGCATTCCAAAATCTGAACCGGTGTCTCTTCAACTGTCATGTCGGGACCCACCTCAATTCCTTCACACTCAAGGATATGACTTGGGTCCGGAACGTACTTCCTCAACTGGGAAACATGAAACACGTTATGCACATGACTTAAAGACTGTGGTAAACCCAACCAGTATGCAAGATCTACAACTCGCTCTAAAATCTCAAACGGTCCAATATATCTCGGGCTAAGTTTACCCTTCCGACCGAAGCGGTAAAATCCCTGAGTCAGTGACACCTTTAGTAATACATGGTCTCCGACCTCAAACTCCAACGGTCAGCGACGCGCGTCGGCATAGGATCTATGTCGACTCTGAGTTGTTAACAACCTAACACGAATCAAGGCAATCTTCTCTCTCATCTCAACTACTAAATCTAGTTCGGTGCCAATCAATTCGGATGCATCATCCCAACACAACAGCGACCTGCACCTTCTTCCGTACAATGCTCCAAATGGTGTCGTTTTGATCGAAGCGTGCCAACTATTGTTGTACGTGAACTCGATAAACGGCAAGTGCAACTCCCAATCATATTCCCAGTCTATGGCACATGCTCTCAACATATCTTCGAGGGTCTAAGTCATCCGCTCCGACTTTCTGTCAGTCTAAGGATGGTAGTATGTAGTGTGTCTCAATTCAGTCCCGAATGCCTGATGAACAGCCTGCCAAAAATGCGATACGAACTGGCCATCTCAATCAGAAATAATACTTCTAGGAGTCCCATGCAACCTCACGATCTCTGCAATGAACACCCGTGCTAGTTTATCCGGTCCCCAAGTATTCTTAATACCCATAAAATGAGCAAGCTTTGTTAGTCGATCGACAATGACCCAAATCATGTTCATTCCAGTCCGAATCCTAGGCACACTGATAACAAAATCCATAGAAATATCCTCCCACTTCCACTCCATAATGGAAAGTGGCTGTAATAACCCTGCGGGTCGCTGATGCTCGATCTTAACCTGTTGACAGGTCAAACACTTCAACACAAACCCGCTAACCTCTGGCTTCAAGTTGCTCCACCAGAAGTTACCCCTTACGTCCTTGTACATTTTGCCTGTACCAGGATGTATGGAATAAGGCGTAGTATGAGCTACTCTTAATATCTTCTCTCTCCACTCGGTATCACACGGTACACACAATCTTCCTCGAAATCTCAAGATTTCATCATTCTGAACTACAAACCCACTGGGTTTCCCTTTCTTCACGTCCTCCCTCAACTGGACTAAAAGTGGATCATCATACTATCTTGCCTTGATATCATCAACCAAAGACGAAGTAATTTACAATGCACATAACTGACCCTGAACACTCTGAACCCAAACTTCGATATTCTGACAAATAAAATCCCGCTTCGATATTCCGCCTATATCTTCTATGGATCAGCCCGATCTCCCTCCGCTGATATCACTTACCCGAGGAATGTTACTTTCTTGAGCCAAAACTCACATTTAGAAAACTTCGCATACAACTGCTCGGATCTCAAAATGTCTAACACAATACGAAGATGTACAATGTACTCGTCCTGACTCCGGGAATAAATAATAATGTCATCGATAAAGACGACAACAAATTTGTCTAGATACTCGATAAAAACTTTCTTCATCAACATCATGAACACTGCTGGGGAATTGGTCAGCCCGAAAGGCATAACCACAAACACATAACGGCCATATCTCGTCCGAAAGGCAACTTTTGGTATATCTCTATCCCGAATCCTCAGCTGATAGTAACCCAATCGTAAATCAATTTTTGAGAAGACCGTCGCCCCCTAAAGCTGATCAAACAAGTCATCAATCCGGGGTAAAGAATATTTGTTTTTGATGGTCAACTTATTTAATTCTCGGTAGTCGATGCATAAACGAAGTGATCCATCCTTCTTCTTAACGAAAAGCACAGGCGCACCCCAAGGTGATGAGCTCGGTCGGATATACCCTTTATATAGCAATTCCCCCAATTGTTTCTTCAACTCCAACATCTCTGATGGTGCCATACGGTACGGTGCCCGAGAAACTGGAACCGCATTCTGTAATACTCGAGGGTAATTTTTTTTCTCGTTTCACTAGTGTGTTGTATGCATTCATTTGGAATTGTACAAGTGTTGTTGTATTTGACTGATACAATGTATATTGTATTGGGATATTTCGGAATCGAAATATTTATACTTGTCGTCGGTATCGTGTTGCCGATTGGATGTTGCTTGATGAGTTTGGAGTTGATTTTTTTGGCTAAGTATATTGGACCTAACGTACGCTACATGCATAGCATTACGTACGCTAAGGGTGGCAGGTTACGTACGTTAAACCATGTTGGTTACGTACGTTACATAGGGTATGTGTTCGCATCTGACTTTCGGCATGTGGGGCCGAACGTGATTGGATATTGTTGGCCTTTTGAGGAAGCCAAGTCAACGAGCATTACATACGTAATGCTTATGCTAATAACGTACGTAATGAATGGTTCGTTTTGAGGCAGTGAGTTCTGGCAAAACTTATCGTGCACTACGTAGAGGTGATAACGTACGTTATATGCATAACGTACGCTAAGTTGGTGATATAGCGACTGTAAGGCAATGTGTAGATTATAAATACATGATTCGTCTTTCATTTTCTCACGATCCATTTTCGATTTCTTCCTCTAGAAATCATCCCTCTACATCCCTTAGTCTATTCCAGCTTCTTCCAACGTGATTTGGACCTTCATAACTTGGATTAGAGCTTTGGAACTTGAAGTTTGGAGTGTTATTGATGGTTTGAGGTTGTTCTTCACTTCTTCAAGAGGTATGTCATTAATCTAGTGTTGAACTCGAGATTATGATCTTGTTATTGTTGGTTACTTCGTGTTTTGATGGATGGATGGAGGATAGCTTGATTCTTGATGAGTTTTTATAACTTACATTAAGAACTTGGTGTTTATGACTTAAGGTGGATTATGCTCTTGATGTTTTAAGGATACTTGGAGATTATAATCATGTCTAGGAAGAGTTATGTTAAGATTTTTGGATGATTAACATAGCCTTGTGATGATTATTGTTGTTGGTTGTGTTCTTGAGAGATTATAACCATTTTAGTAAGGATTTATGATGAATTAGGAGGTGATTATCATAATTCTGAAATGGTTAAATTAATCTTGTTGATTAATCCAAAATTCTTGAGGAATTGGTTATTGATTTTGGTGGAGACATCATGTTGTTGTGATGATGATGTTCTTGAGGTATTGATGATGATATTAGTGATATTATCATTTTGAGATGATTGATTTGATGTTGTTCTTGGTAATCCTTGTTGAATTGTTTCTCACAAGTGTTAAGAACACAATGATCATGTTAATTGATCATTGCGGTGTTGGAGGATGTTAGAATTCATAGTTGAGAACTATGATTTTCATTTGTAGAGTTTAACCGATTCGTGATTGAATCAGGATTGTCTTTGGTGTTGTTTTCTATTGATTTTGTGTTATTGAATGAATTGTATTTCATTCAAGGTTGTTCGAGTGCTTGTGATCATCGGAGGACGCCGTTCGTCGTTTCAAGGGAGGACGTTGATTGTGGAAGGACTTTCTCGCCTTCGGTTTGAAGCAAGTTTTATACTTGTACTAGTCAATGAGATAAATGTTATCATATATGTGTATGAATGTGTTGTATCATTTCGAGACGTACTCTATTCATGATCTCTTGATGTCAGGGAATTGTTTGATACAAAACCTTCGGTAATTATGCCAAAGTTGTTGATTGATCGTCTTGTTGGATTATGTTGTTGTCGATAGCCAATTTGCGGTATCGATATATCGATGGTTATTGTTGACTGATGCTCCATTGAGATATCATTATGATCATTGTTCTTGATATCGGTGTTTTTCTGTTGATGTTGTATTGGCCGATTGAAGGAGTTGACGTATTCGATTATCATCTCTGTTTCTGGTGGTCAATTAAACGCACCGGGACATCTGTTCTAATTATTTCGTTGTTATCAATTGACTATTCTAAGGTAATCGATGTATTGAATTGGGACTGTCAAGGACATTTCCCATCCGTTGTGTTGTTGTTATCGATTGGCCATTCTAAGGTAATCGATGTATTGACTTAGGACCGTCGAAGACATTTCCCATCCGTTGAGTCGTTGTTATCGATTGACCGTTCTAAGCTAATCGATGTATTGAATTGGGACTGTCGAGGATAGTTTCCATCTATTGAGTCGTTGTTACCGATTGGTCGTTCTAAGACAATATAGGTATTGAATTGGGACTATCGAGGATAGTTCCCATCCATTGAGTCGTTATTATCGATTGGTCGTTCTAAGACAATCGAGGTATTAAATTGGGACTGTCGAGGATAGTTCCCATCCGTTGAGTCGTTGTGATCGATTGGCCATTCCAAGGTAGTCGAGGTATTGAATTGGGACCGCCGAGGACGGTGCCCATCCGTGAGTTATTGCTGTCGTGTTGGCCGAATCAAGGTAACACACTATTATTCTTGTGATTTCGGTAATCTTGGGATCATTGCCGTTTGTAATTAATCGTGTTTTGGAGGCTAGTCTCAGCTAGTGCTCGATGGGTAAGTTTGGGGCTTGAACCTTCGCGGTTGGTTTCCCAACACCTTTTAGTAGGTCACGCTCATGTTGATGATCTCATTATGGGTAAGTTTGGGGCTTGAACTTTGCGGTTGGTTTCCCAACACCTACAGTTCAGTAGGTCACGGTCACTGGGTGATCTCATTATGGGTAAGTTTGGGGCTTGAACCTTCGCGGTTGGTTTCCCAACCCCTACAGTTCAGTAGGTCGCGGTCACGGGGTGATCTCATTATGGATAAGTCTGGGGCTTGAACCTTCGTGGTTGGTTTCCCAGCACCTGCAATTCAGCAGGTCACAGTTATTGGATGATCTCATCGTGATACGACTTCGTGTCATGGCTTCGGCCCTCATTGTGATATGGCTTCGTGCCGTGGCTTCGACCCTCATGTGATATGGATTCGGGCTATTTTGGCTTCGGGCCATTGTGATGATTGACAGCTTCGGATGAGTGATTTTCAGGCCATTGAGATGTTTTGGTATTTTCGTTGGAGCCTTAAGGCATTGAGATTCGTGATTACTTCAGCTCTGGTTTGGTTTACCTTCGGGTAATTCATTGTTGTGTTCTATATTGATGACTCGCCGTTGGGCATTTGTGTTCTAACCTGTTGAGCAGGTATTGATCGTATGCCGTGGGCATAGTATTTCACGAGTGCTTGGTTCTTATCTTGGTTTGTGAGCATCTCGTATTATCATTGTTGCACCGTTTGTTTTGCCTTTGGATGCATATCATGTTGTACATCTATTTGATATTCATTATCTGGATGACTGACCCCGTGGGGGCGGAACATGTTCTCATGTTTCAAGTGTTTGCGAGGAGAGAGTTGAGACACAGGGGCATGACGATGGCGACGAGGCATTCGAGCGATACTAGTCCCGTGTTGTCGGTGTTCAAGTTGGTTAGTCCATTTGGGGCATTCTCCAATTTCCAGTCATTGTCATTATGTATTATCCGATCAAGACTCGTGGATGTTGTTGTATTTTTATTTTGGCCATATAGGCACATCATTGTCATTGAAATTCCACGTCGGAATATTGTGTCAGGCATCATAGTAGGGACTGTGGTTTCCCTTTTCGGTCAGATTGATGTATGTTAGTTGGGTTCGCCTGGTGGATCTCTTGGGGTGGGGTCCACGGCACTGTAATAACCCAATGGGTTTTTGGGGGTGTTACACATTCGGCTCTAGATCAAATGGAAACTCAACTTCCCGCTGTGGTGGTAATCCCGGCAAGTCATCCAGAAATACGTCAGGATATTCTTTAACAACTGGAATCGATGACATATCAACTCCACCATCTTCCGCCTTGAAAGCGTTGCACCAAAAGCCTATGCAATCCTGTTTTAGAAGCTTCATCGCCTTCAAGGCGCTGATCACATTCCCTGATCTACCTGGCTTACAACCCACAAGAGTATGTTCCATGCCATCCTTGGCTACTATCGAGATGGTACGTGTCCGATAGTCCATGATAGCACCATGATGATCCATCCAATCGTATCCGAGGATCAAATCCTCACACTTTACGTATACAACAATGAGGTTCGAGGGCTAATCTCGGTTCCTAATCTTCATTGGGCAATCCTTAACTTCTCGGTTCTCAACCATACGATCCCCACTAAGTATACCCACTACGAACGGTTCAAACTCAAACAAGCAGTCAATACCGATACGACATACACAATCCGAAGCAATAAAAGAGTGAATAGCACCCGAATCAAAAAGCACTGAAATTGGATGAGAAAGGATCTGAGCGGTACTTGATGCCACTGGAGCGTATGTCTCCTCTGTGCATATCATTTGATATAACTGGGGGTGTACTGAGCCTGAACTCGATACTGAACGGCGATCCAGTCGACCCCGACCCCTACCACGGCCCGAACTCTGAGGGGCCTAAGTGACTGGATTCCTCTGATCAATACTATGCTCTTTCTGAACTGCAGTGGTATTCGGAGCTCTGGCGGCCCTGGTGGCCCTCTTGCAATGAACTGCCCAATGCCCGGTATGCCCGCAAGTAAAGCAATTAACTAACGGAAATGGACAATCCTTCACCACATGCTCGTATTGATTGTAGTTAAAACAAACTCTGCCACCAGGTGTAGTGGACTGGACTGAGCGGTTAATCTGATACCCTCCAGCCTGATGAAATGGCTTCGTCCAAGATAGTGGAGCAGATTGTGATCTCGAAAACTGACCACCCTTACCAACTGAGAAACTGCCAGTAGTCTTCTGTTTCTTAGCCTCGGAACCCGACACTGACTCCGGGACTGCCATCTCAATCTCTAGAGCGCGATCCTGGTATTCCTTCAATGTGGCACACATGAGTGGTGCCATGCTCTGCCTGATATGCAGTTTCATGCGCATATTGAAGTAGCGAATTTTATCAGCCTCGGTCCTCACTTGCTCTTTCACGTATCCCAACTACTGGTTATAAGTGATGATGGCTTGGGAGATCGGTACATCCTGAGGTGTAGCAGTAAAGAACTCCACGATCCTATGCTCCCGAACCGGCGGTGGACAATATTCCGCTTAGCAGTCTTAAAATTCTCCCAGGTGGTTAAACGATCCCTGGGTATCACGGCCTCCCACCACTCAGCTTCTTCTTTATACAGGAGGTACTGAGCAATAGGTACCCTCCTATCATCAAGACAAGCTACAACATAAAATAAGCTCATTGCCCACGCATGGGACTTCAACGACATCCTCAAGATACTAACAAGTTTACTCAACTAACTCCATCAACCACGTCGACATAAAAACAACATAAATAAGATGTACTCGAGCCTCATAATCATGCTTGACCATCCTTTACATGCGGTTCCCATGCTGGCTCCTCAGCTCGCCCGATACCTGAAATCCATGCATTTCCCCAATTTAAGGGGTTGGCATTCTAATAGCTAATGCAAGTACACAATACACTACATCATATACAGATACAATTCAACACAATCAATCTTTGGAAAACGTTTGAAATCAATATTCTGGAATATCACATTTGCATCAAAACAGTATATTAACACGTTTCAACATCACAACTATCCACACTTGGTAACCCGCGGCCGGACCCATTAGTATCGACACCCAGAGGCCCAGTCGGATCATCCCCGGATGGGAAATCACTTCCGCGGATGTACCCATTAGTATCGGCCCCCAGAGGTCCCATCGAACCATCCCCGGGTGGAAGACCAGCAACACACACGATATCACAGTTCATCATTAGTATCGAAACCGTAATATACATAACGGAATGTATACATGTACTTGTCTCGATTATTACAATGCGATGAAATGGTGAACGAAAAGGACTTCGGTCCGAATACTCTTCAAAAAAAATTTCCTATCACATAACAATATACAATAAACCACGACCTCTCAGAAACATAAGAATTCGTCCTAAGTTCTACCCATTAATAATTCATCAGACACTATAAGAGTATAATTACTACGATCGATTTACGGCAGGAAATCACGGCATTTAATCTACAAAACTTCAAGGAAAAAAAGGATTATGATAACATAATCATAATCTAACTTCAATCTATGTTAAATTGAATTGAAAGGACAAATTCCCAACAAAACCTCCAAATTTCCAAAGTTAGGGTTCTAGGGATTTTTACCTCGATTTGAATACGAACAACGGATGATTTTGTGTTAGGATGATGCTAGGATGCTCTAATATACTTCTCAATTGAGGTTTGGGTGAAAATCGATCGAGCCCTTCCTCACTGGAACATTCCCGTCGCGAAAGGGAGAAGAAGTGGTGAAGACTGTCAAAAATTGGCCGCTGCTAGAATACATATTGGCATACATTACGGCCGTAACAAGACTAGCTTTATGGCCGTAAGTGGGCGGCCAAAATTTCTGGATAAAATGCGAAGGTTCTTTACATGCGTTACTCAGAAGGTATTACGGCCGTAATGTATCCTTACTTACGGGTGTAATGGTTCATCCTTACGGCAGTAACTCGGCCATGAAAACAGGTCAGTGCTTTGATATAATGGCTCGACAACAACCGGAATGAGAGTACAAGGGCAGTACCAAATGGATATACGAAGGTCTTATACTTACGAGACAAGCATAAAATCATCACATGACTCCGACCATTTGATGGTCGGATGAAACGAATATTAACATCAACTCTCAAATTAACAAACAACCCAAACATACGGAAAAATATATACTCAAGTTTGAATAATCATACTCGAGTCTATAACATGCTGAAATGTATCAAACGAACTTGCAGGAATGACGAAAAAACAATTTAGAGTAAAACTATACCCCTCAAGCTTAGATACGGATAAATCATCAAAATACACGATTTAAACGGAACAGAACACTACCGATAAATATCTTCAAAACATCAAATGGGGTGATAAGGAGTTGTCAACATAGAATGATATACAAGAAAATGTAATTATTAATTATAAAAGGTGCGGATATTACACCAGTGTTGTAGTCTTGGCAGGTGACTCTTCGGCCTTCTCTCTATTTTCAATATTGTACTCGAAAGCTTTGAGGTCAGATAATAGGTCAAAAGTAAAAATATCATTAAGATTACATGACACACGCATAGTCATAGTCTTAATGTCCCATCGAGCAGGGAGTGATCTAAATATTTTCAAGTTTTTCTCCTTTTAGGTATACACTTTACCCAATGCTTCAAGTTCCCCGACAATGCCAGTGAATCTGAGGTCAAGCTCCTCGAGCATTTCGGAAGATTTCATCTCAAAAGTTTCAAATTGCGGAGTAAGTTTTGAAATTTTGGTTTCTTTTGAGAGCTCAGTTCCCTTGCAAATCATCTTGAATTTCTCCCAGATTTTCTTAGCTGTCTTACAGCTCTTTACCTTCGAGAATGTGCCTTTGTCGAGAGTGACAAATTGCGAATTCTTTGCAACATTGTCGAGGTTCTCATGCTTGCGATCGTGTGTAGTCCATCTCTATCGCTCCTTCTCGAGCATTACAGCATGAGGTTGTCCTTCTACCCTTGCGGCAGGATTAACCTCCATTATCTTTATTGGACCTTCTTGGGTGACAAATATCATCTAGTCGTGCATAGCAGCAAGATGGTCTTCCATCCTGATTCTCCAGTCATCAAACTCGTTAATCGAAAACATAGGAACCTTGTTTATTATTGAAGTATCCATTAGAGAAACTAGGAAAGATAAGACTATTTTCAAAAATAAATAATTTTGGATCTGATTCGATTAAAAATATGACTGATCCTTTTTAGAATCAACCTCTCTGATACCACTTGTTGGCCGCTATACAATAAATAGCCTGGAAAGAGATAGTACTACAAGTTGTATGTTTTTATTAATTGAGTTTGCGTAGTGAAAGATTAGGTGTGAGTTGCTGTAAATACAGCAACTAGGCATTCTCCTGTTTGCTTAGTGCGTACAGGGTTTTGCAATGTATACTTGTATAAATCACAGTTATGAAAATAATAAGACAGAAGATAAATAACACACAATTTAAAGTGGTTCGAGGTAAACCCCTCTACATCCACTGGCCCTCCACACAAGAGTAAATAGTTTATTATAATCACTACGTATACAACTACGTGACTATAACTAAACCTGTCTTTGTATCGTTCACACAGATTGATATAGGGACTAAAGCTTTTTGCCGTTCACACAGATTGGCTTGAGCTTTTTCTTGACTCACTTCTTCACACACAGTTTGAAGCCTCTTCTATAATGCTATTCTTCCCACACTGTTTAGAATACGCACAGATCTTCAGTCCACACAGGGCTTAAAATTTTCTCAATGGAAAGGTAGAACAAATCTCAAACAGCAGTTATATCTTTGATGAACACCTTGTTTATTTCTTTGCTTGAGTACTTGCTGTATGCTCACGAAATATACTATGTTGTAATTGCTAGAATGTCAGAGTGATCTGTTAGAGCTTTTGCGATATATGTTCTTCATGTATTTAAGTCCTCTGGCTTGGGGGTATTTATAACTTTTGGAAAATGCATCGATTATAAATGTAGCTGTTGCAGGTAGGTGAGATGTTGACGTCTCTGATTGGTGCCTTGCTGAATATTTAAATTAAAGCAGATTGCATTTAATGCTTCAGACATTCTTTTGACTTTGGATTAAATGCCCTTCAGCACGTTCAGACTCGTCTCACTCCGGCTGCATTAAATGCTGTCCTATCAGCAATAAATGTTGCTTTAACCATGAATACTTTATGAATAAATAATGTTAATCTCACAACGGTTTAAAGCATTCTTTAATCAGGCTTGCCGGATGTGTTTTACTTTTCCCAAGTAAAACATCTTACAGCCTGACTGCTATATTCGACGCATTGAGTCTTTTGTTGTAGCTATAGGCTCTGTAGGATAGACTGTATGAGATCTTCAATGCTGTATGGAAGGGCTGTATGGAGATTCCAGACAGCCATACTTAGTGGCATTTTAACTCTTTCGACTCCTTTGTTGTATGATGGAGATTATCAAAATAAGATTGTTGATCCCAACAAGTCGCTTCCACACGAAAAGAGTTCATTACTATTCCTACCACTATTCAACCCCCCTTCTAGTGGCGGTTCTATCCCAACAATTAGTATCGGAGAGGTCTCTTTTTCACCAGTCTAACACCGCTAGAGAAAAGATCCAGATATGGTCTACATTGATACTTAGCTTGAAGGTAACGCTCTCAATCTCCCTCCCTTCTTGGACGGTTCAAACTTTATGACTTGGAAGAAGAAAATGTCCATCTTCATTAGGGCTCATGATATTGATATTTGGAAAGTCATCGCTCTCGGACCAATGATTCCAAAGAAAACCGACGGTTCTCTAAAAATCATTGAAGAGTATGATGAAACCGATTGGAAGAATGATCACTTCAATAGTAAAGCCACTGAACTACTTTATTGTGCTCTTAATCCCGAAGATCTCAACATAATCTCATCTTGCGAAACGGACAAAGAAGTTTGGAAGATGCTTGAAATCACTCGTGAAGGTACGAGTCAAGTTAAATAGATGAAAATTAATATGCTTCGTCACGATTATGAACTATTCACAATGAAAGAAGAAGAAAGAATTACTTCCATACTTGACCACTTTTCTGCGATTATAAATGGGCTAACCTCGTTTGGCAAACCAATCTCAAGTAGTGATAAAGCTAAGAAGATCCTAAGGTCACTACCCAAAAAATGGGATGCTACGGTAATGGATATTATGGAGTCACAAGACCTTAACAATATGGAATTCAGTGATCTTATTGGATCCCTTATCATTAATGAGATTGTCATTAAATATCCAAACTCTAAGTCGAATCCCAAAGAACGAGAAAGGCTGATCGCCTTTAAAGCTAAAGAAGATAGTGATTCTGAAGATGAGCCTATCGAAGAAGATGATGAAGAAACTGCTTTCTATGCCAAAAACAACAAAAAATTAAAAAATCTCTTACAGAGGCGACAAAAAGATATTTTATGGGAACCTAGGGATGAATATAAAAAGACTCATTTCCCTCAAAATAAAAAGTATGACAATACTTGTCGAAGATGTGGTGTCCCAGGGCATTATGCAAAAGACTGTCGTGTTGCTGCTCCCATGAGCTCATACAAACCTCCTCATGAAAAATTCAAAACGAAAGAGGTATATGTTGCTACATGGAGTGACGAAAATGATGAAGAACCACAAGTTCAAATCAATCTAGATCTAATGGCTCGCAAATCAGTCGACAGCGACACATAGAGCGAGGTAAGTGATTCATCTCATGAAGAACTCCTTGATGCCTTCGAATCTTTAAACAATGAGTATGAAAAAGTTTGTATAATAAATAAAGATTTGAGAAAGAAAATAAAATCTCTTGAAGTTGAAAAGTCAAAAACTTTGAATAAAGATATTTCGCTTGATCATACATCTTGTCTAAAAAACGAGAAAAATTTGGGAGATGATTTACACAACACTCAGAACGAACTCAAACTTTATATCAGAAAAATCTAGTGTAGAAATGATAAATTTGAGCAAATCTTATCTGTTCAAAGTTTTCCCTTTCAAAACAATGACTCGGATATAATTCTTTTTCAATAAAGTCCTTAGACAAAACTTCGACGAACTCGAAGAATTTAAAATGGGAATCTCGTCCAAAAAGTTTGAAAAATGGACATACTGAAACTTTTTGTACGAGCTCTGGACGAATTATTAAGGTTAAACAAATATGGGTACCTAAAGGAACTATAGTTCCAAACAATGTTTAAATGTCTAACACAACAGGACCCAAATTAGTTTGGGTACCTATAAAGTGGAAGAAAATTATTTTTCTAGGTACAAGCAAGTACAACAACACAATCAAATAAATGGTACGTTGATAGTGGATGTTCTAACCACATGAGTGGAAATGAGCATCTTTTCACGGAGCTCAAGAAGGAAGATCAAGGATGTGTCACCTTTGGTGATAACAAAAAGGGTAAACTCAAATGCACGGGTAAGGTAGATAAGAATCCTCTACCAACTACAGAGAATGTTCTTTTTGTTGATGGCCTTTGTCATAATCTTCTCAGTGTTTCCCAATTATGTGATACTGGACTTAAATTAATTTTTGAAATCACCCATTGCACTGCAATGAGAAAAGTTCAAATTTTTCTTATTAGGCTCAGATATGGTAATATTTATATTGTTGAACTTCAATATAAAACATAGTTTAACGATTAATGTTTAATCTCATACGATGAAAATGCCACTATTTGGCATTGAAAATTGGGGCACGCCTCTTTACCTCTTATTTCAAAATTAGCCAGAAATGATATTGTTTGTGGTCTACAAAATGAAATTTCAGAAAAGACCATATTTGTGAAGCATGTATGAAAGGTAAACATGAAAGAGGCTCGTTTAAACCCAAAATGGAAATTTCCACTAGTCCTATTCTTAAATTATTTCATATGGATTTAATTGGACTATCTCGGCATGCTAGCTTGAGTGGTAAACTTTATACGTTGGTGCTTGTTGATGATTTCTCAAGATTTACTTGGGTAAAATTTTTAGCAAATAAAAACGATGATTTTAACGAGTTTGTTAAGTGGAGTAAGCTTATTCAGAAGGAAAAAGATTTGCCGATTATCGCCATCAGAATCAATCACGGTAGAGAATTCGACCCAAATGATTTTCAAGATTGGTGTGATAAATATGGTATTGGGCACAACTTTTCACCACCGCGAACACCCCAACAAATTGGAGTTTTCGAGGGGAAAAATCGCTTTCTAGAAGAAATGAGTCGAACAATGCTTAATGAGTACAGGCTGCCAAAGTATTTCTGGGTTGAAGATGTCAATACAGCCTGTTATCTAATCAATCGAGTTCATCTTCCGAGAAACAAGATGATGACTCCATACGAAATATTCAAAGGTAAAAAGCCTAATTTATTTTATTTTCATCTGTTTGGTTGTAAAGTTTTTATTCACAACAATGGTAAGGGTAATCTGAGTAAATTTGATTCTAAATCTGATACTGGTATTTTCCTTGGATATTCACTTAATAGTAAAGCTTATCGTATTTTTAACTGTAGAAGAGGCTCGGTAGAAGAGTCCATTCATATAAAATACGACGATACAATTTTACCCCGAGAAAGGATGTTTTTGATGATGATGCAGGTATAACTCCAGCAAAAAAAAGTGTCTCAAGCATCAAAGGAATTGGAGAGGCTTGACATCAACTCGGAAAAACATGAGGAAAATCCATACACTCTTCCTAAGGAATGGGCAAATGTAAAATATCATCCTATGGAGAAAATCCTTGGTAAAATCAGTGATGGTGTGCGAACTGGGAGAAATGTGAATGATTGCTTGAATAATATTGCATTCATTTCTCTCATGGAACCAAAGAATATTGATGAAGCCATTAATGATGAAAATTGGGCGGTCGCTATGCAAGAGGAGCTCAATCAATTCGAAATAAATAAAGTATAGGAATTGGTTCCAGCAGCGTAGACAAAGCTATCATCGGTACAAAATGGGTTCATAAAGGAAAAACATATGATAATGGTCTCCCAGTTAAAAATAAATCAAGATTGGTCGCTCAAGGATACAACCCATAGGAAGGATTGGATTATGAAGAAACTTTCGCTCATGTTGCCCGTCTTGAGGTTATTCACCTGTTATGCACCTTTGCTTCATTTAAAAGATCAAACTTCATCAAATGGATGTAAAAAGTGCACTTCTAAACGGTGTTATCCAGAAGGAGGTCTATGTCAAGCAACCACCTGGATTTGAAGATTATGATCATCCAGATCATGTTTACAAGCTCCATAAAGCTCTCTATGGATTGAAACAAGCGCCAAGAGCATGGTATGAACCTTTAAGCACTTTTCTTATTTCAGATTGGTATACTAGAGGTCACGTCGATAATACTATATTTATTAAGAATTTTGGTAAAAATATGCTTATGTGTCAAATATATGTCGACGATATAGTATTTGGTGCTACTAACGATTCTGTGTCCCAAGAGTTTTCAAATCTTATGAAAGGAGAATTCGAAATGAGCATGATGGGAGAGTTAAAATTCTTTCTCGGGCTACAAATTAAACAACTCGAAGAAGGAATATTCATTCATCAAACCAAGTACGTCAATGAGCTTCTAAAGAAATTTAAGATGGAAGGATGCAAAGAAATCTCTACACCTATGTCTTCCACGCGTAAACTCAACAAGGATGAGAAAGGTAAATCTCTTGATCAAAAACAGTATCAAGGTATGATCGGCTCATTAATTTACTTAACTGCCTCTAGACCTGATATTATGTTTGC
The DNA here is from genome assembly GCA_033398695.1 of Orobanche coerulescens. NCBI lineage: Eukaryota > Viridiplantae > Streptophyta > Magnoliopsida > Lamiales > Orobanchaceae > Orobanche > Orobanche coerulescens. The sequence continues at coordinate 98,413,339 of CM065817.1, read as the reverse complement.
TACATGTCTCTGTGCTAGATTACAAGCTAACCCCAAGAAATCTCATCTTATTGCTTGCAAACGTAATTTTTGGTATTTAAAAGGTACTACGGGTTTAGGACTTTGGCATCTATCAAGCATTGATTTCGAACTTTTTGCATATACTGATGCTGATTTTGGTGGATGTAAAATTGATAGAAAAAGTACTAGTGGAACATGTCATTTCATGAGTTCATGTTTAATTTCATGGGGGGTAAGAAACAGACTAGTGTGGCAACTTCCATAGCTGAAACGGAATATGTGGCTGCGGGAAGTGCATGTGCACAAGTTTTGTGGATCAAAAATCAATTACAAGATTATGATATTTCTCTTAAAAATACTCCTATTTTTGTGATAATACTAGTGCCATAAATTTAAGCAAAAACCCCATCTTGCATAGTAGGACAAAAAATATTGAAATTCGTCACCATTTTATTCGTGACCATGTCCAAAACGGGAATGTTCGTCTCCAATTTGTAGGGACTAATGAACAATATGCAGACGTTTTTATAAAACCATTGCCCGAAGATGCTTTTAACTTTATTCGGAAAAATTTAGGAATGGGACATGTTGATCATTATTAAAAATAAATATTCATCATATACAGCAACATGGCCATAAGAAACAAACAGATATCATGAGAAGAACTTCACTGTTCATTTGGTAAGGTTTACAGTCGCTATCGCAAAGAGATAACGTACGTAAATGACATTACGTCGGTTATGCAGTAAACATTTACGTACGCTATGCAATACAGGTTTTTGGGTAGAAAGTTTGAACACATCATTACAGCTGATATCCATTCTTAAAACGTACGTTATATACCCTCAGTTACGGCCGTTATACCCTGTAACATACATTACGTGCTATTTGTAGAAACATTAATACCCGATCAAATCATTATCCCTTCATAATCCCTATTCTCAAACCCTTATTCCCAATCGCCATACTCCAAAAATCGATCAATTCCCCTCTCTAATCTCAAAATCATGACAAATTCAAGCGCTGGAAAGAAGAGAAGAGGAGAATCCTCCTCCAATCCGTCGGGTTCATCACAATTTATCAATCCTCAAGCATAAAAAGTCTTCAATGAAATTGTTATTGATGAAGAGGTAACTCCGAGCCACCATTTCGACTTTGAATCATTAAATTCTATTGAAGTAAATGTGGAAGAATTCTTTGACATCTTAGGAATTAGCAAGTTTGATAGTCTTGCTCGGCCTATTTTTGAGAATTATGTTAGGGAGTTTTATGCCAATTTCTCAACAAGTTATAATGCAAATGGTTTAATTGTGATTCATTCGCTAGTTCAAGGCAAACCGATTACATTTGATACGGTAAAATTGTCAAAAAAATTTGGGTTGCCGAATGAAGGTCTAATATGTGCTGGAAACCTTACTCCAAATGATGAAGATGCTAATGATAATTTGTAAAACGATGAGCATGAATCCCTCAATAATTCTCCGCTAGAGATTTTCTTAAGGCTCAGGCGGTCCTTGCAGTTAATTCTGACAAATTTGAGAACAGCGACTTTGGCTTAAACATTCGCCTTCTTCACGATGCAATAACAAGAAGTTTAGTGCCTAAAGTTAATGCTCAACAAAGGCTTGTTAACATTGACATGGAAATCACTTATCATGTTCTGAAAGATCATCAAGTTAACTTTACCCGAGTTGTGTTGAAATGGTTTGTTGATAAAGATATGTGTAACGCCCCAATACTTATTTAAATGCTATTTATTTTGCTAACGATCATGGATTTTGATTTTTTAATATTTGCAGGTTGTCCGATACTTGGACCGATACGTTCCTAGCATAAAATGAAGGAAACGATTTCAAACTAAATTATAAGGATTATTTTAGAATTTATGAAAGTAATTTCGAAAATTTTCGACGAATTGATACGATAAAATTTTCATTACAGAACACTTATACTGCAAAAATAATATTAAATTATTATTTTAATATTATCGAAAATCGGTTCTGAGCATATCGAAGATTTAACTCAGACGAGTCTGGAACAGGTCGGAAAATCGAATTTGGACATCGGGAAGGGGTCGAACAGGCTGAGCCAAGTTGACGGACATTTGCCGGTCACCGCCGGACACGCCGACTGACAACTGCCGGTCATGGCCGACAGAAGCTTCTAGGCCACTATCCGGATAAGGCTGTCCAGCTGTCCGGATAAGGTCGGTCACGACCGACAGAAGCTTCTAGGCCACTATCAGGATAAAGCTGTCCAGCTGTCCGGATAAGGCTTCCAGCTGTCAGGGTAATGTTGATTTTCAACCGACTTTGAGAGCCTATTTATAAATGTTACCGGACGTGTTTTTGTACATATCATATATCTTTTTGAAGCTGTGAACCTCTACTTTAAAACGCCTGAAACATATTTTCCTTACAAAATTTGTAAAATCCACAAAAATCCCGATAAACAGATAGTTCAAATCTGACAGTTTTTCAAAGGTGTTTGATAAAAGTCCTCAAAGAGATTTCAGATTTTACATCAAGAATTTATGGCCGGGAATATGAAAAAGTATTTTCAAGTGCTAGGAGAAGCGTATCCGGGATCCAAGAAGGACAACCGAGCCAAATTCAAAGGAAGATATTTCAAGATTTCAGCAAACGAGGTGAGGTTATACTGTTTTAATATGTTATGGTCATCGTTGTGTCGTGTAACATGACGACCCGCGAGGGTTCGAAAGAATGAAAGAAATCCGAGACGAGTCTCACACAGATAAGAATGTTTTATGTGCATTACACAACATGATTTTGACGATTTATAAGGGTTTAATCTCACTGAGTATGCTCGCGTACTCACACCTCGTCATTTATGTTTTTCAGGCTAAGGAATCGACGAACGGGACAAGCAGAAGATGAATACATACTCCCAACACGATGAAGTTCTAAATAATAAAATATGTTGTCGCCGTAATTATTATTATTTTTACGAAACAATTGATGTTCTTCAACGAATATAATTTCAACGGACTATGTCCGAATAATTGATTTCCCATGTTTTTGTAAAATTATACCGATGGTTGAATAAACGAGTTTTATTGAGGATTTACTGAATAAAACGCTTCCGCAAATACTCCGAATTTATATAAAATTTTTTAAGGAAAAATGAGCTGTGTAACGTTCTTTTTAATTAAGAAAGCCAGGGCGTTACAGAATGGCATCGGAGCAAGACCTATCTCAGTACGGTGAGATTTGGGGATGAACCAAGCGGAAGCTGGTGAACATGTGACACCCGGGGCTGACGAGGGCGGGGAGTGATCGCCGGTGCAGTAGAAAAGGGCACGGACAATGAGCGGCTCCGAGAAAGGGGAGTGATCGCCGGTGCAATAAGAAAAAGGGCACGGACAACGAGCAGCTCCTGAAAAGGCTTCTAGGCGGAGGGGGACATGACTGAGCCGAATTCTTACCAGAACGAGAGGTATTCCAAGACTGTATAGGTATGGGACTATACAGTTAACGAGGTTTAAAAAGGTTTACTTATACAAAACAAGATATTTCAAAACATTCTTATTTTTAAAGGTATAAACGAATAATTACGGCATGATTATATTTTTGGGAGAATATGTGGTTCATCGCTGCTGCCCAACGTCGACTCCGAGGTAATGTTTTCAAGTATTCACTCTTTTATGAGAACTTAAAAATTATGGTATGAGTATAGAATGATTGTGTCGGCAAAAGATTTGAAAGGATATATGAAAGTTTAAATATTGTCCGAAAGGGACAAAATATGATTTCAAAGAAAGGTTTCAAAGTGATTTTTGCTGACACAATATTTTTAAAGTTATTGATGAAAATACTCATACAAAGTTTGATACAGATTTTCAAAGTTCTTTACGAAGCTCAATTTCGAGGACGAAATTTTTTAAAGGGGGGAGGATTGTAACGCACCAATACTTATTTAAATGCTATTTATTTTGCTAACGATCATGGATTTTTATTTTTTAATATTTGCAGGTTGTCCGATACTTGGACCGATACGTTCCTAGCATAAAATGAACGAAACGATTTCAAAATAAATTATAAGGATTATTTTAGAATTTATGAAAGTAATTTCGAAAATTTTCGACGAATTGATACGATAAAATTTTCATTACAGAACACTTATACTGCAAAAATAATATTAAATTATTATTTTAATATTATCGAAAATCGGTTCCAAGCATATCGAAGATTTAACTCAGACGAGTCCTAGCAGTCGGAAAATCGAATTTGGACATCGGTAAGGGGTCGAACAGTGAGCTAAGTTGACGGACATTTGCGGTCCCACGGACACACACCGAAATCGCCGGTCATGGCCGGCGAAGCTTCTAGGCCACTATCCGGATAAAGTGTCCGGTTTGTCCGGATAAGGTCGGTCACGACCGACAGAAGCTTCTAGGCCACTATCAGGATAAAGCTGTCCAGCTGTCCGGATAAGGTCGGTCACGACCGACAGAAGTTTCTCGGCCAGCTGTCCGGGTAATGTTGATTTTCAACCGATTTTGATACCTTATTTATAAATGTTACCGGATGTGTTTTTGTACATATCATATATCATTTTGAATCTGTGAACCTCTACTTTAAAACGCCCGAAACATATTTTCCATAGAAAATTTTTAAAAGCCACAAAAATCCCGATCAAACAGATAGTTCAAATCTGACAGCTTTTCAAAGGTGTTTGATAAAAGTCCTCAAAGAGATTTCAGATTTTACATCAACAATTTATGGCCGGAAATATGAAATAGTATTTTCAAGTGCTAGGAGAAGCGTATCCGGGATCCAAAAAGGACAACCGAGCCAAATTCAAAGGAAGATATTTCAAGATTTCAGCAAACGAGGTGAGGTTATACTGTTTTAATATGTTATGGTCATCGTTGTGTCGTGTAACATGATGACCCGCGAGGGTTCGAAAGAATGAAAGAAATCTGAGACGAGTCTCACACAGATAAGAATGTTTTATGTGCATTACACAACATGATTTTGACGATTTATAAGGGTTTAATCTCACTGAGTATGCTCGCGTACTCACACCTCGTCATTTATGTTTTTCAGGCTAAGGAATCGACGAACGGGACAAGCAGAAGATGAATACATACTCCCAACACGATGAAGTTCTAAATAATAAAAGATGTTGTCGCCGTAATTATTATTATTTTTACGAAACACTTGATGTTCTTCAACGAATATAATTTCAACGGACTATGTCCGAATAATTGATTTCCCATGTTTTTGTAAAATTGTACCGATGGTTGAATAAACGAGTTTTATTGAGGATTTACTGAATAAAATGCTTCCGCAAATACTCCGAATTTATATAAAAATTTTTAAGGAAAAATGAGCTGTGTAACGTTCTTTTTAATTAAGAAAGCCAGGGCTTTACCTCGTTTGCAGGACAGAGTGATGTCTAGTTTCAAAAGTGATATACTGAGAAGCTCTTAAGTTGGAGAAGACAACACTTTTGTCTTAAAAGTTTGAGTACGGGGTTGCTTTCTTGAATGAGGTTCTTGAAAGTAAAGAGGTTGTAAACGCATCCACGGGTTCTTGATTGGAAGGTGATAGACAACTTGCGAGTTGTTGAGGCATCCAAGGGTTTTCGATCAAAAGGTGCTAGGCAGCCAAAGGGAGTTGCAATGGCCATGAGTTTCCACTGGTTGGAAGCTGTTGTGACTGTGTGAATAATTGTAACATTTATCATTAGTTGAAAGTTATAGTGAATTCATCTCCAACTGGTTTGGAGAGAAGTGGAATAGTAGAGAATTACCCCACCTCTGAAATCACTATAAGTACTTGTGTGATTTACTACATTAATCATCACACTTAACTGTTGCATACATATTTATTGTTCCATTTATAGTCAGCTGTTCTTCTGCATACTATTTGACAGATGACAAAGGTTACCTGATCAGACGAGTAACCTTACCTGATCTTACTGCAGCTATGTTTCTATATAGTTGATAATCAATAAAAAGTTTTAATAAGTCTATTCACACCCCTCTAGACTTATTCCTGACGACTTGTGACCTACAAGTGGTATCGGAGAAGTTGGTTCAATTTTACAGAACTAGTTCCATATACTTGAGTATATATATTTTAATCTCTCATTACAGTGGAACACATGCATTCTAGATTACCTGTATTTTTCTGTTGATAAATATGACCTTTAGAAAATAAGAATGCAGGCTCATCTATCATTTACCCATGATGATATATTGGTGTATCATTGAAGATGGTCCCTTCATCTTCCTGAAGGACAACACAACTGAGAAAACAGTAGCAGGGAAACCAAATAACATCCCCAAGAAGAGAATTGAGATGTACCCTGAATAAAGGAAGTTGGCCAATCTTGACAACCAAGCCAGAGATGTATTGTATCAAACTATGGATAAAGCTACCATGGTAAAGATCAAGATCTCTAAGAATGCCAAAGAAATTTGGGACACATTAGCTATAATGTGTGAGGGAACTGAGCTAATGAAGGAGAACAAGTTGTCAATTGCTACCCAAAAAATTGACAACTTCAAGATGAAGACCGGTGAAACAATTGATAAAGTGGATACCAGATTCACTGATATCATCAACGAGATAAACTATCTTGGTAAAACCTATGGCAACGAGAGATGGATCTGAAGGTACTAAGGTCTCTTACACTATAATGGAGCAGGAAGGTTGTTCCCATGAGGGAATCCAAAGATCTTAATAAGATAAAGATCCAAGAAATATTCTCGCACCTCAAAGCATTTGAGTTCGAGATGCCTTGCTCATCATCTATTAAGCCAGCTGAGAAAGTAACTGCATTTGCATCTGAGTCCCCTGCAAAGAGCCAAACTGAAGTTAATCCTCCAAACCCTCTAGACTTTGAGGAAGAAATGGCATTCATTATGCAAAGATTCAGCAAGTTCAATAAAAACTACTCCAAGTACAAGAACTACAAAGACAATCCAAGGAGAAACATAAAATCTGGAAATTGGAAAATTAAATGTTACAACTGCCACAAGACAGGGCCCGTCCAATTTGACTGTCCTGAGCTCAAGAAGGATGATGATAAGAAGGACTTGGGTAGAAAATAAGACAAGAGAAAAGCTCTCATTGGTGAAGAGCAAGTTCAACAGAGAGTGTTTTCCGCAAAAAATAAAATAAAAAAATAAACTCCTGAGATCTGTAAAACGCTTTACAATTCGTTTACTTGCTTTATTACTGTATTTAATGGCTTCGGATTATTTTGCACAAATGAAATACCCGGGAAGTCTTTTACTGTGTTCGATCGGTTGATTATTCAGATTATTATATTCTTGGAATATGTTGTGTATGGCTCGTATTTGCACTTTATACTTGCACTAGCAAAATAGTGGAATTTTTCTAACCCCCAAGTAATTGGGGGTGGATGTTTGTATTCCAGGTTCAGGCAGGTTTTTGGGGAGCAAAACACAGGATCGGTACGAAGGATGATGGAAGACAAATGATACTAATCACATGAATAATAGTACTTAGTACTGGTGGTCGTATTGTATTATTCTTTCGGCTATAACTTTTTCTGTCGTATGAGATGTCAGTGTATTTGGACCCATGTGCGGGTATGAGTTTTGATAGAGAGATGTGTATGAAGTTTAAGTTGTATGTATTGATGAAAGGCCAAATTGGTCTACTGATTCATAGTTAGCCATGTTGGCATATGTTATGATGTCTTGTTTTGGTATCTAGCCTGGCAGATCCTCACGGAGAGGGTATGCGGCGCTGTAATATTCCCGAGCGGATAGGGGGTGTTATAGAATATGGTATCAGAGCTTAGGTTGTGGAAACCTAGGCTGTCGTTTCAAGTTGTGTTGGTCGAGTCTTGTCTTGTCAGATTGTGTCTGTCTGAGTTGTGTCGCGATGCATCGTCTGAGATGTCGGTCATGATTAGTATCGTGGTGCAGCCATCATCTCCGCACGACATGTGGATGTAAGCCTCCACTTTTATGTGTGTTATTTAGGTTTCATAACTCTGTTTACATGCGTGTCGGGATATAGGCATGTGTTTGAGAATTGACAGTATTGGCTATACGACATCTATATAAGTTTCTCACCAAACTCTATCGTATTGGTGATTTTGAATGTCGTATAGGCATGTGTTTGAGATTGACAGTATTGGCTAATTATTGTTATATGCTACAAACATGTTCACATCGGTAATTATGTCTGTTGTGTGTATGATTGAAAATGCTTTTCTAAAAATTTCATAGACTTGAGTATGTGGAAAACTCATTTTCGAAAATGTTTTGACGGTACGGTTAAGTGGCGGTTAAGTGTGGATTTTTAAAAAAATTGTTTGAATTTGGGCGAAGCAGCCTCGCAATCTCAAATGAAACCCTATGATAGTGTTTGAAAAGATGTGTTTTGGAGTGTCTCGGACATTTTGTAAAATGATATCGTTGTTAATTTTTTGTCACGTTTGAAAGGATTTTAGAAATGGTTTTAGCCTAAAGGTTTTATTTTCAAATAAACCGAGTACACGATTTTAAAAATCTTTCGCACCATAAAATTTTTATATTTCAAAGTACAATGCAATTTTATTTTCAAAATAATAAATAGTGCAATATGAAAAATCTTAATCGGCTTATACTTTAAGCTCGGATTTGGAAAAAATTTGGTGTATGCCCCAAGTATTGTGTAACATGGTTTGGATGCGCCTTGTAGTTTGTGTAATGTTACCCTGATATGATTGTTGATTGGTGGAAATGTTTAGTACATGTACGCATGGTTTGTCCACCTGGTGATGGTTGGGTGAAACCTCTGGGGGTCGATGCCAAGGGAGCATGACCGCAGATTGTCGTGTGTGTTTTTAATTGTGACAATGTTGCGTGGTAACATGTTGTTACCTTGTGTTTGTTATTTAGGATGATGATACGTAGTGACATGGTTATTATGATAATCTTGTTTTCGAGGAAATTTGATATTCCGAAATATTGTTACAACCTATGGGTTATAGTTTTAGTAGAACAGACCAAGGTATCAAAAATTTTCAAATCATATTTTGGAAAATCATACGAACTCAAGAATTTTAAAATGTTATTATTTAAACAAATACTTAGTGGAGTTTTAAAAAGTATGTTATCAATGATTGACTATCATGAGATGAGGTTTGTTACGGCCGTATTTGTACCAATAATCGCCATAAGTTTTCTATTGATATGGTCATGTGATTTGTTAGTTACGACTGTAAGTTCCATTTGTTGCGGCAGTAGTTCTTGAATTTGTGCAATTATCCGGAGTGGATATTTTTGTTGTGCTAATATTTGTTGTCTTACGTGGATATTTTGTACTCAGTTGGCATCTAGATATGTTGTTTTACAATGTTGAGTTTCATTGTTTTGAACGGTTGCCTATTTAGCATGCCGAGGGGCCGAGTCCAAGGTAGTGGTCTTAGTCATGGACATAGTCGGGAGCATGTTGAGGTGACCCATTCGTTGTCGAGCGCCAACCTGTCCAGTTCCGATGGTCAGGATGACCAGTCGCGTGATCAGGGGAAAATAGCTAGAGGCAATGTTGATGTTGCCTCCACCGCCATCCTTCAACAGGTAGCAAACCAGTTGGCACAGATGAATTAGGGTATTCATTGGAGTGAGCACTCAGATTGGAATGACAGAGGCTTCGGGATGTGATGAGAATGCATCCGCCTCATTTTGTAGGTTCCTCAGATTCGATAGGTTGGGAGAATTGGCTCTTCCAGTTGGAAAGAACATTTGATGATGTTACCTGTCCTAATGAAAGTATGGTATCCATTGCCCAGTGTCTCCTCGACAAGGAATCTGCAAACTGGTGGGAGACCGTAGCACCTAATGATCATGAAGCTACTTGGGCCAAGTTCAAGACTGTTATGGAGGTCGAGTACTGTCCGCTGCCTATTCGAGAGCGTAGAATTGTTGAGTTTTTCTTGGCTATGTCCCAGGATGTGTCGATAGCCCAGGCTATAGTCGATTATAATCGACAACTATGTTATGTTTGGGATCAAGTGAAAAGTGAAGTGGACAAGGTTTGTTATTTCGATATGCGTATGTAACCTCGTGTTCGGCAGTGTATGGCTCCTTTTATGTGTACCACTCTGAAAGATTATCATGATCAAGCCTTGGCATTTGAGATGGCTTTATTATCGACAGAGCCTACAACTGTTACGAAGAAGCCGAAGATTGGTGATGGTTCATCGGGAAGTATGGGGATTGGGATTCCTAGACCTCAACCCTCCCATAAATAAGTTGTGGAGCCTTCTGGGTCAATTTGAAGATCTAAGAGATCCAGGTCAGTATCGCTGACTATTGGTAACTTGCCTAGGTGATTTAACTGTAATGTTCTGGGCCACGAGCGTGCGAATTGTAAGAAACCGCTGGTGACTTGTTATAATTGTAGACACAAGAGACATCTAGTTCAGTACTGTGAGATGGTCTCTAGTTCATTCACTACTCAAACTTCGGCGCCAGTATCGAGATCAACTCTGAGAGATCCTTGAGAGATGCTATCCGTCGGTTACTTGGTTTGTTGTTTCCCGGTTTTTGTTGTTTCAAGTTTCGGGGATGAAACTTCTTTTAAGGGGGGTAGAATGTAATACCCGTGTTTTTCAACTCTGTAATTTTCGATTCTAGTGACTCGCTTGTATTTATTGACATATTTTGAGCATGTTTTGTTAAAACAATATTTTTTATAACATATTCTGATGATGTTTATTTGAACAAAATAACCTTAACATATTTTACAAAGCTAACGTACGTAATATACCTTTCATAACGTATGTAATATACATTGTTTTATCACAAGTTAAAATGCAGGGTTATGTAAGAGAAGCTCGTTATGAAGACCTTAACATACGTAACGTGAAGGATTTATCCGTTGAAATACTTCCATAAGGTCAACAAAGTGAACGGTCTTATTGAAGATAACGTATGTAATAGTTGCCTCATAAAGTATGTAAATCAGTTCAAATTCAATTCAAATTGATCCGTTAAAGACTTTCCGAAAAGTCATCAGAAAAGTCGTCACATACAATGGGCATCTAAAAACAATATAACGTACATAATACATCAAAGCATAACGTACGTAACAGATGAAGCCAGTAGCCACTGCCCGTTTTCATGTATCTCATTACGGCCGTTACACATAAGGTGTAAGGTACGTTACATTGGATACATAACGTACGTAAAGTAGGACTCTTATTCTAACGTAAAAATGGACTCCAAGATATATAAATAGAGCCCTTTCAAGATGTTTAAGATACACACAATTATTATCAAACATACATACTCTCATCTGAGCTTATCACGCAAATCATTCTAAGATATACATATTCTGTATTTGGTACAAGAAGAATTATTCTACATTCCTATATACACATTCTTGTATCTCTGTGAGAAACTGTACTGTAAGATGAGTAACTGTATTCGCAAACATCATTGTATTTGTGAGAGTTTATCTTGTACTCGTAAAGCAAGATAGTAAGGTTAGTCTTGAGCCAGGAAATCAAGCAATTGAAGTTTAGCACTAAGCTCGAAAGTGCTATTGTAATAGAGTTGGCACTAAACTGTATAGTGCATTCAATATTGAAGAAAAGTCCTAGTCGATACACTAGGTAGGGGAGGTAGGCTTCATTAATAGCTGAACCTCTCGAATAAATTCTTGTGTCATTTCTTCTTTTGTTTATTACTCTGATTATCTGCTTCCGCACAAAAAGAGTTCAAAACTCTAATCCGAACTATTCAACCTCCCTTGTAGTGGCGGTACCAATCCAACATGTTTTATTCTGCACCTTTTGTCATTCTAGCGAGTTTTTATATTGTTTCGGATTAACTGGCATATTAGGGCGACTTTTCTGCATTTGGGTTCGATTCATATGATCTTGCTCAGAACTATTGTTTTGACGTTCCTACAAGCTCATTTAACTTTTGTGGTCGTGTTGTGAACTTCAGAATTATTATTCGATATCGTATCGTGATTTTCGGACTTTTGGGCCGTTTTGTAATTTCCCAAAAGTTTTGGGTACTCGTTTTCGTACCCATTTTTACTTACCTTCTGTTGTCAGAATCGCATGTTTGATTAATGCTTTTGCTCGTTATTGAGAATCCCTTGTAAGCGTTACATTGAATTTTCTGAATCATCGCATTTCGGGGTCGTACGGGGCTGTTCGGGCAGCAGAATGGAATTTGCTGCCAAAATGCAGGTTACGGTCGTAACCTGCAATATGTTATGGCCGTAAAGTGGTGGGTGTTACGTCCGTAATGGCTTATTGGTAACGGCCATAACACACCCTTGCATTTTGGGCAGAAAACCCGAGAGCTGGGTTACGACAGTAATGCCCTATGTGTTACGGCCGTAACACGTCGAGCTATTTAATAGCTGGGCAACGGGTTTCACCTCATTTTCTCTCTTTCTTCTCCTCTTCTCGCGGTCAGCGGACGGGTGAGGCTAGGGTTTGGATTCTTGGTTGATTCTACTCAATTCCAACGTGTTTTGGAGTGTCTTAGTCGATTGTAACATCATTTAATCAGTAGTTCTTCATCGAATCAAGGTATTTTATTGATATCCTTAAAGTTTACCTTTTTAAGATTTTGTTCTTGATCTCATTTCTAATCCGACTTTAATGAATCGATCATTGTTAAACATTGTTATTGATCACATTCTATGGATTGTATATTCATAGTTCCGATTCGTTCAACTCGGTTGATGATTTTGGTGTTTTTGAGGAACCGTGAACATTTAATGTTCGATTAAATGTCTCAATAATTTTCCCTTCTGGTGTTGGGTGCGTTTCCTATTGTAATTGGTTTCTATATACATAGTGATCGTGTTTCTGTTGTGTCATCGGAGGTTGTAGGTTGTCGTGGTTCACCGATCAAGCCGTATTCATCGGAATATTTGCGTATCGATTTTCGAGGCAATTATCTTGCCTATATACTTCATATTTCGTAGATATAGTAGTTGGTGATTAATTATGTGTGACTTTTAAAGTTTTAGTGAACCTTCAAAAGAATCGGTATATTCTCGATAAAGGTTCTCTTCAAAATCAACTCGTGTGTTTGCAAATGAATATATCGTTCTGAGAATATATATTAGTGTTGTATATTGGGATGCATTGTTTTTGTGTGGTACCGTTGTGTGCGACTATATTGCTAGTGGACTTAAAGTTATATCCTTTTGGAAATGTGTGTGTGTGTGTGGATATGTGTACTTATTGATGAGTATTGTGATGTTGTGTGATATTGGTTGTATTGTTTGCTGACTCCTTTGTAAGAAGGTGTGTTATTTGGTGTTGCTCAAGAAGTATATCTCTTTGTGGTATGTGAACGTGGTGTCATTGATATGCGTTGTGGGCTGTTGTGTTGATCTGTAGAACTAGGTAGGGTCTGACGGGGCCTCTGGAGTTCTTGTTTGATGAGAACGGTATTTGTGTGGAACCAGGTAGGGTCCGACGGGGCCTCTGGAGTTCGTTACTTGATGAGTACGAACGGTATATGTGGGTACCAGGTTAGGTCCAACGAGGCCTCTGGAGTTCGTTACTTGAGGAGTACGAACCGTATTTGGGTGATGCCAGGTAGGGTCGATTGAGGCCTCTGGAATTCGTTACTTGATGAGTACGAATAATAATTTTATTGCCGGATTTGCATGACCCGTTGTTATATTATAGTTGTCGAGAACCTAGTAAATCTTTGGGCTGTGACCTAGGTGATTTTGAAAAGATAAGGACTCTTTAGTCCTGCTTGAAAAAGCTCACAACACTACCTTAAAAATATTCTGCAGCGGATAAAATCGATACTTAAAATTTCATTCTTGATGGAATGTAGGAATCAATAATATTCCCGGTTTTCCAATATACATTATGTAACTATTTTCACCCGGACCATATAGTATACTCATGCACATCCCAAGAATCCTAATACCATCAACAAATTCCAGCCCCTCAATCCAGGGTTAATCGAGTTAACCCAACACAACCACCACACGCATAGGGGGAAGCTTATAATTGAAAAACCTACCTTCTCCTTACGCCAATATGCACCAATTCCTTAGACGCATAAGGGAAGGAAAACAATAGACACAACTCCAATGGTACGCAATTCACAAGAGGAACTCAAAATCCAAACATGTTCGGAAAGAGACTAAAACAATTTGGGCAGAAGGAATTCAAAATTTAGAGAGACTTACAGCGCAGGTTGCACGAGATGGCAGCAACCCAATGATATCATAAACAAACGACCAAATCAACTTTGACAGACCCAAAACACTGACAGCCTAGGTATCTATAAACCTAGGCTCCGTTACCACTTTCTCTAACACCTCCGTGATTTACAGAGATATTACAGCACCATAGATTCTTTTTGGAGAACCTACCCGGATTAGATCAACATAAAACACATAAACCATCAACTGAACCGAGACATTCACACACTTAAAACCAACATCAACTTCAATACGGCATACATCACCAAAACATATCAATACATGGTCCTGTTGGATCGCAACAGATACAACAACTCACAACTGATCCAACAACATCAAAAACAACTAACACCAAAACATTAAATCATATATGACAGTACCCGCGCGAGTACAAAACCAAAACACGACTCTGACCATGACAAAATGGCCACCGACTCAAAATAACACATGATATCAGTGTTGCTCATCACCCTCGTGCCCTTCCTGCACCGGCTTGCCACTAAGACCTCCCAGAGGGGTCAGCAAGAAGCCGGTGCAAGTACAAAGATTCCAGAATATGTACAACAGGTGAATAACAGAAATCACAGTGCCATCCAATATATTCCGGAATACAATACCACAATCATCATCACAAAACAACCTCCCGAGCTGTATTGGCCCTGTACCTCATGCGAGATACACACCCTAAGGAGTCCTCGTCAGGCCCTGTATGGTTGTACAACCTCACCGAGTGATCCGTAGATACTCGCAGTCTAATGGATCCCAGGGGACCCTCACTGGTTTTAACTCGGTTCACACATACTCAATAACCACGTGGCACAAACCACATTTTCTGAAATTACCACTTTTCACAAAATCACATTTTCCACATATTCACACGAAGTACATCAAACACAATCAAAGTACTTGCATGAATACCACATTCTGATGCCACATATTCACACGAAGTACATCAAACACAATCAAAGTACTTGCCTCAATTACAATGGTAAAGGGAACGGTGAATGAAATGACTTGCCGCCCGAACTTTCCCAGTGATTAGGTCCTAGCACAACACAGCACTAAATCAAACATAGTACGACAGAAACGAAAGGGTTTACCCTAAGTTCTACTCTTAGGGACAATCAATCGGACACTATGGAGTCAGCATGGATCATTCACAACTACGGAAGAAAACTCGAAACTTAATCTGTAAACTTCAACGAAAAGCAAAGGATTATAATTATAATATCATAATCCAACACAATCACAGCTAGATCTGGACTCTTGAGGATGAAACCTCAACAAAACCCTAAAATATAAAGAACTAGGGTCTCGAATGATTTACCTTGATCCGGACGATAAAAGCTGTTACGATCTTGTTAACTTTGTTCCAGGAACACTAAAACGTTGTTGGGTAGTGAAGTACGGACAAAATCCGCACTTACCTACGTTCAGATCACCCAGCCGCCGGAGGAGGAAAGAAGAGGGAGAGAAATGGCAAGAACTGAACTACGCTATCCTATTTATACTGGATGTGATTAGCACGCGCTACGGGCAAAGTGCAGTGTGCGCTATCGGGATGAAAGGCGATCCACCGCCTTTTAAAGGTGGTGCAGAACTTTCTGCACTGGCCGCGCAAGCGTACGTTACCCGTAATGGTTAGCGTGCACTACCTGTTAGTTTTTCGAGTAGAGTCCAGAAACCTCTGCATGAACTGACCGGCCATAATGGCGTGCACTACCATTGCCAATTAACGTGCGCTACCAATATATGATTAGCGCGCGCTACCAACACAGTCTAGCGTGCGCTAACTGCTATTTCTCAACATCACCATTATGAAGTTTAGTCAGGACGAACACATACTAATAGGCACATAACTTGACAATCACTAACAACCAACATACCTGTTCCAACTCCAATATACACACGGTTCCAGGCACCAAACAGTATAATATGGAACTTTCCCAAACCAACTCCTAACAGAATACGACTAAAAATAAAATACATTATTAATAAAGTACACGGATATTATAGATTACAGTTGGGAAGCCTAAGAAGATCCCAAAGAAGAGAACCGAGATGACCCCTGAAGAAAAAAAGCTGGCCAATCTAGACAACCGGGCCAGAGATGTTCTATACCAGACCCTTGATAAGGCTACAATGGTCAAGATCAAAAACTGCAATAATGCAAAGGAAATCTGGGACACATTAGCAGTAATGTGTGAAGGAACGGAGCTGATCAAATAAAACAAGTTGTCAATAGCTATACAAAAATTTGACAACTTCAAGATGAAGACCGGAAAAACTATTGATCAAGTAGATAGAAGATTCACCGAGATCATAAATGCGATCAATTCTCAGGGAAAAACATATGGCAATAGGGAGATGGCCCTGAAAGTATTAAGATCTCTGAACCCTGAATGGAGCATGAAGGCTGTAGCAATGAGAGAATCAAAGGATCTCAACAAAATAAAAATCCAGGAGCTGTTCTCTGATCTGAAGGCATTTGAGTTCGATCTGCCCAGTTCATCATCTAATGAACCAACGGAAAACGGAATAGCATTTGCAGCAGAATCATTTGCAAAAAGCCTAGCTGAAGTCAGTCCTCCAAATTTCGAAGAAGAAATGGCGTTCATCATGTAGAGGTTCAGCAATTTCAGGAAGAATTATTCCAAATACAAGAAGAACTTCAAAAAAAATCCAAGAAGAAATCAGAAAGCAGGCAACTGGAAGGTGGAATGCTACAACTACCACAAAACCGGACACATCCAGATTGACTGCCCAGAACTCAATAAGGATGAAGACAAGAAAAATATGGGCAGAAAGGAGGACAAAAGGAAAGCTCTCATAATTGAAGATCAGATTGAAGAAAGAGTAGAATCAAGTGGTGGATTCTTCTCTGGTGATGATGATGATGAATGCAGCTGTCTGATGGCTAATCTAGAAGAATCTAGTAGTCTTCACCATTCGGAAATGCATGGTGATTGATATCTTATCTGGAGAAGTGAAGCTACAAGGATTCAGAAGGAGAGATGTTTACATGATAGATTGGAACACAGGCACTCCAAACACATGTTTTCTATCTAAGACAATTGCCGAAAATGGATGGCTATGGCAAAAAATATTATGTTACTTGAACTTCAAAGACATCAACACGATAAGCTCTCAAAAGCTGGTCAGGGGACTTCCAGAAGAAGTATTCAAGAAGGAAGCTCTCTGTGATGCATGTCATAAAGGGAGGCAAACCAGAGAAACATTCAAACCAGTTCAGCCTACCACTCTCACCATAAGAGTTTTAGATCTACTTCATGTGGATCTCTTTGGCCCCATCAAGCCAAGGACATTGATTGGAAGGAAGCATGCCTTAGTAGTAGTAGATGACTACTCAAGATTCACATGGGTTGTTTTTCTATATAAAAAGAGTGAAACACTAATAAAGTTACCTGAGCTGCTGAGGAAGATTCAGAATAAGAAATCCCTCTCAATCATCAAGATCAGATCAAAGAGAGGAGGAGAATTTCTCAACAAGGCAATCACTGAGTATAGTGACCTAAATGGAATCCAGCATGAAGTATCTTCCACAAGAACTCCTCCGCAGAATAGTGTTGCTGAAATAAGAAACAGAACCTTGAAGGAAGTTGCCAGGTCAATGATTGCTAAAGATGACCTGCCCAAGAGGTTCTAGGCTGAAGCTGTCAACACAACATGCCATACTCAGAACAGGAGTATGATAGTAAGGAAACATGGAAAAACTCCCTATGAGATTTGGAATGGCAGAACACCAACTGTTGCTTACTTTCATATATTTGGTTGTAAGCATTTCATCCACAACAGTGGTAAAACCCAACTGAATGCCTTTGATGCTAAAACCGATGATGATCTCTTTATGGGATACTTACAAATAAGCAAGGCATACAAAGTATTTAACAAAAAACATTAGTTGTGGAAGAAACACCTCATGTTGTGTTTGATGAGTCGACTGTTGAGTACAGGAAACAGGTGGAATTAATTGAGAATAAGCTCAAAACTGCCACCCTAGAAGAAGTTATCATTCATGACATAGGAATGATGGACACAACTGCAAATCAGCATGAAGACTTAACTACAGATCAGGTAGGATCCCAAAAACTACCTGATCCTACTGCAGCTGATGAAGACCCAAATGTAGCTGACAAAGATGCATTTGCAGAGCAGACAGGATCTCCACCTGCAGATGACAAGACCGTAGCTGATCTAGTTGTAGATCAAGAAGGTCAGAACCAAGCAGATGCAGAAAGAGATGAAGTCCACCAAAACAACTCAACAGGGGGAACAAACCCTGAAGAATACATCCCCAAATGGCTCAGAGATCATCCCATCCAACAAATCATTGGAAACTTAACTGATGGAGTCAAGACCAGACAATCTACAAAACCTGCAGGAATGGCAATGTTCTCTTTTTTCATGTCTCGGATGGAACCTAAAACAACTGAACAGGCCCTGGATGACTACTCATGGATAAATGCAATGCAAGAGGAGCTGAACCAGATGGAAAGAAACAATGTCTGGGAACTAACAGACAGACCAGATCACAAGAAAGTAATTGGTACCAAATGGGTGTATAAGAACAAGTGTGATGAAGATGGAGCTGTTGTTAGGAATAAGCCAGACTAGTTGCTAAAGGATATGCACAATGTAAAGGAATATATTTTGATGGAACATATGCACCTGTTGCAAGACTTGAAGCTATCACACTATCCCTTGCATATGCAGCATTCAAAGATTTTGAAGTCTACCAAATGGATGTGAAAAGTGCCTTTCTCAATGGAATCCTAGAAGAAGTCTATGTGGAGCAACCCCCCAGATTTGTCAAATGAGACTAAGTATACAAGCTTCTAAAAGCTCTATATAGACTCAAGCAGGCACCAAGAGCATGGTATGAAATACTATCTGTGTTCTAGAGAAGAATGGTTTCAGCAAAGGAAAGGTGCATAAGACCCTATTCAGAGTAGAACATGAAGACCACATATTATTAGTTCAATACATCATATTTGGCTCAACCAAACCGGACTTATGTGTGAAGTTCTCAAATCTCATGCAAGGAGAATTTGAGATGAGTATGATGGACAAACTAAACTTCTTTCTTGGTTTGCAGGTCAAGCAGATGAACAATGGAATATTCATCAATCAAATACACAAGAGACCTAATAAAGAGATTTGGATTGGACTCAGCCAAAACACTAAGAACTCCAATGAGCACAAGCCTACACCTAGATGCAGACGAAGGAGGCATATCAGTGGATCCAACCCACTACAAAGGACTTATTGTATCACTCCTTTACCTAACTGCAAGTAGACCAGATATATCATATGCAGTAGGAGTATGTGCAGGATTTCAATCCAAGCAAAAGTAGTCTCACCAGGAAGCAGCTAAGAGGATAATCAGATATCTTAAGTCCATAATCGATGTTAGACTATGGTATCCCAATGATAACAACTTTGAGATATCAGGATATTCGGACGCAGACTTTTCAGGATGTAAGATTGACAGGAAAAGCACCAGTGGAACGTGCCAATTCTTACGAACCAGACTGATATCATGGTTCAGCAAGAACCAGGTATCCAACTCAATTTCCACAACCGAGTCAGAGTACCTAGCTACAGGCAGCTGTTGTGCACAAATCCTGTGGATCAGACAACAGCTAAGGGACTACAACATCACTGCAAATGAAGTTCCAATATGGTGTGACAGCACTAGTGCAATTGCAATAACAACTAATCCAGTATTGCAATCAAGAACAAAGCACATAGATGTTAAACATCACTTCATCAGAGACCATGTGCTTAACAAGAGAGTAAGAGTAGAAAGAGTCAGCACAGAGTACCAAATTGCTGACATATTCACAAAACCTTTACCAGAAGAAAGGTTTTTGGAGCTAAGCAGGGAACTTGTTCTACTAGATTGGGAATCTAGTACAGACGAGAAAGATAGCTGATGTGGAGACAAGTAACGAAAAACTACCTAATGCAGATATCTACCTGATGATCATACCAGACGAGAACGCTACCTGCTGCATAAAGCTACCTGATGATCAAATCAGACCAGAAAGCTACCTGATGCAGAGTAGACAAAAAGTCAACCGGTCAACCAGTTAAGTTTCTAATTCTTAGACCGACTTAATTATTATATTATTAATTTACAGGTGGACAATCCCACTACCTCCACAACGTCCAATTAACTTCAACCGTCATCCCTTAAATTATCAAAATTCGTACCGCCGCTTGATTATTTTATTGTTAAAATTCAAAGCGTCTTTTCAACTGGGTATTTAAGGCAGCGAAAATCATTTTCACAAACTTTACCGTCTTCAAGCTTGTAGAACCCTAATTTTCAAAAAGCAGAAAAAATCTTTGAATATACACTACACTCAAGCAAAAATAATTTTGCAGACATGGAATCTTACTTCGAAGGTGTCAATCTCAAGCTGGTGAAAGATCAGGTCATTTTCAGCATTGTTGTCGACTTTGAAGGGTTACTAGCAACAAACAACTCGGGGGAAATGGCGTATGTAATTCGAATGATGAAGAAAAATGGCATCTACCATTTTCTGGACATTTCCCCGAAGCAGCTTTTCAAGGAGGCTGTAATATGTTTTTATAGGGAGGCTCAAGTCACCGAGCACTATATCTCAAGCTCTATTCTTGGAGAAGAAGTCAACATCACCCCTCAAACCATCGCTGATGCGTTCCAGATGGAGAACCGAGGCATTGCCGTCGAAGCCCTAAAGCAAAGACCAACCGAGGCTTGGTATGAGATCAAGCTGCCCAAGGAGTCATCTAAGGTCAAACTCACAATAAAGAAAAATGACCTTAAAAAAGAATGCAAGTATGTCCTGGACATAAACAACAAAATTGTCATGGGCATGCCAGGGAGCTACGATCAACTATCCTCTGCCAAGTACGTCGTGATGGGGGCCCTTATTCAGTAGAAGATGATTAATTGGCCTGACTACATATATACAGGCAGTTAGTCGAGAGGTGAACAAAGTCAGTTGGGATGAAGAAGAGAAGAAATTCAGACAGAAGTTGGCTTATGGAACTCAAATAAGTTGGATTCGAGAGTTCCTGGGAAAAGCCAAGGGAAGGGTAGACCCCTTTCACCTTAGCAAGAGGCTTGGTCATTTGGACAATGAAACAATGAAGCACATTAGGGAGAAGTAGGTAAAGGCAGCTGAAATGATCAAAGAAATGACTTCTGGAACGTCAAAGTACAGAGGACCCTCAGACACTGAATCAGAGAAGTCAGATGCAGCTGCAGCTGAGATCTCTCAAAAGTCACCTGCAGTTGAGAAGTTGCCTGTAGATGACTCTGATAATGACAACACCCCATGTCCAAGCTGTTCAAGAGGAAGTCACCTGCAATAGAGGAAGCAGGCCATATCTCATCATCTCCAGAAAGGTCCCCCAAGAGGCAGAGAGGCTTGGTGGACTACCCATCTGAACACGAAGAAGAAGAAGTGCAGCCTGTGAGATCACCTGCACCAGTCGAAAATTCATCAACTCAGATGCAGATCATAATATCACCTGCTCATGCTGAAGAACAGCCAGATCAGACAGAACCGATGGCTGAAAGAATTCCACTCCTGACTCTTCCTAGCATGAAAGATGAAGAAGAAGCAGAGGAGACAATTGAAGTACCTGCTGCAGACTACACTTTCAACCCGAGGACAAACAACCCCATGGGACTTACCACAGCTCAACTTCAGTTGGTAAGTAAGGAAGTTTTAAATTATTCCTTTATCAACATGTATGAGGAATGGAGAGAATTCAAAATGTATTCCTTCCCACATCTAAAAGAACTTATTGATATAAGTACTTGGGATCATCCCATTGTTGTAGAACAGCTTGTCATGTATTTTTGTCAGTGGACTGATGTGCAAATCTTACTTGAGGAGAATTGGTTCATCCTTCATTTCAAAGAGAACATGGATCAATTCATACTGCAAGTAATGAAAGATGTACTGCAGAAGAAAATTTTTGAAGGACAGGATGAAGGAAGGAAGGAGGACGGAGAAAATAATGGAGTTGAAAATGATGTAGAAGAGGCTGAAGTTGAAAAGAAGAAGTTGATGGAGTTGAAAAAGAAGGAAAAGAAAAAGAAAAGAAGGAAGAGAAAGAAGAAGAAGAAGAACAACAAGAAGAAGAAGTTGAAAAAGAAGTAGAAAAAGAAGGAGAAAGAAAAGAAGATGAGAGGAGAGATGATGAAGTTGATGGTCATGGTGCACCTGATCAAGCATCCTGCTCTCATCAGCCAACTGAAGATGGCAAGTCAAGCACCCTATATAAGACCCCCTCTGATCAGAAGGCAGCTGATAGGAGCTTACCTTCAGAGAAGTCAACTGCAAGGAGATCAGCTACCCAAGAAGACTCAGGTGAAGATGCTCCTCAGATAGCACCTGAAGCTCAAATCTCACCTGAAATGACTGATCTGATTAGACGAATTGTAGAGGAAACAGTTGCCAAGCTTCTAGCAACTGAATTGAAACCTAATCTGCAGTCCCTCAATTCCATGATGGACATCTTGCTCAACCGGAAGGACACTTTCCCACCACCAACTAACTCCAGAATGCCTCTTGGCATGTCTGACTTCATGTCTAGGGTGGAGGAACAGCTAGCCACTATTGTTGATGCTGGCAAAAAGGGGGAACAGAAAGTCAAAGGGGAAGAGTTCGCGCAGGGGGGAGATAAGGGGGAAGATAAAGGCAAAGGGAAAGGCAGAGAAGAAATATCAAAACAAGACCTCCCTCTCATACAGGCAGGTACCTCTCACATCAAGAGAAAGAAAGTAGCTGCATCATCTGATGACCAACCTGCAGCCAAAAGGAGGAGGACCAGACAGGAACTAGAGGAGAAATTCTAATGGGAGGGAAAGGAGCTTTGGTTTGTTGAGGAATTCTTACCTGATGAGGCAGCTCCAATGTGGGAAGGAGCAAGGAAGCAACTTATAGAAAAATATTATCTCTGGGAGTTGCTCCAGGACAAAGATTGCTCCCCACAAGCAGACGTTCATCAATTTTATGTCCTCAAACTGGCCAAAACTCTAGGCAGTTCTGAAGAAATATGCAAAGAAATTTGATGCTTATCCCATGATTCCCAGTTTCAGACCTGAAGAAGCCCCCACTCTTATGAACAATGATCTGGATGAACTGGCTCTTCAGGAAGAAATCAAGAAACTGTGTGTTGAGAACAAATTTAGCATGAATTTGCCTCTATGATAATCAAGAGGAAATATGGGTTAGCCCCAGTCTCCAGGAGGCCAATTGGTGCAAAACCCTTAAGGTCTCTCCCTCCATCCAAGTTGAAGATCACAAGAGGAAGAGGAAGAGGAAGATAGATTAATCTTCTGGAATTTTTACTTGTAATTTTACTTTGTAATTTACTTATAATTTTGCAATACTTGTAATTTACGTACCTGTATTTTTTCCTTCAGCTTACTGTAATATAACAATAAAACTTATAACAGTCATTTGAATGACAACCACTAGTTATCTCAAAAGAGGACTGAGTTTGATTTGTGTCTTGCACTTTACTCTGTGTAGACTTGTTTACATTTGAATGTTTAGTTTTACCATCATCAAAATAGGGGGAATTTGTTAGGAATACTTACTAGATTTTGATGATGTCATCCATGTATTAATTAATTATTCAAATGTATGTTTTAAGTACATGGTAAATTTAAAATAAGAACCAAATGAGTATCTTCTATAGGCCTTATAAGTTTAGGCTAAAGTCTTGTTGATCAGTACTAAATCGACTAGGTATCAGAGAAGTTATTAGGCATGTACCTAGTTATCTGATGAACCTCGACTAGGATAAAGTATATACCCGGTTTGGATAAGCCGACAAGTTATCCTGGCATCGGACTAGCAAGCCACGAACCTCGGAGTCTCTGCAAGACAACCCGATTGGATAACCCCATGGTCACGCCTGATTCGTACTAGCAAGGAAGGATCCCGGAGATTCAACAAATCTTACCCGGTGGCACATTACTTTACAACAATCACACAACAACAAGGAAGTACCATTTCCAAACAACACTGAGCATCACAACCTCCATACAAAGGAGTAACAACTAATATCCCACAACATGACATATTCACTGAACGAGTACACGTATCAATACACAATCCTCGACAAGTGATTACAGTCTACTAATTCACGTAATATGATTACAACATTTTCCAACATCTAACACTAACACACATATTCAGAAAACACATTTATTCACAAAGCATATGAGTTATCTTCGAAGGAAAACCTTTATCGAGAATATACCGATTCTTTTGAAAGTTCATTAAAAACATTCAAATTTCACATATATCCCATATACCAACAATTACGTCTATGAAACACGAAGTGTATGGGTAATATACTTGCCTCGATACCACGAGCAATAGAACACGAACGGATGCGGTCGAGCAGCCCCTGAACTTCCAAGAACAACCAAGGATCCGACAGCCCCACAAACACTATGAGAATAACATCACCACGAATCAACAATATTGAATGAAACCTAAATGGAGACAAAGAACAATAGGGTCCAAAGGTTACTTAAATAAATCGAAATCCTGCTCTGGGTGAAATAAAATTGATAAACGAGTTACCAATCCGAAGATCATGACCAAGACAACAAGAATACATAACTTATCGGATGAGATCAGGTAAGAATCACGAAACAAAGGAAAACCCCAAATATTTTTCAACTAGGGTTCTAGGAAGGAAATACTTCGATCCGAAATGAAAACAAGTTAGATGATGTGATAAACACGAAGAAGGCTTACCAAGGAGGAGCTTGATACTGAAGATCATCCAAAATCGCCCCAAGAACTCGCTCTCGACGGAAAGAGATGAACAAAGAATGAGAAATGATGAAATAAAGTTGTTGTCCAGTATTTATACTGGACAGTTATTAGCGTGCGCTAGCCTGGACTCTGTAGCGCGTGTTAACGGGTCAACACTTCCAGCACCTTCTACTCAAAACACTATTAGCATGCGCTAGCCAATAAGCGTAGCGTGCGCTAATGAGTTATGTGTCCAATCTAGTGGCTTCTGGACAGTTCTGCACCTTCCAGGTAGTGTGCGCTAGAATAAGCAATAACCTACACTAAAACCGTCGATAGCGTGCGCTAACTACCAACCTTAGCGTGCGCTATTGAGACCCCAGTCTCAGTCCAGTAGCTCCTGGACTGCCTTCGGACTGCCAGTTAGCGTGCGCTACAATCCATGTAGCATGCACTAACCGCGGCACAATAGCGCGCGCTACACCACTTAGTATCATGCACTACACTACAATGGACCAAAACTCACGCAACGATCTGAACCGTAACCCAACACGTGTCAAACATTGTACACCCAAACATGGCTCATGATTCCAAATACATGGACGACAACAATCCGCTAAACTGTAGAAAAATTCAACGAAATCGGAATGAAGATCTCGGGTATTACAGGTATACTCCCGCCCATCATTAAGCATCAGATGCGCATGAAACTTTACTATCTATATACCACGTTTAAAATCACAACTCATATATGCATCTCAAATCTTGATATTCTCTGCTTTCGTCCGCGAACCATGACGACTAATAATATCTTGATCGTGTCACACTTCTCTACACAGTATGTTAGATGCCTTGATAAACTCAATCCTCAGTTAGCTATCTATATCCATTGCATATTTCAGTTCCCTCATTACTAAATAAAACTGATTACACTCATTTTTCTCAAAATCCATTTATTGCAAGCTCCATTCGCCAATCAGACATGAAATTCTCGACTCCATAATATGATTAACAAGTTTCAAAAATAATTTTACGCAACTCATATGTTTAAATATGATTTTTTTTCAGAAACATGAGCAATTCTCAAAAGTATCATGAAAGTTATAGTGAATTCATATCCAACTGGTTTGGAGAAAAGTGGACTAGTAGAGGATTGTCCCACCTCTGAAACCACTATAAGTGCTATGTGATTTACTGCTTTGAACATCATACATAACTGATGCATTCATATTTACTATTCCATTAGATAGTTATCTGTAATTAACACTAGTTACCTGCTATTGTCATCAGTTGTGTCTTCCGCATTACCTATCTGCAGACGACATAAGTCATCTGTACCAAATCATAGCTGAGTAACTCATCTGAGATTCAGCCACCCCCACCCCCCCTCTAGACTTATTCCTGACGACTTTTGACCTACAACTTTTGCATGAAATATTTTATGTATAAAACGTGCAAACCATATCTTGTCTTGTGATTGTCATATTTCACATAAAATTGACACGAAGCCTGAATCAGTGAGTTCTTAAATTTGAACCTTTTCATAAATGTTATACCACCGGTATTTCATGTTTAATTACCTTGTACTGTGTGATTTCTTGAAATGTGATGCTGTTTTTATTTATTTATTTCATTAAATGCTATACAATTGTGCTATGTGGATGAGACGGAGGTGACACGCCTTGACACCATTGGACAATCGTCAGTGCGAATATGACGGTGGACAACGTCTTGTTCCCCGATAATTGTTGAAGAGTGGGAAGGATGGTCACCCCGAGATGGGTAAAATGTGATATGTGGATAATGGATTGAATGTCTAACGCACGTTATAGTATATGCATAACGTACGCTAGAAGTTGAGTGTTACGTACATTAACGTAACTAGCTTACGTACGTAACGGTTGAGTTGGTCTCCCGACCAGAATCTTCCTTTTGACGCGGATTGAGCTACTTTCGGCGAGCTAGAGGACAAATGAGTCAACTCCTCATAGCGTACGCTATCCGCCAAGCTTAGCGTACGCTACAGTCTGGAGCCTTACGTACGTAAAAACGACTTACGTACGTAAAAGATGGGCACATTTCAGTCAGTGACCTCTGGACGGGCTTTACGCACGTTAGCATCAGAACATTACGTACGTAATGACCTTTACATACGTAAGGTCTAAATCATTAACGTACGTTATCGAAACTGAGTATTATAAAATGACACTTCCCCTCTTCATTTGCTCGACCTCAACCCTGCAAGAAAACACTCTTGGAGCATTTCCCAGCCTTATACTCGGTTCTTGGCCTCTATTACACTTGAATTAACATGGAGGAGGTGATTTCTTGAGTTTCGGTGAAGATTATTCAAGTCATTCAAGCCACTCTTCATTCCCCCTCGTAGTTCTTGTTGATTCGTCATCTCTCTTCATTGTTCTTCATCTACTAAGGTAAGCCTATCAATCCTAAGATTAATCCCTTCAATGCTTTTGATTATTACTTGTTGGATTGTGGGTACTTGGGTAGATTTTGCTAAATCTCATAGACAATCTAAACGGACGAACTTGTAGTAATCGGGATTATCATTGTTCGTATATTTCGTTTTCATACTACTCGTTGTAACAATCACATGCAAGAACTTCCATCTCAATTTACATCGGGATTATATAAACTCGACGAATCAATTGTAGGAGAATTTCATAGGAATCCATCACCGTTTGATAAAATAGTCGTAACCCACTCTTGCCACATGATTATCAATGTTAAATTAACTATGGGAATTAATTCGATAATATTAATGTCATTGAGAATCAAATGCCGAAATCATTGTGTAAATGGTAATCCACCGATTGTAGTACTCGGAATAGAGAATTGAATTAGAAGTTATGGGATTTAATTATGCTATAGTCGTTTGTTGCTAACCGAATAATGATTGGGATAATCTTGTTGAACAAATCGATGTAGCTAATGTTAACTGTTGAATTAAACGACATAGTGGTACGTATTGCTTGTGAACTTAGAAGCACGATACTAGTGTTGGCAATTAAGACTACGTTAGGAAACCAGTTAGGGAAGGGAAGGGAAACTAGTTCTATTCATCATGATCCGTATGAGGTGTTAATTGGATATTACGAGACTAGGTTAAGCTCGATCGGGCGTGGAAGATCCCAGTTATCATAAGGCACCTACCGTCGGATCAAAGGCAAGTGAAATCTTGCTCGAGAAATGTTAATATTATTGAAATGTTCGTATTCATGAATGTGCCATTATTGGTGAAATTCCGATGGTTGTCTTTCTCTATGAATGTGTTATAAATGGGCCGATGTGTTGGGGATAAAACCTGTATGGTACCCGTATGGAAATGTGTTAGGGGATAAGACCCAAATTGGGCACCTACGTTCCGGGGTATTCCCGTGTGGATACTTTCGTGACCTTGGTTGCAACCTTGGGGTTTATATGATAAAAAGGAGAAAGACAATGTCGGTCGTGTGGTGAAATATTTTATGTTTGTTATGTGGCACTGTGTTTGGTAAAATTGTGTATATCGTTGCTAATAATCGTTATTGGTATGCATTTTCTGACCTTGGTTACCTAGCATGAATTGTCATGCCAGGTAAATTTGTTGATCATGTGTAGGACATTCCTGAGGGGTCCGGTCAGACTTAAACGGTGTTGGAATAAACTCTTGCCGCTGCTTAAATTAAATTTGATCTTTAAAACCTCCATTATGTAATAATCGGGCTTTGAATTAGGTTTCTTCTTAAAACCTTTCGGCTCATGATATGTAACCGTGGACTTATCATTTTATTGCAATTTCTTTAAAATATCTATTTCCTAAACTAGCCTTGTGGGTCCCACACGGGATTCACGGCACTGTAATACCTCAGGAGATTTTGGGGGTGTTACAGAAAATGGTATCGGAGCGATGGCTCCTGGTTTAAGTAAAATTTCTCCTAATATTCAAATTTATTCCAGTCCAACACCCCAAGCAACTGTAACTCCTCGTGGGAATGCAAAGTAAGTGATATGTGTATTTTCTGTCTGGAAACTACATTTAATTATAAACTGTGTGTGGAACTGGCTTTAGATTAATACTGTCAGTAATGGCACGCCGAGGAGCTATAAGGGTGGTGAATGATGCTCAGGGTTCCACCGCAAACCACGATGGGGACAAGAACACTGCCGAGATCCATCCTGCTGGGGACCAGCTGCCACCAATTAATCAAAACGATCAGGAGTCGGAACGCCAGAATAACAACACGGGAGGCATGGACCCTGCTTTCGTTCAGGCCCTTGCCCAAGCTATCGCCATGGGAATTGCTCAGGTCAACCAGGAGGAATGGATACCGGTCATCAATGTGGAGGAAAACGCAGGAAGAGACCGATGGTTGGGAGAGATGCTGAAGGCTAGGCCTCCATTGTTTGATGGGGCAGGGGAGAAACACGTGGACGACTGGATTTCTAAAATGGAGACTGCTTTCGAAGTGATCGGCCCAGAGAACTGGAAGGTGCCGCTCGGGGTTAATCAACTCCGTGACACTGCTGCCCGCTGGTGGAGGACTTACAGGCCAGAGGACCGAGTGGTCGGATGGACCGAATTTGCCCTACTACTGTGGAGCGAGTACTGTCCCAGATCAGCCCGAATCGCTCGCAAGCGAGACTTTTTCAGTGCCGGACCACAGAATATGCCAGTACCAGAGATCATTCGGGCCTACCGAACTGAGCTAAGTTACATCTCGCAGATGGTTCCATCAGAAGATCAACGAATATGCCACCTTGCACAGAGGTTGCCGGAGGATGTACAACACTATGCCGCTGGATTCCACTGCACGACTCTAAGTGCATACGAAGACGTGGTCACAGCTTATGCCAGTACTGTTGTTAATACCGACAACGGACATAACTCAAAGAAGCAAAAGACATCGGCTCAGTCATGGAGCAACAACAAAATGAACTCGGGTCCATCTGATCGGCCTTACCATAGCGCCTGCTTCAATTGTGGCGTGTCCGGACATACTAAGGATTGGTGCTAGAAGTCGGCTACCAAATGTTTCACTTGCGGAAAGAGTGGACACATGTCTCGTTACTGCTGGCGGGCCAATCCCACTCAGAACTCAGCTTCCCAACCGAGTCAACAATGCTCTGTGCAATCCTCCAGACTGCCTGCCGTTTCCAACTACCGAGCTCCATCCCACCAGACTCAACCACCGCCACATGGTGCCGGCGAGGCCGTGGGCGCGGCGGTGGTACTTCATCCTTTTCGGAGTTAGTGTCGTCCCGTGTATTTGAGCTGAGGGCTACGGATGGTCAGTCCGTGCCAGCTATCTCAGGTACTCTTCTTGTTAACTCTCAGCCAGTGCATGTACTATTTGATACCGGAGCCACACATTCGTTTATATCTGTAGAATGTGTTGAACATTTTAATCTTGCTTGTGTGCCTTGTGAATCCTTTACTGTTAAACTACCCGAGGGTAGTAGAATAGGCGGCGATCTAAAGGTTCGAGACTGTCAGATCTGCATCATTGATCATAGTTGGACTGCTAATCTTATAGTCTTCCCGCTTCAGAATGAAGATATCATATTAGGTATGGACTGGATGCCATTGCACAGGACGGTCTTGGATACCTACCACTTGACTATTTCCATCACGGCTCATGACGGTACCACACATGTTATCAAAGGACGAGAACACTTCAGTACGAAAGGGTCTCTCAGCCTTCTCACATCGGAAGTCTCCTGCGACTCTCGAAGGAAGTACTATTGGTGTTATGTTCTTTAGGAGGATACTCCATAATTTACGTTCGCAAACATTCCAGTGGTGAATGAATTTCCAGACGTCTTTCCCGATGAACTACCAGGCCTGCCACCGCACCGAGAAGTTGACCTCTCCATTGAACTCGAGCCGAGGACGAGACCTATTTCTAAAGCTCCTTACAGGATGGCACCGGCCGAGATGAAAGAATTAAAGATACAGCTCGAAGATCTGCTGGAGAAAGCATTGATCCGCCCGAGCACATCACCGTGGGGCGCGCCGGTACTTTTTGTTAAGAAGAAGGACAACTCTCTACACTTGTGCATTGACTACAGGGAGCTAAATAAGGTTACTATCAAGAATCGTTATCCACTTCCAAGAATAGATGACCTCTTAGATCAATTACAACGGGCAGTTGTGTTTTCAAAGATCGATCTACGGTCCGGATATCACCAATTGAGGATTCAGGAGGAAGATATACTCAAGACTGCATTTCGATCGAGGTATGGACATTACGAGTATATCGTGGTATCATTCGGGTTGAATAATGCCCCAGCCGTTTTCATGGAACTGATGAATAGAGCTTTGATTGATTTCCTCGATAAATGCATGGTGGTTTTTATTGACGACATCCTGATCTATTCTCGAAGCCGACAGGAACACGAGGAACATTTGAGGCAAGTTCTGAGCATGATGAGGCAACACCAACTTTATGTGAAACTTTCCAAGTGCGAATTATGGATGTCGGAGGTAATTTTTCTCAGACATGTTGTCTTGGCAGAAGGCGTCAAGGTCGATCCACAAAAGATCGAGACAATAATGAGTTGGGAACCGCCGAAGAACGTCAAGGAGGTAAGGAGTTTCCTAGGATTGGCGGGTTACTATCAAAGATTCGTCGAGGCTTTTTCCTGTATTGCTCGACCATTAACGAACCTACTGAGAAAGAGCACCAAATTTGTATAGACTACAGATTGTCAAAAGAGCTTTGATGAGCTCAAAAGTAGGCTGGCTACTGCTCCAGTGCTAGTGCTACTGCAGGGAACGGAAGGATTCATTACATACATGGATGCATCTAAGCATGGACTGGGTGTGTCTTCATATAGAATGACAGAGTCATTGCATACGCATCTCGAAAACTAAGGCCGTACGAAGTGAATTACCCGACACACGACTTGGAGCTAGCTGCAGTGGTGCATGCCCTCAAGAGTTGGAGGCACTATCTTTACGGAGTTACTTGCAAGATTTTCACGGATCATAAGAGTTTGAAGTATCTTCACTCAGAGGTAATTAAACATGAGACAGAGGCGCTGGTTGGAGCTAATCGAGGACTACGATGTGGAAATCTCCTATCTTCCCGGGAAAGCCAATGTGGTAGCTGAAGCTTTTAGTCGGAAAACTACATAAGAAGTGATGGTATCCAACATAACAGTTGAGCCCGAACTGCAGCAAGACATTAGGAGAAGCAGTACCGAGGTATGGATACAACGTAGGCAAGGACAATTATGCTCAATCAATATACATTCGTCCTTACTAGACGAGATATGTTTAGCACAGATGGAGGATCCCAAATTACGTGCGATTGGTGCAAGAATCGAGGGAGTAGATGTTTCCGACTATAAGATCCAGGGTGACTTGGTGAGGTTCAAGAATAGGATCTGTATTCCGCCGAATGACGGGATGAAGCAAACTATACTGAAGGAGGCGCACTCCACTCCCTATTCTATTCACCCAGGAGCGAGCAAAATGTACAAAGATCTGCGACAGAGTTTTTGGTGGAAAATATGAAATGGGAAGTTGCTAGGTTCGTCGCCTGATGTATGACGTGCCAACAAGTGAAGATTGAACACCACAGACCAGCCGGAATCATGCAACCCCTACCTATCCCGGAGTGGAAATAGGAGAGCATATCGATGGATTTTGTCACTAAGCTACCAATGGCGGTGGGAGGAAAGGATATAATTTGGGTCATTGTTGATCGATTAACGAAATCGGCACATTTCATTCCTGTTCAAGAAACAACCGGGATAGAGCAATTGGCCGCTATTTTCATCACGGATATCACGAGGCTGCACAGCATTCTGTCGTCCGTCATTTCGGATAGGGACACCAGATACGTGTCTCGTTTTTGGAAAGCCATCCATAAATCTATGGGGACCCAAATATATTTTAGCACGGCTTATCACCCTCAGACGGATGGACGGACCGAACGTACGATTCAAACCTTGGAAGATATGTTGAGGGCATGTGTGCTCGATTGGGGTAAGGATTGGGCTAGGCATCTGGGATTGGTGGAGTTTTCGTACAACAACACCTGGCATGCAAGCATAGGCATAGAACCCTTTGATGCCCTGTATCGCCATTATGCTGGGATGATACTTCTGAAACCGCGGTTACCGAGTTAGATCTGATCCAGGAGTCTATTAAGAAGATCTCTATCATTCGAAATCACATGCTAGCGCACAGATCTGGCAGAAATCTTATGTCGAAAACCGACAGCGACCGTTAGAATTTGCAGTTGGGGATCATGTTTGGGTCAAAGTATCACCTATGCGGGGTATCCGGCATTTCGGCCAAAAGGGCAAGTTAAGCCCGAGGTTTATAGGCCCGTTTGAGATATTGGACCGGGTAGGGAAGCTTGCATATCGATTAGCTCTGCCGCCGCATCAGGATGAGTGCATAACATCTTTCACGTCTCCAAGTTAAGGAAGTATGTCTATGATCCGAGTCACAAGCTCAATTTCGAAGAAGTGGAAATTTCCGACGACGCTACCTTTAGAGAGGTACCGATCACCATCTTGGATCGGCGTATGAAGATATTACGAAATAAAGCTATACCCCTCGTAAAAGTTCAGTGGTCGCACCACGGCATGGAAGAAGTGACTTGGGAAACCGAGTCGAGCATGAAAGAGAGTCATCCCGAGTTATTTTCTTAGTTTCGGGACGAAACTATTTTTAAGGGGGGTGATATGTAATACCACTGGTATTTCATGTTTAATTACCTTGTACTGTGTGATTTCTTGTAATGTGATGTTTTTTTTATTTTTTTATTTCATTAAATGCTATACAATTATGCGATGTGGATGAAACGGAGGTGACACGCCTTGACGCCGTTGGACGATCGTCGGTGCGAATATGACGGTGGCCAACGTCTTGTTCCCCGATAATTGTTGACGAGTGGGAAGGATGGTCACCCCGAGATGGTTAAAATGTGATATATGGCTAAGGAATTGAATGTCTAACGTACGTTATAGTATATGCATAACGTATGCTAGAATTTGAGTGTTACATACATTAACTTAACAAGCTTACGTACGTAACGGTTGTGTTGGCCTCCCGACCAGAATCTTCCTTTTGACGCGGATTGAGCCACTTTCGGCGGGATAGAAGACAAACGAGTCAACTCCTCATCGCGTATGCTATCCGCCAAGCTTAGCGTACGCTACAGTCTGGAGCCTTACGTACGTAAAAGATGGACATATTTCAGTCAGTGACCTCTGGACGGGCTTTACGCACGTTAGCATCAGAACATTACGTACGTCACCTTTACATACGTAAGGTCTAAATCATTAACGTACGTTATCGAAACCGAGTGTTATAAAATGACACTTCCTCTCTTTATTTGCTCGACCTCAACCCTGCAAGAAAACACTCTTGGAGCATTTCCCAGCCTTATACTCGGTTCTTGGACTCTCATACACTTGAATTAACATAGAGGAGGTGATTTCTTGAGCTCCGGTGAAGATTATTCAAGTCATTCAAGCCACTCTTTATTCCGCCTCGTAGTTCTTGTTGATTCGTCATCTCTCTTCATTGTTCTTCATCTACTAAGGTAAGCCTATCAATCCTAGGATTAATCCCTTCAATGCTGTTGATTATTACTTGTTGGATTATGGGTACATGGGTAGATTTTGCTAAATCCCGTAGTCAATCTAAATGGACGAACTTATAGTAATCGGGATTATCATTGTTCGTATATTTCATTTTCATACTACTCGTTGTAATAATCACATGCAAGAACTTCCATCTCAATTTACATCGGGATTATATAAACTCGACGAATCAATTGTAGGAGAATTTCGTAGGAATCCATCACCATTTGATAAAGTAGTCGTAACCCACTCTTGCCACATGATTATCAACGTTAAATTAACTAGAGGAATTAATTCGATAGTATTAATGTCATTGAGAATCAAACGCCGAAATCATTGTGTAAAATGGTAATCCACCTATTGTAGTACTCGGAATAGAGAATTGAATTAGAAGTTATGGTATTCAATTATGCTATAGTCGTTTGTTGCTAACTGAATGATGATTGGAATAATCTTGTTGAACAAATCGATGTAGCTAATGTTAACCGTAGAATTGAACGACATAGTGGTACGTATTGCTTGTGTACTTAGAAGCACGATACTAGTGTTGGCAATTAAGACTACGTTAGGAACCCGGTTAGGGAAGGGAAGGGAAACTAGTTCTATTCATCATGATCCATACGAGGTGTTAATCGGATATTACATGACTAGGTTAAGCTCGATCGGGAGTGGAAGATCCCAGTTATCATAAGGCACCTACCGTCGGATCAAAGGCAAGTGAAATCTTGCTCGAGAAATGTTAATATTATTGAAATTTTTGTATTCATGAATGTGCCATTGTTGGTGAAATGCCGACGGTTGTCTTTCTCTAAGAATGTGTTATAAATGGGCCGATGTGTTGTGGATAAAACTTGTATGGTACCCGTATGGAAATGTGTTAGGGGATAAGACCCAAATTTGGCACCTACACTCCGGGGTATTCCCATGTGGATACTTTCGTGACCCTTGGTTGCGACCTTGGGGTTTATGTGATAAAAAGGAGAAAGACAACATCGGTCGTGTGGTGAAATATTTTCTGTTGGTTATGTGGCACTTTGTTTGGTAAAATTGTGTATATCATTGTTAATAATCGTTATTGGTATGCATTCTCTGACCCTGGTTACCTAGCATGAATTGTCATGCCAGGTAAATTTGTTGATCATATACAGGACATTCTTGAGGGGTCCGGTCAGGCTTGAACAGTGTTGGAATAAAGTCTTGCCGCTGCTTAAATTTAATTTGATCTTTAAAACCTCCGTTATGTAATAATCGAACTTTGAATTATGTTTCTTCTTAAAACCTTTCGGCTCATGATATGTAACCATGGACTTATCGTTTTATTGCAATTTCTTTAAAATGTCAATTCCTAAACTAGCCTTGTGGGTCCCACACGGGATTCACGGCACTGTAATACCTCGGGAGATTTTGGGGGTGTTACAATAAAGCTTCACATGAATTATTAATGTAAATAGTCCCAAAGGTTTTTGACTTTAGGTATATCATGATACTTTTGAGGATTGTTCATGTTTCTGAAAAAAATCATATTTGAACATATGAGTTGCATAAAATTACTTGTTAAAACTAGTTAATCATATTATGGAGTCGAGAATTTCATGTCTGATTGGAGAATGGAGCTTGCAATAAATGGATTTTGAGAAAAATGAGTGTAATCAGTTTTATTTAGTAATGAGGGAACTGAAATATGCAATGGATATAGATAGCTAACTGAGGATTGAGTTTATTGAGGCATCTAACATACTGTGTAGAGAAGTATGACATGATCAAGATATTAGTCGTCATGGCTCGAGGACGAAAGCAAAGAATATCATAGATTTGAGATGCATATATGAGTTGTGATTTTAAACGTGGTATATAGATAGTAAAGTTTCATGCGCATCTAATGCTAATGATGGGCGGGAGTATACCTGTAATACTCGAGATCTTCATTCAAGTTTCGTTGAATTTTTCTGCGGTTTAGGGGATTGTTGTCGTCCATGTATTTGGAATCGTGAGCCATGTTTGGGTGTACAATGTTTGACAGATGTTTGGTTACGGTTCAGATCGTTGCTTGAGTTTTGGTTCATTGTAGTGTAGCGCATGCTACTAAGTGGTGTAGCGCGCGCTATTGTGCTGCGGTTAGCGCATGCTACGTGGATTGTAGGGCACGCTAACTGGCAGTCCGAAGGCTGTCCAGGAGCAACTGGATTGAGACTGGGGTCTCGATAGCGCACGTTAAGGTTGGTAGTTAGTGCACGCTATCGACGGTTTTAGTGTAGGTTATTGCTCATTCTAGCGCATGCTACCTGAAAGCCACTGGATTGGACACATAACTCGTTAGCGCACACTACACCTATTGGCTAGCGCATGCTAATAGTGTTTCGAGCAGAAGGTGCTGGAAGTGTCGACCCGTTAGCGCGCGCTACGGAGTCCAGGCTAGCGCATGTTAATAATTGTCCATTATAAATACTGGAAAACAGCTTTATTTCGTCATTTCTCATTTTTTCCTTCATCTCTTTCCATCGGGAGAGAGTTCTTGGGGCCATTTTGGACGATCTTCAGTATCAAGCTCCTCCATGGTAAGCCTTCTTCGTGTTTATCACATCATCTAACTTGTTTTCATTTCGGATCGAAGTATTTCCTTCCTAGGACCCTAGTTGAGAAATATTTGGAGTTTTTCCTTTGTTTCGTGATTCTTACCCGATCTCATCAGATCGGTTATGTATTATTGTTGTCCTGGTTGTGATCTTCGGATTGGTAACTCGTTTATCAATTTTATTTCACCCGGAGCATGATTTCGATTTCTTTAAGCAACCTTTGGACCCTATTGTTCTTCGTGTCGATTTAAGTTTCATTCAGTATTGTTGATTCGTGGTGATGTTATTCTCGTAGTGTTCGTGGGGATGTCGGATCCTTGGTTGTTCTTAGAAGTTTAGGGGCTGCTCGACCACGTTCGTTCGTGTTCTGTTGCTCGTGCTATCGAGGCAAGTATATTTCCCATACACTTCGTGTTTCGTAGACGTAATAGTTGGTAATGGGATATATGTGAAATTTGAATGCTTTTAATAAACTTTTAAAAGAATCGGTATATTCTCGATAAAGGTTTTCCTTCGAAGATAACTCGTATGCTTTTTGAATAAGTGTGTTTTCTGAATATGTGTGTTGGTGTTAGATGCTGGAAGATGTTGTAATCATATTATGTGAATTAGTAGACAATAATCACTTGTCGAGGATTGTGTTTTGATACGTGTACTCGTTCGGTGAATATGTGATGTTGTATGATATTAGTTGTTACTTCTTTTTAAGGAGGTTGTGATGCTCAGTGTTGTTTGGAAATAGTACTTCCTCGTTGTTGTGTGGTTGTTGTAAAGTAATGTGCCACTGGGTAAGATTTGTTGAATCTCTGGGATCCTTCCTTACTAGTACGGATCAGGCATGGCCATGGGGTTATCCAATCGGGTATGTCTTGCAGAGACTCCGAGGTTCGTGGCTTGCTAGTCCGATGCCAGGATATCTTGTGGGGTTAACCAAACTGGGTATGTCGATGCGGAGACTCCGAGGTTCGTAGCGTGTTAGCGTGAGGCCAGGATAAATTATGGTTGTGGTTTGGTTATGTGACGTACGTATCATGGGTTGTCCAATCGGGTATGTATCGCGGAGGCTCCGAGTTTCGTGGATTGCTAGCCCGATGCTGGTGTTGCGATATTTCTTACACGCAAGTGCACGTTATCGTTTACAAGTAATAAAGTGATGAGTGAGTATCGTTCCCACGAGGACTGAATCACTAACTACCGATTTTGTGTATTCTAGTTTTATTCGAACAATCGAATTTGCGTTTTGCAATTAATTTCTAAAAGAATTATTAAAAGACTAAACAGTAGAAAACAATAGCTAGAAGAAAAGAAATCAAATGATGAATAAGTCTAGGATTCTGAATCCACTTGGTTTATCCGAATTTACTCTCGATTATCCGTAGTAAATAATTTTCCCAATTCATTGAAGGCGGAGATTGCTAATATATTCTACCGCCTCTCCCGAGGTCAATAGATTTTCTAAAGGCGGATAACGCACTCTATCCCTAGGTGAATTAATTCGTCAATAGGCAAAAAGCATAAAATCTCCAAAAGGCCACGTAGTTCCTATGAGTATATTCCTATCTCATAGAATAAAACGGTCCTCACCAATGGTTCCTTGCCAATTCTCCTCTCCCGATTCGAATTGAATGATTAAGTCAATACAACTATTGGCCAGATAATTGCAAGCATTAAACACGATTGGGAAAACTCAACAAAAAGGTAGTTAATTAGATAATCTCAAGCAAAATCCGTCAAAACGTAAGTTTCATCAAAATCCTAGATTAGGGTTTTAGCCTGACATACTAATAATTGAAAATACAGAATAAATGAATGAAAGCATTAAATTCAAACGCAGATGGAGCTTGGATTCCTCCGTTCTTCGGCTTCCGCCCTATGCCCTTGAAGTCTTCTGCTTCCCTCCTCTTCTGCCGTCTCCAAACTCAAGATCCCATGATTAACCGATTAAAGATTATTAATTAGGGTCTTAAACCCTTATTTATAGCTTTTCATATCCTCCAAATCGCGTCCGTATGAGTAGGTCGAAAACTGGCTTCGAAACGGCCCAAATCCGTGCGGACATACAAAAACCGCCTAGTGTGCCGCGGCGCACTAAATATGTGCCGCGGCACATTGCCTTCAGCTGGATGCCTGGGCGTCATTTAATTCTTCTGTGCCGCGGCTCACCTGGACTGTGCCGCGGCACAGAGTACAGGTTACTTAGTGCCCGGCTGGGTGTCTTCCTGTGCCGCGGCCCTGCTTCCTTGTGCCGCGGCTCATAGCCAAAATTTGCCGTTTTCGCCCGTTTCGCCTCGTTTACGCTTCCGGACTTCAACTTCCTGACAAACATACAAAATTAAGGCATTAAAGGCTCATTTAATCAAATTCACTCTTCAAAACAATACAAAATAATGATGAATAAGCGTATAAAAATACGCCTAACAAATACCCCCAAATTTAAGCCTTTGCTTGTCCTCAAGCAAAAAGAATTAATTTCAACAAAAGAATGTCGTGAATCATCGTGCGACTCATAGTGTTCAACCTAATCAATACTATCCTAAAATTCTCTCTGAATAATACGAGTGTCGTAATAGCGAGCTACACTCAGAACACTGATCCCACAAAGTAATCAAGTTCAGTCTTAATTACTCGTTCATGAAGAAAATCTAGCTCAAAGATTAACAAACGTGAATCAAATCGACCGTCAATATGAAAGGCTAAAATAAACAACCTAGTTCGTCCCGTTCCACAGTCTAATGACAAAATTTTCACGAGTTTCATAAAAATAATCCTCGGACAGTATTCCCTAATATATATGCTCAAGAATTTGATTCGAGTTGACTACTAGGTTCGGATCTCGGGATGCTTCATCGGGATAATCCTAGGGTGGAACTTCCATTCTCATGTATTGGGAAACCGTTTGACGTAAAAGACACTCATGGGGCACATGGATGCTTCTAGTTACTAAGTTCCTTTCTACAGCGGAGAAACAACTCGAATATATAATTCCTGCATGTCCGAATCAAGGTCGCTGTTTTACGCGAGAGTAAACAACGGGTCACGCGAATACCCCCGGTTACTAGGCTCCCTATCATCGGCACATGTGAAATTTCTAAATCACTAGTCTAATCAGGGTCGTCGTTTTACGCGAGAGTAAACAACGGGTCACGTGAATGCCCCCGGTTACTAGACTTCCCATCATAGAACAACATTATCTCGACTTTTGGGAAAAACTGACCGACTCTAAACTCACTCTAAGTTCCAACACGACTAATGTAACTGTACGACTCACTAACCGAAAACTGTAACCAAACGTATCGACGGTGATTTTAAAACAAGTATGTATCCTCTCTTATCCGCCAAGACCTCTACAATCACAAAAAAAATTTGGACCTAAATGAATACTAAGCAGAAACAGAAATCACTGACTACAACGCGACTAGAACTCGACCGTTTCTTCAGAGAGAAAAACAGTGTTGTAACATCAGTATTACACAAATAGAAGCACGAAAAATTCACGAATAGAGAAAAATTAAGACAAGCAAGGCTATCGAAAAAAATAACGCAAAGTAATGAAAAGTGCAACGAAATAAAGTACAGCAATGAATGTAGCGACAAAAAGTAAACCCCCCCCCCCCAAACTTAGGACGTACATTGACCTCAATGGACAAAATATGATATGTAATAAAAGTAAAAGGTCAAGTACTCCCCTCCAGTCCTCTCACGAGCTGGTGCCGGCATCATCCGGTGAGCTTGCACGCTTCTTGACTACATCATGCGGAGTGTGAATAAATGAGCTTGCATCATCAAAAAGGAAGTTAAGTACGAGCTCTCAAGTTTAACATGATGTAAGGGTTGGGGATAATGTAATTCGATAACATGATTCATTGTATATAATTTGAAAATGCCTGGCTTACCAATTTTTCATTGCTGCAATTTATCAAACACTTTGTGTGCACAAGTTAAAATGAAGAACAAGAATTTTGATGGTTAACTCCAAATCACAAAAATAATAACACAGATAATAACCCTGAATAACGACAACTATCATCACCAATTCGTTCATAAATATCAATTCCATCACAATATCAAATTCCCCTTATTCCAATTCCATTTTAGAAACAACATTGAAGAACAACTAGCAATATATAACTTCAATTCTTTTCAAATCAAGTATCACTTATGATTAAGAAATCAAGAATTACCTGAAAAATTTGAGAAGGAGACAAAGAGAAGGTTATCGAATGACCTTATTATACCGTCAAAAATCTGAGGGAAGGGCCCCTTGTGCTGGCCAATCAACTGAATGAAGCATACCTGGCCATTCTTATAATGCGACGGGGGCCGCGGCACAACATAAGTGAGCCGCGACCCAGAGTACAGTCGGCCTGGTACGTATTTGTAATACTGCCGGGTGTCGCGGCTCAGTTTGGGCGTGCCGCGGCTCAACGTGTTAGTGTGCCGCGGCTCATTTGCCCCATGCCGCGGCACAAAGTACAGTCTCCTGGGCGTTTCTTGGACATTTGGTGTGCCGCGGCTCAGGGTATGTGTGCCGCGGCTCAGTGACCTGGTGTGCCGCGGATCAGTAAGATCGTGCCGCGGCACAGAGTACAGTTTGTTCGGCCATGTTTCACCAGCTGGTGCGTGCCGCGGCTCACTTTTATTGTGCCGCGGCCCATCATTGAATTCCTCCCCTTGGCTGATTCCTGCACAGAATGTTTACACGAAAACATCAAGACGAGCGGGAAGGACGGATCAAAGAAGAATGACGACAAGGAAAGACTCTAAAAATGCAAGAAAACAATAAAGAATCTACAACTAATACTCGGGTTGCCTTCCGAGGAGCGCTAAGTTTATAGTCTTCAGCCGGACTTTTCTCGCATTCATCCGGCGGTGGATAAGGCGACGCTCGTTTTCTGCGTGTCTATTGGATTTCCCAAGTATGCCTTCAACCGTTGTCCATTAACTTTGAATTTTCGGGCATCTTTTTGTACTTCTACTGCACCATGTGGAAACACTTGAACTACGGTGAATGGTCCCGACCATCGTGAACGCAATTTCCCGGGAAATAACTTTAAGCGAGAGTTAAATAGCAACACATCTTGTCCCGGGACAAATTCTCTCTGAGTGATGTGCTTATCATGCCAAATCTTTGTCCGCTCCTTATAAAGTTTCGCATTTTCATATGAGTCGTGGCGAAATTCTTCCAACTCATTCAGCTGCAAACAACGCTTTTCACCAGCGAATTTCAGATCAAAGTTTAGTTTCTTTATCGCCCAGTAAGCACGATGTTCCATCTCTACGGGTAAATGGCAACCTTTACCATAGACCAATCTGTAGGGCGACATTCCGATAGGTGTTTTATACACAGTCCGGTACGCCCAAAGTGCATCATTGAGTTTAAATGACCAATCTTTTCGAGACGAGCTGGCCGTCTTTTCTAGAATCCACTTCAGCAACACGATGAGTGACTTGATATCTCGACTTGACCGCTCGTCTGAGGATGGTATGCTGTAGCAACACGATGAGTGACTCCGTATTTTCTCAAAACCGCATCAAGAAATTTGTTGTCGAAGTGTGACCCACCGTCACTGATAATAGCACGTGGAGTCCCAAAGCGTGTGAAGATATGTTGTTTAATAATCTTGATTACGACATTGGACCCATTCGTAGGTAGTGCCACCGCTTCAACCCATTTTGAGACATAATCTACGGCCACCAAAATATAGAGATTCTTGTTTGATGGAGGAAATGGACCCATGAAGTCGATCCCCCATACATCGAACAATTCAACTTCGAGTATGGTGTTCAGCGGCATTTCTTGTCGTCTTGAGATGTTTCCCGTCCGTTGACACCGATCACACGTGGACACAAAGGAGTGAGCATCCTTGAACAAGGACGGCCAATAGAACCCCGATTGTAAGACCTTCGCCGCTGTTCTATTTCCACTAAAATTTCCACCGTAGGGTGATGCATGGCAATGTTTTAGCACACTGTGGATTTCCTCATCCGGAATGCATCTACGAATAATTTGATCGGGGCATCGCTTGAAAAGAAAAGGATCGTCCCACAAATAGTACTTAGCATCCGAGATTAGCTTCTTCTTTTGATGGCGTGAGAGGTCGTTCGGAATTGTTTTACTTGCCAAGTAGTTCACTAGATCAGCATACCAAGGCACGTGTTTTGAATCCAACTTGTAGAGCTGCTCGTCGGGGAAGGTTTCTATAATTTGTGGCTGACTTTCTTCCTTCTCGAGGGGACTCTCTAATCGTGAAAGGTGATCGGCTATAACATTTTCAGTCCCTTTCTTGTCCCGAATCTCCAAGTTGAATTCTTGAAGGAGTATCACCCACCGAATCAACCTTGGTTTGGCATCCTTCTTCTCCAAAAGGTATTTTATTGCTGAATGGTCGGTCCACACTATCACTTTCGTTCCCAGTAGATAAGCCCGGAATTTATCAAATGCAAAGATCACCGCCAACAATTCCTTATCCATTGTGGCATAATTTCTTTGGGCGTCATCGAGTGTTCGGCTCGCATAGTATATGACATGGAACACCTTCCCTCGTCTCTGCCCCAAAACAGCCCCAATGGCAAAGTCGCTAGC
Source organism: Orobanche coerulescens (assembly GCA_033398695.1). Taxonomy (NCBI): domain Eukaryota; kingdom Viridiplantae; phylum Streptophyta; class Magnoliopsida; order Lamiales; family Orobanchaceae; genus Orobanche; species Orobanche coerulescens. The sequence continues at coordinate 98,369,583 of CM065817.1, read as the reverse complement.
ATCACACATTAACTCGAACGGAAGGTCCCAATCCGGAGCGACTATCACCGGTGCCGTGCTTAGAGCTTTCTTCAACAATTCGAAACTTTCTTTACAAGACTCGTCAAAAGTAAATGGAACATCCTTCATGAGTAGATTGCACAGCGGCTTCGTGATCTTCGAAAAATCCTTAATAAATCGGCGATAGAAACCGGCATGTCCCAAAAAACTTCTAATCCCCTTGACCGAAGTGGGCGGAGGCATCTTCTCAATTGTTTCAATTTTCGCTCGGTCGACTTCAATTCCATGTGAGGATATTCGATGGCCAAGCACAATGCCCTCCTGCACCATAAAATGACACTTCTCCCAATTCAAGACCAAATTTGTCTCTTCGCATCTTCTCAAGACTTTCTGCAAATTTTTCAAACAAATGTCAAACGAATCTCCAAAAACAGAAAAATCATCCATAAAAATCTCAATACATTGCTCTACCATGTCAGAAAAAAAAGCCATCATACACCGTTGAAAAGTAGCCGGCGCATTACACAATCCAAAAGGCATGCGCCTATAAGCGAAAATGCCGTAAGGACATGTAAACGTCGTTTTCTCTTGGTCTTCGGGGGCTATGTAAATCTGATTATACCCCGAGTAACCATCGAGAGAGCAATAGAAATCGTGTCCGGCTAATCTATCTAACATCTGATCAATAAAAGGCAAGGGGAAATGATCTTTTCTAGTGGCCTTATTTAATTTCCTATAATCTATGCACATACGCCACCCCGTGACAATCCTAGTGGGAATTAATTCATTATTATCGTTTTGAACAACTGTTATCGCACCCTTTTTCGACACAACTTGGACCGGACTTACCCACTTGCTATCAGAAATTGGAAAGATCATACCTGCGTCGAGGAGTTTTAAAACCTCGACTTTTACCACCTCCTTCATGTTAGGATTCAGCCGGCGTTGATGCTCCACGGATGGTTTGTAGTCTTCCTCCATCAAAATCTTGTGCATGCAAATTGACGGGCTGATCCCCTTAATATCCGCAATAGACCATCCAAGAGCAGATTTGTACTCCCTCAAAACTCTTAATAATTTCGCCTCTTGATCTCCCGCTAAAGTGGCCGAAAGAATAACTGGAAGGGAGTTGTCGGGCCCCAGGAATGCATATTTTAAATGAGGCGGCAGCTTCTTGAGTTCCAACTTTGGAGGTTTTTCGATCGATGGGGTTGGTCGAGTTAGTGAACTGCCGAGCTCCTCGAATGTGTCGTACGTAGGCTGCATGCTCTCCATTTAGTTCGGAAACAGCCCCAATCAAAACGGATTCCAATGGATCGGGTGGATAATTTTCTCGAAAAGTTCTACTCACGCACGAGTCAATGACGTCAACCTGGAAACAATTTTCAGCGTCACTCGGATATTTTACGGATCGAAAGATATTGAATGTTACTTGCTCCTCTTGAACACGTAGAGTCAGCTTCCCCTTTTCCACATCGATCAAAGTTCGGCCGGTCGCCAAGAACGGTCTTCCCAAGATAATCGGGATATCTTGATCTTCCTCCATATCGAGCACAATAAAATCCGCTGGAAAGATAAATTTGTCAACCTTTACTAACACATCCTCTATTACTCCCCTTGGATATTTGATAGATCGATCCGCTAATTGCAAGGAGACCGTCGTCGGCTTGGCTTCCCCAATGTCCAGCTTTTTAAAAATAGAAAGGGGCATAAGGTTTATGCTGGTCCCGAGATCGCATAGGGCTCTTTCAAAAGACGAATTTCCGATGAGACAAGGGATGGTAAAACTTCCCGGATCTCTCAATTTAGGTGGGAGCTTCTTTTGTAAAATAGCGCTGCACTCCTCCGTTAAAGCGACCGTCTCATATTCCTCGAGCTTTCATTTGTTTGACAAGACTTCTTTCATGAATTTAACATAACTCGGCATTTGTTCCAATGCGTTGGCAAATGGAATGTTTATGTGCAATTTCTTGAAGACGTCGAGGAATTTTGAAAACTGCTTGTCCAGTTTTTGCTTTTGGAAACGCTGTGGGAATGGAATTTGAGGAGTGGGCTGAGTAGTCGATACTTCCTTTGGCTTGGGCGCCTCATCCTTTTCCTTCTCGTTCTGCTCGATCGGCTGCTCTTTGTTATTAATAGGCTGCCCTTTCAACTCCTTTCCACTTTGTAATTCGATCGCTTGCACATTTTCCTTGGGTTTCACTTCGGCTGCACTGGGCGATGCACCTTGAGACCGCGAAGACAATAAATTAGCAATCTACCCCATTTGTGTTTCTAGATTTCGGATGGAGGTAGAATGATTTTGGAGGGTCGTCTCGGTGCGGGTCATGAATTGGCTCGTGTTAGCCACCAATTGAGCAAGCACATCTTCCAATGATACCTTTGGTGATTGAGGGGGCTGCTGTGGGGGCTGCGCGAAGTGAGCTTGTGGAGGTTTCAAAGCTTGCCCGTTTCTCCACGGAAAATTTTGTTGATTTCGCCACCCTTGATTATAAGTGTTGGGGTAAGAATTGTTTTGTCGATTTCCGTTTCCCACGAATTGAGCTTGCTCCATCGGATGTTGTTCGAACGGGTTTCCGACTTGGCACTCCGCGCTAGGGTGAGATCCGTTACACCAATTGCAAGACTCAATGGTGACGGGAGAAGGAGCATGCGAAAATGCTTGGAGCTGCTGAGTCAAGGCGGCGACTTGAGCTGACAATGTGGATATCGGATCATTACTAGAAACTTCCATAACTCGCTTCGGCGTCAATCTTTCAGATGGCCATTAATATGCATTTGCGGCCATAGCTTCCAACAACGAGTGTGCCTCGGCCATAGTCTTTCCCATCAAAGCCCCACCGGCGGCTGCATCCACGAGAGTGCGTGTAGAGGCACTCAATCCATTGTAAAACGTCTGAATTTGAAGCCAGTCTGGGAGGCCGTGATGTGGGCATCTCCGTAACAAATCTTTATATCGCTCCCACGCCTCGTGGAGCGATTCCATATCGTACTGACCGAAAGTGGCGATCTCGTTTCTTAATCTCGCCGTCTTAGAAGGTGGGAAGAATTTGGCAAGGAAGGCTTGCGCTAACTCTGCCCATGTTGTGATCGACCCCGGCGGTAGAGAATTCAGCCAAAATTTCGCTTTATCCCTCAAAGAGAAATGGAAAAGCCGTAATCGGATCGCATCGTCAGTGACACCATTATTCTTGAACGTGTCACAAATTTCAAGGAAAGAAGCAATATGAGCGTTAGGGTCGTCATTCGGCAATCCACAGAATTGGCTCGCCTGCACCATCTGAATGATAGCAGGCTTGATCTCAAAATTATTGGCTTGGATAGTGGGACGCCGAATTCCCGAAAAATTAGCATTGATCTGCGGCATGGCATAGTCTCTAAGAGCTAGTGCCGGTTGCACTTGCTGCACATGGTTATCTCCTCCTTGAATCTCGATATTCTCGGCCATGATCACCGTCGTCTGTAATTCTCGTTTCTCCTTCTTGTTCCTTCTCAGAGTGCGCTCGAGCTCGGTGTCCAAAGGTAGTAGGCCTTCGTTACCGAGTTTTCTCATGCACTACACGAAAGATCCTGAAAGGAAAAAACAAATAAACAAATAAAATTAAATACACAAAAATAATAAAATAAAACGTTCAAACTAAGACTAGAAATACTGAAATCAATATTAGTAAAATTTTAGTCCCCAGCAACGGCGCCAAAAATTTGTTGCGATATTTCTTACACGCAAGTGCACGTTATCGTTTACAAGTAATAAAGTGATGAGTGAGTATCGTTCCCACGAGGACTGAATCACTAACTACCGATTTTTTGTATTCTAGTTTTATTCGAACAATCGAATTTGCGTTTTGCAATTAATTTCTAAAAGAATTATTAAAAGACTAAACAGTAGAAAACAATAGCTAGAAGAAAAGAAATCAAATGATGAATAAGTCTAGGATTCTGAATCCACTCGGTTTATCCGAATTTACTCTCGATTATCCGTAGTAAATAATTTTCCCAATTTATTAAAGGCGGAGATTGCTAATATATTCTACCGCCTCTCCCGAGGTCAATAGATTTTCTAAAGGTGAATAACGCACTCTATCCCTAGGTGAATTAATTCGTCAATAGGCAAAAAGCATAAAATCTCCAAAAGGCCACGTAGTTCCTATGAGTATATTACTATCTCACAGAATAAAACGGTCCTCACCAATGGTTCCTTACCAATTCTCCTCTCCCGATTCGAATTGAATGATTAAATCAATACAACTATTGGCCAGATAATTGCAAGCATTAAACACGATTGGGAAAACTCAAAAAAAGGTAATTAATTAGATAATCTCAAGCAAAATCCGTCAAAACGTAAGTTTCATCAAAATCCTAGATTAGGGTTTTAGCCTGACATACTAATAATTGAAAATACAGAATAAATGAATGAAAGCATTAAAATCAAACGCAGATGAAGCTCGGATTCCTCCGTTCTTCGGCTTCCGCCATCTGCCCTTGAAGTCTTCTGCTTTCCTCCTCTTCTGCCGTCTCCAAACTCAAGATCCCACGATTAACCGATTAAAGATTATTAATTAGGGTCTTAAACCCTTATTTATAGCTTTTCATATCCTCCAAATCGCGTCTGTATGAGTAGGTCAAAAACTGGCTTCGAAACGGCCCAAATTCGTGCAGACATACAAAAACCGCCTAGTGTGTCGCGGCGCACTAAATCTGTGCCGTGGCACATTGCCTTCAGCTGGATGCCTGGGCGTAATTTAATTCTTCTGTGCTGCGGCTCACCTGGACTGTGCCGCGGCACAGAGTACAGGTTACTTAGTGCCCGGCTGGGTGTCTTCCTGTGCCGCGGCCCTGTTCCTTGTGCCGAGGCTCATAGCCAAAATTTGTCGTTTTCGCCCGTTTCACCTCGTTTACGCTTCCAGACTTCAACTTCCTGACAAACATACAAAATTAAGGCATTAAAGGCTCATTTAATCAAATTCACTCTTCAAAACAATACAAAATAATGATGAATAAGCGTATAAAAATATGCCTAACAGCTGGGATAACTACGAATGTATGTCATGATTGTGGTTATATGACTGTTGTCATGGTAATATGTCATGTTGTGTGGCTTCCCTTTGGGTTATTCAGTCGGGTATGTCTCGGTTATTCAAGTGAATTATCTCAGGAAGTCTTTTGTTATGTTTTACTGTTTAGCCGTTCTCGATTGTTATGTTCTCAGAGTATGTGATGTATGGCTCGTATTTCGCACATTATACTTGCACTAGCAAAATAGTAGAATTTTGCTAACTCCCGAGTAATCGGGTGCGGATGTCTGTATTGCGTCCAGGTATATACAGGTTCTTGGGGAGCAAGACATAGGATCGGTACGAAGGATGATGGAAGTCAAATGATACTAATCACAAGAAGGCCAGCTCTGGGTGTAGTTATTCGGAGCTCATTGTATTATCCTTTCCGCTGTCGTATTATCTGTTGTATGGGTTTGTGAGCGTATTTGACCCCTGTGCGGGTACGAGTTTTGAGTGAGAAATGTATTTGAAGTTTTAAGTTGTATGTTTGTGGTGAAGACCAAATCGGTCGAATGGTCCGTTATTCAGCCATGTCGTATGTAATGTGATGTCTTGTTTCTGTATTTAGCCTGGTAGATCCTCACAGAGAGGGTCTACGGCGCTTTAATATTCCCTAGGGGATCGGGGGTGTTACAGAATATGGTATCGGAACTTAGGTTGTGGAGACCTAGGTTGTTGGGTTGAGTTGAGTGTTGTCGAGCCTTGTCTTGTCAGATTGTGTCTGACTGGGTCATTTTGCAATGCGTCATCTGAGATGACGGTCGTGATTAGTATCAAGGTATAGCCATCATCTTCGTGTGACCTTTGGATGTAAGTTCCCCTACTATATTGTGCTTTGTGTTATACGAGCTTGTGTGATTCTATGTTGTGAAGTGGTGTTTCAGTGTGAATTGTGAATACGTGACCTATGCTTGTTTGATTCTTGTAGTGTGCTGGAATTAAAAAAATTAGTGCCGATGAATATGTATATATGTATATCTTGTATAAAACGTTTTTACAGGAATAATGGCTTTGGTGTGGTTATGCAAGGAAAGTTCATCAATGTGATATATTTTTGAGAATTCAAACTATTGATATTTCATTTTCATGTTGTATTATAAGTTTTCAAAACGCGATTTTTAAAACAAATGAGGTCTACAAAATTTACTTAAGACGTGACTGTCGCTTTTAACTTTTTGGTTTCATGACGGTCAGTCAAATGATATGTGGTGATGATGTTACCATTGTTTGGGTAATAATGCTCAGAATTGTGATTAAAATGGTGGTGTGAATGCTGCGTCGTTCGCTATGCACTCGTTGAGATAATCCTATTTATTGAGGGGCGGAATTCCGGTTTTGAATGTTAATTGCCTTTTGATGGTTGCTCGTGGGATGTTGTAATCATGTGAGTTCGATGGCGTTTGGATTCATAAATTGTTGTTTATTTGTAATCTTCATTCTAGTATTGTTTTGTATATGTTCATTAACGTGTTGGTGAATTAGAGCAGTTAGCGCATGCTAAGTATGAAGCTAGCGCGCGCTAATGTGGCATGGCTAGCGCAGGCTAAACCTGTGTTGTAGCGCGCACTAATTAGTCTGGACAGAAGCTATGGAACTGCATCTTTTCCGTTAGGTCTAACTTTTGCGATCGTTAGACCAATCTTTTGTGACCGTGTTCTATTTGTGTTGCCTAGTGATGACAATTATTGTGTGTGATTATGTGTTATGATTTTTCATTGCGCTAGGTGGTTACTTGTTAGCATGCCAAGGGGCATAGGTCGTGGTCGTAACCATGGTACAGATGGCCACGGGGATCAGACGCGGGATCGAGAGAATGTTACCGGGAGCGATATTGGTGTGTTGGTGTTGCTACTATATTGCAACAAGTAGCGACACAGATGACTCATTTGACCCAGGCGGTTCAATGTAACACTGATGTGACTCAGAACGTCGGCATAAATCAATGGCTTCGAGAGGTAGTTCGTATGAATCCCCCTCGATTGGATGGTGCTGTGGATGCGTTGGGTTTGGATGGTTGGCTTTTTCAACTAGGAAAGATATTCGAGGTAGTTGATTGTCCCGAAGATCGGAAGGTGCCTATCGCTCAGTACCTTCTTGATAGAGATGCCGCTAATTGGTGGGAAGCTATTAAACCTCATGATCGTGTCGTCATGTGGATGGAGTTCCAGGAATTTATAGAAGCTGAGTTTTTTCCGAAACTGATTATAGATCATAGGATTCGTGATTTTTATTTGGTAGAACCACGGGATATATCAGTGACGCAAGCTATCATCGCTATAGAAAACAACTCGGCTATGTGCGAGATCAGGTGAGGACTGAAGAAGAGAAGATCCGTCATTTTGACATGCGGATGAAGTTGGAGATTCACCAGTATATGGCAGGATTCACTTGCACTACGTTGAGAGATTATCAGAATCGAGCTTTAGCCTACGAGCGAGCTTCTTTATCGTCGGAAAGAGTGACTGAGTCGAAGAAACAGGGGAAGCCTGATGATCTTATGGTCAGTGCAGGAGTTGGAGTTTCTAAACTGCAACACTGTGGTCTTTCTGCCGTGAAGCTTCATCGTTCGATGAGTGGAACTGAGAGTTCCAAGTCGTCAGCTTTGACTCCTGGTAAAGCCAGGAGGTGTTTTAACTGTAACGTGTCGGGGCACATACGTGCACATTGTCCTTCCCCACCGATAATGTGTTACAAGTGCGGACTCGAGGGACACCGGATTCAATTTTGCGAATTGGTCACCGATCCTTCTGAGGTACGGACTCGAGCACCGATATCAGGATCGACTCTGAGAAGTCACTCAGAGGTGTGGTCTACCAGTTGTTTATTATGTTATTTCCTTGTTTCGTTGTTTCGAATGTCGGGGACAAACTTCCTTATTTAGAAGTGGATCGGATTTTCGAACTTCTGTATTTTCAATTTTATTGAATCGTTTGTGCTCGTTGGTATTTTCTGAACTTGTTCTGTTCTTTGTTTTGTTGTTCGAGTGAGTTTTGATATTGTTCGAATTAATCCGTTTACCATTGTGACTTTTTTCGAGTTCAGTGCGATTCCCGTGAACCCTATGCGATCGAATATCTTGTAAATGTTACAAGATCATTTAATGTCTTGAGTTGAGGCGTAAACTTAGGCACTATTATTCGATCGTTGTTGTTTTGATCGTTGTTGTTCGATCGTTGTTGTTCGATCGCTATTGTCTGATTGCTATCATTGATCTCGTATCGTGATTATTGAGCGTCTAAACCTTTTCGTAATTCTCCAGAGTTTCAACTGATGGTCTTGGTATCGGATCTTCCAAATCTTTGGGGCTATCAGAAATTCATACTTGCTCAGCGTTAGACTTGTGTTTTGGTCGTTGTGCTATTTGAATTATTCTGCCGTAACGGCGTTGTTCGTTACATTTCGTTATCGCTCTAGCATAGCGAATCGGACTATAGCAGTTATGTACTGCATGAGGTTTGATGTGTGTGTTGGGATTCGGTGATTTAAATCGAATTACGCAGCGGAAAATAAATCGGTCCAACCGGATAAAACCAAACCCCAAAAACGGACCGATCAAGCATCATATAAACTAATAAAAATAACGAGGAAGAGAATCAAAGAATACTTACCCTCGTAGTCCTTTGATAATATAATCTTCGAAGGAAAAAACCCAAGCAAGCCTTTTCTCGATTACCGACACGAACACGAATCCAATTCGTTGTAGCTTGTTGAATGATCCAACACCACAAATGCCGAATGTCTCTACGTTATCACGCATCGGATATTGATCGAAAAAATAAAATATCAGTTCGATCTCAAAGAACATGGCTAGGAATTGATACGGTATTTTTCTTCTCTTCTCTTCTTCCTTTTCTTTCTCTCAAAGATGAACAAGAAAAAGAAAATAAAATTTTCTCCACCTCCTCTCTTCTCTCACGGCTGATCTCTCTCTTTTTTTTGTGTATATTTTTCTTAAGTCTTTTTAAAAGAAAGACTACACTAGAAAAAGAGATCAAAATGATGAGATATGGAATATCATCCATTTTGTCCTCATCTTTATATAAAACTAAATACACCACACGTGGAAAAAGAAGCAACATGGAAGGTGAGGAGCAATCATGGGGCGGCCCACTAGAATTTGGTGAGAAAATGAGCCGAGCAACTCGGTTCGTGTACCGGACGTTCGCGTGTCTAGTCCGTTAAATATACTTCGTTTGATCCCAAATGTATTTATACTTAATTAATTAATCAAATTAATTAATTTTATTAAATACAAAATTATAATAATATATTTCCAAGAAATAATTATTTATGAATTAAATTAATTACCCGGTAATTAATTTCAATTTACTAGACCGCATGATTTATCAAATAAATAAAATTAGATATCTAATATCCAATATTAATGAAGAGATAATAAATACATATTTATCCATCAAATATCCTTGTGCGCGACTCCGTAGGTCCGTCTTAGTCGGCAATGGGAGGAACCAAGGAGTGCGGGTAACACTTAGCCAGTCTAGTGCTTTGTACCGTAACCCAACTAAAAACGAATGATCGGATCATTCCAAAACCATTATGTCGTGAATACCGTATACATATAAACCCTTCAATCATATGTCCTGGTCAAGTATTAGGGTCACGGTAAAGTCAAACTCTACTGTAAATTGACTCTAGGCTTTCTGTTAATGCAAACTGAGATCATCGAACTCTCGTGTATCAAATACAACTAGCTCTAAATGCTTTGGCCAAAGACTTATAATCTCATTTGCCATTAACCGCATAGGACATTTACCTGCTCACTTACACGAGAAAGAATTCTATCTTGGTATTCAGTAGAGACTGCTACTTGCCCACTAAGTTGCATTTCGAGGTTGACCCCACACACCGGCGATTGGATCAAACTACTCTAATGACTAACTTAATGTCACAAGAACATCTCCTACTGAAACCTCAAGTCAAAGGTCCACGTATACCTATCACAACCTTTCGATCCAGTCATTGACAATCCCTGAGTGATATCCATGTGACCGAATCGAGGTGAGTCGTGTTCGAGTATACTAATCTCACTAGCATACCTATAAAGTGTGCTCCCACTAACCCTTAGTGAATACCGGCACTCTACATGTCAAAGTACACGTTATACAAGTCTTGTCTAAACTTATTTCCCAGTTAAGTTTTATCGACTTGCGAATGAGTTAAGTATTCGAGCTCTAAACACTTCCAGTGCCTATCTCCTTATCTCCATAAGGAGTAGAATGTTTGCTCTCAAATGCAAGGACTATTATTCTATATACCAAATCACAATGCCAGTGATATACAATAATATATAAATAATTATTGCCTTGTTAAATATTCATAATTACAATACATATGCTCTCACTCTCTCATCCTCTGATTGGCATTCGAGGGCATATCCCTAACAATCTCCCACTTGCACTCAATGCCACAAACTATGGTATATAATACCCATACTCTCCAGATGTCTCTCTAAGACCTTCTGAGATAGTGGTTTGGTAAGCGGATCAGCAACGTTATTTGTTGTGTCTACTCTCTGCAGTATAACATTTCCTTCCTGGACCATTTCTCTCACAAAATGATATTTTATCCCAATATGTTTCGTATTGTGGTGAGACCTAGGCTCCTTAGCCTGTGCAACAGCTCCGTCATTGTCACAAAATAGTGTCACGGGCTTATCCGCATTAGGAACCACTTGAAGTTCCTCAGTAAACTTCTTGACATGTAGAGATAGCAGTCGAAATTTGCTTGGCACTTCTCCAAGAAACTGTCCCACCATTCAGAGTGAAAATATACCCTGATGTGGACATCTGAGCATCCATGTCCCCCGAGAAATCTGAGTCTGTATAGCCCATCACTCTAATTTCTCCACCGCCGTATGTAAGAACCAAGTCTTTAGTCCTCCTTAGGTACTTAAGAATGTTCTTTATAGCAGTCCAATGTTCCTGCCCTAGATTTGACTGAAACCGACTTACTATGCTCACAGCATAGGCAATCTCCGGTCTAGTGCAAATCATAGCATACATGAGGCTACCTACTGCCGAAGCATAGGGCACCTTACTCATTTCCTTTCTGTCTTCCTCACTTTGCGGGCACATCTCTAAGGAAAGTTTTGCACCATGTTGCATTGGAAGGAACCCTCTTTTAGAATCTTCCATCCTAAATCGCTTCAGGATCTTTTCTATATAGAGGGCTTGGGAAAGACCTAACATTCTTTTCGCTCTATCCCGGTAGAGACGAATACCCAGAATATAGGTAGCTTCTCCCAAGTCTTTCATTGAGAACTCTTTATAAAGCCAATCTTTCACAGAACTGAGCATTCCTACATCGTTTTCTATAAGTAGAATGTCATATATATATATAGTATTAAGAACGTAATTTTGCTCCCACTAACCTTCTTGTAAATACAGGGCTCCTCTTCATTTTGGACAAAATCAAACTCTTTGACTGTCTCGTTAAAACGAAGATTCCAACTCTGTGAAGCTTGCTTCAATCCATAAATGACACGGTGAAGTTTGCATACTTTATGAATATTGGTTTGAGATATGAATCCCTTAGGTTGTTCCATGTAAATCTCCTCCTCGAGGAATCTATTTAGGAATGCTGTTTTCATATCCATTTGCCATATTTCATAATCTAAGTGGGTTGCTATGGCAAGCATCATGCGAATAGACTTAATCATAGCTATAGGCGAGAAGGTCTCGAAGTAATCGATTCCTTCTCTTGGGGAATAACCTTTTGCCACAAGCCTGGCCTTATAGGTATCAACCTTGTCATCTCCATCAGTCTTTCTTTTATAGATCCATTTGTTTCCAATAGTCACTATGCCTTTAGGACGATCTACTAAAGTCCAGACCTGATTAGCATGCATTGAGTCTATCTCAGCTTCCATAGCTTCTTGCCACTTGGCGGAGTCAACATCTACCATCGCTTGGTCGTATGTAGAAGGATCATTCTCTTGACTACCTACTGTCATCTCATGGACACCCAGTTCTTCTTGATGCAGCAGATAGCCATACCTCTCAGGTAATTGAGAAATTCTACTAGACTTGCGAGTTTGTGTTTGTATTTTAGAAGGTTTTGTTCTAATATCTTGCATAGGTGTCTCATTTGGTGTTTCTTTTATTTCTTCCAAAGAAATATTTCTACCTACCCCTCCTTCCTGAATAAACTGATCTTCCAGGAAGTGTGCTTGTATAGCAACGATGATCTTATGCTCTTCGTGCATGTATAATAGATATCCCATGGAATCCCCTGGTTATCCTATGAAATGACCTTTCACAGACCTAGCTTCCAATTTCTCTACTTTCGTCTTCTTGACATAAGCAGGGCATCCCCAAATCCTAATGTGATTAAGACTTGGTTTCCTGCCTCTCCACATCTCATGTGGAGTCTTAGGAACGGATTTGGAAGTGTTAGGTACGGGATCGTATATTGCGCTGTGTTGCGGAAGCATAAAATAAAATGCCGAAATAAACGACACAATGATTTATAGAGGTTCGGCTATAAACGAGCCTACGTCCTCTCTCGGTATATTTTTCTATAGGATCAAGATAAAAACCTCTACGCCTCTCTTCTATCAGTCGAGGTATAACCGTTACAATCACGTCTTCTATTAGTCCGTGATAAACCACTCGTACTTGTCTTTGCGTCTGTCCAAGTTAAACCGTTTTCCTTTTTTTTTATCGGACAAGGAATCAACCGCTCTAGCTTTCTATGGGTACTAGATAAACCTCACTTAGATATCGATTTTGATTCTAATAATGTTGGATCCTTGATCTTAATAACACTGAATCCAATTGTATCTTTTCTTTTAACACTCATGTATGTTTTCGTGAATTCTCACTCAAACACTTACAATTAAGCTCAATATCAACAACAAGAATGTGTATAATAATATCACAAGTATAGACTATTTGCTCAAGGTTGTTGTACTCAAACAATACCATAGGGATGGTATTTATAGGCTTCATCATCAAACTAGCCGTTAGCTGCCAGACTGCTCATTACATACGTTATCATCTCCTTATTACGTACGCAAGCCTCGTTACGTACGTTAACCACCACGGGTTACGTATGTAAGCCTCTTCCAGATTCAGTTCAGGGAGTTTCGTCATTCTCATTATGTACGTTAACAATTTCTGCATTACGTACGTTATGTCTTATGTCACTGCTGACGTCATATGTCCGTTGCATGCTTTTCTGACTTTGACTCCTCCAACGTTCACTTGTTTGAACTGTGTTACGTACGTTATCTCTCATCCATTACGTACATTAAGCTGCTTACATTACGTACGTTAATGATCACATATTACGTATGTTAGCTTTTTGTTTTTCCAGCTTTTTGCACTTCGTTTTCTTCGATGCTTGGCTTCGTCTCTTCGTTGTTTTGTTTTGCTTATAAACATTAATCATCAAAACATTATTAATTTATGTATGGAACTAAATGTTCCAACAATCTCCCCCTTTTTGATGATTACAAAACAACACTTCGTCAATGGGATTTACCTGCAAAATACAAATATATGTATATGTGTACAGACCAAGGTTTTCGACTTTGTCCGTTTTGTTAGAATCTTCTCCCATTTATTTTTCGACTCCTTCTTTTCTTTTCTCCTTTTCTTTTCTCAATTTCATTAATTTTTCATCGTCTTTTCGACGTCTCCGCATTTTTCTTTTTCTGTCATTTTCGACTTCTCCTTTTCATATTTCGATTTTCTCCCCCTTTCAAGGTTAATCAGATTTTTGACTTCTTTTCTCCTTATCCATTCTCTCCCCCTTTTGTTTTCATCAAAAAGTGGATAAAATATCAATTGAAAATAATACCAAAATATAAAATATGCATGATACAATTTATGAATAATTGCATAAAAGGTAAAAAAACCCCCTGGGAATAATATCTACCCTAAAAAAAATACTCTCCCTGAGTAAAATACAAAAATCAATTTTTGGGGATCCAACCTATAGTTGGTTTTTATTTAGAAACGTAGACGATATTTGAAACGACTGTTTCTTTAGCAACCCAAATTTTCTTAATTTTTATCGTCCGCCTCGGGCTTTTGCAACTTGAAATATGATGCCCGATTTTTAAACACTTTTCGCAATGGGGTATTTTAAAATTAACGGATTCGTTTTTCAAACGAGTTTTGAATCCTAACCCCTCTTTATTCAAAGTAAATTTTTGAACACCAAGCATTTGTTCAAATTTCTCGTTTCTGCACGAGAATTTCTTTGTCAAAGTTTTAAGCTCAGTTTGGATTTTAGCGAGATCATCCTTCAAAATATTTTCATTTTCAATACACATTGAATGATCGATTTCAACAAATTTTCCTTTTTCGATAATTTTGGAATTTTCAATTTCCAGAGATTTAATTTTAGACTTAAGGTATTTGATATCTGATAATGCATTTTGAAAATCTATATGAAGTAATTCAAATGCATCAAAAAGTTCATCACGGGAGGATGTACTAACCTGGCTTTCGACGTCGCTGTCGTCGAACGAACTCCGGGCCATGAGAGCGAGATTATTTTGATTGATGAATTTATCATCTTCGTCTTCATCACTCCAAGTAGCCACGAGGACCTCCTTCTTGAGTTTGGCACGGCAATGCTTAGCGAAGTGGCCTGGTTTTCCACATAGTTGACAAGAGTTGTCGAATTTCTTCGTTTCGCTCGAGATATCCTTCTTCCTCTGGTTTAATAAATTAAGTTTGGAATTTATTAATATTCTTGGCATAATATGCCGCTTCTTCGTCGCTTTCCTCCACCGGGGTTTCTTCTGTCTTTCTCGATATCTTAGCCTTCATGGCTAACGATCATTCCTTCGGCTTTGGCTTGACACTTCGTGATTTTAACATGATCTCATAATTAATTAGCGAACCAACGAGGGCGCCAAAATCAAGTGTGTTAAGATCTTTAGATTCCATAATCGCGGTCACGGTGCCGTCCCATTCGCTAGGTAGAGCTCGTAAAATTTTCTTAACTTTTTCACTACTAGATAATGGTTTTCCGAATGACGCAAGTTCATTTGTGATGACCGAGAATCGGTCGAACATATTGGTGATGGACTCGTCACCTTTCATCATGAATAACTCGTAGTCATGGAGAAGCATATTGATTTTCGTCTCCTTGACTTGAGTCGTCCCTTCGTGTGTGATTTCTAGAATTTTCCATATTTCTTTCGCACTCTCACACGATGAGATTCGATTGACCTCTTCCGGATTTAAGGCACAAAATAAAAGTTGGGTGGCCTTACAATTTAGATGGTCATTTTTCCAATCAGCATCTTCGTATTCTTGAAAGATTTGAGCGTACCGTCGGATTTGATAGGAACTTTCGGGCCAAGGCAAATAATCTTCCAAATCTCTATATCGTAGGCATGAATAAAGATCGACATCTTTTTCTTCCATGTCAAATAATTTGAGCCATCAAGAATGGTTGTCGGTTGAGAGCAAGGCCTTCGATTGGAGCAAATTGAAAGGCCATTAGATCTTTTCCCCTCGGATGTTAAGCCGCGTATTGGAGTACCGCTCCGATACCAATTGTTAGGTACGGGATCGGATATTGCGCCGTGTTGCGGAAGCGTAAAATAAAATGCCGAAATAAACGACACAAGGATTTATAGAGGTTCGGCTATAAACGAGCCTACGTCCTCTCTAGGTATCTTTTTCTATAGGATCAAGATAAAAACCTCTACGCCTCTCTTCTATCGGTCGAGGTATAACCGTTACAATCACGTCTTCTATTGGTCCATGATAAACCACTCGTACTTGTCTTTGCGTGGGTCCAAGTTAAACCGTTTTCCTTTTTTTTTATCGGACAAGGAATCAACCGCTCTAGCTTTCTATGGGTACTAGATAAACCTCACTTAGATATCGATTGTGATTCTAATAATGCCGGATCCTTGATCCTAATAACACTGAATCCAATCGTATCTTTTCTTTTAACACTCGTGTATGTTTTCATGAATTCTCACTCAAACACTTACAATTAAGCTCAATATCAACAACAAGAATGTGTATAATAATATCACAAGTATAGAATATTTGCTCAAGGTTTTTGTACTCAAACAATACCATAGGGATGGTATTTATAAGCTCCATCATCAAACTAGCCGTTAGCTGCCAGACTGCTCATTACGTATGTTATCATCTCCTTATTACGTACGCAAGCCTCGTTACGTACGTTAACCACCACGGGTTACGTACGTAAGCCTCTTCCAGATTCAGTTCAGGGAGTTTCGTCATTCTCATTATGTACGTTAACAATTTCTGCATTACGTACGTTATGTCTTATGTCACTGCTGACGTCATATGTCCGTTGCATGCTTTTCTGACTTTGACTCCTCCAACGTTCACTTGTTTGAACTGTGTTACGTACGTTATCTCTCATCCATTACGTACATTAAGCTGCTTACATTACGTACGTTAATGATCACATATTACGTATGTTAGCTTTGTGTTTTTCCAGCTTTTTGCACTTCGTTTTCTTCGATGCTTGGCTTCGTCTCTTCGTTGTTTTGTTTTGCTTATAAACATTAATCATCAAAACATTATTAATTTATGTATGGAACTAAATGTTCCAACAATCTCCCCCTTTTTGATGATTACAAAACAACACTTCGTCAATGGGATTTACCTGCAAAATACAAATATATGTATATGTGTACGGACCAAGGTTTTCGACTTTGTCCGCTTTGTTAGAATCTTCTCCCATTTATTTTTCGACTCCTTCTTTTCTTTTCTCCTTTTCTTTTCTCAATTTCATTAATTTTTCATCGTCTTTTCGACGTCTCCGCATTTTTCTTTTTCTGTCATTTTCGACTTCTCCTTTTCATATTTCGATTTTCTCCCCCTTTCAAGGTTAATCAGATTTTTGACTTCTTTTCTCCTTATCCATTCTCTCCCCCTTTTGTTTTCATCAAAAAGTGGATAAAATATCAATTGAAAATAATACCAAAATATAAAATATGCATGATACAATTTATGAATAATTGCATAAAAGGTAAAAAACCCCCCTGGGAATAATATCTACCCTAAAAAAAATACTCTCCCTGAGTAAAATACAAAAATCAATTTTTGGGGATCCAACCTATAGTTGGTTTTTGTTTAGAAACGTAGACGATATTTGAAACGACTGTTTCTTTAGCAACCCAAATTTTCTTAATTTTTATCGTCCGCCTCGGGCTTTTGCAACTTGAAATATGATGCCCGATTTTTAAACACTTTTCGCAATGGGGTATTTTAAAATTAACGGATTCGTTTTCAAACGAGTTTTGAATCCTAACCCTCTTTATTCAAAGTAAATTTTTGAACACCAAGCATTTGTTCAAATTTCTGCTTCGCACGAGAATTTCTTTGTCAAAGTTTTAAGCTCGATTTGGATTTTAGCGAGATCATCCTTCAAAATATTTTCATTTTCAATACACATTGAATGATCGATTTCAACAAATTTTCCTTTTTCGATAATTTTGGAATTTTCAATTTCCAGAGATTTAATTTTAGACTTAAGGTATTTGATATCTGATAATGCATTTTGAAAATCTATATGAAGTAATTCAAATGCATCAAAAAGTTCATCACGGGAGGATGTACTAACCTGGCTTTCGACGTCGCTGTCGTCGAACGAACTCCGGGCCATGAGAGCGAGATTATTTTGATTGATGAATTTATCATCTTCGTCTTCATCACTCCAAGTAGCCACGAGGACCTCCTTCTTGAGTTTGGCACGGCAATGCTTAGCGAAGTGGCCTGGTTTTCCACATAGTTGACAAGAGTTGTCGAATTTCTTCGTTTCGCTCGAGATATCCTTCTTCCTCTGGTTTAATAAATTAAGTTTGGAATTTATTAATATTCTTGGCATAATATGCCGCTTCTTCGTCGCTTTCCTCCACCGGGGTTTCTTCTTTCTTTCTCGATATCTTAGCCTTCATGGCTAACGATCATTCCTTCGGCTTTGGCTTGACACTTCGTGATTTTAACATGATCTCATAATTAATTAGCGAACCAACGAGGGCGCCAAAATCAAGTGTGTTAAGATCTTTAGATTCCATAATCGCGGTCACGGTGCCGTCCCATTCGCTAGGTAGAGCTCGTAAAATTTTCTTAACTTTTTCACTACTAGATAATGGTTTTCCGAATGACGCAAGTTCATTTGTGATGACCGAGAATCGGTCGAGCATATTGGTGATGGACTCGTCACCTTTCATCATGAATAACTCGTAGTCATGGAGAAGCATATTGATTTTCGTCTCCTTGACTTGAGTCGTCCCTTCGTGTGTGATTTCTAGAATTTTCCATATTTCTTTCGCACTCTCACACGATGAGATTCGATTGACCTCTTCCGGATTTAAGGCACAAAATAAAAGTTGGGTGGCCTTACAATTTAGATGGTCATTTTTCCAATCAGCATCTTCGTATTCTTCGAAAGATTTGAGCGTACCGTCGGATTTGATAGGAACTTTCGGGCCAAGGCAAATAATCTTCCAAATCTCTATATCGTAGGCATGAATAAAGATCGACATCTTTTTCTTCCATGTCAAATAATTTGAGCCATCGAAGAATGGTTGTCGGTTGAGAGCAAGGCCTTCGATTGGAGCAAATTGAAAGGCCATTAGATCTTTTTCCCCTCGGATGTTAAGCCGCGTATTGGAGTACCGCTCCGATACCAATTGTTAGGTACGGGATCGGATATTGCGCCGTGTTGCGGAAGCGTAAAATAAAATGCCGAAATAAACGACACAAGGATTTATAGAGGTTCGGCTATAAACGAGCCTACGTCCTCTCTAGGTATCTTTTTCTATAGGATCAAGATAAAAACCTCTACGCCTCTCTTCTATCGGTCGAGGTATAACCGTTACAATCACGTCTTCTATTGGTCCGTGATAAACCACTCGTACTTGTCTTTGCGTGGGTCCAAGTTAAACCGTTTTCCTTTTTTTTTATCGGACAAGGAATCAACCGCTCTAGCTTTCTATGGGTACTAGATAAACCTCACTTAGATATCGATTGTGATTCTAATAATGCCGGATCCTTGATCCTAATAACACTGAATCCAATCGTATCTTTTCTTTTAACACTCGTGTATGTTTTCATGAATTCTCACTCAAACACTTACAATTAAGCTCAATATCAACAACAAGAATGTGTATAATAATATCACAAGTATAGAATATTTGCTCAAGGTTTTTGTACTCAAACAATACCATAGGGATGGTATTTATAAGCTCCATCATCAAACTAGCCGTTAGCTGCCAGACTGCTCATTACGTATGTTATCATCTCCTTATTACGTACGCAAGCCTCGTTACGTACGTTAACCACCACGGGTTACGTACGTAAGCCTCTTCGGTCGATTCGGCCAGGAGTTTCGTCATTCTCATTATGTACGTTAACAATTTCTGCATTACGTACGTTATGTCTTATGTCACTGCTGACGTCATATGTCCGTTGCATGCTTTTCTGACTTTGACTCCTCCAACGTTCACTTGTTTGAACTGTGTTACGTACGTTATCTCTCATCCATTACGTACATTAAGCTGCTTACATTACGTACGTTAATGATCACATATTACGTATGTTAGCTTTGTGTTTTTCCAGCTTTTTGCACTTCGTTTTCTTCGATGCTTGGCTTCGTCTCTTCGTTGTTTTGTTTTGCTTATAAACATTAATCATCAAAACATTATTAATTTATGTATGGAACTAAATGTTCCAACAATCTCCCCCTTTTTGATGATTACAAAACAACACTTCGTCAATGGGATTTACCTGCAAAATACAAATATATGTATATGTGTACAGACCAAGGTTTTCGACTTTGTCCGTTTTGTTAGAATCTTCTCCCATTTATTTTTCGACTCCTTCTTTTCTTTTCTCCTTTTCTTTTCTCAATTTCATTAATTTTTCATCGTCTTTTCGACGTCTCCGCATTTTTCTTTTTCTGTCATTTTCGACTTCTCCTTTTCATATTTCGATTTTCTCCCCCTTTCAAGGTTAATCAGATTTTTGACTTCTTTTCTCCTTATCCATTCTCTCCCCCTTTTGTTTTCATCAAAAAGTGGATAAAATATCAATTGAAAATAATACCAAAATATAAAATATGCATGATACAATTTATGAATAATTGCATAAAAGGTAAAAAACCCCCCTGGGAATAATATCTACCCTAAAAAAAATACTCTCCCTGAGTAAAATACAAAAATCAATTTTTGGGGATCCAACCTATAGTTGGTTTTTGTTTAGAAACGTAGACGATATTTGAAACGACTGTTTCTTTAGCAACCCAAATTTTCTTAATTTTTATCGTCCGCCTCGGGCTTTTGCAACTTGAAATATGATGCCCGATTTTTAAACACTTTTCGCAATGGGGTATTTTAAAATTAACGGATTCGTTTTTCAAACGAGTTTTGAATCCTAACCCCTCTTTATTCAAAGTAAATTTTTGAACACCAAGCATTTGTTCAAATTTCTCGTTTCTGCACGAGAATTTCTTTGTCAAAGTTTTAAGCTCAGTTTGGATTTTAGCGAGATCATCCTTCAAAATATTTTCATTTTCAATACACATTGAATGATCGATTTCAACAAATTTTCCTTTTTCGATAATTTTGGAATTTTCAATTTCCAGAGATTTAATTTTAGACTTAAGGTATTTGATATCTGATAATGCATTTTGAAAATCTATATGAAGTAATTCAAATGCATCAAAAAGTTCATCACGGGAGGATGTACTAACCTGGCTTTCGACGTCGCTGTCGTCGAACGAACTCCGGGCCATGAGAGCGAGATTATTTTGATTGATGAATTTATCATCTTCGTCTTCATCACTCCAAGTAGCCACGAGGACCTCCTTCTTGAGTTTGGCACGGCAATGCTTAGCGAAGTGGCCTGGTTTTCCACATAGTTGACAAGAGTTGTCGAATTTCTTCGTTTCGCTCGAGATATCCTTCTTCCTCTGGTTTAATAAATTAAGTTTGGAATTTATTAATATTCTTGGCATAATATGCCGCTTCTTCGTCGCTTTCCTCCACCGGGGTTTCTTCTTTCTTTCTCGATATCTTAGCCTTCATGGCTAACGATCATTCCTTCGGCTTTGGCTTGACACTTCGTGATTTTAACATGATCTCATAATTAATTAGCGAACCAACGAGGGCGCCAAAATCAAGTGTGTTAAGATCTTTAGATTCCATAATCGCGGTCACGGTGCCGTCCCATTCGCTAGGTAGAGCTCGTAAAATTTTCTTAACTTTTTCACTACTAGATCATGGTTTTCCGAATGACGCAAGTTCATTTGTGATGACCGAGAATCGGTCGAGCATATTGGTGATGGACTCGTCACCTTTCATCATGAATAACTCGTAGTCATGGAGAAGCATATTGATTTTCGTCTCCTTGACTTGAGTCGTCCCTTCGTGTGTGATTTCTAGAATTTTCCATATTTCTTTCGCACTCTCACACGATGAGATTCGATTGACCTCTTCCGGATTTAAGGCACAAAATAAAAGTTGGGTGGCCTTACAATTTAGATGGTCATTTTTCCAATCAAGATCTTCGTATTCTTGAAAGATTTGAGCGTACCGTCGTATTTGATAGGAACTTTCGGGCCAAGGCAAATAATCTTCCAAATCTCTATATCGTAGGCATGAATAAAGATCGACATCTTTTTCTTCCATGTCAAATAATTTGAGCCATCGAAGAATGGTTGTCGGTTGAGAGCAAGGCCTTCGATTGGAGCAAATTGAAAGGCCATTAGATCTTTTTCCCTCGGATGTTAAGCCGCGTATTGGAGTACCGCTCCGATACCAATTGTTAGGTACGGATCGGATATTGCGCCGTGTTGCGGAAGCGTAAAATAAAATGCCGAAATAAACGACACAAGGATTTATAGAGGTTCGCTATAAACGAGCCTACGACCTCTCTCGGTATCTATTTCTAGAGGATCAAGAAAAAAACCTCTACGCCTCTCTTCTATCGAGGTATAACCGTTACAATCACGTCTTCTATTGGTCCGTGATAAACCACTCGTACTTGTCTTTGCGTGGGTCCAAGTTAAACCGTTTTCCTTTTTTTTTATCGGACAAGGAATCAACCGCTCTAGCTTTCTATGGGTACTAGATAAACCTCACTTAGATATCGATTGTGATTCTAATAATGCCGGATCCTTGATCCTAATAACACTGAATCCAATCGTATCTTTTCTTTTAACACTCGTGTATGTTTTCATGAATTCTCACTCAAACACTTACAATTAAGCTCAATATCAACAACAAGAATGTGTATAATAATATCACAAGTATAGAATATTTGCTCAAGGTTTTTGTACTCAAACAATACCATAGGGATGGTATTTATAAGCTCCATCATCAAACTAGCCGTTAGCTGCCAGACTGCTCATTACGTATGTTATCATCTCCTTATTACGTACGCAAGCCTCGTTACGTACGTTAACCACCACGGGTTACGTACGTAAGCCTCTTCCAGATTCAGTACAGGGAGTTTCGTCATTCTGATTACGTACGTTAACAATTTCTTCATTACGTACGTTATGCCTTATGTCACTGCTGACGTCATATGTCCGTTGCATGCTTTTCTGACTTTGACTCCTCCAACGTTCACTTGTTTGAACTGTGTTACGCACGTTATCTCTCATCCATTACGTACGTTAAGCTGCTTACATTACGTACGTTAATGATCACATATTACGTACGTTAGCTTTGTTTTTTCCAGCTTTTTGCACTTTGTTTTCTTCGATGCTTGGCTTCGTCTCTTCGTTGTTTTGTTTTGCTTATCAACAATAATCATCAAAACATTATTAATTTTTGTATGGAACTAAATGTTCCAACAGGAAGGACATATGTTCAAGATATGCACAGCAGTAAGGAGTGCGTAACCCCACAGATAAATCGGTAGATCAGTATAGTTAAGCATGGAGTGAACCATGTCCAACAATGTTCGGTTCCTTCTTTCTGGTACACCATTTAATTGTGGAGTAGTTGGAGTAGTGAATTGTGACACTATTCCTAGTTCTTTTAAGAACTCATCAAGTTCGGTACTCATGTACTCACCACCTCTCTCTGACCGAAGAGTTTTAAAATGGTTACCTATTTGATTTTCAACTAGGGCTTTAAATTCCTTGAATTTATCAAAAGCTTCAGACTTATGTTTCATTAAGTACACGAATCCATACCTGATATGGTCATCAGTGAATGTAATGAAATACTGAATGCCATCTCGTGCCACTTCAAAAGGGCTACAGACGTTGGTATGGATCAATCCAAGTTTCTCAGCAGCTCTTTCAAAAGTCCCTGCGAAGGGTAACTTAGTCATTTTGCCTTGAAGGAAAGATTCAAAAGTTGGATAGGGATCTGATCCCAATGGACCCGTAAGGCCATCTTTCTCCATCTTATGAACCTTGGTCTGACCAATATGACCAAGTCGAAGATGCCACTTAAATGCTTGGTTTGTTTCATCCCTACCACGCTTCCTAGTTATAGTGTTCACGGTTGTTTTATTCTTTAGACTCAAATGGTATAAACCATTTAATAATGTAGCAGTACCAACCAATTTATTTCTGAAATAAATACGACAGGATCCATCAGCTATAAAGAAGTGAAATCCCTTTCGGTCCATGACCGGAATTGATACAATATTCTTGTGCCCCTTGGGCAAAACAAGTACATCATCTAAAGTAAGAATAAAACCAAATTATAAATCCAACATAAGTGATCCAATATCAGAAGCCTCGACACTATGCCCACTTCCGACGGTGACCATCACCACCCCTGAATCCAGCTTCCTACTTCGTTCCAGATCCTGATTCATTGTACAAATGTGAGAACTTGCATCGGAATCAAGTATCCAAGAAGTAGAATATACCGTTACAGAACAATTCGTTTCTAAAACCAGTAGTTCCGTACCTGGAGGCGCATTACGGTCAAGCTTTGGACAGTACCTCTTCCAGTGGCCTAGCTCACCGCAGTTGAGGCATACATCCGTTTTCTTGGCCCCTTTGCTCTTTTGAACCATTGGGGCCTTGCCCTTTCCCTTGTAGATCTTGGCTATTGGACCTAACTGCTTCTTGTTCTTTTTCTTCTTATTCTTGGACTTCCAAGTCCCAGAATAAATCACAAGTGCAGCTTCCTTTCCCTATGTCTTCATTTGAGACTAGGCAGTCGTCAGTTTGTTCATTAGCCCAGCTTAGTTACATGCAATCTCATTACAGTTGAAGTTCATGACAAATTGTAAAAAGGAGTCAGGAAGTGACTGCAGGATAAGGTCAGTTTGGAGAGATGCATGCATCTGAAAATCAAGAGCTTCCAATCTCTCAATCATCGAGATCATCTTGAGTACATGGTCCCCAACCCTCTCTCCTTCCTTCATCCTAGCGCCGAATAATTGCTTTGATATCTCATATCTAGCAGTTCGGCTATGCTCTCTATAGAGCTCAGACAGGTGCACTAAGATGGCTCTCGAAGACGTCATCTTTTCATGGGCATGTTGAAGCTCATTGGTCATTGAGCCTAACATGTACCCTCACACTCTTATGTCGTCTTTTACCCATTTCTCATGGGCATCGACATCTTCCTGATTGGCTCGAGTTCTTGCAGGAGCCGCTGGGATGTCCGCCTCCAAGATGTATCCCTGCATTTCCATAGTTAGGACAATCCTCATGTTCCGAAGCCAGTCCACATAGTTCGGACCAGTCAAGACGTTCTTTTCAAGTAGTATAGCGAGTGGGTTCATGGTCATATTGAGAGTTTTGTTAACTGCAGAGAATAATTTAAGATTCGTTAGTGATTGTTTAATTATGATCCGAGTAAAGAATTTAAGGACTTTCTTTATTCATAACTCGGCTCCCACTATTTTATCGATATTTACACACTCCCATGTGAAATTCGGAAGTCTTGGGTGACTTCATAGTGGTGATCGATTTCTTTACAAAGTTTAATAGAGGGCAACCCATACGGTTTCTATTCTATTATTCTTTAAAAAGTGGTGTCTAACACCAACCCATCTAATGGATGATTCGATCTTCTTTTACCCCTAGTTCACTTGCCCTCAACCCATTCGCTTTCTATGGCTCGCTGAACTATCTAAGTTTAAACCGTCAACTCCTATTAGTCTGACAATTGAATCTTACCCGGCAACCCATACGGTTTATAGGGGTTTGATTTGTCACAACCAAAGGCATCTAATGCACTCTAGGAATTTATCAACTTTCCCCAAAAATATTACCTCGGCATACTCGGAAGAATAATATTCTGGTTTAGATTTCAATTTTCCATAAGTTTGATGGAGGGTAGGAAACCTCGTAACCTTTATAACTTAGTGTTTGTAAGTGGGAGTATTAACGCGATAATATGTTACACTTTACACATTAATCTGTTTATAAGCGCGGTTTGTCGATTTGTTTGTTTGTCATACAATATGAAAACATACACAACCTAAAACTAACAACATGTAGTTCATGGACCATTCCTAGAACAAAAACATCGTAATCTAATTACATGTCTTCGGTCTTGAATCTTCGTCTTCTCGAGCGGATCTTCCTCCGGTCTTCGTCATTACATATAAATTTTACATTTGAAAAATTGCATCCTATACAAATTTTCTATTAAAATAAATAGGCTCAAAACGGCCTTTACAACCCAATCGAACAAAACAAATGATTCAAAACTAGGTCCATGAACTACATCCCCATTCAAAATTAATGCAACAATTACATTAAAATAAATGGCAATAATGATTAATCTAAAATTGATCTAATCAACAAAAATTAATCCAACAATTAGAATTAATCCAATTAATTTACTTAACCGTTAATTTTAATTTGCTCCGGACAAAATAAATATTTCATTAAATTAATTCCCTTAAAATAAAATTACCATAATTATACTTTAGTCAAATTAAATCCAATTTAATTTGCGGGAAATTAATTTACCGAATGAAATATAAAACGGACTCGGGGAACACAAGCCCCTGCCAAGCCATGGCCCAAATAGGATGCCATTGACCAGCCAAAGAACGGCCACCAAAGAACCCTGACCCATTGCCGGTCCGCCAATTTTCCATTTCGTTTCGTCCAATTCAAAAATAATATTTTTCTAATTTTTATATTACACAATTAAATCTTTCAAAAGAAAAATAGATTTATATTGTAACATAAAATCATAAAAAATAATTTTTAGATGAACAATTAAACATCAACAATTAAAACATTTATGATTCTAAATCATAAAAAAAAATCAAGCATTCCAAATGCAAATATCGAATATACGATCGCATAGACCTCGCTCCGATACCACTGTTGGGATTCGGTGATTAAAATCGAATTACGCAGCGGAAAATAAACTGGTCCAACCGGATAAAATCAAACCCCAAAAACGGACCGATCAAGCATCATATAAACGAATAAAATAACGAGGAAGAGAATCAAAGAATACTTACCCTCGTAGTCCTTTGATATAATCTTCGAAGGAAAAAACCCGAGCAAGCCTTTTCTCGATTACCGACACGAACACGAATCCAATTCGTTGTAGCTTGTTGAATGATCCAACACCGAAAATGCCGAATGTCTCTATGTTATCACACGACGGATATTGATCGGGAAAATAAAATATCAATCGTTCTCAAAGAACACGGCTAGGAATTGATACGATATTTTTCTTCTCTTCTCTTCTTCCTTTTCCTTCTCTCAAATATGAACAAGAAAAAAAAATTCTCCTCCTCCTCTCTTCTCTCACGGCTGATCTCTCTTTTTTTTTGTGTATGTTTTTCTTAAGTCTTTTTAAAAGAAAGACTACACCATTTTATATAGTAAAAGAGATCAAAATGATGAGATATGGAATCTCATCCATTTTGTCCTCATCTTTATATAAAACTAAACACACCACACGTGGAAAAAGAAGCAACATGGAAGGTGAGGAGCAATCATGGGATGGCCCACTTGAATTTGGTGAGAAAACGACTCGAGCCACTCGGTTCGTGTACCGGACGTTCGCGTGTCTGGTCCGTTAAATACACTTCGTTTGATCCCAAATGTATTTATACTTAATTAATTAATCCAATTAATTAATTTTATCAAATACAAAATTATAATAATATATTTCCAAGAAATAATTATTTATGAATTAAATTAATTACCCGGTAATTAATTTCAATTTACTAGACCGCATGATTTATCAAATAAATAAAATTAGATATCTAATATCCAATATTAATGAAGAGATAATAAACACATATTTATCCATCAAATATCCTTGTGCGCGACTCCGTAGGTCCGTCTTAGTTGGCAATGGGAGGAACCAAGGAGTGCAGGTAACACTTAGCCAGTCTAGTGCTTCGTACCGTAACCCAACTAAGAACGAATGATCGGATCATTCCAAAACCATTATGTCGTGAATACCGTATACGTATAACCCTTCAATCATATGTCCCAGTCAAGTATTAGGGTCACAGTAAAGTCAAACCCTACTGTAACTTGACTCTATGCTTTCTGTTAATGTAAACTGAGATCATCGAACTCTCGTGTATCAAATACAACTAGCTCTAAATAATCTCATTTGCCATTAACCGCATAGGACATTTGCTTGCTCACTTACAGGAGAAAGAATTCTATCTTGGTATTCAGTAGAGACTGCTAGTTGCCCACTAAGTTGTATTTCGAGGTTAACCCCACCCACCGGCGATTGGATCGAACTACTCTAATGAATAACTTAATGTCACAAGCACATCTCCTACTGAAACCTCAAGTCAAAGGTCCATGTATACCTATCACAACCTTTCGATCCAGTCATTGACAAACC
The DNA here is from genome assembly GCA_033398695.1 of Orobanche coerulescens. Lineage (NCBI taxonomy): Eukaryota > Viridiplantae > Streptophyta > Magnoliopsida > Lamiales > Orobanchaceae > Orobanche > Orobanche coerulescens. Next base: position 98,341,731 of record CM065817.1, on the reverse strand, counting down.
CTAAGTGATATCCATGTGACCGAATCGAGGTGAGTCGTGTTCGAGTATACTAATCTCATTAGCATACCTATAACATGTGCTCCCACTAACCCTTAGTGAAGACCGGCACTCTACATGTCAAAGTACACGTTATACAAGTCTTGTCTAAACTTATTGCCCAGTTAAGTTTTATCGACTTGCGAACGATTGAAGCATTCGAGCTCTAAACACTTCCAGTGCATATCTCCTCATCTCCATAAGGAGTAGAATGTTTGCTCTCAAATACAAGGACTATTATTCTATATACCAAATCACAATGCCAGTGATATACAATAATATAGAAATAATTATTGCCTTATTAAAAATTCATAATTACAATACAAATGTTCTCACTCTCTCATCCTCTGAGTGGCATTCGAGGGCATATCCCTAACAGTTTGCTATCAGCAACAGGTAACGGATGTTATCTGGAGTTTCCCTGCCTTGACTGTTCCATGTTTTAAGTTTCGGGACCAAACTTATTTTTAGGGGGATAGAATGTAATACCCGAGATCTTCGTTCCGGTTTTGTTGAATTTTTCTGCGGTTTAGCAGATTGTTATCGTCCATGTCTTTGGAATCATGTGCCATGTTTAGGTGTATAATGTTTGACACGTTCTTGATTACGGTTCAGATCATTGCGTGAGTTTTGGTTCATTGTAGTGTAGCGCATGCTACTAAGTGGTGTAGAGCGCGCTACTGTGTCGCGGTTAGCGCACGCTACGTGGATTGTAGCGCATGCTAACTGGCAGTCCGAAGGCAGTCCAGGATCTACTGGACTGAGACTGGGGTCTCGATAGCGCATGATAAGGTTGGTAGTTAGCGCACACTATCGACGGTTTTAGTGCACGTTATTGCTCATTCCAGTGCAGGCTACCTGAAAGGTGCAGAACTGTCCAGAAGCCACTGGACTTTACACGTAACTCGTTAGCGCACGCTACGCCTATTGGATATCACACGCTAACTATGTTTCGGGTAGAAGGTGCTGGAAGTGTTGACCTGTTAGCACGCGCTACGGAGTCCAAGCTAGCACACGCTAATAACTGTCCATTATAAATACTGGACAACAGCTTTATTTCGTCATTTCTCATTCTTGGGGCGATTTTGGACGATCTTCAGTATCAAGCTCCTCCTTGGTAAGCCTTCTTTGTGTTTATCACATCATCTAACTTGTTTTCATTCCAGATCGAAGTATTTCCTTCCTAGAACCCTAGTTGAGAAATATTTGGGGTTTTTCCATTGTTTCATGATTCTTACCCGATCTCATCCGACCGGTTATGTATTCTTGTTGTCCTAGTCGTGATCTTCAGATTGGTAACTCGTTTATCGATTTTATTTCACCCGGAGCATAATTTCGATTTCTTTGAGTAACCTTTGGACCTTATTGTTCTTCGTGTCGATTTAGGTTTCAGTGTTGTTGATTCGTTGTGATCTTATTCTCGTAGTGTTCGTGGGGCTGTCGGATCCTTGGTTGTTCTTGGAAGTTCAGGGGCTGCTCGACCGCGTTTGTTCGTATTCCGTTGCTCGTGTATTGAGACAAGTATCTTGCTCATACACTTCGTGTTTCATAGACGTAATAGTTGGTAATGGGATATATATGAAATTTGAATGTTTTTAATGAACATTCAAAAGAATCGGTATATTCTCGATAAAGGTTTTCCTTCGAAGATAACTCGTATGCTTTGTGAATAAATGTGTCTTCTGAATATGTGTGTTAGTGTTAGATGCTGTAAGATGTTGTAATCATATTACGTGAATTAGTAGACCGTAATCACTTGTCGAGGATTGTGTATTGATACGTGTACTCGATCGGTGAATATGTGATGTTATGGGATATTAGTTGTTACTCTTTTGTAAGGAAGTTATGATGCTTAGTGTTGTTTGGAAATGGTACTTCCTTGTTGTTCTGTGATTGTTGTAAAGTAATGTGCCACCAGGTAAGATTTGTTGAATCTCCGGGATCCGTCCTTGCTAGTATGGATCGGCGCAACCATGGGGTTATCCAATCGGGTATGTCTTGCATATACTCCGAGGTTCGTGGCTTGCTAGTCCGATGCCGGGATAACTTGTGCGGTTATCCAAACCGGGTATGTCGATGCGGAGACTCCAAGGTTCGTAACTTGTTAGCGCGAGTCCAGGATAACTTATGGTTGTGGTTTGGTTGTGTGACGTACGTGTCATGGGTTGTCCAATCGGGTATGTCTCGCGGAGGCTCCGAGGTTCATGGCTTGCTAGCGCAATGCCGGGATAATTACGAATGTATGTCATTGTTGTGGTTATATGACTGTTGTCATGGTAATGTGTGATGATGTGTGGCTTCCCTTTGGTTTATTCACTCGCGTATGTCTTGAGGAGGCTCTGAGGTTCGTGGCTTGTTAGCACGGGACGTGAATAATCCTTGGGAGGATGTTGGATGTGGATGATTTGGGTCATGAACCCCGTGTTTTTGTTATTGGGTTTGTATTTTGGAAAATGATTTATGGGCTGTGTCCCTAAGTGGTTTTCTATAAGATGAGAATTCTTAAACTCCAAATGTTTTTAAAACTCCCGAGATCATAAATTGTTTTGCAAAATGTATATTGAGTTTCATTTCTACCTTTCATGGTTTGAACGGTTTTAATCAAATGAATTATCTCGGGAAGTCTTTTGTTACGTTTTACTGTTTGGCTGTTCTCGATTGTTTTGTTCTCGAAGTATGTGATATATGGCTCGTGGTTTGCACATTATACTTGCACTAGCAAAATAGTGGAATTTTGCTAACCCCCGAGTAATCGGAGGTGGATGTCTGTATTGCGTCCAGGTATATGCAGGTTCTTGGGGAGAAAGACACAGGATCGGTACGAAGGATGATGGAAGTCAAATGATACTATCCTTTCCGCTATCGTATTATCTGTTGTATGGGTTTGTGAGCATATTTGACCCATGTGCGGGTACGAGTTTTGAGTGAGAAATGTATTTGAAGTTTTAAGTTGTATGTTTGTGGCGAAGACCAAATCGGTCGAATGGTCCGTTATTCAGCCATGTCGTATGTAATGTGATGTCTTGTTTCTGTATTTAGCCTGGTAGATCCTCAAGGAGAGGGTCTACGGCGCCGTAATATTCCCGAGGGATTGGGGGTGTTACAATACTCGTGTTGTATACATGTTCAAGGAGTGGATTTTGACATGAAGTAGATGCCGGTGGTACATATATGGTCCCATTGCGGATTTTGTAAGGTTTCTATTGGGATAAACATTCCTGTTTTGATAATTGCCAACATACAGCATAGTAGTCTCAAAGAAGTCAGAATACTGTCAAGAATAGAAGCTGTTAGAACTCGTCATGCAGCCCCAACATACAGCAAAGAGATCTTCGACAATCCATCCTACAGGGCCTTCCTCATACAGCAAAGAGATGTAATATGTTGGATACAGCATACAGGCTGAAGGTGTTTTACTTGGGAAAAGTAAAACACATCCAATAGGACTGAATATAAAAAGGCTTTAAAATGTTGTGAGATAAACATTGTTTATTCATAAAGTATTCACGGTTAAAGCAGCATTTATTGCTGATAGGACAACATTTAATGCAGCTGGAGAGAGACAAGTCTGAATGCTCTGAAGAGCATTTAATGCAAAGACAGAAAAGATGTCTGAAGCATTAAATGCGATCTGATTTACTTCAAACATTTAGCAGGCGCCAATCAAGAGATAGACGTCAACATCTCACCAACCAGTAATGGCTTCATTTATAACGGATACATTTCCAAGGTTATAAATATCCCCAAGCCAGAGGACTCAACATATAAGTAATTCATAATCGCGAAAGCTCTGACAGATTACTCTATCATTATAGCGATTACAAAGAAGTATATTTCGCGAGCATACAGCAGTATCCAAGCGAAGAAATATACAAGTCCTCAACGCAAACAGCACAGCATACAATGACTGTTCATCTATGATAAAGCTGCTGTTTGAGAAGTGTTATACCCTTATCATTGAGATTATCATTAGCCCTGTGTGGACTAAGGATCCTTGCATATTCCGACCTGTGTGGGAAAAATATCATTGAAGATGAAGCTTCGATCTGTGTGAGAAGAAGAGAGTCGAAAAAGAGCTCAAGTCAATCTATGTGAATGGCCCAAAGCTGCAGTCCCTGTATCAATCTGTGTGAACGATACAGAGACAGGTTTAGTTAAAGTCACATAGTTGTGTATGTAGTGATTTTAATAAACTTTTTACTCCTGTGTGGAGGAACAGTGGACGTAGAGTGGTTTACCTCGAACCACTTTAAATTGTGTGTTACTTACTTTTAGTATTTACTGTTTTCATCTTACTGTGATTTGATAGTATACATTGTAAAAACCCTGTACGCACCAAGCAAACAGGAGAACACATAGTTGTTGTATTTACAGCAACTCACACAACAAACTTCCGCTACGCAAACTAAATTCGAAACTCGTACAGCTTACTGTGCTTCTATAATCTAAGCTATTTATTGTATCGGAGTGGTTGATTTGAAAAAGAATCAGTCAATTTTTAATTGAGTCATATCCACAAATCAGTAGTTCTTGCCTATTTCTCAAATGGATACCTCTATGATAAATAAGGTTCCTATGTTCTCTATTAACGAGTTTTATGACTGGAGAATTAGGATGGAGGCTCATCTTGAATCCATGCACGAGGTAATGATAATCGTCATCCAAGAAGGTCCAATAAAGATAATGAAGGTTAATCCTGCCGCAAGGGTAGAAGGACAACCTCACGCGGAAATGCTCGAGAAGGAGCACGAGCAATGGACAGCTGACGATCACAAGCGTGTGAATCTCGATAATGTAGCCAAGAATGTGTTGTTTGTCACTCTCGACAAAGGCACATTCTCAAAGGTAAAGAGCTGTAAGACAGCTAAGGAAATCTGGGAGAAACTCAAGCTTATTTCCGAGGGTACTGAGCTATTGGAAGAAAACAAAATTTCCTAACTTACTCAGCAATTTAAATCTTTTGAAATGAAATCTTCCGAAACGCTTGAGGAGCTTGACCTCAGATTCACTGGAATTGTCGGTGAACTTGAAGCATTGGGTAAAGTGTATACCCAAAAGGAGAAAAATTTAAAAATCTTAGATCAATCCTTGCTCGATGGGATATTAAGACTACAGCTATGCGTGTATCCTATAATCTTAATGATATTTCTACTTTTGACCTCTTCTTTGACCTCAAAGCTTTTGAGTATGATATTGACAGGAGAGAAAAGGCCGAAGAGTCACCTGCCAAGACTACAGCGCGAGCCGTTGTATTTGATAGCAGACACAACTCTGCACCCAGCACATCCAAATCCTCACACAAACTGCAGACAGCAATGATGACATCCTATCACAAGATGAAATGGCCCTGCTCATACACAAATTCAAAAAGTTCATCAAACAGTTTGGAAAGACTCCATACAGGCTCAAGCCTTTTCACAAGGTAAGCTCAGAAACTCCCTCATCTGGTGATTCTAACTTATGCTATAATTGTAGGAAACCCGGACATTATGCAAATAAGTGTCCACATCCAAAAGTGCAAAAGTTTCCAGAAGCTGAGCAACAAGAAAAGGACGAAAGAAGACATGTCTGGAAAAACAAGCTTAAGGCCCTTATTGTGAATCAGAAGCCTCGTCAGCGTCCAACAAGACCGAGGAGTGCCTTCAGGCTATCACTGATAGTGACTCATACGATGATGAGATCAAAGATAAAGCATACATGTGCTTAATAGCCAAAGAAATACAGGACGATGAGGACAGCGATGACGAAGTAAGCTCAACTTCAACGATTTTTGTAAATGCTTCACATGTTAGGAATACTTGTTAGATTTTGATGATGTCATTAATATAAAATCAAATATTTATTACTTGGCAAAAATGTAAGGAAGAACCAAATGAGTATCTTCCACAGGCCAAATATGTTAAGTATAAAAATTGGCAAAATGTAAAGAAGAACCAAATGAGTATCTTCTGTAGGCCAAAAATTAGTTAGGCTAAAAATTAGCTAAGTACTAGGTACAGCTAAGTCCATCAGAGAGGATCAGTCTAGTCGAGTCAGAGTAGTCCTGGTCAACATAATTTATCAGAGAGGTTTGACCAGACTGCAGCCAAGGTACCTCAGGCAAGTCACCTGATCAGATAAGTCACAAACAGTGAACAGCAGAGAGGTCCAGACTGCAGAGATGTTAGCTGCTCATCAGCCTAGTCGAAGTCAGCCAAGTACTCCAAGTCCACGTCAGCATGTGTTGAAAAGTCAAGTATTACGGAAAGTCACATGCAACGTGAAGAGACAAATTGGAGTGATTCCCGCTAGAGATATGAATTAAAAAAGCTATCCAGACCCACCTTGAAGACTTTAATCGTTTTATAATCAAAAGATTCGGCGCATCACATGCAGAGTCTTCACAACAGTCGGAAGATAGAATAAAATAATGGGAATCCAGCCTTGAAATGTTCAGAAAGATTAAATAATGAAGTCTCCCTCTCCAACGGACGGATTTGTTCAAAAGATTTGCAACGGCTACAAGGAAAAAGCTCAGAGATCGTGACCTATATATATCCGAAGATTTAAAACTGAGCGATCACTGGTGAGAACATACTTTCAAGCGATCAAAGCAATCAAGCAATCTAAAGCAATCAATAGCATCGTGAAAAGAGCGGTTCTAAAAGTTCATACTTAAAGAAGCTCTTAGTTGGAGAAGACAAAAACTCTTGTCTATAATCCTGAGTTCGGGGTACTTCACTGGTTGAAGTTAGAGACTGTAAAGGCATCCGAGGATCAAGGATCAAGAGGTGCAAGGCAGTCAAGTGTGGTACAACGGCACGGATTTCCACTGGTTGGAAGATGTTGTAGTTTTGTGTGAATCACTGTAATATTTATCACTGGTTGAGAATTATAGTGAATTCATCTCCAACTGGTTTGGAGAAAAGTGGATTAGTAGAGGATTACCCCACCTCTGAGACCACTATAATCGCCTGCGTTATTTACTGTTTTACTGCATCATACTTTAACTGCTGCATTCATTGTTAAGTGTTTCATTAGTTGCTTTATATTCGTCATCAGCTGACTTCTGCACATATATTAAAGAACAAACGACTCCAAGTCATTTGTCTACCTATCAGCTGAAGAAACTCACTCTTCATGAAAAAGAGTTAAAGAGTTTCTACAAGTCTATTCACCCCCCCTCTAGACTTGTACCTGGACGACTTGTGACCTACAAGTGGTATCGGAGAGGTTGGTTCATTTTTTTTCAAGAACCATATCTATATCAGATATATATCTTCACTCTCATTTTATAATGGAACACATGCATTCTAGACTCCCTGTGTTTTCAGTTGACGAGTATGATCTGTGGAAGATAAGGATGCAGGCACACTTATCTTCGATTCATGACGACATGTGGTGCATCATAGAGGATGGTCCATTCATCTTCGAGAAGGACAACACGGCAGAGGAGATCGCAACAGGGAAGCCAGAGAAGATTCCTAAGAAGAGGATGGAGCTGACTTCCGAAGAAAGAAAGCTGGTCAATCTTGATAACCGGGCCAGAGATGTATTACATCAGACTCTTGACAAATCCACCATGGTCAAGATCAAGAACTGCAAAAATGCCAAGGAAATCTGGGACACATTAGCCCTAATGTGTGAAGGAACGGAGCTGATCAAGGAAAACAAGCTGTCAATTGCTATCCAAAAATTTGACAACTTTAAAATGAAGAATGGTGAATCCATAGACCAAGTGGACACAAGGTTCACTGAGATTATCAATGAGATCAACTCCCTCGACAAAACCTATGGCAACAGGGAAATGGCACTGAAGGTTCTCAGATCTCTCAACCCTGAATGGAGCATGAAGGTCGTGGCCATGACAGAGTCCAAGGATCTGAATAAGATAAAAATTCAAGAGCTGTTCTCTGATCTGAAGGCTTATGAGTTCGAGCTTCCAAGTTCATCCTCAACTGAGCCAGCAGAGAAGGGAATCGCATTTGCAGCCGAGTCCCCTGCCAAGAGCCTATCTGATGTGAAACCTCCAAATCCACTAGATTTTGAGGAAGAAATGGCGTTTATAATGCAAAGGTTCAGCAACTTTAGAAAGAACTACTCCAAATACAAGAAAAATTATAAGGAGAATCCAAGAAGAAACCAGAAGGCTGGAAGCTGGAAAGTAGAATGCTACAACTGTCACAAGACCGGACACATCCAAATGGACTGTCCTGAGCTCAAGAAGGACGAAACCAAGAAGGAGGTGGGCAGAAAAGAAGATAGAAGAAAGGCCCTCATCGGAGAAGACCAGGAGCATGTCGACTCAAGTAGCAGATTCTTTTCTGATGAAGATGAGGAGTATGATTGCCTGATGGAAAACCTAGCTGATGAAGAGGTAACTTCTAAACCCACCGGTTCAAATAATAGCTCAGCCATGTCACAAGATATGGATCTGCACGAATCGGTAAATCAGTTATTTAAAGATTTTGAAACACTCAAATCTGTACACCAAACTGTATCAGCAGAGAAGACTCAGCTGCAAGATGAGAATAGGCAGCTGAAAAATGATTTCGAAAAACTCAGCCTAGATTTGAATAAGGTTGAGATAACTGCAGTTGACTTTAAAAACCAGGCTGATGATAATACACCTGAGATAAACAGACTAACCATTTTACTTAAAGAAAAATCAGCTGCACTTGCTCATGCCAAAACTGAGTTTACTAAGCTGACACAGGTGAATAAGACTCAGGCGCAGGAAATAACCTCCCTGAAGGCGTCTTCAACCCTGAAGAATTGTGTACCAATAAAAGGCCGCTATATTCCAAATCAGGCCTTGGATATGATCCTCACACTCCCTCTAGTTCTAAAAGAAAATTTATCAAGGGAGAAACAATTGTCTCGACTGTTGAGCCTACATGTAAACCGATATTTAAAAACAGTAATAGGCAGTCACATGTCTAGAGGCAATCGGGTTACACAAGGCGGCCACCTAGACAGCGACTAGGCGGTGGCGACAAAGCAGCCGGCCAGGACAACATGCCCACTATTACCAACAACTCCCTAAAAACAGATTTCATAATGGGAGGGGTAGATGGAAACCTCAAGGTTATCCTAATTACCAAAATGAACAAGTGTCGAGACCTCAAAGATTCAATAAATGGTCTCAGCCACGATTTAGACATGGCCCACACTATCAAAATTTTGAGGAATATCCAGTATACAATCCCAACAGGAGATTCAGACCTCGACCTTACACACTTTATGAGGGTTATAACAATAACAACTACTTTCACAATCCAAGGAGAAATCAATTCTCCAGGAAACCAGCTAACCCCAAAGGACCCACACAGATTTGGATACCTAAATCTCTGCTTGTCTGATTGCAGAAAAGGTGGAAGGACTACAACCACATCTCCACAAGCTCAAATTTTGGAGGTGAAGAATGGTTTGTAGACTCTGGATGCTCGAGGCATATGACCGGGAACAAGAAGATGCTGTCCAAATACACCAAAGAAAGAGGTCCTGATGTAACTTTTGGAGATAGCTCTAGAGGACAAACAAAAGGCTTCGGAGAGCTGCACCGAGTAAATATTGTGATATCCAAAGTTCATTATGTCAAAGGACTCAAATACAACCTCCTGAGCATAAGCCAGTTCTGTGACGAGAAGAACCTAATAGTCTTCACCATCTGGAAATGTATGGTGATAGACATCTTATCTGGAGAAGTAAAGCTACAAGGTTTCAGAAGGAGAGATGTATATATGATTGATTGGAACACAGGTACACCTAACTCCTGTTTTCTATCCAAGACAGTAGCTGAGAATGGATGGTTGTGGCATAAAAGACTAAGTCACCTGAACTTCAAAGCCATCAACAAGATTAGTTCTCAGAAGCTGGTCAGAAGACTTCCAAATGAAGCATTCAAGAAGGAAGCGCTTTGTGATGCATGTCAGAAAGGAAAGCAAACCAGAGCATCGTTCAAACCAGTTCAGCCTACAACTCTCACAACAAGGATCTTAGATCTACTCCATATTGATCTATTTGGTCCTATCAAGCCAAGGACTCTGAGCGGCCGAAAGCATGCACTTGTAATAGTAGATGATTTTTCAAGGTACACTTGGATTATCTTCCTATATAAGAAAAGTGAAACCTTGACCAAGCTACCTGAGCTGCTGAGAAGGATCCAGAATGAGAAATACCTATCCATCATCAAGATCAGATCAGATAGAGGAGGGGAGTTTCTCAACAAGGCGATAACTGATTACAGCGATCAGAATGGGATCCAGCATGAGCTCTCTGCAGCCCGGGGCCGTGAGAATGGTGTTGCTGAAATAAGCAGAACCACGAAGGAAGCGGCAAGGTCCATGATTGCGAAGCGGACACGCCAAAAGGTTACGGGCTCAAGTCACAACACAGCCTGTCACACCCAGAACAGGAGTATGATAATAGGGAGACATGGCAAAACTCCCTATGAGGTAGGGAATAATAGAACTCCTACTGTTGCTTACTTTCATGTTTTTGGTTGTAAGTGTTTCATCCACAACAACGGTAAAACACAACTAAATGCCTTTGATGCTAAAACTAATGACGGTCTCTTTATGGGATATTCACAAAGAAGCAAGGCATATAGAGTTTTTAATTGTGGAGGAAACACCCCATGTTGTTTTTGATGAATCTACCGTTGAGTACAGGAAGCAAGTTGAGCTAATTGAGAACAAGCTCAAGTCAGCAACCCTTGAAGAAGTCATTATACATGACACTGGAATGGTGGACTCACCTACAGACCAGCCTGATGACCCAACTGCAGCTGCTGAAGACCCAACTGTAGATCAGACAGGATCACCAAACCGATCTGATCCAGTTGCCGCTGATGAAGACCCAGCCATAGCTGATAAAGACTCACCTGCAGATCAGACCCAACCTGAAGATGACAATACGGTAGCTGATCCAGTTGCAGACCAGAACCCAGCTGATGCAGAAACCCACCAGGGCAATCAAACAGAGGGAACAAACCCAGAAGAAGACGATATCCCCAAATGGCTCAAGGATCACCCAATCCAGCAAATTATCGGAAAGTTGAATGACGGAGTTAAGACGAGACAGTCAACCCTCCCAGCAGGAATGGCGATGTTCTCATGCTTTATGTCACAAATTGAACCCAATACAACAGAACAAGCCTTGGAAGATTATTCGTGGATCAATGCCATGCAAGAGGAATTAGAGCAGATGGAAAGAAACAAAGTTTGGGAACTAACAGACAGACCTGATCACAAGAAAGTTTTTGGCACCAAATGGGTGTACAAAAACAAGAGTGATGAAGACGGAGCTGTTTTTAGGAATAAGGCCAGACTTGTAGCAAAAGGGTATGCACAGTGTGAAGGAATAGATTTTTATGAAACCTATGCACCTGTTGCAAGATTAGAGGCCATCAGACTATTCCTCGCATATGCTGCATTTAAGGACTTTGAAGTATATCAGATGGATGTAAAGAGTTCTTTTCTAAATGGAATCCTAGAAGAAGAAGTCTATGTAGAGCAACCCCCAGGTTTTGTCAAAGGAGACAAAGTCTATAAGCTGTTGAAAGCTCTCTATGGACTTAAGCAAGCACCTAGAGCGTGGTATGAAACATTGTTTGTGTTTCTTGAGAAAAATGGTTTTTGCAAAGGGAAAGTGGACAAAACCCTATTCAGAGTGGAGCACGAAGGCCACATATTAATAGTCCAGATATATGTGGATGACATCATATTCGGATCAACCAATCCAGAGTTATACGAGAAATTCTCCAATCTCATGCAAGGAGAATTTGAGATGAGTATGATGGGAAAGCTTAACTTCTTTCTCGGACTACAAGTTAAGCAGATGGAAAAGGGAATTTTCATCAACCAAGCAAAGTATACCAGAGACCTTATCAAGAGATATGGAATGGAATCAGCCAAGCCAGCAAGAATTCTTATGAGCACAAGTACTCATCTGGATGCAGACGAGGCAGGCATATCAGCGGACTCAACCCACTACAGAGGACTCATTGGATCTCTTCTGTACCTCACTGCAAGCAGGCCAGACATATCTTATGCCGTTGGAGTTTATGCACGATTCCAGTCCAAGCCGTAGCAATCACACCTAGATGCAGCCAAGAGGATAATAAAATACCTTAAGTCTACAATCAATGTTGGACTATGGTATCCCAAGGATGATAATTTCGAGCTGTCACGATACTCAGATGCGGATTTCGCAGGATGCAAAATCAACAGGAAGAGCACTAGTGGAACGTGTCAATTCCTAGGAACCAGACTGATATCCTGGTTTAGCAAGAAGCAGGTGTCTAACTCTATCTCCACTACAGAGTCAGAATACCTAGCTGCAGGTAGTTGTTGTGCACAGATTCTATGGATCAGACAACAGTTAAGGGATTATAATATCATTGCCAACGAAGTTCCAATCTGGTGTGACAATAATAGTGCTATTGCAATAACCAACAATCCGGTTTTACATTCAAGGACGAAGCACATTGATGTTAAGCACCATTTCATTAGAGACCATGTGCTTAACAAAAGGGTTAGAGTTGAAAGAGTCAGCACAGACTATCAGATAGCTGACATCTTTACCAAACCCTTGCTAGAAGAAAGATTTTTGGAGCTGAGCAGAGATCTTGGATTACTAGATTGGGAATCTAGTACTGAAGCAAGCTGAAGCATCTCAGAGGAAGGACGGACCCCAGTTGAAGAATCAACCTAGCTGATGCAGGCAAGAAGACGAAGGACGGACAAAGCAACCTAGCTGATCAGAATACCAGGCGAGAAATCAACTCACCTGATACAGAGCGGTCAACAGTCAACAAATCAGACCAGCTAAGTTTTCTAAACTGACCTCTGAATGTTTAATTATTATCTGCCATATTTATAATATTATATTAATTTTGGTTAACAACTGGCACTTAAATATATATTTTTCTAAGCCAAGTGGCACTTTAAACACACGCGTCAATCGCTTATTAAATCGACCTCCACGGTGGCCAATCAGAATCAACCGTCAAATTTTAAAAATGGGCCACCGATTCAAATTTGAAATTCAAAAGAATATCAAAAGGCGTACCACCGTTTCAAATATATAATAAATTAATCCATACGTCTTTTCATCTTCTTTATAAGGAAAGAAGACCCCTCACTTTACCCTTTACGCTTTCAAACCCTAGATTTCTCAGAGCAAAAAATTCTGGAACACCGAAACACACTAAAATCTTTTGATTGCAGAAATGGCAACCTACTTCGAAGGCATAAACCTGAAGGCGGTCAAGGACCAGATCATTTTCTCACTGGTCGTCGACTTTGAAGGCTTATTGGAAGCGAATTTGGAGGATTACGATGTGCTTGACCTGATTCGCGCAATGAAGCTCAATGGGATCTACCCATTCCTAGACATCAACCCTCAACATATGTACAAGGAGGATGTTATCTCGTTCTATCGCGAAGCTTGTTTAATTCAAGACGGAATTCGAAGCACTGTTCGCGGAAGGCAAATCGACATAACGCGAGAGTCGATTCGCGGAGTTTTCGGTATGAAGCACCGCGGCATAGCCATCGAAGCTCTCAATCAGTCTTCTGCCGAAATCTGGAAGAAGATTAAGGTGGAGAATATCCCTGAAAAACTGAAACTAACTGCCAAGAGGAATGAGCTTAAGAAAGTTTATCGTTTTGCGTTGGACATAACCAACAAAATAATCATGGGGATGGCCGGCAGATATGACCAACTGTCGTCGGCAAAAAGTGCTGGGAGCACTAATTCAGGAAGAAGAAATTGACTGGGCAGACTACATATTCAGGCAACTCGTGCGAGAGGTCAACAAAGTCGAGTGGCTTGACGATGAGAAGAGATTTAAGACAAAGCTGGCATTTGGAACGCAGCTAAGTTAGTTTTTGGAAAAGACTGGTGTGGCGAAGGGAAGCACTGACCCCTTCCACCCCAACAAAAGACTTGTTCATATGGACCACGAGAAGGTGAGAAAATTGGGAGGCGCTGGGAGAGCAGCTCAGATGTTGAAGGAGCTGCCGGACACAAGGACATATCCGAGATATTATTCATCAGGAGAGTCGGACCGACCTGCAGCCGACATACCAACTACAGTCGAGTCAGACACCGAGTCCGACGACACTCCCATAGCAGTCAGATTTAAGAGAAGGGGACCAGCCCCTGAAGGACCTTCTATCTTGCAGTCATCACCAGAACCCTCTCCCAAGAGGCCAAGGAAACTGCAATTTAGTGAGGAAGAGCAGTCTGAACATCTTGCCAGCCCCTCAGCCAGATCACCAACTCATCTGGAAGACCAGCCTGCCCCAGGCACCCACGAGACTCGAATTGTGGCTGTACTCACCCCCCCAGCCTACATCTCCGAGGAAGAAGAAGCAGGTCTAATAATCTTAATTCCTGAAGCTAATTATACCTTTAACCTGCTAGAAAACAATACTTTCAACCTATCAATTGAACCACTACAGCTTGTTAAGCCACAAGCATTAAAACACTCTTTTGTCAATATTTTTGAAGAGTGGAAGTTTTTCAAAACTCTGACATTTACAAACCTTCAAACTTACATTGAAAACAGTGGTTGGGAATATTCCCAAGCCATAGAGGAGGTACTGATTCACTTTTGTAAAGAATCAGACTTAGTGTTGATCCTCCAGGATAATTGGTTCATGTCTCATTTTAAAACCAACATGGACCAATTCATCCATTCCATAATGCTTAGCATTTTTGATGGTTCTTTTGGAGAAGAGGAGGAGGAGGAAGTTGAAAAGGAAATTAGAATTGAGAAGGTAGATGGAGAAGAAAATAAAGAAGTTATTGATCTGGATGATGAAAAAGAAGAAGAAGAGCAGGAAGAGAGAAGAACAGAAGAAAACACTCTAGTTGAAAAATAGTCAGAAGAAATTGAGAAAACAGAAGAGTTGGCTGATGAAGAAGAAGAAGAAGAAGGAGAAGAGGTAGAACAAGAAAAAGATGGAGAAAAGGAGGATGATGATGAAAAGGAGAATGATGATGAAGAAAAAAAGAGGAGAAGGATGATGACAACAAAAATGATGATGATAATGATGATAAGGGAGGAGATGAAGGAGCTAAAAAAGAAAATGAAAAAGAAAAGGATAAGGAAGAAAAGGAAAATATTGAAGAAAAGGCAGAAGAAGAGAAGGAGGAGGATCAGGAGAAAGAGGAAGAGAAAGAAGAAGAAAAAGAGCCGGAGCCAGAGCAGACACAAGAGGCTGCAGATAGGACTGTGGTACCTGCCCGGTACACCAGCCTAGATGCGGAGTTAGCTGAAGACTCCAGATCAGGGACCCCAGAGAAGACCCCCTCTGGAGTACCAAATGACGAAGCCTGCGATCCGGTGGTTCTTTGCGTAAGGCTCGGAGAGCACTCTCCATCAGTTCAGATATCACCTGTCGTGACTGAGCTGATCAGGCAGATAGTCAAAGATACAATTGGAGAGCTGCTGGCGTCTCAGGTCACTCCTGACCTTCAATCAATCAATGCAAAGATCGACACTCTGCTGCAGAGAGAAGTTCCTCAGCCCCCTCCCCCTACCAACAACAGAATGCCATTTGGCATGTCTGATTGGATGAGCAGAATGGAGCAGCAATTAACTACCCTAGTTGATGCTGGCAAAAAGGGGGAAGAGAGAGTTCAGGGGGAAGGAAGTAATCAAGGAGAGATAAGGGCGGAGATAAGAACAAAAAAGAAACAAGATATCCTTCAAATTGAAGGACCTTCAAGTCTGAAGAGGAAGGGAGGAGCAGATCCAGATGAACAGGCTGACCAGCCTGAAGGCAAGAAAAGGAGGACTAGAGGAGGTTTTGGGCCTACTCTATAATGGGAAGGAAAGGAGTTGTGGTATGTTGAGGATTTTATACCATATGAAGCCCTGCCCATGTGGGGAACTGCAAAGAAGAAATTCATCAGAGACTACTACATCTGGGAAATACTCCAGGATGATAATCTCTCCCCACAGCAGATCTTCATCAATTTCATGGAAACAGCTCACCCAAAACTCTGGGATATTCTGAAGAAACATGCTAAGGATCAAAATGCTTATCCTATGATTCCATCATTCAGAGCAGAGGAAGCGCCGACCCGTCTGGACAATGAGCTTAATGAGCTAGAGCTTCAAAGAGAAATCAAGCAGTTATGTCTTGAGAATAGATTTTCATCCCAACAAGAACAAGACTTTGCAGCTCTTGTTGTGAAGAGGAAGTATGGTCTTGCTCCAGTCAAGATAAGACCAATTGGAGCTAAACCCTTCAGACCTGCCAAACAGCCTATTCGCAGAGGCAGAGGAAGAGGCTGATGACTTTATTTCTTTGTACTTGTATTTTTTTTTATTTCTGTACCTGTAAAAACTTTATTGTAAATTTCAATCATAATCAAGTCAGAAAGTTTTATAACAGTATGTTGAATGACAATTTCCAGTTGTCTCAATATTAGACTGATTTCAGTTTGTGTTTGGCACTTAAGTACAGACTTGATCATTTGATTACTTCTTTAAAGTTTTGCCATCATCAAAATAGGGGGAATTTGTTAGGAATACTTGTTAGATTTTGATGATGTCATTAATATAAAATCAAATGTTTATTACTTGGCAAAAATGTAAGGAAGAACCAAATGAGTATCCTCCATAGGCCAAATATGTTAAGTATAAAAATTGGCAAAATGTAAAGAAGAACCAAATGAGTATCTTCTGTAGGCCAAAAATTAGTTAGGTTAAAAATCGGCTAAGTACTAGGTACAACTAAGTCCATCAGAGAGGATCAGTCGAGTCGAGTCAGAGTAGTCCTGGTCAACATAATTTATCAGAGAGGTTTGACCAGACTGTAGCCAAGGTACCTCAGGCAAGTCACCTGATCAGATAAGTCACAAACAGTGAATGCCAGAGAGGTCAGATGCAGAGATGTTAGCTGCTCATCAGCCTAGTCGAAGTCAGCCAAGTACTCCAAGTCCACATCAGCATGCGTTGAAAAGTCAAGTATTACGGAAAGTCACATGCAACGTGAAGAGACAAATTGGAGTGATTCCCGCTAGAGATATGAATTAAAAAAGCTATCCAGGCCCACCTTGAAGACTTTAATCGTTTTATAATCAAAAGATTCGGCGCATCACATGTTGGGAGTATGCCCTCGAATGCCACTCAGAGGATATTGAGTGAGGGCATTGTACTTGTAATTATGTAAATCATTAATATAAGGCAATGAATGTTTCTTTATTTACTGGTAGTTACTGGCGTTCCTAACTCGTAAATATACATATAGAAACTAGTCCATGTATTTGAGAGCAAAACGTTCCACTCCTTATTGGATAAGGAGGTCGGCACTGGAAAGGTTTATAGCTCAAATACTTAATCGTTCGCAAGTCGATGAAACTTGACTGGGCATTAAGTTTATGTGAAGACTTGTATGACGTGTTCTTTGACATGGAGAGTGCCTGTCGAACGCTAATGTTTAGTGGGAGCACACGTTATAGGTATGCTAATTGGATTAGTATACTCGAACCGACTCACCCTCGATTCGTCACACGGATTTCACTCCGGGACAGTCAATGACGGAATCGAAAGGTTGTGATAGGTATTCGTGAACCTTCGACTTGAGGATTTAGTAGGGATGTGCTTGTGACGTCAAGATTTTCATTAGAGTAGTTCGACCCTGTAAACCGGAAGGCGGGGGTCAACCTCGACGTGCATCTTGATGGGCAAGTAGCAAGTCCTACTGAATACCAAGATAGAATTCTTTCTCCTGTTAGTGAACGGGTTAAATGTCCTATGCGGTTATTGGCAGATGAGATCATAAGTCTTTGGCCAAAGCATTGGAGCTAGTTGTATTGGATACATGAGAGCTCAATGATCTCGATTTGCATTAACGCATGCATAGCGTCAAGTAACAGATAGGGTTTGACTGACCGTGACCCTATAACTTGATCGGGATATTTGAAAGAAGGGTTTATACGTATACTGGTATTCACGACAGAATGGTTCTTGAATGATCCCAATCATTCGTTCTCAGTTGGGGTACGGTGTAGGCCGCCAGGCTGGCTAGGTGGTGCTACTACTCTTTGGTTCCTCCCATTGCTGACTGAGACGAACCTACCGAGTCGCGCAATAGGATTGACGACGGAATGAATCTAGCTTGTTCTCTCATTATTAATATTAGATATTGGATATCTAATTTATTGGACATTGGATGTCTAATTAAATTTGGGACATTGGATGTCTAAATTGATTTATTGGATAAATTAATTTACGGCCAAATGAATTAAATAAATTATTAGGTGATTAATTTAATTCATAAATATAATTATTTCTTGGAGAAATTAATTATGTTGTTATGTATTAGATATGATTAATTAATTGGATTAATTAATTAATATAAATACATCAGAACGGATTCGGAGTTTATCTGTTTGGACTCGCGGGAGTCCGAAACGGACCGAACTCCACCTACGCTTCTAGATGGTTGCCCCCCCCCCCCCATTTCCACCACCTTTCATCTTGTCTTTTGTTTCCATTTTTAAATGGAAGACAATGACTTGAAAGGCATCTCTCATGTGAGATGAGATCTTTAGTGGGTTGTTGGTGAATAAAGAATGAATAAAGGGAGAAGACTTATGACTCTCTTACACACAATTGATTCCATACGTAAGAAGGAGAGAGAGAAACAGTGAGCAAGAACTTAGAGTTTATTCCAAAGTCTTCATCTCATTCTTCATCTTGTTCTTGTTGTTCTTGGAGAAAAATCAAGAAATTAATTGAGAGAAATAAATTATACACTTAGAGTGTTATAATCAAAGCTTCATCACTTGATTCTAGCCATAACCTTAGAGGTTAATCGAGTGTTGTCATTTTGTTCGTTTCTCCGGCGCGTGACAAGTAGAGACGCGGTTTTTCGGCGTTGGATCATCCAAGGGCTTGGAGCATTTTGGATCGTTTGGGGAATAGCTCAAGAGAAGGAAATCCATATAATCAACGGACGACAAGGGTATGATTTCGAATCTTCCTTTGTTTATTTTATATTCGTATATGCGAAGCTCGATCGATCCTCGTAGGGATTCGGATCGAATTAATTTTCGTTTTACCGCTTCCACTGGGCCTTCGATTTAGGCACCGAATCCCAATAGTGGTATCGGAGCGAGGTCTTGCGATCGTATATACGATATTTAACATTTGGAATGCTTATTTTGTGATTTAGAATCACTTTGATAATCGTAGATATTTTATTGTTCGTCGTAGTGTCGTTTTTTCCGTGATTTTATGTTATGGTATAAATCAGGTTTTTCTTGGAAATATGATTTATATTAATAATATTCAGATCAGGAATAACAGGATTTTAGAAATCTGCCCGAAAACGAGCTGTATCGAATCGTTGGACGTTTTTCCATACAGCTGCCGAGTATGGCCGAGCACGTCCGGCCCGTGGCCGGACGCTTGCTGTATTCTGCCGAGTCCGGCCGAGCGCCTTGCTGTATCGAGCCGAGTGCTCGCTGGATCCGGCCGGACGCTTGCTGTATTCTGCCGAGTCCGGCCGAGCGCCTTGCTGTATCGAGCCGAGTGCTCGCTGGATCCGGCCGGACACTTGCTGTATCGAGCCGAGTCCTGCCGGGCGTGTTGCTGTATCGAGCCGAGTGCTCGCTGGATCCGGCCGGACACTTGCTGTATCGAGCCGAGTCCTGCCGGGCGTGTTGCTGTATCGAGCCGAGTGCTCGCTGTATCCGGCCGGGTAGTGCTGTATCCTGCCGGTCGTGTCCGGGCATGGCCGGGGCCCCCTTTCCTGTCTGGAGCCGGGCGTGGCACAGTGCGGCTGTCGGTGCACAATCTTCTTTGGCGGTTTCAGTCGAACACTGGTCTCGTTTTTCAGTATATTTTCGATTATTGAATTTTCCTGTATTAAAATCATTAATTTAGAATTTTTGATGAAGGAAAATTCAAAGAAAATATTTTAAGGGTACACTACGGACGAAAATTAAATTGTCGATTATTGTTGAATTGATTGGATCAATTCTATTTATTGTTGATTATTGATTGGATCATATGTAATCTTCTCGCTATCCATTTATTGAGTATTTATTGGATGAATGCTTTTTGAATGGGGATGTGGTTCGTGGACTTAGTTTGAATCGTTCGTTTTATTCGATTGGGTTGTAAAGGCCGTTTTGAGCCTATTTATTTTACTAGAAATATTTGTATCTAGGATGCAATTCTCAATGTAAAATTTATATGTAATGACGAAGACCGGAGGAAGATCCGTTTCGAGAAGACGAAGATTCAACACGAAGACTTGTAATTAGATTACGGAGTTTTTGTTTTCTAGGAACGGTCCATGAACCACATGTTGGTAGCAACTAGGTTGTGAATGGTTGTTTCATATTGTATGAATGCAACAAACGCGCTAAAATGATTAATGTGCAAAGTGTAACGTTAATCGCGACAATTCTCCCACAACAAATTATTAAGTTTATAAGGTTTCAAGGTTTTCCTTCCCTCCATCGAGTTTTCGGGAAATTGAAATCCAAACCGGATGTGCTATGCTTCCGAGTTATCGGGGTAGTCGTTCGGGGAGGACGGATAAATTACCGGGAGCGCATTGGGTGCCTTCGGTTGGAGCAAATTTTATCCCTAGAAACCTGATAGGTTGCCGGATAAGATTCAATTGTGAAACTGATTTGCGTCGATGGTATAAACTTAACTTGTTCACGAACCATAGAAACCGTATAGGTTGAGGGGAGTGAACAAGGGGAAAAAGAAGATCGAATCATCCATTAGATGGGTTGGTGTTGGACACCACTTTATGAAAATTAATAGACTAGAAACCTGTTCGGTTGCCCTCTATTAAGATTTATAAAGAACTCGATCACCACTATGAAGTAGAGCGACGATACTTCCGGATTTCACATGGGAGTGTGTTGTTCCGATAAAAATAGTGGGAGCTGGGTAACAAGAATAGAAAAGACCTTAATTCTATACTCAGATCATAATATAACAAGTCACTAATTAATCTGTTATACTTAATGCATACATAACTGTTGGGTACCAAATCGGATATTTGCGCCGTTTTATACGGAAGCGAAAATAAATTGCGGAAAATAAAGGACACGAGGATTTATAGAGGTTCGGCTATTAACGAAGCCTACGTCCTCTCTCGATGTATCTTTTTCCTTAGGCTTAAGATCAAAACCTCTACGCCTCTCTTCTATCGGTCGAGGGATTACCGTTACAAGCTCGTCTTCTATCGGTCCGAGTAAAACCGTTTTTCCTTTTCTATTGGATAAGGAATCAACCACTCTAGCTTTCTATGGGTACTAGATAAACCTCACTAAGATAGCGATTGTGATTCTAACAATGCCGGATCCTTGATCCTAATAACACCGAATCAAATCGTATCTTTTCTTTTTATCGCTCGTGTATGATCTTGTGTATAACACTCAATCACTCTTAATTAAGCTCAAGAACAACTATAATGTTTACAATGATATAACACATATGTATGCTTTGCTCAATGTTGTTGTGTGGAATAATACCAACTCCTTGGTATTTAAAGCCTTCTTCCTCCTTACTAGCCGTTGCTGCCAGTTGACTAGCTAGCGTGCGCTAGCCTTCCTTCTTAGCGTGCGCTATCGCACATTTTTGCTCTAGCGTACGTAAAGGCTTTCATGTAGTGTGCGTTAATCACTTTATATTTCACCAAGGTAGCTCGCCATACAGATTAGCGTGCGCTACCACTTCCTTTGTAGCGTGCGCTAATCCAATATATCTTGCATGGATTGTCAAAGTGACCGCTTGATATGCCGACTTTGACCGCTTTTCCCAACGCTCGGATTGACTAGATTCAAACATCTTAGCGTCGCTAATCATCCTTTGTAGCGTGCGCTAATGATGACTTCATTGCATACGTCATTCATTGTTTGAATATCTTCCACAATGATAACATGGCTCGATAGCGTGCGTTAATAATAGAGGGTAGCGTGCGCTAATAATAGAGTGTAGCGTGCGCTATCCATCTGCCGACTTCACCGCAGCCTTACTTCGATACTAGGCCGGAATGCGGTGACTCCTCGTTAGCGTGCGCTAACATATGTCCCTTAGCGTGCGCTAATGCACCAGTTGCAATTTTTGCGTCTTCGTCTGCCATTGCTTTGTTACCTCGATGTTGTTTTGTAGTTTAGCAACTTTAATCATCAAAACATAAATTAAATAATGTGTGGAATAAATATTCCAACAATCTCCCCTTTTGATGATTACAAAACAACTCTTGAATTGGATAATGTAAGAAGTAATATATGTATATTTCTACGAATCAAAGTTTTCGACTTTGATCGTTTCGTTAGTTTCTCCAATCCTTTTCTTTTCGACTTCTTCATTTTTCAATTTTTCAACTCCTTCCTTCGTTTTAACTCCCCTTTTTGTATGCTTTCTTTTTCTTTTCGACTTCTTCGATTTTTCTCATTTTTATCTCAATTCATATCTTTCTCCCCCTTTTTGTTTTCATCAAAAAATAACAAAAAATATAAAGGATACCAAATGAAATAAATATGCATGATACCAATTTATGCATTAATAAGGGTATAAACTCCCCCTGAAATTATTATTTCCTTCTCCCCCTTTGTAAAATATCATTTGTCAAAGTTTATTTTTGGGGATCCAACCGATAGTTGGTTTTTTTTTTGAAACATAGACGATGTTTGAAACGTTTGTTCCTTTAGGAACCCAAATCTTTTTAATTTTTATCGTCCGTCTTGGGCTTTTGAAATTTGAAATGTGATGTCCAATTTTCAAACATTTTTCACATCGGGGTATTTTGAAATTGACGGATTCATTTTTCGAACGTGATTTGAATCTTAACCCCTCTTTATTTAGAGTATATTTTTGAACACATAACATTTGTTCAAATTTATCGTTGCCGCACGAGAATTTCTTTGTCAAAATTTTTAGTTCATCTTGAACTTTTAAAAGATCATTTTTTAAAATATTTTCATTTTCAAGGCATTTCGAATGATCAATTTCGACAAATTTCCCTTTTTCAAGTATTTTGGAATTTTCAATTTCCAAAGTTTTATATTTAGACTTGAGGGACTTAATTTCATTTAAAGCATTTTGATAGTCCGTATGTAGTAACTCGAATGCTTCAAAAAGTTCATCGTAGGAATTACTTACTTGGCTTTCGACGTCGCTATCGTCGAATGAACTCCGGGCCATGAGCGCGAGATTATTTTGTTCAAGAAAATCTTCATCGGGATCTTCGTCTCTCCATGTTGCGATTAGAACCTCCTTTTGCTTTACTCGACAGTTCTTAGCAAAGTGGCCTGGTTTACCACATAATCGACAAGTGTTGTCGAATTTCTTAGGTTCGCCCGCTTGAATGTCCTTCTTTCTCCGGTTTAATAAGTGTTGGAACTTATTAATATTTTTGGCATAATATGCCATTTCTTCGTCACTTTCGTCCACCGGGGTTTTTTCTTTCTTCTTCGACATTTTAGCCTTGAAGGCTATCGACCTCTCCTTCGGTTTTGGTTTGGCATTCCGAGATTTTAGAACAATATCGTAGTTGATAAGAGAACCAACGAGAGCACTAAAATCGAGAGTATTTAAATCTTTGGATTCCATTATTGCCGTAACTGCACTGGCCCCATTCTCGAGGTAGTGATTGGAGAATTTTCTTTACTTTCTCACTACTCGAAAGTGGTTTTCCAAAACATGCTAATCCATTAGTGATGACCGAAAATCGGTCGAGCATAATCGAGATGGATTCATCGTCCTTCATTTGGAATAATTCATAATCGTGAAGGAGCATGTTTATCTTCGTCTCTTTAACTTGAGACGTACCTTCGTGTGTTACCTCAAGCATTTTTCAGATTTCTTTGGCACTATCACACGATGATATCCGGTTGTGTTCTTCCGGATTTAAGGCACAATAGAGAAGTTGAGTTGCCTTACAATTGTAGTGGTCGTTTTTCCAATCGGAATCGTCATATTCTTCGAAGGTTTTGAGCGTACCGTTGGAATTTGTTGGAATTTTCGACCAAGACAAATCACCTTCCAAAGCTCGATGTCATATGCTCGGATGAATATAGACATCTTCTTCTTCCACGTCATGAAGTTTGAGCCATCAAAAAATGGTGGTCGGTTGAGAGCAAGGCCTTCGACGGGACCCATTTGAAACGTCATTGGATCTTTTTCCTCGGATGTTAAGCCGTATCGAGTAATCTTGCTCCGATACCAATTGTTGGGTACCAAATCGGATATTTGCGCCGTTTTATGCGGAAGCGAAAATAAATTACGGAAAATAAAGGACACGAGGATTTATAGAGGTTCGGCTATTAACGAAGCCTACGTCCTCTCTCGATGTATCTTTTTCCTTAGGCTTAAGATCAAAACCTCTACGCCTCTCTTCTATCGGTCGAGGATTACTGCTACAAGCTCGTCTTCTATCGGTCCGAGTAAAACCGTTTTCCTTTTCTATTGGATAAGGAATCAACCACTCTAGCTTTCTATGGGTACTAGATAAACCTCACTAAGATAGCGATTGTGATTCTAACAATGCCGGATCCTTGATCCTAATAACACCGAATCAAATCGTATCTTTTCTTTTTATCGCTCGTGTATGATCTTGTGTATAACACTCAATCACTCTTAATTAAGCTCAAGAACAACAACTATAATGTTTACAATGATATAACACGTATGTATGCTTTGCTCAATGTTGTTGTGTGGAATAATACCAACTCCTTGGTATTTAAAGCCTTCTTCCTCCTTACTAGCCGTTGCTGCCAGTTGACTAGCTAGCGTGCGCTAGCCTTCCTTCTTAGCGTGCGCTATCGCACATTTTTGCTCTAGCGTACGTAAAGGCTTTCATGTAGCGTGCGTTAATCACTTTATATTTCACCGGTAGCTCGCCCTTAAAAGTTAGCGTGCGCTACCACTTCCTTTGTAGCGTGCGCTAATCCAATATATCCGTTGCATGGATTGTCAAAGTGACCGTTTGATATGCTGACTTTGACCTGCTTTTCCCAACGTTCGGATTGACTAGATTCAAACATCTTAGCGTGCGCTAATCATCCTTTGTAGCGTGCGCTAATGATGACTTCATTGCATACGTCATTCATTGTTTGAATATCTTCCACAACAGTAACATGGCTCGATAGCGTGCGTTAATAATAGAGGGTAGCGTGCGCTAATAATAGAGTGTAGCGTGCGCTATCCATCTGCTGACTTCACTGCAGCTTACTTCGATACTAGGCTGGAATGCAGCTGACTCCTCGTTAGCGTGCGCTAACATATGTCCCTTAGCGTGCGCTAATGCAGTCCAGATTGCAATTTTTGCGTCTTCGTCTGCTTCGCCGTTTTGCTTCGCCTCGATGTTGTTTTGTAGTTTAGCAACTTTAATCATCAAAACATAAATTAAATAATGTGTGGAATAAATATTCCAACAATAACTCTCAATATGACAATGAATCCACTCGCAATTCTACTCGAAAAGAACACCTTAATGGGACCTAACTTTGTGGATTGGCTCCGCAATCTGATGATTGTCCTCAGTATAGAGGCACTGGGATACGTCTTGGAGACGGACATTCCCGCGCCTCCTGTGCGGACCCGAGCCAATCAGGAAGAAATTGAAAACCACGAAAAGTGGGTTAAGGATGACGTGAAAGTCCGTGTTTATATGATGGCTTCCATGTCTAATGAGCTTCAGAGAGCTCATGAGAAAATGACTTCTGCTAGGCAGATTCTATCTCACTTAACCGAACTTTATGGTGAGCACAGCAGAACTGCTTGATATGAGATATCCAAGCAACTGTTCGGTGCAAGGATGAAGGAAGGTGAGAAGGTTGGGGAACACGTCCTCAAAATGATATCCATGATCGAGAGATTGGAGGCTCTTGATTTTAAAATGGATACTTCTCTCTAAACCGACCTTATCCTACAGTCTCTCCCTGATTCCTTCTCACAGTTTGTTATGAACTTTAACTGCAATGAGATTGCATGTAATTTAGCTGGGCTAATGAACAAACTTGTGACCGCTCAGTCTCAGATGAAGACTCCATGGATGAAGGAGTCGGCCCTTGTGATTTCTTCTGGACTTCGGAAGTCTAAGAATAAGAAGAAAAAGACCAAGAAGCGGACTAGACCACAAGCAAAGTACCTTAAGGGTAAGGGCAAGGCCCCGATGGTTCCGAAGAACAAGAAGAAGAAGGATGCTTGTCTCAAGTGCGGTGAGCTGGGCCACTGGGCTAGAGACTGTCCGATTCTTCATGGCACTTCAGGTACAGAACTTTTAGTTTTGGAAACAAATTGTTCTGCTACTGTATTTTCTACTTCCTGGGTACTGATTTTGGTGCTAGTTCTCATATTTGTACCGTGAATCAGGATGTGGAACAAAGTAGGAAGCTTGGAGCTGGAGAAGTTATGATCACAGTCGGAAGCAGGCATAGTGTCGAGGCGACCGACATAGGATCACTTCTTTTGGGTTTAGAATCCAGCTTTGTTTTGACTTTAGAAGATGTACTTGTTTTGCCCAAGGGGCACAAAACATTGTATCCATTCCGGTCATGGACCGAAAAGGTTTTTCATTTTTCATTGGTGATGGTTCCTGCAAAATTTATTTCAGAAATAAACTAGTGGGTACTGCTACATTGTTAAATGGATTGTATCATCTAAATCTCAGCAACAAAGTAGTTGTGAATACTATGACTAGAAAACGTGGTAGGGATGAAACCAATCAAGTTTTGAAATGGCATCTTAGACTTGGTTATGTTGGTCAGACCAAGGTTTACAAGATGGAAAAGGATGGACTTATGGGTCCATTGGGATCGGATCCCTTTCCTACTTGTGAATCTTGCCTTAAAGGTAAAATGACTAAGTCCCCCTTCACAGGGACTTTTGAAAGTGCCGCTGATAAACTGGGATTAATACATACTGACGTTTGTGGTGCTTTGGAAGCAGCACGTGACGGATATCAATATTTCATTACGTTTACAGATGATCATACTAGGTATGGTTATGTATACATAATGAAACATAAATCCGAGGCTTTTGAGAAATTCCAGGAATTCAAGGCCCTAGTCGAGAAACAAACTGGTAATCATATCAAAGCACTTCGGTCGGACCGAGGTGGCGAGTATATGAGTACGGAGTTTGACGAGTTCCTTAAGGAACATGGAATAGTTTCACAACTAACACCTCCAGGTACTCCTCAGTTAAATGGTGTGTCAGAAAGAAGGAACCGAACTTTGTTGAACATGGTCCATTCCATGCTGAGCTACACTGACTTACCAATTTACCTGTGGGGGTATGCACTCCTGACTCCCGCGTATATCTTGAACATATGTCCTTCCAAATCCGTTCCTAAAACTCCACATGAGATGTGGGAGGACAGCAAAACCAAGTCTTAATCACATTAGGATTTGGGGATGTCCCGCTTATGTCAAGAAGACTAAGGTGGAGAAGTTGGAAGCTAGGTCCGCAAAGGGATGTTTCATTGGATTCCCATCTGGGACGATGGGATATCTATTCTACATGCCCGAAGATCGAAAGATCGTTGTTGCTTTACAAGCACACTTCCTGGAAGATGAGTTCATTCAGGAAGGCGGAGCAGGTAGAAGTATTTCTTTATAAGAATACAATGAAACTCCTCGGGAGACACCTGTGCAAGAAAATGGAACCAAACCTTCTATAACACAAGTACAACCACCTCGTAGGTCAAGTAGGGTGTCTCAATTACCTGAGAGGTATAGTTTTATGCACTTGGAGGAACTGGGTTTCTACGAGGTTCCAGGTGATAAACAAGAGACCGACCCGCGACCAAATGACCTAGCAATGGTGGATGTAGACTCCATGAAATAGACTGTAGCAGTCTTCATGTAGTTGGGACCTTTTTCGTTTTGACGAGGCAGTCAAAGAGTTTGACTTCATGCAAAACGAAGAGGAACCTTGTGTATACAAGAGGGTTAGTGGGAGCTAGATCATATTCTTAGTACTATGTGTAAATGACATTCTACTAATAGGAAATGATGTGGGAATGCTCAGTTCTGTGAAAGATTGGCTTTTGAGTAATTTCTCCATGAAAGACTTGGGAGAAGCTACCTATATTCTTGGTATTCGACTCTACCGGGATAGAGCGAAGAGAACAATAGGTCTTTCCCAAGCCCTCTATATAGATAAAATCTTAAAGCAATTTAAGATGGATGATTCTAAAAGAGGGTTCCTATCGATGCGACATGGAATAAAACTCTCCTTGAAGATGTGTCCTCAAAGTGAGGAACAACGGAAGGAAATGAGTAATATACCATATGCTTCGGCCATGGGTAGCCTTATGTATGCTATATTGTGTACGAGACCTGACATTGCGCATGCTGTAAGTGTGGTGAGTAGGTTTCAGGCAAACCCAGGCAGGGAACATTAGACTACCGTAAAGAACGTTCTCAAGTACTTTAGAAGGACTAGAGATATGGTTCTTATATATGGCGGTGGAGAACTGAATGTGATGGGATTCATTGTATTGAACTTCCAAGGACAGAAAGACGATTCTATCTCTACTTCTGGCTACATTTACTCTTAATGGAGGAGCAGTATCTTGGCATAGTGCCAAGTATAGCGCGGCACGATTCCACCGCTAGCCGAGTATAAAGCGGCCTCGGAGGCCTCCAAAGGAAGGGTTAAGAAGTTACTAGGTAAACTTCTCGTGAGGCGTATCTGTGTTACGCCGGAGCAAGATAGCACGTGCCTAGGAGCCGAGGTTTCACAACAGCACCAAACATATTGAGAGGAAGTATCATCTCGTAAGAGAATTTTTTCGCAAGGGATACATTGTGCTGCACAGAGTAGACTCAGCCGACAACGTCGCTGATCCACTGACCAAGCCACTTTCTCAGACTAGCTTGGAGCATCATCTGGAGAATATGGGTATTAGATACCATAGTGTATGGCATTGAGTGCAAGTGGGAGATTGTTGGGAGTATGCCCTCGAATGCCACTTAGAGGATATTGAGTGAGGGCATTGTACTTGTAATTATGTAAATCATTAATATAAGGCAATGAATGTTTCTTTATTTACTAGTAGTTACTGGCGTTCCTAACTCGTAAATATACATATAGAAACTAGTCCATGTATTTAAGAGCAAAACGTTCCACTCCTTATTGGATAAGGAGTTCGGCACTGGAAAGGTTTATAGCTCAAATACTTAATCGTTCGCAAGTCGATGAAACTTGACTGGGCATTAAGTTTATGTGAAGACTTGTATGACGTGTTCTTTGACATGGAGAGTGCCTGTCGAACGCTAATGTTTAGTGGGAGCACACGTTATAGGTATGATGATTGGATTAGTATACTCGAACCGAGTCACCCTCGATTCGTCACACGGATTTCACTCCGGGACAGTCAATGACGGAATCGAAAGGTTGTGATAGGTATTCGTGAACCTTCGACTTGAGGATTTAGTAGGGAGGTGCTTGTGACGTCAAGATTTTCATTAGAGTAGTTCGACCACCGTAAACCTAAGGCGGGGGTCAACCTCGACGTGCATCTTGATGGGCAAGTAGCAGGTCCTACTGAATACCAAGATAGAATTCTTTCTCCTGTTAGTGAACGGGTTAAATGTCCTATGCGGTTATTGGCAGATGAGATCATAAGTCTTTGGCCAAAGCATTGGAGCTAGTTATATTTGTTGGGATTCCGAAAATAAAACGAAATACGCAGCGGAAATAAAAACGAATCCCAAACAGGATCGATCAAGTAACGTATATACGAAAAATAAATACGAAGATAAAGATCATACCCTTGAAGCCTTTGAAATAATTCTTCGTAAAATTGGATGACGATCACGAACCTCGTCCCGAACACGAAATCCCTTTGTTCCAAGCACCGAAAGTTCGAAGCCTCTACTTCACACGCGTCGGAAGTTGCCCGGAAAAATTTCGACGAGACTCCGTTCTCCAATAACACGGCTAGGGAACTCGTAGGAATTTTTTTCTCTCAATTTTTCTTAACTTTTATAACACCTCTAAGATGAGAATTATAGAAAAGAAAAAATTTCTCCTCCCTCACTTTACTCTCACGGCTGGACTCTCCAAGGAATGAGTATGAGTAGTTTTTAGTTATCTCATCTCATCATTTATAATGTAATGATATATATATTATAAAGGAATAATTATTCCTTTACAACTATCATTCACAATTATGTGGGAATCTCAACTCTAAGTGAGTTCCCACACACATGCAAGATCATGCCATGCCATGAGGAGTGGGTGGCCACAAGGAAGTTTCTAGAAAGCGAGCTAAGCCACTCGGCTCGTGTACCGGACGTTCGTCAAACGACTCCGTTAAATACACTCCTTTTAATCATCAATGTATTTATATTAATTAATTAATTTAATTAATTAATTATATCAAATACAAATATATATTTCTCTAAGAAATATAATTTATGAATTAAATTAATTACCCGGTAACTTAATTTAAATTCATAAGACCGATATTTGATTTATCAAATAAATCATAATTAGATATCCAATATCTAATATTAATAGAGAGATAATAAATTCACATTTATCCGTCAACGCTCCTGATGCGCGACTCCGTAGGTCCGTCTCAGCCGGCATTGGGAGGAACCAATGAGTGCGGGCAGCACTTAGCCACGGCTGGCGGGCCGCATCAGAAACCCCGATCGAGAACGAATGAAGGGATCATTCCGTAACCATTATGTCGTGATTACTATATACTTATAGACCCTTCATCGATGTCCGGTCAAGTCTTCGGTCACGGTAAAGTCAAACCTCATCATTGACTAAACTCTATACATGTGTTAATGCAAATCAAGACCGACTGATTAATAGTGTATCTAATACGACTATATCTGAATGCTTTGGCCAAAGACTTATGATCTTATTTGCCATTAACCGTATAGGACATTCGCCTGCTCACTAACAGGAGATAGAATCCTTTCTTGGCGTACAGTAAAGACTGCTACCTGCCCGTATAGTCCGCACTTCGAGGTCGACTCAGCAATTAAGCAAATGAGTCTAACTACTCTAATGACAAACTAAACGTCACAGACACATCTTCTACTGAACCCTCAAGTCAAAGGTCCACGTATACTATCACAACCTTTCGATTCGTCATCGACTCTCCGAGAGTGAATACCGTGTGACTGAATCGAGTATGGGTCGTGTTCGAGTATACTAGCCCCACCAATATACTTATAACTATGCTATCAAGACGTGCACACGTCCTAGCATCAGTTATACAAGTCATATTAAAACTTAATGCCCATTTTAAGTTTATTGACTTGCGAACAATTTACGTAAATAAACTTTAAACACTTCCAGTACATTTTCTCTTATCCCATAACGAGAATGGAATGTTCGATTTATTTACATGGACTTCACTTCAATGTTTACCAAGTCAAGAATGCAATTGAAATACAATAAACAGTGAATGAATCGTATTGCCTTTTTATTAATTATTCCATAATTACAAGTATAATGCCCTTACTCTCTCATCCCCTGAGTGGCATTCGAGGGCATATTCCTAACAATCTCCCACTTGCACTCAATGCCACACATCATGGTATCCAATACCCATGTTCTTCAGATGTCTTTCTAAGACGGCCTGAGATAATGGCTTAGTCAGCGGGTCAGAGACATTGTCTTCTGAGTCTACTCTTTCCAATGAAACATATCCTTTTTCCACCATCTCTCGAATGATGTGGTACTTTCTCTCTATATACTTGGTGTTGTGGTGAGCCCTCGGCTCCTTGGATTGGGCGACAGCTCCATCATTATCACAGAATAGTGATATAGGCAACTCCGCGTTAGGCACCACTTGAAGTTCTTGTATAAACTTTTGCATCCAAAATGCTTCTTTGCTAGCCTCTGAGGCAGCTTGATACTCTGCTTGGCAGGTGGAATCTGCAGTAGCGCTTGCTTGGAGCTTCTCCAAGATCGCTCCTCCATTGAGAGTAAATAAATACCCAGATGTCGACTTAGAGTCGTCATTGTCTCCTTGAAAATCAGAATCGGTGAATCCAATCACCTTCAGTTCTCCACCACCATAAGTAAGAACTAAATCTATAGTTCTTCTTAAGTACTTAAGAATGTTCTTTACGGCAGTCCAATGTTCCCTTCCCGGGTTTGCTTGAAATCGACTTACCATACTCACAGCGTAGGCTAAGTCTGGTCTCGTACACAACATAGCGTACATGAGGCTACCCACTGTCGAGGCATAGGGTACCTTACTCATCTCTCTCTTGTCTTCCTCACTTTGAGGACACATTTTCGTGGTGAGATGAATTCCATGTCGCATGGGAAGGAACCCTCATTTAGATTCATCCATCTTGAATCTTCTCAGGATTTTATCGATATAAAGGGCTTGGGAAAGTCCTATCATTCTTCGTGGTCTATCTCTGTAAAGACGGATCCCTAGAATATAGGAAGCTTCTCCCAAGTCTTTCATGGAGAACGTTTTAGAAAGCCAAGCTTTCACAGTGCTGAGCATTGCTATGTTATTTCCTATAAGTAGAATATCATCTACATATAGTACTAAGAACGCAATGTTGCTCCCACTGATCTTTTTGTAAACACACGGTTCCTCCTCATTTCGTTCGAAGTCAAAGTCCTTAACTGCTTCGTCAAATCGAAGGTTCCAACTCCGAGAAGCTTGCTTCAGACCATAAATGGCTCGTTGCAGCTTACACACTTTATGAATATTAGCTTTGGACACAAAACCTTTAGGCTGTTCCATATAGATTTCCTCCTCGAGGTATCCATTTAGAAAAGCTGTTTTGACATCCATTTGCCATATTTCATAATCATAATAGGCATCAATGGCAAGCATCATGCGAATCGACTTTATCATAGCTACGGGCGAGAAGGTATCATGATAATCGATTCCTTCCCTTTGGGTATAACCCTTTGCCACAAGACTGGCCTTATAGGCATCAACCTTGCCATCCCCATCAGTCTTTCTCTTATAGATCCATTTATTTCCAATAGTCCTCATGCCAGTTGGAAGATCTACTAGAGTCCAGACCTGATTGGTATGCATCGAGTCTATCTCAGCTTCCATTGCTTCTTGCCATTTATCAGAGTCTACATCCACTATCGCTTGGTCATAGGTGACAGGGTCGTTTTCACTGCTATCAGGTGTGTCGTGGAGACCCAGTTCCTCGACATGTGTATAGCCATACCTCTCAGGTAAGTGAGATACCCTATCAGACCTTTGAAGTGGAGGTTGTGTTACAATAGGTTCGGTTCTTGATCCCTGATCAGATGTTTCCTTAGGAGTTTCATTATGCTCTTCCAAAGAGATATTTCTACCCGAGCCACCCTCCTGAATGAATTCATCCTCAAGGAAGTGCGCTTGTAATGCCACAACGACCCTATGGTCTTCTGGAATGTAGAATAGATAACCCATCGAGTCCTCTGGGTATCCTATGAAACGTCCTTTTATGGACCTCGCTTCCAGTTTGTCCACCTTAGCCTTTTTGACATAGGTTGGACATCCCCAAATCCTTATGTGATTAAGGTTTGGTTTCTTACCCTTCCACATCTCATGCGGAGTGATAGGAACAGATTTGGAAGGACATCTATTTAGGATATAGGGAGCGGTTAGTAAGGCATACCCCCACAGGTAAATAGGTAAATCAGTTTAATTTAACATGGAGCGAACCATTGTCCAACAAAGTCCGATTTCTCCTTTATGAAACACCATTTAACTGTGGGGTTCCTGGAGGCGTGAATTGTGAAACTATTCCATGTTCCTTAAGGAATTCATCAAACTCAGTGCTCATATATTCGCCACCTCGGTCCGACCGAAGTGCTTTGATATGACATCCAGTTTGTTTTTCAACTAGGGCCTTAAATTCTTTGAATTTAGCAAAGGCTTCAGATTTATGTTTCATTAAGTACACAATCCCATACCTAGTATGATCATCTGTGAACGTTATGAAATATTGATATCCATCTCGGGCTACTTCTAAAGCACCACAAACATCGGTATGCACCAATCCAAGTTTATCGGCAGCCCTTTCAAAAGTCGTTGTGAAGGGGAACATAGTCATTTTGCCTCTAAGGCAAGATTCACAAGTTGGATAGGGTTCTACACCCAATGGACTTAAAAGTCCATCTTTCTCCATTTTCTGAACCTTGGTCTGACCAACATGACCAAGTCTAAGGTGCCATTTAAGAGCTTGATTAGTATCTTGCCTACCACGTTTCCTAGTTATAGTGTTCACTGCTGTTTTATTTTGCATGTTCAGATGATATAAACCATTCAACAATGTAGCTGTTCCAACCAATTTATTTCGAAAATAAATTTTACAACTGCCATTGCCAATGAAGAAACAAAATCCTTTCCGGTCCAAGACTGGAATGGATACAATGTTTTTATGCCCCTTGGGCAAAACAAGTACTTCATCTAATGTCAAAATAAAACCAGATTCTAAACCCAGAAGGATTGATCCAATATCGGTTGCCTCGACACTTTGTCCGCTTCCAACAGTGATCATTATTTCCCCAGCTTCAAGTTTTCTACTTCGTTCCAGATCCTGATTCATAGTACAAATGTGAGAAGTGGCACCTGAATCCAGAATCCATGAAGCAGAATATACAGTAGCGGAACAATTAGTTTCAAAAACAAAAAGTTTCGTACCTGATGCGCCATTAATCTTGGGACAAGTCCTTCGCCAGTGGCCCAGCTCACCGCATTCAAGGCATTTGTCCGTAGGTTTTGGACCGCCTACCTTTTGAACCTTTCGGGCCTTGCCCTTTCCTTTTTGCACCCCTTTCTTGGGTTTGTACTGCTCGTAGGTCTTTTTCTTCTTGTTCTTGGACCTCTTAGGCCCAGAAGAAATCACAAGAGCAGCCTATCTCGGTTTAGTCTTCATGTTAGATCGCATTGTTACCAGTTTATTCATTAGCCCAGCTAATGTGCATGTAATTTCATTACAGTTGAAATTCATTACAAACTGCGTGAAAGAGTCAGGTAGAGATTGAAGGATGAGATCAATTTGAAGGGATAAATCCATATTAAAGTTGAGCATCTCGAGCCTCTCAATCATAGAGATCATCTTCAGGACGTGGTCTCCCACTTTGTCCCCTTCTTTCATCCTAGCACTGAACAACTGCTTTCATATTTCATATCTAGCAGTCCTACTGTGCTCTCCATAAAGTTCGGTCAAGTGTGTGAGAATCTGCCTAGCAGAAGTCATTTTCTCGTGCGCTCTCTGCAGCTCATTAGTCATTGAGCCCATCATAAAACCACGGACTAGCACATCATCCTTGACCCATTTTTCATGGACGTCAATGTCTTCCTGATTACCCCTAGTCCGGATTGGAGTCGGTGGAATGTCCGCCTCCAAGACGTATCCCGAGACTCCATACGAGTACAATCATCAGATTCCGCAACCAGTCAACAAAGTTAGGGCCAGTTAGGAGATTCTTTTCAAGTAGTATTGCAAGTGGGTTTTTAGCCATTTTAGAGAGATTCAATTTCGTTTTCTGCAAAGATTTAGACAAGATTAAATTAGTGACTTGTTTTATTATGACCGAGTATAGAATTTAAGGGCTTGTATAATTCTTGTCTCGGCTCCCACTAATTTTATCTAATTATACACTCCCATGTTATAATCCGAAATCATGATTAGAACGACTTCTTAGTGGTGATCAAGTTCTTTACAAATTTTAACAGACGCAACCTATCGGGTTTCTTGTCAATTAATTTCTCAAAGTGGTGTCTAACACCAACCCGTCTAACGGATGGTTTGATCTTCTTTTACCCATAGTCTTCATACCCTCAACCTATCGGGTTTCTTGGCAATCCAGACTATCTAAGTTGTTGACCATCAACGCTCATCGGTTTGACTATTGAATCTCACCCGGCAACCTATCAGGTTTCTAGGGGCGAAATTTATCACCAACCGAAGGCATCTAATGCACTCAAGAATTTTTCAACCTCTACCAAATGTACTACCCCGATAACTCGGAAGCATAGCACATCAGCTCGGGTATCAATTTTCTACGAGTTTGATGGAGGGTAGGATACCTCGTAACCTTTTTCAAACTTAGTCTGTTTGTTGTTGGGAGAATTTCGCGATTAATGTTACACTTTGCACATTAATTCATTTATACGCGCGTTTGTATGTTTGTCAATCATTCAAAATGAAAATGTAAAATAGTAACCTAGTTACTACCAACATATAGCTCATGGACCTAATTCCTAAGTCTTGGGCCAAGCGAATGACCCATAAAAAAATACAGTCTTCGATTCTTCGTCTTCTCGGTCGGTTGTCTTCGGTCTTCGTCATACCCAAAATAATACTTACATCATTGAAAAATGCATCCTATACAAATTTTCTAGTAAAAATAAATAGGCTCAAAACGGCCTTTACAACCCAATCGAATCGAACAAATCAAAAACTAAGTCCACGAGCTATATCACCATCACATAAGGA
The DNA here is from genome assembly GCA_033398695.1 of Orobanche coerulescens. Lineage (NCBI taxonomy): Eukaryota > Viridiplantae > Streptophyta > Magnoliopsida > Lamiales > Orobanchaceae > Orobanche > Orobanche coerulescens. The sequence goes on along the minus strand of CM065817.1, from coordinate 98,305,263 downwards.
TTCCATACAACATGTAATGGCAACGAAATTAAACAATTAATTTTAATATAAATTAATCTAATTAATCTATAAAATTAATCTATTCAATTTCTACTATATTAATCCAATTAATATAAAGTGGCATTAAAATTAAATAATCAATTAATATATTAATCCAATCAATATAAAATTAATCTATTCAATTTTAATGGTATTAATCAAATTAATACTAATAATCATCATTTTAATTCGTTCGAAGTAATCCGGCAAAAAATAATATTCTCGTTTAATTTATTTCCCTTAACTCAAAAATATTCCAAATATTAATTTAGGCAAATTAAAATCCAATTAAAAATTCGGGAAATAATTACAATGAAATATAAACTTAAAACGGAGTCCCGGACAATCCGGTTTAGGCCACGCTTCGATTCAAAATCGGGCCAAAACCCGAGGGTGCTGGCCGAAGCATCGCTCAGCAGATCGCCGATCATTCTCGGCCCTGCCGAGCACTCTCAGCCTGGCCGAGTCATGGCCGAGCACGCCGCGGCACTGGCAGTGCAAAGGCCGCCGCGCACCACCGCCAGACCGTTTCTTCGTTTTTCGGCCCGTTTCCAAAAACGTGATGCTACAATGAATAATTTAAAATCTAAAATTATTCCAAATATGATTCTAAATCATAATCATCATCCAAAAGCATTCAAAATGCACAAATAATCGTATATACGATATCATTGACCTCGCTCCGATACCACTGTTGGGATTCCGAAAATAAAACGAAATACGCAATGAAATAAAAACGAATCCCAAACAGGATCGATCAAGTAACGTATATACGAAAAATAAATACGAAGATAAAGATCATACCCTTGAAGCCTTTGAAATAATTCTTCGTAAAATTGGATGACGATCACGAACCTCGTCCCGAACACGAAATCCCTTTGTTCCAAGCACCGAAAGTTCGAAGCCTCTACTTCACACGCGTCGGAAGTTGCCTGGAAAAATTTCGACGAGACTCCGTTCTCCAAGAACACGGCTAGGGAACTCGTAGGAATTTTTTTCTCTCAATTTTTCTTAACTTTTATAACACCTCTAAGATGAAAATTATAGAAAAGAAAAAATTTCTCCTCCCTCACTTTACTCTCACGGCTGGACTCTCCAATGAATGAGTATGAGTAGTTTTTAGTTATCTCATCTCATCATTTATAATGTAATGATATATATATTATAAAGGAATAATTATTCCTTTACAACTATCATTCACAATTATGTGGGAATCTCAACTCTAAGTGAGTTCCCACACACATGCAAGATCATGCCATGCCATGAGGAGTGGGTGGCCACAAGGAAGTTTCTAGAAAGCGAGCCGAGCCACTCGGCTCGTGTATGGACGTTCGTCACACGACTCCGTGAAATACACTCCTTTTAATCATCAATGTATTTATATTAATTAATTAATCTAATTAATTAATTATATCAAATACAAATATATATTTCTCTAAGAAATATAATTTATGAATTAAATTAATTACCCGATAACTTAATTTAAATTCATAAGACCGATATTTGATTTATCCGATAAATCATAATTAGATATCGATATCTAATATTAATAGAGAGATAATAAATTCACATTTATCCGTCAACGCTCCCGATGCGCGACTCGTAGGTCCGTCTCGATCGGCATTGGGAGGAACTAATGAGTGCGGGCGGACTTAGCCACTTAGCGGGCCGCACAGTAAACCCCGATCGAGAACGAATGAAGGGATCATTCCGTAACCATTATGTCGTGAATACTATATACGTATAGACCCTTCATCGATGTCCCGGTCAAGTCTTCGGTCACGGTAAAGTCAAACCCTCATTGACTAAACTCTATACATGTGTTAATGTAAATCAAGACCGACTGATTAATAGTGTATCTAATACGACTATATCGTAATGTTTGGCCAAAGACTTATGATCTTATTTGCCATTAACCGTATAGGACATTCGCCGCTCACTAACAGAGATAGAATCCTTTCTTGGCGTACAGTAAAGACTGTTACCTGCCCGTATAGTCCGCACTTCGAGGTCGACTCAGCAATTAAGCAAATGAGTCTAACTACTCTAATAACAAACTAAACGTCACAGGCACATCTTCTACTGAACCCTCAAATCAAAGGTCCACGTATACTATCACAACCTTTCTATTCGTCATCGACTCTCCGAGAGTGAATACCGTGTGACTGAATCGAGTATGAGTCGTGTTCGAGTATACTGGCCCCACCAATATACTTATAACTATGCTATCAAGACGTGCACACGTCCTAGCATCAGTTATACAAGTCATATTAAAACTTAATGCCCATTTTAAGTTTATTGACTTGCGAACAATTTACGTAAATAAACTTTAAACACTTCCAGTACATTTTCTCTTATCCCATAACGAGAATGGAATGTTCGATTTATTTACATGGACTTCACTTCAATGTTTACCAAGTCAAGAATTCAATTGAAATACAATAAACAGTGAATGAATCGTATTGCCTTTTTATTAATTATTCCATAATTATAAGTATAATGCCCTTACTCTCTCATCCCCTGAGTGGCATTCGAGGGCATATTCCTAACAGTATTGGATACATGAGAGCTCAATGATCTCGATTTGCATTAACGCATGCATAGCGTCAAGTAACAGATAGGGTTTGACTGACCGTGACCCTATAACTTGATCGGGACATTTGAAAGAAGGGTTTATACGTATACTGGTATTCACGACAGAATGGTTCTTGAATGATCCCAATCATTCGTTCTCAGTTGGGGTACGGTGTAGGCCGCCAGGCTGGCTAGGTGGTGCTACTACTCTTTGGTTCCTCCCATTGCTGACTGAGACGAACCTACCGAGTCGCGCAATAGGATTGACGACGAAATGAATCTAGCTTGTTCTCTCATTATTAATATTAGATATTGGATATCTAATTTATTGGACATTGGATGTCTAATTAAATTTGGGACATTGGATGTCTAAATTGATTTATTGGATAAATTAATTTACGGCCAAATGAATTAAATAAATTACTGGGTGATTAATTTAATTCATAAATATAATTATTTCTTGGAGAAATTAATTATGTTGTTATGTATTAGATATGATTAATTAATTGGATTAATTAATTAATATAAATACATCAGAACGGATTCGAAGTTTATCTGTTTGGACTCGCGGGAGTCCGAAACGGACCGAACTCCACCTACCATTCTAGATGGCTGCCCCCCCCCCCCCCCCCATTTCCACCACCTTTCATCTTGTCTTTTGTTTCCATTTTTAAATGGAAGACAATGACTTGAAAGGCATCTCTCATGTGAGATGAGATCTTTAGTGGGTTGTTGGTGAATAAAGAATGAATAAAGGGAGAAGACTTATGACTCTCTTACACACAGTTGATTCCATACGTAAGTAGGAGAGAGAGAAACAGTGAGAAAGAACTTAGAGTTCATTCCAAAGTCTTCATCTCATTCTTCATCTTGTTCTTGTTGTTCTTGGAGAAAAATCAAGAAATTAATTGAGAGAAATAAATTATACACTTAGAGTGTTATAATCAAAGCTTCATCACTTGATTCTATCCGTAACCTTAGAGGTTAATCGAGTGTTGTCATTTTGTTCGTTTCTCCAGCGCGTGACAAGTAGAGACGCGGTTTTTCGGCGTTGGATCATCCAAGGGCTTGGAGCATTTTGGATCGTTTGGGGAATAGCTCAAGAGAAGGAAATCCATATAATCAACGGACGACAAGGGTATGATTTCGAATCTTCCTTTGTTTATTTTATATTCGTATATGCGAAGCTCGATCGATCCTCGTAGGGATTCGGATCGAATTAATTTTCGTTTTACCGCTTCTGCTGGGCCTTCGATTTAGGCACCGAATCCCAACATCACATGCAGAGTCTTCACAACGGTCGGAAGATAGAATAAAATAATGGGAATCCAGCCTTGCAACGTTCAGAAAGATTAAACAATGAAGTCTCCCTCTCCAACGGACGGATTTGTTCAAAAGATTTGCAACGGCTATAAGGACAAAGCTCAAATATCGTGACCTATATATATCCGAAGATTTGAAACTGAGCGATCACCGGTGCGAACATACTTTCAAGCGATCAAAGCAATCAAGCAATCTAAAGCAATCAATAGCATCGTGAAAAGAGCGGTTCTAAAAGTTCATACTTAAAGAAGCTCTTAGTTGGAGAAGACAAAAACTCTTGTCTATAATCCTGAGTTCGGGGTACTTCACTGGTTGAAGTTATAGACTGTAAAGGCATCCGAGGATCGAGGATCAAGAGGTGCAAGGCAGTCAAGTGTGGTACAACGGCATGGATTTCCACTGGTTGGAAGATGTTGTAGTTTTGTGTGAATCACTGTAATATTTATCACTGGTTGAGAATTATAGTGAATTCATCTCCAACTGGTTTGGAGAAAAGTGGATTAGTAGAGGATTACCCCACCTCTGATACCACTATAATCGCCTGCGTTATTTACTGTTTTACTGCATCATACTTTAACTGCTGCATTTATTGTTAAGTGTTTCATTAGTTGCTTTATATTCGTCATCAGCTGACTTCCGCACATATATTAAAGAACAAACGACTCCAAGTCATTTGTCTACCTACCAGATGAAGAAACTCACTCTTCGTGAAAAAGAGTTAAAGAGTTTCTACAAGTCTATTCACCCCCCCCCCCTCTAGACTTGTACCTGGACGACTTGTGACCTACATCACATACCTTCGAAAACATGATGAATGAATTTAAAAACATTCAAAAGGCCCATGAGACTTTAAAACGAGAAAATGTACAACTCCAAATTTCAAACTTAGAGCTGAAAGATGAAAATGACTTGCTGAAAAATAATTATGAAAACATGTCTATTGATTGCGAAAACAGCAAGGTCATATTTGAAAAACTCATGGAAAGAAATCATCAACTTGTCCATAATCTAAATGAGGCCAAGTCTCATAATGAGAGCAAGACAAACGATTTTTCTTAAAAACCCTAAACGAAGTGAGAAGGAGAATTAGAGACCATCCTGAAATCTTTCGAAAAATCCTCTAAACAGATGGAAGAAATTCTAAGCACTAGGTAATATGCTAATGATAAAAGTCACTTATGATATAACCTATTCTCCAATAAGGGAAAAACTAGTACGATATTCGTCAGGGGTGTGGAATCCATTCCTGTACCTGAAGAAACTCTAAGCCCTGCAAAGGCTACAGCTGCCCCTCGTACAGCAAAGGCTGCGATCCCGCCATCAAGGTCATATCACAGACAGCGGAAAGCTCAGCCTCCTAGAACTGTAAGGCGTGATCTACAACATGATCCCAAGCCGTTCAGAAAGAAGGTTCTATCTAAGTATCAAAGGCAAGCACCATAGTACTTTGAACAGTACAGTGCGCCTAAATATTGGATACAGGAGCCCGTTATCCATACAGAAAGTAGGTCGCCGTGCAGTATCACCAATAGCTCTAGGAATCCAACTGGAGACCTAGAAGGCAAGCTGTAAGGTCTAATAAAATGGCTCCACCTCCTAGACGGCAATTATACTGGAAAAATAATAATAACCCTAGATTTTACATGCATAAAAATCAAGGTTACAGTGACTACATGCCTGCCCCATGTAGACATCGAAAAAATGGACCACAAGTAACCTACAGTAAACCAATTGCGGTTAGGCAAATATGGGTACCAAAAGGCACTAACATACATGGACCCAATAATCAAAGAAGACTTAAATCTACTTAAATTCTGTGCTTACAGGATATCAAGGAAAAGGACATCTGTTACTTTGATAGCGGATGTTTTCGGCACATGACAGGAGATATTAGCGAGTTGTCAGATTATGTATAAGGTCGCAGTCCAAAGGTGCGTTTCGGTGATAAGTCCAAAGGAAGAACAAGAGGGAAGGGAACACTGCTTGTAGGAAAGTTCAAAGTCATCGATGTCGCCTATGTTGAAGGCCTACAGTACAATCTACTTAGTATCAGCCAGTTCTTTGACAAATAGTTCTCGATGAAATTCTATATAGACCACTGTAGAGTGAAGGACATCAAGACCAAAGAAGTTGTTCTCATAGGAAGCAGGTCACGTAATATGTATATTGCTGACTGCAAGCCTATGAGCTCCACTATTCCTGGTTTTGTTGCCAAAGGCACTGTAGATCAAAGCTGGCTATGGCACAAGAGAATGTATCACATCAACTTCAAAACAATCAACAAACTCGCCAGATAGGGAATTGTTAGAGGCTTTGCCCGATGTGTCATTCCATAAAGACAGTGTCTGCGGACCCTGTCAGAAAGGCAAACAAGTCAAAACCACCTTGAAAAGCAAATCATACATGTCCACCCACAGGGTTCTGAATATGCTACACATGGACCTCTATGGGCCTGTAGACCCTGTAAGTCTGGGAGGTAAGAAATATTTTCTCGTTATTGTTGACGGTTACTCCAGGTATTCTTGTACAATCTTTCTGAGAAAGAAGAAATAAACTACAACAAAGTTGCCAGAGCACCTGAAAAAGTTTCAGAATGAGAAAGGGTTAAGTATCGTGTTCATTCGTTCCGATAGATGTACTGAATTCACATATCGCTTTATAGAGCAATACTGTTCGGACAATATAATACATAACGAATACTCAGCAGCCTGGACTCCTCAATAAAATGTTGTTGCCGAGAAAAAGGATAGGATGATCAAGGAAGCTACAATAACCATGATCACTGCAAGCAAGTTGCCGCAGCGGTTCTGGGGCGAAGAAACATATACAGCGTGCTACACACAAAACCGCTGTATCATCAACAAGCATCATAACAAAACAGCCTATGAGGTATGGAATAATAAAACTCCATTAGTTTCGTATTTTCACATCTTTGGATGTTGGTGTTATGTTCTGAATAATGGGAAAGATCAACTCAAGACCTTTGATGAGAAGTCAGACGAAGGGATATTCATAGGATACTCCTCTGTCAGTAAAGCTTTCAGAATCTTTAACAAAAAGAACCTGATAATCCAGGAATCTGTCCATGTAGTATTCGATGAACCTCATTTCGAACATATAGGAGTGGAAGACTTAACCCAGAATATCCGAACACTTTCCATTGATGACCCTTAGACTCCAGCAGAACCTGTCCTAGACTTAGAGATCAATCCCGCAACTGTAAGATCAGAAGTAGTCGAAGCCGATGTTGTACAAGTTGAAGCTGAAGCTACATCACCTCAAGATATAGTATGGGATGCCAAACTAGAACCTGACTGGAGATGGTTGAAAGATCACCTACAGGAGTTAATTATAGGTGATATTGATGCTGGTGTATCTACCCGAAGAAGAATTCAGAGTACACAAGGAACTGTACTGTGTGCACAAGAAGAATCTGATTCTGAGAAATCTCATCTTCCTATATGGAAATCGCAAGCTGAACTTAGGAGACTAGCTATATGCACTAGCTGTATTCTTAGCTCAATCCGAACATGCTTCCACCAATGAAGCTTTGAATAATTCTCATTGGATCACTTCTATAGAAGAAGAGCTTAATGGTTTCGAAAGAAAAAATATAGTATCTAGTACCCAGGCCAGAACATCAAGCTGTAATTGGAACCAAATGGGTATTTAGAAACAAGAAGGATGAGAATGGACTTGTTATTAAGAACAAATCTAGTCTAGTGACAAAAGGCTACAGACAGGAAGAAGACATAGACTACGCTCAGACATTTGCCCCTGTAGCCAGACTAGCAGCCATCAGGATATTCCTAGCTTTTGCGGCCCACAAGAGCTTTATAGTATATCAAATGGACGTTAAGAGTGCATACCTGAATGGAGATCTCGCAGAAGAAGTATATGTTGAACAACCCCTAGGGTTTGTCAACACTGAAGGTGGAGACCTAGTATACAGACTACAGAAAGCTCTGTATGGACTTAAGCAAGCACCAAGAGTATGGTACGAAACCCGGTCCCTGTACCTTACCGATAATGGATTTGAGAAATGTGCGATGGACAAGACTCTATTTAAGATACAGGAAGGAGATGACCTTTTTATGGTGCAAATATATGTCGATGATATTATATTTGGTTCTACTAACCTTGATTTATGTCAAAGGTTCTCTCATCTCATGTAAAGTAAATTTGAAATGAGTATGATAGGGGAACTTAGTTATTTCCTAGAATTGCAGGTGAAGCAATTTCCTACAGGAATCTTTATCAACCAGGAGAAGTACAACAAGGAGCTGCTCAACAAATTTGGGATGAACAACTCAAAATCCTCGTCAACCCCCATGAGCACTTCTGTGCAAATTAGTGCTGACGAAGCTGGAAAGCCGGTTGATAAATCACTCTATAGGAAGCTTATTGGCTCACTCCTGTACCTAACAGCTAGCAGGTCCGATATCCAGTTTGATGTAGGAGTGTGTGCTCGGTATCAAGTTGCACCTAAGGAGTCACACTTCACAACAGCCGAACGAATCCTTAAATACGTGAAAGGAACAGTTGATGTAGGATTGTGGTATCCTAAAGAAGGAGGATTCGATTTGGTTGGCTACAGCGACTCAGATCTCGGAGGCTGTAAGCTGGATAGGAAGAGTACAAGCGTTACTTGTCACTTTCTTGGACCTAGACTTGTGTCATGGTTCACTAAGAAACAATTGGCCAACTCACTTTCCACAGCTGAGTCGGAATACTATGCCGCTGGAAGTTGTTGTATGCAGATTCTCAGGATGCAACAGCAGCTATAGGATTATGGAATCAGTGCCAGAGAGACGCCAATCATGTACGATAGCACGAGCGCAATTGCAATAATGCACAATCCTGTATTTCACTCACGAACTAAGCATATTGATATGAAGCATCACTTCATCGGGAATCATGTTGAGAATAAGGATGTTCGGATCAAAAAGATTCATACAGACATTCAGTTGGACGACATCTTTACAAAACTGGTCACAACAACCAGATTCTGCATTCTTCGTCAAGAATTGGGAATGCTACTGCCTGACTCCCTGTAAGATTTTACGCTTTTACTCATCAATTGAGGGGGAATGCTATAAGACCCAAGAATATAGTATCCACTTTAATTAACTGTACACTCAGAACTAGTCAGATAGTTCCATAGGATAAAGAAGGCATAAATCCTTCCTACAGCTGACGTGTGCATTAATTAAGGGAGAATACAGTACGACCCATGAATACAATATTTATCCAGATATTGGTGTAAGAATTGAATCATGTATGTACCTTTTAAGGGGGAATGCTGTATTTTTGCGGATACAGCACGTACATTGTAGGATGTCAATTACTATAATATTATAACTGTTCATACATCAAAAAAAATTTAAGTCCATGTGCCCTGTTTACATCTCAAACGTTTTATCATTTAATGTTTTAAAGAAACATGGACTTCAATGCCTCAAATAAAGCGATTTATTAATTTCAAAACCACCGTTTCATGCAATAAGGGGAGACGAACTATCAGAAGTGGGACCGGTTATCATTTCAAAAACAGGTGGATAAGACATACCAGTTATTCTAAATCTATCATGTACATTCATTATAAAAAGACGGTTCACATCCCTTAAATCTGACCGTTCATTGTATGAAACCATAATCTTCCCTGCACACTATAAAAGGACTGTATCTTGATCCTTAGCCTCTTTACGCTTTCTGCAATTTTAAACGAGTCTCAAGCAAAACAGCCTACATTCTTCTCTGTATCTTCTGCATTTCTCTACGATATTCTCGAGTTTTCTTCAATCTTTTTCTGCTAAAATATATACTTCTCAGACTTCCTCCCTCTCCATGAAGAATATGTTAGGGATATGCCCTCGAATGCCACTCAGAGGATGAGAGAGTGAGAGCATATGTATTGTAATTATGAATATTTAACAAGGCAATAATTATTTCTATATTATTGTATATCACTGCATTGTGATTTGGTATATAGAATAATAGTCCTTGCATTGGAGATCAAACATTCTACTCCTTATGGAGATAAGGAGATAGGCACTAGAAGTGTTTAGAGCTCTAATGCTTAACTCGTTCGCAAGTCGATAAAACTTAACTAGGCAATAAGTTTAGACAAGACTTGTATAACGTGTACTTTGACATGTAGAGTGCCGGTATTCACTAAGGGTTAGTGGGAGCACACGTTATAGGTATGCTAGTGAGATTAGTATACTCGAACACGACTCACCTCGATTCGGTCACATGGATATCACTCAGGGATTGTCAATGACTGGATCGAAAGGTTGTGATAGGTATACGTGGACCTTTGACTTGAGGTTTCAGTAGGAGATGTGCTTGTGACATTAAGTTAGTCATTAGAGTAGTTCGATCCAATCGCCGGTGTGTGGGGTCAACCTCGAAATGCAACTTAGTGGGCAAGTAGCAGTCTCTACTGAATACCAAGATAGAATTCTTTCTCCTATAAGTGAGCAGGTAAATGTCCTATGCGGTTAATGGAAAATGAGATTATAAGTCTTTGGCCAAAGCATTTAAAGCTAGTTGTATTTGATACACGAGAGCTCGATGATCTCAGTTTGCATTAACAGAAAGCATAGAGTCAAGTTACAGTAGGGTTTGACTTTACCGTGACCCTAATACTTGACCGGGACATATGATTGAAGGGTTTATACGTATATTGTATTCACGACATAATGGGTTTGGAATGATCCGATGATTCGTTGTTAGTTGGGTTACGGTACGAAGCACTAGACTGGCTAAGTGTTACCATTGCCAACTAAGACGGACCTACGGAGTCGCGCACAAGGATATTGGATGGATAAATATGTATTTATTATCTCTTCATTAATATTGGATATTAGATATCTAATTGGATTTATTTGATAAATCATGCGGTCTAGGGAATTGAAATTAATTACCGGGTAATTAATTTAATTCATAAATAATTATTTCTTGGAAATATATTATTATAATTTTGTATTTGATAAAATTAATTAATTAGATTAATTAAATAAGTATAAATACATTTGGGATAAAACGAAGTGTATTTAACGGACTAGACACGCGAATGTCCGGTACATGAACCGAGTGGCTCGGCTTGTTTTCTCACCTAAACTCAAGTGGGTCGCCCCCCTCTCATGCTTGGAAATTCACCATGTGTTGTGTGGGGTGTGTTAGTCATATTTTACAAAGTTGAGGACAAAATGCATGAGATTTGGAATCTAATCATTTTGATATCAATTTGTATTATATATTGAGATATCTTTCACACCTCATAGATGAGTTGAAAAACACATCCCCACAAAAAGAGTTGTTCAGCCGTGAGAGAAGAGAGGAGGAGGAGAAAAATTTATTTTCTTTTTCTTGTTCATCTTTGAGAGAAAGAAAAGGAAGAAGAGAAGAGAAGAAAAATACTGTATCAATTCCTAGCCGTGTTCTTTGGGAATGAATTGATATTTTATTTTTCCGATCAGTATCCCACGCGTGATAACGTAGAGACATTCGTAATTTTCAGTGTTGGATCATTCAACAAGCTACAACGAATTGGATTCGTGTTCGTGTCGGTAATCGAGAAAAGGTTTGCTCGGGTTTTTTTTTCTTCGAAGATTATATTATCAAAGGACTACGAGGGTAAGTATTCTTTGATTCTCTTCCTCGTTATTTATATTCGTTTATATGATGCTTGATCGGTCCGTTTTTGGGGTTTGGTTTTATCCGGTTGGACCAGTTTATTTTCCGCTGCATAATTCGATTTTAATCACCGAATCCCAACAGTGGTATCGGAGTGAGATCCATGCAATCATATATTCGATATTTGCATTTGGAATGCTTGATTATTTTTTATGATTTAGAATCATAATCGTTTTAATTGTGATGTTTAATTGTTCATCTAAAAATTATTTTTCATGATTTTATGTTACAATATAAATCTATTTTTCTCTTGAAAAACTGATTTAATTGTGTAATATAAAAATTAGAAAAATATTATTTTTGAATTCGGGACGAAAAAATGAGCCGGAAAATTGGCGGACCGTGACTCGGGGATGCACAGGGTCAAATTTAGGTGTTGAAATTTCTTTGGCTAATTTGGCGGCCACTGTCAGCTGTGAGATTGGCCGGGCCTTGTGTTTTCTGACTCTGTTTTTATATTTTGTTCGGTAAATTAATTTTCCGCAAATTAAATTGGATTTAATTTGACTAAAATATAATTATGGTAATTTTATTTTAAGGGAATTAATTTAATGAAATATTTATTTTGTCCGGAGCAAATTAAAATTAACGGTTAAGTGAATTAATTGGATTAATTCTGATTGTTGGATTAATTTTTGTTGATTAGATCAATTTTAGATTAATCATTATTGCCATTTATTTTAATGTAATTGTTGCATTAATTTTGAATGGGGATGTAGTTTATGGACCTAGTTTTGAATCGTTTATTTTGTTCGATTGGGTTGTAAAGGCTGTTTTGAGCCTATTTATTTTACTAGAAAATTTGTATAGGATGCAATTTTTCAAATGTAAAATTTATATGTAATGACGAAGACCGGAGGAAGATCCGCTCGAGTATACGAAGATTCAAGACCGAAGACATGTAATTAGATTACGATGTTTTTGTTCTAGGAACGGTCCATGAACTGCATGTTGTTAGTTTTAGGTTGTGTATGTTTTCTTATTGTATGACAAACAAACAAACCGACAAACCGCGCTTATAAATGGATTAATGTGCAAAGTGTAACATATAATCGCGTTAATACTCCCACTTACAAACACTAAGTTATAAAGGTTATGAGGTTTCCTACCCTCCGTGAAACTCAAGGAAAATTGAAATCTAAACCGGAATATTATTCTTCCGAGTATGTCGGGGTAATATTTTTGGGGAAAGTTGATAAATTCCTAGAGTGCATTAGATGCCTTTGGTTGTGACAAATCAAACCCCTATAAACCGTATGGGTTGCCGGGTAAGATTCAATTGTCAGACTAATAGGAGTTGACGGTTTAGACTTAGATAGTTCAGTGAGCCATAGAAACCGAATGGGTTGAGGGCAAGTGAACTAGGGGTAAAAGAAAATCGAATCATCTATTAGATGGGTTGCTGTTAGACACCACTTTATAAAGAATAATAGAATAGAAACTGTATGGGTTGCCCTCTATTAAACTTTGTAAAGAAATCGATCACCACTATGAAGTCACCCAAGACTTCTGAATTTAACATGGGAGTGTGTAAATACCGATAAAATAGTGGGAGCCGAGTTATGAATAAAGAAAGTCCTTAAATTCTTTACTCGGATCATGATTAAATAATCACTAAAGAATCTTAAATTATTCTCTGCAGTTAACAAAACTCTCAATATGACAATGAACCCACTCGGTATACTACTTGAAAAGAACTTCCTGACTGGTCCGAACTATATGGACTGGCTTCGGAACTTGAGGATTGTCCTAACTATGGAAATGCTGGGATACGTCTTGGAGGCGGACATCCCAGCGGCTCCTGCAAGAACCCGAGCCAATCAGGAAGATGTCGATGCCCATGAGAAATGGGTAAAAGACGACATAAGAGTGTGAGGGTACATGTTAGGCTCAATGACCAATGAGCTTCAACGTGCCCATGAAAAGATGACGTCTTCGAGAGCCATCTTATCGCACCTGGCTGAGCTCTATGGAGAGCATAGATGATCTGCTAGATGTGAGATATCGAAGCAATTATTCGGCGCCAGGATGAAGGAATGAGAGAGGGTTGGGGACCATGTCCTCAAGATGATCTCGATGATTGAGAGATTGGAAGCTCTTGATTTTCATATGCATGCATCTCTCCAAACTGAACTTATCCTGTAGTCACTTCCTGACACCTTTTCACAATTTGTCATGAACTTCAACTGCAAGGAGATTGCATGTAACTTAGCTGGGCTAATGAACAAACTGATGACTGCCCAGTCTCAGATGAAGACAAAGGGAAAGGAAGCTGCACTTGTGATTTCTTCTGGGACTTGGAAGTCCAAGAATAAGAAGAAAAAGAACAAGAAGTAGTTAGGTCCAATAGCCAAGATCAACAAGGGAAAGGGCAAGGCCCCAATGGTTCAAAAGAGCAAGGGGGCCAAGAAAACTGATGTATGCCTCAACTGCGGTGAGCTAGGCCACTGGAAGAGGTATTGTCCAAAGCTTGACCGTAATGTGCCTTCAGGTACGGAACTATTGATTTTAGAAACAAATTGTTCTGTAACTGTATATTCTACTTCTTGGATACTTGATTCCGGTGCGAGTTCTCACATTTGTACAATGAATCAGGATCTGGAACGAAGTAGGAAGCTGGATTCAGGGGAGGTGATGGTCACCGTCGGAAGTGGGCATAGTGTCGAGGCTTCTGATATCGGATCCCTTATGTTGGATTTAGAATCTGGTTTTATTCTTACTTTAGATGATGTACTTATTTTGCCCAAGCGGCACAAAAATATTGTATCAATTCCGGTCATGGACCGAAAGGGATTTCACTTCTTTATTGGAGATGGGTCCTGTCGTATTTATTTTAGAAATAAATTGGTTGGTACTGCTACATTATTAAATGGTTTATACCATTTAAATCTAAAGAATAAAACAACTGTGAACACTATAACTAGGAAGCGTGGTAGGGATGAAACGAACCAAGCACTTAAGTGGCATCTTAGACATGGTCATATCGGTCAGACCAAGGTTCATAAAATTGAGAAAGATGGGCTTACGAGTCCATTGGGATCAGATCCTATCCAACTTGTGAATCTTGCCTTCAAGGCAAAATGAGTAGGTTACCCTTCGCAGGGACTTTTGAAAGAGCTGCTGAAAAACTTGGATTGATCCATACCGACGTCTGTGTCCCTTTTGAAGTGGCACGAGACGGATTTCAGTATTTCATTACATTGACTGATGACCATACCAGGTATGGATTTGTGTACTTAATGAAACATAAGTCTGAAGCTTTTGATAAATTCAAGGAATTTAAAGCCCTAGATGAAAATCAAATAGGTAACCGTGTTAAGACTCTTCGGTCAGACCGGGGTGGTGAGTATATGAGTACCGAATATGATGAGTTCTTAAAAGAACTAGGAATAGTGTCACAATTCACTCCTTCAGCTACTCCACAATTAAATGGTGTATCAGAAACAAGGAACTGGACCTTGTTGGACATGGTTCGCTCCATGCTTAACTATAATGATCTACCGATTTATCTGTGGGGTTACGCGCTCCTTACTGTTATGCATATATTGAACAAATGTCCTTCCAAATCCGTTCCTAAGACTCCACATGAGATTTGGAGAGGTAGGAAACCAAGTCTTAATCACATTAGGATTTGGGGATGCCCTGCTTATGTCAAGAAGACTAAAGTAGAGAAATTGGAAACTAGGTCTGTGAAAGGTCGTTTCATAGGATATCTAGGGGATTCCATGGGATATCTATTCTACATACACGAAGATCATAGGATCATTGTTGCTATACAAGCACACTTCCTGGAAGATCAGTTTATTCAGGAAGGAGGGGCAGGTAGAAATATTTCTTTGGAAGAAATAAAAGAAACACCAAATGAGACACATATGCAAGATATTAGAACCCAACCTTCTGAAATACAAACACAACCTCGCAAGTCTAGTAGAATTTCTCAATTACCTGAGCGGTATGGCTATTTGCATCAAGAGGAACTGGGTGTCCATGAGATGATAGAAAGTAGTCAAGAGAATGATCCTTCTACATACGACCAAGAGATGGTAGATGTTGACTCCACCAAGTGGCAAGAAGCTATAGAAGATGAGATAGACTCAATGCATGCTAATCAGGTCTGGACTTTAGTAGATCGTCCTAAAGGCATAGTGCCTATTGGAAACAAATGGATCTATAAAAGAACGACTGATGGAGATGGCAAGGTTGATACCTATAAGGCCAGGCTTGTGGCAGAGGGTTATTCCCAAAGAGAAGGAATCGATTACTTCGAGACTTTCTCGTCTGTAGCTATGATTAAGTCTATTCACATGATGCTTGCCATAGCAGCCCACTTAGATTATGAAATATGGCAAATGGATGTGAAAACGGCATTCCTAAATGGATTCCTCGAGGAGGAGATTTACATGGAACAGCCTAAGGGATTCATATCTCAAACCAATATTCATAAAGTATGCAAAATTCAGCGTGCCATTTATGGACTGAAGCAAGCTTCACGGAGTTGGAATCTTCATTTTAACGAAACAGTCAAAGAGTTTGATTTTGTCCAAAATGAAGAGGGGCCCTGTATTTACAAAATGGCTAGTGGGAGCAAAATTGCGTTCTTAATACTATATGTAAATAACATTCTACTTATAGGAAACGATGTAGGAATGCTCAGTTCTGTAAAAGCTTGGCTTTATAAAGAATTCTCAATGAAAGACTTGGGAGAAGCTTCCTATATTCTGGGTATTTTTCTCTACTGGGATAGAGCGAAAAGAATGTTAGGTCTTTCCCAAGCCCTCTATATAGAAAAGATCCTGAAGCGATTTAGGATGGAAGATTCTAAAAGAGGGTTCCTTCCTATGCAACATGGTGCAAAACTTTCCTTAGAGATGTGTCCTCAAAGTGAGGAAGACAGGAAGGAAATGAGTAAGGTGCCCTATGCTTCGGCAGTAGGTAGCCTCATGTACGCTATGATTTGCACTAGACCGGACATTGCCTATGCTGTGAGCGTAGTAAGTCGGTTTCAGTCAAATCCAGGGCAGGAACATTGGACTGCTATAAAGAACATTCTTAAGTACCTAAGGAGGACTAAAGACTTGGTTCTTACATACGGCGGTGGAGAAATTAGAGTGACGGTCTATACAGACTCAGATTTTTCGGGGGACATGGATGCTCAGATGTCCACATCAGGGTATATCTTCACTCTGAATGGTGGGGCAGTTTCTTGGAGAAGTGCCAGGCAAAGTTCGACTGCTATCTCTACATGTCAAGCCGAATATCAGGCAGCCACGGAGGCTGCTAAAGAAGCTTTTTGGATTAAGAAGTTCACTGAGGAACTTGAAGTGGTTCCTAATGTGGAGAAGCCCATGACGCTGTTTTGTGACAACGACGGAGCTGTTGCACAGGCTAAGGAGCCTAGGGCTCACCACAATACCAAACATATTGCGAGAAAATATCATTTTGTGAGAGAAATGGTTCAGAAAGGAAATGTTATACTGCAGAGAGTAGACACAGCAAATAACGTTGCTGATCCGCTTACCAAGCCACTATCTCAGAAGGTCTTAGAGAGACATCTGGAGAGTATGGGTATTAGATACCATAGTTTGTGGCATTGAGTGCAAGTGGGAGATTGTTAGGGATATGCCCTCGAATGCTACTCAGAGGATGAGAGAGTGAGAGCATATGTATTGTAATTATGAATATTTAACAAGGCAATAATTATTTCTATATTATTGTATATCACTGGCATTGTGATTTGGTATATACAATAATAGTCCTTGCATTTGAGAGCAAACATTCTACTCCTTATGGAGATAAGAAGATAGGCACTTGAAGTGTTTAGAGGTGGAATGCTTAACTCGTTCGCAAGTCGATAAAACTTAACTGGGCAATAAGTTTAGACAAGACTTGTATAATGTGTACTTTGACATGTAGAGTGCCGGTATTCACTAAGGGTTGGTGGGAGCACACGTTATAGGTATACTAGTGAGATTAGTATACTCGAACACGACTCACCTCGATTCGGTCACATGGATATCACTCAGGGATTGTCAATGACTGGATCGAAAGGTTGTGATGGGTATACGTGGACCTTTGACTTGAGGTTTCAGTAGGAGATGTACTTGTGACATTAAGTTAGTCATTAGAGTAGTTCGATCCAATCGCCGGTGTGTGGGGTCAACCTCGAAATGCAACTTAGTGGGCAAGTAGCAGTCTCTACTGCATACCAAGATAGAATTTTTTCTCCTGTAAGTGAGCAGGTAAATGTCCTATGCGGTTAATGGCAAATGAGATTATAAGTCTTTGGCCAAAGCATTTAGAGCTAGTTGTATTTGATACACGAGAGCTCGATGATCTCAGTTTGCATTAACAGAAAGTATAGAGTCAAGTTATAGTAGGGTTTGACTTTACCGTGACCCTAATACTTGACCAGGACATATGATTGAAGGGTTTATACATATACGGTATTAACGACATAATGGTTTTGGAATGATCCGATCATTCATTCTTAGTTGGGTTACGGATGCAAGCCTTTAGGCGGCTAAGTGTTACCCGTACTCCTTGGTTCCTCCCATTGCCGACTAAGACAGACCTATGGAGTCGCGCACAAGGATATTGGATGGATAAATATGTATTTATTATCTCTTCATTAATATTGGATATTAGATATATAATTTGATTTATTTGATAAATCATGCGGTCTAGTGAATTGAAATTAATTACCGGGTAATTAATTTAATTCATAAATAATTATTTCTTCGAAATATATTATTATAATTTTGTATTTGAGAAATTAATTAATTAGATTAATTAATTAAGTATAAATACATTTGGGATCAAACGAAGTGTATTTAACGGACTAGACACGCGAATGTCTGGTATACGAACTGAGTGGCTCGGCTCGTTTTCTCACCTAAACTCAAGTGGGCCGCCCCCGTCTCATGCTTGGAAATTCATCATGTGTTGTGTGTGGTGTGTTAGTCATATTTTACAAAGTTGAGGACAAAATGCATGAGATTTGGAATCTAATCATTTTGATATCAATTTGTATTATATATTGAGATGTCTTTCACACCTCATAGATGAGTTGAAAAACACATCCCCACAAAAAGAGTTGTTCAGCCGTGAGAGAAGAGAGGAGGAGGAGGAGAAAATTTTATTTTCTTTTTCTTGTTCATCTTTGAGAGAAAGAAAAGGAAGAAGAGAAGAGAAGAAAAATACCGTATCAATTCCTAGCCGTGTTCTTTTTGAGAATGAATTGATATTTTATTTTCCGATCAATATCCGACGCATGATAACGTAGAGACATTCGGCATTTTCGGTGTTAGATCATTCAACAAGCTACAACGAATTGGATTCGTGTTTGTGTCGGTAATCGAGAAAAGGCTTGCTCGGGTTATTTTTTATTCGAAGATTATATTATCAAAGGACTATGAGGGTAAGTATTCTTTGATTCTCTTCCTTGTTATTTATATTCGTTTATATGATGCTTGATCGGTCTGTTTTTGGGGTTTGGTTTTATCCGGTTGGACCGGTTTATTTTCCACTGCGTAATTCGATTTTAATCACCGAATCCCAACAGAAGAAAGAGACTATCATCGAGGGACGCATTTTCGCCAGGTCCGTGGTGATGGAATCAATCAACATCGAAGGAGAATACTTCTCCGGAATGGAGGTGGTAGTTTCGCGTGTGAAACAACAAGGGATGTACTGCCTTGCCAGTCGTCATGCTGATGTGTATGATGAACAGATTGTTGAAGAATTATACTTGGACGCATCGATTGTTTACGCATCTAAAAGAAAAGGAGGTGACGTATCTGAAATATCTGCAAATGTTCAAGGGACTTAGGTCTCTGTGAACAAAGATTTTCTTGAAAAGCTTTACAGGCTGCCATCGGATGGCCTGAAAATGGAAGAATTGGAGACCTTCGGGTCGGAGGAATTGCTGACTACCTACTGGAGGTTGTTCACTGGAGATAAGGATGCACAGAATGTTCATCCTTTATGCCACAAAAAGAATTTCTGCCTCCCCTATGTCTACCTGCATGACTTCTGTTGCCAGGTTGTTGAGAATCGGACAGGAGCGTTCGAGATGTGCACAAACCTTCGCTTCCGGATGGTGGTGGCCATCATGTCAGGAGAAAAGATCAATTAGTGCCAGATTCTGTTGAAAAGGATACAGGAGGAGGCTGCCAAACCTGAGTCTGCGAAGAAATCATTCGGCCTCATTCTGAACTATATCCTTACCAACTGCAGAGCTAAATAATCTGAGCATGCCAAGAAGATTGGCTCCGGGAAGTTCATCGGAGGGATGACTTCGACTGTGTTCAATAAATCGCCTTTGATTGCTAAAAGGTCGAACCCGAAATGCATGCCTATCTCGAGTGACCCAAGGGATGTCACTGAGCAGATCGTGATCAAGGGAAAAACAAGGAAGAGAAGTGTCTCTGATAGGCGATCACCTCACACTGTCGAGAAGAAGAAGAAGAAGAAGGCCAAGAAGTCTTCCAAGACTGAGCCTACAGCAACTGCAGTAGTTACTGTAGAGGCCTCCCCTGTTCCTGTCGTTGATCCTATCCCACATGGCGCAACCCTTATGGAATAAATAGTTGTTGCACAAACAGCAGATTCCGAGCCTATGGCGGCTATGATGGAAGAACAACTGTTTGCCAAGCTGGAGGTCTCTAGCGAATCGGCTTCCCCCTCGGAGCCGAAAGCCGCAACTCCTGACAGGGTACCCACACATGTGCATGATCCCTCTCCCTACAGGGTACCATCCCCTGTTAGGGATCCCTCTCCAAAACAGGCTCCCATCCGCACTGTAGACCCAACTACCGTACAGAGTCCTTCCCAATCAGAAATAATAAATAATACTCTCCTTCAAGTCCAAATAGAGCAAGTGTATGAACGTTTCATGATATGAAAGTCATACAGGGTCGCCCTATACGACACCTTGTACAACTGGGCTGAATAGAAGGAAGAGGAATTGTTCATTCTGGAGGTCACGGACACCCACAACGTTGAAGTCTTGATCCGTTAGGAGGATCACTTTTTCCATGAGCTCATTTTTTACTGCTTCAAGGCGAAATAAAAGGCTAGACTGAAAGGGAAATCACAGTCCGCTGACAAAGTTCCTCACCAAGCCACCACTCTGACCCTGACTCGGATTCTGATGATGATACCTTGCTGGAATGTCTGCGGATAAGCCGTGAAGAGGGTAGGGAACGAGAGATGGCCAATCACCAAAGCAACGAAGTCGGGGACATCGCGAAATCGATTCCCTCCCGGCAGGAAGGCGCAGCGATCAATAATATGAGGAATCAGTCCCTCCTGTCACTGCTGAAGATCAAGCAGCACCTGAACAGGAAGCCCAGCCTATCCCGCAACAAGAAGACGTTGCCTGCACCATCCACTGAGAGGAATTAGTCCCTCTTCCGGATCAGGCGGAAGCTGAGAGTCGGCAGGAGGATTCAGTCCCTCCTGTACCTTCGAATACCGAAGAACAAGCTGAACAGGAGGAATAAGTCCCTTCTATCCCCAAGACTGATAATGCTGCACCTTCTTCCAAAGCTCCTGCTTCTGAAGCTCCAGCTCCTGAAGCACCTGCTGTCGGAGAGCCCGCTCAAGATGCTCCTGCATCTCCTATCTCTGTGAGCTCCAAGTCAGATTCCAATGATGGTTTCCTACCTTATGACATACCACGACGACCCCGTCATCATGTGGTTCTCCGTCAACTCAATGAGCCTGGGGATTCCAAGATTGCGCATCCTGGCTCCCCGCGCACCGAAGCCCACATCGAGCAACTCCAAGCCATCGACTGATAGACAGTGATCTTAAAAGATGACGTGAAGGCACTGTATGATGTTGGGAAAGAACTCGTTGGATGATAGAAACTGCCCAGGATGAGCTCCCCGAACTGAAGTCTGCAATCAACGACGTTGAGGATGCATTTCGCCTAATGCCTAATGCATTGTGGCAAGCGCTCAATCAGCTAAAGCAGCATCAAGAGAAAATCCTTTGGCAAGAACAAGAAAAGCTCATAATTGCCGAGGCTAAGATGGTTGCTGCCCTTCACCACACCAGTACCATGCTGACAGACCACGATCATAAGATACACGATATGTCTCTGGTGCTCGGTACTATGGTTGAGAAAATCAATACTCTGACGACTAAACAAGATGACGCTATGAAGCTCCTATAGGAGAATCATACCAAGGTATCAGATATTGATGATGCCAAAAAGGGGGAAGAAACCAGAGAGGCTGGTCGAGGATGGAGATTAGAGAGAGAAAGAGAGATCGATGCAGCACTAGAAGAAAGTGTTGCTGCCGCGATAGGCCATCTGGCCGCACCTACAAGAGCATACAGGGTATCTGGCTCTCGACCGGAGTTCCAAGATCTCAACATATTTTGGAAAAACGATATGCAAAAGCCGTCTGAGATATTGCTACCCACTGATCGACAGCCTTCAGCTGATGAACTGAAGAACTGGAAGAAAAACCAACTGATGAGATACTTCTGTACGCTCATCTGGGAATCCCCCATGTTAAATAAATTCAAAATGCTGCAGGATGCCGCAAATGAGTTCTCGAGGATGTTAGCGGAAGGAAATCTCCCTCTGCAAATGCTGATAAAGCCAAGGCATCAAAAAGGTGATCGGATCACTCACCCTGAGGACAGGATACTTGCCTATGATCAATCCCCAGAAGGAAGAAGCATTTATCAGGATCGAGGCAGTAACTCCCTAGTCAATTGGTGGAATGGAATCGAAAATGATCCAGATAGAAGGCCTTGGAGACATTCTCAGTATAGGAGTTAGCCTGTATGCATTTTTCGCTGTATTTTGTTTTCTTCTGTAGGCCTATCATCGAAGTGTGTATATTTGAAATTTTT
Source organism: Orobanche coerulescens (assembly GCA_033398695.1). Lineage (NCBI taxonomy): Eukaryota > Viridiplantae > Streptophyta > Magnoliopsida > Lamiales > Orobanchaceae > Orobanche > Orobanche coerulescens. The sequence continues at coordinate 98,282,754 of CM065817.1, read as the reverse complement.
TCAAGCATTGTAATCTTTCCTGATTATCAATAAAATTTATTTCTCTTGAAAGATTACAGCTCGTAATCTATGTTGACTGTTTTACTATTTTTTTATGAAGCTTTTACAATATTTGAACAAGTATAAGCTTGTTAAGTCTTAAAGGTGTAAGAACTTATCTGCGAACAGTTCATAAGTTAAGTTGTATTCAACCTAAACCACACTGTAAGATTGTGCCTACGCGTCAATCATAAGTTCAGTTGTAATACACAGTCATATAGGATTTTTCATTCATTTTAACTTGCATGCGAGCAGTTCATATTTCTAGACTAAGTATTGAAGATCAGATCATTCGGACAGAAGACTCGAAGACTGCCTCTCTGTACCCAGATGAAGTCATCTGTAGAAGAGTTTTGGCATTATCAAAAAGGGGGAAATTATTGGGATAAACATTCCTGTTTTGATAATCGCCAACATACAGCATAGTAGTCTCGAAGAAGTCATAATACTGTCAAGTATGGAAGCTGTTAGAACTCATCATAAAGCCCCAAGATACAGCAAATAGATCTTCGACAGTCCATCCGACAGATCCTTCCTCATACATCAAAGAGATGTAATATTTGGATGCAGCATACAAGCTGAAGCTGTTTTACTTGGGAAAAGTAAAACCATCCAACAGTACTGAATATAAAAAGGCTTTAAATCAATGTGAGATAAACATTATTTATTCATAAAGTATTCACGGTTAAAGTAGCATTTATTGCAGATAGGACAGCATTTAATGCAGCTGGAGAGAGATAAGTCTGAACGCTCTCAAGAGCATTTAATGCAAAGACAGAAAGGATGTCTGAAGAATTAAATGTGGTCTGCTTTAATTCAAACATTCAGCAACCGCCAATCAAGAGACAGGCATCAACATCTCACCAACCAGCAACGGCTTCATTTATAACGGATACATTTCTAAGGTTATAAATACCCCCAAGCCAGAGAACTCAACATATAAGTTATTCATAATCGCGAAAGCTCTGATAGATTACTCTAACATCCTAGCAATTACAAAGAACTATATTTTGTGAGCATACAACAGTATCCAAGCGAAGAAATATAAAAGTCCTCAACGCAAACAGCACAGCATACAGCGACTGTTCATCCATGATAAAGCTGTTGTTTGAAAAGTATTCTACTCTTATCGTTGAGATTATCGTTAGCCCTGTGTGGACTAAGGATCTTTGAGTATTCCAACCTGTGTGGGAAGAATAGCATTGAAGACGAAGCTTCGATCTGTGTGAGAAGAAGTGAGTCGAAAAAGTGCTCAAGCCAATCTGTGTGAATGGCCCAAAACTGCAGTCCCTGTATCAATCTGTGTGAGCGATACAGAGACAGGTTTAGTTAAATTCTCGTAGTTGTGTACGTAGTTATTTTAATAAACTCTTTACTCCTGTGTGGAGGACTAGTGGACGTAGAGTGGTTTACCTCGAACCACTTTAAACTGTGTGTTACTTACTTTCAGTATTTACTGTTTTCATCTTACTGTGTGTTGGGATAACAATCCCTGTATCGAGGTTTTGATAAAGTGTTTTGACAATGTGCCAATCCAGCATACAGCAAGCTGCTGTATCGAAAGTTTGATCCTGTATTGAAGACTTATCATTATGCCATCATACAGCAACAAAGAGTCTAAAAGCGCCAAGTATGGAAGTTGTCCCTTCATATAGCAAACATTCCATATAGCGACCTCTCCTATATAGCCTACAGCACAAATGGATACAGCATTCAAGCTGTAAGATATTGAGACCTTCAATACATATCAGAACAGGACTGAAGACCGTTTGAAAAGGAAATCTTTGGTATTCGCTAAAGTCAAGTCCCGTTTGATCAAGAAGTATTTAAATACTGAAAGGATAAAGTATTTAAATACTAAAGCCGACAGAGATCTTCAAACAACACAAAATCCGGATCCTGGTCTATAAAAGTCAACCATCCAGTTGTAACGGGCTTTTGCTCAATGGATCTATTCAGAAGGCTATTTATATATCCCCAAGAGTTTGAAGATCAACTACTAGAACAACAAGTAACCAGAAGCACTTACACGAATATATCTGAGCAAACATATTTCTTCAAGCATACTGCATATTCTGAGAGAAGAATATCCAAGTGCTCAACCTTGAACAACACATCATCATATCAAGCTCAAGAGAGTCAAGTTGTTGTTCAAACCATCGTTCTATCATTGAACAAACCCATCAGTCCTGTGTGGACTGAGAAAGCATTGCTTTTCCCGAAATGTGTGTGATGGACTTGCATTGAAGAGACAAGGCTTCGGAACTGTGTGTGAAGAAGTTAGTCAAGTGAAAGCCTAAACCAATCTGTATGAATGGTTGAAAGCTTCGATCTTTGTGTCAATCTGTGTGAACGATACATTAATAGGTTTGATTATAAATATGTAGTTGTGTACGTAGTATTTATAATAAACATTTTAACTCCTATGTGGAGGACCAGTGGACGTAGAGGGGTTTACCTCGAACCACTTTAATTACTATGTCATTTAACTTCTGTAGTTACTGTTTTAATATATGTGATTATTTTAAGTATACACTTCATATCTATTTGCTGTATTTATAGCAACTTACTTTAGTAAGACTTCCGCTACGCACTCGGATTTGATAATCGTACAGCTTGTTGCTTAAAACACTTTCCAAGCTGTATTCTGTATACTTAGTGGCCAACAAGTGGTATCGGAGCGGTTGATTCTAAAAAGAATCAGTCGTATTTTTACCAAATCAGATCCAAAATCACTTATTTTTGTAAAACAGTCCTTTTCTTTCCTATATTCTCACATGGATACATCAATGATCAATAAAGTCCCTAGGTTTTCTATTAACGAGTTTGACGACTGGAGAATTAGGATGGAGGCTCATCTTGCAGCAATGCACAGAGAGATGATTTTTGCTATACAGGATGGCCCCATAAAGATCATGAAGGTAAATCCGGCCCCAAGGATTGAAGGCCAAGCTCATGCCGAGATGCTCGTGAAAGAGCGCGAAAAATGGACTTCTGATGATAGAAAGCGCGCCAACCTTGACAATGTTGCGAAGAATGCGCTATTTGTCACTCTTGACATAAGCACGTTCTCTAAGGTAAAGAGCTGGAAAACAGCCAAGGATGTCTGGGATAAACTCAAGTTAATATGTGAGGGAACTGAGCTCTCAAAAGAAAACAAAATTTCAAAATTGACTCAGCAATTTGAATCTTTTGAAATGAAACCAACTGAAACACTTGAGAAACTTTACCTCAGATTCACTGGCATTGTTGGTGAACTTGAAGCGTTGGGCAAAATTTATACCCAAAAGGAGAAGAACCTAAAAATTTTCAGATCTCTCCCTGCCCGATGGGACATTAAGACCACAGCTATGCGTGTGTCATGCAATATTAATGAAATATCTACTTTTGATCTATTTTCTGACCTCAAAGCATTTGAGTATGACATACACAGGAGAGAGAAAGCTAAAGAATCTCCCACAAGGACTACAGCATTAGCCGTTGTATCCAACCGAAGACACAGTATGCCGAGCTCATCAAAGCCCATTCACAAGAATGCTGACAGCGACGATGACATACTGTCACAAGATGAAATGGCTCTCCTCATGCATAAGTCAAGAAGTTCATCAAGCAGTCGGGAAAGGCTCCATATAGGCCCAAGCCTGTTCACAAGGTAAGTACCGAAACTTCCTCTGGTGATGCTAACCTGTGTTATAATTGCAGGAAACCAGGACATTATGCATATAAATGTCCTCATACTAAAGTTCAAAGGTTGCCGGAAGCCGAGCAACAAGAAAAAGATGAAAAAAGACGTGCATGGAAAGACAAGCTCAAGGCCCTGATTGGTGAATCAGAAGCCTCCCCCACACCATCAAAGTCTGAAGAATGTCTTCAGGTAGTCATTGATAGTGACTCATCTGATGATGATTTCAAAGATAAAGCCTATATGTGCTTTATGGCCAAAGAAATTCCAGAAGATAAAGATAGCGATGATGAGGACATCTTAGAGAAGGACATCTGGTACTTCGACAGCGGATGTTCTCGGCACATGACAGGAGACAAAAGCAAGCTGTCAGATTACATAGAAGGTCGCGGTCCAAAAGTGCGCTTCGGTGATAAATCAAAAAGAAGAACAAGAGGGAAGGGAAACCTGCTTGTCGGAAAATTCAAAGTCACCGATGTAGCTTATGTTGAAGGCTTACAGTACAATCTACTTAGTATTAGCCAGTTCTGTGACAAACAGTTCACGGTGAAGTTCTATATAGATCACTGTAGAGTTAAGAACATCCTGACCAAAGAAGTTGTTCTCACAGGAAGCAGATCAGGTAATATGTATATTGCTGACTGGATGCCTACGAGCTCCATAATTCCTTGTTTTGTTGCCAAAGGCACTGCAGATCTAAGCTAGCTATGGCACAAAAGGATGTCTCACGTCAACTTCAGGACTATCAACAAGCTTTCCAGATAGGGACTGGTTAGAGGATTGTCCAATGTGTCATTCCAAAAAGACAGCGTTTGTGGATCCTGTCAGAAAGGCAAGCAAATCAAGACCACCCTGAAGAATAAATCCTACCTTTCCACTCACAGAGTTCTAGAAATGCTACACATAGATCTATACGGTCCTGTAGACCCGGTAAGTTTGGGAGGTAAGAAATACTGTCTCGTTATTGTTGATGACTTTTCCAGGTATGCTTGGACAATTTTTCTAAGCAAGAAGAAGGAAACAACATCAAAGCTGCCCGAGCACCTGAGAAAGCTTCAAAATGAAAAAAGGGTTGAGTATCGTGTCTATTCGTTCCGACAGAGGTACAGAATTCACTAACCGCTTTATAGAGCAATACTGTTCGGAAAATGGGATACAGCACGAATACTCAGCTGCCCGTACACCTCAAAAAAATGGTGTTGCTGAGCGAAAGAACATGACGCTGAAGGAAGCAACAAGGACAATGATTGCCGCAAGCAAGTTGCCACAGCTTTTCTGGGGCGAAGCCACCAATACAGTGTGTTATACACAAAACCGCTGTATCATCAACAACCACCACAACAAAATAGCTTATGAGGTATGGAACAACAAAACTCCATTAGTTTCGTACTTTCACATATTTGGATGTAGGTGTTACGTCTTGAACAACGAGAAGGATCAACTTAGAACCTTCGATGAGAAATCAGATGAAGGGATATTTGTAGGATATTCCTCTGTTAGCAAAGCTTACAGGATCTTTAATAAAAGGAAGCTGACAATTGAGGAATCAGTTCATGTAGTGTTCGACGAACCTCACCATAATCCTACATAAGTAGAAGATATTACTCAGAATGCCCAAAAACTTTCCATCATAGATCCACCAACTCCTATAGAACATGTCGTTGCCTTAGAAATCAACCCCGCAGCTGTAAGAACTGAAGTAGATGAAGCCGATGCTATACAAGCTGAAGCCGAAACTACAGCAACTCAAGATACAGTACGGGACCCCGAATTAGAACTGGTTGAGATATCACCCACAGGAGTTGATCATAGGAAATATTGATGCTGGAATATCTACCCGTATGAGAATACAGAGTACACAAGGCAATGTACTATGCGCGCAAGAAGAACCCGAATCTGAGATATCTCCATTTCCTGAATGGAAATCTCAATCTAAACATATAAGA